>OX457025.1:50966368-52418868 GCA_949752745.1 Protula sp. h YS-2021 | reverse complement strand
CTTACACCTCAAATTTGCTCGAACCCCGGAAATTGGATCAGCCCGGAAATCGGACCACTTTTTGCCAGTCCCGTAGGTGGTCCGATTTCCAGGGTTCGGGTGTATACTTAAATAGATGTGAATATATCAATATAAAGTAAATAACCTGCATAGTCAAGCCAAGCAAATAGAATTCTCGACTCATTTTTTCAGAACAGAAATTGTTGAATGAAGCCGAGAACAACCTGATTGCAGCCCACCACTAGACCACTCTCCTTCTATGCACTCAGTGGAATTTAAAACACCTCAAGCTGTATGAATATCACCGGTTTTACTACACCAAGCTTTGAATTCGCTTATCTGTACTTTAAGATAGATCTCTCTTCATATTTAATTAATTTACGCACAATAGAAACAAATTTTGATTTGCTCAATCTGATTAGTCAATCAGAAGCGCTTTGGCAAACACACGCCATCTTTGTACACAACAAATTTTTGTGTGAGAATCAGTTGCAAAGTTGCGGTTTGGTTTCTTTCATTTATTTAACTAAAAGCAACCTGTAATTACTTTAAGTTTTGATAAATTTGAAGAAATCGGTAGGAATCGTAACTTAGCACTTTGGAAAGTGTAATTAAAAGCAGGAGAAAAAAGCGAATTTGCGAAGAAATTACCCATTTTTAGCTGAGCAAAAAATGCCCTAATTATATTTTGCTCAGTTTGCATCGCGGCAGACAGAGTAACCACTGGTTAGTCCCGAGAAGTGTGCCTTGCATTCTGCACTCGATTTATGACAAACACACGCCGGTGATGCTCAAAAATATCTTCCATGAGTTTTTGAGCCCGTTGCAGTATATTGTGCCTGTCTTACATACATACATATATATATATGTATATATATATACATACATACACACATACATACATATATACCGGTAGTTCTTATATAGCGCGTGGTCACACTGAAGTATCCCAGCACTGCCAAGCGATTGCTGGAAAAGGTGTGTCTTTAGAGATTTCTTAAACCTTTGGAAGTTTTTTGCAGATCTTATTTCCATACTGTTGGAGCACAAACTGTATCCGCATCTTTTTAAATTATACTTAGGTTTCCTCAATAGGAAAAGGTTCTCAGATCGGAGTGTGCGGGAAGGCGTATACGGTGCTATAAGATTACACAGGTATGACATTCCGTTCCATTCCGTGCAAAGTTTTAAAAGTTAGTGTTGCAATCTTGAGTTCTTTTATTCTAAGTCAAGGTAGGGAGACCAGGCCCGGGGTAATATGATTATGTGGATGGGTATAGGTAATAATCCTGGCGGCTGAGTTCATAACCCTTTGAAGTTTGTTCAGTTCTTATGTATTTATACCAAAAAATAAGTGCAGTTTTGCTATGGCCAATGGGTTCACCTGAGACTTTGCCGCGTCCTCATTTAAATACTTTCTTACACTCAAAATGATGCGTAGGCTGTTGTAGTATGAAGGACAGATAGTGTCAATGTGTTCTGAAAGGCTCAGGGTTTGGTCCATAGTAACTCCTAAGTTTTTTGCCGATGATGACTTATGTATAGCCTCTTCGCCCAATATCAAATTGTCGATTTGACAGAGGTCTTCCTATTTCTGTGCGCCAAGAAACATAAATTCTGTTTCCGTTTCATCCAGTTTCAGTTTGGTTTGGAACATCCACGAACTGATGATATTGCGTTCGTAATATTGTCCAAAACGGTCGTATATTGATCAGCAGGGTCTAGTAGTTGACTATTATCTGCATAAAAACTGTAGAAGATATCAAAAGGACTAATTGCTCGTCCACCCGGTCGCGTGTATTGTTCTTATGTTTATAGACCGTTAGCTATATGATTTGTTTAACGACACGACCGACCCTTAGCGGGTTACATTGTATCAGAACATGTCAGTAATTAGTGACTAGAAGACAATACTACAAGTTAAGATCAAGGTAAGCTAAAACCATGTAAATTCTTAAATTATAAAGTAAAAAGCGACTAGAAATACTGATACAGGTTAATTTCATTTAAAAATTGTATAAATTTGCTCTACTAGGTTCTAGTTTATCAAAGAGCTGCCTCAAGGAGTCAGCTCTGAAATGACGTGAGCGGGAGTCTTGGAAATCGGTAGTCTATTAAAATATGTTTCACTGTGTATGGTTCCTGACACCCGATATAGTCGGGTGCCGGCTGGCCTCTTAAAAGATGTTTTAGGATAATATATGTATGCCTTATTCTGGCTCTATGGTAAACCGTAGATAGATCCTTGGGGGCACCGAATGTTCATTCAATGATATCCGACAGAACATCATTTATTTTCACTCTCTGCTGCCGATTTTGAAAGTAGGATTCGAGCCAGTGTAGGGCCGTTCATCGATACCAAAGTTAGCTTCAATCTTTTTATGAGTATGGAATCAACCGTATCAAAACAGGACGTAGAGATATTAGGAGACGACAACATCTCTCTCAAGACTGCAAGCAACAGTTAGATCTACCTTCCGTATAGCCTGAGAATCGGGGAAGTGGAGAGGTGAAATCTACGTTTCGCATCGATAAATCCAAAAAAGAACACGAACAAGAACAAGAAGTTGAAGACGGTCATTCTGTCTCGAGAGCAGGCTTTAGGGTAAGACACAACTACTGTTCATACTTGAGCGTACTTTCCTTTCGGCTCTGGAAAAATCACGCAAAGACGTCGTTCAACTGCTTAAGAGCTTTACGTAATGTGCTTTAAAACGGGTTGTTGGTCATCACCTGTCTCGCTCATAAAGATTTCTCGTAGAACGATCTGGCTGGTCTCTGTTCTTTGGGTCCGTTCGTAGCTGTTGAGACGAAAGTATCTTAGATATCGTTTGTCCTTGTTATAGAGACCAAGGAGTGGCTTCTCCAAGAATCATAATAAAAACTACAAAGGCTAGAAGGAGCAATGTCAATACTAACCTAGCTTTAGCCTTGCACTTAGCCGGCATCGTCGGCTCCTCTATTTCAAGACTGTTCATTTCAATTTACATTTTTATTTGCTCTAGAATCAATACTCTCTCAAACAGAAAGAGTATTGATTAAACGGTTAACTTAGTCATAGCACGGCAGACTGGACTCTTTTCCTTCGGAAAAGAAGGGGTGTACATAAGTATGAGCGATCTTGATCACTACCAATCCGCTTGTTAGACATCATGTTCACTGCATATCTACAATGGCCAAGCTTTTGGTGCTGTGACCGAGTTTGGCTGTTTTCCTTGGAATGTTAAAATTTTATGTCATGTCTAGAACTCCCTTTTGAGTCACTGGTTTTAAGTGGTCTACTGTTTTAATTTTATGTCAAGAATTGTCTAGTCGTTTAGTTTAGGTCGTTAAGTCATTCTTGGTTCATAGATTTATTTTTCCGGGCATAAAATGGGTACATGAGCCCGGTTTGTCTGTAAATTAGTTATATGAAGCCTTTTTGTACGAGTTGCAATCAGCGCTAGTATTGGTGGGAACTTATCTTTTTACATGTTCTTGGTACACGAGTTTCTTTGTAGTTGTCTGATAGTAACATAAAATTTTGATTATCTCATTATTTTTGTGACCGCTTTGCTCTAAGTAGGGCTTTCACCCAGTGGGCGGTTGGAAGGAGGCCAGTTGGTCTGTTGTTGGGTAAAGTTAGCCAACATGGCAATGCTTGATTAAGATGGTTTATTTCTTTGTACGAATGCCATTTTCGGTGTGACTCATTCGTTACCAAGACACTTGGTTAGCACTGACACCCTGTGGTATTGGTAGTCCTTACTAAATCTCAGTTACCCCTGTAAACGCTCGGTAAACCTTGGGAGGTCTTGATAATCCTTGGTTAGTCTTGGTAATCCTTTGTATTATTTGGTCATTATTGGCATATGTTCATTATTGGTATTTAGCGGTAAAACGTTGCTTTTTCGTTCACCTGCTTTGGTTTTCTTGTGATATTTGGATTATTATGCACACAAATTGCTCTCCTTCATCTTTGTTTCCAGTTAAAAGAAATGGAATCGACTCAACAAAAGTATTTATTTGTATTTACCAAGCCTCAAGTGTTGATTTATGTGACTACGAGTATTTTGCAATTCTGAATTTTTTCTTGCGCAATTCAGTTAAAAATACAGTGGAATCTCGGCATCGGACCACCTCCCTCTTGGGACCACCTTTCCATTAGGGCAAATTTTTTCGGTCCCGAATGCGCGGCATAGACTTTAATGGTTAAGAAAACTCCCAATTGGGATCACCTCGGATCGAACCACTTTCGGCCGTTTTTTTCGGTCCCGAGCCCTCAAAATGAGAGTGGACCACTGTCAGTCAGTGAGGAATCCACTGTATTTGCCGCACGTTACTTACAACACTGAGCATGTTGCCGGCTTAGATATTGTTGCTAGTGATTATGGTAGCAAGTGTGTAACCAGACAGGGGCTTAGTTTTGTTATCTATACTTTTGTACCTTGTCTAAACAACAGTGGCTGACAATATACGAACTCGAGACATCTTAATTTATGTGGTACCTATTCTTTTAGTATTTAAGCCGACCCAAATGCCACCGAATTATTATTATTGATCTCAATAATTCAAATTTTCATCTCCAAAATTTAATTGACGATTAGTTATATTTTATGTGAATATGTGTCTCCCTTCAGATTTTTTAGGTTTGTAAATTTGATTTTTTGATCTCAAAAATAAATTTTTGCCATCTAAAATTCAATTAATGATAGCAAAATATAAATTAATGAGATCTACATTAATTTATTTATATCTCTAAATATATTTTGATATCAAAAATAAGCATTAAATGTTAAAACGGCATTCCATATCAGTCTGAAATAATGATATCTGAAATATATTCTTGATATCAATATATAGAAAATCAATTAGTGAGCTCAAAATTAATATTTTGCTCTCAAATATTTCATTTTTGCTATCAAGAATTGAATTTTTGATCTCAACAAATCAATTTTAGATATCATTAAATCATTTTTGATATCAATAAATATTTCTTGATATCTCTAAATATTTATTGATATCAAAAATTTTTTGAGATCAAGAATACATTTAGAGATATCAAAAATACAATTACAAATAGCAAAAATGAATTCTTGATATCAAAATATGGATTTATTGAGATCAAAAATTAATTCTTGATATCAAAAAATCAATTTTTGAGATCAAAAATTAATTCTTGATATCAATAATTCACTAATAAATGTGAAAACGGCATTCCATATGTCTCCCTTATGATTTTTTATGTTTGTAAAATTGATTTTTTTGATCTCAAAAATAGCTTTTTGCCATCTAAAATTCAATTATTGATAGCAAAATATAAATTATTGAGATCTACATTGATTTATTGATATCTTGAATTATATTTTGATATCATTAATAAGCATTAAATGTTAAAACCGCATTCCATATATTATTTTTACCGTCAGTTTGAATATCAAAACAAAAAAAGTGGTATAGTCATTTCTTTGCCCTACACAGATAATTCGGATAATACGATTATAATAGATTGTGTTGTCTTTCACTTTTTGGCGGAGGCAGCGATGTAACACCTTGACTTAATGTATTTATTTAGTAGATTGCAATTGTGGAAACAAGTTTCAGTGGTGACGATATGTAGCTGTGCGCAGGAGCAGTGCTGCAAAGCAAATAGCTGTCACTCTAAATGGACCTCTTGCTGCAGCACTCACCGCTATTAACCCAGGTATTGGACCCGGCATTGTCCACAATAAAAGCGGGTGACAATTGGCAGTTCGAGCACTCCATGCCATTTATTCTGTGTTTCAACCGGTGCTTAAATATTGAAACGGGATACGAGCAATATTGTTTTGTAACCGGCAATTAGTGGGGTGAATCTGCTTGTAGGTGATAAGTTTCACCACAGTTTAAGACTTTGATTCACTTGCTGTTACTTTATATACCTCCGATAGTTTTAATTCAAGTTAACATATTCGGATAGTGTTAAACCTGAACATTTCTACTTCAGCATTCCTCTATAAACGGTAAGTTTGGTAACTACTAAAGCAAGTAGGCAGTCACTCTGTAGAACAAGTGTTAGCGTTTTGCGGAAATTGAATGAGTTTTGTGTTCATTGCACGTGACTGTTGAAAGCACGACAAGTCACCTGGTGAAAATGCGCCCAGCGACAGTACCCTTACCGACGATTCGAACGGTCGGGTCAAAAGTGGGACAATTTTGAATATCAGGATCATACGTGGGGGGTTGGGGGGGGAGTGTTCACACGATGCAAAACGTTAGACCAATTGTCGCCAGGCGCATTGTTTAAATACCGCAGTAAATAACACAGAAAGGTTACGTTTGTTTTTAAATTGTCTTAAACGTGACAATGCTTGTGATTTTAACAAAGAGGTACAGCTTCACATATGTTAAACTTTTAAAATCTATGAAAATAGCCACAGCATATAAAGTATGAAAAGCCACTGGAAACAACGTTACCATGCCCCAGAGGTTTTTAGGGGTTCTGGCCTGTATACAAGAAAAACTCCTCTTCTGACAGTTTCTCTAAAAAAATGTTATCCTAAATTGCCCACAACTCCACTTTTTCGTTTTAAGAATTTAAGCCGGAAATGAAAATATTTTCTTGAACTATTGTTTAAGGCGGTGCTTACTTTTCCTCCAGAAATCTTAAAATTTGAACGTCTTGCGCCTGTTAAAGTTATTTGAAAGATGTTGAAAATCATTGATTGTTAAAACCAAAACAAGAAGAAGAAATTAAAAAAGTAATAAAAAGAAAAGAAAAAAAAAACAAATTGTCAGTATTAACCTGATAAACACTGTGGCGCATCTCCAGCGTTTCTGTGACCTGTCGACCAATTTCACGCATTTGTTAAAAGATGCAGCTGGTTTGTCGTCACGATGGTTGCTATTTATTTGGTGACAGCGAAACTCCGACTTTTCCCCCATACATCTAAATAAGCGTCTTGAAGAACCTGAACAGACGTCGGGATTCAGCGTCTCTCCGGCATCACAGGATAAGCAAGTGGGGATAAATAACCAAATCCTGACATTTACCACATATTTTGTCGTGGTATCTATCGACTAGTTTTCAGGGTTTTTTTTAATAAAAATCTTTAATCGTCTTTCGTCTCGATCAAAATCGCATATTCTATCCAACACATTTCTGAAACATTGGATAAATGTTAGGAATTAACCAAAAGCCATCCTTGTCATATAATCGCTTACCGGTGTAACAGTATATCTTGCCCCCTGTATACTATGTATAGCCCCCCCCCCCCCCCCCCGCACCTGGGATAAGATTACTCCGAAATTGAGAAGTTTAAAAGGGTATGCAAAAGGGTATGAGCATTTCATTTTTTTTTAATTTTAATTGTAAATTAATTACTTGATCAGTATAGGAAATATTGAAAAGAAGTAGTGAATGAAAATAAATAAAAATAAATGAAAATAAATCGGCGTTGACCTGGTTGGACCAAAAGCACAGTGAACTGCAGTGAATTGTGTAAATGACTGTTGATAAATGACTCTATAATTTTCAAGCAGAGAAGAAATTGTACTGTGTAGAGATCATTTACCATTAAAAGTTCTGTTGCAGTGAAGTATTTGTTTCATTTATTCGGTTTATTATGGAGGGGCAAAATATCCCAGAGGGGGTGGGGGGGTGATAGCCTAGTCAAGCTTCCCACCGGGGGCGGGGGAGCTGTACAGGGGGCAAGATAGCCTGTTACACCGGAAGTGGTAGCCATGACGACCTTTTAGAAAAATATGCCATAATGAATAGTTAAAAAACAGAAGGGAGCGCAATATATTTATTTAGTTAAAGGCTAGTTTAGGAAAATAGACCTTGTAGATATTTTAACACGGGTGTAGGACAAAATACCACTGGACAAAATACCACCGGACATAATACCACCGGGCAAAATACCACCGGACATAATACCACCAAGGAAATGAAAACTAGGACAAAATAACACCACAATCTTTTATTGCTTTCTCTGATCACCGGAGCTATTTATAACTGAATGTAACTAAAACAAACGTAAAATTACATTCACTGAGGACATTCTACTTTACTGAAAATGTTCTTTTTTGTAGATCCTACTTAGTTTATTGTCGTGGTTTATTGCTGTTGATATTGGTTTAAATTCTACTCATTTCTGTGCCCTATTTATATGCGGAAAGTCTCGCGCTATGGCAATCCCTTATCAATAATGACAAAACGGAGTATATGATCTTTTTCTCTGCGACCTGCTGCATCTGATTTTTATAATCACTAAGCCGTCTCCGTTTCGCGTCTTATTTGAGCTTCTTCTATGACTGGACGCCAAGTCTGCATTGTTACGCTGTATAATGAAAAGATATCGTTGGTGGTATTTTGTCCTAGTTTTCATTTCCTTGGTGGTATTATGTCCGGTGGTATTTTGCCCGATGGTATTATGTCCGGTGGTATTTTGTCCGGTTCCCGTTTAACACACGGGATGGCCCAATCAGAGGGGATACTTTCATAGAAGAGCGGCAGATATTTTATCACGCGGAATGACCCAAGTGATGACCCCACGTGTCTCTGGAACGCAGCTTTGTACGTGTCAAAACAGCGACCTTTCACGGAATCTGCAACTTGCTCTCCCATTCTACCAGCGTTGCACAATCGTTACCGTTTAGTTGATAGAGCTTGAGAAGTCAACATTTATCCAACGTCGGAAAAAGACGTTTTTTATTCGGCTTAAATATTGTATCAAATCCAACGTCTGCAACGTCGCGTGAAAACCAGACAGGTGGGAAATCTGACAGACGGAGTGAGTACTTTGAAGTAAAATTTAAAAAAAAAACCTTTTGCTTATAACCCTGACTTGGGAAGGAACTAGGAAAGAAACTCGTGAAGTTATAAGCTAGTTGGTGTTGGACATTTTGAGTGCAATTCGTAGTAATATTTTTGCAGTGCATGTAAAGAGTAAACATACACAAGCGTATACGGCGCTCTGACACTCTTCCAGTAAACGCCACGTGATGCACTGAGTGCGCGAAGCATCGTCATAACAAAGTTGCTGGGTGACAGAAAACATTACAGAGTCCAAAAATGTCTATTTTGTCCCCACAAATGACTATAACTGCCGTTGGATCTCACCGACGCTAGAAAAGTATCATCCTTACCTTGTCCCGCCCGTAACTGCATAGAACTGGATGTTCCTGAACTTCAGTGATGGGGCTCTGATTACTCCCCAGATGCCACTTTTCATCCTTATGCCCGCAAGATAGTAAGATAGAAGTTTTTTGTTCTTGTTAAGAAGAAATTTGCTCTTGCTGATTTAGTCCCAGCAGGATAGGAAAACCATTCAGGGGAAAGGAGAGAGAACTAGTCAAGGATCACGTAGCTGTAGTTTCCGGCCAACCGACTACTGACGTCTGCTGCAATTTCCATAACCAAACTCACAGTTTGCACATTTAATAGTTAAAGCGGCGAGCAAGGCCGTCAAAGCATCAGACAATATAAGGGGTGAACCCCAAAAGCTGTCGTCGCCATCTCTGTCTCTACAACGTCTCCAGTCATCGATAGAATTACAATCCACCGCCGGTCTTTGAGGCCATCGTGAGAGATGCTATGCAATAGCAGCATCCCAATTTGTTTCATCTACCTGCGCTCTCCAAGCAGAACCTTAAGCCAGCAGAGTTTTTCAAAAATGTCTCAATGTCCGGCCGAATTGAATGGTGCTGCTATGGAGCCCACGAATTCAGGGGTAACCGCCACACTCGCCTAAGAACCCTTCTGTGATTATGGAACCAACGATATCTGATGTAACAGAGACTACAGGCAATGGAAGAGTGGAGCCCACAGCTGTGTCGTTCTCGTGACAGCCGCAGAAGCGATTTATCATGCTGGGCTACGCTGGGCAGATAACTTAGAAGAGACCCCATCTGTGGGCTCTTCTAAGGGAAAAGGAGAGGTAATGGGTGAATTACAGCCTCACTCCCAGTCCCAAAACCAATCAAAATTGGTGGTGGAGGTAATGCCGAAGTTATCACCTGCACAAATTATGCGTAACCGTTAAAAATGAGGGTTTTGAAGACGGTGTACAGGTCTTGTGATGATGAGATACCATTCACACCACTGTTATTTTCCGAAGCGTATAGCGGAGTGTCTCCCGCAAAGTCAGATGGTAAGGTCAATATCAGAAATAAGACCTAGCGTTTTTTGAAGCATCGGTAAGAACGAGCCTACGCGTGCTGCTGGAGTTTTTGAATCAGTGGTTCCTAAACTAGTAAGTTGTTGGGTAAAGTAGGAGAAAGACTTAATTAAAGTCAACGCGTTCTCGCAGCGAAACAGGTGACAATTAGCGTAGACATCTGGGGAAAACTATACCGACGAATTCTCCCAATGTCTGTGCTATTCACAGTACCGACGTAATGGTGGAAAGTATCAGGGAGAAGATACTCGTTACTAGTAGGAGGCAGGCTTCGAAACTTTTCGTGACACACGTCCCACGCTGTTTACACTCTTGGTGTCGGTTTCCGGTTGTGAAACAAAATGAAAAAAAAAAAAATCCGGTTATTGCATTGGAAAAAAACCGAACCCAAGATTGATTACCCTACATAGAAGGGTGGGAAAATCAAATGGCACTACCTGATATATTGTGGAGAAACAAGCGAGAGTGTTTCTCCAGTAAAAGCGAACGGAGAATGACATTTGGCCTCAGACCACAATTAATTTCGCATAGGCTTACATTATAACATTCCCTATTATCGCCACTTGCACAACATTGATGGGCCAAAAATCGCTGTTACATTTTGTTATTTAGTCTAAGAGGAACTCAAAAATATTAAAATAAATGGGGGACTGACCGATTGGATTTTTTGCTATAAATAGAATAAGGTACTCCCCCTCGGAATTCCCCGGAGCCGAATCACCTAAGCAATATTTTTTCAAGTTTTCTCATCAAATTTGCAAAATTGTTTGGAGCTCTAGAGCAACCATTTTTAGGTATTATTAAGAGTATTTATCGCAGTTTTTAAAAGTGTCCTCATATTGCCAAATGCTGCTTTAATAGTTTATAAATGACTTGTCAAAGTAGGGCACTATTTGTGCGTAAGTGCTTCCTTATTTTGGTCTACGAACGCGGAAGTAATTGTGGTCTGACACCATTTGAGAGTAGATAGCAGCCCCTCAATTGGACATTCCAAACACTAGCACTCAAAATGGATACGTGCCAGTATATAAAGGTGGACAGGGGTATGTGGGCAACAAACCTCTAGAATTATCGGGGGTTACCCCGTTCACACAAGGTATTTCAAGTCCTTGTACTTTCAGGTCGGAGACAAGCGGTAATGGCACAAAGGTCTTCCATTCGGCTGTTGGCCCCATTGGTGTTCAGCAAAGCGATGAAGGCGTGGGACTGATGACTTCGCACACTACTTTTTCGTACCCAGACAACTGGATCAACGCAGGGAGAAAAGAAGGACAAGAAGGGAGGAATCCCAACTTCTGATGAACATGAGCGGTGATTTTAGACATGCTAGGAGCCAAGTTTTGTATGGTGTTGGTGGCCTCAGATAGCTCGTCGGGAACGTGATACCGACAGCTAACCAGGTTGTTGGTGGTGCCAGCAGTGGAATCACCATGCACAACCAGGGATTCTAAGCCTCCACCTGTGCCCGCTGCAACGGGTTGATTCAGGAGGAAGGGTTCTTCGCGTGAAGCTGTTAAGTGAATGCAAGACTGACACAATCCACTAAGATGGTATACAATTCCCAATGAAAGCGTTTTTTTACGATTATACATTTTCAAACAAATTCATCCCGGTTACGGCGCTAATAGCTCATTTTCTGGTATAAGCTTTCTAGGCGTCAACTATAGACGCATATACAGCGGTTCTGGGAATGACCTTACGTAACTTGTCGCGACAACATCCACGACATGACGAGTGCCTCACTTACCTGAGAAACACTTTAAATTCAGAGACCCGGTAAAGCACTTAGTAGAGTGGGATCCTAGAACTGTGCTGGATTACGTTAAGACCGAAGTGTTCCCTAGCATCGGGTAATAGAAGGGGTGAAATCCAGGCACTAGACGAAAATTACTTATTTGAAGAAGCTCACCGCAGTGTTATATTATAGTCAAGGCCAGATTTTCTAGGAAAACACACATAATAACGCACGGTAAATGCACTTTCTTGGAGATATACCTCAAAGCACTAAGTAGTGCAGAGGCGAGTTGACATCTCAGAGGAAAAAATGGTTTGTACTGAGAGAAGGCAGGGCAAGTACGTGGAGGCCGCAAAGGCGGTCAGGTCGCAGCAGAAAAAGCGGCTACTCATTTCATTTGGGCACTGCGCAGCCGGAGATAGAGGCAAAGTCACGGTCTGTAACTATATGCTGTGATCGCTGCTTACGAATATAAGTTTAAGTGTGGTAAATTGTTGTAAGAGCTAAACGCCCATCCTCATAGGCTACTGGAGGTGTGCACTCGATCAAATCCATGCTGTGGAAATTCTCAGGGCAGGACGTTAGCACTCACCCAATAATTTAATAAAGTTTTAGTTCCTGGACTTGACCAGAGATTTCGTTCATTGCTGCCGAATCAGTTGCATAAAAATGCTGTATATCGTGCTCTTAGCCTTAATGCCTCAGACTCATACATATGGGCCAGAGGTGGCGCCAAAACATCGGATTCTGGCAAGAGCAGAAGCAGAAGCAAGCACCACTGACGGCCCCACACATTATTGTTCAGTGACTAAGATAGAAGGTGTAATGAGTGTAATGAGTCAATGACCAATTATATCAGTTATTAATGAGTTAAGAGGGTTTATCAAGCATAGTGAACTGAAAATAATGGCTAGTGACTTCACACCTCACCACAACGAGTCCATTTAAAATTTAAATTTTAATTTTAGTGCATTGACCACATAAAGATGATATAGATGGAGAAAGGACCGTTAGATAACAGAATGAGGGTTTGGTCGCAGGAAGTTCATGTTTTCCCTTGCTAGTTGAAGCTGGCGAGTTCGTGATTTTGAATTTAACGGTCGCATGAAGTTCATGTTTTCCCTTGCTAGTTGAAGCTGGCGAGTTTGTGATTTTGAATTTAACGGTCGCATGAAGTTCATGTTTTCTCTTGCTAGTTGAAGCTGGCGAGTTCGTGATTTTGAATTTAACGGTCGCATGAAGTTCATGTTTTCCCTTGCTAGTTGAAGCTGGCGAGTTTGTGATTTTGAATTTAACGGAGTTGTAAGGATGTGATCATATACAATCACGAACTCTTGAATGCGCAGGTAGTAATTAATTCTTTTACGGCTTTTAGGTATTTCTTACTAAACACTTTGGCAAGTTGTACATGCAGCATCTACGGTCCAAAGCGTCAACGGGATACATCTGGTCGTTTTAATTGGTTTTGATATTATTATGAAGAATATAGGGTCGAAATCCAGCCGAGTATTCCTTTGCACAACAAAATCTCGCTAAGGGGCGATGCCATGATAGATTTAGATGACTTTTCTGCTGTTTCAAATAAATCAACATGGCGTAGTAAAAATATAGGTCGATAAAAACTGTGTGCAGGAAGAAAGTCAATACCACTTGCATTTTATTTGAAGATGGGGTTTATAAACCGCAAAATGATAAAATATGGTAAACCCGTCAGCCAGACATTTTGCCGAAGATATTTGGTTGAAAGACGTTTATGGAAACTGGCAACTGGGGCTTTTGGTTGACATTAGCAGCGAGAAACTTTCTCAGGATCTTCAAACATATTCAGAAATGTTTGTTTTAGTATTGTATGACACCTTTTCCATTTAAGAACTATTTCTTTCGTGTTTTTTAGTACTAAAAAGCTAAGCTAAGCTCAACAGTACTGCACATCATTCGTTTTTCCATTAAGTTCAAAGAGGGGAAAACTGTTCCATACTCCTCACCCACACATCCATACATTTCTTTTCCTTACATTTACAAATTTGCAAGCACTTAAGCCTTTGGTCTGTTCTGTCGTCAAACCTCAAGATAAGTAAACAGAGCTAACTTTTTGTTAGGCCTCCAAAATAAATATTTTATTGTTCTATTTCACTTAAAATTGTGTGCTTCCCATGTCCACTTGGATTCATATTTGGAGTTATCATATGAATGCAGCCAATAGTAAGGGTTTTTGTAAAAGCGACAGCGATGGATACTCCTTTTTCTAGCATATAAATAAGGTTAAGCGCTTCTGTCCCAAACATAAAATGAATGCACTGAAATACATTCCTTTTAAGCATTTTCAAAATACACCGTTTCATAGATGTTTATTTGGACTAACTGCTGAAATTTACCCAGGGATATTGCTAGCGGTATCCCAACAATTGCTTTATCGACAACTGGTCTAGCGAAAATTGACCTAAATGGGCAGGGTACGACAACTGATCTATTTTTTCAAACTTGTTACTTTAGGCGGGGGAGCGGGCGATAATTATTTGTCGACTTGATAAAATAAAAAACTTGATATACGTTCTCATTGTAGTTTTCAGACCAATTCCACTGCAAAGTAAGATTTTAAAAAGACCTTTTTCAAGAACACTTGAGAATTCAAAGCATCGCTTAAAGAAGTGTTAAATACTCAACAAATTTAAAACCGCAACGCATAACGTGCGTTATTTTTTACATAATCGGATTCCAATCACTTTCCATATATTAATATGTGCGCCAAACCAAGGTGTTAATTAAAATCGATCAAACTTTTATGGCTAATACTCGATTACCGGGAATTAAAGGCCGCAGAGCGTAAGTACGCGCTTTGTATCGTGGCACTCTGTCACATCTCTGAGACCGTTTTCTTCAGGCAACAGTCACTTTCAGACAGACCCTTGGAACCCACAATAAATGCGCCTGTAAGCAGACTGTGAGTAACGTCTCCGTCGATAAGGTTTACGTGGGCGCTACCCCTATCGAGGATTACTGTTAACGTCCACCCGAAGGTTCGCAAGACTTCAGTGGGTCAATGCACATCTCCACTGGACACAGAGACAATGGAGCCAAGTCTTTTTACCGATGAATTGTATTTTTGCTTGAACTACGCGGATGGACGAGCACGTGCTTGGCGCCGAAGGAACGAGCACTTTAGCGACGCCCGCGTTCAAGGAAGAAACCGATGGGGCAGTCAAAGTGTGATAGTATTGGCAGACATATCGTTCACTGATCGCACCGAATTCCGTTTTATCAGCGGCACGTCCTCATTCCGCGAGCGCGAGTGCCACGCGGCAGCATCTCCAAGCGCACGTCCTCATTCCGCGAGCGCGAGTGCCACGCGGCAGCATCTCCAAGCGCAACATGTCCAGCCCTTGCCCTAAGACGCTTTTTTCGCCAGATCTTTCGCCGATCCAGCACTCGTGAGATATGCTTGGAAAAGCCGTACGCGAGCACAACATCCCACCTGAGACATTACCAGAGCTTAGACAAGCGTTTGTGGAGGAGTGGAATCACATTCCACTTCACAAAATACAGAATTTGATGAGATCCATGCGATTTAGATTAATTGCAGTAAGGGACGCTCGTGGAGGACATATTTCGTTGATTTGGCATAGTCTAGCACTATAGAATAGAATAGATAGAATCTGCCCCATAAATGCAACACATTTGCACTCTTTTAAATATCCAAACATTTATTCGGCATTGTTACTTGGTCTGCAACCAAAAATAATATCTAAACAACGTTTCTTGTCCAACATCTATTCAATTTTTCAGTTAAATGGTTAAGTAGTCTATTTATGGTTAAGTTACAACAATTAAGTAAGCTTGTGTTTTACGCTAATACAATGCCAAACTAAACAAATTCCGCCACTGAATAACGAAATTCACACTTACGAGCTCAAAATCAAAATCATGTAGGCTTAAAAATATGGGATTCCACGCAAACTTTTCTTCACCATACCAGTTGCTTGTCCAACTTTTTGCGAAGATGAAAAATCGACAAAGTACTTTTGGAACGTGGAATCAAATACCATAGGTAATCAATGCCATCCAGATAAATGCCACATTTAGTGAACAGAAGTTATTTTTCGCATTTACAATAGGTAACGATGTTAAAATCTGACGAGTTGTTAGATGCAACAAGATAAATTGCAATTTAAATTTGGAAATTATGATGAAAGCTTTTCTTTTGCTTAGTGCACTTGTTTCGATCTCTATGTCATTGTTGCCGCGCTTATCTCTGTTAAGTAATCTGCAATTATACTGATTATAATTTGCCATTAAATGTATGCATTTGAACAGTATAACTGCTAAAAGAAGTTATACCCAGAAAATAATTTCAGTTATTGTTCATTTCAAGCCCTAATAGAATATCGTCGGTAACTTGACTGGTGAAAGGAGTGTACCCCGCGACAGATACAAAAGCTTGGGCATCCGAAAATTGTGTACTGCATCTACGCGCGTTTTAAAAACAATAATGAACAAATATGGAAATGTGTAAGTGGGACATGTAAAAAATTGCAGGAATATATCAACTCAATTTATTAAGTACAGCGAAATGAAGCTGTTATTTTTTAGTTACAAACCCCCCTGAGTTACAAACCCTCTCAGTTACAAACCTCCTCAGTTACAAACCCCCTCAGTTACAAACCCTCTCAGTTACAAACCTCCTCAGTTACAAACCCCCCTGAATTACAAACCCTCTCAGTTACATTGCCCCTCCATCACAGGTTGTTTGAAAGAAATTAGCACCTTGTTAGTCTTTTCCAAAATTGGGCGATGGTAAGGTACTTGATTCTTTAAAACATGCATATTTACGGTTGAAATAAAAGCACAATCAACTGCTGTAAACAAAAATTTAAAAAAAGATGCTAAAATAACAATGCTTAGCGAAAATCAAAGATGGCAAAAAAATGGTGTGCTGACTACCGGTGGGTATCCAGAACTGGACATTTTCCAACCAGACACTTTCCAACCGACAACTGCCAAAATTTCCCAACAGACTGCCGTGCATTAAGAACTGATGTGATTAATATAAAGTAATAACAGATTAGGGATTGAGATGTCACAAAATGAAAGCAGCAAGTGAGTCACACAGACAACTGTACGGGATCATCCTCTATTTGTAGTCTACATGGGTGAGGAGTAGATTTGCTGCTGTGGACATATTATGTGGACAATTTTAATATGTCACCAGCAGATTCTCTATCGAAATTGTCTTTTTGTATGAGAGTGCGATTTTGTTTTCTTTATACAATTAAGATAGAAATTGATAGAATTTACTTAACAGAATTTCTAAAATAAAATAAAAATGATTCGGTTGGAAAGTGTCCGAATGGAAAATAATTGAAAAAATGTCCGGTTGGGAAGTTTCCGGTTGGAAAATGTCCAGTTGGAAAGTGTCACGAATTCATACCGGCATGTCAACACAGGAGTCGTCAGAACGTTCATTGTGGCTTATCAGCGATTAGTCTTCTTACAGCATCGTCAAGAAACGCGCTCCGTATCAGAACGCCCACCACATGGCAAAACAAGAGCAACCATGCCAGGGCAAGCTCAAGATGACTATGAACCTTCGCTATCGCTTCTGGTCTGCAGTGTTAGTGTTGGTGATACCAGGCGAATATATCAACCGTATCAGTAAACCAAAGGCTCTAACCCGGCTGCGCGAGAGTGAAATGTTAAAAAGCTCTTTAAAAATTTATGCTGCGTTTTCAAATTGTTTAAGTATAGGATATGATTTTATTTACGTCCTCATTCATATACTCCCGTGTATCCCTTCATTTATACAACCTTGCATTGATTATAACTGACAAACAGGTGTTTCTTCTTTGAGCGAACTATTAATTAATAAGAACTGAAAAGGCTAGAGTAGTTTTCTTTTGGAAAAAGTTGATAGCAGGCTGAATTTATTTGCATCCTCTACTTTAAAATGTTTAATTAAGACTGAGAAAATGAGGTTAATTGTCTCGCTTTTAGTTGCGACCAATTTTTGTTAGACGTAATATCACACAATGAAAAAAGTCACCAATCCCGGCCATTGGTCCCTCAGAAGAAAAGTCCCGACGAATAATGTCCCCTTCGTTTTGACACATGCGAAGAAGATCTCCTTCGGTGAAAATCCCTTCACTTAATTATTCTTTGAAGAAATCCGGGACAGAATGGCCCAGAACATAACGGCCTTGGGCATAAAGGCCTCAGATTGAGGGCCCGGGACATAAAAGCCCGGAGCATAATGGCCTCGAATGAATTATTGGATAAAAAGGCTACTCTAGAGCTTTTTCAGTTCTTATTAATTGATAGTTTGCTCAAAGAAGAAACACCTGTTTGTCAGTTATAATCAAATTTTAAAAGAGCTTTTTAACATTTCACTCTCGCGCAGCCGGGTTAGGGCCTTTGGTTTACTGATACGGTTGATATATTCGCCTGGTATCACCAACACTAACACTGCAGACCAGAAGCGATAGCGAACGGGCGTAGTCATGACATATCGAGCTTGCCCCGGTGTAAGGAAACGTTTTGACCCCCAAAATAAATCGACCCCCCGGTCGATTTATTTTAAAACAAACAGACCCCCCGGTCGATTTGTTTTAAAACAAAAAGACCCCTCCCTGAAATGTTTTAACCCCCCCCCCTTTTTTGATTTCTCTATTTATTTTCACATATGGTCAGCTTATTAGTTTCTTTAATTGAAATAAAAACTATATCCATGAATAACGATTTATTTAGCAACTAATTCTACATTTTCAAACACGAAAACACTTCCAATACCACTAACATACAGTCTCCTCACTAATGGCATTTCAATGGCTCGTTTTTTGATATACCGCGATACTGATTAAGCACTACGTGATTGTAGATTTGGGTATTTCGCTTATCCGTCTCGTTTTCTCCATCACTTTCTATTTGGTTATTGTTGACTTTTTCTGAACTTTCCATATCTACATTTGCTGTTCTCAAATATGCATAAAAGTACTCTTCAAGCTACTCACTTTATATACATACCTTATTCATGCCCGTATAATCCGGATTATATCTGAAGTTTGCATAGAGAAATAAGCCTCTAATCTTCACCAGGTGTTCCTTTGTTTTAATCTGACGGCTGCGACACCAATTGACATTGATGGGACTATTGAGTGACATTACTTCGTTTTGATTAATCTCTTACTGATGTGGTCCTTGCATGAAGTATGTTTTTATTGATGTTAATTGATGTTGAAAGAACTCCGGAGCATTTTTCGACGAGTTAAAATACTAATTTTCTACATCAAAAGGTATAAAATGCTTAAAATCGTATTTAAAAAGCATATGTACCTTTTTTACTTCCATTTTATATTTAAACATCATTTTTTGAAGGGGGGTCATTTCATTATAGGGGAGGGGGGTCTGTTTGTTATGGCGGGCTTTCCTAAAACAAATCGACCGGGGGGTCTGTTTGTTTTAAAATAAATCGACCGGGGGTCGATTTGTTCGGGGGTCAAAAAGTTTCATTACACCGACATGGTTGCTCTCGTTATACCATGTGGTGGGCGTTCCGGTACGGAGCGCGTTTCTTGACGATGCTGTAAGACAACAAATCGTTGATACAGCCACCCTGAACGTTCTGGCAACTGCTGTGTTGACATGCCGGTATGAATTCGTGACACTTTCCAACTGGACATTTTCCAGCCGGAAACTTTCCAACCGGACATTTTTCAATTATTTTCCATTCGGACACTTTCCAACCGAATCATTTTTTTATTTAAAAAATCTGTTAAGTTAATTCTATCAATTTCTGTCTTAATTGTATAAAAAAAAAACAAAAGAAAATCGCACTCTCATACAAAAAGGCAATTTCGATAGTGAATGTGCTGGTGACACATTCAAGTTGCCCGCATAATATGCAAACAGTAGCAAATCTACCCCTCACCCATGTGGACTTCAAATAGCGGAGAATCCCGTACAGTTGTCTGTGTCACTCCCTTGCTGCTTTCATTTTGTGACATCTCAATCCCTAACCTGCTATTTCTTTGTATTAATCACATCAGTTCTTAATGCACGGCAGTCTCTTGGTAAATGCTGGCAATTGTCGATTGGAAAGTGTCTGGTTGGAAAATGTCCAGTTCTGGATACCCACCGGTAGTCAGCACACCATTTGTTTGCCATCTTTGATTTTCGCTAAGCATTGGTTTTTTAGCATCTTTTTTCGAATTTTTGTTTACCACACGTGATTTTGCTTTTATTTGAACCGTAAATATACATGTTTTAAAGAATCAAGTACCTTACCATTGCGCCATTTTGGAAAAGACTACCAAGGTGTTAATTTCTTTCAAACAACCTGTGATGGAGGGGCATTGTATTGAGAGGGTTCGTAACTCAGGGGGGTTTGTAACTGAGGAGGTTTGTAACTGAGAGGGTTTGTAAGTGAGGGGGGTTGTAACTAAAAAATAAAAGCTTCATTTCGCTGTACTTAATAAATTGAGTTAATATATTCCTGCAATTTTTTTACATGTCCCACTTACAAATTTCCATGTTTGTTCATGATTATTTTTAAAAGGGAGCAGCGAGTAGATGCAGTACACAATTTTCGGATCTCCAAGCTTTTGTAACTGTAGCGGGGTACACTTTCTTCGCCAGTCAAGTTACCAAAGATATTCTATTAGGGCTTGAAATGAACAATAACTGAAATTATTTTCTGGGTATAATTTCTTTAGGTGTATAAAAAAATGGCAACGGAAAAAATGGGAAGTGGAAATAATGGCAACGGAAAAAATGGCAAAGTGAAAAAAGGAAAAAATGGCATAATAACAAAATAAAAATTTTATCACATTTGTCAAATTTATTCTTAAGCGTAAGATCACGAGCATGTTGCTCATTCTAGACAACGCCCCTAATAAATGTATTGGTGTGGTGGCACCCGAACATCCATGGGATTAGCAATACTGTATACACAGGGTTTAAGTTTTGCCTGGTGCAGCCCAAATAAATGTTTTGTTACGTTGACACCCGAGCATCCGAGAGATTAACCGCATTGTACACACAGCGAATAAGTTTTGCCTGATGCACCCCAAATAAATGTATTGTTACGTTGTTGGCACCCGAGCATCCAACGGATTAACGGTGCCGCACACAGGGTTTACGTTTTGGCATTTTTGCTTGCACCCCAAATACCCTGACATCAAGTGGCATCAAGTGGTTTTGATTGGACTTTCTTTGATCCTGAGTAGTCAAGGTAGGCGATTTCTTTGTTTCGATTGCACTTCAGTGAAACCTGCAAAAATTTGCCATTTTTTCCTTTATTCACTTTGCCATTTTTTTTTCGTTGCCATTTTTCTCCGTACCCCGGGCAAACAAAGCCCCCTTTTGCCATACAAGTCTTTTGTCTCAAGTCAATCTCTTTGGGACCAAGCGAAGACATTTCTGCATGACGCAAAACTGACAGTTTAGCTGACTGATATTACAATCTTCACTTGCACCACCATGCTACCTACATCAACATAACATAACACAAGTAAACTGACTACTCTTTGAATGCAAGACCAGCAAAGGAAGCATTTCTTTGTTTTTGCTTTTCTTCCTTTGTGTAATAAAATATATAACAAGCATCTTGGCGTAGAAAAAATGAGCAAGAATATCAGAAAAAAAACAGTACGAGCGAATATTCAGAAACAAGTTCAATGGCAAATGTGTAATAGGCGAACAATAAGTGTACGATAAAAAGGAAGAAAAATGGGGGAAAATAGGGAGTTTATACGAGCGAGGCGTTTTGTCGCACTTTACATGGGATTAGCAATACTGTATACACAGGGTTTAAGTTTTGCCTGGTGCAGCCCAAATAAATGTTTTGTTACGTTGACACCCGAGCATCCGAGAGATTAACCGCATTGTACACACAGCGAATAAGTTTTGCCTGATGCACCCCAAATAAATGTATTGTTACGTTGTTGGCACCCGAGCATCCAACGGATTAACGGTGCCGCACACAGGGTTTACGTTTTGGCATTTTTGCTTGCACCCCAAATACCCTGACATCAAGTGGCATCAAGTGGTTTTGATTGGACTTTCTTTGATCCTGAGTAGTCAAGGTAGGCGATTTCTTTGTTTCGATTGCACTTCAGTGAAACCTGCAAAAATTTGCCATTTTTTCCTTTATTCACTTTGCCATTTTTTTTCGTTGCCATTTTTCTCCGTACCCCGGGCAAACAAAGCCCCCTTTTGCCATACAAGTCTTTTGTCTCAAGTCAATCTCTTTGGGACCAAGCGAAGACATTTCTGCATGACGCAAAACTGACAGTTTAGCTGACTGATATTACAATCTTCACTTGCACCACCATGCTACCTACATCAACATAACATAACACAAGTAAACTGACTACTCTTTGAATGCAAGACCAGCAAAGGAAGCATTTCTTTGTTTTTGCTTTTCTTCCTTTGTGTAATAAAATATATAACAAGCATCTTGGCGTAGAAAAAATGAGCAAGAATATCAGAAAAAAAAACAGTACGAGCGAATATTCAGAAACAAATTCAATGGCAAATGTGTAATAGGCGAACAATAAGTGTACGATAAAAAGGAAGAAAAATGGGGGAAAATAGGGAGTTTATACGAGCGAGGCGTTTTGTCGCACTTTACATTTTGAGGCGTTTTGTCGCAAGGCCTTAATGTCGCGAGGCGTTTTATCGCGAGGCGTTATGTCTCGAGGCGTTTGTCGCGGATTCGCGTGTTTATTATTAATACACCTTTTCATCACGATGAAAACATGTGCCAATGCCCTTACATCATAATGAAAGGGATGAAAGGATGTATTGTGGTTGTTTCACCTTGATTAAAGGGTGATCGCAATTGCATTTGATAAAACTATTAGCAATAACACAATTAATGACTGTCTCTGCCAAAACAAACACCCAATTAGCAGAGATTCAATCCGCACAAAGTTAACAGCAGATTAGCGAAACACCCACACCCTGACCCAAGAGCCGGAGATGCATTCAATAAAAAGTGAACATAGATTCTGGATATCTGCCCACTGATCTGTTATCCCCAAAATAACTTGATTTTTTAATTTAATTTCACAGAGATACTGAAACATTATTATAATAATAAAAAATGGGGGGGGGGGTGTCTGTTCCTACCACTGCAAAAAAGGTGGGGTCTGTTCCTGGGGGGGTCCGTTCCGGGTGGGGTGGGGGGGGTCTGTTCCGTTTACCGCTTTCGCCGCAGGCTGCCAAGATAATTCGTAATCTCGTGGGAAAGAAACAATACAAAATGGTCCTCAAATGTCCTAAAGTCTGCATAATTACTGACATATACTGATGGATGAAGTTAGTCTTTTATGCCACGCGCAAAACACTGTATTCTGTTATCAGAAAATCCCGAAGTGCGCAGCAACGAAAGTTTTGTAACAATTATTCGGGATAAAACCGCGTTTTTGTATGAGATTCAAAAATTAGCGTCGGCTCAGAAAACGCGCAAAAACAATGAGAAAATCACCAACCATGTTTTAATTCAAGTGTACATACACCACTCAAACATCAGCACTTCTTTATTGAGGTATTAGATACGCGAAAGGGCTATTTCCGCGTTTGGCAAAATATGTAAAGCTTTACACTTCTTTATTGAGGTATTAGATACGCGAAAGGGCTATTTCCGTGTTTGGCAAAATATGTAAAGCCTTTACTCCGCCGCTACATAAACGAAGGGGGTTTTTTATTTAAAGACGATACTCTCCTGAGGGAAAAACGTTCGATAATAAAAGCTGGACCAATTGTCTCCAAGGGTATTGTCAGGATACCTCTCAACAGTTAGAAAATACAGTAAAACATGGTTAATCCGGACAGTTTGTCCTGATTAGCAAGGTGGTTGGATCACTCAAAGTATGCATCACTGGCTTAATTTCTCTCCACTAACGCCCCCCTGTCTTATGCCCCTCAATTTTGCACAGGTGGTGAAAACTGGTCAATATGAAGTGGAAGGTAAACGGAACAGACCCCCCCCCGGAACGGACCCCCCCCCCCCCGGAACAGACCCCCCTTTTTTGCAGTGGTAGGAACAGACCCCCCCCCCCCCCCCATTTTTTATTATTATAATAATGTTTCAGTATCTCTGTGAAATTAAATTTACAATGTGCCCAATTTGTGGCACATTGTTATTGAAATTATCTGGGAGACACATGCAAACAACACAGGTTAATATGTAAAGAATAAAATCTTCAAATGACCCTGGAAAATGTGACCGATGCCCGGAATGGGGAAGTGTCCGAATTATCCAGGTTCTTATTAAATAAAAACCAATGAGAAGCTAAGGGGGACAGAAATATTTTGTCACAATTATTGAGTTGTCCACATAACACAGGCTTGTCAGGGGGCAGGTCTTACTGTAGTGTGAGTCCACCTCCAGATACAGATAAAAGTGTGCTTCGTAGTAACCAGGCTTCCAAGATATTGGGTTTACCTGTTGGATTGAAAAATTACTTCAAATAGTTTTCTGTCATTATTTTGACATTCCTTTTGTCTTTTCATGAGTGTAGTCTTTATGTCATGTCGTTGTAAGAAATGATTTGCCAGCCAAGACTGGATAGTTGGGGTCAGTCTTAACGCTGCTATAATGATACATGTGGGACGTAGTTTATAGCAATCTCGCATGCATCGGCAATTTTTTTTCAGTAAAAACAATATTTTAAGAACTAGAAATAAATAAGGGCTTTGTGTTTTTTCTTCTACACGACAATTCAACGTGGAGAAAAAAATGTTAGTTAGAAGAAACATGCATAACCAAGGGTAAAACATGTGCATTTAGACAGCGGACATAGTACTTTAATTGGGTGTGTGAAGAAAATACCTACAGAAAAATGCTCTGGAGAAATACCCTATTTGGCAACAACGGAGAAAATCCTCCCCAGAGTTTTACCACACCATGAGAAAATTCTCCATTGTAATACAACTTATCTTATATTTGCGTATTACACACATAAAACGGCTAAAATGTTGTTTAATGGAGTACACTAGAACCCCAGAATACGTCCATCCCGGAATACCGGGCAGTGAGTCTAGGACAACTCCCACCCGCAAACTCCCACCCGGACAACCCCCACCCGGACCACTGCCACCCAGAAAACTGCCACCCGAGCCAACTGCCACCCAGACAACTGCCGCCCGTGCATCATTGTTGGGTAGCCACAGCATCACTTGTTGGGTAGCCACAGCATCACTTGTTGGGGAGCCCACAACATCACTTATTGGGGAGCCACAGCATCACTTGTTGGGGAGTCCACAGCATCACTTGTTGGGGAGCCCTCAACATCACTTGTTGGGTAGCCACAGCATCACTTGTTGGGTAGCCACAGCATCACTTGTTGGTAAGCCACAGCATCACTTGTTGGAAAGCCAACAGCATCACTTGTTGGGGAGCCCACAGCATCACTTTTTTGGTAGCCACTGCGTCACTTGTTGGGGAGCCCACAACATCACTCTTTGGGGAGCACACAACATCACTTGCAGAAGTTAATAGTGACTTGAATAACATAAAAAGTGGTTCGCGAAAGAATTAAATATTCTCTCATCTATTAATTGCACATAAATACCATTGCGATCAAAAATAAATGTTGGAGCGCGAACGCCCTGAGATTTTTGTACAAATATACCGCCATAACTTATGAACGCCGCAAGAAAATACTCTCTGTTCCGTTCATGCTTTGTAAACTTTGTAAATTTTGCTTTTTACATATGTTGTAACTGTTTAGTTGGATCGAACCAATGCTTTGAAAAGTATTTTCCTATCTTTTCTGTGCTCGTAACACAGCTGAAATGTAATTTCTGATAGAATTTAGAATTAATTTCGCTGTAATACAAACTTTTATAGCTAGTTCCTATCACCGTAACCGCATGTTTACTCGTAGTAGGATTCGATGCTCACTTTTCATCTGGCGCCCCGAAAAGTGGGGCCTGAGAAATAGTGGGAGGAGGTTTGACTAGCTGTTGTAAGGATCCGTTCGATCCAACTGAACAGCTACAACATTTGTACAAAACAAAAACCCATTTTAATGGGGGAATAAAATGGGTTTTTGTTCATATAAATACCTCACAGTTACCGTTGGATCGATCCGGTGCTTTGAAATAGAGTTACCTAGTGGTTTGGCATTTCTCGGGTACCACGCCCTTCGGGCACGCACCCCTTTGATTAATATGGCAATAAATAAAGATCCCACCAGCAGTGCCTTGATTTATTTTTGTTCTCTTCCTATCGGTGTGCTTCTGCACACTTACGAGGAAACTTGCCCCCTCCATTTTTTCCACTAGGATCATCACGTGCGATATATATTCTATGCATGGCTGTGTCTAGTTTAGACACCTAATACTAAAGCCCACACTATCACAGAAATTCGTAAAACCTCGACATTTTACAGCTTTACCCCGTGCCACCGCACGTGCGTCCGATGGGCGCACTTCTGTTACTCGTGCGCTCTCAAATGTGCTCTTCGTTGGGACCCCCTCTTCTGGGATCATCATGTCGCGTTACTTATGCGACATCCCGGAGAGATGTGAGCGCTCTTCGGTGCTGGTGAGCGGCCCACTGTTCCCCCACTTGGTCAGCTCCCTGATCGATTCTCTTGGAGACCAGCTGCTTTCACCTATCCACACTGCTGATCCCTATGTAGTAATCTTAATAATTGTAAAGTCCATAAGCAAAACAGTCCGAAAGTTTGCTCTATCATAAACAGTTCATTTTTACGGTAGTTTCTCACTCGTTATAGCGGTCTACAAGTCGCTGCCTTTACCTCGTCCCTTCACAACCTTCTCTTTCTCCCCGTTGTGACCCTTGTAACCCCTTTCTTTGACTCTTTGACATTTTCCTTTCATTACAGTGTCACTTCTCAATTATGGACTCTGCTGCTGCGAATGGAATGTGTTACAACATTGAAACGGAATCTTGTGTGTATTCCTGTACGTAAAACCGAATGAAAGGGTTAGGGGATTGCCAGCAACCTGCATCTTAGATGGTCGCGCCGATTACCGCCCTCAGTGAGCATGAGATCTGTCGCACTTCATGGGGTGCACCTTGGGCCCCTCTTGTGCCCCCTCTCTTTGCGATGCCGCGTCATATGCCGCCACCACTGCCCTCCTGATGTAGTTGGAGATGGTGGGTTTCCCTATATCTCTGATAATATGGTGAAGAAACGGTATTGTTAGTATTTTTTGCACTTATGTAGGATGTCCACGGGGCACCATAGTATTTTTTGTGTCTCGGTTGTCCCTGTTGTATATCTTGCCTAGGAAATCGGCCAGCGATTTCAGAACCCTGCCATCATTCCCGCCTATGAACCACTGCTGGTCTAGTGCGTGTATCTCACTTCTTCTTCTTCAAGGTCCCATTGCATTATGTGCTTGACTAGGGGTGGTCTCTAAAGCGAAAATCGTTTATTAGTTTAGAACAGAAACTTATTCTGGCCTGGGTCGTACCCGGTGGCATTCTTCAACACTGAACCAAGCGCTCCAAGGTAAACAGCTTGTTTTAATGGCCAAAAAGGTATATGAGGAAATCGGCGATCGATCAGTGGCGCCGTAGTTGTATGCAGACAAGCGTCTGTGATGGCAAACGGGCCTTTACTGTAGGTTCCTATGGAAAAGGGGTTTTGGTTTTAAAAGGGGGGTAGAGACGTTTGCCTTCACGGAGTTTCTCGAAACGTTATAAATTCTCCATTATCTCAGTGCATTGAAAATCCGATATTATTCCATGCACATTACTTAATCTTTGAAGAGCCTGTTTCTCGGAGATTATTAACGGCTGCGAATACATTAATGCCTTGCAGTTTATGCCGTTAATTTAACCTCCGATATTATTCCATGGACAAATAAATTATTTAATCTGTTGAAGAGCCTGTTTCCCCGACGGCTGCAAATCCATTTATCCCGTGCAGTTTATACTGTTAATTTAAAATTTAAAAAATCT
This sequence comes from Protula sp. h YS-2021, assembly GCA_949752745.1. Lineage (NCBI taxonomy): Eukaryota > Metazoa > Annelida > Polychaeta > Sabellida > Serpulidae > Protula > Protula sp. h YS-2021. The sequence goes on along the minus strand of OX457025.1, from coordinate 52,391,060 downwards.
TTTAACAATATATAAAGCCGATAACTAATGTCCCGTTTTCTCAAGCGTCAATTTACAACAAATCTTGGATTTGTAAAACCCGAGAAATGCGATGAGTAAAACTCAGCAAGGTATATAAGACAAAGTAAGTTATTACAATTTATTACTGATAACGTTTGTTAAATCATGGATAATAACAGTGCCGCGGATATGGTTTCTAAGAATTTTGTCCGACAGTCAGGGCCACCTCCCCCCCAACTCTGCACCCCACCCACTCTAGAACAGACTTTAAAATGGAATTGAAAAAATCGGGCGAACAGGCATCTATTCTGTGTAAATACGGAAGTCAAAAGTTGAATATTTTATGGCTAATGACTATTTTATGGCATGATTTTATTTTCTTGTAAATAAACTCATTTCAATATTGGCACAAGATGGAAGGATTAAGGGACGTTTGCCATCACAACAATTTGCTTTCGCGCAATTTGCCGTGATGACAAACGTCCCTATTTACTTGTGGCTTAAACAAAAGACAACAGCAAACAAGGTTAAGGGACGTTTGCCATCATGGGGTATTTTCCTCACATCCCGGTGCATTCCCGGAAACGTCGACGTTTGCCATCACGGCACGTTTGTGATCACCCAACACCGTCGCTGCAACTGGGTCTGATCAAATACCACCTCTCGAATACCTTCCGCCGTGACCTATAGACTGAACGGGTAGATTTAGCGTGCATCTCATGCATGCGTGCAACTGCAAGCGCCGGAAACCCTGTCTTTCTAGCCGCTTCGCTTTAGGGACTACAGGTGAAGGTTCCTCGTGTGTGGATGCAGGTGCCAGTATTGCCAGTGTGGTTGTCTCAGTACCCGCGCATGCATTGGCAGTCTTCTCGGCGCCTCTGTCGCCCACTGTTGTGGCAGTGGGAACATGGGTGACGCCGGATTTGCCGGTGCGACCAGTAAGAACGTAAAATTCTGTTCCTTCCATAATCGCTCTGCTACCCTTTCGAATATCGTGGTTGATAAAAACGAGTACAGTACCTCCTGCTGCAATGTGCAGCTCAGCGCAGCTGGCTGTGGCTTCCAGGTCTGGTCCAACATGGCTCGTGAGTTGCGTGTTGGGACATGTTGCTTACATGTCCACCTGTGGGGGCCCGAAGACCGAGCTCCTCGTTACCCTGCAGAAGATCTGTAGAGCGTCTATTCCCAGGGTAGGATTTGCCCCTGCTTGGAAGCTATGTCCACTTACACGTTCAGGTCCCCCCCCCCGGAATGTGGTGTGGTAGTAGTGTTACCTGGTGTTGGATTGCAAACTCCCACACGTCTCTGGTTGCTTGCATCAGGGTGCCCCTTGCTTCCTGATTTAACTTACCGGCATATTCTATCGGACACAGCATTGCTTAGGCCTGGAGTTCTCGTCCCAAGAATCGAATCAAATCGAATCGTCCAGGTACACAATTACCTGTTTGGGTTCTGTCTTCGAAGTTTACCAGTAACCTTAACTCGATGCAATGTCAAGTAACATCCTTTGCCAGTTCACCCCGGTGTTCGTCTAGGTATTGAAACAACTTGCCTAGGTATTGAAACTTCTAAGTATATTGAAACAACTTGCCTTGTCTAGCCGTCTAGGTATTAAAACAACAGTATCAGCTGCTGTCGCAACTCCGCGACTTCACTGTGTGCGTTGCCTTGCTGAAAACCAACCTGAAAACACAGGTATTTGTAGTGTGGGGACTGTCAGGTACGCGTTTGTCAGGTCGCCCACATGCCCCAACTGACGGTCTTGAGGATGTGCTGACTAGTGTCCATGTTGAATGTTGTGGTTGTCAAAAACCCATTTAATGGTTATAGGTCTATTATAAGACCCCAACCCACATTATGTGCGGTCTTAGGTAACCCTTTGGAAATGCCTTATTGTCCCATCGGCATTTCTTCTATGGCTCCTTTTTGTAACAAATAGTCGGGCATTCCCGTAAAAATAAGGTGCGCGTTTTGAGTGAGACTGATGGACGGCACCTGGCCGTTTACTCTGTGGAATGGGAGCAGGTAACCATACCCTAGCCACCTCACCATCTTGGCCAGTGGCCCCAATTCTTTCCATCTTTGCCAAAAATGTGTGGACCTACCCCCTACGGGAAAGGCGTTTGCGCACGGCACTTTGTCCCTGATATCTGACAATGTTACGCCGAAATTTAGATGTTCTGCATTGATCCAGTTCTCGTGACAGGGACTGGCCCGCTGCTGACTGAAGTTGTCACCTGTTTGATGGAATCTGGCTAGCCTAACACTACCTAATCTCTCTTGGCCTTTACGGCCTCTTAATCCTTGGTGGCGCTGGTGCTGTGCACCCGCGATGTGCTCCCCATTGGTAGCTCTTGCTGTAGGTCCGGTGACCTACGTGCACCGCTCGTGTAGTGCGCGGTTCTGGAGGTCCCAGATGTGCGGGCAAATGAGCTCTGCCAGTAGATCATCTGGAAACAGGTAGGCTTACCCACGTATTCTGCGTGCCACAATTGCAATAGTTTGTTCTGCAGGAGTTTACAGAATTGGAGCACATTCTCCCTGCGTATCTGGATGCTGGATGACAGCAGTGCTGTGGGCAACTTAATAAGATCTTTTGTCCCGCGCGCAAGACACTAAATGCCCTGCTCTTTCGATGTAGTTGAGGTCCCCGTCTTTTATCGTCACCTTGTCGTTGGATCGGACCACAGGTAACCAGGTTGGTGCGTTCCTTGGGTACGTGAACGGCTCGAAATTGACTGCGTTGTCCGATGGTATGGAGGCCGTTCGCGTGACGCGCATTTTGGACAAGGTGTTTTACCAAAGTTTGCCTACTTGAGCCTACTACGATATCAGGCGTCTGTGATTTTAACCCGCATGCCCCCCGTGGGCGTTGAGACGCGTTCAGGACCACTATGCCCCTAGTCCTCCATCTGGATCATGAGTGCGGCTAGAGGTGATGGGTCCCCTTTCGTGCTGGTCGGCTGGGGTGAAGCGGCTCACAACGTAGCTTGCGGTGTTGCCTGTGGTGCAGATGCGGTGTGAGCTTCTTAACCTGTTTCGGTCTTGTAATGGCTGTATTGCGTTGCGGAGGATCTCTTCAAAATATATCTGTATGAGAAGAGCTGGCTTTTCTGCTGGTGGCTGTAGTCGGCAGAATCCTGCACTCTCTTGACTCGGAGTTGGGAAAGTAATGTTGTTAGCAGGCCCACGGTGTCTCTTTTACCTTGCTGTGCTGTGGGCGCCTTATTGCCATAATTGAAACTGCTTAATTCTCCGTGTGACAGGGTCAAAATACAAAGTTGCAGTATCTACAAGAACTGTGGAGAGCCTTTTAACATTGATGAAGCTGGCTAAATGGCAAATGCCCGCGTTATCTGTAAAATTGAAAATTGTGAAAATTCAGCTTGTTGAGGGCGCCGCCGCGTTGCTCACAATCAAATAGGGGCAAACAGTCTAAAACAGCCAAAATTCACGGTGAAGCGGTCCGAACGTCCCTGTGATTAAACAGTGCCTAGCTTTCGACCGAAGATGTGCCTGAAAGCGGTACAACTAGGCTACCCACCACAGAGTGTTGAAACCGCAGCTGACCAATCAAACTGTTGCTGCGCCTGTCTCCCTAGATGCAGTTCTCCCACATTTCACCTGATTGAACTTCAAGACTTCTAGCAACTCTTTGCAATTTCTATTTATCCATTGGCCCTTTGGAAGGCCCCTCAAAAATTTTACTGGTGCTACCAGCTGTGTTTCTTCACAGGCGTAAGGACGAAAAGTGACTATCGAATTCTAGGACGAGTAAACATGGGGTTACCTTGGAACTAACCACAAAGTTGTGTACTCAATTGGCTGTGTTATGGGCACAGAAAAGATACCATGTTCTTTCACAGCATCGGGTCGATCCAACGGCAGCTACATGGCATTTGTGTGAACAAGAGCAACAATTGATTTGATTAACTATGTCACAGTATACAATCGTTATATAGTTAGGAGGGTAGCATGCAGTTTTGTTTACCCGAGGGGTGGAATCTTACACGATGCAAAGTCAAGTGTGACGTGCCACCCTCCTAAGTATATCATGATTGTTTTGTTGCATTTGTTATAGCCGCAGGAGCTTAAATTAAAGGATTTGTGCCATGTTGTCAATCATGCTGCACTTCGATAATGCGACGTGCACTACGTCATTGGCTTCAGACATGGCCTTGAGTACTTACGAACGCCGCTAGATAATACTCTGTGCCGTTCATGCATTGTAAACAATGCTTCGTGCTTGTGAACCGGTTGTTTTTTGTATTTTAATTTATTATTTTATTGGGAAATTCAAAGCGAAGTTTAAATTCCTAACGATTTGCAAACATTTTAGAGATGTCGAACGAAACCACATATTTTTAAAGTAAAAAGAATGTTTATGGGAATATTTAGCAATATCTTTCTTAAACTTACTAAAACGTTTTATTGATCCAACACGTCACTTTCGACTCCATTTAAAAAAAAAAAAAAATGCGGGATACTGGGCCATGCAAGTTTTGTTAACTAATCACAGTCAGATTTGCTAAACATCTCTCGACCAGTCAGAAGGGTACTTTATGTTTGCAATTAGGTCTGTTAACTATGTAATAGCCAGACTTGTTTAATACCTTTCGAACAATCAGAAAATAGCGTTTTAATTACAAATGCAGCAATTATTTTTGTTAACTATGTCAAGTCAGATTTGTTAAAAACTTCTCGACCAATCAGAAAGGAGCTTTTATGTACAAATGCCACAATATTATTTGGAGTGTCAATTGCAATAAGCTTTAAATTTTTAGTTTTATGAGATATTTTCCTGCAAAGTTACTGTTATATAGCTGGTTGATAATTAATACAATAAAATAATATCGACCACTAAAGCTTTGACAACAGGCACCTAAAATTTTCCAAATCAGCTGTTGGAACACTCAGAAGTAAACTGAGAAACTACACGATTCGTCTATATGCTTTGGCATTTTGTCCCGAATGCGCTAGTAAGTTTTCACAACAGAGCGGTTTTATTGGCGCAGCAGCCCTGTGACTGGGCATGCATTATGTGGCAATGCTACAGCTTAACCAGCGACATCTTCTAAATGTGCAGTAATTTGCAGGTAATGCTTGTAGACGGCAAAAACAAAAAGATATCAGAACACATATGGGATAACCGGAAATTCACCAGGAACCAGCTAGCTGGCTTCGTTCTGGAATGAAGAACGTAGTAATGATTTGTTGGATTATAGGTTCTTGTATATGGTAACTGTCATTTTCACGATATTACTTTACTGTTTTTAAAAGGCCATTGGTACGTTAGCGACAAACAGTTAGTCATAACTGGATATTTAGAGTCTGTGGCTCCTGATGCATGGTAAGTAGCGCAGTAATAGTACACGCTCAAGAGGAACTTAACACCCTTCAGTCCATTAGATTAGAGGCAAAAATTCTCGCAGAGAAAAGTACACGTAAAAGAGATAGCTTAAGGAGGCCGGGTCATGATAAATTTCAAACAAACTATCAGAAAAGCTAATGGCCTCTTCTGCAGTTTTGTGCTTGTTATCACGCAAATAACCTGACAGCAACAGAAAAATTCGTTGTTTCAGTTTTCTTAATTGGTGCCTGTGTTCTTGGCCCTTGTCCTGCAAATCACTCAAGCTGCGAAAAAGGAATTTGTGTTCAGTTTCGCAGAACTTGTAAAGTGCGTATATAAGAAATAAAAAAATGGTACTACAATCAACTTCTCATAGAGATGCCTCCGACGACACAAGATGTTTTCGTTTAAGAGAAGATGTGGGACCTGAGAAGTCAAGGGTTTAAAACCTATTAATTATAGCTGTTACGCGATTACAACAACAACAACAACAACAACAACAACAACAACAACAACAAAAAAGAAAAAAAAAAGAAAAAACTGGAGTAACTCCGTCCGTATATAAGTCAACTGTTGTTTTTATTTCATTCTACAAATCCTTATTTTTTTCCAAAGTTTCCCACTCAGACCACGGGGCATTACCTGATGTGTTGCCAGAAAATCCTTCCGACGGAACAATAGTAAGCATTGACAATGGTGAAATCGCACGAGCGGCTTAGGGGTGGGGGAGGGGGGGAGAGGTCGGATGATTCCAAACTTGAGCATGGTTTTATTTTTTCATGAGCTTTTGGGAGAAAATTTATCCTCTTATAAATGAGATGTTTGTGTGACCATCGCGGTTTTTTGACGCTGTGTTGTTGCGTTGTTTTCCCGCTATCAAGCGCTCATTTCCGGTAGTGTTCACGACGTTTTCCACCACACAAAGTTGAATGAATAGGCTAGAGTAACCGCACAGTGAGATACGGAACAATTTTTATCATTCGGAGACATCTTTAAAATATGTAATTTGTAAAAGATTATAATTCTGCAAGAGTCATGAAATAATATACAGTAAAATCAATATTCGTGTTCAGACCGACACGAAAACCCCAAATGATCTCAGGATTACTCCATGTTCGCACAGGCATTTCGGGCTCGTGTTGAGAGTGATAAATGGCGGGGGGGGGGGGGGGGGTGGAAGGGGTGGGGGGTCGGGAGGGTAGAGCTGGGTATAGGATATTCTATCCATCTTTCTTATCATTGTACCTTTAATAAAGGCGTTACGTTCTTTTTCCTTACATTTTTTTAATTTAATTTTTTTTTTAACGGGAGACACCCCGGCCTGATAACTGGTAAAAAGTGAACTTAATATAATTTTAAAGGCGGGAAGACGCTTTATTTCATGATCATGAAATCTCATTTTAAAGTTATTTGTCATCAAACTTTATAGAATTTTCATATGCTTGGCAAATATAAACTTCAGTTTAAATTGTTCTTTATTTTCAAATACTGCACAGTTATTGGTGGACATTTCTGAAACTACACACGTTCTGTTAGTGGATGACTCAAGGATAAGCTCATAGTTTAATAGAATGGTGGCAAAGACGACATTTTGATGGGCATACACCAGGGCTCTCATGAAGTTCCTACGAACGTCTTTCTTCTCTCTTTGCAACGTGGTTCTCCCATGAGAATCCCAAGGTATAGTTTCAACTTCCGTCAGCATCAAATTACTCGCGTTTATCTCACATCGTTCCCTTTAGTCTCCGAACGGGCGCGGGTTAATACTTGCAGCAGGGAAAGCGTGGTTGCCTCTTGCGAATGATGAACAAAGTCGTGGGCGTACCCATGCCTCGTGCATCACAGGTTGATGATACTTCGTTAACAAGTGGCAAAGAAAGTAATTCCACGAGTGGGCTCTAAGAGAAATTTGGAGGGTAAAAGATGAATTTATGTGTAATTAACAACAAAAAGAAGTGTTTATAACAGACCTTGCTGTGGCCTGTCCTCTTTTGTAGATAACGGGCGAAAGCAACTCACAGAGAACCCCCATATTGCTCTTGCGCGATTGGGCACAATATTCTATCGTTTTATTTCGTAAAACGAGCTTTTACGAGTAAAAGCGCAATTCGCGTTCTCCACTTTTAATGGGTTCCCCTCCAGTAATATTTACCACGCAATATAAAAAAGAACTTTTTGAGGTACTGTTCAAGATACTCTAACCCTTCCATCCATCCTTCGGCCAATCAGAATGCCCGAGACGTCGTCTGCTAGTCTCGTATAAACGACATTCCCTTTTTAGCCCCAAAGGCGGTAAAACACGCCCAGGCTAGTTGGGGATGGATGGGACGGGTTAAAATCAAAGTTAAAAGTGGAGAACGCGAATTGCGCTTTTACTCGTAAAAGCTCGTTTTACGAAATAAAACGATAGTTTTACTTCGCAAAAGCTTTGAATTCGCTTATCTCCACTTTTAATGGATCTTGAGTCCGGAGCAGGGGAGCCTGCCATTCTTGAACTGCCCAAAAAGGTCGCGAATTACACTATGGCTTGTAAAAGCTCATTGCATGTAGGCGAGGAGTGCTCGACCCGGTCTTTCAACATAAGGTAAAATCGTAACAAAGTAAAAATATCACAGCAACTGTCAGTTGAGATGAGAAGGCTTCCAACCATGCCATCATCTTTTTTGAGAACTATCACCATCCCCCTCCAACCGCCCACCGGATGGATCCCTTCCTCAAGTTCTCACTATTCACTTGCTATGTATTGATGAACAATTAGGTTTATTTAGAAGTACTACAAAACGATCGCAAATCCATAGCAATTACGCAAATAAACTCTTTGACACTTCTAGTAAAGTGACTGAAGTGTCTTACAAGACATGCAATTCAAACTTGAAAAAAGAAAGCGAGTCCGCTGTCTAACTTTTCTTCTTCTCATTTGATAAATTACCACGTTTTATTTGAAATAAACTCGTAGCGATTGACTAGACAGTTCTAAAACTACTGTAAATTGTCATAAAATGAAAAACAGAAAAATTTTGCTTATTTTATGACTGTTTTCCTATATGGGGCCGTTATGGTCCCATAAGCCCATAATGACACTATGGTACCTCATACCATGAACCATAAACCGGTTTTTCGGCCTTCCGGCTACAACGGGTGTACGGTCACTGGGTACGTCTGGGACCGACATGGTCCCCCCCTTTCTTTCTGAAAAACATGAAGAAAGGAGATCAAAACTTAAGCATCCGAGTAGCCGTAAGACCGAAGACTGGGCTGTACTCATTACACATGCGACCCTGAACACTTCGGAGTAAATAAATGCTTAATTAAACATAACCGTCCAGCGTTCGTCCGTAACTAAATATAAGCACGGAACCGAAATGGTCCGAAGGACCTGAGCGAAAGGCGAAATGTTCAGAGTAAGAAGGAAAGACCTTCTTGTAGGTTGTTACTTTCGTGGCTTGTTGTTGTTGTTATTGTTCCCGTTACGGCCCTTGGAGAAGTTACTCTTGTGCTTGCCCTTGTTCTTAAACTTGGGAGAAGCATTCCTACAACAGAAACACTCAGCCTGTAATGGTCGTTTCTGAAGCCACGAACGGTCCTAATGAATATAAGCCAGACAATTCATCTTGAGAAAAATCTTTCAGATAGTATTTAACAAACGAGTTGGGGGAAACCCAACAACCTGTTTTTAATATATCCGAAAGGGACACGTTACGTACCGCCCTGAGGGAATTGGCTACTTGCCTTACCTGACGGGCTTTGATGTTCGATTCCCCTAACGGGTTAGGGTCGATTTGTGCATCGTCATAGGCTGCCAAAATGATCCCTTTAATATAATTTGAGATCGACTGTTTCGACAGATCTTTGCTAAATTTCGGCATAAAAGAAATGACGAGAGCCTTCTGATCTTTTTATCTGTAGGCCTCTGACATTTCTAAATACTGTTGCAGCGCTTTGACGGGACACAAAGAGACCAGACCGTCTGAGTCGGGGTCATCTGGTAGGGATGGGAGAGTAATGTGATCGAACGTTCCCATCCCTTGGGTCATGATGTGGGTTTTTCCCATGAATCCTGCTCTAGGGACTAGGGTGACCTTCTCCCATGTACCCTTATCTTTATTTACCTTTCTGTCCAGGGCATGGATTTCGCCTCTTCTTTTGCCCGAAGCTAAAGCCAATAAAAACGTGAATCTTAACGTTGCGTTTTTTGCTGAAATCACGTCCTTACTAAAAACATCTGGGCGCTGAAGATACTGTAAGACTAACGATAAATCCCACTGCGCTATGTTGGATGGGCAGGGTGGGGAGTTTACTTTAAAATGTCTTACTAGCTGTGATAGGGATGTATCTTCGCCCGGGTCGTAGCCTGTAGACGCTTTGAGTCTTGACCCTATAGCGGCCCTATAGCCCTCGATGGAACCTACCTTTAATTTCACCTCCGTGAAAAGGTGATCGAGGAAATCCGCTACCACTGCTGGGCTAGCCTGAAACGGATCTAGCTTAGAAGTGCTACACCAAGCGGCAAATTTATTCCACTGCGACCTGTAAACTTTGGCCGTCGAGCCCTTGTGACTGTTTACTATTTTCTCTCTCACCTGCTTAGAAAAACCCTTGTTTTTCAGAAAGGTCTGGTCAGACACCATAGGTGGAGGTTCAGTAAGCGAGGGGAGGGGTGGAAGTGATGCCAATGGGGTTGTGATAGCAACTCGTTGTGGCATGGGATCGGTATCGACCTTACTACCTTGCAATGGAGTAGGAGGGCGAACCATGGGGCTTCCGGTGTCCATGGTGCAATGAGTAATAGGAACGGTGGTTTCAACTCGATTACTCTCTGCAAGACTTGCCCTAAGATCGCTTGTGGGGGAAAGGCATACAGTACCTCGTCCCGTGGCCACTGACAATTGAGGGCGTCTACTGCCCAAGCTGCTGGGTCCGGGCAAGGAGACACGTACCGGGGAAGTTGGGTGGTCATAGCGTTTGCAAACAGATCCAGAGTCGGGGCACCCCATGGAGATTGGTGTGTCGCCCACTGAAAGGACCGAGGGGATAGGCACCACTCGGTGTTGATAACTTGACCCTGTCTGGAAGCTAAGTCCGCTAGGACATTTAATTTCCCGGCCAGGTGACGGGCGAAAACGGTCATCTGTTCCTCCCTGGCCTTTGTAAGAATTTAAAACGCAAGTTTGGACAGGGACCGTGATTTGGTACCCCCCTGCTTGTTGAGGTAAGCTATGGCTGTGGAATTGTCTAACCGAAAGAGGACTGCCTTGTTTCTGAGTTGGTTGGTCAGTTTGGCTAGGGAAATCCAGACTACCCGAAGCTCCAGCCAGTTTATGTGGTAGGACTGAAGCGAGGGCGGCCATTTGCCCTTCCATACCTGACCATTCCAATAAATTCCCCACCCCGAATGGGACGCATCGGTCTGAATCTCTATCTCCGGGGTGGGGGGCTGAAATGGCATTCCTTCGGACATAATTAGAACGTCGCACCACCACTGTAGGGCTTGTAGGGTTACCTGTGAAACTTGCATCTTTGCTGCGGGTGAACGACCCTGATGCAACGCCCATCTTACCTGGCTTTGAAATGGCCTGTAATGGAGACGGCCCAGGGGAACTGTCTTCTCTGTTGCCACTAACAGGCCAAGGAGAGATTCCATGGCCTGTAATCTCACCTTCTTTCCTGGGGAAATACCTTTTATGGCATCTGCAATTCTCTGGCGGCGTTCTGGCGTAGGGAACGCCTTTGCTATTGCCAGATCCCATAACTCCCCTAGAAAGGTAATGGACTGTTTGGGGGTTAGTTCGGACTTGGCTAGGTTTACTACTAGACCTACCTCTAGTGCCTTGCGAACTAAAGACATTGTATGATTCTCGGTTACTTGCCTGTCTTGATTCGCCAGAAACCAGTCGTCCAGATACTGAAAGACTAACATCCCTTCTAGACGTGCCCATGTTTTCAGTACTCTCATGACCTTGGAGAAAACGTACGGGGCCGTAGCCAGACCGAAGGGAAGTGCCAGAAACCAAAATCGTCTTTTCCCTACTTGAAAGGCTAGGAATTTTCTTGCCGACCGATGAAGAGGAATATGGAGGTAAGCATCGGAGAGATCTATGGAGGTACCCCACATCCCTTCCCGTAATGACCCTTTTATCACCTGGGCCGTGTCCATCTGAAAGGTGATCACTCGGAGATAACCGTTTATGGGGGAGAGGTCGATTACTAGCCTCCACCCTCCGGATTTCTTGGGAACCAGAAAAACCCTGCTGAAAAAGCCCATTTGATTTTCTGGCATTTCCTCTATCGCCTGTTTTTGAGACAAGCTCAATAGCATTTCTTGGAGAGCTCGGTCTTTTTCTGACCCCTTGGCGTAAGAGGTGACTAGTTGTCTTGGCGCATGGGCGGTTAGGGGAATAGGGCACCTGAGCCCGTTCCGGTCTCGTTTGAAAGGTAGGGAGTAACCTCTCTTTAACCAACGTACTACCCTTCGAGACGCCCCCATTTCTGCCCATTGCTGCCAAAACTTTCCTAGTCTTCCTCCTACGGGCAAGGAGGCGTTTAAGGAAAGTAAATTTTCCAAGTCTCTTAAGTTTGCTAAAGTATCGCCAGGAGATGAGGGAATCTCGTGACGGTACTTTGATTTGTTGCTACCTGAACGACTGTGGAGCCGGACCCTCTGTCTTGCTGCCGGGGCTGGGTTTCGGTTTCTTGACAGGGGGTTGTTGTGGCTGCGCACTCGGCTTAGACTGTGCCGGAGAGGACTGTTGTGGTCTCTTCCTCTTCAGTGGACGTTTGAAGGAGGAGCGAGACATCCTGGACATCAGGGCATAATCTTGCGAAAGCGAACGACTTTCCTGGTTCACCCTCTCTATCTCGGCGGGAGGAAATAGCTCTCGTTCCTCCAGGATAGAGGCATGACGCAGATCCCGTAAATCTTTGACACTAGACCAGCAGTGCTGGAGAAAGGCATCTCGACGTAGGTAGACCATTGACGTCATCAAAAAAGTGGAAAGTTTGACCACGTCTCGGGTAGCTAAGGCCAGGCATTCCATCAATTTAGCAGACACGGGATCACTAAGGCGAAGTTCTTCCCAACGCGACTTTAGTGCTTTAAGTGCATGATCTTGAAATGACATAATGTTCAGGATGTGGCGAGAAGATGCCTCGATGGTCTTGGCGTCTTTCTCCACTAATGGAATGTCTGAGTCACTACGCACTGTGGGCATCCAGACTGTACGCTTCACGGGCTGTTCCAGTGCCTCTAGGGGAATTTTTTCATCCGCTGACCGATATGGGCCTGGTCGTACTAGGCAATGTTTAGATAAATGGAAACGCGACAGTGTGCGACCCTCACCGGCGTCCATCTTCTTGAACTCTTTCGCGCGGACCGTGACAGCATGAGCAATGCCCTCGCTGGTGGCTAGTGCGATAAAAGAGTCCTGTTGTGGTGGAGCGGCCTGAGATGTCATACGAATGGGCGGATCCTCCTTATCTAAATTTGGGGAGCCACAGGAGACCTCTGCTAAGCGGGCTATCTCTTGAATGGCATCCCTGAACGGCACATCTTCTGGTGCAATCGTAGAAGCAGAACTCGAGGGGGCCGCGTCCTCGACCGATGGGGCAAGGTCTGGTGGAGAGGGAGTGCGGATGGGCCGTCTGCCCGCTGCCGCTGGATCTCTCCAAAGTCGATGCCCTTGGCCGGGAGAACGCACCTGCTCCACTGCCCGTAACGGTAAATGACAACGGGAATGTACTGACGTACCCTCGGATTCTTCTTCCCCGTCTTCCACCTCCGACTCCTGTTCATCAGATGCTGCTTCTGGGAGTTGGGATTGTGGAAAATGTGACATGTGGGGTTCCCCTACTGGGGTGTAAATTTCTTTCTCCCTGTTGCTTGGGACTGCTGCTAGGGGAGAACTTTCCATCGGCCCGATTTCCTCGTCATCTTCCAGCAATGTAGAGACTTGGCCCGAAAGGGGCACGCCCACGGAATCCTCCTCGCTGATGGTGACCGTTTCGGGAATATCCACGTTAGAGTCCAGCGGGAGGTGAGGTACAGGCGAGCCCGACATCGCTGCCACTGACTGAATCTCCGGAGGAGGACGAGAGACCGTAGCTGATGGTTTAGGCTTTTGTCTTTGACTAAGCAGACTCTCCTGCTTCTGAACTTGATTCTGTAAATCCAAAAGTTGCTTTTGCAGTTGCGATTGCATAGACAAGAACGCTGAAAATTCACTCGGGAGACGCTGTAGCTGAGGAGGGGGGATAAGTCCTCTCGCGGGGGAATGCCTAACTGGCCTGTAACCGCCGAAAGCACTGTTCCCGTATCCTTATGCGTTAAAGTCACTTGTTCCTCAGACGGGGACTTAAACGCCCCTCCTGGACTGCCACTGGGTTTCACTCTAGGAGGTGAGGCCCATGCCTCGCGGAGACGATCCCGTTCTTGCCCTTCCGGGATGTCCAATTCTGCTACAGTCTCAGAAAATGCACGTCCTTTACTCTTGGATTTTTTATGTCTCTTAACTGGCGTAGCGGATTCCGATTCTGCACCAGTGTCTACGTGTACGGGGGTGGAGACCTGGCCCAGAATAACGGAGCTAGCCTTTTTCATGGTATCCTGAATAAATTCACGAGTAACAAACGAAGCTGACGAAAGGAATTTGCGCTTATCCCTCCTGCGCTCGTTCTTGGTCCTATTCCGTAATAGGACTTTCCAATCCTCTGGAGTGAGATGTAGGCACTCGCCGCACGGGCTGTCTGGCTCGCACAGAGGTATTCCACTATTCCGTCTACAGCGGTCGCAGATGGAGTGGGGGTTACACGCAGTTGGAGGATGGATACACTGAGGCAGTAACGGTGGAGAAAGTAGACTGGCCTCTGTCATATCTGAAATGCAAGCAGAGAAAAACAACGGTGAGAATATGTAGTATAAAATAACGCACAATACTACATTTCTCAGTGCTTTGCCTCAACTGCAAGCTTTAACCCTCCAAGCTGTGTTTACAATTGCTTAAACACCGCAATAACTCGCTGGGTCTAAGGAAAAGACGAAAAGAGATGCTTCCCGGAACGGTAGCGTTCCCGGGCCGTAACGGGCTGGACCGTAATGGCACTACCCGTGTCGGATATGGATCTCTCTTGCCTCAGATGCACCTGGGACCATCGGACCGTAACGGGTTTGTGAATCCCGTTGGACCAGGATGGTCTTCTCACACCCGTGACCGTATGACCACAATTGGAAAACGGTCCTGGCAAAGAAAATGACCCTCAGACGTCACAGAAAACGTCTCTTTTCGTCGGAGAACGCTGTCAGACTTGCAGAACCTGCTCTACGAAGACTGAGAAGCGACCCATGGAGTAAAGCTTAAGCAAAACTGGCCATTTCCGCGATGACACAGCTGGCTGGTAAAGCTTGGAGTCTGATCAGGTCCAGCAGCCTGAAAAGATCCTACTCCTAGACGAACTGAGGTGGAACTGGTAAGTTCCTCGATCTGAAAGAAAGTGGAGAAAGAGGCGCACTTCTCGGGACTAGGAAAGTGTCTCCGTGATCGTGCAAACTCAACCTAATCAGACCGAAGAGTAAGATGTCGAATTAACACACTTCGGCTCCATAAATTTATCCCAACGCACAAAGATAGATAAAATAATCCATTAGGCAGTGAATTAAGTAAAAAATGAAGCAATTCGCACCTTAAACCAGTTCCCTTGCTGCAAAAAACCGGCAGCACACAGAATGGCGTGTTGTACAGACGCCACGCAAAAAGGGAATGTCGTTTATACGAGACTAGCAGACGACGTCTCGGGCATTCTGATTGGCCGGAGGATGGATGGAAGGGTTAGAGTATCTTGAACAGTACCTCAAAAAGTTCTTTTTTATATTGCGTGGTAAATATTACTGGAAGGGAACCCATTAAAAGTGGAGATAAGCGAATTCAAAGCTTTTGCGAAGTAAAAGATTAATTTTAAGTATCTCTAACGAACAATTTAGGAATCACTTAATTAAATATCTGTAACCGCTCTTTTCGCAAGTGAGGAAAACTCATTTGATTGACCGAGTTTATTTGTATTTTCCCTTCAGAATTAAAATGCATCCAGGTGAATAAATGTGGGATTGTTTTGTGGCATACTTCACATCAAACCTTAAGCTGCTTGGCTAGCAGACTAGTCCGATGAGACAAACCCATGATATTGAGGCCCAAATTTACAAGGACCTCAAATGCCATATGCAATGGAACTACCCCCTCAAGACATAAGTAAAGTGTAAAATAATAAGTCCCGTCAAAATTGCTTTCCATCCATGTCCATGAATTTTTAAAACGAGCCCTAAATGCGACCTGCTATGAAGTAATACCCCTTTGTAACCAAACGTGCACCTCCAAAAGAATCCACTGACTACTGAATTACAATTACCCCTCCCCCAACCCTTTTAACGAAACTCGTGCATGTGTGTGATGCGCGATCTCGTGCATGTGTGTGATGTGCGATCTTGTGCATGTGTGTGGTGTGCGATCTCATGCATGTGTGTGATGTGCGATCTCCTGCATGTGTGTGGTGTACGATTTTGTGCATGTGTGTGGTGTGCGATCTCATGCATGTGTGTGATGTGCGATCTCGTGCATGTGTGTGGTGTGCGATCTCATGCATGTGTGTGATGTGCGATCTCGTGCATGTGTATGGTGTGCGATCTCATGCATGTGTATGATGTGCGATCTCGTGCATGTGTGTGGTGTGCAATCTCATGCATATGTGTGGTGTGCGATCTCTTGCATGTGTGTGGTGTAAGATCTCGTGCATGTGTGTGGTGTACGATCTTGTGCATGTGTGTGGTGTGCGATCTCATGCATATGTGTGATGTGCGATCTCGTGCATGTGTGTGGAGTGCGATCTCGTGCATGTGTGTGATGTGCGATCTCGTGCATGTGTGTGATGTGCGATCTCGTGCATGTGTGTGGAGTGCGATCTCATGCATGTGTGTGGTGTGCGATCTCGTGCATGTGTGTGGTGTGCGATCTCGTGCATGTGTGTGGTGTACGATCTTGTGCATGTGTGTGGTGTGCGATCTCATGCATATGTGTGATGTGCGATCTCATGCATGTGTGTGGTGTGCGATCTTGTGCATGTGTGTGGTGTGCGATCTCATGCATGTGTGTGATGTGCGATCTCCTGCATGTGTGTGGTGTACGATTTTGTGCATGTGTGTGGTGTGCGATCTCTTGCATGTGTGTGGTGTGCGATCTCGTGCATGTGTGTGATGTGCGATCTCGTGCATGTGTGTGAGGCGATCTCGTGCATGTGTGTGATGTGCGATCTCGTGCATGGGTGTGGAGTGCGATCTCATGCATGTGTGTGGTGTGCGATCTCTTGCATGTGTGTGGTGTGCGATCTCGTGCATGTTTGTGGTGTGCGATCTCGTGCATGTGTGAGGTGTGCGATCTCATGCATGTGTGTGATGTGCGATCTCGTGCATGTGTGTGGTGTGCGATCTCATGCATGTGTGTGATGTGCGATCTCGTGCATGTGTGTGGTGTGCGATTTCATGCATGTGTATGATGTGCGATCTCGTGCATGTGTGTGGTGTGCAATCTCATGCATGTGTGTGGTGTGCGATCTGTTGCATGTGTGTGGTGTACGATCTTGTGCATGTGTGTGGTGTGCGATCTCATGCATATGTGTGATGTGCGATCTCGTGCATGTGTGTGATGTGCGATCTCGTGCATGTGTGTGGAGTGCGATCTCATGCATGTGTGTGGTGTGCGATCTCGTGCATGTGTGTGGCGTACGATCTTGTGCATGTGTGTGGTGTGCGATCTCATGCATATGTGTGATGTGCGATCTCGTGCATGTGTGTGGTGTGCGATCTCGTGCATGTGTGTGATGTGCGATCTCGTGCATGTGTGTGGAGTGCGATCTCATGCATGTGTGTGGTGTAAGATCTCGTGCATGTGTGTGGTGTACGATCTTGTGCATGTGTAAGGTGTGCGATCTCATGCATATGTGTGATGTGCGATCTCGTGCATGTGTGTGGAGTGCGATCTCATGCATGTGTGTGATGTGCGATCTCGTGCATGTGTGTGGTGTGCGATCTCATGCATGTGTGTGATGTGCGATCTCGTGCATGTGTGTGATGTGCGATCTCGTGCATGTGTGTGGTGTAAGATCTCGTGCATGTGTGTGGTGTGCGATCTCATGCATGTGTGTGGTGTGCGATCTCGTGCATGTGTGTGGTGTGCGATCTCATGCATGTGTGTGGTGTGCGATCTCATGCATATGTATGATATCCGATCTCGTGCATGTGTGTGATGTGCGATCTCATGCATGTGTGTGGTCTGTGATCTCGCGCATGTGTGTGATGTGCGATCTCGTGCATGTGTGTGGTGTGCTAGTGGGGTGTGCTGTGCTTCTGCAGAAAACATCATTTCGATGTTCAATGACTCCGATGAATGTCATGAATTTGTCGAACGAATTTGTGCATTAACCCCAATTATCGTCCATGTTTCATCATCTCCCACGGCGCCTATCTCCTGTATATTAGTAAGTCATTTAAGTGATAAAACAACAGATGAATATTAAGTGAGATGCTAATGTCCGTGAGCATACAGACACACATACACACACACGCTTCGCACACACACAAATAACAAGTTCATTGTGTTAACTTGTCGTCAGACAGCTCAACGCTTGCATGTTGTCTTTGATAGCACGTTGAATACCACGGTGGGAAAGAAACATTATCTCGACGCTGCTTTTGGTCGCAACCGAAACGTATGGCGGTATATTTGCACAAAAATTTCATGGCGATCGCACTCCAACATCTAGTTTTGATCGCTGTGGTATTTATGCATAATTTATAGGCGAGAAAATATTCAATTCTTTCGAATACCACTTTTTATGTTATCCAAGATTAATTTCTGCACGTGATTTTTATTATTTAATAAAATGTGATAAAACGCAATTTAAAACAAACGTTCTTTAAAACACAAGACGTTTAATTATGGTACGCGACAAAATTATGGCGAAATTTAAGTGCGTGAAATAAATAGTCAAGTAAAATATGAAATATAAACGTTGTGCGGCTAAGAAAATTGCCTCGAGGCCAGTCACATGAACGCGAGAAAAAAATAAAATATACATGTACGTTTTGATTTTTTGTACAAATATACCGCCATAGAAACGCAGCGCCTGGCATCAATCAAACTCGTCACTTTCAAGTCCATTTGCATTACAAAAATACGAGATGCTGAACCATGTGACAGTTAATTTTGTTAACTTTTTGTTTTGTTAACAGCCAGATTTGGTAAACACCTCCCAGCTTTTTATTTACAGCTGCAACAAATGTTTATAATCATTGAGTGATTTGAGTTCCGGGTATGACAAAAATGTGGCGGTTTCACGTGTCACTTGTATTGAACCGTCTATACAGTGTTCTCTGACGATATTCATAAAGCGTTTACATCCCCCCCCCCCCCCCCCCACCGCGTTTCATATGGGCCTTGTACACAACGCAGAGACAAGAAGAAACCCGACATGAGCTGTCTTCATGCTACTTTCCTTCAAACCTTCACACAGTGTTCTTTTACAACGTCTGTGAAACCTTTCCTGAGGTCTTCACAGCGTCTGAAGAAAGGCTTTTATTCTAACATCTAGCTTTGGTCCAGTGTGGCCTCATTACTTCCTCCGAACGTTTGGTGTTTCATTTTTTTAATGAGATCCCAGTTTCTCTTTTTTTATGCCATAAGAGTTTTAGTTCCTTTACTCGTTCAAAAAAGTTTTAGTGGAAATCTAGGTAATACGTTCCGCTGTGTAGTATTTATTTTTCAATTAACACTAGTCTGGAATAAATGAATCATAAACGTCACACTCCCGCATACTCTCTGCGAGTTCCATTTAAAATTATACTGACACTTCAGTCTGGTATGTCGCAATTAAAAAGCGCGAAGTAAATAGTGAAATAACACATGAAATATAAATGTTGCGCGACTAAAGAAATTGCTGCGTGGCCATTCAAATGAACGCGAGAAAAATAAAATATACAACATGTATGGAATGCCGTTTTCACATTTATTAGTGTATTTTTGATATCAAGAATTAATTTTTGATCTCAAAAATGGATTTTTTGATCTCAATAAATCCATATTTTGATATCAAGAATTCATTTTTGCTATCTGTAATTGTATTCTTGATATCTCTAAATGTCTTCTTGATCTCAAAAAATAATTTTTGATATCAATAAATATTTAGAGATATCAAGAAATATTAATTGATATAAAAAATGATTTAAAGATATCTAAAATTGATTTTTTGAGATTTTTTTGAGATCAAAAATTCAATTCTTGATAGCAAAAATGAAATATTTGAGAGGAAAAGATTAATTTTGAGCTCACTAATTGATTTTCTATATATTGATATCAAGAATTTATTTCAGATATCATCATTTCAGACTGATACATTTTTAATTTGTATTTTGAAATCTGCAAACGATTTTTGGATCTCAAAAACTGATTCTTGATATCAAAATATCAGTCTATTTTTTAAAATAAAAAATTCAGAAACGCACATCTGTAAATAAATAATGGTTGTCCTTGTATACAGAATCATTATTTTAATTTTTTACTGTACAAAAAAGAAGCAATTCTTGAGATCAAAAATTGTGTTGTTATTATTGATCTCAGTAATTCAAATTTTCATCTCCAAAATTTAATTGACGATTCGTTGTATTTTATGTGAATGTGTGTCTCCCGTAGGATTTTTTAGGTTTGTAAAATTAATTTTTTGATCTCAAAAATAAATTTTTGCCATCTAAAATTCAATTATTGATAGCAAAATATAAATCTATGAGATCTAAATTGATTTATTGATATCTCTAAATATATTTTGATGTAAAAAATAAGCATTAAATGTTAAAATGGCATTCCATAAACATGTACATTTTGATTTTTTGTACAAATATACCACCATAGATGGGTATCATTGCAGTCTGCGAAATTGGACTTATTACACACACATTTAATTGTTCAGTGGAACTATTGTTTAAAAGTGACAAACTTCTCACCCAGATGGTTTCCTGGCGAGAAACAAACTCGTGACTTAGTCACTCATTGTTTTTCACCATCCGTGCTTGAAGTTTCTCTGTTTTAATCATCAATCTGGATACTAGTCAGGTGTTTTATATTAACTGGTTTGTGAATTTAAGCGTGTTTTTATCTTTGAGGCTTTAAAACAGAGGCCAGAATGGTCTTCATGAGCTTTTCACAACTGCTGTACATATACCCTGAAAAAGGAAATCAGATCTTTAGCCCTGTAAAACGTTTTTGAAACAATCTGCATTTTTATCATTTTCACTTCAGTTTTGTTCCAATGAAAAAGAAAATATTGCAGAAAGGTAATATTACCGTGTCTCATGCATATTTAAAAACATAGACACACAAGTAGGTGGTTCTGGGATGTCTGAGCGAATGCGATTAAACATACTGACGCAAAGTGAAAAAGGATTTTTCACTGGGGTTGTAACTCTTGGTTGGCCGGGTCGTGGGCGGTCCTGTACAGAGTCGGTCTGCTGGTGACGCTGCCCGAACACTCGCGTAACGTCGGGCCGACGTCGGAACGGTATAAACCAGGTCGGAAAACGTCGGCATCGGCTTCGATGCATCGGTAATGCATCGGTTATAGGTTGGCAATAGTCGAATTTCCATTTTTTTCTCATTCGTCGGAAGTTCATCGGTTACCGACGTTGGCCCGATGATTATTTTCCTCAGTTTAATAGATGTTGGCAAATATTCATCGGGCCGACATCTTTTTCCGACGAACTTCCGACCAATTGGGATTTTTTTTGGCTAAAAATATTATATTCATATATTACACGTATTTCTCAATGCATATATTATACATATATTTTTATGCATTGGTTATACGTTGGAAATAGATTAACTTCCGACCAATGGTAAAAAAAATGAAACGGATATTGCATACGTATATTCGATGTATTTAGTTATATACCGATATATACCGATTTCCAATGGATCTCTAAATTTGTGTATTTCACGCATAACTTGAAATGAAAACTATATATATATATATATTGCGTTGTGTACGAGTGCTCCACATATTCCACAGCGTCGGAAAAATATGCCGATATTGCCAACGCGTATTATACGTATTTTTTTAAAACGCATATTTTCCTATGTATAAACGACGTCAAAATACATCGGAAAAAAGATGCCGATATTGCAATCGTATATTATACGTATTTTTTATCCGTCTATAAAACGCATATTTTCCGATGCTTATTCGGCGTCGGAAATTTATCGATTGACGTTTTGTAGGGGACATTATGAAGAATCAATAGTGGAGCATTATGAATATACTTGAAAATTATCATTTGCCTCAATAAACTAGCCCCAGCCGCCGTGGAGTAGAGGTATGTCCGCGCCTAGGAAGCAAGAGGTCCCCGGTTCAAACCCGAGTTAGTACTAGTGTTCAGTTGCAATATATAGATATGCTATGTTGTATATTAATATGCTATGGTGTATGTATGAATATGTGAATTATGAATGGTTGGTAAAGGTTCAATGGGTCAGTTAAGGTTAGAAACAATATTTTTTACGTATAAAAATCATAGGAAGTTCGTCGGAATGCATCGGAATATAAACGTATAACCGACGTATAGCCGACGGTTGGTATCCGACGTCGAAGAATTTGTAGGGATATTTCCGACGGTGGCCCGACGTATTAAAATATATCGGCCCGATGTATATCCGATGCACGAAGCCGCTATATCTATTATGCGTCGGTCCATAGTTAATCCTATATGGAACCGATACATCGGCCGACGAAGTTGCCGATATTGCCGATCTAGTATAGATGTATTTTAGACGTTACGCGAGTGTTCGGGTGTTGCAGTCTGCATATCGTTGATACCGCCACTCCAAACTTTCTAGCGATTGCTGATTGTGACAGGCCAGATTCTAACATACCAATCGCTTGCCACCTCTCATTTTCGGTAACTCGTGGCATTTTGGTTTTTAGAATTTTTGGATTTTTTCTTTTTGCAAACTTTTCGATTTTTCTTCAGCTCTCCTTCATTGGTTTTAAAATGTTTGATTCAATTGACCAACGCGCCATTTTACAATATGTGCTAGACACCAATGTGTTACTCTTTTTTCGTAATCGATAAAGTGTATTGGTGTGAAAAAACAATAGAATCTATTCTAATTGTGTTAAACATTTGACGTTTGTTTAATTTCCATTACCCAAAAAAGAACAGGATAAAAAACCACTTTAAAGCCTTTGCGTTTTTACTTTGCGCCAGTATATTGACTTCAACCTGAGCTTCCTTAGAATCTGGTGGCTCCAGACTATGGCGGTATATTTGTACAAAACATCAAACTGTACATGTTGTTTTTTTTCTATTTTTCTCGCGTTCATTTGAATGGCTTCGCCGCAATTTGCTTAGCCGCGCAACATTTATATTTCATGTATTTTTGGAAGGCCAGCCCAAGCTGGCCTTCCTATAGTGCTACATTCCGCTTGGGGGATTTTTTTTTTTGAGACGGTTCCAATTTCAGTCATAAATTTACTTTCATTCATAGTATATTTACGTTCATTGATGAGTCAACTAATAGTAACTACAGTGGGCCAATGAAATTTGAAGATTTTTGTGATGTCATGCATCTGCTTTGAATATTGACCACCTCCCATTGAGGAACGTATTAGGGTTTGTCTCAAACATTGAATGAGTAGGACATTTTATTGCATTTCGTCTGAAAGAAGCTGAAAAACAGCGACTTAGGAATACTGGACCATGAAACAAGTCGCAACTTGTCGTCTAGATTTGCCATAGTCACAGCGATTTGTTAACCTGTGGATTGTGGCTTACTATTTTGTTATTGAGTTTTGGCCGATATTCTTTTAACTTCGATAGCTTATTGATTTTGTTTCAAAGAGTCACTGTTTTCATGAAATATTAAAACATTTTTTTTTGAATAGATTAAAAAAATACAGAGGCATTTTTATGGGTTTCGTGGCAATGCTTTCTTTAGGTTGAGCATTAAAGTGTGACTGCATTCGTTATTGACTTGTGTGCCAGTGCTGCCCTGCAGTGTTAGCTCGTGGTAATCGTTGCAAGCGGTTATACTGCATTTGGGTCATCAGTGACTCATTTGCTGCGCACTTCTTTTTCGCTGTTTTTGAAAGTAGACTGTTCATGTTTTGGCAACACGGCAAATGTGAACGGTTGAGTACGGAAGCACAGAGAGCATTTTACTCAAGTTTTGTTAGGAATTAAGTTGTAAAATGAATAGAATATTTGTTTCTTTATCCAACTTAAATCTCTTATACAACTCCCTTCAAATACATGTGTATATTGTGGCAGAACATGGCCTTCCACCGATGCTTTTAGCCTAGTTTTACTATTTGATTTCGCCATAATTTATACTCTAACCATAATTAAAAGTCTTATATTTTAAAGAATATTTGTCTGAACATGCGTTTTATCACGAGTTTGTAAAATCTCCTCTGATTGGTTCTTTTATGTAACATGCGTTCGAATGTAATATCTTAATTTTGAAACGCGAAAAGTTAATTATAGGGCGCGATAAATTTAATTCATTCTATAAATTTTTAATAATAAAAACCATGTGCAGAAATTAATAGTGTTTTGGATAACATAAAAAGTGGTTCGCGCAAGAATTAAATATTTTCTCGTCTGTTAATTGTACATAAATACTATAGCGATCAAAAATAAATGTTGGAGCGCAAACGTCGTGAAATTTTTGTTCAAGTATACCGCCATACACATCAGTGACCAGCTTAGGTCAAGAGCCCATGGATATTGATCATTTAATTAAAATTGTCAAAATGAGAAAATCCTTCTGATAATGTAAAAGGACACAGCTGTGCAGACTTTGTGTTAGAAAATTCAGAATAAAAGTGATAACTGGCCAAACCGTGTGGAAACAGGTAAAGAAACAAGTTCGAGAACCCGATTTTGATGTCACTAGGATAAAATACCGGAATTTGTACATATTAACGGATAGCAATTGGATCATGTTGAAATTTCAGGATGTGCACCATTTCTGAAAAATTTCGGGATACATTTTAATCACGCTGTGAAAATCTGGATTTCGAGGAAGAGAGTATTTTTTTTCATCAGAATCCCATGCTTTACTTTTCCTGTGGAGATTCCGTTTAACAAAAGTGGCTGAGAATCTTTTCCAGAATTCTAGAACAGAATGCTAGAACAGAATGCTAGAACAGAATTCTAGAACAGAATGCTAGAACAGAATGCTAGAACAGAATGCTAGAACAGAATGCTAGAACAGTACTTATTATGATTTTAGTGATGAATTTAGTTTTGTAGGATGCATTTAAATATTTAATATTCAGTGTAAAGAAAAACCTAGCTATAACGGGTGCCTTTGGATAGTGGATAATTCTATACATCATAAACAGAGTTAAAAAGCTGTAATGTGTTACCTGTTTGATAAACAAAGTTCGATTAAAACGAATCGGTTGCGCGGCCATAAATGCTAACATCTCGAAATAACTGTATAAGTATGGAATGCCATTTTAACATTTAATGCTTATTTTTGATATCAAAATATATTTAGAGATATCAATAAATCAATTTAGATCTCATTAATTTATATTTTGCTATCAATAGTTGAATTTTAGATGGCAAAAATTTATTTTTAAGATCAAAAAATCAATTTTACAAACCTAAAAAATCTTACGGGAGACACACATTCACATAAAATATAACGAATCGTCAATTAAATTTTGGAGATGAAAATTTGAATTATTGAGATCAATAATAACAACATAATTTTTGATCTCAAGAATTGCTTCTTTTTGGTACAGTAAAAAATTAAAATAAAGATTCTGTATACAAGGACAACCATTATTTATTTACAGATATGCGCTTCTGAATTTTTTATTTAAAAAAAAGGACTGATATTTTGATATCAAGAATCAGTTTTTGAGATAAAAAATCGTTTGCAGATTTCAAAATACAAATTAAAAATGTATCAGTCTGAAATAATGATATCTGAAATAAATTCTTGATATCAATATATAGAAAATCAATTAGTGAGCTCAAAATTAATATTTTGCTCTCAAATATTTCATTTTTGCTATCAAGAATTGAATTTTTGATCTCAAAAAATCAATTTTAGATATCTTTAAATCATTTTTGATATCAGTAAATATTTCTTGAAATCTCTAAATATTTATTGATATCAAAAATTATTTTTTGAGATCAAGAATACATTAAGAGATATCAAGAATACAATTACAGATAGCAAAAATGAATTCTTGATATCAAAAAAGCAATTTTTGAGATCAAAAATTAATTCTTGATATCAATAATTCACTAATAAATGTGAAAACGGCATTCCATATATAAGTGTGTACACTTTTGTACACTATTTGTACACTATTTTGCATTTTCGGTATTAAAGTCGTTTTCTAGCTTGTGAACATCCAATACGGATACACATTCGAACGAACACTAAGACTGTTCAGATTGTTAGATATATCTTAGGCAAATGAAAATTAACGTTATCAGAAGGGGTTACGTGACTGTGAATCCTCACG
Organism: Protula sp. h YS-2021; assembly: GCA_949752745.1. Taxonomy (NCBI): domain Eukaryota; kingdom Metazoa; phylum Annelida; class Polychaeta; order Sabellida; family Serpulidae; genus Protula; species Protula sp. h YS-2021. The sequence continues at coordinate 52,365,139 of OX457025.1, read as the reverse complement.
CAAAGACAATGAGTAACGTCACAGCTTTGGTTTAAACAAATGGGAAGTTTATTTGGCATTATTTCGGCTTCACAGCTCTAAGCTATATTTGCAAGGTAAAAACAGTAAAGTAGCAGGACGACATAAACAGATTTATGTAAGTATACGACCATCCCTATATGGGCACTACTAGAATAGCCCACTTTTTGTTTGTATAGTTCTAGTTGCCTTCCATCATAAAAGAACAATCGGACGCTATAAGTGTATAAAGAACAGTCCCGATAGACCATTTGAGCAGCTGGATCACTTTATTTCAGTCCCATTGGTGGTCCTGTTTCCGAGGTTTTCAGAAATCATCATTCCATATAAAGTGGCACCCAAAGGAAACTGAAGTTATGTTGTTTACACACATTCGCTGTGTAAGTATACAGATGAGTTGAAATTTCAAGAAAGTGTTTTTTATTTTATTTTTTGTTTTGTTTTGAAAGTGATTATATTATTTAAAATCAACAGAATTAGAATTAATTAACTGAAAAGCGGATCCAACATTTCACAAATGTTGTTGTCTTGCGATTTTTCACATATCCTTATGAGAAGCTATATATACCCAATCAAAGACCTGTGAAAAATCGTGACAGGAATTTTCAAAATGGCAAAACACACAAAAGTGCCAGATATCCTTGTCACTTAATGAATTCAGTTTCTATTTTTCATCGGCACAACACCAGATGCTTTACTTCAATTGAAGAAAGTCTAATCAATAGATTACTATTTCCCCCAACGCAAATACAAAGTCGATTTCCTAACGTCTATACAACATCGCTCACCCGAAGACTCACATGGTCAGGACGTTGTTTTGACTTCCATTCGCAACCTTTACACAACGTTGATTGGGTTTGGATAATCGATGTTTTTCCAACATTGGAAGGCAGACGTTGTTTCGACTTACATAAACATCCAAAACCCGACGCTGATCCGGCATCGGATTGTTCCTGGGTGTTTGCTGAGTTGCGTCCCGGTTAACAATGAAATTTAATTTCCTTTGGAATTAACCAGTCAGATTATAGCATTTACCCAGGCCATGAAACAATGCTACATCTTGACTCGAATTAGGTCAATATCTGCTAATTTGAAGTTGGCTGCTAAAACCCAAGAGGCTCTCGTCCCGTGCGCATTTACGGGTACACACACTTAATGTTGCATTAGGCAAATGATCTTAATGCCCATCTGAGCGCCATCGCATACAGATTCCCAAGCCTTAGCTAAGAACTACTGAAAATGACAGGATGAAATAATAGTTTGAGATTCCCCCAAGCAAACCAAAACACTCAAATGTCAAATGCATAGACCTACGGTATATGGATGTTGAACAGTCAGGTTAGCAGGTTTTGAAAATTTAAAGGAATACATTTCGACTTTGCATCAATGTAAGATAGACATCGCCTTTTGGTTGGTTGGTTGGTTGGCAGTCAAAACAACGCTTACCTTCCCATGTTGGATATACATCCTTTATCCGACGTCAAATCAACGTTTCGTAAAGGTTGCAAATGGAAGTTGAAACAACGCCTGCGTTGCACAGACGTCGGGAAAATGTTAATATAGAATCGCCGCCAAGACAGGGACAGTGGTCACCCTCCTCACATAACCTCAACTTGGGTCGTCCTGTCAGGCAGACTTGTATGAAATCAATTTCATGAACATTTTTCAAAAGCATGCGGGAGAAACCTTGCGCTCTTTTGAAATTGTCATATTTTACGCCTTCGTTTCAGTCTTCGTCGATTTTTTAACGTTTATACAACTTCAGTTTTCCGACATCTATTCAGTTTTGCACCAAAGGCTTTAATTAGACGTCGTGTAAAGTTGCCTTCTGGTTACGACTAATAGCAACGCCTAAGCAGCGTTGCTTAACCAACGTCTATTCAGACTGTGTCTAATATGTTGTTAAACATTGATCTGTGGTCGCGTCTAATCACAACCAAAGTACACCTAACGTAATGTTGTGGTTTGGTCGGGTCGACGTCGCAACCTCAAATTGACGGCGTGGTGAGGTGAGAGTTGCCTTACTTACTGATTTCAGTGTGTCAAGTGTTTATTTAAGTGTTCTTGTATAACATATAAACTGACCATAAATGACCGGTATATTTTTTCATGCGAAATTCGAAAATGTGCAGCCTGAACCTGTTGTATAAATTCATCAGTATTATGTGCCGGTCTCACATGCAGTTTTGCCATAGGTACGTTCTCGTCGACCAATGCCAAGCTGGAAGCCTGCACCAGGCGAAAAACGTCGCATAATAGCTCATCAGGCCAAAGGAAATTTCCTCTTTAAGAACACTACATGGCGCAAACATGAAGTTAGGTCATCTGTGGTTGTTCGTGTAGATGCATTTGAGGTTTATGCCTCTACCTCTGTTTAAAATCACCCATCCCCTACATGCCAGGCAGAAACAAAAACTCCATCAAGGTGTGTTTTCTTTTGCAACACCTCAGGCTGAGCCACAGTCAGTCTTTTCAAGCGAAGTGAAACACTTGTAAACGCATTACATTTTTACATTGTGAGCATTTACATAAAACAAAGCTTTTAGCAGACTAATGCAAATGCCATTTTCGTGCAATAAAATAAGCTCTCGAGGAGGGGGTGTTTTTTGACGAGATGTGCGGAAACGATTTGAAGAGGATAGTAATAGGGATGCCCCTAAGATTTAGCTACACTAGGAAAGGGAACTTACCAAGTATGATTAATCTCCAAGACGTATAATGTTCGAAAATTCCCTGAGGGTTACACAACAACTCGACAAATAGAACCCCCAGTGGTGCTGAACAAAAGTGGACAAAGCTCAGCCGACGCTCTATGTAGGGTCTTTCATAGTGGAAGACACATGGCCAGGGATTTTTAAAAAGTGGTCCTCTTTGTGATGCTATATGATGGTGGTGGCGTCTCTCGTCGGTCCCGACGAATGAGCGTCTAGGTGCCTATGAGCCCTCTGATGTCAGGAAAGTCCAATGAGCGACAGGTATTCTTTGCCGCAGTCGCTGCATCTATTGGTTGGAATACAGGTCTCGGGTTTCCTCATACTGTTTGGTAGCCGCTTGGTAGCGGCTCCGCCGCGATGTTTAATTATGTGCGCCCGGACGCACATAATCGGACGGACTCATACCATAGTCCTTGAGATTGCTGTTTAGGGTATCTTTAATCCGTAGACCTGTCCACGTGGCGACTGCAGCCTCTTAGCTGCATAAAAGAGTGCCTTTGGTATGCTGCAGTCACCTATTCGTACTGTATATCCGGCTCAGCGCAGTTGGGCTTTCACTAAGAGTAGCTGAATGCTCATGATTCCACACGTCTCTAGGACCGTGGTGTTGGGTGTTCGATCTTGCCAGCGGATATTATAGATTCTGCGAAAGCAGCGCATGTGAAAGGCTTCAAGTTGCCGCGCGTGCCTTTGTATTGAGTCCATGTTTCACAGTCGTAAGGGGAGAGGACAATACGGCAGTCCTGTAGACATTTATCTTCGTTGTCAGCTCTATGTCGTGATTCTTCCAGAGTCGGCTTGTAAAATGGCCAAATGCTACACTGGCTTTGGATAGACGCTGTATGATTTCGTCATCAAGGGAGCCATTGTAAGACATAGCACTGCCCATTAGAAAAAGTTCTGTACAGATGCCAGTTTATCACCGTGGATCATGGTGTGTGTCATTAGGACGTAGCTGGTACATCACTTCAGTCTTTCTTATGCTGATAGAGTCCGAATTTCTTTGCTGCATTGGCAAACCTGTCGACCTTTCTAAACCGCACAGTCGTTCGCAAACAGAAGGTCTCTGATAAGTGTTTCTGTCGTCTTTGTGCGAGCCGTGAAGAGTCTGATGTTGAAAACTCCACCGTCTATTCTGACTTGTAGGTAGACACCACGGTCTAAGTCTCTTGATGCTCATTGTAGCACAAGAGTGAAAGCGAAACCGAACAGCGTGGGAGCTAGAACACAACCTTTGTTAGGCACCCTTGATTACTATAATCGGCTCTGAGAACTTGCCATTGTCGAAGAAACGACCCTTCATGCGTCCTTGTGGAGCAGCTTCCGGAAGCCTTCCCGGTTGACGGTATCGAACGCCTTAGTGAGGTCTACGAATACCGTATACAGGGGTTTGTTGTTTTCCTGGCACTTCTCCTCCAGTGTCTGTATGCGAAGAGCATATCAGCAGTACCTTACTTGCTGCGAAAACCACATTCTGACTCGGGATATACTCTGTCGGTAACTGCATTAGTCAGGCAGTTCAGAACAACTCTCGCTAGGCCCTTTCCTGTTACGGAGAATAAGGATATTCCACGGTGGTTGTTGCATTGGGATCGTTTTCCTTTACGCTTGTACAGATGTAGCAATATGTAAGCATCCTTAAGGTCTTGTGGTACTTGACCCTTCCTCTAGAACGTACTAAATAATTTAGTGAATTTCGTAACCATTTTAACATCTCCGCACTTATAGACTTCTGGTGGGATTCGATCTTGCCCTGGCACTTTTCCGATTGCTATAAATATGTATATATATATATATATAACATGGTTCGCGTTGGCGGGGTTTTTGTCCACTTTTTGGGCATTTTTTACGAAATGACTCACTTTTTCGGAACTCACCGAGTCTTTCTAGACCAAACTGAGTCACACTTTCCTTTTTTGACTCACTTTCCTGAGGACCCAGCGCGAACCCTATATATATATATATATATATATATATATATATATATATATATATATATATATATATATATATATATATATATATATATATATATATGTTTGTGTGTATGTGTGTGTGTGTCCTTGTGTGTGGGCTGACCTACACGATCGATCATTTTGGAAGACACATTGGACAAAACAACTGCCCATAATGTAGCAGCTCGACATTGGGCCGATCTGCGCAGAGGTAAGGAAAACCCTCAAATATCCCTTCACCGGCAATTGTGCCAAAGAAGTTTGTGTTCTAGCTCCTACTCTGTTCGGTGTAGTGTTCGCATTCATACTTCAATATGCGTTCCGCGACATAGACTTTGGTGTATACCTTCAAGTTGGAAGCAATGCCGGACTTTTGAACTTGGGATGCTTCTTAGTTCGCAATAAAAAATAAAAATGATCAAAGACCTTTGTTTGAGGATGATGGTGTGCTATCTTTTGTATGGCTGTGAACTGCATACAGAAGGCATCAACCATAAGTATTTCACATGCGCTACTCACTCAGAATCTGTAATATCTTTTGGTAGGACCGTATAAATACTATTATTCTGGAGTCGTGCAGAGTCCCGTGCATCGAGTCGCTCCTGCTGAAATCCCAGTTGCGCTGAGCTGGTCACTTAGTGCAACGGATGACACTCGCATACCCAAGGCGATATTCTACGTACAACTGAGAGGAGGTGGCGGCCATATAGGTCGTCCACAACTGCGCATTAAGGTCTCAATGAAAAGAAACCTTAAGAAGTGTAGCATGAGCCCGGCCATCTGGGAAGCTGACGCCCAGCATCGGACAGTGTGGCAAAGTCGATGCCACTTTACCGTCAAACATTATGAAGAAAGGTGCATCGAATTTGTAAAACGAAAGAGAATGTGAGATTAAAATAGAAAGTTTGTAGGACATTTTCAAAGCCGAAACATCCTGATTCTGTCATAGTTCAGTCATAGACTAACTATAAAGTTTTATGCTTGGATGAAGGGAATTATTATTTTGTCCCTGATATGTAAATCCCAGATCAAATAAGGTAAACGATAAATTTTATTTTACTTTTAAATTATTTTTATACATAAAAATTCAGATTCCATGTAGTGCAATACTTATTTTGTTGATAAAATACGACCTCACTTCTTCTTAGGATTTATGAGTCGAAACTTTCTTTCCAAAAATCTGAAAAATAGAGGGGTGTTGTTCGGTAGGTAAAGCTGTGAATTAAACTTTTTAAAATCTAGCTCACCGATAAAAGTCAACCTTCCCGTCGAATCGTCTGAGAATAACAGTCCAGCCCTGCGCGTCGCAGTAGAGATGATACGGATGAGAGGCTCCCTGTGGCCTCACTCTGTAGATGCCTTCCTTACCTCGGTTACGCTTTACCGCCTGGTAACAGTCTGAAATATTTGAACCTCTTGAAAGTTAATGATTACAGAAGTAAACTCTTCGATAAACTCTTATGGAACTTTGTTTCGGAAATGAGAGATCTTGAATTGAAAAAAGAAATCATCTGTCTTATCAAGAACATAATGAGCACGACATATCACTACTCAAAGAAAGGATTGAAAACTTGGAAAAGTACTTCCCAGAATCTGAAATTACAAAACGAATTAGATAAAAGAAAAAAAAGCTCAAATTAATGACAAATTTTATTCAATGAGAAATAACCTCATGTTTAAAAATGTGCCAGGCAACCAGGGCACATACCTTGAGCAACAAATAAGACGAATTATTCAAGGCATGGGGGTTGCAAACTCGGAATCAATACGGATAGAAAGAGTCCATCGACTGACCGTACAGTCGGAAAGACTGGCGCCAGTTATTGTCCAATTTGCATGCTTGCCGGATAGAATAGTGGTATGGAGAAAAATCAAAGCCGAATTGCACACAGGCGATTGTCGAAGAACACTTTTCAACTGAAATTTGAGAAAGGGGCAATGATATATTGCCAGTCTTCCATGCGCCACGCAGGAAAAAACGACAGGTACATTTGAATAAGGATTACTTAATCAATGAAAAGAAGCGATTCACAATGGACAATATACCAGATTTTTTGGGTCGGATAGACAATCTGGATTCTGGTGCAAAGATTACAGAAAACGTGCATGCCTTTTTGGACAAGCTCGCGTTTCTTTCTAACTTTCATCTCGAGCCCTCCAACTTTAATAGAGTAAACTTTTCATGTGTCGAAACGGCGTATCAATGCTCCAAGGCCCTATATAATGGACTTCTAATATTGCAAAGCAAACCAGCTAGGTGGTTGATCCAATGAAGCGAAAAGGTTATACTATTAATGATAAGGATTGGTTCACCAGTGGTGAAACCAAGAAGAAAATGGCCAACCTACTGATGGCGAAATTCCATCAGTGCGAGGAGCATTTTACTGGTGAGTACGCCAAAACAGTTAGCAGAGGCAAACCCCCTCAATAACTATTAGCCACAGCAATAGGTATGACAAGGAAACCCCGTTCCCACGTAAATGGAAAGGCAAGAACATCATGGGACAGGTACTTCAGGACGTTAGAAGCAAGCTAGGCTCGGCCTGAGTGGTGTTGGAATATGTATATAATTTAAATTGGGTGTCAGGCGTCTATGTCATAGCAACGAAATGTAATTCGTTTATGAACTCGATCAGGATCAGTTTGAATGGAGGGAACAGAGGATTAATGCCCGTAACTCCCAATTAGGATGCGAGCTGTAGTTGCATGGTTACTGTTCCCCTCGCGTAGCAATACAATACTAAATTTTTTGATCATTTAGTATGTGTGCATGGTTTGATTTTCCCCTTCCTACTCCCTCCCCCCTCCTAAAAAGCAGTATTTCGATCTTTGAATAGTACTATTTGTCACGCAACTTATTACAGTCTTTCGGTTGTATATGATAATGTAAAGTTTTTTGTTCGGCGTCATTCAGGCATATCAGGTTATTAGATCATTCATAAAAGCAGCGTACAAGTTTTTCAAGCTAAAGTATCAGTTCTTAGCTACACGTTATAGTAACCGTCGCATTCCTTGCTTTCCGTAGGAGTGATTTGATTTGTGTGTCATATGTTATGTTTCAACTTTTATTTCAATCCGTTGATTAACATTGCATAATTTTAAGCTTCACGAGACTAATTTGGCATATATGGGTATATGCACTTGAAGTAAACCGTTAAAAATATTCATCCTGAGCAGGACATATAAATGAAGGTGTGAGTGCTATCCGTTCAAGCTGGTGTTGCACCTCTAGGAAAAGGTGTATGTTCTCATAACTATGGCAATCCAAGACGAACACTCTGAACCCGTTGAATATTGAAATAAATTAATGTTACAATTCGAGTTTCGTAGCCAATTGCGCAAGAAGCTTGGAGGAATGCGCCCCCCCCCCACGGAAAACACTATAACCAACTTTCTCCTGAGAACTAAGTCAAAAGATTCCATGGTAGATCTTAATCAGGACACGCCCATGTTACTATGTGTGTTAATATGTTTTCAATGTTTTTATATTCTCGTCATATGTTTATGGTGTACTAAAACTCCTCTAGTGGCATGACAGGCGCATGACATAGGATATGAACGACCTGAAAATAATTTCATTTAATGTACGGGGTTTACGTGACTTAAAAAAAAGAATAACAGTAATGAGGCTCCTGAGAAATTGAAAAACAGATACATATTTGATACAGGAGACACATGCTCTTGTGTATGAAACTAGCCTGGAATAGAATATGGGGAGATGGCGTTATATTTATAAATCAAAGAAGTATTTGAAGTTCAAATTTTCAAATAGACGTATACACGCTTTCAAACTTTCAAGATTTGGAACGTGTTACGACACTGCATATATGTGACCCGACTTTTGAGATGGAGAGGCTAACTTTCATTTTCAAGCTGCAGGAAATTCTATTTAATTTGGAAGTGTGCGCCCTGCTCATTATTAGGGCGATTTTAATGCAGTACTAGGACCAAAATTGGATAAAAAAGGTGGAAGAAACAAACAAATAGACAGAGCAGAGCCGTAGTCATAGCAGAGCTTGAAGTCATAGAAGATTTTAATGTGACTGACATATGGAGAGATAAAAATAAATCGACTTTGAGGTACACCTTGTCTCAGAGATCACCCCAAGTGAAATGCAGATTAGATTATTTCTTAATACAGAAGAACAGGGCATCAAAAGTGAACCGAACACCATTTCTCTCGAAATCTTCAGAAAACATTCGATCATTGGGCTAGATATCAAATTAGAAATTGTCTCGCGAGATCCCGGATTTTTAAGTTGAATTCTTCAGTCATCAAAGAGCCATTTTTTAATGAAAACCTTGGAAAAATTATAAAAATGAATGGAATATTCAAATATTGAGGATATCGCAATGCAGTTCAACTGGGTAAAGCATAGAATTAATTAAATTAAATCAATTAAATAGCAAAAAAGAAGGGACAGAGAAACGTAATTGCTAGATACTCTTGATAAAATCAATTTCAAAATTCGTGGCTCGAAGCATCGGATGCCGAAATTAAGTTATTTGCGGAATCCAAGAAAGAACTGGAAAAATGAACGAAGAAAAAGCTTGGGGTGCATGGCTGAGATCTCATGCACAATACAATGAACAAAATGAAAAAAGTTCTCCCTAAATTTGCAATAAATCAAAGATTACATTTGAAAAAGACTGTGGCTGAGTTAGTCTGTAATGATCGGGAAATCATGGACTACAAGGAAATCTTAAATAAAACAGAACTTTTTTATGTCTCTGTATATATCATCACTAGTTTTAGGTGAACAACAGATCCTTGAAAAGTGTCCAGTTCGGGGGTTACAGCTCGTTTTAGTGAACGCCAGGAACAAGACTGTGAAGGTTATTTAAGAGCAGCCGAATGCTAACAAGAACTACGGCGTTTTAAACTGCATAAATCACCAGGAAGTGACGGATTTACCGCAGAATTTTACGTGGGATTTTGGGACACATTGGGAGATAAAAAAATGTCAGCAATAAGGCCAGAAAAATATATCGCAAACGTTATTCACCCAGATCAGGCAGGCTTCATAAAAGGGAGGTATATCGCGAAAGCACAAGATTTATCGAAGATCTTATAGAACTCTTGTGAGCGCGAAGATCAGTCTGGAATACTTCTTCAGCTTGACTTTGAAGAAGCCTTCGATTCGGTTGAGTGGCCCTGCCTATTTGCCGTTATGGAAACCTTTAACTCAGGTAACGATTTTTAGCATGGGTTGAATGTTGTTACGCAAATATCACAAGTTGTTTGTGTAACGAAAGCCATGCAACACATTGGTTCAACCTCTATAGTGGTTTGGACCAGGGTGTCCGATTTCCACCTTTTTGTTTCTTTTTGTGTCGAAATTATGTGAGTCCAAATAAGGAACGATAAAATATAGAAGGATTTAAAATAGGCAAGAACATACAAAGTTGAATCAACTTGCGGATGATTTTACCTGCACGTTAAGAAACACACGGTCAGTTCTCAGATTTCTCTGGTTTAAAGCTAACTATTGATAAGTCAATCTTGTTTTGACTCAGTTCTTAGAGGTACAAAGCATCTACCTTAGCGGGTATGAGGTTAGAATTAGGCACTTTTGAACTTTTTGGAGTGTGTATAAGGAGAAAATTTAAAAAAAATGCAAAAGAATATTAACTTAAAAATTACTAAGATGGTTAATAGTTTGCATGCCTGGTTTCAAAGAGACTTAAGCTTGTGTAGTAGAGTTCTGATCCTGTGGTATCTCTAATCTTGTGTGCTGTATGACCATGATGCATATCGAAAAAAATAGGGTAATGAGAATTCAGTTGGAAATTACGAAAATCACTTGGAGATATATACGACCTAAACTTAAACATTCCGTAATGATAGGTAAATATGATGAGAGCGGTATCAACTGAAGTGGACTCACAGTGTAAAGCATTAAAATTAACCTGGTTTAAATGGATTTCAGAAGCAAAAGGGTGGAATGCCTTAATTCAAAAATACTTTAGTAAAGTGGGTTTCTATTACTACTTCTTATGTGTAATTATGACGTGAATAAGCTACAGTGGCTGCTGTTGTTTTATAGGACAATTCTCTCAGACGCCCAAAAAAGTTATGCAAGCGGAAAATGCAGCATTTGGAAAAATCGCAATATCCTGATTAATGGTAAACGTATCTTTTAAAAGGGTAGGTTGGACAACAGAATTGTAACTGTAAATGTTAACGATATGTTACCTGTTTGTGTGTAAAACAGCACATAGGTGTGATTGCGAGTGAAAGAGAATGTGGAGTTAATTCCAAATTTAAGGAAAGTGAAAGAAAACTAGAAAACAAAAAAGTAAACTCATTGATAAGTCATCTGCGGTGATAAGTTCTGTGTCTGTGATACAGCCGTTTAATATTGATAAACATATATTGGTGAAAATGTTTTTCGTATTAGAATTGATGGGAAATTTCTTGTGTGCTTGCGTGATAGCCTTGCATCCGCTGGCGGATAATGGCAGAGCTCCACGACCCGCACACACTTAAAATCCTTAATGAATTATATGGGGATACGGAAATTCAGGTATGCTTCAAACGGACATGCTTACCGTCGTGCGTGTCTGCCATGTCAAGGATCTCGCTCACATTGGACGGCGCAAATGGCACGTCATACACTGGCCATTCCACGATCTCCCTCCACGCCGCTGTCTCTTTCTCTAGTCTCTTCACAGTGTCCACCATATCTCCATATTCCTGAAATTACAATGTTCACGCAGCAATTCAAACCTCTGACGCTATTATATGACAGGCTGAGGAGGTTATGGCGCGGCAGCTCCGCTTGATGTAGCTGACCTTCGTATATTTGATGGAGTGAGGGATCAAGGGATATAATCTCAAATGAAGGCTACGAAAACACCAACCAGGATATATATATATATATATATATATATATATATATATATATATATATACACGAATAAAAGATCACTGTAAATGTGGAAGTCAAAGTCTTTGGAATTTAAATATCTTTATTGCACTATGTGTAATGCGTGCGCTTCACTGATGTGATTCCTTAATCACGTAAAGACGCAACGATTAACAAAATAAAATAAAAAATAAATCCAAGTTCAATTACGTTTCAATCTCAAAATATTCGCGTAGAATTCAAAATAATTATCATTTTACAGAGATAGTCTAATATTCTCATCTAGTACAAACCAACATTTAATAATAATTAATAATCAATTAACCGACCTTACATTTTAAAACGAAAGAGAAATATTGGCAAACACATCTTAATTACATATAATATAACATAATCGATCTAGTGCGTAATTTACCCAATGTGAATTAACTTCAATCAGTTTAAATCCACGAATTAACATAAAACAGCTTACCACATTTTATGCGCTGTTATATTCCTTAACTTCCACAAGTTTCCCTTTAATTACACTTTTGTAATTAAGAGCCTTTACTCAGATGCGTACCAAGTATCATATGCTGCAGAACAGCGATGTACGGCTATTTATGGAAAATCGAACGGAAATCAGGATCATAAGAATTTACCAATAAAGTGGGAGGTCGGAAATGAGTGTTTTTGGGTGTGGAAATAAAGGTCCAGTTTTGGGGATGTGGTTGGATAAAATACCGGCATTTTCTCCGAATTTCATGGAAACCCTTAGTATTAACGGCAACGTCATACACAGGAAACGAATAACAATTCAAAATTAATGGACTTTTAATTAAACCTGGAAGCAAAACGACATCTAATCTCAACCACGAAAACTTGTTTCGAAATGTTTTTCTAAGAAACAGCTGATTTTTAAAGGAACTTCAGTGTTATTCATATGATGGATTTGCATCCGTTGATGCACTTAGTTCTAAAACAATAAATATTTGTTTACTTTTCAAGGTCAAAAATTGTTGCATATCTGGCCGTAACACCACCCTCTTTAAATGCCCATGGGCATTCAATCTTATGAAAGGTCAGATATAATATTATCGTTCAGAATTCCTTTGCCCTTTATGATTTGCAGTTCATGTTGCTCTAGTTAGCTTAAACTGTTTACAATTGTAACAGCACAAGTGGAACCACAAGCAAGATCCATTAATCTTAAAATAGAAGTTATACATGATCTAAACTGTTATGCTAGTGCCTAGTTTGAACTGACATATACCAGACGCTACGCATCATTGTCACTACATACAATACATTTACAGTGTTCAAATTCAACCTTAAACATTTCATTGCTGTTCCAAACTACTCATATATTGAAATAAACACAAATTACAATTAAATCGCAATTAAAACACAAACATAATTAGTGCCAGTAACATACATTAATCATATCTACAATTAAAACATTTAAATGATAATGATAATAATTGAAGCATCCTTTCAATTACCTTCTAAGATAAGACACAATTTGTGTATGGGGCGTTCTAAAATGTTTGACTTGGTTTGCATCTTGGTATGCAAAATTCAAAATTTTTTGGGAGCTCCACTAACCATTTTTGCCACCTTTGTGATTCCTTTTCGGACAAGGGATCATACCAACCTAATCTATTCTTGCACAGTTTCTGAAGCAATTTTCGAGCAAGCAATACAAAGGGGGAAGCTACGCCCAGAGGATCAAATATTGAACTCGTGACTGAGAGTACACCCCTTCTTGTGAAAGGTTTGTCTTGTAGTTTTATACGAAACTTAAAACAATCCGATTCTGTGCACCATACGACACCTAGAGCTCTCTCAGTTGGGAGAGTTTCTGATTTTATGTCTATGTCCTTAACGGTCTTGGCTCGATCTGATTCGGAGATAGCTTCTAACACTGTCCTGCTATTGCTTATCCACTTGGTCAAACGAAATCCACCCAACTCGCATAATTGTGACAAGCTGGAAACAAGTGAAATTGCGTCACTTTCACTTGGAACCGATTTTAGACAATCATCGACGTAGAAATGACGCATAACCGTATTTACTGTTTCCTTGTCGAATCTATCTCTGTTGTCCAGAGCAGTAGATCTAAGGGCAGAGATTGCACAGCTGGGGGAAGAAGTGGCCCCAAATAAATGGACACACATTCTATGTACTCTCGGTTCGCTATCTAGGTCCCCATCCTGCCACCATAAAAACCTCAAGCAGTCCTTGTCCTCTTTTCGAACCCTGACTTGGTGAAACATTGCCTCTATGTCTCCCATTATTGCATAACGTTCCTGTCTGAAATGCAGCAGTACCCCAACCAGATTATTGGTTAAATTTGGGCCCTGAAGGAGATTCTGGTTCAGTGAAAGTCCCTCGTACTTCTCCGCACAATCAAAGACGACTCTTATTTTTTCCGGTTTGTTTGGATTATACACGCCATGATGAGGAATGTACCAGACCTTCCCATCATGTCTCTTTAATTCACTATTTGGAACTACTTCCGCATATCCCTTATCTATGACATCTGTCATGAAGCGTGTATAGTCCTGCCAAAACACTGGATTTTTTCTCATTTTTCTTTCTAAAGTTTTCAATCTTTGAACGGCTTGGTTACGATTGTCGGGGAGTACGATGGACTCGTCCCTAAATGGTAATCCGACCTCATAGTGATCTCCTACCCTTTTCATTGAAGTTTCTACCTTTCGAAGAAAGGCCTAATCCTCTTGTGAATTTTCTTTTTTATCGTCTACGATATACTCGGGAAACTCAAAATTGATTGAATCTCTCACTAACCTATCTAAAGCCTTTAAATCGTCAACTTCCTTCAGAGCTATAATGGACGTTCTATTTACCATAGCGAAGGCTTTGGCCTGGCAATTGCGCCTTATGTTCCATACGATCCACCCTAAGGGTGACCTTGTGGCTAAGGGACAGTCTATCGGACCAGTCCTAGTTTCGATAGGGGTAAAGACACCTGGTGCATCGACATCGATCAAAAGACCGATATCTGCTTCTATTTCCGGTAAATGCACATTTGTCAAATACGGCCATTGTGATATGTCACTCATCCTGGGAATGTGACAGTGCGAAACAGGCATGGTATCCTTAGTGTAAACCTTCGGCAATTCTATCGTATTTTTGCCTTCCAGATCACTAACCGCTAGTCCCTTAATTTCGTTAGTCACCATTGTGAATGGTTTGCCCATAGTGTTTATGGTCATTTTCAACCTTTTACCACCCACACCCAACTCCTGCATTAAACTTTGTGTACAGAAGCTAACACTGCTTCCTGAATCTAAGAATGCGTATGTTTTAACAGCTTTGAAACTGTTCTTAACCTTCACCTCAACCGGTATAATGGCCATGGCACATTCTTCACTACCGGCACTCGTAGAGCTACATAACTGATTTACTGGAGCTTCAGTTTTCTTTTCAATGTTTTTATCATTAATTTTGTCTTCTCTGTGAAGCGATGTTGGATGGTGACGTTTACATTTTTTGCAAACACACCTGTTTTCGCAAGCTTTGCTCAAATGACCAAACTTCAAACAACCAAATCATAAACCTTTGGATTTAACAAACAGTGCTCTGTCATTAGGTGACAAACTACTTAACCTTTCGCACTCGGATAACCCATGTGTCTCGACTGAACAATATACACAACCTTTGCTCGTAGGCTTACCTGACCCTGACTTGTCAGACTTGCGTTTGGTCTGTTTATTGCCCGTTGAAGTGACGAAAGATCCGGTGTGCTTTTTTGGTGTAGTTGATGACGTCACGTCACTGATTGCGCTTCCTTCATATGTCGGGTCATTCATAATCTTTGCTTCGGATTTCACAAATGTCACAAGATCTGTGAAACTGATTGGTGGCCTTCGAAGCGATGAATTTCTCTGCACCACCGATCCTGTAGAAACTGAGGCAGTTTTGCCACAAAGCGTTTCATGTTTTCCGGATATTCCAATATTCGGACCTCTCGAACATCTTTGATAGCGCTGTCGAGTTCTTGGAGGAACACGGCATAGCGGTCTAGTGCCTTGCCATCATTTGCACGTATTGACGGCCAATTTTCGTTTGACGTAAGCGTGAGCGATAACTTGTCGATCACAGTAACGTTCGTCTAGCTCGCGCATCGCCGTTTCATATGCATCCGACGCGTTCAAATGAGCGAAGCCCGAAACGATACTTTTAGCTTCGCCGGAAGTGTAATGTTCAAGAAACGTGTATTTTTCTTCATCTGTGTCGCAGTAAGCGACAATACGACTGTTAAACTGACGTACAAAACGTACATATTTCAACGCATCGCCATTAAATTTCTCTACGCCGAACGTCGGTTTTCTAAGCAATTTCGTAATATTGACAACGTCGGTAACATAATTATTTTCGTAACGTTTGTCATCAAGGACTCGAGAACGACGGCTAGACACTGACCTGACACTAGCACTATCGTGCTCACTGATCGCGGCTTCAGCTATCTTCAACTTGGTCTGTAGTTCCAGTTCTTCTCTTTTCCGTCTGAGGTCAATTTCGAGCTGTTCGCGCCTGCGATAGAGATCTCGCTCCTGGTCTTCTATTTCTTGCCGCTTTTTCATGGCTTCCGCCTCGGCCTTGAGTTCTTCGCATCGCTGACGTTCCCTCAACAGTGAGGATCTTTGCGACTTCCGCGAACTTTGGGTGCAAATGCTTCCATCTGCTTGGCTGGAAGAAACTTCGCCGAACCATGTTTCTACCCGAGATTTGACCTCAAGCAGAAAGTTTCGGTGCGATTCCAGCCTTGTTTCTTCTACTTCAGTGCCGTCACTAGCTGTGTGGCTAACTCTGGCTTCGTATTGGTCAAGGAAGTTGCAATACTTCTCCAACCAATCCTTGTATTTCAAACGAACGCTTTCTTTGACCCTTTTCAGCATAAGGACATCAATTTCTCCTGACAGTTTTGTCAGCCAATCAAAGGTTTGAGCATGTTGCTCATCTTGGATTCGCTTCGACTCGGACCGGGTTGTCGGTTTGTCGACCGTATCCATATCAAATATGATATTAACAGTGTGTTAATAATTGTGGAAGTCAAAGTCTTTGGAATTTAAATATCTTTATTGCACTATGTGTAATGCGTGCGCTTCACTGATGTGATTCCTTAATCACGTAAAGACGCAACGAGTAACTGAAAAAAAATAAAATAAAAAATAAATCCTGAACCAAGTTCAATTACGTTTCAATCTCAAAATATTCGCGTGAAATTCAAAATAATTATCATTTTACAGAGATAGTCTAATATTCTCATCTAGTACAAACCAACATTTAATAATAATTAATAATCAATTAACCGACCTTACATTTTAAAACAAAAGAGAAATATTGGCAAACACATCTTAATTACATATAATATAACATAATCGATCTAGTGCGTAATTTACCCAATGTGAATTAACTTCAATCAGTTTAAATCCACGAATTAACATAAAACAGCTTACCACATTTTATGCGCTGTTATATTCCTTAACTTCCACAAGTTTCCCTTTAATTACACTTTTGTAATTAAGAGCCTTTACTCAGATGCGTACCAAGTATCATATGCTGCAGAACAGCGATGTACGGCTATTTATGGAAAATCGAACGGAAATCAGGATCATAAGAATTTACCAATAAAGTGGGAGGTCGGAAATGAGTGTTTTTGGGTGTGGAAATAAAGGTCCAGTTTTGGGGATGTGGTTGGATAAAATACCGGCATTTTCTCCGAATTTCATGGAAACCCTTAGTATTAACGGCAACGTCATACACAGGAAACGAATAACAATTCAAAATTAATGGACTTTTAATTAAACCTGGAAGCAAAACGACATCTTATCTCAACCACGAAAACTTGTTTCGAAATGTTTTTCTAAGAAACAGCTGATTTTTAAAGGAACTTCAGTGTTATTCATATGATGGATTTGCATCCGTTGATGCACTTAGTTCTAAAACAATAAATATTTGTTTACTTTTCAAGGTCAAAAATTGTTGCATATCTGGCCGTAACAGTAAATGATTTCTCAAATTCAGTTCCGGCTCTGATAATTTTACGTCGAACATTTATCAATGACTGAATATTTTTCTGTTTTTCTGTTACACTGTCATGAAATACAAGTGATGGATTGGCAGAGACAGTGATCCAAGCAGGCTCATTGAAGTACTGATGTGCTATTGCTACTGCCCAACTTCTCACTTGCAAACAAAGTTTGCAAATGGGTATGCTTTTCTAAGAATTATATGTCTCCCCTAAGGGGAGACAGATATAGATTTTGTTGTGTCCAACCGTCCTTCCGTCCCACGTCCGTTCGCCCTTCTGTCTGTCCGCAGCGATTTCTCATAAACTAATTAGCCGATTGTCTCAAAGCTTGCATGCATGTTTGGGGACATATGTCTAGATGATGCCCATGTTAATTTTTCTCGTTCCTCTAAAAGTCCTATTTTTGGCGAATTTTTGAAAGGGGGGTTCGTGCAATTTTTTACTTTGTGCAGGCGATATATCCGAAACGGTTGATTGGAGTTTGCTAGAACGTTGCGAGAAGAACACACATATAGTGCAAATGTTCACTGATATTTTATTTTTCGTTTTCGTTAAAAATTGTATTTTGGCGATTTTTAGTTTATTTTACTTGTGTATGTTTTTGACTCGGTGTATTCGATATTTCCGAAACTTTTCATTGGATTTTGCTCAAACCATCCAACAAGAACGACCATAGATTGCAATTGTACACTGAGGGACTATTGTTTGTTTTCGTAAAATGGATTTTTTGCGATTTTTTGAAATTTTTTATTTTAACTTTTATTTAATTAAGAGACGGCCTGTCGGATCTCCACTATACCTTGCACAGTAATAGAACATAAATTGGTGGTGTGTAGCCTATTTATTGTTTTTATTCGGGTAAACTTTAAATTTCTGATATTTTTTTTAAATATGAGTGTTGTTGCATAGTGCAGACATGGTAAGCGTCATGGTAAGCGCGTTAGACTTTAAATCGTGAGGCCATGAGTTCGATTCCCGGCTTGGACGCTAAATACATTTTGTGCCGGATTGAATTGCTTTTGGCAGAAAACATCCCTTGGTGGTCCAGTATGCCACTTTTTATTTTTTAGTCGATTTTTTATTATTTAATTTTTAACGAATTTCTAAAATTTCAAAAAAAAACTTATATGCATGAAGTAGAAAAAAGTGTTCAAAGAATACCTCCTACAATGACTGAGGCGGGAGATCGATTTCAATATCCAAGATCCAAGATCCAGAAGGGTTCACTGCGAGTGTGGCTTTTTGTTTGTTTGTTTTTTTTTTTGGAATTTTTCCGAAATTTTAATTGTTCTGCCTATGACGTCATGAGTCACGAATTATATGACGGCATTTATGTTTTAAAGCTCAATAACTCGAAAACTAATGAACCTGGCGCTTCGGCACAAAATACATTATGAGACTACTTATAAGCAAGAGTTTTTTTTTTGCATGCTAACGTTATACCTATGACGTCATCATTTACGAGTTATGCTGTCATTTTTGTTGGCAAGCTCAATAACTCGAAAACTTAGGGCTTCGGCACAAAATACATTATGCGGCTTCTTTTATGTTGTGTTAACTGTTCAAAGTGACTGATTGGGCGCTTAGGGAGACATTTCCATTTCGTTTTAACAAAAACACTGGCCGCTCTAGTTCTGGCTGTTTATTTTTTTATTTATTTTTATTTTTTTTTTTGCTAGGGTTGTTTTTACGTCTCGGAGGCTTCCAGAAAACTCCTGCGCTATTTGATGTAGGACAATGAAATTCGGCATACAGCAGAAGGATGATGAGATGTCGTGAAATCTGATTTTTTTTGCCTTGATCGTGAAGGTCAAATTGAGGTCATTGTATTTTTGACCTCCAAGTTGTTTCCAGAAAACTCCTGCTACAAGGTTTGATGTAGAAAGACGGCATTTGGCAGAGATATAGAGGGTAATGAGTTAGAGTGAAATCCGCAAAATTTCATACCTGTACCTTCAAGGTCAGGGTAAAATTGAGGTCAAAATATTTTTTAAACATATTCATTCACAAAAATGGCTAGAAAAAGCGCTGAAATCCAAACAAGCAGCAGCAATATGTTTTTTCGGGTGAAAATGTTACCGGAAAGTATAACTACTTGCTAAAACTGACAGAACTGTTATGGTAATCACAGACGACTCTTCTCACTTTATCGTGCTTATGAAAATTACCATTCTCTCTTTGACGAATTGAGTTTTGACAGTTTTGCTATGCATTTTAACACCACAAATAATTGACTTGCATATGAATTGCCACTTAACATCGTGCGGCGTTAGATTACGTTTTTACCTGTCTGGCGGAAAAATAAATTATTTACAAGGAACAGAATATATGCGCAATCGTCTTTATAGAAGGTACGAGATGAAGAAAGACATGTACTGTCCCTCCAAATTGCATTGCTCAGGCGAAGTATTATTCTTATAACTCTGAAGTATCGATAGAACATGTTGTTGTTGGATGGCTGTGTACATGATTCGAGCATTTATAGGGCGCGAATAAAGCGAAGTTCACGGAACTGTTCGCTTTTTTCCCTTGCGTGCCTGAATCCATCACAAAATCCTCCCATGCATTCCTATATCCAACAGAAAGACCCCACACGTTTGCCTTAATTCAGTAGAAACCTTTTCCGTGCCCGGAAATGTCCAAAACCGCCCACCTGTTCCTAGATCCAAAACGACCCCCTGCCACTCATGCCTCGACCCAGCACAAAGTCTTCGCATACGTGTTTAGATCCAAAATACCCGTACCCATGCCTGCCCTGACCAATCAAAATAGATCCAACCGGAACGCCTTCTACACGTGCACAGATCCAACACAAGATCCATACCATTGCGACTTATTAGGACACAAAATCCTGACAACATATGTCGAGTTAAGCAGAAGACCTACCACGTGAACCTGAATAAAACACCGCTCCCCCCCCCCCCCCCCCACCTCCGGAGTGAGACTTAGTGCAGTTCAGTGCGACTGAAGCAAGCCAAGCTCCATCACAGAGTCGTTTGAATTAAGCTAGAATTCAGCACAGTCTCCAGCCTCACAAAACACCATATATTCTTGTGTGACAATAAATCTTGAAAATTCAGTCTGTAAGAAATAGATGTTTTCAAATAAAGTTTTCTATCAGTAATTTAAATGATGAAATCCTCTTAATATAGGAAAGAAGGAAATATCAACCTTCCAGTATGAGGTGATGTCGCAGTTGAGTTGCCTTGTCAAGAAATGAGTTTTTGTTATCCATAACGGATTCGAGAAATAAGAGAAATAGCTTCATATAAAAATATCAATGCTCTATTAAAACTTTTGGGATCTGATGCCGTAAAATCTTTTTTATTTGAAACCAAGTTGTCGGAAGGTCAAAAATACAGAGATTAACACACTGCCTTGAACTGTGCGAAATCTCGCACAAACGAGTGAAGACGTCAACGCGACTCTGTTGATGCAAGCGACTGGCCCTCTAGATTCGAGCACTCAGCCCTCTATAATTAGCTTTCTTACCTTTATGATGGTTTGGATTTCGGTCTTAAGACCCGCATTTTCACTGGAAATTTGTTGGTTTTCTTTACGAATTTCTTCCAGGAGTTGGCGGAGTTCCGGGGTGAGACATTGTGCAGTGACCTGTTCTGTTGGCACCTGGAACGTGTAGCTACACTGTCCTTGGGCCGCTTCATTCTTATATATTTCCGGATCCTGCGCGAAACATTCGGGCGAAATTAAAATACTTATAATTGACAAGTAAACTGATATTGCAGCATACTCCTTAATTCCAGTCATTTTGGTAATCCTGCGGAGACCGCGTAGTTGTGAATTGTGTAAGAAGTGATAATATTGTTTGTTGGAACACCTTTGTTTTTAAGGTTTCCGAGGAAAAGAGGGCAATAAAAAGTTTGCAAACAAACAGCTGGAAAATTTTAACAGGCAGGCATCAAGCTTTGTGCCGCTTCTTCTCTTTTCGCTGTTGTTCATCATTCATCTAATATCGCCACATGAATTGATAAGTTTTCTCTAATGTTGTCGCATTAATTGGATAAATGCTGCAATCTGACTGGTCGATTTCCAAGTCAATCATGTTTCATTGTTGACCAGAAAGCAAAGATCAATGGGCATTGCAACTACATGTATTTGTAATCTAAGTGCCAGTTAAGTCATGAAACAATGTTAATGTTGATTTACTTGAGTAACATAAAGAGAACATTGACCAGAAAATGTTGACCTCAGTGGTCAAAAATGCTCGTCTCTGATTAAAAATCCCATGTCAGATATCTAAACAAAAAAAAGTATTTTTTGTATCTAAAACTAATTAGACATTGGTCAGAAAATATTGTTTTATGTAAGTGCTTTCTTGGGGTGAGCCAGGGTGCAGGGATCTCTGTTTACAGTTGGATGGGGGGTCGTTATTATATTCGGGAAATACAAATTTGCTCAAGATTTTGAGACCTTGTTGTAAAGGGTGACGGTAGCGGTGAAGCAGTCCAGCAACCACGAGGGATCCGCTATTACACATCACACGTTCTATGAACCTAAAGAAGCTTTTCTGAAATTGAGAGGCTTTTATGTTGATTCCGTTTTATATGCTTAACCTGTTAATTTGCTTCCGAATTTTAGATTAGAAAAAGAATTTAATTTTTTATACCTTTAAGTAATTTATGCTGTCTAAAATATATTTAAGATATTTAAATTGAATTAAAGGTATGTTTATCGCTGGTATTGCTGTCTAAAATATATTTAAGATATTTAAATTGAATTAAAGGTATGTTTATCGCTGGTATTGCACTGAACTTTTTAGATAAAAAAAATCGAAATCGAAATGACTTTGTTACTCTTGATGCTGTGACTTTGCTGTTTTTGAAGCTGCGACTTTGTTTTTTTTTAAAGTAGCGACCTTACTATTCTTGAAGCTGTAACTTTGTTTCTCTTGAAACCGCGACTCTGTAACTCTTGAAGATGTGACATTTTTCCCCTTGAAGCTGAGACTTTGATTCTCTTAATGCTGTGACTTCTGCACTCTTGAAGTTGTGACTGTCCTGCTCATGAAGTAATGATTTCAGTAGTCCTCATAGCTATTCAGGCCGGTTTGGTGCATGTTTGGATAGCAGGTTCTTACAAGTTCAGCCGTATCGGCAGCATATCCCACAAACAGTTATTAATGACCCATTACTGAAAGTTTGTTTATCAGGGAATTTTCGCGATCCCAGAAGGATATAAAGCCATTTGGGGTAGGTCGTGGATTGGGTGATGTTTGCATTTGTTACACTTATATGCATGACTTCTGCATTTGTTACCAAAGCAGGTACATTTCTGCAGCGTTCTAAGTGATTACCAAAAACAATATTTCGGGTCAGTATTGATATACAATTACACTTTTTGTGAAAAATCTACTTCCAAATGTTGGCAAAAAAGTTATCTGGTAAATGAGGCTAAAGTGCACCGCAAACATGGGACACTCGAAAGGCGGTTAATAGACGCGGCCATCAGACAAAGGATCAATGTCAAAGGTGTGAAAGCCGAAACAGCGCTTTCCTCCACACCGGGAGCTCAGTATGCGCCAGGAAACTTTATTCTGTGGAAATGGGGAAATCAGCATTTGCGAGATGCCACAGCCGCCCTTCCCTCGAGGCACCACGGCCATTACGTCATCCCGTGTTTCAGGATTTGTACGAAGTCACTCTTTATGTGTCTTTTAAAAAAAGGAGACCGTATTACAAAACGTGTACGATCCTCAGATTCTTATTTTTAACTCATTATTTTGACTTAACTTTCTAACAACTTATCATGGCTGCCATTTCCGCTGAGCAATAATACGCTAAGGTTATTTTGTTGGCTTTGTCCGATCTGTGCACGTCAGGAGAAAGACGTTGTTTCGACATCCATCACATCTACCCAACGATGTGACAAAGATGTCAGATAGACGCTGCGATTAGGTAACAACAGAAAAGAACCAACAGCACCTTTTGAGAACGTGTGAGAATTCAGAAAACGAAAGAAGCAAACAAACAAAACAAGTAAAAGGTAGTTTGTAAGTATTTGTGTGCATATCTCGATAATTTACGTAAGTTTCTTACATAACGGAACTGATGTACTGTAAAACCTGGTGAATTCGGACAGCGTTGTAACTGATAAAAGTTGTCTGGATGAACAAGGTGCCTGGAATATTCAGGTTATGTAGCAATAGTTTAATATGTTTACTAAATAAACCGTTATTGGAAATGTAGATAATTTGTTCCAGTAAACTCTCATCGATGTTGAATTTTAGTTGAGGTGAATGATCAACTGCAGTGAGTGAAAATTGGTGAACATGAACTAAACAGAGAATTATCCCAGTATCCGGACGTTATGATCCGTAAAGGTATTCGAATTGAATGTTCGAAAGGAAAAAAATATTCTGGTTTGATAAATCCCCTCCAGAAATTGCTAACGATGAAAACTAGGGCAGAAAATTATTTTTCAATATCTAAGGGGGGGGGGCAATACCTCATAATTTCTTACCAGGCTCCTTAACAAGGTTTAAAATTTGGTTCCCTTTTGTGTTCACATCCATTTCCGACTAATAATATTCAGCTAATTTCTCTGGCACTTTGAAACCACGTGAGATTTGCGTTATCGATTTAAACAGTTTGCAAGCAGAATCAGCCATATTTGCTGCGATGATGTGAAATGTCAAAAATTGTTTCCGGTCTCCGGAATAATGAGGTGTGAAAATTATCCAAGTTCGTCTTACATGGAAACCAATGCGAAATTGAATGAGTTGAAATATTTTGTCCCAATTAGGGAGTTGTTCACAGTATATTGGTTTATTCGGAGTCAGGTTTTTGCTGAATTCAAATTTCAGTTGAAATTGTTTTGACATCAGGTGGACAGGGATGTATACAGCACTGTTGGTTTTGTTTAATGAAATAAATGATAGTATGAAAAACATTGTCACTTGTTACATGACTTGTGTAAATGCTGCAATTTGATTAGTGAGCGATTCTCAAGTCAATATTTTTTCTATGTTGGCCGGGGGCGCAAATGGCGATAGATGCTGTAGCTAGTTGCAATCAAAGCCAGTTAAGTCATGCAACAAGCATACATTAAATGTTTGTGTTATCGACCAGCACCAAAAATGATAATCCAAAGGTAAACGTTTTCTTACTGATCAACAATGCTTCGCGTTGACTCAAAGTTACTCTGGTTGTGCTTTGGTTGTGACTGATCAACGCCTTACCAATGTCTTTGATACAACGTTGAACAAACGTTGGATAAGCAACGCTTTTAAGATGTTGCTTTTAGTCTTAACCAAAATGCAGCTTTCTTTTTTTTGTCTAATCATTTCCTGTACTTGAACGTTGAAAAGACGTCGAAAAATCGACATTGTAAAGACATCGGACTCGGATCAAAAAGAAAAAAAAAACAACGTTCGTATGTTATCTGTCACCGGAAATTGTAGCCATGGCAGGTCACTATCAAATTGTAGCCATGGCAGGTTACTATCAAATTGTAGACATGGCAGGTCACTATCAAATTGTAGCCATGGCAAGTCACTATCAAATTGTAGCCATGGCAGGTCACTATCAAACTGTAGCCATGGCAGGTCACTATCAAAATAGACCGAAACAAGGACAGAAAGGAAGAGAACTTCTGGAGCGCGCATTTGTTTTTGTCAAATATTCACGAAAGTCTATTTCATACACATCGTGAAGTACCGAATGACTCAAAGTTGGGTGGGGTGCTATGACGAAGGGGCGACTACACTATGACTGTGGCTGTCTTCACGGCGATTCTAGATCACCATCTCTCTCGCGAATTTCGTACAAGGTCGGGAGATCGACACTATTTCGTTTCCACTAGCTAACTTCTCCCAGCATTGATTAGACATTGGATAATCGACGTCTATCTAACATTGGAAAGTAGACGTTGTTTCGACTTCCATAAACATCCAAAATCCAACATTGATCCGACTTCTGGTGGCACGTCTGTCCAACGTGCAACGTCGTGATGTTTCACTGGGAGCCAGTATCAACTATATATAAATACTGTAGGTTGGCGCCGGCTTTTACTAAAAGTATTTAGCTGAGCAATGCTTTATGCCAAACTGAAGCTGGGCGCCATGGCACAAAGCTTGCTGTATACAGATAGGTTCCGCCTCCGATAAGAATGTTCAATAAACCTTTGTTCAGAATGCTGTGTCGTCATGGTGAAAGATAAGGTTCCCATAAATTTTTGCTTCTGAGGTTGTTGTAAACTACTTTTCATTGCATGCAAATACGTAAAACGTAAAAAGCTTTGTGGTATCATTAGACCAATATCAGAATAAAAAGAATCAGTTTACGTGACAACGCATGAGTATTACAAAGTCTTGCGGTCTTAGAGCTGAGATTATGTGCACATTAGCAGTAAAAGAACAGTTCGAGTCTGGCAAGTCACAGAAGTCAGGGGTTCCCTTTAAACCAATAACCCAACGGCGTTGTTCCAGTAATCCAACGGCGTCGTTCAGTAAAATTTTTAATATATCCCAACATCAGAAGGCCGCAACGAAAAAGTGTGTCATTGGTTGACTACACGTCGTGTTTTAGTGACACGTGACTTACATTTGCAACATCCCAGAATGTCGGGGAAAGCAACAACGATATAAGGAGGTAATTGACCAGAAATAGAAGCCATGATAACACTTTCAGAACGAAGGTCAAGGGCGTAAGTGAGCATTTGAGAATATGAGTAGCGCCCAGCTTTGGAAATGTTTCGCGGAAACAAGGACTTCTATTTCAGGGTATTGCCCACTGGGTGAAGGGTACTTTACTTTAAGATCGGCCATCATATCCTAGCGATACGAATCCTCACAACAATATAAATGCTACTTGTTTTATATTCTTTGCCCTTAACGTCGGGTGTTAAATGAATATTTGAATTCACTCTCCAATTTTCCAATTACTATTACATTTATATTTGACAGTAGCCAAGTGCCTGTGCATGGAATGCCATTTTCACATTTATTACTCAAATGATGATATCAAGAATTAATTTTTGAGAGGAAAATTCGTTTTATGTGTTATAAATTAATTTTTTGATATCTGTAATTATTTTTTCTATATATCTAAATAAATTTTAGATCTCAAATTATTATATCATAATAATAATATAAATACTTAAAGACATCAAATAAATTAATGTTATCAAAAACAGTTGAAAGATTTCTGGATTCAAAAGTTAATTTCTTGATAGCGAAAAAAATTAACTATTTAACAGCGAAAATCTAAATTGTGAGCTTAAAATAGATTTTTTCTTTATTCACATCAAAAATGAATTTTAGATATCACTATTTCAGAATGATACTCTTTGACTTATGTTTTGACATCTGCAAATTTAAAGCTTTTTATACCCCAACCTGACTAAGGTCAGGGGGCGTTACGTTTCTGTCTGTCCGTCCGTCCGTCTATACGTCCGTTGAGCCGTCAATGTGTGAGTCGTGCTATGAATGTGAACACCATATCTCAAGTTCTACCAATCGGATTTCAGTCACGGTGTTTTACATTTTTAAAAATTTTTGATAATGAATTATGATAATATTTGCAGAAATGAATCTTTTATTTCAGTAAAAAGAAAACGGAAAATGGTTATTGGGGAGTCGTGGATCTAGTCGCAGAGATATTACTTTTTGATTACAAAAACAAGAAACTAAGCAGGTGTCGATTGAAAGTATGTAAAATAAGCCTATACTGTTACGTTTTCTGTGAAGTGGTCGCTCTAGTTTAAATGATTTATTTATTCGAGGGAGAGGGGGTGGGACTGAATTTGCAGCCAATTTTTTCACAGAGGTAGTCGTTTTCAGCAATTGCCTAAATAAGGGACGGGGAGCTCTGCCCATCAACTTCACAGCATCTCTCTAGCGACTTATTTAGACTTATTTAGAGTGACACAGAAAATATTAGTCACTTCAATGTCAGGACAGTGACAGTCGATTTTTTTTTACTTTCGATCCGGATATTTTTGCGACATCTATTTTGCGCCGTCTAGACAAATCGTTATTTTCTGAAATATATCCATATATCCAACGTTGCGTCAATGGAGGTTGGAGACGTTGAGCAGGTTTTGATTTATGGTCCCACATTTGATTACAACCAAATTACAGCCCGATTCAATGTGCAGAAGTGGCTTTTTCGCAAGCAAAATCAACGTCTATACATCGTTGCTTATCCAATGTCTATTCAGTGCTGTGTCAAAGACTTATCTGTGGTCGAGGCCAAAAGCAAGATCAAAACCATATTACAGCCAGTTTCAATGGCCAGGTCACTAACGCAGCCTTAAATCAACGTTTTTTCGACGTCAAAATCTTTACTGGTATATGTCAAATGCTGTGTTGCATTTTAAAAATTCTGAATTTTTAAGTGTTCAGAATTGTATTTTTGTGGTCCCTAGTATAATTGTCGCTACTCGGAAGCAAAACGGTCTAGTTATAATTTATTGTAAAAAATTAGCATTAAATGCGGAAAGGCATTCCATACTGGTTGAATGCTAATTTTTCATACCAAAACATAATTACAGATATTAATAAACCGATGAATATCTCATTAATTTATATTTTGCTGTCAATAATTATGCTTTAGATAGCAAAACTTAATAAAAATTTGATAAAAATTATGAACTTAGAAAATCTTAAGGAGAAACAAATTTAAATAAAATTTAACGAATCGACAAGTAATCGCCAGTGTAAAAATTGATTTTTTGAGATCAGAAATTAATGTTTGATATCAAATTGCCTAATAAATGTGAAAATGGCATTCCCTATTTCTAAGGCATATTTTGCTGTAATGACAACTTGGCAAATAACAAAAACAAGCCATTGTCGAAGGCGCAGACCCCAACCGGACACAATAATGAGTCAAACGAAAAAATTTCAAAGTTTCATTTTTTAAAGTTTTTTCGAGAAATCCAAAAATAACGCTGCGTCGCACAGCTCCACTGCTTGGTCTTTCTGTGTGCAAAAGGAAATTAAAATCGGTCGAACGGTGCCAGAGATATAACCCGTACAAAAATCGGACGGACGGACTGACAGAGGTCAATCCTATAGACCCCTTCAGGTTCACCCGGTTGTTCCGTTCTGTTTTGTCCGCTGTACCGAAATGTCCGCTAATTACAAGCTGTTCCAAAATGTCCGCTAACCCCGTTCCAAAGTATCCGCTCGTTCCGTAATATCCGCTAACCCTGTTCCAAAGTATCCGCTCGTTCCAAAGTGTCCGCTAACCCTGTTCCAAAGTATCCGCTCGTTCCATAATGTCCGCTAACCCTGTTCCAAAGTGTCCGCTCGTTCCATAATGTCCGCTAACCCCGTTCCGTTTTATCCGCTGGTAGTGTCCGCTAAATCTTCAATTTTTAACCCAACGTACTTTGTCTTGTGACGTTTTCGTGACTATGTAACATCATGTGACATTATGTGACGTTATGTGACTTTATGTGACTATGTAACATCATGTGACATTATGTGACATTATGTGACTTTATGTGACTCTGTGACATTATGTGACATCATGTGACTATGTGACATCATATGGCTATATGACTATGTGAGGACTATGTAATTGCTATGTCAGCATAATTAGTCTAACTATGTATGTAATTATCAGGCTGTTCAATAGACCAGGTCTGTTAGCTCACTTGGTAGAGCAGAGGACTCGTAAGCTAAAGATCGGTGGTTCGATCCCACCCAGGGCCAAACACAACTTTTCGTTTTTTGTTTGTTTTCTGTTTGTTTTTTTGTTTGTTTTTAACATATCTATATTTCTATGCCTTTTTTCACTGATAATATTTAATTAGTCATATTTCAGTGGTTCTATTACAGTAAAAACACATACACACAAAGCGTAGGAATAAGTATATGAAAGCCCTCAGAGTGTGGGAACGATCAATAAATTTGTGCGCGAAAGACCTCAGAGCGTGAGAGCGATCAATAAATTTGAGAACATCAAAGACCACAGACCGTGGGAACGATAAATAAATTTGAGAACATCAAAGGCCTAGACCGTGCGAACGATCGATAAATTTGAGAAGGAATGGGATTTTCCCCACGCTAAGTCTAATGTTATGTGTTATGTTATAGTAGTGGGAAAATGGTGGTTCTAAAGCACATTTAACAAATGTAGTTTTTGGAAAACATATGATGCATAAAATAAGTGTGAACATTTTACCATGCTACTAATTCCAATGCTTTGAAGTCATAGTATTGGGAAAACGATGCTTTGAAACCAACTTTAACAAATTTCGTTTTTTTGAGAACATATGATATATAAAAAAGTTTGACATAAGACATAAGTTTTTTTTTTTTGGTGAGAAGAGCACACCATTCAAACATATGTTCGAATGACAAGCCCATTCAAAGACGTGTTCGAATTTTTATTGGAACATATTGCGTCATGGTATTGTTCAACATGACTTTAGAACATTCGAATAAGTAGCATGCTAAAATGCTAAAACCTGTTTTATATATCATATGTTATCAAAAACTAAATTTGTTAAAGTTGGTTTCAAAGCATCGTTTTCCCAATACTATGACTTCAAAGCATTGGAATTAGTAGCATGGTAAAATGTTCACACTTATTTTATGCATCATATGTTTTCCAAAAACTACATTTGTTAAATGTGCTTTAGAACCACCATTTTCCCACTACTATAACATAACACATAACATTAGACTTAGCGTGGGGAAAATCCCATTCCTTCTCAAATTTATCGATCGTTCGCACGGTCTAGGCCTTTGATGTTCTCAAATTTATTTATCGTTCCCACGGTCTGTGGTCTTTGATGTTCTCAAATTTATTGATCGCTCTCACGCTCTGAGGTCTTTCGCGCACAAATTTATTGATCGTTCCCACACTCTGAGGGCTTTCATATACTTATTCCTACGCTTTGTGTGTATGTGTTTTTACTGTAATAGAACCACTGAAATATGACTAATTAAATATTATCAGTGAAAAAAGGCATAGAAATATAGATATGTTAAAAACAAACAAAAAAACAAACAGAAAACAAACAAAAAACGAAAAGTTGTGTTTGGCCCTGGGTGGGATCGAACCACCGATCTTTAGCTTACGAGTCCTCTGCTCTACCAAGTGAGCTAACAGACCTGGTCTATTGAACAGCCTGATAATTACATACATAGTTAGACTAATTATGCTGACATAGCAATTACATAGTCCTCACATAGTCATATAGCCATATGATGTCACATAGTCACATGATGTCACATAATGTCACAGAGTCACATAAAGTCACATAATGTCACATAATGTCACATGATGTTACATAGTCACATAAAGTCACATAACGTCACATAATGTCACATGATGTTACATAGTCACGAAAACGTCACAAGACAAAGTACGTTGGGTTAAAAATTGAAGATTTAGCGGACACTACCAGCGGATAAAACGGAACGGGGTTAGCGGACATTATGGAACGAGCGGACACTTTGGAACAGGGTTAGCGGACATTATGGAACGAGCGGATACTTTGGAACAGGGTTAGCGGACACTTTGGAACGAGCGGATACTTTGGAACAGGGTTAGCGGATATTACGGAACGAGCGGATACTTTGGAACGGGGTTAGCGGACATTTTGGAACAGCTTGTAATTAGCGGACATTTCGGTACAGCGGACAAAACAGAACGGAACACCTGGTTGGGATCTAAAAAAGAATTAATAGGTTCACTCAGGAAACATGAGCAATTCAGCCTTTGGGCTCTTAAACAGACAGCTAATCCAGTAAAACCTCTCTAATTTAATATTGCTCATTAGATTGGCTTACCACTTGGAGAAAAACCTTCTTGTGACTTGCATTTAACCGGACCGACTGGCCTTCTAAAATCTAATTTTCTACTCATTTATTTCCCATTTCTTAACCTCGAACTTAAGATTTGAATGCAAAATCACACGTTTGACATTTGCTGTAAATGCTACAAAGAGCTGTTAAAACTCGAAGGTCTGTAATGTAAAGATCAACTGCCACAAGTACTCCTAATGGTGGACCAATTTAGAAAGGAACCCTGGAGTTCGTATCGAGTCAAATGGGAGCAGACCCTTCCCCCGGCCCTCCAAGGGCTCTGCCGCTCACCCCGGTCCATTCCTTTGCACACCACTCGCTGCTTCCTTCTGCTGATCAAACACGCCTTGGAAAAAAGGATTATTTTCTGCATTTGTCTCTGTGAATTCCACTGTGATTTGATATTTGCTGTAGTCCCTCTTTTATCCATCTTCTTACTGAGGATTCAGGATTTTGTTAACAATCATCATTTTCCTAATTGCAGTTAACTCTGCCTGCACACTGATGTGTCCGTCGTAAGACCGGTCTTATTGCAATACAGAGAATTTATCAATAATAATAATAATAATAATAATAATAATAATAATAATAATAATAATAATAATAATAATAATAATAATAATAATAATAATAATAATAATAATGATAATGATAATGATGATGATAACAACAATAATAATACGATCATTTATCAGGCGCTTATAGCAGAGCTTTGACCAATTTACATTCGCTAATAGTGCACAGACGTGTTCACACAGTGTTTCGTTTAAATCCCAACTGACCAGAGTCATATCATGTTCCCGAGTCATAATTGGCATCTTTGGTTGTGGCACCAACTAAAACTAACTTAGCCAGAGCGAATCCGAATCCAGGCCACTGGACGGCGCTGTTCCCAATCATTCATGATCAATACCTGTACAACCTTTTCAAATGATTGCCAATAGACTTGGAAAGCAACCTTTGAATTGATAGGCAAGTCTTTTAGTTTGTCGCTTATAGAATTACACATTTAGCGAGGGTAGTAGGGTGGTGTGAAGGGGGTGGAAGAAGGAAAGCCATGAAAGAACTTGTTAACAGGCTCAAGACTTCATTTCTTGATCTCGTTTCTTTGTCGAATGCTGAAATATTTATTTCATTTTAGGATACAGTGAAAAAATACCCAAAACTTACAGATTTTTCTTGCAAAACGTTATGACTTATAATTGAAATGTGGATATTGTTGCAGGATACTGTGTTTATTTTTGAATTCAGATATGCGTACCACTTTTGTCTGGGCATTAAAAATCAAATATGGCATACGTACATTTTATACATTTAATTTATTCTTTTTATGATTTCAATTGCCAGCTGGACACAATAAACCTGGACGTTCTCGTTAATTGCCATCCAGTTGAAACGTACACTTTTGAAAAGCTTAAAGTAATAAGCTCTCGATTCGATTTTTATCTTTGTAATGTCTTGTATGGTCTCTTATAAGACCAGCTTGGTCCGAGTCCCAGTAAACATTCTAAGATCGATCCACCGTCGATTTTAGGTTGCGCCTTCGATCAAACCAAACTACAACATTTACTCCGATTGCACCTTGGTTCAGAACAGATCAACGCCTAACCAACGCGTGTTTGGCGCAACCTTGAGCAGACGTCAGGAAATCGACGTTGTATATACGTCGGACTCAAAACAGAAAAGGTGTAAAATTTGCGTGGCGTCTTCAAAATTTAATAGCTCCTACTGATATTTTCAGTTCCACTTGTGGCTTTTCAAACACAAATTAAAGCATGAAAATAATTTTAAAAACATTTCCGCTTTTGGTTATATCACATATCCGTCGTTTACCAGCTTGTGTATGGTTTTGCGTTCATAGTTTTGGCTTGATCCCCCCCCCCCAAAAAAAAAATAATAATCATCATTTTTTCACTCTTCTTTCATTGGATGCTCGGTTTTTCATCTCATTTGGGCCTCGTTTATTTTATGTCCAGTACTTTTTTTAACTCAAAACTTAGGTCTCCAAAAGAGATTAGCTTTCCTATCCGAGACTTGCAGAAATTGTGATCCAAAATTGTTCTTCTTCCATAAAAGTCTTGCACTATGTTTAAAATACGCAATTGTGAAATTTTCTTATTACAGTTTCAGTAATCGAATTTGCGAGAAATAGTTCTCAAAGTAAATAAAGAACAATTGTCGTCGAGCAGCGGTTCAGGATTGGTGCGTACAGTAGAACCTGGTGAATCCGGACAGTTTACTAAATGAACCATTTTTGGTAGTGTAGGCATTTTGATTTCCTGCCGTGTCCCTGGTATCCGGACAAATAGCACACCGATATTTAGAACAAGAAATTTAGGCCAGTTTAGGTAAGATGC
Organism: Protula sp. h YS-2021; assembly: GCA_949752745.1. Taxonomy (NCBI): domain Eukaryota; kingdom Metazoa; phylum Annelida; class Polychaeta; order Sabellida; family Serpulidae; genus Protula; species Protula sp. h YS-2021. The sequence continues at coordinate 52,331,403 of OX457025.1, read as the reverse complement.
GCTAAAGGACGTTCCCATTCAGATAACTTATTATATTATAAGGCAGTACCAATTAGAGGAGGAGTTCTACTCTCGTTGCCATAGAAGGAGGCACATGAGCGGACTGTAATAAGCCATTATAAACTGAAAAATCAGCGATTCCTATAATTTTGCCTTCAAAAAAATTAATTCATAAAATTGGGAGTGCACAGAACCTATTTTATCCTGAATGAATTTGTTTGATAATTAATCTTTTGGCATTTCCACAGTTAATCTTGAATAGATTTAGTTGATAACTAATATTCTATCATGACTGTTTATCACTGTTTGTCGTAGCTATTTTTTGACATTTAAGTGATGGTCAAAACAGACATGCAGAAAGATTTTAATTAGGAAAACGAAGGTTTCACAATTTAAATATAAGAAAGAGCGAAAAATTTCAAGCCACTTCTAAAGCAATGGCAAGGAGTAAGCGATAAATGCATCTTGGGAAGTGAGCATTGAGTATATGTTGTGCAAGGAAACGGGTGAAACGAATAACTGGATAACCTAAAGCAGGAATTACTAGTGTGGTTCCCCTCCGAGCAACGAAAGTTGCACTTGGGGCCGAAATAAATACGAATCTGAACTCTTAATTGGAATCGACACTGAACTAGGAGGTCGAGGTCATCTTTTGAGCCCAAAGAGTCGAATATAAGATAAAAATAGCTCTATCTCTAACCGTTTTCGAAATAACGGTTCTGATCTTGACCAAGACCGAGGAGGTCAAGGTCACTGAGGTGTCTCTTAAGTAACGTCTTTTAGGCCCAAAGAATCGGAAAAGCCTTTTTCGATATAATGGTCCATCGTTCTCTAACCCTTTTCGATATACAAAGGTCACTTGACCTTTGACCTTGACCCTGAATGTCGAGATTCAGATCGCGAGATTACTCTGTTCTGAACTCTGTAAGCGCTTGAGCGCTATTTCTAGCCAGTTTTCACGAAAAATAAGGGTCTAACATTATCTTAATCTCAATCTGACCTCATCCTTGGAGGTCAGGGTAAAAAAATACAGATTTCACGAGGAGTCATTACCCTCTTTACCTTTGCCGAATGTTGTCTTCACACGTCAAACCTTCCAGGAAGAGTTTTCTGAAAATCTTAACAGAGAGGACTGAAAATCCCCAAGTGTAACTAAGTAGTCCAGTTAAACACTTTCTCAAAAACGGATGTCACTGGCTGCTTACACAAACAGTTCGCTGAGACATCAACACGGCTACTCATAGGCTGTGTTATCGCTCACGCTGAAATTCTTGAAATTTGGCATGAGGATAGTGATAAAGATCAAATGAAATATTTTTTCCATTTTGTATATTTGATCAGGCTTCTGGCATAGTGGCGTTACTTTCTGCAAAGGGCTGTACATTTAACCTTTTAATGTAATGAGTTAACGCACGAAGTGTAAATTTCGCTACTCGGTAGCATCATTCCTTTCATAATTTCACACACGGGGCACGTAGTATGAAACGTTATCATGCGTGTCCAAAAAAAAAAAGAAAACAAAGGAAGGTGGGAAATTTTGAGGCCAGACGCGGTCCGAGAGGAGTGCCAGTTTCGTTAAAAAGGGGCAGTTTTTTCACTAAGTACACCGCGCTTCCCACAAAAAGGGGTTACTTCGGAATTTGTCTCTGCGTTTGGTTAAAAAAGGAGGTGTTATTTCAAAATCAGCAATTCGTTTCATAAACTCATGGACATGCATGGTAACCATTTGGTACGTAAGTGCACGCCCCCTGCCCCCCATCGTGTTCCTAGTACTGTTTTCGGCCAAACTTTCTACCAAACTGGCTCTTGTTATACGTTATGTTCTCTTCGTCTATTCTTCATCGCATCAGAATATGGTTCCAAGGTGGGAAAAATTCTTGACAGAGACCAAGTTGGTGTCACCGACAGATACAACCGGGTCAATGTGTCAATTATCGGCGGCATGCTGATGCTGTATTTCTTTATGTCAGGCTCGTGGCAAGGCTAAACGTCTTTGTTGCATCAGCATGTTTGTGTGTTATGATCTCTGTGCATTCTAGGTCATGGGCAGACAAGTCACGGTTATCGGGAGACGCTGCCATCAGACGCATTTGTATGTGCACACCTTTGTCAAGGCTGAGGAATGCATATCAGGGCATCACTAGAAACAATTCCAAAACGCGTGGGAACTAACATCCGGTCTTGTTTCGTACCATTGCTGATATCGAATGGGGCTGAGCAAGCGCCGCTTTCTCTTATTCTTTCCCCCATGCCATCCTGGAACGCATGTGTCATCATGAGCCTCTCATCTGGGCAGGTTGCTTAGCGTAGGAGCTTCCATAGCCCTTCTCTGTTCACTGACTTCTACAAATACCAATCAGAGGCCAATGTTCTGCTCCCGAAGTTTTCCTGCATGGTTGTCTCATCGCAAAGATCGTGAAAGTTGTGCTGGGTCAGCTGGGAAAACCGCATTGAGATTCTCGACAAACATCATCTACTATGTCTTTTGGCAGCCGATTCAGCTTAACGCCTGCTAGCATATGGCGATCATACATTCATGAGTGCACACATATACGCGCTCATACACATTTCATTTTCATTTATTTTTATTTCCACCCATTTTTTCATGGCAAAGAAACCACAGTAAACTGGACACCTCATTATTCTGAATACCGGACATCCGGCGTGTTCGCAAATGCAATTACTACGCTGGTATTTAGTACCTGAACATGCATTGTTTGAACACGTGCATCCTATAATCCCGTTGTTTCAGGATATCAGCAGTTAGTCAAGAGTTAACGCTACCCTTTTGGGGCCTGTACTGCAGTAAAATGGAAAAGGAAGTTGCAATACAATTGGGGCTTGATTGTAAGGCATCCAATGGATTGTTTGATACCCTTCGAACGCAATATTGTCAAAAACCAAAAATGTTGGCAAAAACTGCCAAAACACATTGCAAACAATAGGACAAAAATATCGCAAACCGCTACTGACATATACATATTAAACGACGTATTTAACAGCACACACAAATGTTTGCCATACACGGAGAAACTTTCCCATGTGTAACTTTTTTCAATGAATCGTTCTGGGACCGTCGGAAACATGTTTTTAGGTTTCCGCCATTGTTTTTTTTTTTTTGGGGGGGGGGGGCAATGGCTGAGTAGGTCAGAAAACAGCGTAGGTTTGAATGATTGCATGAGAGATTGGTCTCCGCCTGCAGTTAATGATTAATAAACTTCACTGGACTCTGGTTGTACCAAAAGTACTCAATTAAATTACTCAGTTTTACTGTACATATATACGGATGACAGATAAGACCCCCTCAGATCGCCTAGTTCAACCAAACATAGTCGGCCAAACATAGAAAAGCAGTTGAAATCTTGGTGTAGTTGGTGTTTTGTACATGCCGAATGATATCAATGACAGGTTTCGTCGCATGTCCAAATTGTCTGCATTTCTGTTGATGTTCGTTGTGCAGCTGTTAGGGCATTATTAACGTTTTATGACAGCATGGCATAGTGCTGTATCAAATGTAAACGGTTGACATGGACATTACATATTCACCAGGAATCCTCCATGATATGGGACTGTTTCCAGTTCATTTAGCCTGCTTCCTTGTGTCATTTCTTTGGTTTTGTTCTTGTTTCAAGTGATAGCCCATTCGAAACTTCCATTTATATTCATAAAGTAATGGCAACGTGAAACATGCGCCATCGCATAGGCATCCAGGCACGACGTAATTAGGCGTCGGAAAAGGTATGAAATGGGGTTCCACGGACGTTGTGAGAACGGCATTGAATGGTACGTCTATGGAACAACAGATATGTAGCGTCTACATCTACTCAGCGAAGAACAAACAACACAGCAGCTTTTAAGCAAAGTAGAATTTGTCGAATGGTGTGATGAGCGAGCTCGTTCATGCACTGGTTCGGCGTATTTATGTTTCCTCAGTACACACAGACACAGAGCGGCGATGAAATGCGGACTGCTAACTTTGTGATAATTACTCGCACACAGGTCCTGTGTGAGCTACTCTACCTTCACGTTTCTTCTTTCGATGTCTTAGTTAAGCAGCGTATTTCCTATTCTACTTCAGGTTTTATACTTTATACTTGAGGCGCTTTAATATTCGTGTTTGTTATTATTTTGTTGTTTTAATTGCTGGAATCACCATTCTAAGGACGAATCCACGTCGATTTGCAGTTACTGTGGTTGCACATTGGTTGTGATTGGCCACGACCACAGATCATTGTCTGTAAAATATCTTTGACACAACGTTGAAAAGACGTTGGGTAAGCAACGTTGTTCAGACGTTGCTTTTTACCGCAACCAAAACGTAACTTTCTTTGACATCTAATCAGGCTAACGTTACAGTGTGAAGGCGCATTTCTTGCTCTTACTACAAGGGCAGGGGTAGGAAAGGCAGTCGTAACCAGCCAGCGGAAAGTTAAGATGGGCCTGGATGAGGGCAGGGATGTGGCTAAATGACGATGAGTACCGTTAACCATCCCCCTCCTTCCGCCCGCTGAGTGGATCCCGCCCTCGTACGCTCATATGTCTAGAATGTCAAATAATAATTCACTAATTGACAAGAGGATGTAAATCTCAGTGGTTTACGTAAAAGAAACCTGATACTACAGAGGACTTACTCTGAAGTGTTCAGAAATGTCATAAATTTAATTAGAGAAGCGAGTCGGGTGACATGTTAATACTAAGCCCACAGCTCGTGATAAAAGCACAACTTTAAATCAGGGATTCTACCTGCAAAATCCGCAAAATACGACAAGAAGCTCTTACATTCAAATAATGATTGAATTTTAAATTAAACGATAAAGAAAATTCATTCCAAAGACTTTTGTTTAACTTGTTAACAAGTGATCCCCATCCCTCCATGGAGGCGTCCGTCTGGAGTTCTATTTCTGGGGCCGGGGTTGAAAAGGTAATCCCTCGCTTATGATCCCTTGGTCGCACCACCAAAGAAGGGGGCAGGGCAGTCTGTGGAACCTTCGTTGTGGCCTCAGGAGATCAACCTTGAATCAGAGTACATCTTACCTGCTTATGAAATAGGCGCACTGAAATAGAGGCACTGTTTTATCACCAGCCACGAGCAGGCCCAAAGTGATTCTATGGACTGTAGGCTTACCTTCTGGTCTGCGAGAATGCTTCGAATGCCCCCTGCAATTTTCTATTGCCTTTCCAGAGTGGGGAAGGCTCGGCTATCGATAAGTTCTACAGCTCCCCGAGGAAAATAATGTCCTGTTTTGGGGTCAACTCGGGCTTGACCAGATTTATTACGAGAGCTACCTGTAAGGTTTTTCTGACCAGTTGGATCATCTGGCGACGGGCTGTATCTTTGTGTGAGACCAGTCGTCTAGGTACTGGAACACTAACATGCCTTGTAGACAAGCCCATGATTTCAAAACCCCCATGACCTTTGAAAACACATGGGGAGTTGTGGATAGGTCGGAGGGAAGTGCCAGAAACCAGTAGTGTTTTTGCTGTGCATGGAAATAGAGGTACTTCCTGGCTGAATGATGTGACGTGGAAATAAGCGTCGGATAGGTCTATCGACATACCCAACATACCTACCTGGAGAGTTTCTTGTATGATCTGGGCCATATCCATTTGGAATGAGATCTATGACCAGTCTCCAGTCCCTTGACTTTTTGGGTACCAGAAAACCCTTGCTGAAGTAGCCTGTCTGATTTTATGGCATTTCCATTTTGGACCCCTTGACCTAGAGGTCCTTCAAAAACTCTTGTAGGGCTAGGTCTTTCTCCTATCCCCGAGAGTAGGAAATGGCTAGGTTGTCCGGTGACTGGGATGCAAACGGGACAGAAGGTTTGCGAACTCTCGGATTCCTTTTCAGTGGGAGTGGGTATCTGCTTCTGAGCCATCGAACCACTCCTCAAAAGGCCCCTCTCTCTTCACGGGTTTTCCAAAACTTTTCTAGGATGCCAACTACGGGCAAGGAGGCGTTCTAGGACAGTAAATCTTTTAATTTTTAAGCCAAGATAAGTATCGTCAGGAGACGAGGCCGTCTCTCCAGTCGGTGCTTTGGTTGGCTGCTATCTGAATTGTTGTGTGTGTGCTGTCCTTCCGATTTGCTGTCCCCTGCTGGCTTGACCCTGTTGGGTGGGGTGACCACATCTGGTTACCGGAACTGAACTTCTTTTAATGCAGTAATCCATGATTTCTTGCGCTTCTGTGGTTGGCGAAAGGAGGCACTGCACATCCTGGACATAAAAAAAGACCTGGCACTGTGAACGGCTTTCCTTGTTTTACCCTTTCACCTCCGCTGAAGGGAACAGTTCTTTCTCACCAAGGATTGGGAAGTGGCGTAGGTCTCTTAAGCCTTTAACATTGACCATTAGTGTTTAAGGAAACGGACTACAGAATCTTGGAGGAAACTGGATCACTGAGACGGATCACTGAGACGTAAGTTCTCCCATATCTTGCTCTTTCAAAGTGTTTTCCCGAAAAGGCATCATATTAAGACATGACAGGAAAAGGCCTCAATAGTACGGGTCGCACAGAGCAGTGCTTTGAAAGTTTGAACCGTGGCAACGTGCGACCTTCACTGGCATTCATATGTTTGAAGTCACATCATTGGCAATACCTTCACTTGTGGTCATTATCATGGTGAGGAAACACTGTTTTAGACGGCGTTTTTATGGGGACTTGTCGCCTCTGTCCAGACATGGCGTGCCGCAGATAAAGTTAGTAAGAGGGGCTGTTTCTCGTTTAGCGTCTCTAAAAGGTACTCTTCCGTTTCCTTCTGGGCCTTGTCTGCCCTGATACCGCTTTCCAACTAAAAATCTGTATAGTTATGTCCTTTTACGTCATCAGAATGGGTTTCTCATTTTGATGCGTTTTATTATACAATCAGTATGCATGGGCTCTTGACCTAAGCTGGTCAACGATGCGTAACACAGCAATCCACGAAATGGGGCTCATGCACACATTTTAAATGTCTGTGGAACTGTGGTTTAAAACTGAGAAACTTCTCGCACAGATGCCTGCCCTCAAGAGGGGAAGGCACTTGGTATCAAATATGTGCCCATACCTGTCCAAAAAAAAAAAACGCGGAGAAAGGGAATAATTTGGGGACTAGACGCGGTTTGCGCGGAGCGCAAATGTGGTTAAAGGAAGGGTAATTTTACTCAGTCGTGTTTTTCACTTCGCATAAAAGCAGTTTTCTTTAATTATTATTGTTATTATCTGTGCCTAAAATGGCATTTTTGGTGCTGTTTTACACTACAGATGGAAAGTCCCGATATATTTTTGTGTTGCCAGGCCTCGCGAAAGTTTGTCAAACACGATTAACAAAATCTTGCGAGGGGCATGCGGAAGTGTGTGTGTGGGGGGGGGGGGGTGCAACATATGTGGCGCCCGTGGCGGCACGTGTCTGTTTCACAAAACATACGTATGGCAAAGCCTTACGTAGTGGCCACTTTCTATGGCGGTATATTTCTACATAAATTTCACGGCTTTCGCCCTCCTATATTTATTTTTGATCGCTATGGTATTTATGTACAATTAACAGGCCAGAAAATATTGAATTCTTTCTCGAACCACTTTTTTGTTATCCAAGTCACTATTAATTTCTGCACGTAGTTTTTATGATTAAAAAAATTAAATTATCGAATAAATTGAATTTATCGCGCCCTATAATTAATTTTTAACCAAAACTAAGAAATTACATTCGAACGCATGTTACGTTAAATAACCAATCAGAGGAGGTCTTTCAAACTCGTGATAAACGCATGTTCAGACAAACGTTTTTTAGAACACGAGACATTTAATTATGGTGCGCAAAAAATTATTGCGAAATTTAAGAGCGCGAAATAAATAGTCAAATAATGCATGAAATGTAAATGTTGCGCGGCTAAGGAAATTGTCGCGAGGCCATTCATACGAACGCGAGAAAAAACTAGAACAGCAAATTCGCAAGCAAACGTTAAAAAGCACAACTCATTTTGGCATGCGCTCCTCAACGACTTAAAAGCCCCCACCCTCCCGCGGAAACCACCTGGACGCACCCCAATTCCCGTTTTCAAATAATATTAATATTCTGGACTTATGTTTTATTTGGACAAATTTTTTTCTAATGAAATTGTTATGCCATTGATAATTAGCAAACATCACAGCTTGAATTCTGTTTATAAACCGTCTATATCTGCTTGGTTATGTTGACTCAGTGGCTGTATCGATTGAGCGGACTAGCACTTTTTCTCTATGCAGACAGAGCCCGCGTAACGCCCATAAGCTGTGTTGTTTTGTTATTTAACACTTGTTAGTTTACACCTGTGACGATATCCCTTTGTTCTTACAATCCATTATTTTAATGTAATGGACTGGTGGGAGTCCATTATTTTAAATAATGGACTCTTTGCTGTTGCGAGTCCATTATTTTAAAACAATGGATTCGCTGCTATTTGAAATGAAAAATAAACAACTGTCCATTTCTTTTTCGTTTAGAACGATTTGGCGTATCTAAAAAAATATTAAACAAGTATATCAGTAAGAAACTGATTATAGTCCCCGCCGAAAGATATCTGAATGTACACTTCTTCGGTCAAAAACTTACTGAAAGATCGTACGTAAAAAAGCAGGAGGGTGGTGGACGGAATTTTGGTCAGCGAACAAAAGTGAAAGCATCGTGCCTCCACAAACAAAAATTTTGGCTATGTTGGAAGTTTAATAGTTTCGTCAATTTTTGGTCAAATCAAAAACCAATCCCACGTCGCACAATCGTAATATATATTCCTTCGCTCCAAAAAAACTCAAAATGCTGTCGTGCAGAATAACTGAGAAATTGCGCGTACAAAAGTGCCCCCACATCACGCCCCCTACAAACAAAAAATTTGGTCAAGTTTGAAGCTTCTCAGTTTCGTCAATTTTTGGTGAAATTCGAAAATAACCACAGGTCGTCCAACACATGTTGTTACTTCCCACAAAAAATCAAAAGCCTGTGGTGAAACGTGAGTGAGTAATCGCGCGTACAAGAGTGGGAGCATTGGTGAGGGACAGATGGACGGACGGACAGACAGACAGACGAACAACGCGTGTTTTATAAGTCCCCCGCTCCGCACGTACCGCGGCGGCGGGGAAATAACAAGCTAAAAAACCACCGTTCCATGTGTTGACCAACCCCCCCCCCCCGCCCCCGTTCCTCCATCCCGCCCCTCACCCCGCCCCTCACCCCGTTTTTTTATTTGTGTGTCTGTGTGTGTGTTTACTAAATTTTACGAAAGAATTTGCATCCAGTGTGCAATTCAGCTGGGCATTTTCATTAACGATATCCAAGAACTCTTTTTCCATGTCTACACTTCGCACACCACCCACTGAATGAAAGACTCGGAACTGTACATTATTTTTCTCACACGTTGTTTATTGATTTCAAACCAGACAGCGCGTGACAAAATGGTTCATAACAAAGTGGGCGACATAATTTCACACTAGACTTTTGTTAGGGACAGTCCATGGAATTGGTTGTGAATTGTGTAAACTAAGTCAGATACAGAACTCAGAGGGTCCAAGAGTTCAAATAATGGACAGTTCCTCGGCGTTGCCTCGGAACTGTCCATTATTTGAACTCTTGGACCCTCTTCGTACTGTATCCTATACTTATTTATTCTAAAATCAGCTGTGTTCGCATGGCTTTTAAGCATGAAAACGAAATCGTAGACGAAAAAAGGCGGGGTGCACATCCTCAGATCAAGTTCTACACAAGTACAAAGTTTTGTGATCCTAGGGCTTGTAGTGTCAGAGAAGAAGCTGAGACAGATAATGGATTTTACTGTCAAGAAAAAAGCACCAACGGCTGCCCGCACAAATTCATATAAGCCTTGACCAAGTCAAAGACTTGTCAAGTGTCAATAAAACCTACAGCATGTACGTTTTGTATTTTTGTACAAATATACCGCCACACGTCACCACTTCTCATGTCTGTTACTCCGTCTGAAAATTTTGATTAAATGCTACTTTTACAGTTTTATTTGGATTGGAATAATATTTTGTGTATACATTGCCCACTCCGGTGTGTGTTTGTTTCTTTTTTCTTGTTTATTTTGGGTTTAGGGAGCATGCTTTTTTTATGTGGGTCATCGTTTGCTGGAAACATATATTTTCGAATATTAATGCAGCTGGCTTGGTGGCATTATTTATAGAAAACTTCTGTAATTTCTGCTTTCAAGAATATGACTTTGCGCTCCCAAGTGTAATTTTTACGAGCTGGTAGCGAAATCGGTTCAGTTGTGAGACTGTTTGTGCGGTTACTGTACAGAATGGTTGCTGTATAAGTTGGTCTGTGGTTACACACAGTAATATCTTCGTAGTTGCTGTACACATTGGTATGTATATGGTCACGGTACAGAGTGGCGCATCCGTATTCATCGTATATTTCCGTGATCACCTTACACAGTAGAGTGTGCGGGATCACTGCAAACGGAGGTATTTGTATGATTAATGTAAAACAGTGGTATGTGCCTGATCACTGCACACAGTGGTGCCTTGGTGATCACCGCATATAGAGGCATGTGCGTGGTCCCGTACAGAGAGGTGTGTGTTTGATCACTGTGCACAGTGGTGTCTCACCGCACATAGAGGTATGTGCGTGGTGCCCGTACACAGTGTTGTATGCGTGATCACTGTACACAGTGGTATGTGCGTAGACACCGCACATAGTAGTATGTGTCTAATGGCCGTACACAGTAGTATGTGGATAATCACCGTACACAGTGGTATGTGCGTAAACAAATTACAAAGTGGTACGAGTTCGTTCACCGTACACAGTTTTATATGCGTTACTGTACGCAGTGGTGTGAGTGTGTGTAATCACCGTACACAGTGATGTGTGTGTGTGATCACCGCACACAGTAGTGTATGTGATCATCGTACACAGTGGTGTGTAAGTGATCACTGTACACAGTTGTATATGCGTTGTCACCGTTTTTCAGTTACATTGTTGCCGTCCAACCTTTGCCTGCTTTTGCTAGTACTTCCATGATGATCGATTATTGACTCGAATGCATAATAAAGTGACTGCTAAAAGATCTGTTTTGTTTGTGTGTAGGAATGAAGCACTGGGGATATACCATTGCTTTCCTGCTGACCGCTGCTTGCAGGATCTATGCAAAGGTAAGAGGCGAGTGTAACCTTCATTCGCTAACACTTAAAATCACAGTCGTCTAAAGAGCTGCACCGTATCCCGACGAAGATGCAATAAAAATAGTAAAACAACGAAGCAAAAATAGGGCAGAATTTATACTTAAATCGATTTAAAAACGGAAAATAACATAATTAATTTACCTGAAGTGATAATTCACGTGTTTTTAATTGTGCTTTCAGCCCATCAGTAACATTGATGAATTCCTCAACTTGATAAACGCAGGTAAGAAACTTTGTAATAATATACAGTATATATACAATTTCGATATGCTCTTTATGTCACCAAGTATGGTCAGTCCATTCATTAACAGATGGATGCCTTGGTATATTTGATCTATCTGTTATCTTAGAAATTTGGTTTAAAATTTGTGTTAGTTCCTTATAATATGCATTTTATCCCGTTGATTGGAGATGTGTAAGAGCGTGTTAGCCAACCACGCCTTTGTTATGCGGCAACGCAATTAGCTGCAAGGAAAGTCAAGTGGAGAGAAGGGTGCAAATGGATATTCAGAGTACGTTGATATAAATGATTGAAAAAACTCATATTATCGCTCAGGGGGTCAAAGCCGCATTTATAACAGACATCTCTGTTCCAAATACTTGGTATAAATGGTAGAAAAATCCGTGATGAGTTGTTTGTGACGTTATAATGTGCACCTGCTCTTATAACGTCACAGAGGGGTCAAAGGTCACTATGAAAAAAAAATGATTCGTTCAGACATGGCAATTTCAAAAGCGCATAACTTTAAAATAACTGAGTCGATTTCAGTTATCTTTTCAACATATTGCTCAGCAAGACTTCAACTTTTCAGGTTATTCAATAGGCCTTTATATTCATAGGCTGAATGTACGACTGATTCAGCAACAGTTTTAATGTTAACCAAACAAGATATCTACAATTGATTCAAGAACACTTTTAACAAATCAGAATATTCACAATTCATTGAGGAAACCCCCTTTATTTTTCAAACAAATTAGCATATAACAATCCCCCTTTATTTATACTCAGGCACTTTAAAAAGTATACACACATTTTTAGAATATTTCCAGTTCACACGTTGCTATGGCCATTAAAACTTTATAACTGATCAACAGAGGTGCTTGACCAATATTGTTTCAGTGCACAATATACAGACAGTAGATCACGAAATTTCTTGTGGCACGAAAAAGTTAACACGAATGATTAAGGTTTCTCATTGACCATTTTTGTGTGGAACTTAAAGACGCAATGCCACGGCTTTCTGAAAGCGAGGGGTACCGGGTTTTAGGAATGCTGGAAAGTGGACTTACTGTACGGGCATCGCTAACAGATTTGGATGCAGCCGAGCAACGGTTTATCGGCTGCAGGGTGACGGTGTCCAGGCGTTTGGCGGAACACGGAATACGTGCTCGCAGACCTCATCGAGGCTGAGTACTGGACGCACGAAGACTCCGCTTACGACGGGAGTGGCCGCGCAACTGGCGACGAGTGAGCTTTTCCGATGAGTCCAGATTTTTATTGTACAGAAACGACCTTAGATCACGTGTTTATCGACGAAATGGTAAGCGCTACGCCAGGCCTTATGTTGCTCAAGTTGACCGCATTGGCGGTGGATCGGTTATAGTCTAGGGAGCGATTAAATTTAGGTGCTGGCAGGCAAAGTGCCTTCCGACATCCAGCAAAACAACAACGCCATCTTTATGCGGGATAAAGGGAGACCGCATGCTGCCAGAGATAGTTTGCAGTTAAAGTTAAAGTTAATAAAGTTAACATCTTACCGTGGCCACCTTACTCCTCAGACATGAACACGATAGAACATGTCCGGGATTATGTGGATCGGAATGCTAGACAACGGGATGCGCCTCTGAGAAATCATGCCGAACTGCGCCAAGCATTGATCAAGGAGTGGTGCCGCTACCCTCAGTGGAGGATTAACCGTCTCATCTGCTCGATGCCAAGAAGGACTGATGCTTCACGCTGGAAGCGGTCACATACGCTATTGAGGTGCTTGGTCTTTTGGCTGAAAATGTGAACGGAAAATTTTGACCTACCCTTGTTTCCAATTGAGCTCTCTCAAACTCTAAAGATACGAAACCTTAAAAAATTTGCAGACTTTTTAATGTGCATGAGTGCATTAAGCAAATTAAGAACCCCTTTTTACAGTAGACCTGAAAAGGGCTGACATATTTGCATACCGTTTATTCAAACACAAGATAATATTCATGATTCCGGAGATCATTCATCTGTTAACCATTATACACTTCAAGTGTCGCCAACCTAAAACACTGTTGCAAAACATTGTCTTATATTTGCATAAGGCACAGTTCATACACAGTATGTGCGCACGTTGAGCTGTCCTCATCTAACGACTTCCTGCAGTGGTGGCATCTCGACAGATGGTGTAGCATGCAAACGTTGTGTCGTGCATTAACCCTGGCATGCAACAGGCCCGTTTCATGGAAAGGCAAAACGCACGCATAAGTCGCATGCAAACAGCCTTTCCATGCTTTTATTGTTTCCAAACCACTCTTATTTTTTTTACTTGTTCTCCCTTTATAATATGAACCGTACCGCTTTATACGAACCGTACCGCGAGAGAGGGAGGACATGACACACAAAATTATTTAGGCAGGAGGAGGAGGGATTAAAATGGGATAAGTAGGAAGAAGAAGAAGAAGAAGAACAAGAACAAGAACAAGAACAAGAACAAGAAAAAACTAGAAGCTCATTCCGCTAGCGAAATGTTAAACACTTGACAAAAATTAAAACACAAAAATACTGGCTTCAATGGGTTATTTCTTGAATAATATATTGCAAACAACACAGCAGTGAGAGCTCGCACAAAGCTCACTGAGCAACTGTGTGTGATGTGGCTTAAATGCTACGCATTAACCTGCAAAAAATACACTCTTTTCACATGGCGTTTTAACAAAGAAAACGAAATCAAAGACGAAAATAAAAAGTGACATGCACATGTTCAGATCAAGCTCTTCATAAGTCCCAAGTTTCATGGTCGTAGGGCCCATAGTGTCAGAGAAGAAGAAGACACAAAAAATCGGAAAAAGTGTCAAGAAGAAAAAAAAAAAGGACGAATTTTGCTCGCACAAATTCATATAACTCTTGCAAGCCAAAGGCTTGTCAAGTGTTAATAACCATTATACAAAATAAAAAATAATAATGAGGAGAGAAATCCAACATCCGAAGTTGCTTATTTGTTGTTTAGATGTTGTGCCATTCCCACTTGGCTATCTGCTATAGCAAATGTGGGTGATTTATCTATTCATCTTCCAACCTGTTTTTTTTTTTTTTCTATTTTTTTTTCTCCTTTAAAACCAAATCGGTTTTCACGCATCTCCTCCGAGACGGTTTTTGCTAGAAAAACGCAACTTGCCATACATATGGAGGTCGACAGGAACTGGAAAAATCTAGAAAATGGTTGACCTTGACCTTTATCTTCGAAGTTAAATTCAAGGCCAAATTTTTCAAATCCCCATAGCACTATTATGGAAATGCGTTTGGAACATTGTTCCAGAACGCCCATTTGTTCCAGAACACCAATGGGTGTTTTGGAACAGTGTTCTAGAACACCCATGGGTGTTCAGTAGGGTGAAAACGCCGGAATCACCGCACTTTGTGACGTCATACTGTCTGGAAGTGACGTCATCATGTCTGGAATTGACGTCATCATGTCTGGACCGGAAGTGACGTCATAGTGTCTGTTTGTTTCTATCTGCTTGAGTTTTTGGATGGAGCGCGCGCGCGTGTTGGGATGATGAAGGGTAAACGTCAGAGCAGAGTGTGCGTAAACGAAACGTCATTTTGTTTTCGTAATTTGAAATAACGGACTTCCGTTGAAGTGTGGAACTTTGCATATTTGTAACATGTCGCCATTTTAACTGTGTAAAAAGTGAAAAAGTGGGATAACTTTCGTTATACTTGGTCGATTTACATGAAAATTTCACTGTTTGATTCAGTTTTATATCTAGTTTTGTTATAAAGTGGTCACAGGCTATTTGCGCAGCTGGCTGTATGCATAATGTGACATGCAGCCATTTTAACTTTGTAAAAAGTGAAAAAGTGGGATAACTTTCGCTATAGTTGACGGATTTGCATGAAAATTTCACTGTTTGATTCAGTTTTATGTAAAGTTTTAACATTAAGTGGTCACGGGCTATTTACACCGGTGGTTGTATGCATAATGTGACATGCCGCCATTTTAACTTTGTAAAAAGTGAAAAAGTGGGATAACTTTCGCTATAGTTGACGGATTTGCATGAAAATTTCACTGTTTGATTCAGTTTTATGTAAAGTTTTAACATTAAGTGGTCACGGGCTATTTACACCGGTGGTTGTATGCATAATGTGACATGCCGCCATTTTAACTTTGTAAAAAGTGAAAAAGTGGGATAACTTTCGCTATAGTTGACGGATTTGCATGAAAATTTCACTGTTTGATTCAGTTTTATGTAAAGTTTTAACATTAAGTGGTCACGGGCTATTTACACCGGTGGTTGTATGCATAATGTGACATGCCGCCATTTTAACTTTGTAAAAAGTGAAAAAGTGGGATAACTTTCGCTATAGTTGACGGATTTGCATGAAATTTCACTGTTTGATTCAGTTTTATGTAAAGTTTTAACATTAAGTGGTCACGGGCTATTTACACCGGTGGCTGTATGCATAATGTGACATGCCGCCATTTTAACTTTGTAAAAAGTGAAAAAGTGGGATAACTTTCGCTATAGTTGACGGATTTGCATGAAAATTTCACTGTTTGATTCAGTTTTATGTAAAGTTTTAACATTAAGTGGTCACGGGCTATTTACACCGGTGGCTGTATGCATAATGTGACATGCCGCCATTTTAACTTTGTAAAAAGTGAAAAAGTGGGATAACTTTCGCTATAGTTGACGGATTTGCATGAAAATTTCACTGTTTGATTCAGTTTTATATCTAGTTTTGTTATAAAGTGGTCACAGGCTATTTACACCGGTGGCTGTATGCATTTTTGTAACATGCCGCCATTTTAACCTTGTAAAAAGTGGAAAATTGGCATAACTTTCGCTATAGTTGGTCGATTTGCATGAAACTTTCACTGTTTGGTTCAGTTTTATATCTAGTTTTTGTTATAATGTAGTCATGGGCTATTTGCGCAGCTGGCTGTAGGCATAATTTGACATTCGCCATTTTAACTTTTTAAAAAGTGGAAAAGTGTAATAACTTTCGTTATGGTTAACCGATTTGAATGAAAATTTCACCATTGAATTCAGTTTGATGTCTTAGTTTTACAGTAGTTTGTGCATAGGTGGGTTATTGGAATGGCGCGCGCCCACCATTCAAACATGTGTTTGAATTATTTTTTTTACGTCAAACTATTGTTCAACAAGTTGTTTAGCAATTGTACAACAATTGTTTAACAAGCTGTTGTTCAACATGTTCAACATGTTGTTGAACATGTTCAACAACATGTTCAACATGTTCAACAACATGTTTAACAAGTTGAACATGTTCAACATGTTCAACAACATGTTCAACATGTTCAACAACATGTTCAACATGTTCAACATGTTCAGCAACATGTTCAACATGTTCAACATGTTGTTGCACAAGTTGAACATGTTCAACATGTTCAGCAACATGTTCAACATGTTCAACATGTTCAACATGTTCAGCAACATGTTCAACATGTTCAACATGTTGTTGCACAAGTTGGTCGATTTGCTGAGTCAGCAATTTTAGCAATTTTAACAAGTTTGGCATTTTTGAGCAAGTTACACACCATATTTTGATTACATCGAAGTAACATAAAAGGAAGAGTGAGACATGCATTTCATACCTATCAAACAGAAACAAATTCTGCTGAGTCAGTTTTTTTTTTGGTAAAGCGCGCGCCTGTTCGAATGACGTTATTATGACGTTATAATGATGACGTGATGACGTCATAATGATGTCATGATAACGTCATAAAGACGTCATGACGTTAGACTCCTCTAAGCGGCATAACCCTAACCCTAGGCGTAGACAACATGTTCAACAACATGTTGAACTTGTTGAACATGTTCTTCAACATGTTCTTCAACATGTTGTTCAACAAGTTGAACATGTTCAACATGTTGTTCAACAAGTTGTATATAAGGCTATGTTTAAAGACTTTTTCTTCATTTGAAAAGTGCATGTTGAACCGAAAGGATGTATAAATGCAACATTTGTTTGAAATCTTATGATTGGCCACAAAGTCTTAAAAGGCACTTAAAGAATGCTCACACTTCAGAAGAAGAAGAATTGGAGATAGATATGGAAAACCCTGTAAAACCACCTATCACTGAAACTTTAGATGAGTCTTCTATGGAAAGTCAAAGCGTCAACATGACTGAAAAGAATGCACATGCTTGTACAGAATGTGGTGCGTTATACAACAGTCAAGAAGCTTTGTTCAAACACATGGAACATTGTGTTGAGGGTGATGATGACGGCAGCTCTGAAAGTGAGTCAGAAACAGACTCTGAAAGTGAGTCAGAAACAGACTCTGTTTGGTATGATATGGTTCAAGAAGTCTACGATGAATATGATAAGAAATTTCAAGAAAAGGTTTCAGAATATGAAGAACAAGGGCTTGAAGATGCGCGTGACATAGCAAGTGATGACTTTCGACCCATTTATAAGCGTCGACTTAAACAACTGTTTATGAGACTATTCAAATATGCCCAACGTTTACAACAAAACGAACATTATGAAACCATTTTATAAGACTTCAATTACTTTGTTGATGAAAAACATTACGAGTATTCAAAGGCACTAAAGGCGGCTATAAGAAGAAACGATGCATTCTTTGAAGAGCTTCTAGATGAGGAGGAGCAAGATGAAAGCAGTGACGAAGAAAGTGATATGGATGCCAGTGAACAGAGTGAAGCAGATGGAGAAAAATAGACTTATTTGACTAAACATTATAATAAAGACTTTGTAAATCTATAAATGTTATAATATTGTTATAGATTTAAGCTGTATATATTTAAGTGTATTTAAGTGTATTTAAGTGTATTTAAATGTATTTAAATGTATTAATAAACCTATTCAACATATGTCTTGTTTTTTCTTTGCTTGAACTACAACTTGTTGAACAGTTTGTTAAACAGCATGTTGTTGAAAAAGTTGAACATATTCAACATGTTGCTGAATATGTTGAACATGTTCAACTTGTGCAACAACATGTTGAACATGTTGAACATGTTGCTGAACATGTTGAACATGTTGAACATGTTGTTGAACATGTTGAACATGTTGTTGAACATGTTGAACATGTTCAACTTGTTAAACATGTTGTTGAGTTCAACAACATGTTCAACATGTTCAACATGTTCAACTTGTGCAACAACATGTTGAACATGTTGAACATGTTGAACATGTTGCTGAACATGTTGAACATGTTGAACATGTTGTTGAACATGTTGAACATGTTGTTGAACATGTTGAACATGTTCAACTTGTTAAACATGTTGTTGAACATGTTGAACATGTTGTTGAACATGTTCAACAACATGTTGAACATGTTGAACAACAGCTTGTTAAACAATTGTTGTACAATTGCTAAACAACTTGTTGAACAATAGTTTGACGTAAAAAAAATAATTCAAACACATGTTTGAATGGTGGGCGCGCGCCATTCCAATAACCCACCTATGCACAAACTACTGTAAAACTAAGACATCAAACTGAATTCAATGGTGAAATTTTCATTCAAATCGGTTAACCATAACGAAAGTTATTACACTTTTCCACTTTTTAAAAAGTTAAAATGGCGAATGTCAAATTATGCCTACAGCCAGCTGCGCAAATAGCCCATGACTACATTATAACAAAAACTAGATATAAAACTGAACCAAACAGTGAAAGTTTCATGCAAATCGACCAACTATAGCGAAAGTTATGCCAATTTTCCACTTTTTACAAGGTTAAAATGGCGGCATGTTACAAAAATGCATACAGCCACCGGTGTAAATAGCCTGTGACCACTTTATAACAAAACTAGATATAAAACTGAATCAAACAGTGAAATTTTCATGCAAATCCGTCAACTATAGCGAAAGTTATCCCACTTTTTCACTTTTTACAAAGTTAAAATGGCGGCATGTCACATTATGCATACAGCCACCGGTGTAAATAGCCCGTGACCACTTAATGTTAAAACTTTACATAAAACTGAATCAAACAGTGAAATTTTCATGCAAATCCGTCAACTATAGCGAAAGTTATCCCACTTTTTCACTTTTACAAAGTTAAAATGGCTGCATGTCACATTATGCATACAGCCAGCTGCGCAAATAGCCTGTGACCACTTTATAACAAAACTAGATATAAAACTGAATCAAACAGTGAAATTTTCATGTAAATCGACCAAGTATAACGAAAGTTATCCCACTTTTTCACTTTTTACACAGTTAAAATGGCGACATGTTACAAATATGCAAAGTTCCACACTTCAACGGAAGTCCGTTATTTCAAATTACGAAAACAAAATGACGTTTCGTTTACGCACACTCTGCTCTGACGTTTACCCTTCATCATCCCAACACGCGCGCGCGCTCCATCCAAAAACTCAAGCAGATAGAAACAAACAGACACTATGACGTCACTTCCGGTCCAGACATGATGACGTCAATTCCAGACATGATGACGTCACTTCCAGACAGTATGACGTCACAAAGTGCGGTGATTCCGGCGTTTTCACCCTACAAATTTTTCAAATCCCCATAGCACTATTATGGAAATGCGTTTGGAACATTGTTCCAGAACGCCCATTTGTTCCAGAACACCAATGGGTGTTTTGGAACAGTGTTCTAGAACACCCATGGGTGTTCCAAAAACACCCATGGGTGTTCTAGAACACTGTTCCGAAACACCAATGTGTGTTCTAGAACACTGTAGTAGTTGAATAATGGGGTTTTTAAAACATATATAATGGGGTTTCTAAAACATACATAATAGGGTTTCTAAAACAGTGACGTCATTGTTTTGGAACCCCCATGGGGATAGTAAAACAGTGACATCATATGAACGTCATATGAACGTCATAATGACGTTCTAGGGATAGTGGGCAGCCATTCAGACGGTTAAACGGGCAGCCAGACTAATGGGCAGCCGGGGTAAATGGGCAGCCGGGGCAAATGGGCCTCCGTAAAAAAGGATCAACCGGGCCATCGTAAAATTAAAAATGAGCAACCAATGACAGAGTTTCATTAAGCCTAGTTATTTTTAACCCAGAGAGCTCTCTCTCTCCACAAACGCATCACACCACCGCATATAAAGGCAACAACTCCAGGGTCGACCCCCCCCCCCCCCCCCCGCCAATCGACCTTTAAGCCCCCGGGGCCAGCCGCACCGCAGGCGTATACTGCGAGGATAGCCACTCTATGTATACAAGCAACAACTCTTTTTTTGCTTTCTCGCTCCACACACACACCACGGCAGACTGGTAAAGGGTCAGTCGGACAAACGGGCAGCCGGGCAAACGGACAGCCGGACAAACTGACTGCTGGACAAATGGGCAGTCATTTTTTTCCTCTCTCTCTCTCTCCACACACATATACCAGCATACACGGCAGAGTTAGCGTTTCATTAAGCCTCACAGGTATTTTTAACCCAGACGGCAACTTTTTTCTAACTCTTTCTCCACGCATCACGGCAACAACTGTTCTTTTGGCTTTCTCTCTCCACAAACACACATAACACCAAGGCAGGCAACAACTCGTTTTTCTTACTCTCTCTCCACACACACACACCACGGCAGACTGGTAAAGGGTCAGTCGGACAAACGGACAGCCGGACAAACGAACATGCCGATATGCTTTCCGAGAAAATTTGTGTTTATTATGGTGTTTTCTACCAGCAGATTTCGGGAAAGGGTATTGGCACGGGATTGGGAGTGAAAACAGCCCTTTCGAAAAGTGTAAAGATGTAAGCAAGTTTCATAGCTCCACCAATGCAGATGTTGTTTCCAATGTTTCTTTTTGAGCTTTACATTGGAAAGGCTCTCTGCATGCCCTCTGACCATGCAGCGGGCCCGTTTCATACCCCCCACCCGTGCAGATGTTGTTTCGATTTTAATTATAATGCAAAGTGTTCTATTTTTAGGGGGGACTGGTACAATTTTCTTCAAAAAGTTTCTTTTTTCAAATTTATAGGCATGCGGAAACAATTTCTGCATAGAAAGGTTAAAAGCACAGCTAGGATTGGAAAGGCTATCTTCATGCCTCGTACCCGTGAAACGGGCCCGTTTCATGCCTTGTGGCCGTGAAACAGGTCCGTTGCATGGATATGGTGAAAGCATGCAACAGATGGCATTAACATGATAGAATACCCACTGGCGGTTCACTGCCGCTTCCATTGGTGAAGGTTGTGCAATTCCATCTGGAGGTGGGTCCTCATTGTATGTTCAAAATCCCCTGCTTCCGTATATTGAAACCAAACAGCTTGCAATGGTCCATGCCCGTATCTTTTCCCCTCCACTTTCTAGAAATATATGCCACAAGAAGATTCATTTTAGCGACAGCGCCAGTCTCCCGCTGCTCATGCCTGTTTCAATATCAATGATGTCTTCTGGCATTGGAGACTTATTCAGCCTCCCTAGCCTGTTGATCACCACTGCTTCATTCACAAACATGAATGGTTGTTTTGCCATCTTCTTGCGATTTCTGGATGTTGAATGAAAGCCCAATACGCCTTATGTGCGAATGTATATGCGCATGCTCACAAAATGCGCGTTATAACCAAATGCGAATTATAACCAAATAAGGCCATATTTTATCCCTTCTTAAGCTTACCAGTATGCGAGTACAGTACATAAGTTTTTGCTTAGCGAAATATTTGCTTTTAAAAATGAAGTGGAACAGTTATAACGTTTCCATATATTACAAGTTCATATCTTTCGGTAATCAAGACATATTGTTTCTACAGTGTGTTTCGGCATGGCCGCATGAAAAAAGTGCAGAACTTAATAATACCTTCAAGATACAGTTTATGCTGAAGAAGATTGGGATGAAGAATGTGAATTGTTCCGGTGACACTCGTGATTTGTCTGTCCTTCAGAGGCAAAACGTAACATATAACAGTCATTTCCAGGGCTACTACACTATGAAATAAGCAACTGCGTCATGATAAAAAAAGAAAATATACCCCGTACTCACCTGTATACGGATATATGCGTGTGATTTTGTGCGCTCTTTTGTTTTTACTTCGTACGAAAGTGTTTTTGAACAGTTCTTTTAGCTTCGTACGAGAATGTTCGAATGAATGATAATGTGCGCTCGACTGTTTTCGAGTGAATGAATTATGTGAGTTCGTCCTAGTGAAGAGTTTTTTTATCTTCAGGCGGAAGTTTTTAGACAGATTTTAGACATGGTACGAAAGTTCATCTACATATACCTTATATACGAGTGTATGTGTGATCATGCGCGCACGGCCATGATAATTTTAACCAAATAAGCTCATGCTTTTAACCTCTCATGCTCACCAGCATACCAGTGTACACGAGTGTATGTATCATAATGCCCACATGTTCATAAACGTGGTACGAGTGAACAGTTATAACCAAACAAGGGCATATTTTGATATATCCAAATAAGGGCATATTTTTTGGCTTCTGAAGATCATTAGATGGGTGAAGATATTATGACCAAATAAGGGCATTTCCGTTTTTGGCTTCTAAAGCTCTCTTATATATAAGGCAGTGCAGTGTTCATTTAAAGTGTTGAACGTGTAAAAAATGGAAGCAAGAATTGAAACATTCCTAATTCCTCAACGGTGCCAGAGGCACACCTAGTCAAAGAATGATAGAATCGTGCTTACTACCAACCGTTCAGAGTTTCAAAATTTAGTTTAAAGGAGGAATTTCAAGAAGTAAACTGATTACTCAGTCAGAATGAAGAGATTGAAACTGATCATTTCGCTGGCTCTGTAGCCGCCGCTGCCAAACGCTGCAGATCAATTTAGAGGACTTCAGATCAGCCTCAGAAGAGGAGAGAAGCACAACACCCAGGACCGCAACTGCCAGCTGTAGAAGTACAAGTGCCACATGCAGCGACGGCTATGTCAACTGTAAACATGAATGATGTACAAACTGTGACGTTTCCAACTCATCAAGGTCTGAAATGGAAGGGTTGACGAAGGACCAGTAATTCTTTTATAAGCAATATTCCAGAAGAAACAATGTCCGTTCTACCAAGTACTTATACCTAACACTCAAAGCGTTAACAAACATCATTAACAGTGTCTGGGAGCGCCGACGTCAACGAAATTTACGTGCCTCTGCGACAAAACACTGAGCACAAACATCTTGACAGCGCAATAGCATTTTGCCAAGTGCAAAAAGCAAAACATTTGTCTGTCTTTTGTAGGATGTAACTAAAATGTTCCAGTCCTTTTCAGGACTACAGCACTACGAAATAAGCAATCATGTCATTTTGGTGATTGTATGAGTGAATGGATGATAATATATGTATAAACATCGTATGTGCGAACAATTATAACCATTTGTTTTGTACGTTTATGAGTGCATCGATGTAATGTATAAATAAACATGTTACTTGTATAATTTATAGTTGAGGTTATTGGAAAAATATGAAAAAACTCATGCTTTTTAGGTTTGTTGTAAAAGACTTTGTCTATAGACATTATGAACCTCTATTAATCGTTTCTAATAACATGTTTAAGTTGCTTGAAAAAAGTTTAACATGTTCAAGTTTTTGTTAAATACAATGTAGTGAGGTGTTCTTAGACCAGCCGACTCTGTCGGGTGGTCTTGTGCAATCACTTTGTGTTTGTGTGTTAACATTTTTCAAAATGCATCTCCAAAATGCATGTGTGTGTATGTGTTAGACCATGTTTTCTCGAAAACTAGCAGGGGAGCGTTTTGATATTACACACGATTGTTCCTTGGGGAAGTCCCTCCTCAGCCATGAACAAACTTTTGGCATTTGACCAAAATTGACCATTTTGGCCAAAAAATAAATTGTTGCAATTATGTTTCTCAAAACGCATCTCCTCCTACAATTTAGGTTGGATCTTGGTTGGTACAATCTCTAGGTGGTTCTCTACCGGTAAATTACTTTATTCGCGATCGGCCGAAAAAAGCCGGAAAGGCCGAAAAAAGCCGAAATAACGGCACTTTGAAAATTTTTTTAATTTTTTTTTTCAAAATGCATCTCTTCCTACAGTTTGGTTCCATCTTCTTAATATTACACAAGAACAATCTCCAGAGAGTCCTCTACCGGAAAGTTATTTTCTTTCGCGATAGGCAAAAAAAAAAAGCCAAAAAAATTTTGTTTAACTTTTATTTATTGCATCTTCTCATACAATTTTGGTTGGATACTCTTGGTATTACACATGTGCAATCTCTAGGTGGTTCTCTATCGGTAAATTACTTTTTTCGCGATCAGCCGAAAAAGCCGAAATAAGCGGACTTTAAAATGCAACTCGGAATTTAAAATGCAACATTTCCTACAGTTTTGGTTGTATCATCTTGATATTATACGCGTACAATCCCTAGACAGTCCGTTATCGGAAAATTACTTCATTTTGCGATCGGCCGAAAAGACGGCACTTGAAAATTTTTGGAAACTTTTTTTCAAAATGCTTCTCCTCCTACAGTTTATGGTTGGATCTTCTTTATATTATACTTGTAGAATCTGTAAACGGTCATCTCCCGGAAAAGTACTTTTTCGTGATCGGCTGAAAAGAGCCATAACGACGAGACTTTGAAAATTGTCAGAAATATGTATATTTTGCTATATATACTTTCCATATATCTACAATTTCTGTGGGGCAGTAGTTGAATCTAACATCTCTTTGTCGACTCTCCTTCCCCTCCCTTTTGATCTTTTGATCTAAAGAAAAATACGACAGTTGCTTTAGTCGTAGTGAATTCCTGTCGTTTTATCTTTGCAATAAAATAGAATAACAAGGGACCATTAACACAAGTATCCCCAAATTAACTAGATTTTGTTGTTTGAGGATGGGAAGGAAGCTAATTTATTCAAACAGGGGTCCTTCTTACCGAAAAATATCTTTGGTGCAGTCATATTTTACTTATACAACAGCTAAATGTGTGATTTTGTAAGCAACAATGAGATGGTAAAGTGGTTTACTCTCGTTGCGTTGGGTACGACTCGTTGTTGTGTCTCTGGACATTCTTTTTTAATGGCTGAATTTATTTAATTGAATTTAAAAAAGTTTAATTAATTTTATTGAATGTAATGTAGTGAAGTTTGTTTAAAAATGTTTAAAGTAACTTAAGGTGTTTTAATTTTTTCGTGGAATGTTACGTGTTTAATTTATAGCTTGTTTAAAAAAAACTAAAAGTAAAAAACCTATTCTTTTTTTCTTTTAGTCAACAAATCAAGATATTTACAATTTAGCAATTTACAATCGAAGTCTTGCTGAGCAATA
Source organism: Protula sp. h YS-2021 (assembly GCA_949752745.1). Taxonomy (NCBI): domain Eukaryota; kingdom Metazoa; phylum Annelida; class Polychaeta; order Sabellida; family Serpulidae; genus Protula; species Protula sp. h YS-2021. The sequence continues at coordinate 52,305,830 of OX457025.1, read as the reverse complement.
TGTAGAAAAGATGGCTGAAAGCGATCCAGTAGTTTTAAGGTTCGCTTTTGAAGCTGCCATGTCCGAACCCACCATCTTTTTCACAATGACCTTTGACCCATCTAAGGCGTTTTTGGAGCATTTGCACATTGTAACATCACCAACGAATCATCACAGTTTTTCTATAATTTATACCAACGTATTTAGAAGAGACATTCTGTTCTAGATGCCGCTTTGACTCCCCCCTCCCCTCCTTTTCCTGAGCGAAAATGAGTTTTGTTCTATCATTTATACTAACGTATTTCCAGTCCCCATTTTCACCCAACTAGTAAGCGATATTACTGGAAGTCTGCTGGGCACATTTTATGCCGTGATCCTGCAGCGCAGTGATCAAGCGAATACAATGGGTTAGATCATCTGTCACAGAATTTAAAAAAAATAGCGCCCACTGCGTCTTCCCTTGACAAACAAAGCATGGTGCTTACACTTGAACTAATGATCACTTCTGATTGGTGGAAGCAAACACTATAATTTTTAATGTTAGCAAATGTCCCTGGTCTCGACCCATATTAAGGGAATCGATGTCAGGTGGAGATGTAGTGCCAAAAACAAACAAACAAACATAAACGTGTAGTTAATTTCTCTGAAGACTGAGTGCGCAGGTTTCATTTTTGGTGACGAGACGCCTTGTCAGTGAGGTCTGTGCTTATAACTGGCACCTTCATTTGTGTCAGCAAGAATCGACATTCATTAAACATGTAATTATAAAGTAATTTCTCTCACAGTAATATAATTACGTTATTGTTTACTTACGTAAGCATATAATGAAACACATTAATACATTAATTTGAAGCAGACGCGGCTCATGACAACACACGTTGCACATCGTTGTTCACTCTTGCTATTTGTTGGCCCTCACAGAGCATAGTGTAATTAAGCGCGAATGAAAGGATATATTATTCCCCTCAGCGTCTCAAAGCTGGATAGATGCTCTCCTGTTCTCTTGTGCGAAGTAATGACAACACACACCTTCCTTTCACGCACTGCTTCTCTTACGCAGTCCAAACAGGACACAGTTTGTAATTCGGGGTCACCTATTTCTGACAGGAGTGATATTAAGTATGCGGATGTTTTTAGGCCTTTTATTTCTTGTTACGCCAGGGGGCGGTGACGGGCTGGAAACGGTTGCTGAGCAGTGCGGCAGGTCGCGCTACCACGAGCATCACCGCACCTCCCATGCTCTCGGCAAGCGTATCGTCGGCGGTCAGGAGGCCCAGTTCGGAGAGTGGCCATGGCTGGTAAGTCTGTGTGTCGCTATTACCTTATAAAATGCAAGTATTAATATAGCCTACATCGGTAATTGATCCATTTAGGTTTTCGGTGCAAACTTCACTGCGGAAAACGTTTTAGCAAGAAATTGTTGTCACAAGAAACGTTTTAAGCTCGATGTCTAGGGAGTAATTGCACTTAGGGCTTCGGTGCAGGATCCATTGATGCATCGTTCTTTAACGTGATTCGATTCTATTTTTAGTTGAATCGTTAAGGTACGTCCTGTCCTGCTCCCATTGTTAAATGCTGACTTATTTTTGTCCAACAAAAACCGTGTAAAGGTGGCAAACTCATTACGCCCTTATCACGCCTAGTACGCAATTTGAAAGTCAAAATGAATGTCTGCTGCATATGGGCCTCTCCTGCAGCAAATTATTCACGTAAATGTATTTCTGTTTAGGAAATGTATATTTTTGTATACAAATTTTGGGGTTCTAATGTACTTTGAAATTTAATTTAATAAAATGGCACTAAGCACTGCACAAAACAGTAGGTTCCAGTTTCAATTCATGTAATTTACATGCGCACACTGAATATTCTAATTTAATAGCATGTCCAAAGCCAATACAGCGGGCCTTTGATGTGCATAAAACGTAGATTTGCTTTTGAAAACATGACAACACTGCTGTAAGGGGCCATAAATAAAGCACGTACGTCATGGATAGCATCCAAAATAATGTTCAAGCATAGTTTTAAATGATTAATAGTATCATGTTAAATTTTGTGGAGTTATCACAGTTATTCGCCACACATGTTCATTATGTAATGAAACATGTCCATTAAATTATTAACATCTGTTGATCACATGAGCAATTGTTGACCATATGAAAATATATTTGATGGTTTAGCAAACATGTCATCATACCACATATGTTTACATTGCAACCAAAAATTTGGATCACACATTTTGCTACACTTGTGACTTTGTTTCAGAAATGACAGTTGTGCTGCATCAGCTATTAAACAAAATATATGTTGCACAGGAATCGCAGGGTGTGGTTTAGCTTTTGATGCATGGTAACATATTTTTATATGGCCAGCATATGGTAGGGGTAGGGGAAACGGGGATAGGGAGTGGAAGACCAAGATCTAAACAGACAGATTACTGTATAATAATAGCTCCAAAACAAGCCTTAATGCATCACGAAATTGGAGATTCTTTCTTGCCCGCTTGCTATTGCGCTAGGTGAGCATGATGCTGAAGAAAGAAAACTCGTCCACATTCGAGCACCTGTGCGGAGGAACACTGGTCGCGCCGCAGTGGGTCGTTTCCGCCGCGCATTGCTTCGAGTGAGTATCACACGAGTAGGGTGAAAAGGACAGTTTCACGCCACTTGATGACGTCATACTGTCTGGAAGTGACGTCATAGCGTCTGGACCGGAAGTGTTGTCTGGACCGGAAGTGCTGTCTAGACCGGAAGTGCTGTCTGGACCGGAAGTGACGTCATGATAAGCGTTAGGATAGGCGCGGCCATCCATGACGTCATAATGAGGTCATACTGAGGTCATACTGAGGTCATAATGAGGTCATAATGAGGTGATAATGAGGTCATAATGAGGTTATAATGAGGTCATGCTGTGTGGCGGCTTCCTAGGGTTTCAGTCGATGATCGTCGAAGTCAATGAAGTCAAGCTTTCATTTCCGAAGTCAATCGGCAACAGACCCTAAAAAGTGATGACCTCCCCCCCCCCCCCCCCAGGCAGCATTCGGGACTGACCCCCCCCTCCCCTCAGGACATACTATGGACCGACCCCCCCCAGGACATACTATGGACCGACCCCCCCCCCCCCCCCTAGGCGAGTAACATTCTGTCAAGTCAGCTTCAGTTCCATCAGAGGGGTATATAAGGGATGAGCATACAGCAGTGACAGTCATTTCGGTAAGTGGAGCAAGAGTTACACACTACAATTGAATCACATCAGATCCAGGGATGGCATCCAGTGACAACTATTCCGGTAAGTGTTTATTGAAACTTTATAAATAAAAAGTGAACTTTAGTTATTTGCAAACAAACTTTGTAAACAAACTTTGTAAACAAACTTTAGTTATTTGCATAATTGAAACTTTGTAAACAAACTTTGTAAACAAACTGTGTAAACAAACTTTGTAAACAAACTTTATGAACAAAATTTGTAAACAAACTTTATAAACAAAATTTGTAAGCAAACTTGACTTATTTACATAATTGAAAATTTGTAAACAAACTTTGTAAACAAACTTTGTAAACAAACTGTGTAAACAAATTTATAAATAAAATTTGTAAACAAACTTTGTAAACAAACTTTATAAACAAAATTTGTAAACAAACTTTGTAAACAAACTTTGTAAACAAACTTTATAAACAAAATTTGTAAACAAACTTTATAAACAAAATTTGTAAGCAAACTTTGTAAACAAACTTGACTTATTTACATAATTGAAAATTTGTAAGCAAACTTCGTAAACAAACTTTGTAAACAAACTTTGTAAACAAACTTTGTAAGCAAACTTTGGTTATTTGCTTAATTGAAACTTTGTAAAACAATACCTTTCGTTATACTTGGTCGATTTATATGAAAATTTCATATAAATCATGTTTGATTCAGTTTTATGTAAACTTTTGTTATAAAGTAGTCATAGGCTATTTGCGCAGCTGGCTGTATGCATTTTTACCGCCATTTTAACTTAAAATTGTGATAACTTTCGTTATAGTTGACTGAAAATTTCACCATGACAGTGCTTCTTCGCGGATGAATACCATTTGGCAGACCATTTAACTTCACCGCTAGATGTCTCTGCTGTGCAGCAGTACAACTTCACAACTGTAAGTGAGACATTCATATACACAAGTAAAATTCTGCTGAGTCAGCATTTTTGAACAATTTTTGAACAAGTTACACATCATATTTTGATTATATGGAAGCAGAATAAAAGCATGAGTGAAACATGTCAACTAGTCAACTAGTGATACATTCTGCTGAGTTAACACACCATTGAAGTGGTATAAAAGGAAGAGTGAAACGTATATTTTACTTCATTTCAGTTCTAGCAACAGCAACAGCAACAACGATGGCAACAGTCTACTGTCATGATTGTGATGTGACATTTCCATCTCTGGAAGTGTTCGTGGCACATACATGCAAACCAGCTAGGATGAAACGTGCTCATGAAGAGTTTGTTGAGCAGATTGAAGTCAAGAGACGAAAGACCGTACAAGATGGTGTTGAAAGACCTGATCCAGTCCTCTGCTGTAAATGCGCCAAGATATTTTCATCTTTGGATGCATTTGAGACACATGCATGTGCTGAGATGGAAAATGTGTCTCATGAAGAACAAAGAAAGAAAGAGACGGTACAAGTATGCAGAGGCAGAAGAGTGAGTCTTGGTGAAAACGCGCAGGAAAGACGGTTTGAGCCTGAGGATGGATCAGATTTGCTACTTGAAATGCGACAACAAGAGAATAGAATCAAGAGACATTTGTTAGAAACGTTAAACCATGGCATGAAATGGTACATTGTGGTACATGCACGCTTCAAGAAAATGACACCAAATGTTGAAGGCGTGATGGTAGAACAGGTGGATAATGCCTTCATCAGTAGTCCAACATATGCAGCATACAATCCGACAGATATTGAGAAGGACTTACCAGAAGCCTATAAAGAATTATTTACTAGGTTTGATGAACATGAGCGGCAAGGTTCTGGCTGGGTGTTGGATAACATATTATTCATTGAAGTGCATACAGCTACGTCAGCGCCTCTGGAAGCAAGCAGTTTTATCCCACTGCCGAAGAAAGTAAAGAATACATTAAGTGTGTTAAACATTCAGAATAAAGACAACAAGTGCTTCTTATGGTCTGTACTGGCTCACCTTCACCCTCACCATTATCATCAACACCCATATCGTGTGAGTCATTACACATCATTTGAGAACGAATTGAAGGTAGAAGGCATGACATTTCCAACACCGATTACAGACATTCCAAAGTTTGAAAAGGAGAATGATGTATCCATTAACGTGTTTGGATATGAACATGATGTAGTTGTTCCCATACAACTGAGTCGAAACACCAGTGCGAGAGAAATCAACTTGCTTTTGATTAGCAATGACAAGACAAGACATTATTGCCTCATCAAGAATTTCAGCAGACTGATGGCTTATCGATCAAAACATGATGGAGTTGCATTTTATTGTTTCGCCTGTCTTCACGGGTTTAGGCGACAAGATCTGTTAGACAAGCATCGTGAAGTGTGTGGCAAGCATGGCGCACAACGTTTATCATTCCCCAAGGAACCCTTCATCAAGTTCAAGAATGTAGCCAAACAACAGTGAGCGCCCTTTGTCATTTATGCAGACTTTGAATGTTTCACGAAAAAGCATGAAGAAGTTAGGTATCAACATCATCGTCCAAACAGCTTCGCCTATGTGGTTGTGAGCCAGTATGATACACGTGCACCAGTCGTGTATCGAGGAGATAATGCTGTGAAAGTCTTTTTAGACCATATGGTGAATGAGCGTGATCGTATTGTGCATGGTTTACAACAGAAAAAGAAAATGGTCATGACTCATGAAGATGAAGAGCATTATAAGAACGCTACGGATTGCTACATTTGTCATGAGCCTCTAGGAGCAGATCATGTGAGAGATCATGACCATATCAATGGTAAATACCGCGGAGCTGCACATAGTCAATGCAATTTACAATTTCGATTTCGAAAGGATCAGCAGGATGTTGAAGATTCTTTCATCATTCCTGTGTTTTTCCACAATTTACGAGGCTATGACAGCCATTTGATCATGGAAGAAATTGGAAAGTTAAAAAATGACACGATTACAGTCATTCCCAACACCGTTGAGAAATATATTGCATTCACCATGAGCAATCTGAAATTTACAGACAGCTTTCAGTTCATGAGTACTTCTCTACAGAAGCTGGTATCCAACCTGGCAGCAGAAGGGAAAGACAACTTTTATCACATGACGTCACACATTCACGATAGTGACCAACAAGAGTTACTGTTGAGAAAGGGAGTGTACCCCTACGATTACGTGGATGAGCCATCCAAGTTTGCTGAAACACAACTACCGTCCAAGGACAAGTTTTACAGTCTGCTCAGTGAAGAAGACATTAGCGATGAGGATTATGCGCATGCGCAGAAGGTGTGGGAGACATTCCACTGTACTACATTTGGTGAATACCATGACCTGTACCTGAAATCAGATGTGTTGCTGCTGGCTGACGTGTTTGAAAACTTTCGTCACGTATGTCTCAACACGTATGAATTGGATCCAGCTCACTACTATACAGCGCCAGGACTGTCGTGGGATGCCATGTTGAAAGCGACAAAGGTGAAATTGGAATTGATCAGCGACATTGACATGTACCAAATGGTTGAACAAGGTCTACGTGGAGGAATATCTGTCATCACACACAAGTATGCGAAAGCAAATAACCCCTACGTAGCAGATTACGATCCCTTGAAACCGACCAACTACTTGACGTACCTGGATGCAAACAACTTGTATGGCTGGGCCATGTCGCAAAGCATGCCGGAAAGTGGATTTATGTGGGTGAGCGAGCCAGAATCCATTGACTTTATGGATGTGGATGAAGATGATGAGATTGGATACATTTTAGAAGTGGATTTGGAATACCCATATTCAATCCATGATCATCATAATCACTATCCAGTGGCTCCAGAACGGAAATGTGTGAAAGTGGGAGAATTGTCAAAACATAGTCAGAAGCTACGGAAAGATCTAAACATGAAAGGCAAACCTAGTGAAAAGCTCATTCCCAACCTGTGTGACAAGAAGAGATATGTGCTTCATTATAGAAATTTACAGCAATATGTCTCACTGGGATTGAAAGTCATGAAGGTGCACCGTGCCATCATGTTTGCACAGAGCAAATGGTTGGCAAAATACATCTCCTTAAACACGGAAAAGAGAAAGTTGGCCAAGAACCCGTTTGAGAAAGACTTCTTCAAATTGATGAACAACTCGGTGTTTGGCAAAACCATGGAAAATGTGAGAAAACGCATGAATGTGGAACTTGTTCACAAAGAAAAGCGGTTCAAGAAACTTGTGGCCAAACCTTCCTTCCACAAATTTAGAATTTTCAACGAAGATTTAACCGCGGTACATTTGCGCAAAGTGGATCTGCTTCTGGATAAACCCATTCAAGTTGGTTTCACCATTCTCGACCTCAGCAAGGTGCTCATGTTCCAGTTTCATTACAACTACATCATGACCAAGTATCCCGACGCCAAGCTGTTGTTCAGCGACACCGACAGTCTATGTTATGACATAGAAACGGAAGATATCTACAAAGACATGCAGGAAGATGCCGACTTGTTCGACACAAGTGACTATCCCCCAGATCATTTCCTGCATTCCAACGTGAACAAGAAAGTGCTTGGGAAAATGAAAGATGAGACGGCGGGTATTCCCATAGAAGAGTTTGTTGGACTTCGACCGAAAATGTACAGTATGATGTATGGTGGGAAAGAAAAACGTACGGCTAAAGGCATTACTCGCGCATGTCAAAGACGTATGAAACATCAGCAGTATAGAGACAGTTTGTTCAACCAAACACAAACGATGACCACAGGACACATCATTCGAAGTCATGACCACCAGATCTTCTCGGAGAAGTTGAGGAAAGTGGCTCTCTCTCCCTTTGATGACAAGCGATATGTGATGAGTGATGGTTATTCCACTTTGGCGCATGGGCATTACAGTATATAAGGGGGAGACACTTCAACTTTAGAGTTAGTTGAGGTGTGAACACTGAAGCGTCAACATGAATCGGAAAAGATCTGCAACAACGGATATGGATACTCTTGCTGATACAGTCAAAGACATGACTGTGAAACATCCTGACAATACCATCAAGAAATTAAAAGTGGAGACGACGGTACCAACACCACAGTCGTGGGATGGAATGCTTTCTCTAGGCAATGGAAAGTATATCAAGATTATGAAACAAAGTAATGAAGGTGTGATAAACATTCGCAAATACCTCAGAGATGAGGGGACTGGAAAAAAACCGTCCAACGAAAAAGGGTATCTTGCTGACAATACCTGAATGGAAAATGCTGAAGAAGCAGGTGAAAGAAGTGGATAAAAGGCTTCGCAGACAAGACGACAAGTCATAACAAGGTAAAAACATGAATGCACTCATGCTGAACGGTGGTGTTTACCTTACTGTCAATGAGAGGAATGAAGTGATACTAGATTCTAAGACAAGTTATCATCGGTTTAAACCTGAAGTGTGGAAAGACTTTAAAAACATACCACTTGAACCTGGGTTTAAACGTAGACTTGAAAATAAAGTGGAAGTGACGGTAGCTGAATATGATTCTAACATACGTGTAGAAATCTGTAGAAATCTTTTACAGGATTATCCAAAGGATTATAAGGGAGTTGTGCCAGATACACCATATACAGATTTGATCCTCTTTGATATCAAAAACTGGCAGGCAGTCTTACGATTCCTAGAAGCGATACAACATCCACTCTTCACCATCTTGCGAGCATAAAAACGTCTTTGCAGACAAGGAGACAGCTCATAGTTCATCTGACTGTTGAACGAGATGGAAGACTTTTTAACGGAATATAAACCAATTACGCATGGATTCTCATATCTGAGAAACGAATATGATGACATTGTGCTAAGACATTTTGGACAGTATCTCGTCCTATCACTTGATGACCAATCCGTGTTGAAAGACCATCTAGAGAAGTTCAGGATACCTGGCTTTCTCCTGACAGTCTCAAATGAATTAGAAGTGCGTGTGACTGAGAACTGCTTAGACGTGTTTGTACAATTTCGCCAATATGACGAGCTTACAGAATGCTACGACTACATCACCCTCAACACAGTGGAATGGAACGCGCTGTTACAAGCATTGGATTGGAAAGAACCTAACGCTTGAATTCAAAGAAACAGAAATATGGCTTATGCGGGGCACCAAATCCATTGAGCTGACACAACCTATGCGTGTGATGGACATTGACTTAGAAGAAGGATATGAACTGAAACTGTCTGAACATGAAACTGTTAAAGTGATAAAGTTTGGTGATGTGTGTTATGTGAGCTTTCATAGCATTTACAAACATGGATGCAATGTCTATGATACCTATATCAATTTAGATTCTAATGAATGGTATTCATTGATGAATGTATTGAAAAATGAATGTGTTTGTAAATAAAAAGTTTGTAAATAGTGTAAATAGACTTTGTAGTTAAGAGTTTGTAAATAGTGTAAATAGACTTTGTAAACTTTGTAAATAGAATTTATAAATAGAATATGTAAATAGAATTTGTAAATAGTGTAAATAGCGTTTGTAGTTAAGAATTTGTAAATAGTGTAAATAGACTTTGTAAATAGAACACAATAAACAAGACTGTTTGAAAACTTGGTTTGTTTTATTTAACAACAACAACAACAACTTAACTAATATAACAACAACAACTTAACTACAACTTAACTAATATAACAACAACAACATTAATAAAACAATGGTTTATAATGTCTATATACAAAATCCTTTACAATAAAATCACCATCCTTTCTTTTTAATATATTCACAATATCAAACATACTCTGACCTCGAGCTCTATGCCATATATAATATACACAATAAAAACCACATGATGATGATATTGGCGTTTGTAATGATATAGAATTATACATATAGTCATTTCTTAAAAACATATCTAAACGATCATCGAGAGGGAACAGTCCATAAGAGTCAAAATATTCCACAGGGTCTTTATCATAATACACTGCCACCCAATGTTCTCCTGGTTCATCTTGATCGTCTGTGTTGATGACATAGGCGCCGCGTTGTAAAGATGGTAACTGGTCCATGGCAAACACGCCTTGAAACAAGTCTTTGGTCATGACATCATGACTCAGTATGGCATCAATCTGCTTCGTGTTCATGACTGGTAGTCGAATTGGATGCACTTATTTCAATAATGTTGTCAAATTCAGCATAGACAATGACATTGATGGTAGGTTGCAAAGCCGTAGCAAAGTTCATTTCTAGCCGCAAATTCCCATGCTTGATCAGGGGAAAATGATCATCACCATCATAATCCGGTGTTAAGTCAAACGAAAATAAAGCATAACCTCTAGGCCAATCTTCCCGTTTTATAATGGAACTTTTCTCACCATTCAATCGATCAAACGATTTGTAAAGCGTTTCAAAAGCGTCCAGGTATTTGTTCTGTGTAATGTCAAGCTTGAGAGGTTTGGATAGAACTGGTTCACCATCCGTGTACAGTTGCATATAGTCCAGATCAAAATGTTTGAAATCATATGGATTCCTCAATACTGATCCACCAAAAGCTTCATTATGAACCAGACCAATGACAATACGATTTGGTAATTGACCCAAAAAGATGTTATCTTTCACAAAAGACTGAAAGCCTGCTGGAATAGCCAAGACTTTACATTCTTTTCTAGTGATGATGATCTTGGCAGGACTTTTCATCAATGCATCTGTATGTCCTAACTGAATACCTGGACTCACCCTCACTTTGCGAATGGTTAAAAATGCCTCTTTCACTTCTACCTTATAGGTATTATCTGCAGCCATCAATACATAGTCATCTTTTTGTCTATGGAAACGCAATTTCAAACTGATACCATTCGGAAGATAACGATCCTGCTCAAACAAATCTATCCTTAAACCACCTGTGAGCATAACATCACGGCTAAGACGTGTATGCAAATAACGATGATGTAAGCCATTGTTTCCTTGCTCAGCCAAGTCACCGCCGTCGGCATTGACATGAAACCCGGATACATATTGTTCATGATTAGGTCTTTTCACCTCATGACTATTCATTGACCCAGCAGTATCCTTATACATGAGACGCATAGAGCGCTCAGAATGTAGACTTTCTTCCGAATCATGGATGACATGAGAGATAATGCTGGTATAACCATGAGTATTGTTGCTATGCGAAACCAAACGATCATTCAGAAACAATTCAATATTAGACCATAACCCATTAAACACATCATTGATGCAAGAGACATTATCATCTGCGCCACACTCTGTTCCATCAGCCTTTAGAATGCGACATACAATATGAAGTTTGCTGTTCTTTAAATCTAGATATTCTTCTGTACTCGCAGGAATGTAGAATTCTATTGGAGCGCCTTCTCTAATGCTTGTAAGTGGTTGATAGTCAACATTATAACTTTTCTCTACAGCAGTTTGCGTTGGTGGTACGTGAAACCATTCCAATGGAGAAAGACTACATTCACACGAATGATTATGAATGAGAGACATGATTTCAAAAGATATCTTTGCGATATTTTGATGTTATCCGTCTGGCTGTTTTTCGTCTTCTGGCACGTTTCGTCGGTTGCACACGCTTTTGTTCTCCAAACACACGTTCTGCTACTCGGCCCGTCACATCTTTCGCGACATTCTTTGTAGCCTTCTTAAGATGTGGCGCAACGATCTTAGCCCCAGCCTTAAGTAGTGGAATAGCTTTGCGAGCCAATGATCCCAGTATTGAACCAATACCATCGCCATATTGGATTCGCGCTCCTTTGAATCCTGGTAATTCCCCGCCCACTTGACGAAGAAAATGGTTGCGATATGCAGACGGATCGTGTGTATAAGCTTTCATATTGCTTTTGGTCGAAAATGAAGTTTACAGATCACCTTTCCAGTTTGAAATGGAACATTATGGCCTGTGTCGTCCTTAATATTCATTTCTATCATGTCAAATTTGGATGTGCTTACAGGAACATAATGCGGTTCGCCATACGTTTTCATGATAATATCTCCATCATGGCCTTGTATGCCAACAGAACGTAGTAACGGAACATAATAATCACCAACAACTTGTGGTTCACAAATGCTACAATACACATACAGTGTATAAAACCCCTGTTTCACATCCGCTTTATGGTCAGCTGTACATGTTTCAGTATACCAGTGATCTGGGATAAATCCTAAAATCTCAGCTAATCCAGTGGAAAAGGACACTTCATAACCATAATCGAGAAATAGAAACACACATCGTCTAATCTTATCATACTTTATTCGAATAGCTTCTGTAAGTTTCAGAGCATTAGTCGCTTCTTCATTGACTGCCTCACATAGTTCTTGTATGGTTCTATAGTACCCATAAGGAATATCGAGAGTGCTAAGAATAGGATCATCGAATAGTTCTTGTCGATACTGAATAGAGTAGTCCATGCCCTGTCTCATCGTTGTCCATGTATGTGGATATTGAATTTCAGCTAAAGCCACTTCATATTTTCCATTCAGATAAATGGTTCGAGGCATACGAATTTGATAATTCGAAGCCTTGTTGTTGGGATAATAGCTCATACTCGCATTGCTAGGCAAAGTGATGTAAAAGCTTGTCGACTCCATGATGGGAACTAAATGGTATAGGTGCGTTGACGTTGTCTATATACTTCACGATAGCGCGCGCCATTCGACCAAGTATGTAAATGATCTTTCACATCATGATGATGATCTACATGGTCTATAACTTCTCCTTCACAACAAGCACTTGTACATCTTATTTTTACAGGAATAGTTGGTTTATCTTCTTGGCAACAACATAGCTCTTTCAGCCATGTTAAAAATTTTCCCATCCTTCAGGAAACTGTCTTTGTTGACGTTGTTTCATTTCTGTTGTAATGTCGTCACGAGTGGTCTTTTTACTAAACATTGTTTTTGGAATATTAGCATCAACAATTTCCTGGATAAATGGATGCCAACCATATGGTGGTATGGCTCGTTCTTTTCTTCTTGTCGCCACCAATGCTTCTTTCATCAAATCAACCACGTTGGAATTTGCTATAATATCACCCGTTTTCAACACAAGTTCATTTTTCTCTGTCCATTTTACACCATATTTCTTCAGTTCTGCTAAAAGTTGTAGTACTTTTCCATGATAGATAGGTTGAAAATGACTTAAAAATAACTTTTCTGGCTTTTCAGGTGATGATGATGATGATGAGGGCTTTTGCTGCCTAGACTGACTTGTTCGTAAATGACGACCAAGAAGTTGAGACATTTCTATAGCCTTTTCACGTGTTCGTTTCCCACGTAAAAGTTTATTCACTTTCGTTTTGATTTCACCATCTTTTCCCTTCTTTTCTAGCAACATTTTATATTCATATTCAGGAATAAGAACCATTTTCATCGTATGTTTCATTTTAGCAGTAGTTTGGCTAACAAGGGCAATGCCAATCTAGCAATAGCTCCAATGAATCCTCCTTTCTGATTAATCAACTTCTTTTTTCGTCGAAGGGATATCTTCTTATCTGCTAGAGTACGTAGCGTATGACGTTCACGTTTAAATTCCTTAAACCGTTTTGAGCTTAAGGGTAAATGTCCTTGCAATATATTCAAACAAATTTCAAACAAGCTTGTTAATTCCTCTTTTGTAGCTTGCTGTAGCAAGGATTTACGTCGTTTAGGCCCACTGCGTGCAAGCAAATGAAGAAACGGCTGGTTCGCTCGAATACGTTTAGACATCTTGACTGCGAATGGTCAAATGAGTTGGTTCTTGTTCATACACTGCTTTATCAATATATACATAATGTGTATCTTTTGGTAAAATGCCTGTACGAATACGTAGTTGATCATTTGTCTTTGGTTTTAAATCAATGAATAAATAACCATGAGGTTTGCTAGTAGCATCTTGATAGGCTTCTATGAGAAATTGAGATCTTCCAGGATACATTTGCCGCGCCAATGTACTAATTTGTTGACTGTCTGTCGGATTTTTAAACAGAATGATATAATGTGTATTCAAACTAATATTTCGCATCTCTTTCCCATGATGGAATAAATTATGCACAATAAAGATAATGCTTAGATTTTGATGACTGCTGCCAACACTAAAGAGACGTGTCATACGCTCATCACTATGGCATTTGGTCATTAAGTCATCAATGATAAGTAAGTTTGGTTTCTTCGGGTTAAAACGCTCTTCAATGTCATCTGGAATGCCTTGGTAAAATTCCACGCCTTTCATTCCCTTGTACAAAGGCTGATCTGCTGCATAGAGCCATAAAATGCTTTTTGGAGAGGGTTGAATCAACTTTTGTTCTAGAATTTCCTTCACCAGAGACGTTTTGCCACTGCCTGTAGGTCCAGAGACTAAACATGTAAATGGATGCTTCATTGTTGAATGTCTGTTTCTTTCACCCAACTGTTAAACTTGTTTGGCCAACCTAACCACTTGACAAATAATTCTTTCACACCTCCTCGTCTTTTACGTGTTTTCAAGACCTTTTCAATTCTATAAATAGATTCAATATCTTTGGTCACTTTCTGCAGTTCTTCTTCATAGAAATGTCCATCAATATCTTCGTCTAAAAAGTCTTTCACACGATACAAATGTATTCCTTGCTTCTTACAACGATGTGTGACAATGAAGACTTCTTGCGTCCATTTGATGTGATAATCGCGTTGAAACACATATTTAATGTGTGAAATGCGAACATGATCTCCAATGTTAAATTTATACTTCTTCTTCTTCTTCTTCGGTTTCAATTTCAGTTTGTCGACATACATATACTTCCACACTTTTGATTCGTTGTCTTTACGAATCTCGGCTGGAGCATATTTATTAGGAAGAGAACCATGAGGTCTATGGTTGTAATTGTACACCAAGTCTGGAAGAATGTCTACGTAGCGGTAGGTTTGATTATGTAGAAAATACCGATACATCATTCCCTTTAGAGTACGAATGACTCTTTCAGCAAAGTTGGCTTTGGTTTCATTCTTTGTGGTATAAGCATGAATGCCTTCTTTCTTCAAAAATGCTTTTACCAATCTATTTTTAAATTCTGTTCCTTTATCAGACCTTAGAGTTCGCGGTCTTCGTCGTGTGTCATGAAAAATCTTTTGGAAAGCTTGTATGACGCTGGTATGTGATTTATTAGGTATTGGCTGTACCCAGACATATTTGGAAAACACATCAATGACAATGAGTAAAAAGCGTATGTCATCATTATAGGGAGCTATGTTTCCCATATCAGCCAAATCAATATCCCACATATCATCAATACCACGTGTAATGACACGTTGTCTTTTGAACCTGTATTTGACAGGTTGTAGTAAACTAAAAGCATCTTGATCCTGTAGCCATTTCTTCACTTGTGAATGTGTGACTGGTTGATTATGTTTTCGTAAGATGTGATACAGTTTGTAAGGACCAGCAAATGCTCCAGGCTGTCCAGGTTTGAAGTAGATATTGGTCAAGTAGTCTTTCCACGTTGACATGATGAATGAAAAAACACGTCTGAACAGAACAGCTTTTATTTTATAACTCAACCAACATCACTTAACTAACATGCATTTATAACTTAACTAACAAGTTTTTACAAATCAAGTATAGATACAATGGTATGAATAACTGGAGACCATTGGTCTTCAATGAACACTAACCAATGACTGAGTTCATCCAATGTAATAGCATCTACACCATATTTCTCACAACGTTGATTTGCATTCTCTAACACTTTATCTAAATGAATGTAATATTTAGCTTCATTCCAATATGTATAAACACATGCAGTATGACAAGTATGTTCTTGACACTCTTCATGTTGACAAGCAGGACAGACTAAATGTGCAAACTTTTTTACAGCTGATAACATTTCTTCACAATAAGCTTTTTGCACAACATATTGTCTCAGTGTCATGTCCGCCATTATGCAGTCTTGTGAGTCTTGCAATGCGGCACAAGTCTGTCAGGTTTAGCAAGTTATGCTGCTCCGGCAATGTAGCACAAGTCTGTCAGGTTTAGCAAGTTATGCTGCTCCGGCAATGCAGCATAAGTCTGTCAAGTTCAGCAAGTTTTTTCCAGTTGTTGTTCACTTAACACACTTCAAATTTACATGTTCACACGTCTGCACATCAAGTCTCACAGAACAGTTCTAACAACTTTCCCATAATATTCTGACCAGGATATCCAGATGACACTTGTTTCACACCAGCTCCCCACCAATGATCATACGTTGCTTCAACTAAAGTTTTGTCTTTACATTCTTTCAACTTGTTGCGAAACAATACACACTGATTCCATTTGACTTGTAAAACATCTTGCATTTTACTTCTCTTCACTGGTAAGGACATGGTTTTATCCCTTTAGCAATACGTTTTGCTTCATATCCATTTCTGGATGACACAATGGCTGAAGCAATATCTGGACGGTGATGAAAAACTGCTTTCTCATATTGATACAACGCTTCACTTGAGTTGAACACATGTCCATACTTTTCAAGTCGTGTTGGAAACATGTTTGAAAGAACGTCCTTATGACCACTGAATAGTACAAGATTCTCCATGTTGACTTTGTTTCTTTATTCTGACATGTCGGTTTCTTCCTGTAATAAAATATCTTTTAATATATTTGCTGCCTCTTCTATCATGTTCTTTCTTTGTTTACGTTGAAACCACTCACATAAAACTAAATTTGTTAGTAAGAAAAACATTGTTATGTTATCAATTCACTATGTTGTTACAAAGATGATTAAAAGGTTTTTATATCTTTAAAGTTTCCTGATAAAGCTGCTCCGTTTCCTCTTCTTGTAGTTCACAACAATCTCTCAAATGATCAACTACGGTGAAATATACTTCAACATCAGTACGAGCAGAATAAAGTGCAGAATCAAAGTCAAAGTCAGGATCTTCTTCTATTCCAATTTTATGACATTCTCCAAGAAATCTTGAATGCAGTTCAATCACATCAAGACTATGATGTACAACATCCCAAAAAGCATCCAAATGATAAAGTTGATAGTCTGGAGTGCCATAGCAAGCAAGTTTAGCAATCATCAAGTCAATATAAGCATTTTTAAAACATGCGTCCATCTTGTTTCAGTGTCTTGTGGGCTTTTACTTTGCTTCACTGACTTTAAGTACTCCACACTTGCCGCAGAAGTTGTTTGGTTCACACAACTTGCAATTATACTTGTGGCAGTGGCAATGATAATCCTCCATATATCCACAAGCACCGCAATAGTCGCAGGTAAGTCCAAGTTGATTTTGCACGTTCATGTTCTCCAACTGAACTTCAGTCAGCCTTTTCTTGGATAGCTTTGACACCTTCATCCGACCATCCTTTTGCAGCTTGATGATCGTTTTCTTGTCATGACATTCCTCACATGGTGATAGGGCTGAGTTGATGTTGTCCATCTCCTGAAGCAGTGTCTCCCATTCACCATCATTCATGTTGATGTGATGTGTGTATTCTTTCCCTTCAAACCGTGACGTGCGCACAAAACTCACATAGCGCATATCCAAGTATGAAATGACTTCAAGCCACTTCGTTTGCGTTAAGTATAGTTTGAAGCCAATGTCGCGTAAATTTTTCAAGCTCTGGCACACAATCTTCCACAAAGATGGTGAATAAGCACACCATCTCTCTCCACGTGTGATGCGTAGAAATGGCCCATATTCTCCATGCTCCACAGTAATGGTTAAGTTAGCACTAATTTTAAAGCTGCTGCTGCGCTGCGCTGCTGCGTTGTTTGTCTTGTTCTCCATGACTGCTACAATGTATTGATGATCCACTCCCTCCAACTGTCTGCTGAGAAATGACTCCACTCTGCTGAGTTCACTCCCTTTTATACCCAACTATCTGCTGAGTCAGCTTTCTTTTCAAAGAACTTGCAAACTTTTGAATTCACTTCAACTCGTCCATGGTTGAACCGAACAAGGTCTGATACATTATTTGGAACATCATCATAATAGTGTAGAATAATTCTAGTAGCTACAACTAACATGAGGTCAGTTGCCCAAATTGTATTCGCGTTGATAAATGCTAAATCAATGTTGTAAGTTGATAGTAAATGCAGTTCTTCACATTCATGTAGAAACGAGCTGATGAAACGATCTCTTGGAATAGCCTTTCCCACAGCTTCCCAATGCAGATGCAAATTCTTCACTTGCAGCATCCAATCCGATTCAAAAGCAGGAAGCTTTGAAAACACATAGTCAATATAGTTCACTTTGAAGACGTCATCCATAGTCATACATCTGTCAAGAAGTAATGCCGACATTGTGAAGTATTTTCTCGTCACTCTTCCTTTTATAAAACTTTGATGGTATATGGTGTGTAACTTGTTCAAACTTATTCAATACTCGTTCAAAATTGTTGACTCAGCAGAATGTATCACATATATGTTTCACTCATGCTTTTATGCTACTTCCATGTAATCAAAATATGGTGTGTCACTTCCAGACAGTATGACGTCATCAAGTGGCGTGAAACTGTCCTTTTCACCCTACTCACACGCCGCACCGCTGGGCCTTAATTTCATGGTAACAATCAGCTCACAAGATCATTTGATACTGTTCCCAGTTCTGGGCTAGAGGTAAATAAGTCAGAAATCATCAGGTAAAGAAACGGCGCGGGTAAGATCGAGTCTGCTCGGCTTAAACCGTTAGTTTTCTCCGGTACGCTTTCCCCGCAGCAAATGCAATACTCAGATTATGTGTATTAGTTGTATCAATTGTATCAGATGTACATTTGATTTGACACAGGCCGGTCTGGGCGGAATTTCTGAGTCCAGATCCAGGATCCTGGATGGTGCGGATAGGAGAACACAACCTGTTTGATGAACAAGCGCATCATGTTGATGTTCCTCCAGAAAAGATTTTATTTCACCCTCTGCGAAATGGTAAGAAAGCACTCTTGCATGCCTTTTCTAGCTCATACATTTCGCTAAGAAGATTCGATAACAGTGTGAGCAGGGTGACTCGGCTGACATTGTCTTTATCGTTGCTATAGTCATGATCGATTTCACACTTGTACGAGATGAGCGTCTACACAAAGTCAAGAAGACCTCGGCCGTAAAATTCGCACCAAGGGGAGGGGGTAGCACAAATGTGCACCGTTACATGCACTGCAATGGGGGTATATGAATTACGTGCATTTTGTGAGACACTAGAGACTTTTGCAAGAAGTAAAAGTTTCTCATTTTACGTCCCATTTTACTTCTTGTATGTGCTCTCTGCAAATTATTGAGCTCAAAATTGATATTTTGCTCTGCTCTCAAATATTCATTTTAGCTATCAAGAATTGAATTTTTGATCTAAAAAAAATCAATTTTTGATATCATTAAATCATTTTTGATATCAATAAATATTTCTTGATATTTGTTGATATCAAAAATTATTTTTTCAGATCAAGAATACATTTACAGATATCAAAAATACAATTACAGATAGCAAAAGTTGATTCTTGATATCAAAATATGATTTTTGATATCAAAAATCAATTCTTGATATCAAAAAATAAATTTTTGAGATCAAAAATTAATTTTTAATGTCAATTATTCCCTAATAAATGTGAAAATGGCAGGTGTGGGTGTGTGTGTGGGGGGGGGGGGGTTCAAAATTTGCGTAAGCCTAAAGGCTTCTGGGATCGGGAACTGAAGAAGAAGGAGCGGGAAGGGCTGTAAATTTGTCCATTCATCCACGGACCTTTTGGCAAACGTTTTCGCGAGCAGAGTTTGTCAGGGTTGTCCTCCAGCATTTCGGCCGGTCATCTTTTATCAATCTGTTCCTGTTTTTATCGGTTCTTATTTTTCATTTGGTTCTTTTAAAATAAGTTGCCATATCGTCGTGGCAGTTACTTTGTTCTGCGAAGTGGTAATGTTTGGTGAGTGGAAAAGTGTTTAAAATTATTAGACAAGTGGCTTAGTTTTTACAAATAATTTCAAAAAGATAAATTCAGAGTAGGAGGGTAGCCCACAGCTATATTGGAGTTTTTGTCACTTGCAGCACCGGAAAAGTACAACGTAGACATCGCCCTGGTAAAGCTATCGCACCCGGTGAAACTCAACTCCTACGTGAACGTGGCATGCCTGCCGCACGCCGACGACAGGCCGCCCACGGGATCGCTCTGTGTCACGGCGGGCTGGGGCCATCAGCAGGAAAGTACGTCAGTGCTCTCTGTTAACATTGCACTCAACTAGCACATACTGTAGCCTCTAGCCCGATCAAGTAATTCTGCAGAATGTTAATGAAATACAAGAAAAACACAGGCAAGAAACCTTTTGCAGGACATAAAAACTTATCATTTTACGTTCCTTTTCATTTCTTGTGCGTGTCAGTGCAAAATATGTTTTTTGAAAAGTTTAAACTTTGCAAACATGATTCAGAAGTCAATAATACTTCTCTAATTGATTATTTGGTACATTGGTGCAATTGTCCATGTTCATGAATGCCTTGTACACGTGTAAGAAAATTTAGCTGTAAATTTTGACATAAATACTCTCACGAATTTACGTGTATGCTGCATGCTTCCTTTCGACCAAACTCCGTATGTGCGTTTTTTAAGTTGAAAAATCGTATCTCCTCCTAGGGTTTTAGCCTAAATGTCTTAGAATTTTGGTGATGGTAGCGGGTATAAGTACCTACCTCACTATTACTTTTTTGACAGTTCGCCAAAACCCTATTTTCTTTAAAACGCATCTCTCCTCCTAGGGTTTTCGTGGAAACGTTCAGGAATTCTGGTGCAAAGAAGGTTGCATAAATGTTCACCTGGCTATTACTTTTCTAGGATTGGCAAAACAACTGGCGCAAATTTCGGTGAAAAAAACCAGTAAAACCTTAACAAAACTCCAGAAAAATAGTCTTACTGCCTTCTAATTTTAAGTAAAGCTAGCAAGAATTACTACCTACATGGCTTTTATTTTTTCTTGGTGCTTGGTAAAAGAAGTTTTGGCGAAAAACGCAAGAAAATCTTATAAAACTCCAGGAAAAAGCTTCATTGCCTTGTAACTGAAAGTAACAGCGGCACACATTACTACCTAACAGACCATTACCTTTTTTGGCAATTCGGCAAAAATTGGTGGAAATATTGGCCAAAACCCAATGTTCTTAAAAACGTATCTCCTGAGATTTTCATAGAAGCGTTCTAAAATTTTAGTGGAAGTTAGGGTGAATATGTGTCCACTTGTCTTTTATTTCTTTTTCCGATTCCCCCGCCCCCAAAATTGATAAAATATTGGCGAAAAAGATATTTTTTCGTAAAATCTTTACTAGCTCAAAGAAACTAGTCTTACTGTCTTGAAATTTTAAATCTAAAGAAATTCCAGGAAAATAGTCTTATTGCCTTGAAATTTAAGTAACATTAGCACACATTTCACTACTCAACTGACTCTTACTTTTTTGGTAATTCGCCAAAAATTGGTGGAAATATTAGCCAAAGACCAATTTTCATGAAAACGTGTCTCTTTTTACGATGGAAATGGAAACGTCCTATAATTTTGATCGAAGGTATATATAGCTAGGGACAAAATCTTCATGTTAGAAAAGATGGAAGCGGTGTATTTACTGGGCAGTATTTTATTTTTGTTGGTGGTTCTCCACATTATCGGAAATATTGGCAAAAAACTATTTTCTTTTTGAAATCTTAAGTGACAGGAGGTATATAGCCTTACTCTGTTGAATGTTGAATGCAGATAGCGTGCACTGGTACCCACTTGGCTACATACATGTGATGATGTGATGTTATGTGATGTGTGTTATGTGATGATTTCGCCGATTTCTTCAAATCGCAAATAGATAAAATTCGTGTTAGTTTTGATGACCTCGATATGGATAAAGCTCTTCACTACGACGTTAACCCAAATATACCCACCTTCGACACCTTTAGTCCCCTCACAATGGAAGACGTCATGGAAGACGTCAGGAAGTTAATCAACAACTCAAACTCGAAGAGTTGCAGTTTTGATCCGATTCCAGCAAATGTGTTGAGACAGTGTAGTGAGGCCGTGATACCGTTAATCACGCATATCATTAATACATCCCTATCCCAAGGCATTATGCCCAAACCCCTCAAGCAAGCCATAGTCACCCATCTTCTCAAAAAACCCTCTTTGGACTTAATTTTCAAAAATTATAGACCGGTCTCAAACCTCTCCTTTCTCTCCAAACTCATCGAAAAAGCAGTCTCCAAGCAATTTCTAATCACATTGAAACCAACAATCTGTCAGAACCTCTTCAATCAGCATACAAACAAAAACATAGTACTGAGACGGCTTTAATTAAAGTGGTAGATAACATCTTGTCCCAAATCGATCAACGCAATATTGTGCTCGCAAGTATACTCGGCTTGTCCGCAGCATTCGACTCGGTGGACTATGGAGTTCTGTTTGAGAGGTTTGAATTGTCCGCGCACAAGTTGTTTCAATCTCCGGATATTCTTCCAACCCAGTAGAAATGGAATGCGGTATACCCCAAGGGAGTACCCTAGGGCCCAAGGTTTATAATGATTACACCCGCCCTTTAGGTGCCCTTCTCAGGATCCTCGAGATTCTGTTTCACTCATTCGCCGATGATAGCCAGACCCTTAAGAGTTCCGATCCCTCACCCACATCACAAGTGGCTGCAGCACGAGACATGGAAAGCTCTATCACAGCAGTGGGGGAGTGGATGAATAATAATCGCTTTAAATTGAACGAAGACAAGACCGAGTTCTTGGTGTTTTGTAGTAAACGTCATAGAGATAATATTGTAATTAACAACATCAATCTGGGAGGCGACGTCATAGAGAGAGTTCCATATGTTCGAAATCATGGCGTGCTCCTCGATTCGGAATTGTCCTTCGAATACCACATTAAGGATATATGTAAAATTTGTTATGCCCGTATCAAGGCTGTTAGGAAAATCCGAAAGTATCTCACAATCGACGCCGCGAAATTTATCATCCACGCGTTAGTGATTTCCAAACTGGATTACACCAACTGCTTGTTGTATGGTCTTCCGGACAAGTCTTTACGCAAATTGCAACTAGTCCAAAACGCTGCAGCGCGAGTGGTAACGCTGAGCAAATCGAGAGACCACATCAAGCCCGTCTTAAAGGCACTTCATTGGCTACTAATAAAAGAGCGTATTCTGCTCAAGCTGCTATTCAAAGCTAAGAACCGTCTCGCGCCAGTTTACTTATCCGAGATCATTCAGCCTTATGTACCACCACGAGATCTTAGATCGTCCGAATCTAACCTACTCCATCAACCCCAGTATAACTTGAAGGGATACGGTTACCGCTCTTTCAATGAAGCAGGACCAAAAATGTGGAATAGCCTACCAAACTGTTTGCGCTGTATTGATAGCCTTGTTACCTTTAAGAAGCAATTAAAGGC
Organism: Protula sp. h YS-2021; assembly: GCA_949752745.1. NCBI lineage: Eukaryota > Metazoa > Annelida > Polychaeta > Sabellida > Serpulidae > Protula > Protula sp. h YS-2021. The sequence goes on along the minus strand of OX457025.1, from coordinate 52,282,379 downwards.
GTATCTCTTTCAGAAAGCATACGATATATAATGTATTGTAAATGTTTTTAAACAATTCTCGTTTTTAGAATATTTGTGTTTGTTATTTGACTGATATTATGTAACAGTATTATTTATTATTCAGTAATATTTGTCTAGTGCTTTTTTAGTGTAAGTTTAAAGTTAGAACTCAATGTTTGCGTTATGATCTATATGTACCGCACTGCTTCGGCTGCGGCCAAAAGAGCGTTATCCATTAATAATAATAATAATAATAATAATAATAATAATAATAATAATAATAATAATACATCTCTATTTTTGACTCGCCAGAAACTGGCGGAAGAATAGGCGAAAATTTCCTAAGTAAAATCTTAACTGGCGTCAAGGAAGTAGTCTTACTGTCTTGAGATGTTGAATAAAGGGAGCACTTTACTACCTGCATAGCTTTTACTTTTGTTTTGACGATCTGCCAAAACTACTGGAAACAAACCTTCTGCTAGGATCTTTGCGGAAAAGTCATAAAGTTTTGTTGGTATAAGTAAAAAAACATGAAAATTTAAGCCGACACCGGAGGAGGCCTCACTGTCCTAAAATGTAGTCTAATCTTACTGCAACGGCTTGGTGAATCACCACAGAATAGCAATAAACGTTCACTAAAAATCCAGTTTTTGCTAAAAATATATCTCCTCCCAGGAGTTTGTTTTCAAGTCTTAAAATTTTGATTGAAGGCAGGGAGCACATATGTGCAACTGGTTATTTTTGTCGCGACAATATTGACTGTAAAATCAGTTTTTTCAAAAACGTAAAGAGGTCCTCTTAGGATTTAGCGATAACATCATAAATTGTTGATTCAATGTACTTTGAACAAGTGTCCACCTGGTTATTGATATTGTTTTTGCCAAAATAAATAATGGAAATATTGGCGAAAAACACTTTCTTATTAAGATCTTAACTAACGCAAGGATATGGTCTTATTGACTTGACATTTTCCTTAAATGCAACGGACATTATTACCTGCATGGCTATTGGTTTTTGTTGGCAATTCGCCAAAAATTGCCGGATGACGATAAACCATTTTTGTATTAAAATCTTGACTGACGTTAAGTATATGGCTTGACTGTCTTGAAATTTTCCTTGCCAACACGCAAATATCATTTTGCCAATTTCCATTTTGCCAACAAAATAATATTTTATGTAATTTAATGTTTAATAGAACATAGTTTTTGAGTAGATTTAATACTTGAGGTCAAGGATTAGGGATGATACAATTTAGATTCCATGCATTCTGAGTCATGGCTTAGGGATGCAGATTCACGAATATTTTCAAGTCGCGTCCACACTCGATCCAACACCTGGGGTCAAGAATTAGGGAAGTGGATTCACGAATACTTTAAGCCGTCCGCATTTGATTCAGTACTTAAAGTCAAGGATTAGCGGTGTGGATTCGCGAATATGCCCAAGTCGCATACGCCCTCGATTCAATACCTGAGGTCGCGGCTTTGGGATATGGATTCTCGAAAGTGGTGTAGGCTGTCAATTCAATACCTGAGGTCAAGGGTTAGGGATGCTATGTGGAATTTGCATATACGTGTATAACAACCCAGCAGTGAATCATATGAAAATAGAAATTCTTACTAGAAGTCGCAGAGGTCAAAACGTATGTCTAGGTGGTCATATGTACACTAAAAGGTTGTAAGTCGGGACTGTACTCGATGGTGTTGTATCAAGCGAACCAGTCATAAATGTACGGGCTTACTGACTACCGACGTCAAAATTACTGCTCTACGCGGTTCGACACCTCACTGCCATGAGCCTTACGAAGACGCCGGTGGCTTGCAGCGTTTCCGGAGTGACATGAGAGCCGGAGCCACTGATGTTCACAAGTCGTCCAGCAGCAATTCTTGCCAGTGCTAGTGAACACGCTTCCGGCGATGTCCAAAAGCAGATCGGCGACCTCGACAAATACAAGCGTGCCATTCGAATACAGAAACGGATGGGACATTTTTCTCTGGTTCCCGCGCTGTTTGCGCAACTGTACATCACCTCGGCGAAACGGTTGGGTTCTGCTTCTATGCATTTCTCCCCGGCAAAATGCAGCAAATACACTCACCATGCTTCACCATATTAATGTCAAATGCGCCGCCATGGGCTTCAAATCTAGATCCGACTACAGTCGTCACAGACTTTGAACTTGCGGCGATGAATGAATTCCGCAAAGTTTTTGGTAACTAGGTGGTCACCCACGGCTGCTTCTTTCTTTCACCTTAAGCAGAGCACATGGCAGAGGATTCAACAGCTGGGTCTGGTACCACTACATCGGCATCGCCGGAAATCCGACACGTATGCGGCACGCTAGACGTAGCCGACGAACACGACACCCTAGCCTTCATCCGAGAGAGCGCACCAGAGGAAGAGCTCATAGCGTACTTTGATGCCACATGCGTCACCGGCTCCTTTCGTCATGTTCATCCGTCTCCGGCTCCAGGCAGTGACCAGCCACCCGCTCCTCGATGGCGTCGCATTCCGCCACTCTTAGTTTCGGATACGTGGAACGTTTACGACGGAACGCTCAACGGCGAACAACCTCTGTGAAAGTTTGAAATCATCATTCCTGCAACCAGTGGGTCATTGCCATCCGACGTTCTTTACCCGCGCTCTTGGCGCTTCGTAAAGACGCCGCAGTTGTTTGTGTGAAAATTGCGCATGATACCATGGGAGAGCCAGCGAAGAAAAGAGTACGCAGAGCAGAACTACAGAAGCGCCTTAGAATCTTTTGCGCAAATTACGGATCTGGATCAAAAACACCGGAAGACTTTTTAAGGGGTGTTGGACAATGCATTAGGTTTAGGCATTGACTTATGAAGTTGGAACTTTGTAAAAATTTCTGTTTTACAGAAAGAGATTGCGCAGTAGTCAGGAGTAGAAACTGACAGTAGATTGGGAAGCCATTTAGGTATAAAGTACAAGTGCTGGGTTAAATTTGACAGTAGATAAGTGAGATACTTTGTGATTCAGCAGCAGTACTAAGTATAACTTGTCATGGAATAAAGTTGGGGTGTAAGGATTAGTGCTGGGGATAAAGAATTATGGTGCCAGAAAAGTATGCAATTGAGATGGTACAAGACGTTTGTGTACAGTCTGTTGTTGTTCAATAAATTATTGTGTGTTTTTCTTATTTATCTTTTTGACTGTACACCGGCAAAGTGACCGTTGGCAAAACGACCTACACCCTCGTTTTTGATGCGTCTTTCTTTCGTCGTACAGATATTTGGTTACGTTTTAGATTCAGAAGCCTTTCAGGCACCTGCTAAATCATTTCTTGCAATCTCCGTAACTAACAGGTTTCTGCTGATTGTGGGATGGTAAATCCCCCGGTGGTGGGGGTGGGGAGCAGCGCTTGGCATCTTATGTGTTACCATGCGTGTCCAGAAAAAAAGAGACAGAAAAACACGTAGAGGGCAGAGGGGGTAATTGTGAAGCCAAACGTGAAGCCAGATGCTTCGTCTGTGTTCCCTGGGGCAAATCCTGGCTCATGGAGTGTGTAAGTGAGGTCATGATTGCAGATGGCAACGTGTCGAGCGTGGTACGGCATGTAGAGGTGCCCATCGTAAGCAACAAGCTGTGTAACAAGATGTACGCCGAGCTGGCCCACATAGTCCAGCTTGAAATCCCGCCCGACATGATGTGTGCAGGCTTCGACCAGGGCGGTCGTGATGCATGCCAGGTAAGCGCTTCTTCCCCACCAGCTCCCAGTATGTGTTGGCACAAAGGTATCTTGGCCAACAAACCCTGGGATTTATTTCATGATTGCCCGTACACATACATAGGAAACAGTAGTATTTTTGTGTGTGGTAGATATGTTACAGCGAATCTGTAAAACCAGCGAATCTATAGATTCCCTGAAAATTTCAGCGAATCTGTAGATTCGCTGACTCACTTAGCGAATCTGTAGATTCGCTGAAAATTTTCAGCGAATCTACAGATTCGCTGGTTTTTTACCTAAAAAATTATACATATACATGATTGACAGGTCATGTGACACATGATTGACAGGTCATGTGACACATGATTGACAGGTCACGTGACGAATGACGTCATGATGACGTCATTGACACGGGCGCGCGCTTTAATATCTGTTCCAGAACACCCTATGACGTCATTATGACGTCACTGTGCTATACATATACATGATTGACAGGTCATGTGACACATGATTGACAGGTCATGTGACACATGATTGACAGGTCACGTGACGAATGACGTCATGATGACGTCATTGACACGGGCGCGCGCTTTAATATCTGTTCCAGAACACCCTATGACGTCATTATGACGTCACTGTGCTTGAACTCTCATGAGAGTTCTAGCACACCTCGTGACGTCATGATGACGTCACTTCCTGTGCTTGAACTCTCGTTTCTTCCCTACTACTAGCAATGGAAACAGAGAATGAAGGTCGATTTTAATATGTTCCCTTCACACAAACCAAGAAAAAGGTGTGTAAAATACATCTAGAGTAACGTAATCACTCAAAAGCAATTAAATTTCAAATATTAGCGAAAACAAGTGATCATGTCGGTAAAGATGGCCGATCAGGCAATTTCAGCGAATCTGTATAATTTTTTAGGTAAAAAACCAGCGAATCTGTAGATTCGCTGAAAATTTTCAGCGAATCTACAGATTCGCTAAGTGAGTCAGCGAATCTACAGATTCGCTGAAATTTTCAGGGAATCTATAGATTCGCTGGTTTTACAGATTCGCTGTAACAGATACACCCAATTACAGCCCTATTATATGCTCTTCAAATATCATGAGGCCCTGCTGAAAGTGTGTACTTGATATCGTCATAACAACATAACTAAGAGACAAAAAGCATTGAGAACAGCGCAAAAATATGTAATTTATATGTAATTTATAAGAGAATATATTTATACTAAAAATCATGAAATAAAAATAAAAACCACACTCGCGTTTGAACTGATCAAGAAAACATAAAAAATTAAGTATATGTTTGTTTTAATTTTTATGTAAAATGATGACCGAAATTTTAGAGGTTCAAGTTATTCAAGGGTGGGGCAATAAATATTTAGATATCCACTGACAACATAGAAGTACTTAAACACACAATTTTGCAACAGAAGGCCTGTTTCGGAGCTATAATATGCAGTTACAAGCAAGTGTGTGCCCTTCCATGCATGTGTGTATGTGATAACCCCCCCCCCCCCCATCCTTAAGATATCTCGTTAATAACAATAGGACCATCTTTAAATTTCAGTACGATTCTGGTGGGCCCATGGTGTGTTTTGATCGCAAGGATGATACGTGGTTGTTCAGTGGAGTGGTATCCGTTGGTTACGGCTGCGCACGATCCGGCTTCCCAGGCATCTACACCCGGGTTCCCGCCTTCGTTGACTGGATTCAGGAATCTATTTCTATATATTAAGAATAACTCCTGGCCAAAAGTTCATATAGAGGAATATGATGCCACAAGAGGTTATAATGTAAAGAAGATTGTTCAGTGAGAACAACAGCGTTCGCGTCGAAAGGTGTGCGTCGCACAGAAACCATCAATTAACAATTAAATGATCTCACGTATTGTATTTTAGTGATATTCTCTTCACAAAAAAAAATTTTGTGACATTTCTCTGTATCAATTCGGCACAAATGAAACAAGTAGTTGAACTTTGCAAAATGTTAATGTCATTGATTAGTGAAATACCAATGACCGCGTTTTCGTTTCCCCTGATTTTCAGCTATTACCCTTTTGATTTTGGTTGACTGTTTAAAGCAACAAAAAAAAGCCCTTTCGTTGTTTCTGAAATGTTAACAATTTTGTTGGTTTGTTGTGACATTTTGACGTGATATAAGTGGGTATATTATCCCTTTTGAAACGCATTTAAATTAAAAATATTTTGACATGCAAGACAATGAATGATTTTTTTTGCTGTTCTTTAAAGAAAAGACAATTTAATTTTTAGTAAAGGAAATACAAGAACAGACATTGCAATTTTTACAGCACTAAATGATGAGTAAGTTGTTAATAGCAATAGGTTTGCTAAAATTCATTTCTCACTAGTTTAAATTCTAAACCCTTTAGAAGACATTTCCAGCTGTCACCCCATAATAAAAAAGATCTGGGTATGGAAACAGAACTGGTAAAAATAAAGAAGTAAATCATATCTTTTTGCAGCATGCGAAAACCGATTTGATGCATCAGGATTAATCAGGAGGGAAGCCAGAAACTGAACAATAAGAAGATGCAGTGATAACATTAAAATAAAAAAAATACAATCTTTCTGGTTACTCTGAGATTTTAACTCTTCAACAGCTTTTTGTTTGATTTGTAAAAATATATTAATTTGTAGTAAATCTTTTGGAAACTCTCGGCATCCTGAGGAGCACTCACTAATATACTGGTTTCGGACTGAACGGTTTTCAAATACATTTTTAAACCACACGCGAACGCCACTGTCATTTCCTCCGCCCCACCCACAAAGAAAACAAAAACCAAAACCAAAAAGAGGAATTGAAAATTCGGAAAAATTGCCCTCTTCAGAGCTTAGGTAGTTATATATTTTCCAGACTCACACGTGACTACAATTAGTTGATATAGACTTATTTTGAGTCAACATGAAATATTGCAAAATAGCTTGGTTAAATATGGCAACCTGATTGGTCTAGTCTCAAGTCAAAAAATTTTCAGTGTTGACCGGAACGCAAAAGCCGATAAATATTACAGTTATATGTTGACACCAGTTGAGTCAACACGAAAATATTATTGACCAGTTACGAAAATATTGACCTACAGGTCAACACTTTCTGGTTAAAATATTTCATGTTGACTCAAAGTAAGTCAACATATGCTAATTATTGACAAGTAAGAAAATGCTGACCTCTAGGTCAATATTTTCGAAACTGATCAGAATATCTTTGTTATTTAACTGGTATTTTGATAATAAATAACAGTATATAGTATATAGTATATATATTTTGATAATAAATAACAGTATATAGTATATAGTATATAGTATATAGTAATATAATAAATTAATACAATATAACATAATGCAATGTCAATCCACGTTTTCATTCATTTTAACATTGCAAAAAAATACTAGATGTGGCAGAAAAATTCGCCTTCAGGACGACGGATGTCTGAAATGGCGATGGTGCTCGCACTTGGTTATATAGGATGTGTATTTAGATGCGTTTCGAGGCCATGACCAAGCATGGCAATTAGGAAGTGAGTGCCCCCACCCCCTCCCCAAGTACAATCCAGGTGATTCACTTGAAAGTGCAACGTGTAAAATATTAACCTGCAATCGCCATCAAGAGAGAGACAATCACGGTGTGGTCATCCTCCTCACAGTACCCACCCTTTGGTCATCCGGTCACGCAGTCTATAGTATGAAGTCAATTTCTATGAATATTTCTCAAAAGTAGATGGAAAAAAACTTGAAATTCTCATACCTTATATTCTAGCTGCGGTCTGCTTTTAATAGTGACCTGCTATGGCAGCATTTCAGGTGAGCGCTAAGACAACGAGGTTGGTTTTGGGCTGCAAGTCCGCACCAAAGACGTTGATTAGACATCGGAGAAAGGTTGCCTTTCGGTTGCGACGACATAGAGATCTTTTGCAGGATTTACTTCTCAGTTTTACTTCTTGTATGTGCCAAGTGCACATTAAAACTTTTTTTTTGAAAAGTTTTTAAGTCAGAAGTAAACATTACTTCTCGAATAATATGTTTCTACAATTGATTATTTAGTACATTGACGTAATTAATCATGTTCCTGAATCCCTTGTACACATGTTAAATGTTTTATCCACGTTTGAATTACGAAATTTAGCTCTAAATTATGATATAAAAAGTCTCTCTTGACCTTGGAACATACACTTCCTTTCGACTGATCAAACACAGCTTCGATTGAGATTTGGATCATGCATAACAGTCATATTGTCTCACATTTAAAATAAGAACGCAATGTAACTCGTTTTTATTAAAACTAAATTTTACTTTTTGCCAAACACTTTTTTGTCAAAAACTTACACTTCTCAATTCAAGGGTTTCCTCTGACATAAAATTAAAAAAAGTTCATTTCTTGCAAAAGGTCTCCAATGTTGCAGTTTGGTCAGGTAGACGTCACAATCTCAAATTTCCATGGGCATTTGGCAGAAGAAAGCGGGAAAAAGTTGAAATTTCACAATTCTGTTTTTGGTCTATTTTTGAGGCGACCTGTAATATCTCTCATTTTGGTGAACGATAACACGAGGAGATTGTTATTCCGTTTTGACTCCGATGTCTATACCGGCGTGAAGTCTTTAGACGTCTACACAACTTTTCCGACAATTATTCAACGCGGCAGTGAAAACGTTTATTAGACGTGGCTAAAACTATGGTTTTGTTTGCGATCAAACCGTCTAACGTTGCTTCAGAAACGAGGAAAGTTACCTATTATATATCAGTCGTTCCTTTTTATTTTACCACATTATTGTTATACCATAAACGCAGCGATCCTCCTGCCTGCAATGCATTGAATGGAAAACATCGAACTGCACTAATTAAAAAATACCCATTCGGTTGCGTACTTTCGGATGCAGAAAAGTTACGCAGCAGAAAGTGCTCGTCCTAGAGCATTTGGCTCATGGCCTGAAGCAAAACGCTTTAAATCCTAAAGGACAATTTCCAGAGCAAAATCGGTCCTTAAGAGATTTGCCTTATGACTTTTGACTTCTGGCTTGAGCAATGTTATCAGATCTTAAGTGGTTTGCATTGATCGCGACGAATCATAACCAAGTCACTACCAGATTTATTGTTGCCATTTGGTCGGGTCAACGTCACAAACCTCAAGTCGACGTTAAACGTAGGAATGTTCACTGAGCGTGGCGACAGCAGTGAAAGTCAATGAAGCCTGGAAACTTGTGCTAAGACAGAGAAACAAATTCCTTGTTTTACATTCGAAATTCATAAGAGGTCCCAACATGCACTAGCTACCTTTTTTTAAATTGAGGATATACTTTTTTCTGGAACCAAATGGAAAAGAATATATGTACATTTAACAAGTCTAGTTTTTTCTTGCTCTGCAATCAGCAATCCGTAGAATTTGGGAGCGAGATTGGCCACATTCCTCCCATTCCTCGGAGTTTGGGGAGGGGGAGGGGGGGGGGGGGTGCTGGAAACAGAAATTGTTACCAACCTCCAGGAGCCGGCACTGAAAGTCTTGTATGAGAAAAAGTGTGGCCTACTTATAACATTTGTTAACCTGAGTGGGGAGTGAGACTGGCCAAAACACATTCTGAGATATATTTAAGAGTTAGCACACTTTTGAAGTGGCAAATTCTTTTCAGTCCTTTACTAAATACACAGCTATTTGCAACCAACTTCTTTTCATAGCCACTGGCCTCAGAAATCTTCAGTAGTAGGATAAAAGTGGGGCTCCGAAAACAGGAAGTGACGTCATAATGACGTCAGGAGGTGTTTTCGGAGCCCCATGGGGTTCCGAAAACAGTGACGTCATATTGACGTCATATTGACGTCATATGGACGTGTTATTGACGTGATATGGAGATCATATGGAGATAATATTGAGATCATATGGAGGTCATATGGAGGTCATATGAACGTCATATGAACGTCATAATGACGTAATATGGAGAGTGGGCGGCCATTCAAACGGGCGGCCATTCAAACGACCATTCAAACGGGCGGCCATTTTTTTAAAGCATTTCCCACACTCTCATGCATACACATACATACTAACACCATGACACGATTAGCGCTTATTTCGTATTGGTGGGTGGCCCTTAAAAGGGCCGGCAGGTTTTTGCCGCCGGACTTAGAAAAATTCGACGATGTCTTGGACTGGCCTGCTGCAGTGTGTGAGTTGCTGCCCATTGAAAAGAAAGTGATCGCCTCTCATGCCACAGGTGTAACATCTGACTGTGTAATAGTTGTTCAGGGCCAACAGCTGCGTCCAATAGGCTGCACAAATCAAGCAAAGCTGGTGACCACATTCTGCCAGTACCCGGTCTGGGGAGATCATGATGCCACATCCCGCGCAAATCTCCAGGTCCTGTTGGAGGAAGTATCTCCCCCAAGCCGGATACTCTTCTTCTTCAAGACGCGATGGAATGGTCTCCCCCAGCATGGTTGTCCTGAAGAAAGCCCCGTCATAATCGCCAGCCTCGATGTCCCTGAGTCGCTTTCCAAGTGTGACCCTTCTATTAAAAAAGACGGGCACGCAGAGGACTGTTCCGTGAGCCGGGTCCGGCAGCAGCTGGAAGAAGTACACTCTTTCTGGCGGTGTCGGTGGCGGTGTGACAGGCAGGTGAAGTTCTCTGACTTCAGCAATGGTGCGAGCATCATGTAACGCGAAGAAGCACTCCATGTTGACGATAGCGATTTTGAGCCCAAACTGAAATGAGCATGGGTTATATACCACCTCAAGTCAGGATCGGACCCCCCCCCCCGGCCAGCCGACCTGAAGTGAAGACCCCCCCCCGGGATAGAAGCAAACTGCTTGCATAAAGCAAGGTCCCCCCCCCGGCCAGCCGACCTGAAGTGAAGACCCCCCCCCCCGGGATAGAAGCAAACTGCTTGCATAAAGCAAGGACCCCCCCCCCCCGCCAGTCGACCTGAAGCAAGGACCCCCTCCCCTGGTCAGCATATAATGCGAGGATGGCCGCTAGTAGTATATAAAGGCGGGTTACAGCTGCATTATCCAACACAAGCAGCAAGATGTCGACAAGTCGTAAAATCACAGTGATGCGAAACTGCAAGGCAGTGACGCTAACGACTAAGTGTTATAAGTGTTGGGTGTGGATAGAGTATCCAGGGCAACCACACAACTGCCCGGTGCACCACAATGCACCACGACGGTACTGTTGTAAACCCTGCTGTGGTTTGTTATGGTACAAGTTTACTGCACGATTACCTGGACCGGAGCCATGCACAGACTGCTGGTGGTGCGGTGCGACGCTGAAAAACTTTGGATATTATAATTTTCAACCTATCAAGTGCTCCAGAAGACCTTTCACGATGGAACAATTTTACAGATATCAGTGTGATTGCGGAAATCCGACTTGTTGGTGAAGAGCCAACTCACTAACATCTTTCGGCCCTTCTAAGGGCCATCCTCTGCTGTGAAATGAAAACGCCAATTCTGTCTATGTATGAGTGTGTATAAAAGGGGTATGTCTGAGATTACATTTCAGCATTTCAGTTTCAGCAGTTGACGGAACAACAACCAGCTATGATGAAAAGTGAAGAGCATGGGAAAGGAGTAAAGAGACAAAAGATGGAAGAAGATGACATTTAGCCATACGGTCAAGTTCAGTGTATGGAATGCAATGTGAAATTTCCATCTATGGATACTTATGAGACACACACATGCAGTAAAGCTAAGATGAAAGGAGCAAAGAGACAAAAGATGGAAGAAGATGACATTTGGCCATACGGTCAAGTTCAGTGTATGGAATGCAATGTGAAATTTCCATCTATGGATACTTATGAGGCACATGCATGCATACCAGCTGAGATGGACAATGTGTCTCATGAAGAAGATCTTTTAGATAAACATCGTGAAGTGTGTGACAAGAATGGAGCACAACGTTTATCATTTCCCAAGAAACCCTTCATCAAGTTCAAGAATGTGGCTAAACAGCAGCGAGCACCTTTTGTGATTTATGCCGACTTTGAATGTTTCACGCAAAAGCATGAAGAAGGAGACAAGTATCAACATCATCGTCCAAACAGCTTTGCCTATGTGGTTGTGAGCCAGTACGACACACGTGCACCAGTTGTGTATCGAGGAGACAATGCTGTGAAAGTCTTTTTAGACCATATGGTGAATGAACGTGATCGTATTGTACGTGGTTTAGAGCGGCCAAAGAAAATGGTGATGACTCGTGAAGACAAAGAGAATTTCAAGAACGCTGTTGATTGCTACATTTGTCATGAACCTCTAGGAGCAGATCGTGTGAGAGATCATGACCATATCAATGGCAAATATCGTGGAGCAGCACACAATGAATGCAACTTACAATTCCGACTTAGAAAGGATCAGCAAGGGGATAAAGATTCTTTTATCATTCCTGTGTTTTTCCACAATTTGCGAGGCTATGACAGTCACCTGATCATGGAGGAAATTGGAAAATTCAAAGGTGAAACGATTAGAGTCATTCCCAACACCATTGGGAAATATATTGCATTCACCATGAGCAATCTGAAATTTACAGACATCTTTCAGTTCATTAGCAACTCTTTACAGAAGTTGGTATCCAACCTTGCAGTAGAAGGGAAAGATAACTTCTACAACATGACCTCTCACATTCACGATAGTGACCAACAAGATTTGTTGATGAGAAAGGGAGTGTACCCCTACGATTATGTGGACGAACCATCCAAGTTTGCTGAAACACAGCTACCATCAAAGGACAAGTTTTATAGTCAGCTTAGCGAAGAGGACATTAGCGATGAGGATTATGCGCATCGTGGGATACATTCAACTGTACCACATTTGGTGAATACCACGACCTGTACCTGAAATCAGATGTGTTATTACTAGCTGACGTGTTTGAAAATTTTCGTCAAGTATGCCTCAACACATATGAATTGGATCCTGCTCACTACTATGCAGCACCAGGACTGTCGTGGGATGCAATGTTGAAAGCGACAAAGGTGAAGTTGGAATTGATCAATGACATTGACATGTATCAAATGGTTGAGCAAGGCATACGCGGAGGAATATCTGTGATCACACACAAGTATGCGAAAGCGAATAATCCCTACGTAGCAGATTACAATTCTGAGATACCAAGCAACTATCTGATGTACCTCGACGCAAACAACTTGTATGGCTGGGCCATGTCACAAAGCATGCCGCAAAGAGGATTTATGTGGGTGAGCGAGCCAGAATCCCTCGACTTCATGGATGTAGCTGAAGATGACGACATTGGATTCATTTTGGAAGTGGATTTAGAATATCCAAATTCAATCCATGATCATCATAATCACTATCCAGTGGCTCCAGAACGGAAATGTGTCAAAGTTGGAGAATTGTCAGAGCACAGTCAGAAGCTGCGGAAAGATCTAAACATGAAAGAGAAACCCAGTGAAAAGCTCATTCCTAACTTGTCTGACAAGAAGAAATATGTACTTCATTACAGGAATTTACAACAGTACGTCTCACTGGGGTTGAAAGTCACTAAAGTTCATCGCGCCATCATGTTTGAACAGAGCAAATGGTTGGCAAAATACATTACCTTGAAAGGGAAAAGAGAAAATTGGCCAAGAACCCATTTGAGAAAGACTTCTTCAAACTGATGAACAACTCGGTGTTTGGTAAAACCATGGAAAATGTGAGAAAGCGAATCAATGTTGAACTTGTTCACAAGGAAAAGCGGTTCAAAAAACTTGTAGCCAAACCTTCTTTTCACAAATTCAAAATTTTCAACGAAGACTTGACCGCGGTACATTTACGCAAAGTGGATTTGCTTCTGGATAAACCCATTCAAGTTGGTTTCACCATTCTTGACCTCAGCAAAGTGCTTATGTTCAACTTTCATTACAACTACACCATGGCCAAGTTATTGTTCAGCGACACCGACAGTCTATGTTACGACATAGAAACGGAAGAAATCTACAAGGATATGCAGCAAGATGCTGACCTGTTCGACACAAGTGACTATCCGCCAGATCACTTCCTACATTCCAACGTGAACAAAAAAGTGCTTTGGAAAATGAAAGATGAGACGGCAGGCGTCCCCATTGAAGAGTTTGTTGGACTCAGACCGAAAATGTACAGTTTATTGTGTGGTGGGAAAGAAAAACATACAGATAAAGGCATCACTCGAGCTTGTCAAAGACGTATTAAACATGCACAGTATAGAGACAGTTTGTTCAACCAAACTCAAATGATGGCTACAGGACACATTATTCGAAGTCATAGTCACCAGCTTTTCTCGGAGAAGATTAGGAAGGTAGCCCTCTCCCCATATGACGACAAGCGATATGTGCTGAATGATGCCTATTCCACTTTAGCGCATGGACATTACAAGGCTGTGGTATAAAAGGGGGAGGTCCTCCAACGGAAGAGTTATTTGAGGTGTGAACATTGAAGCGTTAACATGGAACGTGAAAGTCGTAAGAGATCTGCAACTGATATAGATACTCTTGCAGATGCAGTTAAAGACTTAAAAGTGAAAAATCCTACCACTACCATCAAGAATTTGAAAGTGGAGACGGCACCAACACCACATTCGTGGGATGGAATGCTTTCTCTAGGAAATGGAAAGTATATCAAGATTATGAAACAAAGCAATGAAGGAGTGGTAAACATTCGCAAGTACCTGAGAGATGAGGGGAATGGAAAAAACCGTCCAACGAAAAAGGGAATTTTGCTGACAATACCTGAATGGAAAATGCTGAAGAAGCAAGTGAAAGAAGTGGATAAAAGGCTTCGCAGACAAGAAGACAGCTCATAACAAGGTAAAAACATGAATGCACTCATGCTGAACGGTGGTGCTTACCTTACTGTAAATGATAGGAATGAAGTGATACTAGGTTCTCAGATAAGTTATCATCGGTTTAAACCTGAAGTGTGGAAAGACTTTAAAACATACCACTTGAACCTGGGTTTAAACGTAGACTTGAAAATAAAGTGGAAGTGACGGTAGCTGAATATGATTCTGGCATACGTGTAGAAATCTGTAGAAATCTTTTACAGGATTATCCAAAGGATTATAAGGGAGTTGTGCCAGATACACCATATACAGATTTGATCCTCTTTGATATCAAGAACTGGCGCGCAGTCTTACGATTCCTAGAAGCTATACAACATCCACTCTTCACCATCTTGCGAGCATAAAAACGTCTTTGCAGACAAGGAGACAGCTCATAGTTCATCTGACTGTTGAACGAGATGGAAGACTTTTTATCGGAATATGAACCAATTACGCATGGATTCTCATATCTGAGAAACGTATATGATGACATTGTGTTAAGACATTTCGGAAAGTATATCATTCTATCAACTGACGAACAATCTGTGTTGAAAGACCATCTAGAGAAGTTCAGGATACCTGGCTTTCTCCTGGCAGTCTCAAATGAATTAGAAGTGCGTGTGACTGAGAACTACTTAGACGTGTTTGTACAATTTCGTCAATATGACGAGCTTACAGAATGCTACGACTACATCACCCTCAACACAGTGGAATGGTACGCTCTGTTACAAGCATTGGATTGGAAAGAACCTGACGCTTGAATTCAAAGAGGAAGGAGTACAACTCATGCGAGGCACCAAGTCCATTGAACTGACACATCCCATGTGTGTTATGGTGATGAACATTGACATGAATGATCATGGATATGAACTGAAACTGTCTGAACATGAAGATGTTAAAATAATAAAGTTTGGTAATGGACAGTGTTATGCTAGTTTTCATAGCATTTACAAACGTGGGTGTAATGTCTATGATACATATATTAATTTAGATTGGTATGAATGGCATGTGTTTATTTATGTATTGAATGTATTTGTAAAATAAAAGTTTAATGTAAAATAATTGTGAAATGTAAATAATGTATAACACAATAAAAAAAGAATGTTGTATAAAACTGTCTTGTTTATTTGCAATATTCATAATACAATTCACAATTACCAACAACTTAACTAATGCAACTTAACTAATACAACATCAATAAAATAATGGTTTATAATGTCTATATACAAAATCCTTTACAACAAAATCACCATCACTTCTTCTTAATACATCAATGATTTTAAAAGGACTATGTCCTCGAGCTCTTTGAATTATATAATACACACAATAAAATCCACATGTAGAGGATATCGGTGTTTGTAATGGAACTGAATTATAAATGAAATCAAACTTTAAAAACTTATTCAAACGACTGTCTACAGGTAAAAGTCCATAAGAGTCAAAATATTCTGCAGGGTCTTCGTCATAATATACTGCCACCCAATGCTCTCCTGGCTCATCATGATCGTCTGTGTTGATGACATAGGCACCGCATTGTAAAGATGGTAACTGGTCCATGGCAAACACACCTTGAAACAAGTCTTTTGTCGTGGCATCATGGGATAGGATGGCTTCTATCTGCTTCGTGTTCATGACTGGTAGTCGAATTGAATGCTACGATTTGCACTTATTTCAACAATGTTATCAAATTCAGCATACACTATAACATTGATTGTATTTTGCAAGGCACAAGCAAAATTCATTTCTAGTCTCAAATTCCCATGTTTGATAAGGGCATAATGATCAGCACCATCATAATCAGGTGTTAAGTCAAAAGAAAACAGAGAATAACCTCTAGGCCAATCTTCCCGTTTTATAATGGAACTTTTCTCACCATCCAATCTATCAAAAGATTTGTAAAGAGTTTCAAAAGCATCAAGATATTTGCCTTGATTTATATCAAGCTTGAGAGGTTTGGATAGGACTGGTTCACCATCAGAGTAAAGCTGCATAAAGTTAAGATTAAAATGTTCAAAATTGTATGGATTTCTCAATACTGTTCCAGCAAAGGATTCATTATGGACCATTCCAATGACAATACGTTTTGGTAATTGACCTAAAAAGATGCTATCTTTCACAAAAGATTGAAATCCAGTTGGAATAGCTAAAACTTTACATTCTTTTCTATTAACAATAAACTTAGCAGGACTTTTCATCAATGCATCTGCATGTCCCAACTGAATACCTGGACTAACCCTCACTTTGCGAATGGTTAAAAACGCTTCTCTCACTTCTACTTTAAAACGATTATTTGCAGCCATTAATACATATCCATCTTTTTGTCTATGTAAACGTAATTTCATACTAACACCATTGGGAAGATAACGATCCTGCTCAAACAAATCTACCCTTAAACCGCCTGTAAGCATAAACTCACGGCTTAGACGTGTATACAAAGAGCGATTATGTAAACCATTATTTCCTGTTTCAGCTATATCACCACCTTCAATATTTACATGAAAACCTGATACATATCTTTCATGATTAGGTCTTTTCACCTGATGAGTATTCATTGACCCGGCAGTATCTTTAAAGATGAGACGCATAGAGCGCTCAGAATGGAGGCTTTCTTCCGAGTCATGAATGAGATGAGATGTGATGCTGGTATAACCATGGGTATTGTTACTATGTGATATCAAACGATCATTTAGAAATAATTCAATATTAGACCATAACCCATTAAACAAATCATTGATACATGACACGTTATCATCTACACCACACAGTGTTCCATCAGCCTTGACAATGCGACATACAATATGGAGTTTACTGTTCTTTAAATCTAGATATTCTTCTGTACTCGCAGGAATGTAGAATTCTATTGGAGCACCCTCTCTAATGGTAGTTATTGGTTGATAGTCTACATTATAACTTTTTTCTACAGCAGTTTGCGTTGGTGGTATGTGAAACCATTCTAATGGAGAAAGGCTACATTCACAAGAATGATTATGAATTAAAGACATGATTAAAAAATATCTTTCTTATGTTTTTTTGATGTTATCCGTTTAGCTGCCTTTCGCCTTCTGACACGTTTTGCTCGTTTCGGTCTCTTTTGTCCTCGTAACCCACCACCAAACATACGTTGTACTACTCGACCTGTAACATCTTTCGCGATATCTTTTGCAGCCCTTTTAAGATGTGGTGCAACGATTTTAGCCCCAGTCTTAAGCACTGGAATAGCTTTTCGAGCCAATGATCCCAGTATTGAACCAATACCATCTCCATATTGTATTCGCGCTCCTTTAAATCCTGGTAATTCTCCACCCACTTGACGAAGAAAATGGTTGCGATATATAGATGGATTGTGTGTATATGCTTTCATAATGCTTTTGGTCGAAAATGAAGTTTACAGATCACCTTCCCAGTTTGAAATGGAACATTATAGTCTGTGTCGTCCTTAATATTCATTTCTATCACGTCAAATTTGGATGTGTTTACAGGAACATAATTCTCCATAACTTTTCATGATAATGTCTCCATCATGTCCTTGTATTCCAACAGAACGTAGCAAAGGGACATAATAATCACAAACAACTTGTGGCTCACAAATACTACAGTACCCATAAAGTGTATAAAATCCCTGTTTCACATCAGCTTTATGTTCAGCTGTACACGTTTCAGTATACCATTGATCTGGGATAAATCCTAAAATCTCAGCTAATCCAGTGGAGAATGACACTTCAAAGCCGTAATTTAGAAATAGAAAAACACGTCGTCTAATTTTATCATACTTTATCTGAATAGCTTCTTTAAGGTCATCTTTCATAGAATTAGTTGCTTCTTTATTGACTGCCTGACATATTTCTTGTATGGATCTGTAGTAACCATAAGGAATATTGATTGTGTCAAGAACAACATCATTCAGTGGTTGTTGTCGATACTGAATAGAATAGTCCATTCCATGCCTCATGGTTGTCCATGTATGTGGATATTGAATTTCAGCTAAAGCCACTTCATATTTTCCGTTCAGATAGATGGTTCGAGGCATACGAATTTGATAATTCGAAGTCTTGTTGTTGGGATAATAGTTCATACTAGCATTGCTGGGTAAAGTAATGTAAAAACTTTTTGACTCCATGACAGCTAAATCGTTTATGTGATGTAGATAGACTAGATGTGTATATACATTACTTCATGTTCGACACTCTTCATCCTCACTTTCTACATTGCTGTCTACATTATTGTCTAAATTGCTATCTATATGATCTAAATTGGTATCTACTACTTCTCCCTGACAACAAGCACTAACGCACCTAATTTTTACAGGAATAGTATTTTTATTTCCATTTTCTTTACAACAACAACACCATAACTCTTTAATCCATGTTAAAAAGTTTCCCATCCTTCTGGAAACAACCTTTGTTGACGTTGTTGTTGCTCTTGTTGCTGAGTTGTCTTTTTACCAAAAACAGTTTTTGGAATATTAGCGTCTACAATTTCCTCAATAAACTGCTTCCAATCACGTGGTGGTTCTCGTCGTTCTTTTCTTTTTGTAGCAACCAATGCTTCTTTCAACAAATCAATAATGTTAGAATTTGTAATGACAGTACCTGTTTTTAAAACAAGTTCATTTTTATCTGTCCATCTCGAACCATATTTCTTAAGTTCTGCCAGAAGTTGTGTTAGTTTTACATGATAAATAGGTTGAAAATGGGTTAGAAACTGTTGGGACTTTTCTGATTTTTTTGCATTAGATGCTGTAACAGACTTTTGTCGTTGTTGTTGTCATTGAATTGTTCGTAAATGACGTCCAAGCACTTGAGACATTTCTATTGCTTTTTCACGAGTTCGTTTCCCACGTAAAAGTTTATTCACTTTCGTTTTGATTTCAACATCTTTTCCCTTCTTTTCTAACAACATTTTATATTCATATTCAGGAATGAGAACCATTTTCAAAGTATGTTTCATTTTAACAGCAACTGAGCTAACAAGGGTAATGCAAATTTAGCAATAGCTCCAATAAATCCTCCTTTCTGATTAACCAACTTCTTTTTTCTTCGAAGTGATATCTTCTTATTTGCCAGTGTACGTAGGGTATGACGTTCACGCTTGAATAACTTATACCTTTTTGAGCTTAAGGGTAAATGTCCTCGCAATATATTCAAACAAATTTCAAACAAGCTAGGTAATTCCTCCTTAGTAGCTTGTTGCAGTAAGGATTTACGTCGTTTAGGCCCGCTGCGTGCAAGCAAGTGAAGGAAAGGTTGATTCGCTTGAATACGTTTAGACATCTTGGCTGCGAATGGTTAAGTGACTTGGTTCTTGTTCATACGCCACCTTATCAACATATACGTAATGTGTATCTTTTGGTAAAATGCCTGTACGAATACGTAGTTGATCATTTGTCTTCGGCTTCAAATCAATGAATAAATAGCCGTGAGGTTTGCTGGTAGCATCTTGATAGGCTTCTATGAGAAATTGAGATTTTCCAGGATACATTTGTCGCGCTAATGTACTTATTTGTTGACTGTCTCTAGGATTTTTAAACAGAATGATGTAATGTGTATTCAAACTAATATTTCGCATTTCTCTACCATGATGAAACAAATTATGCACAATAAAAATAATGCTTAGATTTTGATGACTGCTGCCAACACTAAAGAGACGTGTTATGCGTTCATCACTATGACATTTGGTCATTAAGTCATCAATGATGAGTAAGTTTGGTTTTTTCGGGTTAAAACGCTCTTCAATGTTATCTGGAATGCCTTGGTAAAATTCCACAACTTTCATTCCCTTATACAAAGGCTGATCTGCTGCATAGAGCCATAAAATGGTTTTTGGAGAGGGTTTAATTAACTTTTGTTCTAGAATTTCTCGAACTAGAGAAGTTTTACCACTGTCTGTAGGTCCAGAGACCAAACACGTGAATGGATGCTTCATTTTGAAATATCTGTTTCTTTCACCCAACTGTTAAACTTCTTTGGCCAACCTAACCACTTCACAAATAATTCTTTAACACCTCGTCTTTTTCGTGTTTTCAAGACCTTTTCAATTCTGTAGACTGATTCAATATCTTTTGACACTTTCTGCAGTTCTTCTTCATAAAAATGTCCGTCAATATCTTCATCCAAAAAGTCTTTCACACGATACAAGTCTATTCCTTGCTTCTTACAACGATGTGTGATAATGAACACTTCTTGCGTCCATTTTATATGATAATCCCGTTGAAATACATATTTCATGTGAGAAATGCGAACCTGATCACCAATTTTAAATTTGTAGGGTTTTTTCTTCTTTGGTTTTAATTTCAATTTGTCTACATACATATACTTCCACACTTTCGATTCTATGTCTTTACGAATATCTGCAGGAGCATACTTATTAGGGATGGAGCCATGAGGTCTATGGTTATAATTATACACTAAGTCTGGAAGGATGTCCATCTATCGATACGTTTGATCATGAAGGAAATATCGATACATCATTCCCTTTAGAGTACGAATGACTCTCTCAGCAAAGTTGGCTTTGGTTTCATTCTTTGTCGTATAGGCATGTATTATCTCCTTCTTCAAAAATGCTTTTACCCATCTGTTTTTAAATTCAGTTCCTTTATCTGACCTTAGAGTTCGTGGTCTTCGTTGTGTTTCATGAAAAATCTTTTGAAAGGCTTCTATGACGCTGGAATGTGATTTATTAGGCATTGGCTGCACCCATAAATATTTGGAAAACACATCAATGACAACCAATAAAAAGTGGGTGTCATCATTATAGGAAGCTATGTTTCCCATGTCAGCTAAATCAATATCCCACATGTCATCAATTCCACGTGTAATGACACGTTGCCTTTTAAACCTGTATTTTACAGGTTGTAGTAAACTGAAGGCATCTTGATCCTGTAACCATTTCTTCACTTGTGAATGAGTGACTGGTTGATCATGTTTTTTTAATATGTGATAAAGTTTGTAAGGACCAGCAAATGCCCCGGGTTGACCAGGTTTAAAGTAAATATTGGTTAAGTAGTCTTTCCACGTCGACATGTTAACACTAAATGATCAACACTTGTTAACATATCTTGCAATTTATTTTATCAACACATCTAACATTTTATCAACATATCTTGCATTTTATCAACACATCTTAAATTTTATCAACATGTCTTACAAATCAAGTATTGATACAATGGTTGAATAACTGGAGTCCATTGATCTTCAATGTATATTAACCAGCTACTTAATTCATCAAATGTGATAGCATCTACACCATATTTTTCACAACGTTGATTTGCATTATCTAACACTTTATCTAAATGAATGTAATATTTAGCTTCATTCCAATATGTATAGACACATTTAGAATGACACATATGTTCTGAACACTTTTCATTTTGACAAGCAGGACATACTAAACATGCAAACTTTTTTACAGCTAATAGCATTTCTTCACAATATGTTTTTTGCACAATATATTGTCTCAATGTAATGTCCACCATTATACTGCAATGTAGATTAACCACTCTCTCACTTCATCAAACAGTCTTGGATCAAATCGAGCGAAGTGATATGCTGCTTCCACATCAAACTCCTCAGCTCCACCAATGTTTGAAAACATACACTCTTTGCTGAAATCCTCGCGTAAGTTTGGTACGTTCAACGTGGAATGAGCAAGTTCCCAATAAATGTCAAAGTGCTGCAGTTGTTGTTGAATAGATCCAAAACGTGCCAGTTCACTTATCATGTAGTCCACATACTTGTCCTTGAAACACGTTTCTACATCCATCTTTCACATGTCCATATAACACGTCTGCACACTGTGACGGCTGGTAAGCAAATGACTCTCAGTCTTACTCCGCAGAAACAGTTAGTAAGCCGCACTTGTTGCATAAGTTGTCTGGTTCACACAACTTGCAATTGTACTTGTGGCAGTGACAATCATAATCCTCAGCATATCCGTAAGCACCGCAATATTCACAGGTAAGTCCAAGTTGATTTCGCACATCCATATTCTCCAATTGAACTTCAGCCAGTCTTTTCTTAGATAACTTTGACACTTTCATCCGATTGTCCTTTTGCAGCTTGATAGGAGTTTTCTTGCCATGACATTCCGTACATGGCAATAAGGTTGAGTTAATGCTATCCATCTCCTGAAGCAATGTCTCCCATTCACCATCATTCATGTTGATGTAATACTTGTATTCTTTCCCTTCAAACAGTGATGCTTGCACAAAACTCACATAGCGCATATCCAAGTATGAAATGACTTCAAGCCATTTCGTTTGCGCTAAGTACAGTTTGAAAACAATGTCGCGTAATCTTGCTAAGTTCAGGCACACAATCTTCCACAAGGATGGTGATAAAGCAAGCCATCTCTCTCCACGTTTGATTCGAATAAATAATTCAAATTGTCCATGCTCCACAGTAATGGTTAAGTTTGCACTAATTTTAAAGCTGATGGTCTTCTCCATGGCTGTGCGTTGAATGATGACTGCACTTGACACCTCACTCCTTTTATATGGACATTACATGTATGTTTTCATGAGATGCTTGCAAAATCGCGGAGTGATCTCGTTGAAACCATCCAGAAAGGCTGTTGGCAAACCGTCTGTCAAAGATTGTCTCATAACAATCACTAAAAAGTCTCCTCGTTTGCGACTCCCAATTATCCATTGAAAGAGCATTGGCATGGTGAAATGTCCTTTTTCATAGAGGTAAGCCATCATATCATACACCTTAATACGTTCTTCAAGGTACTTGAAGCCATGTAGCATGACCTTTGCACATTTGGAATCGCGATCCTCATCAACACACTTTGGCGCCGGTAGAGGTAAAGTCTTAAAAAGTTCCTCATGAAGACTTCGAATAAGTTGATAAGTTGAACGAAACGTCGGGTCATGGCTTCGGAGAACTGCGGCTCTGACGCGGGAAGATGCTCTATGTTTCCTTCTAGCATGTAGATAAGCTGAATGACAGTGTTCACTTCTTCCGTTAGGTACATGTATGTGTGCTGATCGAAAAAGCCTTCTTCACATAAACGCCATAAAATGTTGTAATCGATCAGAGGAATCACTGCTTGAAAGTTTCGTTTCAACAGCGTGACATCTGCCTCAGTAACAGGAATAGTTTTGCTCAATTCAAATTTAGATTTGAGCTGCTTGTCACCTTCGTCGCTGTCGTTATCGTCGTTGTCGTCATTGTCGTCGTCACCGTCGTCATCGCTTGACATGACCACTTCCTCCTCCTCAAGATGCTCTAGATGAGCCTGTAACTTTGTACTAAGTGGCTTGGCGCTACCATTTACAAGCGCATTGGCAACCCAGAACGGGTAGTCAGATCCCTCGGGATCGGGCATTGCTTGCTGTACCTGTTGTACTTCTTCAGGCCTAGTTTGCTGTACTGTAGACACGTCCGACGGAGCCCCTAATGCTTCCTCCAAGGCTTTTTCAGCTTCTGCTAGTGTACTTAGGAAGGTAGCAGTCTCCTCTGCAGTTAAAACTGCATTTGTAAAAGCCATTGTTTCATTGCTGAACAGGCTATCAATTTCCATGTTGCTAGCCGTTGCTGCTTTTCGAGATGTCTCCATGATGGTTTGGCAATGCAATGGCCATAGCGGTGTCGACCCGACGTTTTTATACTACTGAGCCGTGAGCCCAGCGGCTAAAAAGTTGGTGAGCCAGGAGGGGGGGGAGCTCATGGGCCAGTGAGCCGGGGGGGGGGGGTCCTTGCTTCAGGTCGGCTGACCAGGGGGGGGGGGCTCATGGGCCAGTGAGCCGGGGGGGGGGGCTCATGAGCCGGGGGGGGGGTTCCTATATAATAGCAGCCTTGCACTGTATGCAGTCAGTCTGCCTTTGATCATTGAAGGAGTAAGAGCTAAAAATGCAACACAAAGATGAATTTTTCTCGCCAGAGCTTCGGGCTCGCTACTTCTTGTCACAGAAGGATGTAGATCTCTGGGAAGATATCTTTATAGAATATCAAACATTTCTATTTCGAAAGTGGAGGAATTTTCTCAGGAACAGACCTGAAGAAGAGTTCAACCGGTTTGGCAGGGCGGCGGAGGAACAATACAAGCGCCGGAGGGAGAGGTTGCTCGACAGGAGCCAGGACCCGCCGCCCTGCCAGGAAGAAAGGCCAGCCAGGACCACAGCAGCGACAACCACGACGGCGGCGACCCCTGTCAAAGCGACTCCTGCTGCAGCCACGGCGTCGACGCTGACGACTCCGCCGATAGCGATTCCAACGGCAGCTGATGTCACTGTCTTGAATGTTCCGGCGGAAGAAGTTGTAGTCAAACGGCGAAATCTTCCTAGCGCCACAGTTACCAGGCCGGAGACAGTGACACCAGCTCCTGAGGAAGAGCTAGCAGCCGCTGTCGCCAGTATAACGGACCTCACGCAGGTGGACTTCAGCCTCATGCAGTCGCCCTCCGATAATGACTGCACCGTGGAACTGGTTGACGTGAAACAGGAGGATGGCTCTTCCAAAAAGTCATCCCTCCAGGATATCGTAGAGTTTTTGGATACGGCGGATAATGTGCAGTTTTGCAGCTTCTGCCATTTTGGAATACCGGCAGGAGCCTCTCTACGAGTCCACGAACAGACATGCCCAGATGCGTTAAAGCCGGAGTACCATTATTGTAACGTTCTGGGTAGAGGTTTCAGGACACACAGGGCCGCGGTAGCAGCGCATAGGAGGAGGGCTGGCTGTAGGGAGGATGACGGCAGCGGCAGAGGCGGAGACGGCGACGGCGCCAAGGCGAAATAGTAGGGGAAGCGGCGGCAGGGGAAGCGACAGGAAGTGAACCGGCGGAGAAAGCAGAAAATACCTCCACGGCTGCTTTTTAGCGGCCTCCCATTATTACGAAATAAGCGCGAATCGTGTCATGTTGTTAGTGTGTATGTGTATGCATGAGAGTGTGGGAAATGCTAAAAAAAAGGGGTCTATAAATCATTGATTTATACCCCCCATCTGTCCGTCTGACCGTCTGAAAAAGCTAAACAAATTGCTGCCCGGGTTAAAAATACCCTGGTATGAGAAATGAAACGCTAAATCTGTCCGTCTGCCCGTCTGAAAAAGCTAAACAAATTGCTGCCTGGGTTAAAAATACCTAGGCTTGAGAAATAAACGCTAAATCTGTCCGTCTGACCGTCTGATGTGTTATGTGTGTGTGGAGAGAGAGATTAAAAAAAAAATGATTGCCCGTCTGACCGTCTGAGAAAGCTAAACAAATTGCTGCCTGGGTTAAAAATACCCAGGCTTGAGAAATGAAACGCTAAATCTGTCCGTCTGACCGTCTGATGTGGTGTTATGTGTGTGTGAAGAGTGAGAAAGCTAAACAAATTGCTGCCTGGGTTAAAAATACCCAGGCTTGAGAAATAAACGCTTAATCTGTCCGTCTGACCGTCTGATGTGTTATATGTGTGTGGAGAGAGAGATTAAAAAAAAAAAAAAATGATTGCCTGTCTGACCGTCTGAGAAGCTAAACAAATTGCTGCCTGGGTTAAAAATACTCAGGCATGAGAAATAAACGCTAAATCTGTCCGTCTGACCGTCTGATGTGGTGTTATGTGTATGTGAAGAGTGAGAAAGCTAAACAAATTGCTGCCTGGGTTAAAAATACCCAGGCTTGAGAAATAAACGCTTAATCTGTCCGTCTGACCGTCTGATGTGTTATATGTGTGTGGAGAGAGAGATTAAAAAAAAAAAAAATGATTGCCTGTCTGACCGTCTGAGAAGCTAAACAAATTGCTGCCTGGGTTAAAAATACTCAGGCATGAGAAATAAACGCTAAATCTGTCCGTCTGACCGTCTGATGTGGTGTTATGTGTATGTGAAGAGTGAGAAAGCTAAACAAATTGCTGCCTGGGTTAAAAATACCCAGGCTTGAGAAATAAACGCTTAATCTGTCCGTCTGACCGTCTGATGTGTTATATGTGTGTGGAGAGAGAGAGATACAAAAATAAAACAAAAAGACTGCCCTTTTATCCGGGTGTCCTTTTATCCGGGTGCCCTTTTATCCGGGTGCCCTTTTATCCGGTTGCCGTAGGTGTTATGTATGTGTACGCAGTGAGAAAGTTAAAAAAAGAGCTATTGTTGCCTGTATATACCGTAATGGGTAGAGAGCTCTGGGTTAAAAATGGCGTCTCTTAAGACGGCGTTGCTCACGTTTAATTGCTTCTACGGCAATCCATTAGTGAAGGTATGGGGTGAGAAAGCCGAAAAAAGAGTTGTTGTTGTCTGTATATGCATTGAGAGAGAGAGCTCTGGGTTGAAAATAGCGTCTCTTATTTAGGTCACTTCTAATTGATGCAACGGCAATCCATTAGTGAAGGTGTGGGGCGAGAAAGCCGAAAAAAGACTGTTTGTTTGCCTCTCAGACGCCGTGGTGTGATGGAGAGAGAGAGACAAAAATACAAAAAAAACATGACTGTCTGGGTGTCCGTGTGTCTGGGTGTCCGTGTATGGGTGTCCGTGTGTCTGGGTGTCCGTTTGTTCGGTTGCCGTAGGTGTTATGTGTGTGTACGCAGTGAGAAAGCTTAAAAAAAGAGAGCTATTGTTGCCTGTATATACCGTAATGGGTAGAGAGCTCTGGGTTAAAAATGGCGTCTCTTAAGACGGCGTTGCTCACGTTTAATTGCTTCTACGGCAATCCATTAGTGAAGGTGTGGAGTGAGAAAGCCGAAAAAAGAGTTGTTGTTGTCTGTATATGCATTGAGAGAGAGCTCTGGGTGAAAATAGCGTCTCTTATTTAGGTCACTTCTAATTGCTGCTACGGCAATCCATTGGTGAAGGTGTGGGGCGAGAAAGCTGAAAAAGACTGTTTCTTTGCCCCTCAGACGTCGTGGGGTGATGGAGAGAGAGAGAGACAAAAATTTAAAAAAAAACATGACTGTCTGGGTGTCCGTGTGTCTGGGTGTCCGTGTCTGGGTGTCCGTGTGTCTGGGTGTCCGTTTGTTCGGTTGCCGTAGGTGTTATGTGTGTGTACGCAGTGAGAAAGCTTTAAAAAAAGAGTTCTTGTTGCCTGTATATATCGTGATGGAGAGAGCTCTGGGTTAAAAATGGCGTCTCTTAAGACGGCGTTGCTCACGTTTAATTGCTTCTACGGCAATCCATTAGTGAAGGTATGGAGTGAGAAAGCCGAAAAAAAGAGTTGTTGTCTGTATATGCATTGAGAGAGAGCTCTGGGTTGAAAATAGCGTCTCTTATTTAGGTCAGTTCTAATTGCTGCTACGGCAATCCATTAGTGAAGGTGTGGGGCGAGAAAGCCGAAAAAAGACTGTTTGTTTGCCTCTCAGACGCCGTGGTGTGATGGAGAGAGAGAGAGACAAAAATACAAAAAAAAAACATGACTGTCTGGGTGTCCGCGTGTCTGGGTGTCCGTGTCTGGGTGTCCGTGTGTCTGGGTGTCCGTGTATGGGTGTCCGTGTGTCTGGGTGTCCGTTTGTTCGGTTGCCGTAGGTGTTATGTGTGTGTACGCAGTGAGAAAGCTTAAAAAAAGAGAGCTGTTCTTGCCTGTATATACCGTAATGGGTAGAGAGCTCTGGGTTAAAAATGGCGTCTCTTAAGACGGCGTTGCTCACGTTTAATTGCTTCTACGGCAATCCATTAGTGAAGGTGTGGAGTGAGAAAGCCGAAAAAAGAGTTGTTGTTGTCTGTTTATGCATTGAGAGAGAGCTCTGGGTGAAAATAGCGTCTCTTATTTAGGTCACTTCTAATTGCTGCTACGGCAATCCATTGGTGAAGGTGTGGGGCGAGAAAGCTGAAAAAGACTGTTTCTTTGCCCCTCAGACGTCGTGGGGTGATGGAGAGAGAGAGAGACAAAAATTTAAAAAAAAAAAACATGACTGTCTGGGTGTCCGTGTGTCTGGGTGTCCGTGTCTGGGTGTCCGTGTGTCTGGGTGTCCGTTTGTTCGGTTGCCGTAGGTGTTATGTGTGTGTACGCAGTGAGAAAGCTTTAAAAAAAGAGTTCTTGTTGCCTGTATATATCGTGATGGAGAGAGCTCTGGGTTAAAAATGGCGTCTCTTAAGACGGCGTTGCTCACGTTTAATTGCTTCTACGGCAATCCATTAGTGAAGGTATGGAGTGAGAAAGCCGAAAAAAGAGTTGTTGTTGTCTGTATATGCATTGAGAGAGAGCTCTGGGTTGAAAATAGCGTCTCTTATTTAGGTCAGTTCTAATTGCTGCTACGGCAATCCATTAGTGAAGGTGTGGGGCGAGAAAGCCGAAAAAAGACTGTTTGTTTGCCTCTCAGACGCCGTGGTGTGATGGAGAGAGAGAGAGACAAAAATACAAAAAAAAACATGACTGTCTGGGTGTCCGTGTGTCTGGGTGTCCGTGTCTGGGTGTCCGTGTGTCTGGGTGTCCGTTTGTTCGGTTGCCGTAGGTGTTATGTGTGTGTACGCAGTGAGAAAGCTTTAAAAAAAGAGTTCTTGTTGCCTGTATATATCGTGATGGAGAGAGCTCTGGGTTAAAAATGGCGTCTCTTAAGGAAAAGAGTGCTCATTTCTTTTAATTGCTGCTACGACAATCCATTAGTGAAGGTGTGTGGGTTTAGAGAGTGAGAAAGCCGAAAAGACTGCTTGTTTGCCCCTCAGACGCCGTGTGGAGAGAGAGGCAAAAAAAACAAACAAAAAAAGACTGTCCGTTTGTCCGAGTGTCCGTTTGTCCGTGTAGACCGTTTGTCCGGGTGTCCGTTTGTCCGACTGACCCGTTACCAGTCTGGTCTGCTGTGTGTTTGGAGCGAGAAAGCTGAAAAAAAGGGTGGCCATTGCTTGTATACATAGAGTGGCCTGCGGTGAGCCAGCGGCTTAAAAGTTGGTGAGCCGGGGGGGGGGGGGGGCTCAGTGGGCCGGGGGGGCGGGGTCCGGTCGACTAGCTCACCCATATAGATACTGTGTATGCTTAAAGGTCGGTGGGCCGGGGGGGGGGGGACTCATGGGCCAGTGAGCCGGGGGGGGGGGGGTGCCTACCAACCTGGTGTTTGGCAGGCCCCGGGGGGCTTGCCAACCTGGTGATGGCAGGCCCCGCCATGCTTCGATGCTCGGGTGCTCGAGTGCTTGGGTGCTCGGGTGCTTGAGTGCTCGGGTGCTCGAGTGCTCAAGTGCTCAAGTGCTTGAGTGCTCAAGTGCTCAAGTGCTCAATTGCTCAAGTGCTCGAGTGCTCAAGTGCTCGAGTGCTCGAGTGCTCAAGTGCTCGAGTGCTCAAGTGCTTGAGTGCTCGGGTGCTCGAGTGCTCAAGTGCTCGGGTGCTCGAGTGCTCGGGTGTCATTTTGTTGTTTGAATGGCCGCCCGTTTGAATGGTCGTTTGAATGGCCGCCCGTTTGAATGGCCGCCCACTCTCCATATTACGTCATTATGACGTTCATATGACGTTCATATGACCTCCATATGACCTCCATATGATCTCCATATGATCTCCATATGATCTCCATATGATCTCCATATCACGTCAATAACACGTCCATATGACGTCAATATGACGTCAATATGACGTCACTATTTTCGGAACCCCATGGGGCTCCGAAAACACCTCCTGACGTCATTATGACGTCACTTCCCGTTTTCGGAGCCCCACTTTTATCCTACTTTCAGTACTCGATGTCCTTATTTTTTCTTGTTCTTTCTTTTTTAACCTGCTTAGGATCTGATAACAGTGCTTTTACAGACATTGAAAATCTATGCAGCGATACGAACTGTTTAAAAACAAGTTATTATACGGTCCCTCAATACAACCAAGTTTCATTTCCACAGTCTATTCTATTTCATGGTTGGAAATGCCTAATAGGTATTTTCGGAACATACCATTGCTATCGTTTTCTAAAGTTATCATGACTTAAAGTGCTTACAAATCCAAATCGTATCCGTCTTACAGTGTACGATGATTTTATAAACGCACGTTTTCTTGAAACATTTTTTTTCAATAGGGCATAGTGACAGTAAAATATAAATGCCAATCAACAAAGGAGAACATCTGAGACGCTTGCAGTAAATTATAGGAATCAATGCGCATCCGACATTTTTGTTTCTGTTTGTTTAAAATCGCAAGACAATTTGTAACATACTTTGTTTATCCTTAATTGTCACATCGCATCGCAACGTTTTTCGTGTCGAAAAATTAAGCTGTTCTTATATGGAATGTCGTTTTAACATTTAATCCTTATATTTGATATCAAAATATAATGAAAGATGTCAAAAGATCTATTTAGATCTCATAGATGTCATTAATTTATATTTTGCTATCAATAATTGAATTTTAGATGGCAAAAATATATTTTTGAGATCAAAAAATCAATTTTACAAACCTAAAAAATCTTAAGGGAGACACACATTCACATAAAATTTAACGCATGGCCAATTAAAGTTTGGAGATGAAAACTTGAATTATTGAGATCAATAATAGCAACATAATTTTTGAGCTCATGAATTGCTTCTTTTTTGTACAGCAAAAATTAAAAGAATCAGTCCGTATACAAGGACCAGTTATTTTATTTGCAGAAGTGTGCTTCTGAATTTTTAATATAAAAACAGACTGATATTTTGATATAAAAAAATCATTTGCAGATTTAAAAATGTAATTTAAAAAAGTTTTGTTATGAAATAAAGATATCTAAGATAAATTCTTGATATCAATAAAAGGGAAATGAACTATTAAGCTCAAAATTGATATTTTGATCTCAAATGTTTAATTTTTGCTATCAAAAATTGAATTTTTGATCTCAAAAAATTAATTTTAGATATGACTAAATCATTTTTGATATCAATAAATATTTATTGATATCTCTAAATATTTTTTGATAACAAGAATTATTTTTTGAGATCAAGAATACATTTAGAGATATCAAAAATATAATTACAGATAGCAAGAATTATTTCTTGATATCAAAATATGGCTTTTTGATATCAAACAATCAATTTTTGAGATCAAAAATTGATTCTTGATATCAATAATTCTCTAATAAATGTGAAAATGGCATTCCATATTCTTACGGAAAATTATATACTTAAGGAGCTGGAGAATTTTCCGCAATTATAGCAGGCCGTGGCAAAACTTGCTCCACAATAACAATGCCGACGTGTGTATCAGAGCGTATGTTATATGACTGACAGCAAGTCAGAACCAATCACATGTCATTGTAGGCCGGTCATTTTCATTTAAAGCGCGCTTGAATAATCACACCGAATATACGCGTCAAATGTTTCTCATCTATTTCGGGTCACATGTAATAATCAATAGACCTGCTGGATTTTTAACTTTAGCGTTTTTTTTAATACACGAGGGGAGGGACATTTGTTGTGATTGAACTACCTTTTAAACTTCGTTTAAGCTTAGTCGCAGTCGCCCTATCTCCGCGTCTTATAATATGGTAGAGCAGCGCCCGCAGGCAGTGTTGGGCACAGACAAAACAGCCCTGGTAAAAAAAAGAAAGCAAACAGCCTGTTGTTTGCAGTTAATTGTCTTGTTTTTACACCAAGAGCGGTGTCGGTGTTTGCTCCTGTGCTGATCAAGCAAGCGGATAAATATGCCAATAATGTAAATAGTTCTGTAAGTAATAAATTATTTTTAAAAAAAACCGTCGTGAGGTTTTACTGAACTTATTTCAACTCAGTAATTTTACTGAATTTATTTCAACTCAGTAATTTTATCACAGATATTTTTGTCAGAACAGAAAAAAATTAATTCATTATTGCTATCAGCTGTTTTCAACAATTTTTGGTATAAGGCGGAATATGCACAGGATTTTCACTAACTTTTTATGTGAATTAAGTTAAATATGTAACTTAGTGTTTGATTTATACATTTTTTAATTTACTCCTGAGTTGAACAGATTAGTAACAATGACGCAAACTGCATCGTTTTTTTGTTTACTTCGGAAAAGCTAACGTTTGCTTATCTCCACCTTTGGACGTGATTTCCCTTATTGGCGGTATTGACGCATATATTGTGAAATGAACTTTTATACACGTGTAGGCTTACAATGTAAATCAACATTGCCAAAAATTGCCTTATAAGGCAATATCAGAAACAGTCGAGAGTTAAAATTTGGCATGAAGATAGTTGAGACCATGACAATTTTTTTTCATTTTGTACTTTCAAATATTTTCTTTCTAACTGCACTTGGCATGGTGGCATTATTTTCAACAAAATTCTATAATTTTAAGCTTTCATATAAAACATTTACACTCCCAAATGTAAATTCGCTACTCGTTCGCAAAATTGGTCTAGTCTTTGCGTCTACCTGAATCGACGCCCTTTAGCCTAGTGGTCAAGACCGCTATTTTTTAGACACATAAACTAGTTAAGGAATTACTCAGCTTCAGCATATTGTCGGGATACGGTCGCACTACAGAAATGATTTATATTTATGTGGGCGATTTAGCACTTTCTTAAGACTGGAATCCCCGAAGGTCCCGATTGTTAAGCTTGTGGGAGGTGCAGGGCAGTTGTTTCAAATCGCGAATTTACTGTCATTCAAAATATATTTCAGGCTTAAGGGTAGGAGAAGTTAAAACGAGTAACCTAACCCCAATGCGCCCAACCCACACCCCCACTCCTAACATGGCGCCCACACCGGATAAGTCAAAATTTTGCATTTTGCTTTACCAAAGGTATGGATTATGGCGAGATCCTGATATCAGTATAGCTTAGGTTTACTGATAGCTAAAACTGTGGCTTTTTAAGCAGTGAAAATTACGGAGGGGGATGGGGTTACTCAAGCACTAGCAAGTACCCGACCCCTTCCTAACTAGTTCAGAACTTATAATTCTGGAGCAATTTAACATTCATTATATTTACTTATGTACTTTATTACTATGGAATGCCATTTTGACATTTATTAGGGAATTATTGATATCAAGAATTAATTTTTGATCTCAAAATAATCATATTTTGATATCAAGAATTAATTTTTCTATCTGTAATTATATTTTTGGTATCTCCAAATGTATTCTTTATCTCAAGAAAATAATATCAAGAAATATTCATTGATATCAAAAATGATTTCACGATATCTAAAATTGTTTTTTTTTTTTTTGAGATCAAAAATTCAATTCTTGATAGCAAAAATGAAATATTTGATAGCAAAATATCAATTTTGAGCTTAATAATTTATTTTCTTTTTATCGATATCAAGATTGATAATTCACATATCATTATTTCTGAATGAGACTTTTTTGTTTTGTTTGGGAAATCTGCAAATGCTTTTTTGGTCTCAAAAATTTTTGATATCAAAATATCAGCCTATTTTTTACATACAAAATTCAGAAGCACATATATATGTGAATAAAATAATGACTGATCCTTGTACAAAAATTCTTTCT
The DNA here is from genome assembly GCA_949752745.1 of Protula sp. h YS-2021. Lineage (NCBI taxonomy): Eukaryota > Metazoa > Annelida > Polychaeta > Sabellida > Serpulidae > Protula > Protula sp. h YS-2021. The sequence goes on along the minus strand of OX457025.1, from coordinate 52,248,605 downwards.
TTTAATTTTTTACTGTACAAAAAAGAAGCAATCCTTGAGATCAAAGATTGTGTTGTTATTATTGATATCAATAATTCAAGTTTTCCTCTCCAAAATTTGTTAAATTTTATATAAATGTGTGTCTCCGTTGAGATTTTTTTAGGTTTGTAAATTAATTTTTTTGACCTCAGAAATCAATTTTTGCCATCTAAAATTCAATTATTGACAGCAAAATATAAATTATTGAGATCTACAATGATTTATTGATATCTTTAATTATATTTTGATATCAAAAATAGGCATTAAATGTTAAAACGGCATTCCATATATTACCGCAGTTTGCTTAGACTGACACGATTTGCCAGTTATCCATTTGGTTATCTTGACCTGATATAAGCTATTCCTTGAATAGAAGAAAAGACTATTTTGCATACTGTTTCATTCCTCCTATCCAAAATATGCAAGATATCAAAAGAATATCCAGGAGACTATAGACAATGTAGGGAAAGGCGTGAAGACTGCGCGATAAATAAAGGCTGATGGAATCCTAACTTTCCTTTACACATTCGTTCAAATGTTCAAATGTTTCAAATCAATATCAATTTAATATACCAAACATCTTACCTACAAGCATTGAAACATAAACAAAGACGACAAATATTACTTTACTGTGTCACCACCTTACTGCTTTCCTCGTAGTCGTAATGAATTCCATCTTGATGTGATAATTTGGCTGCTTTTTGGTGAGCTTTTATACAACCATTTACGTTCTCCGGACGCAAATCTGATATCCATAAATAAACCAAACTACTCCAGAAAACATCATCAGTAGCCTACTCTGGCGGTGATGGCTAAAAAACAATTGCAATTCTTGTGCATGCAATGAGCATAACACCGTTGGTGGGGGGAGGACAGGGGGAGACCGCCTAGGGGGGAGACCGCCAGGGGGGAAACCGCCGGGGGGGGGGGGAAGCGCCAGGGGGAGACCGCCTGTTCTTATTTGTTTAAACGGGAGGAATAAACGCCATGCATGGACAGAATGTAACATCATTCAACCATTCCACCTTCAGATGCAAAATTGGTCAAAACTTGTCACTCACACCCTAGTAGAAAGAGATTTTTTTTTTGTATTAACAACTCCGGAAAATAAACAAATATCGTTTGGAATTCAAACTACAGTGACCGTATTATTAAAAGTTAACTGCACTGTTAACCGAATCTGTTAACTGCTCATTTAGCAAGCAGAACTTTTGAAAGTTAATTAACAAATTTTATGTAAAACCAAATTCTTGTAAAAATCGTTTGCGCAATTTAGCTAAATCCACTGATTTACCTTGTGCGATGTACAGTTAACTGTACAATTAACTTTTGTGAATACCAGGGTAGACGTGTCGATTTAGTGTAATTACCTCAAGGGTATTGGAAACTGGGAACCATTAAATAAACTTTGTCTTGATTTTGGCTGGTTTTTATTCACAACGCTTTTCCACATTAATATACACAATACAAAGAGACATGATTTAACACTGGTGCCCCTAATAAAAATACAAAACTCCCCCTTGACATAGTGCTACATACCGTGAAAAAGGGGCGGGAGGGTGGGACGCTTTATAAATCCAAGTAACTCCTGATTTTTAACCCTTAAGCCTTCTAACCAACAGCTATATACATGCAGCAATTCAGATTATAACATTTTAACTATCTCGGATTTAACACTGGCGCGCTACACGAAAAGTGAGTTCTCATTCAGGAGAAAGCCTGCAGATCCACACTATGCGCCACTCACATTATTTATCAGCCAATCATTTAATGTAATGCGTTGCAGTCAACCGCAGTCCCAACCCGAACACTCGCGTAACGTCTAAAATACATCTATATTAGATCGGCAATATCGGCAACTTCGTCGGCCGATGTATCGGTTGCACATAGGATTAACTTTGGCCCGATGCATAATAGATATAGCGGCTTCGTACATCGGATATACATCGGGCCCATATATCTTTAATACGTCGGACCACCGTCGGAAATATCCCTACAAATTCTTCGACGTCGGAGATGCATATAAAATGCGTCCGCAATATCGGTAACATACGTCGGATATACGCATATTTTTTCCGTTTTGCTCATCGTTTATTAGTCGTTTATGCGCATATTTTCCGACGAAGTTTTTTATGCATATGTTCGACGCATATCCGACGTATTACCAATCGTCGGCTATACGTCGGTTATACGTTTATATTCCGATGCATTTCCGACGAACTTCCAATGATTTTTATACGTATAAAATGCATATTTCCGAGGTTTTCCAACGCATTTCCGACCAAGTGACAATCGGAAAATATGCGTTTTTTAGACGTATAAAAAATGCGTGTGCGCATTTGAAAAAAAAAATTGTTTCTAACCTTAACTGACCCATTGAACCCTTACCAACCATTCATAATTCACATATTCATACATACACCATAGCATATCAATATGCAACATAGCATATTTAAATATTGCAACTGAACACTAGTACTAACTCGGGTTTGAACCGGGGACCTCTTGCATCCTAGGCGCGGAACGTACCTCTACTCCACGGCGGCTGGGGCTTCCTCGGCAGTGTAATGAAGTGGTCTAATGTTTCTATTTCGTCCCAAAAAGTTTACTTCTTACATTTTCGTTTTTTGTTACCGCTGGCGCTTTTATATGGAATGCGATTTTGACATTTAATGCTTATTTTTGATATCAAAATATATTTAGAGATATCAATAAATCAATTTAGATCTCATTAATTTATATTTTGCTATCAATAATTGAATTTTAGATGGCAAAAATTTATTTTTGAGATCAAAAAATCAATTTTATAAACCTAAAAAATCTTACGGGAGACACACATTCACATAAAATATAACGAATCGTCAATTAAATTTTGGAGATGAAAATTTGAATTATTGAGATCAATAATAACAACATAATTTTTGATCTCAAGAATTGCTTCTTTTTTGTACAGTAAAAAATTAAAATAACGATTCTTTATACAAGGACAGCCATTATTTATTTACAGATATACGTTTGCTGAATTTTTTATTTAAAAAAATAGACTGATATTTTGATATCAAGAATCAGTTTTTGAGATAAAAAAATCGTTTGCAGTTTTCAAAATACAAATTAAAAATGTGTCAGTCTGAAATAATGATATCTGAAATAAATTCTTGATATCAATATATAGAAAAACAATTAGTGAGCTCAAAATTAATATTTTGCTCTCAAATATTTCATTTTTGCTATCAAGAATTAAATTTTTGATCTCAAAAAATCAATTTTAGATATCTTTAAACCATTTTTGATATCAATAAATATTTCTTGATATCTCTAAATATTTATTGATATGAAAACTTATTTTTGAGATCAAGAATACATTTAGAGATATCAAGAATACAATTACAGATAGCAAAAATGAATTCTTGATATCAAAACATGGATTTATTGAGATCAAAAATTAATTCTTGATATCAAATAATCTATTTTTGAGATCAAAAATTACTCCTTGATATCAATAATTCACTAATAAATGTGAAAACGGCATTCCATACTTTTAAATTTAGTTATTTGTATTGTCTTTTCGTCCTTTATGTTTGCTGAGGGAAAGTTTATTGAGACAAATGATAATTTTCAAGTATATTCATAATGCTCCATTATTGATTCTTCATAATGCCCCCTACAAAACGTCAATCGATAAATTTCCGACGTCGAATAAGCATCGGAAAATATGCGTTTTATAGACATATAAAAATACGTATAATACACGTTGGCTATATCGGCATCTTTTTACCGATGTATTTCCGACGTCGTTTATACATAGAAAAATTTGCGTGAAATACACAAATTTAGAGATCCATTGGAATTCGGTAAATTTCCGACGTTTCACCAACAAATATAACTACATGTACAATATACGTATATATTTATACGCATATTACATGCTTGTAATATCTCAAATAAAACAAATAAAGTTCCGTCGGAATTCGGTATATTTCCGACGTATAGCCGATGCAGTGATATATTTGTATATTATACGATTATTGTATACGATTATTGTCGGTTAAACATCAGTAATATCTTTTTCAAAAAACAAGTTTTGTTCCGTCGAAAGTCCGCCTGTGTCAGACGTTGGGCCAACATATACAAATATATGTATAATATACGTATAATTAAATACATCGAATATACGTATGCAATATCTGTTTCAATTTTTTTACCATTGGTCGGAAGCTCATCTATTTCCAACGTATAACCAATGCATAAATTATATGTATAATATATGCATTGAGAAATACGTATAATATATGAATATAATATTTTTTTTTAAAATTCCCAATTAGTCGGAAGTTCGTCTGAAAAAGATGTCGGCCCGATGAATATTTGCCAATATCTATTAAACTGAGGAAAATAATCATTGGACCAACGTCGTTAACCGATGAACTTCCGACGAATGGGGAAAAATGGAAATTCGACTATTGCTAACCTATAACCGATGCATTACCGATGCATCGAAGCCGATGCCGACGTTTTAAGACCTGGTTTATACCGTTCCGACGTCGGCCCGACGTTACGCGAGTATTCGGGAAGGGCTGCTTTGGACTAGTTCCAATTTCAATGAAATTTATTAACACTGGATGGATCTACTAATTTCGATTTCAAACTAGACCGTTTTCGTTACCGAGTAGCGAAAATTACACTTAGGGGCATAATAACACGATTCTGAACAGTTAAAAATTCAAAATGCTTTAAAAATATGTGCTAAAAACATGCCAAGTTGCCAGTTGCATCAAAAACCTGCACAACACAGAGTCTGACAGAGCCCAGTAAACATTCTTACGTTGACAAAACGCCGATTTAAGGTTTTGTTAGTGACCAGGCCAAATCGCAACATTGAATCTGGTTGTAATTCGGTTTTGGTCTTGGTATCGACCATAGATCAACCTCTTTGACACGACGCTGAATAGATATTGATTAAGTAAAGATGTGTAGACGATTTTGGTTGCTGAAACCCCAGTCACAGCTTTAAATCTCGTTTAACAACGCCTTTAACCTCTATTGAACAGATGTATGATAACGCTCTTTGGACGTTGCATTTATTTTCGTTGGCAGAAACTCAACTTTTTCCGATTTCAATTAACTTTTCTGTCGCAACGTTGAATATATTTCGATTTACACACAAGTCGAAAAATATGTCCGGATCAGAACAAAAAAAAAACACAGTCGTGTTAAAGCTACAGCCTCTGTTACTCGATGGCCCAAATGGCACTATGACGTAGCGATTAATACTATTCCTTTTTACTGTCACTGCCCAGATCGCGATACGATTAATATTTTCGCTGGTCTTAATGCTACTCTCGAAGTAAGTCGGTAGGTAGACGTTGTGAAGTTGATGCCCCTCCCCTCTTGCTTCGCAGCTATAGAAGAAAGACCACGTGTGTGCAGAATTTGGCTGCAAATTCCGCCTCCGGAGAAAATAAATAAAAATTAAGGTAAATAACCTATTGGTCAAATCGTAGGTTTTTCATTTCGCTGGTGGTCATGTGGCTAGTGGTTTTTTGTTGGATGGTCAAATGACTTGTAATTTTCAACCGGTTGTGAATTGGTATGGATGCCATTTATGCTATTCCCGGTTTTTTTTCATATAGACTTCCATAATCATCGAAAACCCGACGATGATAGAACGTTACAATATTTATTGGGATGAATAAACTATAATAACGTAATAAACATTAACGTGAGGATCGTAATAATCTTGTAACATATGCTTTGCTTGTTGCTTAATTTTGTAGCGAAGGTAAGGGTAATGAAAATGGCATTTATAATGTGAAAACAGCGTAACAGCAAGTGTGGAGGTGAACATCCCCGGAAACGTAGGCCATAAGTATCCCCTCTGAGATGTTTGCTGTTCAGTCTAACGGCAAAGATACACCACCACACATGCATGCAATATTGCCCACTCTTTGTCGGTAGTGGAGAGATCAATAGCTTGTAATGTTAGCTATATCATGCTAACAGCAGAATTAATAGCTTGTAATGTTAGCTATATCATGCTAACAGCAGAACGAGCGTCAGTGGAAAAAGTGTCCATTTCTGCATATAAAATGTTAATGAATTTCTGAAAAAAATTGAGGTAGACCAACTGGACATGCTTCAAAATATCTGCCAATTTGGTCGTCCTAGCCATAACCGTCTCAGAAGAGTTCGCGTGAAAATGTTATGGTGAAAAATTAATTATACAGAAACAACTAACCAAATCGTCACTACTATGGGGATAGCAAGTCCCTAAGTGTTATTAAGTCCTCCATTTGATTATCAGGGTTTCAATGGCCTGTACATGTCTTTTCAATAATTGTATCCCTGCTTGAAACAAGAGGTGAATGAGGACACTAATCTACAAATAACTTACTGCAAAATGCAACACCAAAGCGGCTGTTGAAAAGAAATGCAGAAAATTGATTTGAAACAAATTCCTTCCCTGATATTTTGTTTCATAAATCAAATTAATCAACTCAGTTATCAATTGTTAGTTTCTTTTCCAGTAGTCTTGTTTCGGGATGCATTTTATGCTTAGCAACAATGTAAATGTGGCCTACTACAGACACTGGCACAGCAAACATAAAAAAAATAAATATAAAAATGACATAAAAATCAATAAATAAATTAAAAAAACGATTGCCCCCACCACTTCTTGACTATAAATCCAAAAGAATAACCTCTTCGTGGAACCTGTCTGTTCAATAGTGAGAGCGAATGACCATGGTACAACATATATAGTTAGGTCATGTTATGTCATGTTACTCGTGGTAAGCAATTGAACTGGTACAGACCACTTGGCGCTCATAAATATGATATAACCCTGTGTTACGTTTTTCTATCCTTTACTATCATGTTAGTTATATATTTCAAACAAAATAAAGCATTATCACACTGTCACCAACAAACAATGAACAATTCACTAATAATATGATTTACATGATAAAATAGTGTAAGCAATGAGACTAGATGGCACTTTCGAACAGAGTCTAAAGCATTTCAAAAATTGCATTGCTAAATTACATGTATTTTTCAATGAACATGCCAACGGGAGAGCGAATTCTTCTATGCTAACCTTTTTACTAATTAAAAAACCCATAATAAGAATGTATCACAATCTTTGATTTGTTGAGTGGTGCCATTTAAATTTAAATGGCACCCGCCCTTAAAGAGACTTTTTACGTAATCATAATCGCAGTTACGTTAAAATAATATCACAATTGCTTTCACTGTATACGAACAGTTGCTGAATTTCACCATATAAGTAGCATTCTTTTGAATTTATTGGTCAAATGAAATGAAATAAGATACATTATTGGTTTTCAAAAGGCTTCGATTTTAAATTCCACAACCCAAAATTACTCTAAAAAGAATAAAAAAACGGGATTGTGAAATTTACAGAACAATTGAAGCTGTTGGGATGGAGCCTGTAGTTGTTTTGTGTGCCTTTCGGATCATAAGCTTTGCACAAAGTTATGCAGGTAGGATTTGACCAGTACAATACTAGGCAGAGGAATATATAACAATACATTTACAAAATACCAAAAATGCCCTTCACGCAAACATAGAAATTTTATGTGTAAAAAGTGATCAAATTCAAATACTATCTGACTTTAGCCCAATGTCTTTAATTAAGACATATGTGGTGTAATATTTCTGAAGGGTATATTATGCTTCTAGTTAAACAAAAGAAACTTGACACAAGAAAAAGGTAAGAAATTCAGCGACTTAATTTTGACAGTATCTTACCTTACCATAACTCTTGTTCGATATTGCTTTATCGTTAAGTATAGACGTTAAGTATTTGCTAATGTTTTATTTTTGCCCTTGTATTTTTTGTAGTTTCGAGAAATCAAATTGAATCAAGCGACCGTAAGTATAAAAGTGATTTGCTCAAATGCCGTTTTCGGGGTTAAATAAACGCGATTTGGGATTATAATATATATACTATATCCGCTGCTATTTAAATGCAGCAGCTTAATGTAATATCAAACAATTCTGTAGCGCATGAAAAGATTTGGTGGTTAAATAAGTGCAATTTGGGAAGGCATACCCGAAATATCCTTTATATTTACAATTCTTGTCTTTTTGTCATAATAGTAAACATTTATATAGCAGAGGCGAAAACTTGCTGCGCCGCTCTTTGTTTCATATTTTTTATCGTGCTGGTTGTCAATAAAGCCACTCTGGTTTGTCTTTTACATTGCTGTAGCATTGGAGGAGGTTGCTTTACATGAACGGGGTGGAGAAACTGGCGAACTAGATGAGGAACTGTACAAGATGGAGTATGGCATAAGCGATAGTGATAACTCTAACAGTGAGCACCGTTTAGATTGTGCAAAAAAATCAGGACATGCGAAAAGAACACCAGTAAATAGTTGTCAGTAATAAATGCTTGACTTTAACGCCTTCTAAATTTTTGACATGTAAAATTAAAATTTACAATTTTCTTATGTCTTTGTTGGACGCCTGGTGTTTGAGACAAACAAAAAATGGCTAAAAGTAGGTTGTTACATTTTGAAACATCTGTAAAAGTACTGTATTAAAGTACTCTATTAAAGTACTGCATTAAAGTACTGTGTTGAAATTTCAGCACTCAGAGAACATCTGCTGCGGAGTCTGGACGAGATTATGCTCAAGGCTCACGATGAAAAGCAACATAAGTTACAAGACAGACTGCCTCACAGTAAAAAAATTGCCAGTGAGTAGATTTTAAATGTGGGCGATAACGCCACAGATTGTTCAGACGAGTTTCGCTATACGTTGACCTTAAGATCTATTGAGGTACAATTCCATTTCGATCGATTCCTTTTTATAACACCAAAAAACGTAATCTTTCAATTAAATTTTGATCTTTAAATTAAATTTAATTAAAATATAAATAAAACACATATGCTTTTTATTGAGTGAAAACAGTTATTAAGACGTGACAAAGATTTGCAGGATGTGTTAAAAAATGGCAATTACTTTTAAAAAAATGTTCACCAAGAAAAAGTTGACGACAAAAGTGGAAGAGACGTTACAGAAACGAATGAGAAGGAGGGAGATGTTGCAGTACCGGAAGAGGAAACAGATGTGACAGCAGCGGATGAGGAGGAGAGCAACAAGGATGAGGAATATGACGAGCATGACGTAGAGGAAGTGCACGAGGACTTCATACCTGACGTGTCCGATGTAGAAGAGGTGCCTGCCGACGCCCAGGCACCGGTGACTGATAAACGTGCAGTCAGCGCTTTTACCACATGGGCAGGCAAGTGCAACTCAGATTTCAAGCAGTAGGTTGCTTAATATTTTGAATATATGTGATGCCCTCTATTCTTGGTTAAAATATTTGCTTTAGCTCAAGGTTTGCATATATCTAGTCAATAATTTCGAATGATTATATAATGGCATATTTTATACATTTAATCATATCTCTATGACACTTCGACACATTTTCGAATCAAATGGTTAGACAGATATAGCTCTACAGCTTGTTGGATTTATTCAAAGTGCTAATGAAGATATTTTCATTAAATTCTTTCTGTTGTTACAAGTAAATCCAGACATTCTAGGTGAGAAATTTCCTCACGGATATGCAAGAAATGGTTCAGCGTCCGATAAAGCTAATTGCAACAACGTTGGACCTGTGCCTCGGAAGCTTCGAAGGAACTTTTTTAAAGGCATCTCTGAATTTTATCAGAAATACACGCATGCATATGGTATTCCGATTTTGGGTGAGAATTTTGTAATTAAATTAATTGTTCATTAGCCTTCTCTTAACAATTACAACGAAATGATGAAGAATGTTTATGTAGATATTCCCAATTTAGCTACATTGATTATTGGTTGCAAGATCTATCCTACTGTATGAGAAAAAAATAATTCAATCTGCACCATAAATAAAAGTTTCAAGGTTCGAAAGTTCAGACTTGCTAATTTCTAGTTTATATTACTTACGATTAATAATAAGTGTCTTAGAAATAATGTTAAAGATATGTCAAATTTGTGTCTTTTAGGTTCTGGAAATGTCTCAGATGAAGGCCTCAAAAGAGCGTGTTATGAAGTGAAGTTTATGCTGGCTGATAGATATGACATGCGTAACTTTTACTACAAGGCTTGGGGACGGGTAAACTAGATAATATAGCATCTATGCTTTCCTTTAAACATTGAAATCATACCTCGATGCAATTTCGTACTTAAAATATGTACTTGTGTGCTGCTTGGAGGTAATGGATGACACAACTACTCAGTCTTGTCGAAACAGAAAACTTTGCAATGCTTGCATAACGTTTCATGCACCAACCCCTGGTAGCTAACTTTAAATAACTTTTTATAACTTTAAATAACTTTAAATAAGTTGGAGAATTGTGCAAAAAGCAACATATTTTCTGTTTTTAGATGACATCATTTTAGGCTTAAATGAACTTCTGTTATTGCGAAAACATCAGTATTAAATCACAAAATAACAAATTATACAGATTATCTGAACACAATCAGAATGACTGTGTAACTTATTAGCTAGCAATTGAGAATTTGTACTGTAAGTGGAATCAAGCTGAGGCGGAGATCTGTGTGCGAGTTGCGCACTGGTCACCTCACCTTCGTATCTCAAGTCAATAGGCCCATAGACAGTCTTTTGCAATTAAAAAAATTCGCGATAGTACCATGCATAAACTGCAGAATAAATAGTTATTCTCTTCTGCTGTGTGCTAACTTATCTCTTCTTACTTTTATCGGCTTCTAATGTGTTCAGTTTCCATTCTATACAAAAAAACCCAAAATTGCTTCATTGCAAATGTTTGCAGTAGTAGTTTTGACTTGTGATGTTAAATTGCCAGGATACTGCACACCTTTAAAACTTCTTTATCTTGGAGGACACATATTATAAATGAAAATATAAATCGCTTATATACCCACTTATAAACACATAAGATCACTAAAAGAGATTCAAAGTTGCAGTATATTACAAGGTGCCTAAAGTATTTAAAATATTTCACAAAATCGACTTCACCGTATCATTTTATTATCGTGCACATTACTATGCTACTGCATATTTTTTATTTTGATTTACATTGATTAAAATGACTTTTTGCCGGCCGTTTTCTTAGCCATAATTTCAAAAAGGAATGCAAGTTCTGTTTTCTGTATGACTCACTTTTGTTCAATAGGAACAATTGATTACTAGTCTTCAAAATTTGCAAATATTCTTGCTGTATCTGTATAGTGTTGTCTGTCTTACAAGAGCTTATATGCACAGAATCTTACTAATATCTGTATTCTGAAGGTTGCTTTGATAGCCGATAACGAAGAGCAAACATCATTGCCAGAATACTCTAAGTGGAGTTCAAAGTACTGGGATTCTCGGGCACGGGGACTTGGCCCAACCTTTGCTGTTCCAACAACATCGGCCGGAGACGATAATATGCGATGCAAAAGTACCGGCAGGTTAGTTGTTATGGTTGCGAAAGCATTCAGTGGTGAATGCGGAAGTACTGGATATTAGACAAGATCATATTGATTTTGTCTCCAAATTCCAAATAAAGTGATCCAAATGCAAGTTACCTTAATGACTTTCTGAAATTTGAGGCGGCTCATTAAAAGCTTAAACCACTGTCAGAGCTGTCAGAGACTATTTTCTGTTCAGCTTAAGTTAATTTCTTCTATTGTTTCATAATGTTATCAGTGGTATGTATATCTTAATAACAAATTTGTGTGTTATAACTAGACATTGTTTACAGATACACAACTCAAGACATCATGGTTCATGAATTTGCACACGCTGTGCATTTGCTTGCCGCCCAATTTGTTATTCCAGGATTCGCCACGAAGGTTAATAACGCGTACAAGTCAGCAATAGCTGCAGGCTTGTGGGGAAAAACCTATGCAAGCAAAAATGTCAGGGAATATTGGGCAAGTTAAAGCTGAATTAATGCATCCAAACTCTACATCTTTTATTACTCTTTTTACACATATTTCCAGATTTTGTATTAACGTAATATAAGGGTTTTGGTGTGTATTACTGCTCTAACTTCTTCCCATATCCATTTCTTTGGAATAATTGCTGCTTACATCTTCTAAGATATTTTGAAAGACATTTCTAATCTGCGTGTTTCAGCAAGTGCAGAGAGTCTTTCTTATACATCGATCGAGAGAGTATTCAAAAATAATAAATTAGATTGACATATTCACTTTGTGTATATTTTAATTGATGCAGGCAATAGCAAATCAAATGTATCTGAATTCCTACAACTACAAGGAATACAAAGTGGTAATCGACGGTGAGCAGAGGTACATGCAGGACAGAGAGACGCTAGCTCTCTACGACCCTACAGTAAAGAAACTCATTGATGACCTCTATCCCTGCCAGAACAAATTTATCCACCGATGTAAATGGAAAGGTGAGATAATGTTATGTCCACAGTGTCTCTGATGTTTTAATAATCACGTTTTTAATAATGGTTTAAGCATGTAAATTGTCAGGTATAGTCATAAGTAACATTGCCAAAAAATAATGTCAATAAAACGAACAACCAATTATACTTTGTAATTCTTTCAAAACAAATGCTTTTCAAGGCTCATTTTATAGCCACATTTCGAAAATTAACATATTGGCTAATAAAATAATTAAGACACTTTGCAATTGGTCCATGACAAAAACTTACGTTATGGTTGAGTGACAACCATGTTATGTTATCGTATATTTCAATGGAAGAATGTGACCTGAGTAATTTTGAGAAAGTCAGTGAGGGCCAACAGCTCAAATCTGCGTGCAAAAAAGTAACTGCGACATATAACAAGGAGAGAGTAGAGGACTGTGCCACTCACACCTGCACACATCTGGGAAATGCCTTTAATTATAGGGTAGTCTGTTTATTTCTAACAAACGGAACCTAATAACTTAGAAGTTTTAAATTATAATTTTCTGTTTCGAATATATATATATATATATATATATATATATATATATATATATATATATATATATATATGTACACATATATATATATATATATATATATATATATATATATATATATATATATATATACACATATATATATATATACATATATATATATATATATATATATATATATATATTATATCTGTGTGTGTGTGTGTGTGTGTGTGTGTGTGTGTGTGTGTGTGTGTGTGTGTGTGTGTGTGTGTGTGTGTGTGTGTGTGTAAGGCTGGATTTCTTTGACACAATTGCGAATTTGTTAATGCTTTGTTTTACTGGAGTAATCGAATTCAGTTACGTGGTGTGCTACACATCAATCAGCAATTACCTTTCTTGCCGTTCAATATGTGAACTCGTTTTCTGTAGTGAGCTACAACATCAGAAACAGCAGACAAATATGCAATCCTGATCTAGCATTTTTATGCCATTAAAACGAATTTATGTCTTCACAAATTTTGTAACTGTATAGTTGAACGAACGGACGCTAGAAAAATATCGTGACATCTTTTCCTGCCCGTAACTACATAGAATTAGACGTTCCTGAACATTATCTCCAATTCTTAAAGAAAATTACTAACTGAGTTGTGGTAGCTTCATAGGTAACCTTACCATTTACCCCAGATGTCACTTTGAATCCTCATCGCAAGACGTGGAACTCAGTGGTAAGAGCAGGAGGCGGACGGCTAATGGTATTGGTTCGATCCAACTCTACAACTACAGTATTTGCAAGGAGAAAATTTCGTTTTAATATGAAAAAATCTCCAGCACTTAAACTTATATTCATAAGCGCCGATCACAGCTTTGCACAAATATTGGAGATCGTGATTTTACCTATATCACTGGCTACATGGGGCATGAATGAAATGAATAGCCCTTTTTGCTGTAGCGACCTGCTCGCATCTGTTGCCTGTACATACCTGCGCAATGTAATCAATGGGTACAAAAGATTCAACTCTGCGATTTCCTCTTCGCTTGCCTCTGCATTTCTGAGTGCTATGAGGTATACCTCCGGCCAGGTGCGCTTACCGCACGCTATTATGTGTGGTGTCCATAGAGAGTCTGCCGTTGGCTTTAAGATTGGCTTTAACGCGCCTGTGTGCCTCCTGAAAGAAGTAATTCTCATCTAGATCATGGCTCTCCCTCTTCTATTTCTTGATACTGGGACGAGGAAAAGAGAAACCTAAGTGTTTGTTCCGTCAATGGCACTTTGTTTATGCATTGGTGCACTTCGTTCTTAAAGTAATCCAGCACGGTTCTGAGATCCCACTGTACTATATTCTTTACCAGTGGGTTTTCTGAATTTCGAAATTTCATATCAAATCGTTAAAACTCGTTCTAGTATGGACCTGACCCCGAACAGCGACATAGCCGTCGATGTTGCGGATGTACACGCTGCATACCTAAAACAAGTATATCAGAAAATCGGTCATTAACAGAAGACACCTAAGTTTAAACACTTTCCACTACAAGCCGTATGCCGTCCGAGTGGAACGTGCGTGAATGTCGTGTTCGTGAAAGCAAAAAAATTCTCTTAGCCATCCAGTTGCAGCGGTCACAGGTGGAGATTTAGAATCTCTAGTTTTGCGTCGTGGTGGTTTTAGTGCTCCTGGGACAGTGCGGAATCTTCGCTGGTGTCCCACCACCAGCCTTGCTCCTTGTGGATACCACGTTACCGTAGATTTCTGTGACCACCAAGACCATCCGAAACTTCGGCTTCCTCAACATGCACTTCAACAAGCGGTTTAAAATCTGGGAAAGCATAAAGCGTCTCTGGCAGCCATTGGCAGCTGAGTGCATCGCACCTCTTGACCAACGGATCCGAATATGGTGACTCTAACTTTTCTGTCCTTGCATTTAGACAGTGTTATGAGTGAGAGTTAATCATCACAAGACTTGTAAGCCGTTTTGGTTACGTTACCCTAAGTCCAACGTCTGCATTCCAGATGCTGTTCTTTGTGCTAAGAAACCGATTCCCTTAAACGACTAAGCGAACCACATTTGGCGGCTTGATTCTGACCTAAATCTGTTGCCGCTTTGCTTACTGTGTTTCGTGTCTCTGTATAATTTGGCAAGGGGTGAGCGGTTCAGAGCAGAATAAAGACTATCTACCGATGACCACGCGGCTGATAAACTTCGGAAGGGCCGAATGTGTGTAATTTTACGTTCTGTCTTAGTTTGCTGCTGTTCTGCCGTCTTTAGCAGTGGTGCTGTGGGCTTCCGGACCCCTCCACTCTTATGGTTCGGACTCCCTTATCGGTTGGCCCCATAACAGCAGACGTGTTATTAGTTCCATAGCTGAACATTGAGATCTGTCGCCTGGAGATAGATTGGACAGTAACACATAATGAACTGCTGCTGCAGAGCAATCTTCTTCGAAGTTCGCAGTCCCTGCGATGACTGGCGGCATTGTTGACACAGTGATGGTGACCAAAGCAATGGGATCTGTGGTTTACATTTTCTAGTGCTTTAACGGTCTTGTTCCCCACTTTAACTATTGCGAGTTAACTACTGCGAGTTCAGTGATGGAGATCTATGTTCCATATCTGTGCTCGTTAGCCCATAACAGTGATTTCTGAGCAGGTAACCTTGATGTATCTTTGATGGAGATGATACGCATTGCTGCCATCCACTCATTTTCCGAACCTGAAGGTGCGTGCCTCTATGGCGGACAGCATCTCACCAGCAGGTGTGCCAATTGACGACATCGCCTCCCACAACCCCTTTACCTTCCATTGCGTAATCTAGTTCTATGTAGCTACCAGCGAGAAAAGATATGGATGATACTTTTCTAGCGTTGGTGAGATCCAACGACAGCTATAAGTCATTTGGTGGGGGGGGGGGGTAATGTGGCGGCGCAATTTCTGTTAAAATAGACGATGAGGCAGACAAGTTATAAAATATAAATACAGGAATAAGCAGCAGTGCTTTAGATTCTCTAGTATCATGGGTTTCTTATTTTACAGCAACCTTACTGCTACGTTCTCAATTGTGACACCAACGACATGCTGTTGGAAGCAACATATCCCTATTACGATGTCTATAGAATAAAGGACATGCCTGTTATGGATTTACGCCATGGTAAGCGTATAAATTGCCCTTGAGCGCAATAATTAAAGTCTTAATTTTGCTTCTAAAATTGTACCTTCTAAGGCCTGCTGCATAACATGAGTTCTGAAGCATAAGTTTAGGCCTATCTTTTGCATATTATTCATAAGCCAAGGCGTAGACCTTATTAAATTTTCTTCACAGAGTTTGCAAATAAAATCAAGAAAAACTGTGCCCTTCCCCAGACCAAGGGTCCGCATGGTAATGGTAAGTGCTAATTTAGTAAAATATAGCAATATTAACCATATTGTCTTAATGAACTGCGATCTACATTAAGAGTTATACACTACAGTTACGCTTTTGAACAGTACTTAACCAAGCTCCGGGATATCAAACAGATTTATTTCCCTTAATACAGCTTATCCTTTTGGTTCGCAGTAATACAAATCAAAGTTTTACGGATCACTTCCACAAGAAAAACTCTATTAAAAATCTATTAATTAGCACGTTTGGTGTGCTTGGTACTTTGCTGTTTACAATTTAGCTTTAGTTTAGAATGGTTTTATATAAACTTTCCTGTTACGCTACACTGCTTTAGTAAATAAGAGGGAAGTACAGGAAAATACGTGTCGACGTCACAGATATTGATCTGGTGAGAACAGTGTGCACTTTTTGAATGAGGGACGTATTTATCTTTACTTCCCTCTTGATCATGCTGTGTTCTTTTTATTAAATAGTTTGGATTTCTTTTCTACTGTTTAGACCTATTTTGAAATCAATTTAAATTGCACTAATTTTTATTGAAAAACAAATCATGCCCTGCATCCCTGGGATGTCGCAGGTAACGTGCGCCAGATTGAAGTTTTCTTTTGCCTATAAGCTCTTGCTTTGATGTTGAAACGTTTTCGGGCTCACACGTTTTTGCTTACATGACGTTCGAATGCGTTTTGACGTTATAAAATTTATATCCTTGTCTTTGGCTCGTAAAACCCTGTGGTAGTTAGCAAAATCTTTAAATTCTCTCATCTAATCTGTTAAATGGGGCGTGGGAGCCCGGAATTCTGAACTGTGAAAAGAAGATTTTGTTAATTACAATCTCATCGTAACATACTGTTATTAAAGTGACATGAAAGACGACTGGTGTTAACTGGGAGTAATGAAAAACACAAAACTCGGTTCCATTAAATTACTGTTTTAGCGACCCACTAAATATTGACCAAATGGAGGGCATTTTTAATTGTTTTTGATAGCCAATTTTCAAAAGTCTCCCACAATTTGGATAGGATTTCTTTCCAGTTTTGTACTATTGTTCCCCAGACTGTTCTCTGTTAAAAATACCTTTCTTGGCGATCCGCCAAAAATTGGCTAAATTGGGGGCATTTATAACTTTATACTGGTCAATTTCCAAATTACGTCAAAATTTTTGGTGGCCAATGGTTTTTCCCCACACACTTTGGATCGAATTGTCTTCAAATTTTGCTTTTGTTCATACAAATGCCTTGCAGCTGCCGTTGGATCGACCCGATGCTTTGAAAAGTATCATCCTATCTTTTCTTTGCCCGTTACACAGTTGAAATGCAATTTCTAATAAATTTGAAATTAATTTCACTGGAGTACAAAACTTTATGGTTGGCTCCAGGTACTTCATGGGTAACCCCATGTTTACCCGTACTGGGATCCGATATTCACTTTTCATCCTTACGCCTGTGAAGAAACACAGTTTGTAACACCAGTTAAGTTTTTGGATTTTGAGGGCCCTTCCTAGCTCTGATGGAGGAATGAATAGCACGAGTAGTTGCTGGATATATTGAAGACCATCTGGGTGAAGTTTGGGCGAATTACTTCTAGAGGGACCGGCGTAACAACAGTGTGATTTGCCAACTGCGGCGTCAACACTCTGTGGTGGGTAGCCTAGTTGTTTGTGTCGCTAGCGTACCGCTTTCAGACACATCTTCTATCGAACCTTAGGCTTGTTACGCAACAGAGTTATTTGGGCCGCTTCACGGGAATTCTGGCCAATTTTTAGACTGTTTTTAGCCATTCTCGGTTGTGAGTAACGCGGCGGTGCCCTCAACACGTGGGCAGGCAGTTTTGTCAAGTTTTACGAGGAACGAGGTCGTTTTCCAGATTGCTAACTTCACCATTGGTAAAGGGCTCTCCGTAGGTTTTTTAGCTACTTACAACTTTGGGTTCTAACCACGTCACACGGAGAAATAAGCAGTTTTCTTTTTGGCGGGAAGGCGCCCACGGTGCGGCGAGCTGACAGAGACACCGCGGGTCTGCTAACTACGTTGCATTCCTAACTCCTGGTCAAGAGAGTGTAGGAAGCTGCTGACCACCTATGAGGAAATTCTTGGCAGCGTGCGAGACGTCTCAGCCAAGTTTTCGCAAGTGGTAGCTTTCCCGCGCTTTGCGTTACAACGCAGCAGAGTGTGCCGCACTCCGAGTTACTCGCGAGTTACGAACGCGTTACTCGGGGGGAGCACACAGGCTACCAGGAGTGGCACTGTCAAGTCACACACTGAAGCCTGCATTTGCAAAGCTGCGTAACACATACTGCGGTGTGATGCTACAGGTCAGATCGATAATATGCATGGAAAAGAAACGTGCCTCGATGGCTCAGTAAAAACTGCTGCCGTTAATTAACTTTCTGCTTTCGCTTGCAGTCATGAACAACCATGGTAAAGAAGCCGCGATGTGGGCACGCAGGCCTTAAGGACGATCCCCACGACTACTGCAGGGACTGTGCTACTCGCTACGGGCAACAAGAGTGTAACGATGAAATAACGTGTGCAGTCTGTCAACATCTGTTAGATCAAGTGTGGAGAAGTTTAAACAGGCAGCGTCGGCGCCAACTACGCAACAGACAAATAAAAGAACTGTGGTCGCGAACAATGTCCTCGGCGGACACCCCAACTTATGAGCCCTCAGGCAAAGATCCCGGCACGCCGCTGCGGGATGAGACGGTGCTGTCGGGGCGGAACTCGAGCACCGAGAGGTCTCCCAAGAAACGCCGCAAGCATAAGTCCAGGAAGGACAAGAAACATTCGAGGAGCCCTACATCGGAAACGAGCGTCCGTGTGTCGTTGCAAGAACTAGAGCAGGAGGCGGCAACTATAACACCACTCCCCTCGGCTAACAGTAAGACCACGGAATCTTTTGAGGAATCCGTTGTGAAGGCTGCGAACAGGGCGTACACCTCGAGCACGTGGGGTCCCTCGACCACGAACGCTGGTGACACACCCAGCATGGGGGATACCAGCCACCAGCGGAGAAGCCGATTCTCCCAATGCAGATAAACTTTGAAGAGATCCTCCGCAAGGCACTACAGCAGCAGGCAGCCATGATCTCACAACAACTCGTGGGGCTGCAGGCACGTGCACCGAGCGCAACAATTACAAGTCAGGAGCAGGTGAGGGAGCTCACACCCACACCTGAACCACAGCGGGCTCCCTCTCGCGCCGTGTCGCCCAAGCCGGCAAGCACGGAAGGGGAGCCATCACCCCTAGCCACACTCATGACCCAGATGGAGGATGAGCGGCATAGCAGCCCGAAGCGCGAATCAACGCCCCCCCCCCCCCCCGCGACATACAGGTTAGAGGTAGAAGGCTACTATCTTCCTCATCATCTGACGACGCCGAGTCCTCAGGCTCCTCACCGCCTCAACGACGAAGGAGGCGAAGTCGGGTGCCCAGCCGGCGCCGCATGCCCACACTCTCCGGCAGTGAAACAGAACATAGGACACGATCGAGAGCACCGCGAGGCCTACACGCCTCGCCTTTCAAGCACCCGGAATGTGGCGACTGGCTAAGATCACCGCGGAAATGCGACGTATCCCCCTGGAGAGGTACACGGAAGAGGAGGCGCCTCTCAGACGAAGGGTCCCCAAGCAGGGCAAGCGAGGAAGCAGGCTCAGCCACAACGGTCGACCCGCTGGATATCCCATTTCGCGACGTTGTAGAGGTAATACAGAGATTCTCGAATGCCCAAGTAGGCAAACCCCTGAAGGAGACGCACTCCAGTTTCAGATTGGCCTCTGAGGGGCCGCGGGAGCAGGGCCCAGAATTTATGGCACTCGATACAGCAGCTGGTATTTTGGATGCCATCAAGTTGGAGGAGGCAGAGTTTCAGGCAAAGGACTCGAATTTTGGGAAGGCCTTGGACTTCGGGAAAATTCACACCTCATCTAAAATGCGCGTCGCGCGAACGGCGTACAGGCCATCGGACAACGCAGTCAACTTTGAGCCACTCACGTACCCTAAGCACGGCCCAACCTGGTTACCTGTGGTCCGCCCCGACGACAAGGTGACATTAAAAGACAGGGATCTCAGCTACATTGAGGGCATCGCGAGAACGGGGCTGCGGATGCTATCATTTATCGAGTACGTAAATCAGACCTTGGTGGATGGATCCCTGGAGTCCGATGCCTCCATAGTGCCCAAGCTCATTGGGTGTCTTGTGCGTGGGACGAAAGACCTGATTAAGCTGCACATGGCACTGCTGTCATCTAGCATTCAGCTGCGCAGGGACAATGTCCTCCAGCGTTGCAAACTCCCGCAGGACAAGTTATTCCAGTTGCGGCACGCAAAATACGTGGGGCAAGCACAACTGTTCCCAGATGACCTGCTGGCAGAACTCAACGGCCGGCACATCCAGGACCTCCAGAATCGCGCGCTACACGAGCGGTACACGCAGGTCACGCCACGTCACCGGTCCTACAGCAGCAGTCACCAACGGGGAGCACACCGCGGGCGCACGGCGTCGGCGCCACCCAGAATCAAGGACCCGCAAAGCCATGAGAGACGGGGTAGTGTTTTTCGCAAGGCCGGCCACACTCCATCAAACAGGTGACAATTACAGTCAGCAGCAGGCCAGTCCCTGTCACGGGAACTGGCTCGCTGCAGGAGAACATCTAAATTTTGGCGTAACATTGTCAGATATCAGGGACAGAGTGCTGCGCGCAAAGTCCTTGCCCGTAGGAGGCAGGCTCACACACTTTTGGTTAAAATGGAAAGAATTGGGGGCGCCGACCAAGGTAGTGCGGTGGCTAAGATACGGCTACCCCCTCCCATTTCGCAAAGTAGACGGTCAAGTGCCCCCTATTCGGCTGACTCAAAACGCGAACCCGAGCCTTGTGACCTCATACGGCTAGGGAACGGAAAAGCAAGCAGCACTCACGGATATGCTGGACAAGTTGTTAGAAAAAGGAGCCATAGAGGAAATGCCTGTGGGGCAATCAGGCATGTTCCACAGGGTTTTCCTAAGGCCAAAAAGAATGGGGGGCTGGCGTCTCATAATAGACTTGAAACCATTAAACGTGCTTTTGTCGACCCCAACATTCAAAATGGACACTTGCCAGCACATCCGCAAGGCGGTCAGTCGGGGCATGTGGGCCACCTCGATCGACCTAACGGACGCGTACTTGCACGTACCGATGTGGCCCGCACATTACAAATACCTGTGCTTTCAGGTTGGGGAGCACAGGTATTGGTACCGCGCGTGGGGGCGACAGCAGCTAATGCTGCTATTTCAATACCTAGACGACTGGTTGAACGCGGGTCTGAACAGACAAAGGGTGGCCGCTGAAACATTAACGCTACTCGACAAATGTGTCGAGTTGCTGGTAAACTTAGAGAAGTCGGAGATAGAGCCCAAACAGGTAATTGTGTTCCTAGGGGACGTGTTCGACTTCACAGTCGGGCGCGTATTTCCGTCGCCAGACAGAATTCAGAAGATTCGACATATGATCGAGTCGATGTTCGAAAACAGGTGGGTTCCCGTAACTGTAGCAGAAACGTTGCTGGGACTGTTAGTAGCAACAGAAAAAACGGTGCCCATGGGGCGCCTTCATTTCCGGGGCTACCAGCATGCAGTGCGAGCGGCACTCAAGAGGGGCCGCGATTCACGCAACAAGTTCAGACTCCCGCCACAGGCGAGAGAAGATCTCCGGTGGTGGGTGAATATAGTACATCTGACGCAAGGAACCCCATTTACCATACCGCAGCCACAATTCCAGTTACAAACCGACGCATCAAAGGTAGGCTGGGGGCACACTTTCACGGCAGGTTGTTTCAGGGGCGGTGGCCGCAGCAACTGCGAAGCATGCACATCAATGTGTTAGAAATGCGCGCAGTAGGAGAAGCACTGAGGATCCTGGGGCAAGAACTTCAGGGCAAAGCTGTACTGTGTCTGATAGACAATGCTACCACGGTAACTTACATCAAAAAGCAAGGGGGCACAAGGTCGCCAACCCTGATGCAAGCGACCAGAGAGGTGTGGGAGCTAGCAATCCGATACCAGGTAACACTACTACCACATCACATTCCGGGGAACCTGAACGTGTTAGCGGACGTGGAGAGTTCGGTCTTTGGGCCCCCACAGGTAGACATGTTCGCAACGCGTCTCAACACGCAACTCGGGAGGTATGTTTCACCATGCCCGGACCCGGAAGCCACAGTCAGCGACGCGCTGAGTTGCACGTGGCAGCAGGAGGTACTGTATGCGTTTCCCCCAACCACGATACTCGAAAGGGTAGCAGAGCGGTTAGGGAGGGAACAGAGATTTACGTTGTTACTAGTGGCACCGGCAAATCCGGCGTCACCCGTGTTCCCACTGCTACAACGGTGGGCGACCGAGACGCCGAAGAGGTTGCCAATGCATGCGTGGGCACTAAGACAACCACATTGGCAACACTGGCACCCGCACCCACACACGATGAATCTTCATCTGTGGTCCCTAAAGCGAACTGGCTAAAAAGACAGGGGTTTTCGGCACAAGCGGTCGCACGCATGCAAGAGGTGCACGCCAAATTCACCCGTTCGGTTTATGGGTCACAGTGGAAGGTATTCGAGAGGTAGTGTTTGATGAAATCAGCAGACCCTGTGGCAGCAACAGCGCCATTGATCGCCGATTTCCTCATATACCTCTTTGAGGGGAAAAAGGTGGCCACCAGAACAATAGAAGGTTACCGTGCAGCGCTGGGGTCAGTGCTGAAGAACGCAACAGGGTACGACCCGGGCCAAGACGAGTTCCTGTCTAAACTAATAAGAAATTTTCGCTTGCAGAGACCACCCCCAGTCAAGCACATAGTACAGTGGGACCTAAAGGTAGTACTAGATTACTTTCAGGGCCCTACTTTCCGAGACGAACAGAATACGCCACTGCGGGAGCTCACATTCAAGGTAACTTTCCTTCTAGCATTGGCTTCAGGCAAGAGGAGAAGTGAGATACACGCACTCGACCAGCTGTATTTCATAGACGAGAACAACAGCAGGGTTGTCCTGAAACCTCGAGCCGATTTCCTAGGCAAACGCACATCGTGACTCACGGTAAGGGTACGTTTTCAGAAATCTAACTGCCTGTGCTACCGGGGACGCACTGGAGGAAGAACCGAGGCGCACAGGGAAATTACTGTGCCCCGTGGACACACTACGTAAGTACACGGAGGCGTCAAAGGCAATACGCATCCCAGAACAAAAAAGACTAATAATACCGTTTCTTCCCCACATTACTAGAGATATAGGGAAATCCACCATCTCCAACTACATCAAAAGGGCAGTAGTGGCGGCATATGACGCGGCATCGCAAAGCGAAGGGACACAAGAAAGGCCCAAGATGCACCTCCATGAAGTGCGACAGATTGCATGTTCACTGAAGGCGGTAACCGGCGCAACCATGGAAGACATATTGCGTGCGGGCTGCTGGCAATCCCCTAATTCTTTTATTCGATTTTACTTACAGGATTACACGCAGGATTCCGTGTCAAAGCTGTACCACATGCCATTCGTAGCAGCGGAGTCCATCATTAATAAGTAACACCGCGGGAAATATTAATGTGAGGCACTTATGTTGCAGGTTCAAAGGCAAGGGCTACAAGGGTGGCAACGGAACAAAGGAGAAGTCCACGAAGGGGCGAGGGAAAGGGAGCAGCGCGCAGGCCCGCCCCAATGAGTGAAGAGCTGCTACCCAAGCGAACTGGCTCGATAAGGCAGACTTTCGGTCTTTTTAGCCTATATACCTTTTACTACAGAGTGTTATGAGTGGGTAACGCAGGGAACAACTGCGCGGGGCAGCGAGCTACGCATGTGCCCCCACGAGGTACAGCAGCGGGCATCTATAGTGTGGGATGGGGGATGACAGTGGGTCGTTCACCAGTACTGAGGAGCGTTCATATCACCCCGGGGGAGACGCATGAGTAACGCGACAGCATGGCGCGGGGAGATGGGGCCCAAGAAGGGCACACCTGGGAGCACACGAGTAACGCAGTGCGCCCACTGGGTGCACATGTTGTAACATAACGCAAAAACAAGGAAATTTCGAAATTTTCGGTTTCTGTTGACCTCTATGACAGTGTGGACCCAGCGTTAGGTGCCTTGACGACTGTCCAGTAAAAAAAAAAGGGGGGGGGGACAAGCTTTACTGTAGGTGCGCGGATGCACACCAATAGCAAGAGAACACTGGTGTCGGGAAACTGACAGAAATAAAACAAAGAACTGTTGATAGAAGTTTTATTTATTGTCATGTTAATCGAAGGCATGGCGCCCGAAGGGCGTGGTACCCAAGAAATGCCATTCCACTGGTTAAATCTATTTCAAAGCATCGGGTCGATCCAACGGCAGCTGCAAGGCATTTGAATGAACAAAATGCCCATTTTTATTCCCCATTAAAATGGGTTTTTGTTTTGCACAAATGTTGTAGCTGTTTAGTTGGATCGAACCGATGCTTACAACAACCAGTCCCACCTCCTCCCACCATTTCTGGGGCCCCACTTTTCGGGGCACCGGATGAAAAGTGAATATCGGATCCCAGTACGGGTAAACATGGGGTAACCCATGAAGTACTTGGAGCCAACAGTAAAGTTTTGTACTCCAGTGAAATTAATTTCAAATTTATTAGAAATTGCATTTCAACTGTGTTGCGGGCAAAGAAAAGATAGGATGATACTTTTCAAAGCATCGGTTCATTTGTACAAAACAAAAACCAATTTTAATGGGGAATAAAATGGGCAATGAATGTTCACTAGTCGGCCCGCTTATGAAAAGTTACTTTTTTGGCCATCCATCAAAAATTGGCTAAATTGGATTCAATTTGAAAAAAAAATGTAGTTGCGAATTTTCAAAATGCTTTTTCTACAATTTTGATCGGATTTCTTTCTAATTTGGAACAGTTGTTCCCTTTGTTGATCCGCCAAAAAAGTAGCTAAAAGGGGGATGGGGGGGGGGGGGATTTGAAAAATTCCACCATCACCAATTTTCCAAAGGATTTTTTTCTTCCAAACTTTTAATCGGACTGTCTTCATTTTTTGCAAAAATGTTCACTATTCTTCATCTCTTGAAAAGTTAATTCTTGACGATCCATCATAAATTAGTCAAATCGGGGGGTGGGGCGGGGTGGGGGATTTTTCGGTAGCCAGGTTTCAAAGCCCCTCTTCTTCCACGATTTTGATCGGATTGTCTTCAACTTTTCATAAATGTTCACTAGGTGGTCTTCTATTGAAAAATTACTTTTCTGGCGATCAAATTGTTTAAATGGGGGGGGGGATTTAAAATATTTAATAGCCAGTATTAAAATGCTTCTTCTCCCACAATTTTGACCGGATTCCTTTACAAGTTGTACGAATTTTCAACAACCGGTTTTAACAACATGATTAGCACTTTTTGGAGGCCATACAAGCCTATTGATTCGTGATTTACTAAAATCTCGACTGTTCACAATATTCCTGGACATTCTTGTTCTGATGTCCTCGTTCCATATGTCATCGGCCCAAATGTGTGGAACTTAAGGCACAATTCTGTTGACAGCACTTGAGGCACAGCTCTGTTGACAGTACTTGACGTACAGCTCTACTGACAGTACTTGAGGCACAGTTCTGTTACAGTACTTGACGCACAGCTGTGTTGACAGTACTTGACGTACAGCTCTGCTGACAGTACTTGAGGCACAGTTTTGTTACAGTACATTGACGCACAGCTCTGTTGACAGAACTTGACGTACAGCTCTGCTGACAGTACTTGAGGCACAGTTCTGTTACAGTACTTGACGCACAGCGCTGTTGACAGAACTTGACGTACAGCTCTGCTGACAGTACTTGAGGCACAGTTTTGTTACAGTACATTGACGCACAGCTGTGTCGACAGTACTTGACGTACAGCTCTGCTGACA
Source organism: Protula sp. h YS-2021 (assembly GCA_949752745.1). NCBI lineage: Eukaryota > Metazoa > Annelida > Polychaeta > Sabellida > Serpulidae > Protula > Protula sp. h YS-2021. The sequence continues at coordinate 52,222,420 of OX457025.1, read as the reverse complement.
GTACTTGAGGCACAGGTCTGTTACAATACTTGACGCACAGCTGTGTTGACAGTACTTGACGTACAGCTCTGCTGACAGTACTTGAGGCACAGGTCTGTTACAGTACTTGACGCACAGCTGTGTTGACAGTACTTGACGTACAGCTCTGCTGACAGTACTTGAGGCACAGGTCTGTTACAGTACTTGACGCACAGCTGTGTTGACAGTACTTGACGTACAGCTCTGCTGACAGTACTTGAGGCACAGGTCTGTTACAGTACTTGACGCACAGCTGTGTTGACAGTACTTGACGTACAGCTCTGCTGACAGTACTTGAGGCACAGGTCTGTTACAGTACTTGACGCACAGCTGTGTTGACAGTACTTGACGTACAGCTCTGCTGACAGTACTTGAGGCACAGTTTTGTCTTGTTTGCGGCGCCTCTGTTGTCAGATCGGTGTGCTGAGGCAACGACGATGATCTGCGGCAAGGACGAGAAGGAAGACTCTTGTCTCGAGAAGGGCTGCTGCTGGAACTCAGGACAGTGCCTCTACCCCAGACAAGGCCAGTTCTCTCTCCAACTTTTTCCAAACTAATGTCATATTTATGAAAGAAATCTTGACATTTCTTATCAGTCACAAATAACATCGTCTATTGAGGATCGTTTCAATAAAACATCACTGACATAATAAAGATAATATACAAAGTCCATAAATCATTTATGGCCACTCAAAAAATTGGTTGTGCTTGCAGATTGCGTTGATAAGTCGAGAAACTGCCCGAACACAGCAGCGAAGGGCTTGTGTACAGACCCGGCAATCAAGGCCAAATGCCCGCTCAGCTGCGGCAACGATCGCTGCAAGTGACCCCAGGAGGATACAACTCGGCTTTCTGGATGGGTATCCCCGATATTAGGGAACATAAAGGCCACCAAACTGCTGGCGACGGACTTTGTGCATTGTATATAATTTTAATAGTCAAATTTGCCTCACTTGTATCAAATTTAAAGTAAATAATTATATTTGCAGTTTGAGCGTTTTATTGCTTCTATGGGAGGCAGAACTTTACACATTGTAATGGAAAACCGATAGAGAGACAATGAAAAATTCGCATTCAGCGGGGCTTGAGCCGACGACCTCGTGCTTATCAGCTCAAAGCCTTACCACTTGAGCTCTCCTGGCAAGTATGGAATGCCGTTTTCACATTTATTAGTGAATTATTGATATTAAGAATTAATTTTTGATCTCAAAAATTGATTTTTTTGATATCAAGAATTATTTTTTGATCTCAGTAAATCCATATTTTGATATCAAGAATTCATTTTTGCTATCTGTAATTGTATTCTTGATATCTGTAAATGTATTCTTGATCTCAAAAAACAATTTTTGATATCAATAAATATTTAGATATATCAAGAAATATTTATTGATATCAAAAATGATTTAATGATATCTAAAATTGATTTGTTGAGATCAAAAATTCAATTCGTGATAGCAAAAATGAAATATTTGAGAGCAAAATATTAATTTTGAGCTCACTAATTGATTTTCTATATATTGATATCAAGAATTTATTTCAGATATCATTATTTGAGACTGATACATTTTTAATTTGTATTTTGAAATCTGCAAACGATTTTTTATCTCAAAAACTGATTCTTGATATCAAAATATCAGTCGATTTTTTTAAATAAAAAATTCAGAAACGCACATCTGTAAATAAATAATGACTGTCCTTGCATACAGAATCGTTATTTTAATTTTTTACTGTACAAAAAAGAAGCAATTCTTGAGATCAAAAATTATGTTGTTATTATTGATCTCAATAATTCAAATTTTCATCTCCAAAATTTAATTGACGATTCGTTATATTTTATGTGAATGTGTGTCTCCCGTAAGATTTTTTAGGTTTGTAAAATTGATTTTTTGATCTCAAAAATAAATTTTTGCCATCTAAAATTCAATTATTGATAGCAAAATATAAATTAATGAGATCTAAATTGATTTATTGATATCTCTAAATATATTTTGATATCAAAAATAAGCATTAAATGTTAAAATGGCATTCCATAGGCAAGTGGTTAAGCGACTGGTGCAGAAACATAAAATATGAGCATGCATTGTGATTTTTCTGCAATTTATCTATTTATGGCGAATATTATGAACACTTTTGGTCAATTTGCCAAACAAAATGCAACCCTAATGAAACTTGACTGGAACATTGCTCTCAAATTTCCGCGGAATAGGACATGATTTGATGAAGGGTAGTAGTTTTCGTGTTTTCATAAATTTGGCCAATATCTTGGCCGATTTTGGCCAAATCACCAAAATATGCAAGCTTTGTAGAAGATTACCATTCCTGCTAAATTTCAAAACAAACGGACCAGAAATGTAGGAAGGATAGCGTTTTGGCAAATGGTTTACACACACACAAACACATACACACACAGACACACACATAACGGACAACGAATACTCCACAATACATAAAAACGGGATATTGGCAGTCGTTTGCAGTAGTACTGTAGGTATCACATCGTTATATCGAACTCGAATCGATTTGGAACTATATCGCGCGGAAGCAGCGGTATTGAATCGCTGTGCTGCAGCGCTGGTATAAAGAATTCGAGCGGGTGTGGAACCAAACCGAAAAGAGACCGACAGAGCGATATTGAATCCCCATACTACAGTGCCAGTACACCAAAGATCTCATTCCTAACTAATACGTGCTTGTTATTTATTTATTAACTGGCATTTAAATTTCTCGAACTTAAATGGATCTTAAATGGAACTTAAATCTACATTCCGGTTTTTTTACTCTGTGTGTTTCATTGTAAACATACAAACATGGCTAAATAAATGAAATTCAAACAAAATTGTTTGAAAAGAATATTTTCTAGCGCGGAATACATTTCTAACGGTCACCAGTGACCTAAATTCTTACGACATTACATTAATTCAAAACACTGCAGTCATTTTGTTGGGGGTACTGTGACGGAGGGATGATCACATTATCATTATCGCTCGACAGCGATTCTGGATAAATATTTTCGGACGTCTTTATATATATGGCGTTTCTACAATATTTCTTGTTCCATTTCCTACCTTTCCGCAACCTTGATTAGGCGTCGGGTAATCGACGTCTACCCAGCGAAAGGCAGACAACTAAAACCCAATGTTGTTGCAGCGCCGCAAAGTTCACTGGGTAGGGTCCATTTAAATGGTGTGTTATCAACATTTTTGACGGAATGCACTCATGGTTGTGTTCTCCAGCTTGTGCATATGGTAAAATTATCCAGGTTTACACCTGAATACAGTTCTTATTTCAACAACTAAGCAATTTGTGTCCAATATGTTATATTCCACAGTTACACTGTTGTATTTAAACAACAAAAATGGCCGAGTGACAGCGTTTTTAAATCATCCCTCTCATATCTGTCACCTTTGTGCTTCAATATGGCTAGGTATAATAAATTAATACTGATGTGACGCATTTGAAAAGCTTCAGACAGAGGAGAATGCATGACTATGGATGTTTCAGGGTTGTTATATAAGCGGCCTTTCGTTACTATCATTACTCCAAGAACACTGCAGACTATTTTTTGTGAAAAAATAACTATTGTGCAATTAGATGATTTTTCAAACAACACTTTGTCTTAACATCCCTACCCTCCCGAAATGGCCAAAAATAATTGTCTTAACATGTAAATATAATCCCGAAATGACCAATAATAATAATAATAATAATAATAATAATAATAATAATAATAATAATAATAATAATAATAATAATAATAATAATAATAATAATAATAATAATAATAACAATATTAATGTTGTCTTAACATACCTACAATCCAGAACTGACCAAAATAATTGCAAGACCGGACAGAACTGACAGGCGCAACTAAAACTGGATACGATTTTTTTACTTGCGAAAAACCCTGGAGTACACGATCAGCACTACTGTTCGGAAAGGGATTACTTCGCGTGATCAGGGACCATTTTTTGTGTGATTCGAAGCTCCAAATGTGTGCTGTGACAAAGTTCCAAGGCATTTCACACTCTTTGGAAACGTGCCCATTAAGTCACTGGTTGTTTGTGAAGCCACTGTCTGGAGGAACAATACGCTCGGGTGGGCTTTTTTTCAGTCACCACCAAACCTCAGATCCCAACACAAATTTCACCATAGCAACGCAAATTTACATTAAACACATGTAATTATAAAGCATAAATATATCTTACAGTAAGTCTAAGTTGAGGGTGAGTATACTCGTCCTAAAATTACATTTATCTTGTAACGTATACACCTAGGTTTCAACCAAATATCATAGTTTTTAGCCGAAGTGGATGAAAACTGAGACAAAATCCGAAAAGTCGCCCCCAACCCGGTTTTTCGGAAAAGACTTCCACGAAGCAGGTCGACCTTGAACGTCGATGCCGTAAGTTGCCGCGGATTCATCAAACTTGACCTTCGTGTTTTCCTCGGCACGGTAACATTTTACGATAGTTCCGTTACTTCACGCTGTTCAATGGGTGTGTTTTGACTGCAGCAACAACACCGTACAAAAGAAAAGGACCTTCTACGGAAAAAGCTTTGGTGTGACAGCCGAATCAAGGCTCGACATTGCCAAATGCTAATGGCACCATAAACCACGAACATCTCCGCGTTATGTTTTTAGGACCGGGTTGAATGGCATCGGACTGTTTCTAAGAACAATAAACACGACATACCAATGTCACCACAAACAGAAACGAGCAAATAGGAACGCCCTTTTCATCCCGCTAATTTGATAAACACAGATGGTTATTTTAAAAAGTGCTTCTGTTTGTCCCTTTATTTCACAAAATTTTGTTTTGCGTGAACTTGAAGTTCAAGAGATAAATGATCACACACATGTTAGCATTTCAGTAGCTGGGGATTGATTACAGTGCTTTCTTGACTTTGGCTAATTCTGTGTTATTTCGACTGCCATTGCGTCAATTTTAAGGTATGTAATAGAAAAGGCTATTCAATTATGAGTCAAAAATTGGCATTTTCGAATTTTACTCAAAGTATCCACAACTTTACTTTTGAGAAGAAACATTGGGATAACTGTATTTGCTGTATATGTAGGTTCCCCTGTAGATGTAAAATTTACACTCCAGTTAATACAAGAAAGAAAAGAAAAATTGATTTTTTAACACTAAGACTAGCAATTTTCAAAATCAGTTATGGGTCAGTTACAAAATAAATGTAATACAAGTCTGCAGAATAAAATGAGAATGTATTTCTATGCGCTTATTTGCTCTACAAGCCGAAAAATAGTTAAGAATTCTACACGGAGTGGTAAAAACAGTAGAATTCGTGGTATTGATATTCTGTGGTACGAAATCTCTCACATTAATTTTAGTTCTAAAAATTTGCATTTTCACAAATACGTTTAAGTTTTTAAATTAATTCCAATAGATTTAACGTTAAATATGCACTATTACCTTCCTAAATTATATGTAGTTGATATGTACAATATAAAAAATATAAACATAAAAGAACACTCCATCGCCGAGGGCAGCGCCCCCTAACGGAGGGAGTAATGGTCGGCGACAGACGAACGAGCGGACAACACTCAAAGCTGTAATCCCCATCCGGGGCCAAAGCCCCTGTGGGGGGGGGGGGGGTGCTAAAAATCCACACAGGATCCATTATAAATTCCTGTCCAAACTGGTTTAAATTGGTGGAAGCTGATATCTAATTAGGTCAAAGGTGCCCACGACCGTTGAAATACTATGGAAGATGAATAAAGAAAACCGTTTTTATGTTACCTGCGGTCCTGGTGTATTGCGATCTAAACTACTAACATGGTTTCCCCAAATCGACTTCTGTTGAGTAACAACACAGTTACCTTTTACAGATTTATTCTGAAACTGACTATAAATAAACGTTGGGGAATTGCTGTGCCTATCCATGCTTTTCCATATGCCGATTCTTTTTACAATGGCACTTTTACACATTTCATAAAACCCGAATCGAGATGTTTGAAAAAAGAAGGGATGGGGTTTTGTTTCAGAAGCCCCGCCCCCCCTTAACTGGATCCCGCCAATATGATGAGTAGGTTGGGGTCAAGGGTCGTGACTGGCTCTCTCGAGGGGAGGGTCGTGCTGAGTAAATTCACATCGACATCACGTTTAAAATAAAATAATAACCTTATTTACTCAGTAAAACGGCAGTTTTACACATTTCATAAAACCCGAATAGAGATGTTTCAAAAAAAAAAAGGATAAAAAACATTTGGCCCAAATTCGCACTTCGTGGCCAGAATAGCCTAAGTGTCTCTGGCACAAGTGTAGCTGGCTCGGGAAAGCACAACCCCGGAGACTAAACCACAGTTTTTCAATAGAACCATCCCGTGAAAGGGCTGCTTGAGTTCGGTCTCACTGGAATCTCCTAACGCTAAAATCCCCGACCATCGTTGTATGATGCAGATGAGAGCAGACGCGTGGGCTTCTCTGGCGTGGACTATTTTTATGGTCGTCTGTATTGCCGCCCCAGCAATTTGTGAGTATCAAATGTAGTCTTTGCTTTTTAAAATACAATCAAGGCTTTTGGGGAAACGAAAAAAAATGTGAGTATTGACAAAAAAGGCTGAAATAGTTTTTAAAAAAAGTGACTTATCTTTACAAAAACATTCTTTGTTGTTGTTGTTTTTTTTTTTTTTTGTTTTTTTTTGGGGGGGGGGGGAGGGGGGGATTTCATACTTCATATATGAGCCAGGAAATGTCTGATGTGAGCTGGAAATGCAAAGGTACACACGACAGAAGTCATGGCAAATTTCTGTTGACGCTACTGCGTTTATGACTTGAGAAATAACCCCTCTTCCATTTAAAGTGCCTCAGCCCAATCGATTCTCTTACCAAAGCACCCCCCCCCCACATATTTTAATACCTGTTAATCGCTACCCTCCCCCAACCCAATTTTTGCTATTGGGGGCAGGGTCAGCAACAAATGTCTTGGTTAGTAGCAGATTCAATGTATAATTGTATCGCAGACACTGGACTGATGAATAGTAATTAGCACGAATTGCAATAAAGCTTATTCAGATTAATATATTTTCAGGTTGTTCCTTTCCCAGTCGAATATTCTGCCATATAATTGTATATGAAACGTGTTTTTGGTCCTTACATAACAAACTTTTAAAGTTTCCTTTTGATATTACACCAGTAATGAAAATGACCAACAAGACGTAGACCTCTAAGGAAAGTTTGGGTGCAAATTCTTAACAATAAAGGCTTTAAAATGTAGTATTCCACACAGAGCTTGGTGCGGGTAGTGTCATCATGCCAGCTGTATGGCCAAATTTTCGAGAGGAAAAAATCGAGCAAATATTTTTCTGCCTGCTCTTCACCATCCTGTTTCCAAATTTCACTAATTAGTATAAAGAGACAGGAGGATTGTCAACTGAGATGAAAAAAATGGGAGTAATCCTCCTCGCTCCCTTTAAAAAGGGGGTTCTTTCAAAACTGCACTCAGAGTATGGTTAAAAAAAATTAGCACTTCGCGTTAAAGGATGGTTTCTATAAAGACATGGACATGCGCGATAAGCAGTTGGCACGTCAGTGGCGCCCAAATCTCACAGCTAACTGCGGACTCTTGAGGCCAATACATTTGTTACTGGTTATGACGTGAAATTCACCGCAGCTTGTACTCCAGCTGCTTCAGCGTCGCGCATGCGCTTTGTGGTGCCAAAGGCTGAGTGGTTTTCGGCGAGTGTATGAGGGAGTTAGGGTTTCTAGAATCATATTTGGTTTCTCAGTTTTATCCTTCAAAGTCGCCTGTGTACACTGATTTCAATTCCCACGTCAAAACCCTTCAGAGATAAACAAATGAAAAAAAATGTCGCTTGAAATAAGACGCTGATGATGACATCATAGATAACAATTATTCGCGTGGGTCCTCTTGTCATGGCTCACTCTAAGTGTGTGAGCAAACGGAAAAAATTGGGAAAAATACAACCAAAAGGGAAGAGAGAGAGAGAGAGAGAGAGAGAGAGAGAGAGAGAGAGAGAGAGAGAGAGAGAGAGAGAGAGAGAAACTTCTGCAATGGCTACGATTTTGCAGTCTTTTCTTATGGAGATGGGATATACCATCCATAGCCAGCGAAGCACATAATTAGGTGCCCCACTTCCTGCTGTATTTGGAAGAAGTGAGATATCCTTCCTCCGGCTGGCAAAGATACCGACTAGTGCAATTCTTATATACTTGATGCAAACAGTACCATCTGGAGTCGATTGAAGCGTCTTTAGGTGATACCCTGGTTCTGTTGTTAGCTGTTATGCCGCCCGACCACGTGATTAGGGCCGGCATCGTTTTGTTGTCGTGACATCTAAAGCCTGTGCGAATGGCCTCAGATGGTAGAAAAATAACATCAGGCTTTAGCAGAGTGGTCTCTTACCTTGACTGATTTTTTCAAACCTATCCGGAAGGTAAGAGCTCCGTTTACTCGAGAACTTCATGGTTATGGTGGAACACGAAATCCTTGCCGAGCAGTTTAATAGGAAGCTGGGTCACAGCGAAGTGACACGAGTCTTCGGTGTATGACCTTCCAAAAACGAAATGCCTGAAAGTAGGCGTAGGACGTGACTGAGCTTCGAGTGTTTCAGCCTCCTTTCTCTGCAAGTGAATATCGGAATCTGATTTGATAGTGGTCATTCGGACCATGCATTTGACTGGCTGCTCTGGTGGCTCCATAGCTATAACAACGTCTGACGAATTATGTGGCGCTGACCGCCAATAATTTGGAGGCGTAAAAGTGTGTTTGCCTAAATTTATACAAACTGGACATTCGTAGGCTAGTGGCTAAGAGGAGAAATTCATATTCTAGAGAGTTGGAGTGAAACATCGAGATATGTGGATCTCTTCCTTGTCAACAAAGGGGCTTTCTTGCTCTACCTTAACAAAATGCATCCGTTGTCCACATGACGAAATGGCATGTCACGTCGGCATAGCGGTTAGTAGTTGAGAAACGAGAGAATCACCGCATTTTGTGACGTCATTCTTTCTAGACCCCCCCCCCTCGGGACATACTATGGACCGACCCCCCCCCCCCCTAGTAGGCAGTCGGGACTGACCCCCCCCCCCCTCGGGACATACTATGGACCGACCCCCCCCCCCCTAGTAGGCAGTCGGGACTGACCCCCCCCGGCCCAGCTACCTAGTGAGCCCCCCCCGGCCCAGCTACCTAGTGAGCCCCCCCCCCTCCCGGCTACTTTTTACGCCGCTGGCTCACGGCTCACCGTCAGTAGTATAAAAAGGTTGGGTTGTCACCACTCTAATCATTGCATTGCCAAACCATCATGGACCAACCATAGTATTTGATTCAGCACTCCTATAAGAACACCTTGTCTATGCACATATGCATCATTCAAGCTCTGGCTGCCGTTGGATACACATGGGAAAAAAAGTGAAAACAGTTGCTCTTACCTATTGTGTTGTGCTGTTGAAGAACAATTGATGGATTGACTGGAATACACATAGGAGACGAAGTGAAACATTGACTATTCTTTGGAAAAAGGAAGTGAAACATTAGCTATTCATTGGAAAAGAGAAGTGAAAGATTTGGTTATTCTTTGGAAAAGGGAAGTGCAAGATTGGAAGACAAATTAACCAATGACTTGTGGTAAGTCATTTTTTTTTTTTTTTTTTTGAGACTGAGAAATTTAAGAGTGCACTCGTACAGAGTGTGAGGGAAAACCGATCGATAATTTCAGAGTGCGCTCGAGTGTGGGAACAATCAATAAATTTGAGAAGGAATGGGATTTTCCCTACGTTAAGTCCAATGTTATGTTTTAAGTTATAGTAGTTGGAAAATGGCACTTCTAAAACACATTTAACAAATGTAGTTTTTTAACACCATATAATATATAAAATAAGTTTGAACATTTTAGCATGCTACTTATTTGAATATTCTAAAGTCATAGTAGTGGAAAAATGGTGGTTCTAGACCAATTTTAACAAATTTTGTTTTTTGACAAAATATTATGTATAAAATAAGTTTAAACATTTTACCATGGTGTAGTAGGGTAAAAATGAGGGTTTTAGACCAACTTTGACAAATTTTGTTTTTTGACAAAATATGATGTAGAAAATAAGTTTGAACATTTTACTATGGTGTAGTAGGGTAAAAATCAGGGTTCTAAACCAAAATTTAATTTTTTTGAAAATATATTATGCTTTTCTTTTCTTAATGCTTTCAGGTATCGTCAGAACACATCGCTCTCCGCTAGATGTCTCTGCAATACATGCCTAGGTGGTATAAATAGGATGAGTGAGACCTACATTTCATCATATCAGTTTAAGCAATTGACGTGACAACAACAATGGCATCTAATTCAGACACATTAGTCGTCTGTCATGATTGTAATGTGACATTTCCATCTCTGGAATTGTTCGAAACACATACATGCAAACCAGCTAAGATGAAACGTGCTAATGAAGAGCTTGTTGAGATGATTGAAGCCAAGAGACGAAAGACGGTACAAGATGGTGTTATCAGACCTTATCCAGTCCTCTGCTGTGAATGCATTAAAATATTTCCATCTATGGATACATTTGAGGCACATGCATGCATACCAGCTGAGATGGAAAATGCGTCTCATGAAGAACATGCTTCACAGAAAGAAAAAACAGGACAAGTAGGGAGAGGTAGAAGGGTTAGTCTGGGAGAAAACGCACAGGAAAGACGATTTGAGTCTGAGGATGGATCGGATTTACTGCTTGAAATGCGACAACAAGAGAACCGTATCAAGACACATTTGTTGGAGACCTTAAACTATGGAATGAAATGGTACATTGTCGTTCATGCACGTTTCAAGAAACTGACAGCGAATGCTGAAGGTGTTATGGTAGAATAAGTGGATAATTCATTTATCAGCAGTCCAACATATACAGCATACAACCCAGCAGATATTGAGCAGGACTTGCCAGACGCCTATAAAGAATTGTTTACTAAGTTTGATGAACATGAGCGACAAGGCTCTGGCTGGGTATTGGATAACATACTATATATTGAAGTACATACAGCTACGTCAGCGCCACTGGATGCGAGTAGTTTTATTCCACTACCGAAGAAAGTGAAGAATACAAAAGGTGTGTTAAACATTCAGAATAAAGACAATAAATGTTTCTTATGGTCTGTACTGGCTCACCTTCACCCTTCAACAAGCAATGACCCACAGCGTGTGCATCAATACAAGCTATTTGAGAATGAATTGAAGGTGGAAGGCATGACATTTCCAACACCGATTACAGACATTCCAAAGTTTGAAAAGGAGAATGATGTGTCCATTAACGTGTTTGGATATGAACATGATGTCGTTGTTCCCATACAACTCAGTCGAAACACCAGCGCCAACAGCGCGAGAGAAATCAACTTGCTTTTGATTAGCAATGACAAGACAAGACATTATTGCCTCATTAAGAATTTCAGCAGACTGATGGCTTATCGATCAAAGCATAATGGTGCAGCTTTTTATTGTTTCAACTGTCTTCACGGGTTTATGCGACAAGAGCTTTTAGATGAGCATCGTGAAGTGTGTGGCAAGCATGGCGCGCAACGTTTATCATTTCCCAAGGAACCATTCGTTAAGTTTAAGAATGTAGCCAAACAACAGCGAGCACCGTTTGTGATTTATGCAGACTTTGAATGTTTCACGCAAAAGCATGAAGAAGAAGACAAGTATCAACATCATCGTCCAAACAGCTTTGCCTATGTAGTTGTGAGTCAGTACAACACACGTGCACCAATCGTGTATCGAGGAGACAATGCTGTAAAGGTCTTTTTAGATCATATGTTGAATGAACGTGATCGTATTGTACGTGGTTTAGAGCGACCAAAGGAAATGGTGATGACTCGCGAAGACAAAGAGAATTTTAAGAACGCTGTTGATTGCTACATTTGTCATGAACCTCTAGGAGCAGATCGTGTGAGAGATCATGACCATATCAATGGCAAATATCGTGGAGCAGCGCACAATGAATGCAACTTACAATTCCGACTTAGAAAGGATCAGCAAGGGGATAAAGATTCTTTTATCATTCCTGTGTTTTTCCACAATTTGCGAGGCTATGACAGTCACCTTATCATGGAGGAAATTGGAAAATTCAAAGATGAAACGATTACAGTCATTCCCAACACCATTGAGAAATATATTGCATTCACCATGAGCAATCTGAAATTTACAGACAGCTTTCAGTTCATGAGTACTTCTCTACAGAAGTTGGTATCCAACCTAGCGGCAGAAGGGAAAGACAACTTTTATAACATGACGTCACACATTCACAATAGTGACCAACAAGATTTACTGTTGAGAAAGGGCGTATACCCTTATGATTACGTGGATGAGCCATCCAAGTTTGCTGAAACACAACTGCCGTCCAAGGACAAGTTTTACAGTCTGCTCAGTGAAGAAGACATTAGCGATGAGGATTATGCGCATGCGCAGAAGGTGTGGGAGACATTCAACTGTACAACATTTGGCGAATACCATGACTTGTACCTAAAATCAGATGTGTTGCTGCTGGCTGACGTGTTTGAAAACTTTCGTCACGTATGTCTCAACACATATGAATTGGATCCTGCTCACTACTATACAGCACCAGGACTGTCGTGGGATGCAATGTTGAAAGCGACAAAGGTGAAGTTGGAATTGATCAATGACATTGACATGTACCAAATGGTTGAGCAAGGCATACGTGGAGGAATATCCGTGATCACACACAAGTATGCGAAAGCAAATAATCCCTACGTAGCAGATTACAATTCTGAGATACCAAACAACTATTTGATGTACCTCGACGCAAACAACTTGTATGGTTGGGCCATGTCACAAAGCATGCCACAAAGAGGATTTATGTGGGTGAGTGAGCCAGAATCCATTGACTTCATGGATGTGGATGAAGATGACGACATTGGATTCATTTTGGAAGTGGATTTAGAATATCCAAATTCAATCCATGATCATCATAATCACTACCCAGTGGCTCCAGAACAGAAATGTGTCAAAGTTGAAGAATTGTCAGAGTACAGTCAGAAGCTGCGGAAAGATCTAAACATGAAAGAGAAATCCAGTGAAAAGCTCATTCCTAACTTGTCTGACAAGAAGAAATATGTACTTCATTACAGGAATTTACAACAGTACGTCTCACTGGGGTTGAAAGTCACTAAAGTACATCGCGCCATCATGTTTGAACAGAGCAAATGGTTGGCAAAATACATTACCTTGAACACAGAAAAGAGAAAATTGGCCAAGAACCCGTTTGAGAAAGACTTCTTCAAACTGATGAACAACTCAGTGTTTGGCAAAACCATGGAAAATGTGAGAAAGCGAATCAATGTTGAACTTGTTCACAAGGAAAAGCGGTTCAAGAAACTTGTGGCCAAACCTTCTTTCCACAAATTCAAAATTTTCAACGAAGATTTGACCGCGATACATTTGCGCAAAGTGGATTTGCTTCTGGATAAACCCATTCAAGTTGGTTTTACCATTCTCGACCTCAGCAAAGTGCTTATGTTCAACTTTCATTACAACTACATCATGGTCAAGTATCCCAATGCCAAGTTGTTGTTCAGCGACACCGACAGTCTTTGTTACGACATAGAAACGGAAGATATCTACAAGGATATGCAGCAAGATGCTGACCTGTTCGACACAAGTGACTATCCGCCAGATCACTTCCTACATTCCAACGTGAACAAAAAAGTGCTTGGGAAAATGAAGGATGAGACGGCAGGCGTCCCTATTGAAGAGTTTGTTGGACTCAGACCGAAAATGTACAGTTTATTGTGCGGTGGGAAAGAAAAACATACAGCTAAAGGCATCACTCAAGCTTGTCAAAGACGCATTAAACATGTGCAGTATAGAGACAGTTTGTTTAAGAAAACTCAAACGATGGCTACAGGACACATTATCCGAAGTCATAGTCACCAGCTTTTCTCGGAGAAGTTGAGGAAAGTAGCCCTCTCCCCATATGACGACAAGCGATATGTGATGAGTGATGGCTATTCCACCTTAGCGCATGGACATTACAAGGCTATGGTATAAAGGGGGAGGTCCTCCAACGGAAGAGTTATTTGAGGTGTGAACATTGAATTGTTAACATGGAACGTGAAAGTCGTAAGAGATCTACAACTGATATGGATACTCTTGCAGATGCAGTTAAAGACTTAAAAGTGAAAAATCCTACCACTACCATCAAGAAATTGAAAGTGGAGACAGCACCAACACCACAGTCGTGGGATGGAATGCTTTCTCTAGGAAATGGAAAGTATATCAAGATTATGAAACAAAGCAATGAAGGAGTGGTAAACATTCGCAAGTACCTGAGAGATGAGGGGACTGGAAAAAACCGTCCTACGAAAAAGGGTATCTTGCTGACAATACCTGAATGGAAAATGCTGAAGAAGCAAGTGAAAGAAGTGGATAAAAGGCTTCGCAGACAAGAAGACGGCTCATAACAAGGTAAAAACATGAATGCACTCATGCTGAACGGTGGTGCTTACCTTACTGTAAATGATAGGAATGAAGTGATACTAGATTCTCAGACAAGTTATCATCGGTTTAAACCTGAAGTATGGAAAGACTTTAAAAACATACCACTTGAACATGGGTTTAAACGTAGACTTGAAAATAAAGTGGAAGTGACGGTGGCTGAATATGATTCTAACATACGTGTAGAAATCTGTAGAAATCTTTTACAGGATTATCCAGAGGATTATAAGGGAGTTGTACCAGATACACCATATACAGATTTGATCATCTTTGATATCAAGAACTGGCGCGCAGTCTTACGATTCCTAGAAGTGATACAACATCCACTCTTCGCCATCTTGCGAGCATAAAAAACGTCTTTGCAGACAAGGAGACAGCTCATAGTTCATCTGACTGTTGAACGAGATGGAAAACTTTTTATCGGAATATGAACCCATTACGCATGGATTCTCATATCTGAGAAACGTATATGATGACATCGTGCTAAAACATTTTGGAAAGTATATCATTCTATCAACTGACGAACAATCTGTGTTGAAAGACCATCTAGAGAAGCTGAGGATACCTGGCTTTCTCCTGAAACTCTCAGAGGATTTAGAAGTGCGTGTGACTGAGAACTATTTAGACGTGTTTGTACGATTTCGCCAATATGACGAGCTTACAAAATGCTACGACTACATCACCCTCAACACAGTGGAATGGTACGCTCTGTTACAAGCATTGGATTGGAAAGAACCTGACGCTTGAATTCAAAGAGGAAGGAGTGCAACTCATGCGAGGCACCAAGTCCATTGAACTGACGCATCCCATGTGTGTTATGGTGATGGACATTGACATGAATGATCATGGAGTTGAACTGAAACTGTCTGAACACAAAGATGTTAAAATAATAAAGTTTGGTAATGGACAGTGTTATGCTAGTTTTCATAGCATTTACAAACGTGGATGTAATGTCTATGATACATATATTAATTTAGATTGGTATGAATGGCATGTGTTTATCGATGTATTGAATGTATTTGTAAAATAAAAAATTCAATGTAAAATAATTGTTAAAATGTAAATAATGTATAACACAATAAACAAAGAATGTTGTATAAAACTGTCTTGTTTATTTACAATATTCATAATACAATTCACAATTACCAACAACTTAACTAATACAACTTAACTAATACAACATCAATAAAATAATGGTTTATAATGTCTATATACAAAATCCTTTACAACAAAATCACCATCACTTCTTCTTAATACATCAATGATTTCAAAAGGACTATGTCCTCGAGCTCTTTGAATTATATAATACACACAATAAAATCCACATGTAGAGGATATTGGTGTTTGTAATGGAACTGAATTATAAATGAAATTAAACTTTAAAAACTTATTCAAACGACTGTCTATAGGTAAAAGTCCATAAGAGTCAAAATATTCTGCAGGGTCTTCGTCATAATATACTGCCACCCAATGCTCTCCTGGCTCATCATGATCGTCTGTGTTGATGACATAGGCACCGCGTTGTAAAGATGGTAACTGGTCCATGGCAAACACACCTTGGAACAAGTCTTTTGTCGTGGCATCATGAGATAGGATGGCTTCTATCTGCTTCGTGTTCATGACTGGTAGTCGAATTGAATGCTACGATTTGCACTTATTTCAACAATGTTATCAAATTCAGCATACACTATAACATTGACTGTATTTTGCAAGGCACCAGCAAAATTCATTTCTAGTCTCAAATTCCCATGTTTGATAAGGGCATAATGATCCGCACCATCATAATCAGGTGTTAAGTCAAAAGAAAACAAAGAATAACCTCTAGGCCAATCTTCCCGTTTTATAATGGAACTTTTCTCACCATCCAGTCTATCAAAAGATTTGTAAAGTGTTTCAAAAGCATCAAGATATTTGCCTTGATTTATATCAAGCTTGAGAGGTTTTGATAGGACTGGTTCACCATCAGAGTAAAGCTGCATAAAGTTAAGATTGAAATGTTCAAAATTGTATGGATTTCTCAATACTGTTCCAGCAAAGGATTCATTATGAACCATTCCAATGACAATACGTTTTGGTAATTGACCTAAAAAGATGCTATCTTTCACAAAAGATTGAAATCCAGTTGGAATAGCTAAAACTTTACATTCTTTTCTAGTAACAATAAACTTAGCAGGACTTTTCATCAATGCATCTGCATGTCCTAACTGAATACCTGGACTAACCCTCACTTTGCGAATGGTTAAAAACGCTTCTCTCACTTCTACTTTAAAACCATTATTTGCAGCCATTAATACATATTCATCTTTTTGTCTATGCAAGCGTAATTTCATACTAACACCATTGGGAAGATAACGATCCTGCTCAAACAAATCTACCCTTAAACCACCTGTAAGCATAAACTCACGGCTTAGACGTGTATACAAATAGCGATTATGTAAACCATTATTTCCTGTTTCAGCTATATCACCACTTTCAATATTTACATGAAAACCTGATACATATCTTTCATGATTAGGTCTTTTCACCTGATGAGTATTCATTGACCCGGCAGTATCTTTATAGATGAGACGCATAGAGCGCTCAGAATTGAGACTTTCTTCCGAGTCATGAATGAGATGAGATATGATGCTGGTATAACCATGAGTATTGTTACTATGTGATACCAATCGATCATTTAGAAATAATTCAATATTAGACCATAACCCATTAAACAAATCATTGATACAGGATACGTTATCATCTACACCACACGCTTCTCCATCAACCTTTACAATGCGACATACAATATGGAGTTTACTGTTCTTTAAATCTAGATATTCTTCTGTACTCGCAGGAATGTAGAATTCTATTGGAGCACCTTCTCTAATGGTAGTTAGTGGTTGATAGTCTACATTATAACTTTTTTCTACAGCAGTTTGCGTTTGTGGTATGTGAAACCATTCTAATGGAGAAAGACTACATTCACAAGAATGATTATGAATTAAAGACATGATTAAAAAATATCTTTCTTATATTTTGTTGATGTTATCCGTTTAGCTGCCTTTCGCCTTCTGACAGGTTTTGCTGGTTTCGCTCTCTTTTGTCCTCCTAACTCATCACCAAACATACGTTGTGCTACTCGACCTGTAACATCTTTCGCGACATCTTTTGCAGCCTTTTTAAGATGTGGTGCAACGATTTTAGCCCCTGCCTTAAGCAGTGGAATAGCTTTTCGAGCCAATGATCCCAGTATTGAACCAATACCATCTCCATATTGTATTCGCGCTCCTTTAAATCCTGGTAATTCTCCACCCACTTGACGAAGAAAATGGTTGCGATAAATAGATGGATTGTGTGTGTATGCTTTCATAATGCTTTTGGTCGAAAATGAAGTTTACAGATCACCTTCCCAGTTTGAAATGGAACATTATGGTCTGTGTCATCCTTAATATTCATTTCTATCACATCAAATTTGGATGTGTTTACAGGAACATAATGAGGTTCTCCATAAGTTTTCATGATAATGTCTCCATCATGTCCTTGTATTGCAACAGAACGTAGCAAAGGAACATAATAATCACCAACAACTTGTGGCTCGCAAATACTACAGTACACATAAAGTGTATAAAACCCCTGTTTCACATCAGCTTTATATTCAGCTGTACACGTTTCAGTATACCATTGATTTGGGATAAATCCTAAAATCTCAGCTAATCCAGTGGAGAATGACACTTCAAAGCCATATTTTAGATATAGAAAAACGCGTCGTCTAATTTTATCATACTTTATCCGAATACCTTCTTTAAGGTCATCTTTCATAGAATTAGTTGCTTCTTCATTGACTGCATGACATATTTCTTGTATGGATCTGTAGTAACCATAAGGAATATTGATTGTGTCAAGAACAACATCATTCAGTGGTTGTTGTCGATACTGAATAGAATAGTCCATTCCATGTCTCATGGTTGTCCATGTATGTGGATATTGAATTTCAGCTAAAGCCACTTCATATTTTCCGTTCAGATAGATGGTTCGAGGCATACGAATTTGATAATTTGAAGTCTTGTTGTTGGGATAATAGTTCATACTAGCATTGCTGGGTAAAGAAATGTAAAAACTTGTTGACTCCATGGCAGCTAAATCGTTTATGTGATGTAGATAGACTAGATGTGTATATACATTACTTCATGTTTGACACTCTTCATCCTCACTTTCTACATTGCTGTCTACATTATTGTCTAAATTGCTATCTACATGATCTAAATTGGTATCTACTACTTCTCCCTGACAACAAGCACTAACACACCTAATTTTTACAGGAATGGTATTTTTATTTCCATTTTCTTTACAACAACAACACCATAGCTCTTTAATCCATGTTAAAAAGTTTCCCATCCTTCTGGAAACAACCTTTGTTGACGTTGTTGTATCTCTTTTGTAATATCTTCACGAGTTGTCTTTTTACCAAAAACAGTTTTTGGAATATTAGCATCTACAATTTCCTCAATAAACTGCTTCCAACCATGCGGTGGTTCTCGTCGTTCTTTTCTTCTTTAGCAACCAATGCTTCTTTCAACAAATCAATAATGTTGGAATTTGTAATGACAGTACCCGTTTTTAAAACAAGTTCATTTTTATCTGTCCATCTCGTACCATATTTCTTAAGTTCTGCTAGAAGTTGTGTTAGTTTTACATGATAAATAGGTTGAAAATGGCTTAGAAACTGTTGGGACTTTTCTGATTTTTCTGCTTTGGATGATGTAACAGACTTTTGCCGCTGTTGTTGCGACTGAATTGTTCGTAAATGACGACCAAGAACTTGAGACATTTCTATTGCCTTTTCACGAGTTTGTTTCCCACGTAAAAGTTTATTCACTTTCGTTTTGATTTCACCATCTTTTCCCTTCTTTTCTAACAACATTTTATATTCATATTCAGGAATGAGGACCATTTTCATAGTATGTTTCATTTTAACAGCAACTGAGCTAACAAGGGTAATGCAAATTTAGCAATAGCTCCAATGAATCCTCCTTTCTGATTAACCAACTTCTTTTTTCTTCGAAGTGATATCTTCTTATCTGCTAGTGTACGTAGGGTATGACGTTCACGCTTGAATACCTTATACCTTTTTGAGCTTAAGGGTAAATGTCCTCGCAATATATTCAAACAAATTTCAAACAAGCTAGTTAATTCTTCCTTAGTAGCTTGTTGTAGCAAGGATTTACGTCGTTTAGGCCCGCTGCGTGCGAGCAAGTGAAGAAATGGTTGATTCGCTTGAATACGTTTAGACATCTTGGTTGCGAATGGTAAAGTGACTTGGTTCTTGTTCATACGCCACCTTATCAACATAGACGTAATGTGTATCTTTTGGTAAAATGCCTGTACGAATACGTAGTTGATCATTTGTCTTCGGCTTCAAATCAATGAATAAATAGCCGTGAGGTTTGCTGGTAGCATCTTGATAGGCTTCTATGAGAAATTGAGATTTTCCAGGATACATTTGTCGCGCTAATGTACTTATTTGTTGACTGTCTCTAGGATTTTTAAACAGAATGATGTAATGTGTATTCAAACTAATATTTCGCATTTCTCTACCATGATGAAACAAATTATGCACAATAAAAATAATGCTTAGATTTTGATGACTGCTGCCAACACTAAAGAGACGTGTTATGCGTTCATCACTATGACATTTGGTCATTAAGTCATCAATGATGAGTAAGTTTGGTTTTTTCGGGTTAAAACGCTCTTCAATGTCATCTGGAATGCCTTGGTAAAATTCCACACCTTTCATTCCCTTGTACAAAGGCTGATCTGCTGCATAGAGCCATAAAATGACTTTTGGAGAGGGTTTAATTAACTTTTGTTCTAGAATTTCTCTAACTAGAGAAGTTTTACCACTGCCTGTAGGTCCAGAGACCAAACACGTGAATGGATGCTTCATTTTCGAATATCTGTTTCTTTCACCCAACTGTTAAACTTCTTTGGCCAACCTAACCACTTCACAAATAATTCTTTAACACCTCGTCTTTTTCGTGTTTTCAAAACCTTTTCAATTCTGTAGACTGATTCAATATCTTTTGTCACTTTCTGCAGTTCTTCTTCATAAAAATGTCCGTCAATATCTTCATCCAAAAAGTCTTTCACACGATACAAGTGTATTCCTTGCTTCTTACAACGATGTGTGATAATGAAGACTTCTTGCGTCCACTTTATATGATAATCTCGTTGAAATACATATTTCATGTGAGAAATGCGAACCTGATCACCAATTTTAAATTTGTAGGGTTTTTTCTTCTTTGGTTTTAATTTCAATTTGTCTACATACATATACTTCCACACTTTCGATTCGTTGTCTTTACGAATATCTGCAGGAGCATACTTATTAGGGAGGGAGCCATGAGGTCTATGGTTGTAATTATACACTAAGTCTGGAAGGATGTCCATATATCGATACGTTTGATTATGTAGGAAATATCGATACATCATTCCCTTTAGAGTACGAATGACTCTCTCAGCAAAGTTGGCTTTGGTTTCATTCTTTGTCGTATAGGCATGTATTCCCTCCTTCTTCATAAATGCTTTTACCCATCTGTTTTTAAATTCAGTTCCTTTGTCTGACCTTAGAGTTCGTGGTCTTCGTTGTGTTTCATGAAAAATCTTTTGAAAGGCTTCTATGACACTCGTATGTGATTTATTAGGCATTGGTTGCACCCATAAATATTTGGAAAACACATCAATGACAACTAATAAAAAACGGGTGTCATCATTATAGGAAGCTATGTTTCCCATGTCAGCTAAATCAATATCCCACATGTCATCAATTCCACGTGTAATGACACGTTGCCTTTTAAACCTATATTTTACAGGTTGTAGTAAACTGAAGGCATCTTGATCCTGTAACCATTTCTTCACTTGTGAATGAGGGACTGGTTGATCATGTTTTCTTAATATGTGATATAGTTTGTAAGGACCAGCAAATGCCCCGGGTTGACCAGGTTTAAAATAAATATTGGTTAAGTAGTCTTTCCACGTCGACATGTTAACACTAAATGATTAACACTTGTTAACATATCTTACATTTTATTTTATCAACACATCTTGCATTTTATCAACATATCTTACAAATCAAGTATTGATACAATGGTGTGAATAATTGGAGTCCATTGATCTTCAATGTACATTAACCAACTACTTAATTCATCAAATGTGATAGCATCTACACCATATTTTTCACAACGTTGATTTGCATTATCTAACACTTTATCTAAATGAATGTAATATTTAGCTTCATTCCAATATGTATAGACACATGCAGAATGACAAGTATGTTCTGAACACTCTTCATTTTGACAAGCAGGACATACTAAACATGCAAACTTTTTTACAGCTAATAACATTTCTTCACAATATGTCTTTTGCACAATATATTGTCTCAATGTAATGTCTGTCATTATACTGCAATGTAGATTAACCACTCTCTCACTTCATAAAACAGTCTTGGATCAAATCGAGCAAAGTGATATGCTGCTTCCACATCAAACTCCTCAGCTCCGTCAATGTTTGAAAGCACACACTCTTTGATGAAATCCTCACGTAATTTCGGTACGTTCAGCGTGGAATGAGCAAGTTCCCAATAGATGTCAAAGTGTTCCAGTTGTTGTTGAATAGATCCAAAACGCGCCAGTTCACTTATCATGTAGTCCACATACGTCTCCTTGAAAAACGTTTCTACATCCATCTTTCACATATCCATATGACACGTCTACACACTTTGACGACTGGTAAGCAAATGACTTGTAGTCTTACTCGGCAGATACTGTTAGTGAGCCACACTTGTTGCAGAAGTTGTCAGGTTCACACAACTTGCAATTGTACTTGTGGCAGTGACAATCATAATCCTCAGCATATCCGTAAGCACCACAATATTCACAGGTAAGTCCAAGTTGATTTTGCACATCCATATTCTCCAATCGAACTTCAGACAGTCTTTTCTTGGAAAGCTTTGACACTTTCATTCGATTGTCCTTTTGCAGCTTAACAGGAGTTTTCTTCCCATGACATTCCGTACATGGCAGTAAGGTTGAGGTTATGCTATGGATTTCCTGAAGCAATGTCCCCCATTCACCATCATTCATGTTGATGTAACGCGTATATTCTTTCCCTTCAAACAGTGATGTTTGCACAAAACTCACATAGCGCATATCCAAGTATGAAATGACTTCAAGCCACTTCGTTTGCGTTAAGTACAGTTTGAAGCCAATGTTGCGTAATCTTGCCAAGTTCTGACACACAATCTTCCACAAGGATGGTGATAAAGCAAGCCATCTCTCTCCACGTTTGATTCGAAGAAATAGCCCAAATTCTCCATGCTCCACAGTAATGGTTAAGTTTGCACTAATTTTAAAGCTGCTTGTCTTCTCCATGGCTGCGCGTTGAATGATGACTTCACTTCACCCTTCTCCTTTTATGCCATTAGAAATTGCAGAGTCAGCTTTTTTATAGTTCTTCAAACATTTTACAAAGCTTTGAATTCACTTCAACTCGTTCATTGTTGAATCGAACAAGTTCTGATGCATTCGTCGTCAATGGAACGCCATCATCATAATGTAAAATAATTCTAGCAGCTACAGCTAGCATGAGTTCAGCTGCCCAAGTTGTATTCGCGCGGATAAATGCTGAATCAATGTCGTAAGTTGATGGTAAAAGTAGTTCTTCACATTCCTGTAGAAATGAGTGGATGAATTCATGTCTTGGAATTATCTTTCCAACAGCTTCCCAATGCTTATGCAAATTCTTCACTTGTAAAATCCAATTAGATTCAAAAGCAGGAAGCTTTGAAAACACATAGTCAACATAGTTCACTTTGAAGACGTCATCCATGGTCTCTACACATCGGTGAAGAAGTAATGTTGACATTGTTAATAATCAGGTGAAAGCGGAGAGCGATGTGTTCTGACGATACCTGAAAGCATTAAGACTTAACGTAGGGAAAATCCCATTCCTTCTCAAATTTATTGATCGTTCCCACACTCTGAAATTATCGATCGGTTTTCCCTCACACTCTGTACGAGTGCACTCTTAAATTTCTCAGTCGGTTTTCCCTCCACACTCTGTACACATGTACATATGCTGTATGTGTGTGTGTGTGTGTGTGGTTACTGTAATGGGAAACCATTGAAATATGACTAATTAAATGTTATCATAATAATAAAAAAAAAAAAAAAAAAAAAAAAAAAAAGAAAAAAAAAAAAAAAAAGAAGGAAAAAAAAAAAAAAAAAAAAAACAAAAAAAAAAAAAAAAAAAAGAAGGAAAAAAAAAAAAAAAAAAAAAAAAAAAAAAAAAAATTTGGGGGGGGGGGGGGGTCAGTCCTGACTGCCGCCTGGGGGGGGTCCCCATGCTACATGATTCTTGACCAGGGGGGGGGGGTCCCATGCTACATGATTTTTGACCAGGGGGGGTCCCCATGCTATATGACTCTTGACCAGGGGGGGGGGGTCCCATGGTATTTGATTCTCTACCAGGGGGGGGGGGTCCGTCAGTATGACGTCACAAAGTGCGGTGATTCTCTCGTTTCTCAACTACTGCGGTTGCATCCGTTTCTGCAAAGGAAGGGCAAGACTACTTCAGCAAAGTCTGCTTAACGAGCGGTAAATGGTGCGAATGGGACCTCTGCTCACTGCCACTGCTTGACGAGCGGTAAATGGTGCGAACGGGACGTCTGCTCACTGCCACTGCTTGACGAGCGGTAAATGGTGTGAATGGGACGTCTGCTCACTGCCACTGCTTGACGAGCGGTGAATGGCGCGAATGGAACGTCTGCTCAATGCCACTGGAATACACAAATACTACTGGCTCTTTCTTGGAGATTGTGCTCAACCTTTTCACTGGATGCGTTGAGGTGGGATTGGATGAATCTTGTTGAGAGTCACGCGTCCGGAAGAGGGGTATCCCTAGCCTTGATATTCTGCAGAACCGTCCGGATCTTTTGTGAACCAGAACAAGTAGATAGAGTGTTCCTTAGTCACCTCTTCCAGCTCTCCGTCTTTCTGTGTATGTTGTAGCATGGAGACCTGCCCAGACTTTTGGAAGCCTTCTCGGTTAATGTCTAGGTCGTGGATCCGTGTCGTCGCGTGCCTTGATCTCCGCTGGTCTAGTAACTATTGCCGACGGCGTTTTGTTTTTGTGAGACAGCTTAGCCTGGGCTGGAATTTGAAGCTCGACAAGTCACTGCACTGAAGCCACCTGTGCTTCGATATGCTGCTGAGAAGCACTACCATCCTCCAGCTCCGAGGCCATGGGCGGATAAGGAGTGGGGACGGGGATCTAAGCGGTCGGGTCATCCGTCAACGGCTGAAATTCTAAAGTATATGAGGCAGGGATATCAGGCTGCACTGCATTCACTTACTAAGACAAACCCTCCTCACTCTGATTTCACTTCTTTCAGGGTTGTTTGGAAAAAAAGCTGCGTTGATAAGAAGGCAGTCTTCAATAAGAGTTGGTCATCAGTGTCAACATCACTTGATGTTAGGGGTAGACTATAAGTGACAATGAAAAGCCTTAGCCGCAGTCACAACGGAGGTTTATAGATCACCAGCAAGAAAGGCTACAAGCTTCGAGATTTTAGTTGCAAATCGCTTGCTGGCCATTTTGGCATTCCGTTAGGCTTTTCTACAAGCGTTCTTTAATTGGCTCTGGTCTGCTGATTCCCATTCCGCCACAGAAAGATAGGGGCACTCAGGCCAAGTGTTGTGTCCATTCCAAACCTTGAGCTGCCCTCTCGACTACGATCGTAGCTGGTGCACGGATTGGCGGTGGAGCAAGGATGACCACATGCTGCCTTGTGCATTGACCGCTCTGCCCCCTTGTCGAAAACAAAGGGGTCGAAACAGGTAGAGAGTCGAACACAGATAAAAACTTTCCCACTGAATGAATCCTAGGAATCGACCTGTCTGGCTTTAGGAATGCCAAGCCTATATGGGAGAAGGGATGGTGGGTGGGAAGGAGCTCAGATGGGGTGGCACGTGCCGATGGGAAGGACCAGCCTGCAGAGTTGGGCCAGATCAGACCAAAGCAAGAAGAGCTTTGTAAATATCAGAGCGAATTGCTTTATGGCCATTTTCAAGTCTCTGAAAAATCGAAATAAAGGAACAAACAAATTCACATGATGACAAAATATTAGAAATATTCGGACATGATCGTGTTTCATTATTATTATTATTATTATTATTATTATTATTATTATTATTATTATTATTATTTGATGTAAAAGCGTTATATGTTAACAGCACACGGGAAGGCCCCCTTTGGAAGCATCACAAGGAATCGCCTGTCGGCCATGTTGAAGTCTCTCCAAATTCAAAATAAAAGTACAAGGAATTCAAACAATGAAGAAATATCAGAAGCATTTGGACTTAATCGTGAAGACGATGTGCATAACACGCCTAGTAAGACATT
Organism: Protula sp. h YS-2021; assembly: GCA_949752745.1. Taxonomy (NCBI): domain Eukaryota; kingdom Metazoa; phylum Annelida; class Polychaeta; order Sabellida; family Serpulidae; genus Protula; species Protula sp. h YS-2021. Next base: position 52,196,484 of record OX457025.1, on the reverse strand, counting down.
TTCTTCAAATTTTAGGTTGCTTAATTGCATTATTTCTTCAGACGAGCGCAGTCTTTTCGACTGATGTCTAGACACGGTAGCGGGTAGAGGTGTGACGGTTCACCTCCGGCTCGGTTCGATTCGGTTCGGTTCGGTTCAACAAAAATCTTCGGTTCGGTTCGGTTTTTTCGGTTCGGTTCAGCAAAACCAATCGGTAGTTTTCTTTTCAAATATATATATATATATATATATATATATATATATATATATATATATATATATATATATATATATATATATATATATATATATATATATATATATATATATATATATATATATATGCGTGTTTCTTTTTTTATTTATTTATAATTGCCTGCACTTAATCCGATATTTCTTTTTATGTTAGAACAGACAAAAACCTAACATATAACGGTAATGTTTTATATTTATTACCTCAAAGCTTGCGTACACAAGAATTTCTATTGTTATTGACTGACAGACTCACATGTAGCCATAATAAAAGCATGGATTTCGTCATAGGTTCCAAAAACAAGTGTATGAAATATTTCTTGACTTGTCCGATGTGATATATATATATATATATATATATATATATATATATATATATATATATATATATATATATATATATATATATATATATATATATATATATATATATATATATATATATATATATGCCACAGTAAATGAGCGGAACCCGCCATATCACGAAATGGCTAATCATTTTAGCCATTTCGTGAAATGCCTCAAATTATTTGCCGTTTCATGAACTGACTAAATTTTTTTAGCCATTTCGTGAAATGGCTAAAATTTCCGCTTTGCCATTTCATGAAATGGCAAACCAGACTTTGAAAATAAAAAACAGAATAATTTGAACTTTTCATTTGCAAATTTTGACACCATCACAACACAAATACCAGTGTAACATACAGTAACAACCTTTTTCATACTCTTCGTATTTCTGCGATAATCTTACCGGTTTTTAGTTACAAATTCGAATAGTTACACATTTCAGCGAATCGTTATCAGAACAAAATGCTCTAAAAGTTTAACTTTTGTACATTTGGACTCAATGGTGGAGGCTGGGACGATTGTGACACGTCGTTAACAGGAGCATCTGAGCTACTGGCTGCGTTGTCAGTAGTAGGGAAACGCCGGTTTCACTGCACTTTGTGACGTCATACTGTCTGGACCGGAAGTGACGTCATGTCTGGAAGTGACGTCATCATGTCTGGACCGGAAGTGACGTCATAGTGTCTGTTTGTTTCTATCTGCTTCAGTTTTTGGATGGAGCGCGCGCGCGTGTTGGGATGACGTCATGATGAGGGGTAAACGTCACAGCAGAGTGTGCGTAAACGACACGTCATTTTGTTTTCGTAATTTGAAATAACGGACTTCCGTTGAAGTGTGGAACTTATATTTGTAACATGTTGCCATTTTAACTGTGTAAAAGTGAAAAAGAGGGATAACTTTCGTTATAGTTGACTGATTTACATAAAAATTTCACCATTTGATTCAGTTATTTCCAGTGCTATTTCGCGGATGAATACCATTTGGAGGATGAATACCATTTAGCGGATGAATACCATTTGGCGGATGAATACCATTTAGCGGATGAATACCATTTGGCGGATGAATACCATTTAGCGGATGAATACCATTTGGCGGATGAATACCATTTAGCGGATGAATACCATTTGGCGGATGAATACCATTTCGCTTCACCACGAGATGTCTCTGCTGTATAACAACTGTACAACTGTAGGTGAAATGATTCATATCCAAGCAGTGATAAATTCTGCCAAGTCAGCTTTTAAAACAAAGTTCTGTTTGGCGAGTTACACACCATATTTTGATTACATCAGAGTTGTATATAAGGATGAGCTCTCCGCACTATGGATACAACAAGGATGGCAGCTATTTCGGTAAGTGGTTATTTACATATGTTTTTAAAAACTAACATAATGGGGGTCGTCGTGGGGGTCGTCGGGCTCGTCGTCCCTCACTTCTTCCATAAGTTACTTCACATGACGAAATATACCATTTCGCTCCTGTTCCGTGTGCAGTAGGTATTTCGACGAGACGATCTCGTCACAAGCGCATCGCTACCCACATACGTTGCTTCACATGACGAAATATAACATTTCGCTCCTGTTCCGTGTGCAGTAGGCATTTCGACGAGACGATCTCGTCACCAGCGCATCGCTACCCACATACGTTGCTTCGCATGACGAAATATAACATTTCGCTCCTGTTCCGTGTGCAGTAGGCATTTCGACGAGACGATCTCGTCACAAGCGCATCGCAACCCACTCCAGCAGGGCTGCAACCACATGCACAGCTATACACATCACTGTTTCACTCCACTCATACTCCAATGCAGTAGTCCCGCATAGCAACCGTTGCTATGCAGTGGATCCGCATAGCAACCGCCGTTGCTATGCAGGCTATTTTCGCATGTGGCTGTATGCATAATATGACATGCCGCCATTTTAACTTTGTAAAAAGTGGAAAAAGTGGGATAACTTAAGCTATGGTTGATCGATTTGCATGAAAATTTCACTGTTTGATTGAGTTTTATGTAAAGTTTTTGTTATAAAGTGGTCACAGGCTATTTTCGCATGTGGCTGTATGCATAATATGACATGCCGCCATTTTAACTTTGTAAAAAGTGGAAAAAATGAGATAACTTCCGTCATAATTAACCGATTTGCATGAAAATTTTACCGTTTGATTCGGTTTTATATGTAGTTTTAACATTAAGTAGTCATAGGCTATTTACACCGGTGGCTGTATGCATAATGAGACATGCCGCCATTTTAACTTTTGCAAAAAGTGACAAAGTGGGATAACTTTCGCTATAGTTGACCGATTTACATGAAAATTTTACTGTTTGATTCAGTTTCATGTAAAGTTTTAACATTAAGTAGTCATAGGCTATTTGCACCGGTGGCTGTATGCATAATGCGACATGCCGCCATTTTAAGTTTGTAAAAAGTGAAAAAGTGGGATAACTTTCGCTATAGTTGACGGATTTGCATGAAAATTTCACTGTTTGATTCAGTTTTATGTAAAGTTTTAACATTAAGTGGTCACGGGCTATTTACATCGGTGGCTGTATGCATAATGTGACATGCCGCCATTTTAACTTTGTAAAAAGTGAAAAAGTGGGATAACTTTCGCTATAGTTGACGGATTTGCATGAAAATTTCACTGTTTGATTCAGTTTTATGTAAAGTTTTAACATTAAGTGGTCATGGGCTATTTACGTCGGTGGCTGTATGCATAATGTGACATGCCGCCATTTTAACTTTGTAAAAAGTGAAAAAGTGGGGGATAGCTTAAGCTATAGTTGATCGATTTGCATGAAAATTTCAACCGTTTGATTTGGTTTTATATCTAGTGTTAACATTATGTAGTCATAGGCTATTTACACCGGTGGCTGTATGCATAATGTGACATATCGCCATTTTGCCTGTGTAAAAAGTGAAAAAAAATGAGATAACTTCCGTCATAATTAACCGATTTTCAAGTAAATTTTACCGTTTGATTCAGTTTACAGTGGCCGTGTGTTATTTTGCGGATGAATACCATCGTCAAGCTTCACCGCCAGATGTCTCTGCTGTATAACAACTGTACAACTGTAAGTGAAATGATTCATATCCAAGCAGTGATAAATTCTGCTGAGTTAGCAATTTTAACAATATTTGAAACAACTTACACACCATATTCTGATTATATGTAAGTAGCATAAGAGCATGAGTGAAACATGCATTTCAAACAGTGATACATTCTGCTAAGTCAACAAGTTACGCATCATTGAAGTGGTATAAAAGGGAGAGTGAAACGTGTATTTCGCCTCATTTCAGTTCTAGCAACAACAACAACAACAACGATGGCTACAGTCTACTGTCATGATTGCGATATAACATTTCCATCTCTGGAATTGTTCGTAGCACATACATGCAAACCAGCTAGGATGAAACGTGCTCACGAAGAGCTTGTTGAGCAGATTGAAGCCAAGAGACGAAAGACGGTACAAGATGGTGTTGACAGACCTGATCCAGTCCTCTGCGGTGAATGTATTAAAATATTTCCATCTTTGGATGCGTTTGAGACGCATGCATGTGTTGAGATGGAAAATGTGTCTCATGAAGAACAAAGAAAGAAAGAGACAGGACAAGTAGGCAGGGGCAGAAGAGTGAGTCTTGGTGGAAACGCACAGGAAAGACGGTTTGAGCCTGAAGATGGATCGGATTTGCTACTTGAAATGCGACAACAAGAGAATCGAATCAAGAGACATTTGTTAGAGACGTTAAACCATGGCATGAAATGGTACATTGTGGTACATGCACGCTTCAAGAAAATGACACCAAATGCTGAAGGCGTGATGGTAGAACAGGTAGATAATGCCTTCATCAGTAGTCCGACATATGCAGCATACAATCCAACGGATATTGAGCAGGACTTGCCAGAAGCCTATAAAGAATTGTTCACCAGGTTTGATGAACATGAGCGACAAGGTTCTGGCTGGGTGTTGGATAACATATTATTCATTGAAGTGCATACAGCTACGTCAGCGCCTCTGGAAGCAAGCAGTTTTATCCCACTACCGAAGAAAGTGAAGAATACATTAGGTGTGTTAAACATTCAGAATAAAGACAACAAATGTTTCTTATGGTCTGTATTGGCTCATCTTCACCCTTCAACAAATAGAAACCCAGAGCGTGTGCATCAATACAAGGCATTTGAGAACGAATTGAAGGTAGAAGGCATGACATTTCCAACACCGATTACGGACATTCCAAAGTTTGAAAAGGAGAATGATGTGTCCATTAACGTGTTTGGATATGAACATGATGTAGTTGTTCCCATACAACTGAGTCGAAACACCAGCGCGAGAGAAACCAACTTGCTTTTGATTAGCAATGACAAGACAAGGCATTATTGCCTCATCAAGAATTTCAGCAGACTGATGGCTTATCGATCAAACCATCAGCATGCAGCATTTTATTGTTTCAACTGTCTTCATGGGTTTATGCGACAAGATCTGTTAGACAAGCATCGTGAAGTGTGTGGCAAGCATGGAGCACAACGTTTATCATTTCCCAAGGAACCTTTCATCAAGTTCAAGAATGTAGCCAAACAACAGCGAGCGCCGTTTGTCATTTATGCAGACTTTGAATGTTTCACGAAAAAACATGAAGGAGACAAGTATCAACATCATCGTCCAAACAGCTTTGCCTATGTGGTTGTGAGCCAGTATGATACACGTGCCCCAGTCATGTATCGAGGAGATAATGCCGTGAAAGTCTTTTTAGACCATATGGTGAATGAGCGTGATCGTATTGTGCATGGCTTGCTACAGCCAAAGAAAATAGTCATGACTCGTGAAGATGAAGAGGATTATAAGAACGCTACGGATTGCTACATTTGTCATGAGCCTCTAGGAGCAGATCATGTGAGAGATCATGACCATATCAATGGCAAATACCGTGGAGCTGCACATAGTGAATGCAATTTGCAATTTCGACTTCGAAAGGATAAGCAGGATGTGAAAGATTCTTTCATCATTCCTGTCTTTTTCCACAATTTACGAGGCTATGACAGCCATTTGATCATGGAAGAAATTGGAAAGTTCAAAAACGAAACCATTACAGTCATTCCCAACACCGTTGAGAAATATATTGCATTCACCATGAGCAATCTGAAATTTACAGACAGTTATCAGTTCATGAGTACTTCTCTACAGAAGTTGGTATCCAACCTAGCGGCAGAAGGGAAAGACAACTTTTATAACATGACGTCACACATTCACGATAGCGACCAACAAGAGTTACTGTTGAGAAAGGGAGTGTACCCTTATGATTACGTGGATGAACCATCCAAGTTTGCTGAAACACAACTGCCGTCCAAGGACAAGTTTTACAGCCTGCTCAGTGAAGAAGACATTAGTGATGAGGATTATGCACATGCGCAGAAGGTGTGGGAGACATTCCACTGTGCTACATTTGGTGAATACCATGACTTGTACCTGAAATCAGATGTGTTGCTGCTGGCTGACGTGTTTGAAAACTTTCGTCACGTATGTCTCAACACGTATGAATTGGATCCTGCTCACTACTATACAGCGCCAGGACTGTCCTGGGATGCCATGTTGAAAGCGACAAAGGTGAAATTGGAATTGATCAACGACATTGACATGTACCAAATGGTTGAACAAGGTCTACGTGGAGGAATATCTGTCATCACACACAAGTATGCGAAAGCAAATAACCCCTACGTAGCATATTATGATCCCACGAAACCAACCAACTACTTGACGTACCTGGATGCAAACAACTTGTATGGCTGGGCCATGTCGCAAAGCATGCCGGAAAGTGGATTTATGTGGGTGAGCGAGCCAGAATCCATTGACTTTATGGATGTGGATGAAGATGATGAGATTGGATACATTTTAGAAGTGGATTTGGAATACCCATATTCAATCAATGATCGTCATAATCACTATCCAGTGGCTCCAGAACGGAAATGTGTGAAGGTGGGAGAATTGTCAAAACATAGTCAGAAGCTGCAAAAAGATCTAAACATGAAAGGCAAACCTAGTGAAAAGCTCATTCCCAACTTGTGTGACAAAAAGAAATATGTGCTTCATTATAGAAATTTACAGCAATATGTCTCACTCGGATTGAAAGTCACGAAGGTGCATCGTGCCATCATTTTTGCACAGAGCAAATGGTTGGCAAAATACATCTCCTTGAACACGGAAAAGAGAAAGTTGGCCAAGAACCCGTTTGAGAAAGACTTTTTCAAATTGATGAACAACTCTGTGTTTGGTAAAACCATGGAAAATGTGAGAAAACGCATGAATGTGGAACTTGTTCACCAGGAAAAGAGGTTCAAGAAACTTGTGGCTAAACCTTCCTTCCACAAATTTAGAATTTTCAACGAAGATTTAACCGCGGTACATTTGCGCAAAGTGGATCTGCTTCTGGATAAGCCCATTCAAGTCGGCTTCACCATTCTCGACCTCAGCAAAGTGCTCATGTTCCACTTTCATTACAACTACATCATGACCAAGTATCCCGACGCTAAGCTGTTGTTCAGCGACACAGACAGTCTATGTTATGACATAGAAACGGACGATATCTACAAAGACATGCAGGAAGATGCCGACTTGTTCGACACAAGTGACTATCCCCCAGATCATTTCCTGCATTCCAACGTGAACAAGAAAGTGCTTGGGAAAATGAAAGATGAGACGGCAGGCATTCCCATAGAAGAGTTTGTTGGACTTCGACCAAAAATGTACAGTATGATATATGGTGGGAAAGAAAAACGTACGGCTAAAGGTATCACTCGCGCGTGTCAAAGACGGATGAAACATCAGCAGTATAGAGACAGTTTGTTCAATCAAACGCAAACGATGACCACAGGACACATCATTCGAAGTCATGACCATCAGATTTTCTCGGAGAAGTTGAGGAAAGTGACTCTCTCTCCCTTTGATGACAAGCGATATGTGATGAGTGATGGCTATTCCACGTTGGCGCATGGGCATTACAGTATATAAGGGGGAGACACTTCAACTTTAGAGTTAGTTGAGGTGTGAACACTGAAGCGTCAACATGAATCGGAAAAGATCTGCAACAACGGATATGGATACTCTTGCTGATACAGTCAAAGACATGAATGTGAAACATCCTGATACTACCATCAAGAAATTAAAAGTGGAGATAGCACCAAACACCACAGTCGTGGGATGGAATGCTTTCTCTAGGCAATGGAAAGTATATCAAGATTATGAAACAAAGTAATGAAGGCGTGGTAAACATTCGCAAATACCTCAGAGATGAGGGGACTGGAAAAAACCGTCCAACGAAAAAGGGTATCTTGCTGACAATACCTGAATGGAAAATGCTGAAGAAGCAGGTGAAAGAAGTGGATAAAAGGCTTCGCAGACAAGACGACAAGTCATAACAAGGTAACAATCATGAATGCACTCATGTTGGACGATGGTGTTTACCTTAAGGTTAATGAGAGGAATGAAGTGATGATGGGTTCTCGGAGAAGTTCTGCTTATCGGTTTAAACCCGAAGTGTGGAAAGACTTTAAAAACATACCGCTTGAACCTGGGTTTGAACGCAGACTTGAAAATAAACTGGAAGTGACGGTGGCTGAATATGATTCTAAGATACGTGTGACATTCTGTAGAAATCTTTTACAGGATTATCCAAAGGATTATAAGGGAGTTGTGCCAGATACACCATATGCACAGTTGATCTTCTTTGATATCAAGAACTGGCACGCAGCCTTACGATTCCTAGAAGCTATACAACATCGACTGTTCAACATCATCCGAGTATAAAAGATGGAAGACTATTTGTTGGATTATGAACCCATTACATATGGATTCTCATACATGAGAAACTTATGTGATGACATTGCGCTACGACATTTTGGACAGTATCTCGTACTATCGCTTGATGACCAATCCATGTTGAAGGATCATCTAGACAAGTTGAGAATACCCGGCTTTCTCCTAGCAGTCTCAAATGAATTAGAAGTGCGTGTGACTGAGAACGGTCTAGACGTGTTTGTTCAATTTCGCCAATATGACGAGCTTACAGAAGACTGCGACATCATCACCCTCAGCACAGTGGAATGGAACGCGCTGTTGCACGCATTGGATTGGAAAGAACCTGACGCTTGAATTCAAAGAGCATGGAATACAACTTATGCGGGGTACCAAATCCATTGAGTTAACACAACATATGCCTGTGATGGACATTGACATAAATGAAGAAGGATATGAACTGAAACTGTCTGAACATGAAACTGCTAAAGTGATAAAGTTTGGTGAATTGCGTTATGTAAGCTTTCATAGCATTTACAAACACGGATGTAATGTCTATGATACCTATATCAATTTAGATTCTGATGAATGGCATTCATTGATGAATGTATTGAAAAATGAATGTGATTGTTAATAGTGTAAATAGTGTAAATAGACTTTATTAATGAAGAGTTTGTAAAAAGTGTTTGATAACTTTGTAAATAGTGTATATAGAATTTGTAAATAGTGTAAATAAAAGTTTGTAAATAGTGTAAATAAAAGTTTGTAAATAGTGTAAATAGACTTTGTAAATAGCGTTTGTAGTTAAGAATTTGTAAATAGTGTTTGTAAACTTTGTAAACTTTGTAAATAGTGTTTGTAAATAGTGTTTGTAAATAAAAGTTTGTAAATAGAACACAATAAACAAGACAGTTGTTTGAAACTTGGTTTGTTTTATTTAACAATTAACAACAACAACAACAACTTAACTAATATATCAAAAACTTAACTAATATAACAACAACAACTTAACTACACCATTAATAAAACAGTGGTTTATAATGTCTATATACAAAATCCTTTACAATAAAATCACCATCCTTTCTTTTTAATATATTCACAATATCAAACATACTCTGACCTCGAGCTCTATGCCATATATAATATACACAATAAAAACCACATGACGATGATATTGGCGTTTGTAATGATATAGAATTATACATATAGTCATTTCTTAAAAACATGTCTAAACGATCATCGAGAGGTAACAGTCCATAAGAGTCAAAATATTCTGCAGGGTCTTTATCATAATACACTACCACCCAATGTTCTCCTGGTTCATCTTGATCATCTGTGTTGATCACATAGGCGCCGCGTTGTAAAGATGGTAACTGGTCCATGGCAAACACGCCTTGAAACAAGTCTTTGGTCATGACATCATGACTCAGTATGGCATCAATCTGCTTCGTGTTCATGACTGGTAGTCGAATTGGATGCTGCGATTTGCACTTATTTCAATAATGTTGTCAAATTCAGCATAGACAATGACATTGATGGTATGTTGTAAAGCCGTAGCAAAGTTCATTTCTAGCCGCAAATTCCCATGCTTGATCAGGGGGAAATGATCATCACCATCATAATCCGGTGTTAAGTCAAACGAAAATAAAGCACAACCTCTAGGCCAATCTTCCCGTTTTATAATGGAACTTTTCTCACCATTCAATCGATCAAACGATTTGTAAAGCTTTTCAAAAGCGTCTAGGTATTTGTTCTGTGTAATGTCAAGCTTAAGAGGTTTGGATAGAACTGGTTCACCATCCGTGTACAGTTGCATATAGTCCAGATCGAAATGTTTGAAATCATATGGGTTCCTCAATACTGATCCACCAAAGGCTTCATTATGAACCAGACCAATGACAATACGATTTGGTAATTGACCCAAAAAGATGTTATCTTTCACAAAAGACTGAAATCCTGCTGGAATAGCTAAGACTTAACATTCTTTTCTAGTGATGATGATCTTGGCAGGACTTTTCATCAATGCATCTGTATGTCCTAACTGAATACCTGGACTCACCCTCACTTTGCGAATGGTTAAAAATGCCTCTTTCACTTCTACCTTATAGGTATTATCTGCAGCCATCAATACATAGTCATCTTTTTGTCTATGGAAACGCAATTTCAAACTGATGCCATTAGGAAGATAACGATCCTGCTCAAACAAATCTATCCTTAAACCACCTGTGAGCATAAAATCACGGCTAAGACGTGTATGCAAATAACGATGATGTAAGCCATTGTTTCCTTGCTCAGCCAAGTCACCGCCGTCGGCATTGACATGAAACCCGGATACATATTGTTCATGATTAGGTCTTTTCACCTCATGACTATTCATTGACCCAGCAGTATCCTTATACATGAGACGCATAGAGCGCTCAGAATGTAGACTTTCTTCCGAATCATGGATGAGATGAGAGATAATGCTGGTATAACCATGAGTATTGTTGCTATGCGAAACCAAACTATCATTCAGAAACAATTCAATATTAGACCATAACCCATTAAACACATCATTGATGCAAGAGACATTATCATCTGCGCCACAATCTGTTCCATCAGCCTTTACAATGCGACATACAATATGAAGTTTGCTGTTCTTTAAATCCAGATATTCTTCTGTACTCGCAGGAATGTAGAATTCTATTGGAGCGCCTTCTCTAATGCTTGTAAGTGGTTGATAGTCAACATTATAACTTTTCTCTACAGCAGTTTGCGTTGGTGGTACGTGAAACCATTCCAATGGAGAAAGACTACATTCACACGAATGATTATGAATGAGAGACATGATTTCAAAAGATATCTTTGCGATGTTTTGATGTTATCCGTCTTGCTGTTTTTCGTCTTCTGGCACGTTTCGTCGGTTGCACGCGCTTTTGTTCACCAAACACACGTTCTGCTACTCGGCCCGTAACATCTTTCGCGACATTCTTTGCAGCCTTCTTAAGATGTGGCGCAACGATCTTAGCCCCAGCCTTAAGTAGTGGAATAGCTTTGCGAGCCAATGATCCCAGTATGGAACCAATACCATCGCCATATTGGATTCGCGCTCCTTTGAATCCTGATAATTCCCCGCCCACTTGACGAAGAAAATGGTTGCGATATGCAGACGGATCGTGTGTATAAGCTTTCATATTGCTTTTGGTCGAAAATGTAGTTTACAGATCACCTTTCCAGTTTGAAATGGAACATTATAGCCTGTGTCGTCCTTAACATTCATTTCTATCACGTAAAATTTGGACGTGTTTACAGGAACATAATGCGGTTCGCCGTACGTTTTCATAACAATGTCGCCATCATGGCCTTGTATCCCAACAGAACGTAGTAAGGGAACATAATAATCACCAACAACTTGTGGTTCACAAATGCTACAATACACATAAAGTGTATAAAATCCCCGTTTCACATCCGCTTTATGGTCAGCTGTACATGTTTCAGTATACCATTGATCTGGGATAAATCCTAAAATCTCAGCTAATCCAGCGGAAAAGGACACTTCAAAGCCATAATTTAGAAATAGAAACACACGTCGTCTAATTTTATCATACTTTATCCGAATAGCTTCTTTAAGTTCATCTTTCATAGAATTAGTCGCTTCTTCATTCACTGCCTGGCATATCTCTTGTATGGTTCTATAGTAGCCATAGGGAATATTGATAGTGTCAAGTGTCTCTGTCAGTGGTTGTTGTCGAAACTGAATAGAATAGTCCATGCCATGTCTCATCGTTGTCCATGTATGTGGATATTGAATTTCAGCTAAAGCCACTTCATATTTTCCGTTCATATAAATGGTTCGAGGCATACGAATTTGGTAATTCGAAGCCTTGTTGTTGGGATAATAGTTCATGCTAGCATTGCTAGGCAAAGTAATGTAAAAACTTGTCGACTCCATGATGAGAACTAAATAGTATAGGTGCGTCGTCGTTGACTATATACTTCACGATAGCGCGCGCCATTCGACCAAGTATGCAAATGGTCTTTCACATCATGATGATCTATGACTTCTCCTTCACAACACGCACTTATACATCTGATCTTCACAGGAATAGTTGGTTTATCTTCCTCACAACAACATAACTCTTTCAGCCATGTTAAAAATTTTCCCATCCTTCAGGAAACTGTCTTTGTTGACGTTGTTTCATTTCTGTTGCAATATCCTCACGAGTAGTCTTTTTACTAAACATTGTTTTTGAAATATTAGCATCGACAATTTCCTGGATAAACGGATGCCAACCATGTGGTGGTATGGTTCGTTCTTTTATTCTTGTCGCCACCAATGCTTCTTTCATCAAATCAACCATGTTGGAATTTGTGATAATATCGCCCGTTTTCAACACAAGTTCATTCTTATCTGTCCATTTAACACCATGTTTCTTCAGTTCTGCTAAAAGTTGTAGTACTTTTTCCATGATAGATAGGTTGAAAATGACTTAAAAATAACTTTTCTGACTTTTCAGGTGATGATGATGAGGGCTTTTGCCTAGACTGACTTGTTCGTAAATGACGACCAAGAAGTTGAGACATTTGTATAGCCTTTTCACGTGTTCGTTTCCCACGTAAAAGTGTATTGACTTTTGTTTTAATATCATTTTTCTTTTCTAACAAGAGCTTGTATTCATATTCAGAAATGAGAACCATTTTCATCGTATGTTTCATTTTAACAGCAGTTTGGCTAACAAGGGCAATGCCAATCTAGCAATAGCTCCAATGAATCCTCCTTTCTGATTAATCAACTTCTTTTTTCGTCGAAGAGATATCTTCTTATCTGCTAGAGTACGTAGCGTATGACGTTCACGTTTAAATTCCTTAAACCGTTTTGAGCTTAAGGGTAAATGTTTTTGCAATATATTCAAACAAATTTCAAACAAGCTTGTTAATTCCTCTTTTGTAGCTTGCTGAAGCAAGGATTTACGTCGTTTAGGCCCACTGCGTGCAAGCAAATGAAGAAACGGTTGGTTCGCTCGAATACGTTTAGACATCTTGACTGCGAATGGTCAAATGAGTTGGTTCTTGTTCATACACTGCTTTATCAATATATACATAATGTGTATCTTTTGGTAAAATGCCTGTACGAATACGTAGTTGATCACTTGTCTTTGGTTTTAAATCAATGAATAGATAACCGTGGGGTTTGCTGGTAGCATCTTGATAGGCTTCTATGAGAAATTGAGATCTTCCAGGATACATTTGCCGCGCCAATGTACTAATTTGTTGACTGTCTCTCGGATTTTTAAATAGAATGATATAATGTGTATTCAAACTAATATTTCGCATCTCTTTCCCATGATGGAATAAATTATGCACAATAAAGATAATGCTTAGATTTTGATGACTGCTGCCAACACTAAAGAGACGTGTCATTCGCTCATCACTATGACATTTCGTCATTAAGTCATCAATGATAAGTAAGTTTGGTTTTTTCGGGTTAAAACGCTCTTCAATGTTATCTGGAATGCCTTGGTAAAATTCCACGCCTTTCATTCCCTTGTACAAAGGCTGATCTGCTGCATAAAGCCATAAAATGCTTTTTGGAGAGGGTTGAATGAACTTTTGTTCTAGAATTTCCTTTACCAGAGACGTTTTGCCACTGCCTGTAGGTCCAGAGACCAAACATGTAAATGGATGCTTCATTTTTGAATGTCTGTTTCTTTCACCCAACTGTTAAACTTGTTTGGCCAACCTCACCACTTGACAAATAATTCTTTCACACCTCCTCGTCTTTTACGTGTTTTCAAGACTTTTTCAATTCTATAAATAGATTCAATATCTTTGGTCACTTTCTGCAGTTCTTCTTCATAGAAATATCCATCAATATCTTCGTCTAAAAAGTCTTTCACACGATATAAATGTATTCCTTGCTTCTTACAACGATGTGTGACAATGAAGACTTCTTGCGTCCATTTGATGTGATAATCTCGTTGAAACACGTATTTAATGTGAGAAATGCGAACATGATCGCCAATGTTAAATTTGTACTTCTTCTTCTTCGGTTTCAATTTCAGTTTGTCGACATACATATACTTCCACACTTTTGATTCGTTGTCTTTACGAATCTCTGCTGGAGCATATTTATTAGGAAGAGAACCATGAGGTCTATGGTTGTAATTGTACACCAAGTCTGGAAGAATGTCTAAGTAACGGTAAGTTTGATTATGTAGAAAATACCGATACATCATTCCCTTCAGAGTACGAATGACTCTTTCAGCAAAGTTAGCTTTGGTTTCATTCTTTGTGGTATAAGCATGAATTCCTTCTTTCTTCAAAAATGCTTTTACCCATCTGTTTTTAAATTCTGTTCCTTTATCAGACCTTAGAGTTCGCGGTCTTCGTCGTGTGTTATGAAAAATCTTTTGGAAAGCTTGTATGACGCTGGTATGTGATTTATTAGGTATTGGCTGTACCCAGACATATTTGGAAAACACATCAATGACAATGAGTAAAAAGCGTATGTCATCATTATAGGGAGCTATGTTTCCCATATCAGCCAAATCAATATCCCACATATCATCAATACCACGTGTAATGACACGTTGTCTTTTGAACATGTATTTGACAGGTTGTAGTAAACTAAAAGCATCTTGATCCTGTAGCCATTTCTTCACTTGTGAATGTGTGACTGGTTGATTATGTTTTCGCAAGATGTGATACAGTTTGTAAGGACCAGCAAATGCTCCAGGCTGTCCAGGTTTGAAGCAAATATTGGTCAAGTAGTCTTTCCACGTCGACATGATGAATGTCTGAACAGAACAGCTTTTATTTTATAACTCAACCAACATCACTTAACTAACATGCATTTATAACTTAACTAACAAGTTTTTACAAATCAAGTATGGATACAATGGTGTGAATAACTGGAGACCATTGGTCTTCAATGAACACTAACCAATGACTGAGTTCATCCAATGTAATAGCATCTACACCATATTTCTCACAACGTTGATTTGCATTCTCTAACACTTTATCTAAATGAATGTAATATTTAGCTTCATTCCAATATGTATAAACACATGCAGTATGACAAGTATGTTCTTGACACTGTTCATGTTGACAAGCAGGACAGACTAAATATGCAAACTTTTTTACAGCTGATAACATTTCTTCACAATAAGCTTTTTGCTCAATACATTGTCTCAGTGTCATGTCTGTCATTATGCAGTCTTGTGAGTCTTGCAATGCAGCACAAGTCTGTCAAGTTATGCTGCTCCGGCAATGTAGTACAAGTCTGTCAAGTTATGCTGCTCCGGCAATGCAGCACAAGTCTGTCAAATTCAGCAAGTTTTTTTTCCAGTTGCTGTTCACTTAACACACTTCAAATTTACATGTTCACACGTCTGCACATCAAGTCTCACAGAACAGTTCTAATAACTTTTCCATAATATTCTGACCAGGATATCCAGATGACACTTGTTTTACACCAGCTCCCCACCAATGATCATACGTTGCTTCAACTAAAATTTTGTCTTTACATTCTTTCAACTTGTTGCGAAACAATACACACTGATTCCATTTGACTTGTAAAACATCTTGCATTTTACTTCTCTTTACTGTATGCCATAAAGGACATGGTTTTATCCCTTTAGCAATACGTTTCGCTTCATATCCATTTCTGGATGACACAATGGCTGAAGCAATATCTGGACGGTGATGAAAAACTGCTTTCTCATATTGATACAACGCTTCACTTGAGTTGAAGACATGTCCATACTTTTCAAGTCGTGTTGGAAACATGTTTGAAAGAACGTCCTTGTGACCACTGAATAGTACAAGATTCTCCATGTTGACTTTGTTTCTGTTGTTCTATTCTGACATGTCGGTTTCTTCCTGTAATAAAATATCTTTTACTTTGTTTTAAAAGCTGACTTGGCAGAATTTATCACTGCTTGGATATGAATCATTTCACCTACAGTTGTACAGTTGTTATACAGCAGAGACATCTCGTGGTGAAGCGAAATGGTATTCATCCGCCAAATGGTATTCATCCGCTAAATGGTATTCATCCGCCAAATGGTATTCATCCGCTAAATGGTATTCATCCGCCAAATGGTATTCATCCGCTAAATGGTATTCATCCGCCAAATGGTATTCATCCGCTCAATGGTATTCATCCGCCAAATGGTATTCATCCGCGAAATAGCACTGGAAATAACTGAATCAAATGGTGAAATTTTTATGTAAATCAGTCAACTATAACGAAAGTTATCCCTCTTTTTCACTTTTACACAGTTAAAATGGCAACATGTTACAAATTTAAGTTCCACACCTCAACGGAAGCCCGTTATTTCAAATTACGAAAACAAAATGACGTGTCGTTTACGCACACTCTGCTGTGACGTTTACCCCTCATCATGACGTCATCCCAACACGCGCGCGCGCTCCATCCAAAAACTGAAGCAGATAGAAACAAACAGACACTATGACGTCACTTCCGGTCCAGACATGATGACGTCACTTCCAGACATGACGTCACTCCGGTCCAGACAGTATGACGTCACAAAGTGCAGTGAAACCGGCGTTTCCCTACTACTGATGTCCAAGTCACTGGCGGTTATATCTGGGTGAGTGGTGGCAATATCCAAGTTACTAGTTGCAACCACTGGTTTGTCTTGGTGTACGATTTCCTGGCTTGGTTCATCCATACCCGCCCCCCTCCAATTCATTTTTATTTTTTATTCTTTTCTCTTCTTTATATTTTTCCTTTTTTTTTACAAATTATTGCCCTTCTATTTTCTAATTGGAGGCCGTGTAATAGTCCTGTCAGCATTGTCGCAATTGCAATTTACATGCCTTTTCTATTTCAACTGAATGCAGGAATTTGTCCTTTCATCTTGCAATTGCACTTTTTAATTATGTTGCTTTGCCTTTCATATACTCAGTTGCAATTACACAACCAGTAACTGGAGTGTTTGATCATTATAATTACAATCCTAGAGCAGTGTTGTTCATCCGGAGTGCAATGCAAGGCCAAGGAAACCGAGGAAACACCCGAACAGATAATTTCGTATTTTGCATTTTTGATTTTAAGGTGTTTTACAAAAAACAAAAAAAGAAATGACAGATACCTGGTTGTTTTATTTTTGTTTTTGCATTCAAAGTGAAATAAAAATAGAAATAAGTTGGGGGCGAATAGTCCTCGGGGGGAATGGTTCGGGGGGAATTGTCTTGGGGGGGGGGGGGGGTTGTCCTAGACCCCAGGTTTAATTGGAGAGCTTTTGAGCCTGTTTTAGTTAATGATTAAAAGAGAACAAAAGTATTTTGTAGATGATTAATATCTGGGTAATAATATGCGGTTAAAAGGAGTTCAAAGACCCCTTGATATAATAAATAAAATACCACCAAAGCTGTTTCACAGATTGCCTGATTGTATTTGCCATATTGTGTAATGAAGCCTTGCAATTTTCAGTCATTTCACGAAATGGCTAAAATGTTTTGCCCTTTCATGAAACGGCAAAAGATTTCAGGCATTTCACGAAACGGCTAAAATAGTTTGCCACTTCGTGAAATGGCGAATTTCACTCATTGACTGTAACATATATATATATATACTAACACTAAACTATTCTAAGAGAACTAAAATAATCTTACCAAATCAATGCATGATCTTGTTATGAATAGTAAAAAAAACCGAACCGAAACCGTGATTGAGCTTTTCGGTTTTCGGTTCGAACCGAACCGAAGCCTTTTCTCGGTTCTCGTTTTTCGGTACGAACCGTCACACCTCTAGTAGCGGGGTTGGGAAGAGGAAGGCATGAGCCGTGTATTTGTAAAAATGGCGATCTTACCAGCCTTTTAAGACTTGAGTAACTAATGTCGGCGAATCCACGACAACTCGCAACTGGACAACTCGCAACTAAATGAAAAGGTGGACAATTCGCAACTCCTTTTTGTTTTGTTTTCGCTCAAGTTGCTAATCTCTAGAATTCTTACCGTGATTTCGAATCTGTGAAGATAACTCCGTGCAAACTGCGCATCAAAGTTTAAGAGATTAAGGATGTGGAATCGCGGACTGCAATAGTTCTTTTGTCTTATGCAAATTTAAATTTAATCTGATAATCCGTGAGCTTCACACCGCAATTTCGAATAAGACATGAGTATTTACGGAGGTTTCATGAGTTGCATTAATAAGACATGCTGTTAATTTCACGGAGAATGTTGTAGATTCGCCAAACTTAGATTTTAATCTGCATTAATGAGACATGAGTATTTACTGAGATTTCACGAGTTGCATTAATAAGACATTAATAAGACATGAGTGTTTACGGAGATTTCACTGGTTGCGAGTTGTCCACTTTTTCATTTAGTTGCGAGTTGCCCAGTTGCGAGTTGTCCAGTAGCGAGTTGTCAGTTGCGAGTTGTATAGTTGCGAGTTGTCTGGATACCAATCTAGGCTGGTCACGATGTCTTGGGCATTGTTGTTTCAGGCCACAACCTTGCTGGTTGTTTAACAACATTGGACTGTGTGCGTAATGAATATTTCGCTGTGAGCAATGAAGAGTAGTTGGTGTGATTAGAATAGAGCAACACTTCCTGTATATTGCTGAAAAATATCTGTTTTAGCGCTACAAGAGTCTTTCTTCAATGAAGTACCAAACGAAGCCATGGATGGCATTCCCACTGCAAGCAAACAAGCAGCTGCCACAATGAAGGAGCCCTGGCCACGGACGGCCGTGCAAGCCCCTCGGACAGCAAGTACGCATGGCGGGCGGGGAGTAGAGCAACCAAATCCCTGAAAAGGACAAAAACAGAGCACATAGTTTTATTAGGCATACCAAGGCATATAATGACAAAATAACTATTAAAATCGCCCAGTATTTACCGACGTTCTAATTGCACCACACTATATTTTCAGATTAAATGCTTTTACAATTGCCCTCTGTATTGCTGGAGTCGGAATATCAAACATTATGGCATTTTTTTGTACTAGATGAGTTTCGTATATTAATTTAATCCCCCAAAAGGACATTTTGTAGCAATTCTTTTTCGAGTGGGGGGGGGGGGGGGGGGGGTGGGAGTGGTGGGGGTGAAGGTGTGAACATGGTACAGCAGTTATGTTATAGATAAACCATGAAAAGAGTAGGATAAAAGTGGGGCTCCGAAAACAGGAAGTGACGTCATAATGACGTCAGGAGGTGTTTTCGGAGCCCCATGGCGCTCCGAAATCAGTGACGTCATTTTGACGTGATATAGACGTGATATAGACGTGCTATGAAGGTCATATGGAGGTCATATGACGTGATAGGGATATTGGGCAGCCATTCAAACGGGCGACCATTCAAACGACCATTCAAACGGGCGGCCATTCAAACAACCATTAAAACGGGTGGCCATATGGGTGTCATATGGGTGTCATTTGGGTGCCATATGGGTGCCATATGGGTGTCATATGGTTGTCATATGGGTGCCATATAGGTGCCATATAGGTGTCATATGGGTGTCATATGGGTACCATATGGGTGCCATATATGTGTCATATGGGTGCCATATAGGTGTCATATAGGTGTCATATGGGTGCCATATAGGTGCCATATTGGTGCCATATAGGCGCCATATGGGTGCCATATAGGTGCCATATGGGTGTCAAGAAAAAGGGCCAGTTGCAAGGCAGGCATACACTGCGATAACCCCCCCCCCCCCCCCGGCCCATCGACCTTTAAGCATACACTGTATCTATGTGGGTGAGCTGGTCGACGCCCCCCCCCCCCCCCCGGCCCACCGACCTTCCCCCGCCCTTCGACATTTTTAGGCATACACTGTATCTATATGGGTGGGCCGGTCGACGGGCCACCCCCCCCCCCCCCCCCCCCCCCCGGCCCATCGACCCCCCCCCCCGGCCCGTCGACCCCACTTTTCGACTCCTCGACTGCCTCCGAAGCCAGCAGCACCGCAAGCCACTGTATGTATGAAAGCAACAACAACTCTTTTTTTTAGCATTCTCTCTCCAAACACACACCATGAGAGACTGGTAAAAGGTCAGTCGGACAAACGGACACACGGGCAAACGGACTACCCGGACAAACCTATCGTTTTATTTCGTAAAACGAGCTTTTACGAGTAAAAGCGCAATTCGCGTTCTCCACTTTTAATGGGTTCCCTTCCAGTAATATTTACCACGCAATATAAAAAAGAACTTTTTGAGGTACTGTTCAAGATACTCTAACCCTTCCATCCATCCTTTGGCCAATCAGAATGCCCGAGACGTCGTCTGCTAGTCTCGTATAAACGACATTCCCTTTTTAGCCCCAAAGGCGGTAAAACACGCCCAGGCTAGTTGGGGATGGATGGGACGGGTTAAAATCAAAGTTAAAAGTGGAGAACGCGAATTGCGCTTTTACTCGTAAAAGCTCGTTTTACGAAATAAAACGATAGTTTTACTTCGCAAAAGCTTTGAATTCGCTTATCTCCACTTTTAATGGGACTTGAGTCCGGAGCAGGGGAGCCTGCCATTCTTGAACTGCCCAAAAAGGTCGCGAATTACACTATGGCTTGTAAAAGCTCATTGCATGTAAGCGAGGAGTGCTGTGCACTCGACGCAAAAGAAGAAATAAAACTTGTCAGCTAAGTTTCAATTCTTTAATGATTTCCTAAATAAAGTCCGGAGGCGCACCATTCCGGTCTTTCAACATAAGGTAAAATCGTAACAAAGTAAAAATATCACAGCAACTGTCAGTTGAGATGAGAAGGCTTCCAACCATGCCATCATCTTTTTTGAGAACTATCACCATCCCCCTCCAACCGCCCACCGGATGGATCCCTACCTCAAGTTCTCACTGTTCACTTGCTATGTATTGATGAACAATTAGGTTTATTTAGAAGTACTACAAAACGATCGTAAATCCATAGGAATTACGGAAATAAACTCTTTGACACTTCTAGTAAAGTGACTGAAGTGTCTTACAAGACATGCAATTCAAACTTGAAAAAAGAAAGCGAGTCCGCTGTCTAACTTTTCTTCTTCTCATTTGATAAATTACCACGTTTTATTTGAAATAAACTCGTAGCGATTGACTAGATAGTTCTAAAACTACTGTAAATTGTCATAAAATGAAAAACAGAAAAATTTTGCTTATATATGACTGTTTTCCTATATGGGGCCGTTATGGTCCCATAAGCCCATAATGACACTATGGTACCTCATACCATGAACAATAAACCGGTTTTTCGGCCTTCCGGCTACAACGGGTGTACGGTCACTGGGTACGTCTGGGACCGACATGGTCCCCCCCCCCCTTTCTTTCTGAAAAACATGAAGAAAGGAGATCAAAACTTAAGCATCCGAGTAGCCGTAAGACCGAAGACTGGGCTGTACTCATTACACGTGCGATCCTGAACACTTCGGAATAAATAAATGCTTAATTAAACATAACCGTCCAGCGTTCGTCCGTAACTTAATATAAGCACGGAACCGAAATGGTCCGAAGGACCTGAGCGAAAGGCGAAATGTTCAGAGTAAGAAGGAAAAACCTTCTTGTAGGTTGTTACTTTCGTGGCTTGTTGTTGTTGTTATTGTTCCCGTTACGGCCCTTGGAGAAGTTACTCTTGTGCTTGCCCTTGTTCTTAAACTTGGGAGAAGCATTCCTACAACAGAAACACTCAGCCTGTAATGGTCGTTTCTGAAGCCACGAACGGTTCTAATGAATATAAGCCAGACAATTCATCTTGAGAAAAATCTTTCAGATAGTATTTAACAACCTGTTTTTAATATATCCGAAAGGGACACGTTACGTACCGCCCTGAGGGAATTGGCTACTTGCCTTACCTGATGGGCTTTGATGTTCGATTCCCCTAACGGGTTAGGGTCGATTTGTGCATCGTCATAGGCTGCCAAAATGATCCTTTTAATATAATTTGAGATCGACTGTTTCGAAAGATTTTTGCTAAATTTCGGCATAAAAGAAATGATGAGAGCCTTCTGATTTTTTGATCTGTAGGCCTCTGACATTTCTAAATACTGTTGCAGCGCTTTGACGGGACACAAAGAGACCAGACCGTCTGAGTCGGGGTCATCTGGTAGGGATGGGAGAGTAATGTGATCGAACGTTCCCATCCCTTGGGTCATGATGTGGGTTTTTCCCATGAATCCTGCTCTAGGGACTAGGGTGACCTTCTCCCATGTACCCTTATCTTTATTTACCTTTCTGTCCAGGGCATGGATTTCGCCTCTTCTTTTGCCCGAAGCTAAAGCCAATAAAAACGTGAATCTTAATGTTGCGTTTTTTGCTGAAATCACGTCCTTACTAAAAACATCTGGGCGCTGAAGATACTGTAAGACTAACGATAAATCCCACTGCGCTATGTTGGATGGGCAGGGTGGGGAGTTTACTTTAAAATGTCTTACTAGCTGTGATAGGGATGTATCTTCGCCCGGGTCGTAGCCTGTAGACGCTTTGAGTCTTGACCCTATAGCGGCCCTATAGCCCTCGATGGAACCTACCTTTAATTTCACCTCCGTGAAAAGGTGATCGAGGAAATCCGCTACCACTGCTGGGCTAGCCTGAAACGGATCTAGCTTAGAAGTGCTACACCAAGCGGCAAATTTATTCCACTGCGACCTGTAAACTTTGGCCGTCGAGCCCTTGTGACTGTTTACTATTTTCTCTCTCACCTGCTTAGAAAAACCCTTGTTTTTCAGAAAGGTCTGGTCAGACACCATAGGTGGAGGTTCAGTAAGCGAGGGGAGGGGTGGAAGTGATGCCAATGGGGTTGTGATAGCAACTCGTTGTGGCATGGGATCGGTATCGACCTTACTACCTTGCAATGGAGTAGGAGGGCGAACCATGGGGCTTCCGGTGTCCATGGGGCAATGAGTAATAGGAACGGTGGTTTCAACTCGATTACTCTCTGCAAGACTTGCCCTAAGATTGCTTGTGGGGGAAAGGCATACAGTACCTCGTCCCGTGGCCACTGACAATTGAGGGCGTCTACTGCCCAAGCTGCTGGGTCCGGGCAAGGAGACACGTACCGGGGAAGTTGGGTGGTCATAGCGTTTGCAAACAGATCCAGAGTCGGGGCACCCCATGAAGATTGGTGTGTCACCCACTGAAAGGACCGAGGGGATAGGCACCACTCGGTGTTGATAACTTGACCCTGTCTGGAAGCTAAGTCCGCTAGGACATTTAATTTCCCGGCCAGGTGACGGGCGGAAACGGTCACCTGTTCCCCCCTGGCCTTTGTAAGAATTTGAAACGCAAGTTTGGACAGGAACCGTGATTTGGTACCCCCCTGCTTGTTGAGGTAAGCTATGGCTGTGGAATTGTCTAACCGAAAGAGGACTGCCTTGTTTCTGAGTTGGTTGGTCAGTTTGGTTAGGGCAATCCAGACTACCCGAAGCTCCAGCCAGTTTATGTGGTAGGACTGAAGCGAGGGTGGCCATTTGCCCTTCCATACCTGACCATTCCAATAAATTCCCCACCCCGAATGGGACGCATCGGTCTGAATCTCTATCTCCGGGGTGGGGGGCTGAAATGGCATTCCTTCGGACATAATTAGAACGTCGCACCACCACTGTAGGGCTTGTAGGGTTACCTGTGAAACTTGCATCCTTGCTGCGGGTGAACGACCCTGATGCAACGCCCATCTTACCTGGCTTTGAAATGGCCTGTAATGGAGACGGCCCAGGGGGACTGTCTTCTCTGTTGCCACAAACAGGCCAAGGAGAGATTCCATGGCCTGTAATCTCACCTTCTTTCCTGGGGAAATACCTTTTATGGCATCTGCAATTCTCTGGCGGCGTTCTGGCGTAGGGAACGCCTTTGCTATTGCCAGATCCCATAACTCCCCTAGAAAGGTAATGGACTGTTTGGGGGTTAGTTCGGACTTGGCTAGGTTTACTACTAGACCTACCTCTAGTGCCTTGCGAACTAAAGACATTGTATGATTCTCGGTTACCTGCCTGTCTTGATTCGCCAGAAACCAGTCGTCCAAATACTGAAAGACTAACATCCCTTCTAGACGTGCCCATGTTTTCAGTACTTTCATGACCTTGGAGAAAACGTACGGGGCCGTAGCCAGACCGAAGGGAAGTGCCAGAAACCAAAATCGTCTTTTCCCTACTTGAAAGGCTAGGAATTGTCTTGCCGAGCGATGAAGAGGAATATGGAGGTAAGCATCGGAGAGATCTATGGAGGTACCCCACATCCCTTCCCGTAATGACCCTTTTATCACCTGGGCCGTGTCCATCTGAAAGGTGATCACTCGGAGATAACCGTTTATGGGGGAGAGGTCGATTACTAGCCTCCACCCTCCGGATTTCTTGGGAACCAGAAAAACCCTGCTGAAAAAGCCCATTTGATTTTCTGGCATTTCCTCTATCGCCTGTTTTTGAGACAAGCTCAATAGCATTTCTTGGAGAGCTCGGTCTTTTTCTGACCCCTTGGCGTAAGAGGTGACTAGTTGTCTTGGCGCATGGGCGGTTAGGGGAATAGGGCACCTGAGCCCGTTCCGGTCTCGTTTGAAAGGTAGGGAGTAACCTCTCTTTAACCAACGTACTACCCTTCGAGACGCCCCCATTTCTGCCCATTGCTGCCAAAACTTTCCTAGTCTCCCTCCTACGGGCAAGGAGGCATTTAAGGAAAGTAAATTTTCCAAGTCTTTTAAGTTTGCTAAAGAATCGCCAGGAGATGAGGGAACCTCGTGACGGTACTTTGATTGGTTGCTACCTGAACGACTGTGGAGCCGGACCCTCTGTCTTGCTGCCGGGGCTGGGTTTCGGTTTCTTGACAGGGGGCTGTTGTGGCTGCGCACTCGGCTTAGACTGTGCCGGAGAGGACTGTTGTGGTCTCTTCCTCTTCAGTGGGCGTTTGAAGGAGGAGCGAGACATCCTGGACATCAGGGCATAATCTTGCGAAAGCGAACGACTTTCCTGGTTCACCCTCTCTATCTCGGCGGGAGGAAATAGCTCTCGTTCCTCCAGGATAGGGGCATGGCGCACATCCCGTAAACCTTTGACACTAGACCAGCAGTGCTGGAGAAAGGCATCTCGACGTAGGTAGACCATTGACGTCATCAAAAAAGTGGAAAGTTTGACCACGTCTCGGGTAGCTAAGGCCAGGCATTCCATCAATTTAGCAGACACGGGATCACTAAGGCGAAGTTCTTTCCAACGCGACTTTAGTGCTTTAAGTGCATGATCTTGAAATTACATAATGTTCAGGATGTGGCGAGAAGATGCCTCGATGGTCTTGGCGTCTTTCTCCACTAATGGAATGTCTGTGTCACTACGCACTGTGGGCATCCAGACTGTACGCTTCACGGGCTGTTCCAATGCCTCTAGGGGAATTTTTTCATCCGCTGACCGATATGGGCCTGGTCGTACTAGGCAATGTTTAGATAAGTGGAAACGCGACAGTGTGCGACCCTCACCGGCGTCCATCTTCTTGAACTCTTTCGCGCGGACCGTGACAGCATGAGCAATGCCCTCGCTGGTGGCTAGTGCGATAAAAGAGTCCTGTTGTGGTGGAGCGGCCTGAGATGTCATACGAATGGGCGGATCCTCCTTATCTAAATTTGGGGAGCCACAGGAGATCTCTGCCAAGCGGGCTATCTCTTGAATGGCATCCCTGAACGGCACGTCTTCTGGTGCAATCGTAGAAGCAGAACTCGAGGGGGCAGCGTCCTCGACCGATGGGGCAAGGTCTGGTGGAGAGGGAGTACGGATGGGCCGTCTGCCCGCTGCCGCTGGATCTCTCCAAAGTCTATGCCCTTGGCCGGGAGAACGCACCTGCTCCACTGCCCGTAACGGTAAATGACAACGGGAATGTACTGACGTACCCTCGGATTCTTCTTCCCCGTCTTCCACCTCCGACTCCTGTTCATCAGATGCTGCTTCTGGGAGTTGGGACTGTGGAAAATGTGACATGTGGGGTTCCCCTACTGGGGTGTAAATTTCTTTCTCCCTGTTGCTTGGGACTGCTGCTAGGGGAGAATTTTCCATCGGCCCGATTTCCTCGTCATCTTCCAGCAATGCAGAGACTTGGCCCGAAAGGGGCACGCCCACGGAATCCACCTCGCTGATGGTGACCGTTTCGGGAATATCCACGTTAGAGTCCAGCGGGAGGTGAGGTACAGGCGAGCCCGACATCGCTGCCACTGACTGAATCTCCGGAGGAGGACGAGAGACCGTAGCTGATGGTTTAGGCTTTTGTCTTTGACTAAGCAGACTCTCCTGCTTCTGAACTTGATTCTGTAAATCCAAAAGTTGCTTTTGCAGTTGCGATTGCATAGACAAGAACGCTGAAAATTCACTCGGGAGACGCTGTAGCCTTTTTCATGGTATCCTGAATAAATTCACGAGTAACAAACGAAGCTGACGAAAGGAATTTGCGCTTATCCCTCCTGCGCTCGTTCTTGGTCCTATTCCGTAATAGGACTTTCCAATCCTCTGGAGTGAGATGTAGGCACTCGCCGCACGGGCTGTCTGGCTCGCACAGAGGTATTCCACTATTCCGTCTGCAGCGGTCGCAGATGGAGTGGGGGTTACACGCAGTTGGAGGATGGATACACTGAGGCAGTAACGGTGGAGAATGTAGACTGGCCTCTGTCATATCTGAAATGCAAGCAGAGAAAAACAACGGTGAGAATATGTAGTATAAAACAACGCACAATACTACATTTCTCAGTGCTTTGCTTCAACTGCAAGCTTTAACCCTCCAAGCTGTGTTTACAATTGCTTAAACACCGCAATAACTCGCTGGGTCTAAGAAAAAGACGAAAAGAGATGCTTCCCGTAACGGGCTGGACCGTAATGGCACTACCCGTGTCGGATATGGATCTCTCTTGCCTCAGATGCACCTGGGACCATCGGACCGTAACGGGTTTGTGAATCCCGTTGGACCAGAATGGTCTTCTCGCACCCGTGACCGTATGACCACAATGGGAAAACGGTCCTGGCAAAGAAAATGACCCTCAGACGTCACAGAAAACGTCTCTTTTCGTCGGAGAACGCTGTCAGACTTGCAGAACCTGCTCTACGAAGACTGAGAAGCGACCCATGGAGTAAAGCTTAAGCAAAACTGGCCATTTCCGCGATGACACAGCTCGCTGGTAAAGCTTGGAGTCTGATCAGGTCCAGCAGCCTGAAAAGATCCTACTCCTAGACGAACTGAGGTGGAACTGGTGAGTTCCTCGATCTGAAAGAAAGTGGAGAAAGAGGCGCACTTCTCGGGACTAGGAAAGTGTCTCCGTGATCGTGCAAACTCAACCTAATCAGACCGAAGAGTAAGATGTCGAATTAACACATTTCGGCTCCATAAATTTATCCCAACGCACAATAATAGATAAAATAATCCATTAGGCAGTGAATTAAGTAAAAATGAAGCAATTCGCACCTTAAACCAGTTCCCTTGCTGCAAAAAACCGGCAGCACACAGAATGGCGTGTTGTACAGACGCCACGCAAAAAGGGAATGTCGTTTATACGAGACTAGCAGACGACGTCTCGGGCATTCTGATTGGCCAAAGGATGGATGGAAGGGTTAGAGTATCTTGAACAGTACCTCAAAAAGTTCTTTTTTATATTGCGTGGTAAATATTACTGGAAGGGAACCCATTAAAAGTGGAGATAAGCGAATTCAAAGCTTTTGCGAAGTAAAAAGACAGTCGGACAAACGGACAGTCTTTTTTTTGTTTTTTTTATCTCTCTCCACACGGCAGCCAAGCAAACAGGCAGTCTTTTTTTTTTGCTTTCTCGCTCTCCAAACACACACACCTTCACTAATGGCTTGCCGTAGCAGCAATTAGAAGTGAGCTAATTAAAGGACGCTATTTTAACCCAGAGCTCTCTCTCTCTCCATGACAACAACAACTGTTTTTTTTTTTTTTTTGGCTTTCTCACTCCACACCTTCACTAATGGATTGCCGTAGAAGCAATTAAACGTGAGCAACGCCGTCTTAAGAGACGCCATTTTTAACCCAGAGCTCTCTCCATTACGGTATATACAGGCAACAATAGCTCTTTTTTTAAGCTTTCTCACTCTCCAAACACACATAACACCTACGGCAACCGAACAAACGGACATCCAGACACACGGGCACCCAGACACACGGACACCCAGACAGTCATGTTTTTTTTAAATTTTTTAACTCTCTCTCCACACACACATCACATCACGGCAACAACTGTTTTTCTGGGCGTTCTCGCCCTCTAACCAAGCCATTGCAACAGCAATTAAAAAAATGAGCACTCTTTTCCTTAAGGAAGCCATTTTTAACCCAGAGCTCTCTCTCAATGCATATATAGACAACAACAACTCTTTTTTCGGCTTTCTCGCTCCACACCTTCACTAATGGATTGCCGTAGCAGCAATTAAACGTGAGCAACCAGTCCTTAAGGACGTCGTTTTTAACCCAGAGCTCTCTCCATTACGGTATATACAGGCAACAATAGCTCTTTTTTTAAGCTTTCTCACTCTCAAAACACACATAACACCTACGGCAACCGGATAAAAGGGCACCCGGATAAAAGGGCATTTTTTTTTTTAATTTTTATCTCTCTCTCTCTCTCTCCATCACACCACGGTAGCTGGGGGCAAACAAGCAGTCTTTGTTTTTGGCTTTCTCACTCTCCAAGCACACACAACTTCACTAATGGCTTGCCGTAGCAGCAATTAATTAAAAAAATGAGCACTCTTTTCCTTAAGGAAGCCATTTTTAACCCAGAGAGCTCTCTCCATTACGGTATATACAGGCAACAATAACTCTTTTTTTAAGCTTTCTCACTCTCCAAACACACATAACACCTACGGCAACCGAACAAACGGACACCCAGACACACGGACACCCAGACGCACGGACACCCAGACACACGGACACCCAGACACTCATGTTTTTTTTATTTTTTAACTCGCTCTCCACACACATCACATCACGGCAAAAACTGTTTTTCTGGGCTTTCTCGCTCTCTAACCAAGCCATTGCAACAGCAATTAAAAAAAATGAGCACTCTTTTCCTTAAGGAAGCCATTTTTAACTCAGAGAGCTCTCCATGCATACATAAGCAATTCAATCCGAACAAGCACTGAGATGAGAGCTTTTTCTCCACTCTATTCTTTATTTACCTTTCTCGCTCTCCAAACACACATAACATCTACGACAGACGGACAGACGGGCAGTCTTTTTTTTATTTTTTTTCTCTCTCTCTCTCTCTTCACACATATATAGCAATAGCCACAACCGATTCAGCGTTTTATTTCTCAAGCCTGGGTATTTTTTAACCCAGACAGTGGTTTTTTTTAAAAACTCTCTCTCTTCACACATATATAGCCACAACCGATTTAGCGTTTTATTTCTCAAGCCTGGGTATTTTTAAACCCAGACAGTGGCTTTTTTAAAACTCTCTCTCTTCGCACACATAACACAGCAGACGGTCAGACGGACAGATTTAGCGTTTATTTCTCAAGCCTGGGTATTTTTAACTCAGACAGCAATTTGTTTAGCTTTCTCAGACGGTCAGACGGACAATCATTTTTTGTATTTTTTTATCTCTCTCTTCACACACATAACACCACAGCAAACGGTCAGACGGACAGATTTAGCGTTTCATTTCTCAAGCCAGGGTATTTTTAACCCAGGCAGCGATTTGTTTTGCTTTCTCACTCTCCAAACACATAATAACACCACAGCAGACAGTCAGACGGACAGATTTAGCGTTTCATTTCTCAAGCCTGGGTATTTTTAACCCAGACAGCAATTTGTTTAGCTTTCTCAGACGGTCAGACGGACAATCATTTTTGTATTTTTTTTACTCTCTCTTCACACACATAACACAGCAGACGGTCAGACGGACAGATTTAGCGTTTCATTTCTCAAGCCAGGGTTCTTTAAAACAGGCAGCAATTTGTTTAGCTTTCTCAGACGGTCAGACGGACAATCATTTTTTGTATTTTTTTATCTCTCTCTTCACACACATAACACCACAGCAAACGGTCAGACGGACAGATTTAGCGTTTCATTTCTCAAGCCAGGGTATTTTTAACCCAGGCAGCAATTTGTTTTGCTTTCTCACTCTCCAAACACATAATAACACAACAGCAGACAGTCAGACGGACAGATTTAGCGTTTCATTTCTCAAGCCTGGGTATTTTAAAGCCAGACAGCAATTTGTTTAGCTTTCTCAGACGGTCAGACGGACAATCATTTTTGTATTTTTTTTACTCTCTCTTCACACACATAACACAGCAGACGGTCAGACGGACAGATTTAGCGTTTCATTTCTCAAGCCAGGGTTTTTTTAAAACAGGCAGCAATTTGTTTAGCTTTCTCAGACGGGCAGACGGACAGATGGGGATATAAATCAATGATTTATAGACCCCTTTTTAGCATTTCCCACACTCTCATGCATACACATACACACTAACACCATGACACGATTAGCGCTCATTTCGTAATAATGGGGGGCTGCTAAAAAGCAGCCGTGGAGGGATTTTCTTCAGCTTCGGCCAGCCGTCGCTTCCCCTGCCGTCGTTTCACGTCCAGTCGCTTCCCCTGCCGCCGCTTCCCTTGCCTCTACCTCAAGCGCCGCCGCTACCTCCGCCTCTGCCGCTGCCGTCATCCTCCCTACAGCCGACCCTCCTTCTGTGCGCTGCTACCGCGGAGCTGTGCGACTTAAAACCTCTGCCCATAACATTGCAATGATGATACTCCGGCTTCAATGCTTGTGGGCTTGACTGTTCGTGCACTCTCATAGACTGTCCTGCCGGAATTCCATGATGGCAGAACTCGCAATACTCTATATTATCAGCCGTATCCAAGAACTGCACGATCTCCTGGAGGGTTGACTCTTTTCTAGAGCCATCCTCCTGTTTTACGTCGACCAGTTCCGTGGTGCGGTCATAATCGGAGGGCGACTGCATGAGGCTGAAGTCAACCACTGGAATGTCCGTAATACTGGCAACAGCGGCTGCAACCTCGTCCTCAGGAGGTGGTGGCGGACTGTCCGGTCTTGTAACGGTGGCACTGGGTAAGTGCCGCCTCTCCGTAAATGGTGCCGCCGACACCTTCCGGACAGTCAAATCAGCTTCCCTTGGACTTGATTTCGGCGGAGTCGTCATCGTCGACGCTGTGGCTTTAGCAGGAGTCGCTTTGACAGGAGTCGCCGCTGTCATGGTTGCTGCTGTGGCCTTGGCAGGAGTCGTTCTGGCTGGCCTTTCTTCCTGGCAGGGCGACGGGTCACTGAACTGGTCGGGCGACACCTCCCTCCGTCGCTTGTAGCCTTCCTCCGCCGCCCTGCAAAAACGGTTGTATTCTTCTTGTGGCTTGGTCCTCAGAAAATCCCTCCACTTTCTAAACAGGAAAGCCTGGTAGTCGATGTAAATTTCTTCCCAGAGGTCGGCATCCTTGGTGGTCAGGAAGTACTTCTTCCGTCGATCCTCTGAGAAGAATTCAGCCTTGTGTTGCATTTTGTTTTTTTTAGCCGTTGCTTGTTCAGTGACCAAAAGCAGACTGACTGCATACAGTGCGAGGCTGCTATTATAAAGGACCCCCCTGGCCAGCCGACCTGAAGCAAGGACGCCCCCCCCCCCCGGCCCGTCGACCTTTAAGCATACACTTTATCTATATGGGTGAGCTGGTCGACGGGCTCCCCCCCCCCCAGCCCGTCGACCTGAAGCGAGGACCCCCCCCCCCCCTGGTCAGCAAAAAGAAAAAAAGCGAGGATTGCCGCTAGTATGTAGTAGTATATAAATGTGGGTTAAAGACCGCATTACCCAAAACAAGCAACAAGATGTCAGCAAGTCATACAATCACATTGATGCGAAACGGCAAGGCAGTGACTCTAAAAACAGAATGTTATAAGTATTGGGTGTGGATAGAATATCCAGGACAACCACACAACTGCCCGGTGCACCACAATGCACCACGCCGGTACTGTTGGAAAACCTGCGGCGGTTTGCTCTGGTACAAGTTTACTGCAAGATTACCTGGACCGGAGCCATGCACAGACTGCTGGTGGTGCGGTGCGACGCTGAAAAACTTTGGATATTATAATTTTCATCCTTTCAAGTGTTCACGAAGACCTTTCACGATGGAACAGTTTTATAGATATCAGTGTGATTGCGGAAACCCGACTTGTTGGTGAAGAGTCAATTTACTAACATCTTTCGGCCCTTCTAAGGGCCATCCTGTGTTCTGAAATGAACGCAAATTCTGTCTATGTATGAGTGTGTATAAAAGGGGGATGTCTGAGATTACATTTCAGCATTTCAGTTTCAGCAGTTGACGGAACAACAACCAGCTAAGATGAAACGTGAAGAGCATGGAAAAGGAGCAAAGAGACAAAAGATGGAAGAAAATGACATTTGGCCATACGGTCAAGTTCAGTGTATGGAATGCAATGTGAAATTTCTATCTATGGATACTTATGAGGCACATACATGCAGTAAAGCTGAGATGAAAGGAGCAAAGAGACAAAAGATGGAAGAAGATGACATTTGGCCATACGGTCAAGTTCAGTGTATGGAATGCAATGTAAAATTTCCATCTATGGATATTGATGAGGCACATGCATGCATACCAGCTAAGATGGACAATGTAGCTCATGAAGAACATGTTTCACAGAAACAAAAGACAGGACAAGTGGGGAGAGGTAGAAGGGTTAGTCTTGGTGAAAACGCGCAGGAAAAACGGTTTGAGTCTGAGGATGGATCGGATTTACTGCTTGAAATGCGACAGCAAGAGAACCGTATCAAGGCACATTTGTTGGAGACCTTAAACCATGGAATGAAATGGTACATTGTAGTGCATGCACGTTTCAAGAAACTGACAGCAAATGCTGAAGGCGTTATGGTAGAGCAAGTGGATAATGCATTTATCAGCAGTCCAGCATATACAGCATACAATCCAGCAGATATTGAGCAGGACTTGCCAGAAGCCTATAAAGAATTATTTACCAAGTTTGACGAACATGAGCGACAAGGCTCCGGCTGGGTATTGGATAACATACTGTACATTGAAGTACATACAGCTACGTTGGTTCCTCTGGGAGCGAGTAGTTTTATTCCACTGCCGAAGAAAGTGAAGAAAACAGAAGGTGTGATAAACATTAAGAATGATGATAACAAGTGTTTCTTATGGTCAGTATTGGCTTACCTTCACCCTCATGACAGCAACCCAAATCGCGTGAATCATTACAAGCCATTTGAGAAGGAATTAAAGGTAGAGGGTATGACATTTCCGACACCAATTACTGAAATTCCAAAGTTTCCAAAGGAGAACGATGTAGCCATCAACGTGTTTGGATATGAACATGATGTAGTTGTTCCAATACAACTTAGTTGAAACCTCAGTGTGAGAGAAATCAATTTTAGCAGACTTATGTCTTATCGATCAAAGCATAAGGGTACATATTTTTATTGTTTAAACTGTCTTCACGGGTTTGTACGGCAAGATCTTTTAGATAAACATCGTGAAGTGTGTGACAAGAATGGAGTACAACGTTTATCATTTCCCAAGGAACCCTTCATCAAGTTCAAGAATGTAGCTAAACAACAGCGAGCACCTTTTGTGATTTATGCCGACTTTGAATGTTTCACGCAAAAGCATGAAGAAGGGGACAAGTATCAACATCATCGTCCAAACAGCTTTGACTGTGTGGTTGTGAGCCAGTACGACACACGTGCACCAGTTGTGTATCGAGGATACAAAGCAGTGAAAGTCTTTTTAGACCATATGGTGAATGAACGTGATCGTATTGTACGTGGTTTAGAGCAGCCAAAGGAAATGGTGATAACTCGTGAATACAAAAAGAATTTCAAGAACGCTGGTGATTGCTACATTTGTCATGAACCTCTAGGAGCAGATCGTGTGAGAGATCATGACCATATCAATGGCAAATATCGTGGCGCAGCACACAATGAATGCAACTTACAATTCCGACTTAGAAAAGATCAGCAAGGGGATAAAGATTCTTTTATCATTCCCGAGTTTTTTCACAATCACAATTTGCGAGGCCATGACAGTCACCTGATCATGGAGGAAATTGGGAAATTCAAAGGTGAAACGATTACAGTTATTCCCAACACCATTGAGAAATATATTGCATTCACCATGAGCAATCTGAAATTTACAGACAGCTTTCAGTTCATGAGTACCTCTCTACAGAAGTTGGTATCCAACCTTGCAGCAGAAGGGAAAGATAACTTCTACAACATGACCTCTCACATTCACGATAGTGACCAACAAGATTTGTTGCTGAGAAAGGGAGTGTACTCCTACGATTACGTGGACGAACCATCCAAGTTTGCTGAAACACAGCTACCATCAAAGGACAAGTTTTATAGTCAGCTTAGCGAAGAGGACATTAGCGATGAGGATTATGCGCATGCGCAGAAGGTGTGGGATACAGTCAACTGTACCATATTTGGTGAATACCAGGACCTGTACCTGAAATCAGATGTGCTATTACTAGATGACGTGTTTGAAAATTTTCGTCAAGTGTGCCTCAACACATATGAATTGGATCCTGCTCACTACTATACAGCACCAGGACTGTCGTGGGATGCAATGTTAAAATCGACAAAGGTGAAGTTGGAATTGATCAATGACATTAACATTTATCAAATGGTTGAGCAAGGCATACGCGGAGGAATATCTGTGATCACACACAAGTATGCGAAAGCAAATAATCCCTAAGTAGCAGATTACAATTCTGAGATACCAAACAACTATCTGGTGCACCTCGACGCAAACAACTTGTATGGCTTGGCCATGTCACAAAGCATGCCGCAAAGAGGATTTATGTGGGTGAGCGAGCCAGAATCCCTCGACTTCATGGATGTAGCTGAAGATGATGACATTGGATTCATTTTGGAAGTCGATTTAGAATATCCAAATTCAATCCATGACCATCATAATCACTACCCAGTAGCTCCAGAACGGCAATGTGGCAAAGTTGAAGAATTGTCAGAGTACAGTCAGAAACTGCGGAAAGATCTGAACATGAAAGAGAAACCCAGTGAAAAACTCATTCCTAACTTGTCTGACAAGAAGAAATATATACTTCATTAGAGGAATTTACAACAATACGTCTCACTAGGGTTGAAAGTCACCAAAGTACATCGCGCCATCATGTTTGAACAGAACAAATGGTTGGCAAAATACCTTACCTTGAACACGGAAAAGAGAAAATTGGCCAAGAACACGTTTGAGAAAGACTTCATCAAACTGATGAACAACTCTGTGTTTGGTAAAACCATGGAAAATGTGAGAAAGCGAATCAATGTTGAACTGGTTCACAAGGAAAAGCGGTTCAAGAAACTTGTAGCCAAACCTTCTTTCCACAAATTCAAAATTTTCAACGAAGATTTGACCGCTGTACATTTACGCAAAGTGGATTTGCTTCTGGATAAACCCATTCAAGTTGGCTTCACCATTCTCGACCTCAGCAAAGTGCTTATGTTCAACTTTCATTACAACTACATCATGGTCAAGTATCCCAATGCCAAGTTGTTATTCAGCGACACCGACAGTCTATGTTACGACATAGAAACGGAAGATATCTCTAAGGATATGCAGCAAGATGCTGACCTGTTCGACACAAGTGACTATCCGCCGGACTTTCCTAGGAAGGTAGCCCTCTCCCCATATGATGACAAGCGATATGTATTGGATGATGTCTATTCCACTTTAGCTCATGGACATTACAAGGCTGTGGTATAAAAGAGGGGAGGTCCTCCAACGTAAGAGTTATTTGAGGTGGGAACATTGAAGCGTTAACATGGAACGTGAAAGTCGTAAGAGATCTACAACTGATATGGATACTCTTGCAGATACAGTTAAAGACTTAAAAGTTAAAAATCCTACCACTACCATCAAGAAATTGAAAGTGGAGACGGTGCCAACACCACAGTCGTGGGATGGAATGCTTTCTCTAGGAAATGGAAAGTATATCAAGATTATGAAACAAAGCAATGAATGAGTGGTAAACATGAGGGGACTGGAAGGAACCGTCCTACGAAAAAGGGTATTTTGCTGACAATATCTGAATGGAAAATGTTGAAGAAGCAAGTGAAAGAAGTGGATAAAAGGCTTCGAAGACAAGAAGACGGCTCATAACAAGGTATTCTCATCATGAATGCACTCATGTTTAACAGTGGTGCTTACCTTATTGTAAATGAGAGGAATGAAGTGATAATAGGATCTCGGATAATTTCTGATTATCAGTTTAAACCTGAAGTGTGGAAAGACTTTAAAAACATACCGCTTAAACATGACTTTAAGAGCAGACTTGAAAATAAAGTTGAAGTGGTGGTGACTGAATATGATTCTAACATGCGTGTGTCATTCTGGAGAAATCTTTTACAGGATTATCCAGAGAACTATAAGGGAGTTGTGCCAGATACTTCACATATAGATATGATTCAATTTAATATGAAAAATTGGCGCGCAGTCTTACGATTCCTAGAAGCTATACAACATCCACTCTTCGCCATCTTGCGAGCATAAAAACGTCTTTGCAGACAAGGAGACAGCTCATAGTTCATCTGACTGTTGAACGAGATAGAAGACTTTTTATCGGAATATGAACCAATTACGCATGGATTCTCATATCTGAGAAACTTATGTGATGACATTGTGCTAAGACATTTTGGAAAGTATATCATTCTATCAACTGACGAACAATCTGTGTAGAAAGACCATCTAGAGAAGTTCAGGATACCTGGCTTTCCCCTAATACTCTCAGAGGATTTAGAAGTGCGTGTGACTGAGAACTGTCTAGACGTGTTTGTACAATTTCGCCAATATGACGAGCTTACAGAACGCTACGACTGCATCACCCTCAACACAGTGGAATTGTAAGCTCTGTTGCAAGCATTGGATTGGAAAGAACCTGACGCTTGAATTCAAAGAGGAAGGAGTGCAACTCATGCGGGGCACCAATTCCATTGAGCTAACACATCCCATGTGTGTTATGGCGAGGGACATTGACATGAACGATCATGGATATGAACTGAAACTGTCTGAACACGAAGATGTTAAAATAATAAAATTTGGTGATGGACATTGTTATGCTAGTTTTCATAGCATTTACAAACGTGGGTGTAATGTCTATGATACATATATTAATTTAGATTGGTATGAATGGCATTTGTTTATCAATGTATTGAATGTATTTGTGAAATAAAAGTTTAATGTAAAATAATTGTTAAAATGTAAATAATGTATAACACAATAAAAAAGAATGTTGTATAAAACTGTCTTGTTTATTTGCAATATCCATAATAAAATTAACAATTACCAACAACTTAACTAATACAACTTAACTAATACAACATCAATAAAATAATGGTTTATAATGTCTATATACAAAATCCTTCACAACAAAATCACCATCACTTCTTCTTAATACATCAATGATTTCAAAAGGATTATGTCCTCGAGCTCTTTGAATTATATAATACACACAATAAAATCCACATGTAGAGGATATCGGTGTTTGTAATGGAACTGAATTATAAATGAAATTAAACTTTTAAAACTTATTCAAACGACTGTCTATAGGTAAAAGTCCATAAGAGTCAAAATATTCTGCAGGGTCTTCGTCATAATATACTGCCACCCAATGCTCTCCTGGCTCATCATGATCGTCTGTGTTGATGACATAGGCACCGCGTTGTAAAGATGGTAACTGGTCCATGGCAAACACACCCTGAAACAAGTCTTTTGTCGTGGCATCATGGGATAGGATGGCTTCTATCTGCTTCGTATTCATGACTTGTAGTCGAATTGAATGCTACGATTTGCACTTATTTCAACAATGTTATCAAATTCAGCATACACTATAACATTGACTGTATTTTGCAAGGCACCAGCAAAATTCATTTCTAGTCTCAAATTCCCATGTTTGATAAGGGCATAATGATCAGCACCATCATAATCAGGTGTTAAGTCAAAAGAAAATAAAGAATAACCTCTAGACCAATCTTCCCGTTTTATAATGGAACTTTTCTCACCATTCAATCTATCAAAAGATTTGTAAAGAGTTTCAAAAGCATCAAGATATTTGCCTTGATTTATATCAGAGGTTTGGATAGGACTGGTTCACCATCAGAGTAAAGCTGCATAAAGTTAAGATTAAAATGTTCAAAATTGTATGGATTTCTCAATACTATTCCAGCAAAGGCTTCATTATGAACCAGTCCAATAACAATACGTTTTGGTAATTGGCCTAAAAAGATGCTATCTTTCACAAAAGATTGAAATCCAGTTGGAATAGCTAAAACTTTACACTCTTTTCTAGTAATAATAAACTTAGCAGGACTTTTCATCAATGCATCTGCATGTCCCAACGGAATACCTGGACTAACCCTCACTTTGCGAATGGTTAAAAACGCTTCTCTCACTTCTACTTTAAAACCATTATTTGCAGTCATTAATACATATCCATCTTTTTGTCTATGTAAACGTAATTTCATACTAACACCATTGGGAAGATAACGATCCTGCTCAAACGAATCTACTCTTAAACCACCTGTAAGCATAAAATCACGGCTTAGACGTGTATACAAATAGCGATTATGTAAACCATTATTTCCTGTTTCAGCTAGATCGTCACCATCAGCATTTACATGAAAACCTGATACATATCTTTCATGATTGGGTCTTTTCACCTCATGAGTATTCATTGACCCGGCAGTATCTTTAAAGATGAGACGCATAGAGCGTTCAGAATGGAGACTTTCTTCCGAGTCATGAATGAGATGAGATATGATGCTGGTATAACCATGGGTATTGTTACCTTGTGATATCAAACGATCATTTAGAAATAGTTCAATATTAGACCATAACCCATTAAACAAATCATTGATACATGACACGTTATCATCTACACCACACAGTGTTCCATCAGCCTTTACAATGCGACATACAATATGGAGTTTACTGTTCTTTAAATCTAGATATTCTTCTGTACTCGCAGGAATGTAGAATTCTATTGGTGCACCCTCTCTAATGGCAGTCATTGGTTGATAGTCTACATTATAACTTTTTTCTACAGCAGTTTGCGTTGGTGGTATGTGAAACCATTCTAATGGAGAAAGGCTACATTCACAAGAATGAGTATGAATTAAAGACATGATTAACAAATATCTTTCTTATGTTTTTTTGATGTTATCCGTTTAGCTGCCTTTCGCCTTTCTGACACGTTTTGCTCGTTTCGCTCTCTTTTGTCCTCGTAACCCACCACCAAACATACGTTGTGCTACTCGACCTGTAACATCCTTCGCGATAATTTTTGCAGCCCTTTTATGTTGTGGTGCAGCAATTTTAGCCACTGTCTTAAGCAGTGGAATAGCTTTTCGAGCCAATGATCTCAGTATTGAACCAATACCATCTTCATATTGTATTCGCGCTCCTTTAAATTTTGGTAATTCTCCACCCACTTGACGAAGAAAATGGTTGCGATATATAAATGGATTGTGTGTGTATGCTTTCATAATGCTTTTGGTCGAAAATGTAGTTTACAGATCACCTTTCCAGTTTGAAATGGAACATTATAGCCTGTGTCATCCTTAATATTCATTTCTATCACGTCAAATTTGGATGTGTTTACAGGAACATAATGAGGTTCTCCATAACTTTTCATGATAATGTCTCCATCATGTCCTTGTATTCCAACAGAACGTAGCAAAGAAACATAATAATCACCAACAACTTGTGGCTCACAAATACTACAGTACACATAAAGTGTATAAAATCCCTGTTTCACATCAGCTTTATGTTCAGTTGTACACGTTTCAGTATACCATTGATCTGGGATAAATCCTAAAATCTCAGCTAATCAAGTGGAGAATAACACTTCAAAGCCGTAATTTAGAAATAGAAAAACGCGTCGTCTAAGTTTATCATACTTTATCTGAATAGCTTCTTTAAGGTCATCTTTCATAGAATTAGTCGCTTCTTCATTCACTGCATGACATATCTCTTGTATGGATGTGTAGTAACCATAAGGAATATTGATTGTGTCAAGAACAATATTCAATGGTTGTTGTCGATACTGAATAGAATAGTCCGTTCCATGTCTCATGGTTGTCCATGTATGTGGATACTGAATTTCAGCTAAAGCCACTTCATATTTTCCGTTCAGATAGATGGTTCGAGGCATACAAATTTGATAATTCGAAGTCTTGTTGTTGGGATAATAGTTCATACTAGCATTGCTTGGTAAAGTAATGTAAAAACTTGTTGACTCCATGGCAGCTAAATCGTTTATGTGATGTAGATAGACTAGATGTGTATATACATTACTTCATGTGTGACACTCTTCATCCTCACTCTCTACATTGCTATCTACGTTGTTGTCTATTTTGCTATCTATATGATCTAAATTGGTATCTACTACTCCTCCCTGACAACAAGCACTAACACACCTAATTTTTACAGGAATAGTATTTTTATTTCCATTTTCTTTACAACAACAACACCATAACTCTTTAATCCATGTTAAAAAGTTTCCCATCCTTCTGGAAATAACCTTTGTTGACGTTGTTGTTGCTCTTTTGTAATATCTTCACGAGTCGTCTTTTTGCCAAAAACTGTTTTTGGAATATTAGCGTCTACAATTTCCTCAATAAACTGCTTCCAACCACGTGGTGGTTCTCGCCGTTCTTTTCTTTTTGTGGCAACCAATGCTTCTTTCAACAAGTCAATAATGTTAGAATTTGTAATGACAGTACCCGTTTTTAAAACAAGTTCATTTTTATCTGTCCATCTCGTACCATATTTCTTAAGTTCTGCCAGAAGTTGTGTTAGTTTTTCATGATAAATAGGTTGAAAATGGTTTATAAACTGTTGGGACTTTTCTGATTTTTCTGCATTAGATGCTGTAACAGACTTTTGTCGTTGTTGTTGTGATTGAATTGTTCGTAAATGACGTCCAAGCATTGAGACATTTCTATTGCTTTTTCGCGAGTTCGTTTCCCACGTAAAAGTTTATTCACTTTCGTTTTGATTTCAACATCTTTTCTCTTCTTTTCTAACAACATTTTATATTCATATTCAGGAATGTGAACCATTTTTAAAGTATGTTTCATTTTAACAGCAACTGAGCTAACAAGGGTAATGCAAATTTAGCAATAGCTCCAATAAATCCTCCTTTCTGATTAACCAACTTCTTTTTTCTTCGAAGTGATATCTTCTTATCTGCCAGTGCACGTAGGGTATGACGTTCACGCTTGAATAACTTATACCTTTTTGAGCTTAAGGGTAAATGTCCCCGCAATATATTCAAACAAATTTCAAACAAGCTAGTTAATTCCTCCTTAGTAGCTTGTTGTAGCAAGGATTTACGTCGTTTAGGCCCACTGCGTGCGAGCAAGTGAAGAAAAGGTTGATTCGCTTGAATGCGTTTAGACATTTTGGCTGCGAATGGTTAAGTGACTTGGTTCTTGTTCATACGCTACCTTATCAACATATACGTAATGTGTATCTTTTGGTAAAATGCCTGTGCGAATACGTAGTTGATCATTTGTCTTCGGTTTCAAATCAATGAATAAATAGCCATGAGGTTTACTGGTAGCATCTTGATAGGCTTCTATGAGAAATTGAGATTTTCCAGGATACATTTGTCGCGCTAATGTACTTATTTGTTGACTGTCTCTAGGATTTTTAAACAGAATGATGTAATGTGTATTCAAACTAATATTTCGCATTTCTCTACCATGATGAAACAAATTATGCACAATAAAAATAATGCTTAGATTTTGATGACTGCTGCCAACAATAAAGAGACGTGTCATGCGCTCATCACTATGACATTTAGTCATTAAGTCATCAATGAAGAATAAGTTTGTTTTTTTTTTTGGGTTAAAACGCTCTTCAATGTTATCTGGAATACCTTGGTAAAATTCCACACCTTTCATTCCCTTATACAAAGGCTGATCTGCTGCATAGAGCCATAAAATGGTTTTTGGAGAGGGTTTAATTAACTTTTGTTCTAGAATTTCTCTAACTAGAGAAGTATTACCACTACCTGTAGGTCCAGAGACCAAACACGTGAATGGATGCTTCATTTTCGAATATCTGTTTCTTTCACCCAACTGATAAACTTCTTTGGCCAACCTAACCACTTCACAAATAATTCTTTAACACCTTGTCTTTTTCGTGCTTTCAAGACCTTTTCAATTCTGTAGACTGATTCAATATCTTTTGTCACTTTCTGCAGTTCTTCTTCATAGAAATGTCTATCAATATCTTCATCCAAAAAGTCTTTCACACGATACAAGTGTATTCCTTGCTTCTTACAACGATGTGTGATAATGAAGACTTCTTGCGTCCACTTTATATGATAATCCCGTTGAAATACATATTTCATGTGAGAAATGCGAACCTGATCACCAATTTTAAATTTGTAGGGTTTTTTCTTCTTTGGTTTTAATTTCAATTTGTCTACATACATATACTTCCACACTTTCGATTCTATGTCTTTACGAATATCTGCAGGAGCATACTTATTAGGGAGGGTCTATGGTTGTAATTATACACTAAGTCTGGAAGGACGTCCATATATCGATAAGTTTGATTATGAAGGAAATATCGATACATCATTCCCTTTAGAGTACGAATGACTCTCTCAGCAAAGTTGGCTTTGGTTTCATTCTTTTTCGTATAGGCATGTATTCCCTCCTTCTTCAAAAATGCTTTTACCCATCTGTTTTTAAATTCAGTTCCTTTATCTGACCTTAGAGTTCGTGGTCTTCGTTGTGTTTCATGAAAAATCTTTTGAAAGGCTTCTATGACGCTGGTATGTGATTTATTAGGTATTGGTTGCACTCATAAATATTTGGAAAACACATCAATGACAACCAATAAAAAGTGGGTGTCATCATTATAGGAAGCTATGTTCTCCATGTCAGCTAAATCAATATCCCACATGTCATCAATTCCACGTGTAATGACACGTTGCCTTTTAAACCTGTATTTTACAGGTTGTAGTAAACTGAAGGCATCTTGATCCTGCAACCATTTCTTCACTTGTGAATGAGTGACTGGTTGATCATGTTTTTTTAATATGTGATAAAGTTTGTAAGGACCAGCAAATGCCCCGGGTTGACCAGGTTTAAAGTAAATATTGGTTAAGTGGTCTTTCCACGTCGACATGTTAAAACTAAATGATTAACACTTGTTAACATATCTTGCATTTTATTTTATCAACACATCTTGCATTTTATCAACATATCTTGTATTTTATCAACACATGTTAAATTTTATTTTATCAACATATCTTACAAATCAAGTATTGATACAATGGTGTGAATAATTGGAGTCCATTGATCTTCAATGTATATTAACCAACTATTTAATTCACCAAATGTGATAGCATCTACACCATATTTTTCACAACGTTGATTTGCATTATCTAACACTTTATCTAAATGAATGTAATATTTAGCTTCATTCCAATATGTATAGACACATGTAGAATGACACATATGTTCTTAACACCTTCATTTTGACAAGCAGGACATACTAAACATGCAAACTTTTTTACAGCTAATAGCATTTCTTCACAATATGTTTTTTGCACAATATATTGTCTCAATGTTATGTCTGCCATTATACTGCAATGTAGATTAACCACTCTCTCGCTTCATCAAACAGTCTTGGATCAAATCGAGCGAAGTGATTGCTGCTTCCTCATCAAACTCCTCAGCTCCACCAATGTTTGAAAACATACACTCTTTGATGAAATCCTCACGTAAGTTTGGTACGTTCAGCGTGGAATGAGCAAGTTCCCAATAAATGTCAAAGTGCTGCAGTTGTTGTTTAATAGATCCAAAACGTGCCAGTTCACTTATCATATAGTCCACATACTTGTCCCTGAAACACGTTTCTACATCCATCTTTCACATGTTCATATAACACGTCTGCACACTATGACGGCTGGTAAGCAAATGACTCTCAATCTTACTTCGCAGAAACAGTAAGTGAGCCGCACTTGTTGCAGAAGGTATCTGGTTCACACAACTTGCAATTGTACTTGTGGCAGTGACAATCATAATCCTCAGCATATCCGTAAGCACCACAATATTCACAGGTAAGTCCAAGTTGATTTTGCACATCCATATTCTCCAATTGAACTTCAGCCAGTCTTTTCTTACATAACTTTGATACTTTCATCCGATTGTCCTTTTGCAA
This sequence comes from Protula sp. h YS-2021, assembly GCA_949752745.1. Classification (NCBI taxonomy): domain Eukaryota; kingdom Metazoa; phylum Annelida; class Polychaeta; order Sabellida; family Serpulidae; genus Protula; species Protula sp. h YS-2021. The sequence goes on along the minus strand of OX457025.1, from coordinate 52,151,967 downwards.
CTTGATAGGAGTTTTCTTACCATGATATTCCGTACATGGCGATAAGGTTGAGTTAATGCTATCCATCTCCTGAAGCAATGTCTCCCATTCACCATCATTCATGTTGATGTAATACTTGTATTCTTTCCCTTCAAACAGTGATGCTTGCACAAAACTCACATAGCGCATATCCAAGTATGAAATGACTTCAAGCCATTTCGTTTGCGCTAAGTACAGTTTGAAAACAATGTCGCGTAATCTTGCTAAGTTCAGGCACACAATCTTCCACAAGGATGGTGATAAAGCAAGCCATCTCTCTCCACGTTTGATTCGAATAAATAACCCAAATTGTCCATGCTCCACAGTAATGGTTAAGTTTGCACTAATTTTAAAGCTGCTTGCCTTCTCCATGGCTGCGCGTCGAATGATGACTGCACTTGACACCTCACTCCTTTTATATGGATATTACATGTATGTTTTCATGAGATGTTTGCAAAATCGCGGAGTGATCTCGTTGAAACCATCCAGAAAGGCTGTTGGCAAACCGTCTGTTAGAGATTGTCTCATGACGATCACTAAAAAGTCGCCTCGTTTGCGACTCCCAATTATCCATTGAAAGAGCATTGGCATGGTGAAATGTCCTTTTTCATAGAGGTAAGCCATCATATCATACACCTTAATACGTTCTGCAAGGTACTTGAAGCCATGTAGCATGACCTTTGCACATTTGGAATCGCGAGCCTCATCAACACACTTTGGCGCCGGTAGACATAAAGTCTTAAAAAGTTCCTCATGAAGACTTCTAATAAGTTGAACGAAACGTCGGGTCAGGGCTTCGGAGAACTGTGGCTCTGACGCGGGAAGATGCTCTATGTTTCCTTCTAGCATGTAGATAAGCTGAATGACAGTGTTCACTTCTTCCGTTAGGTAGATGTATGTGTGCTGATCGAAAAAGCCTTCTTCACATAAGCGCCATAAGATGTTGCAATCGATCAGAGGAATCACTGCTTGAAAGTTTCGTTTCAACAGCGTGACGTCTTCCTCTGTAACAGGAATAGTTTTGCTTAATTCAAATTTAGATTTGAGCTGCTTTTCATCGTCGTCGCTGTCGTCATCGTCGTTGTCGTCATTGTCGTCAGTGTCGTCATCACCGTCGTTGTCATCATTGTCGTCATCGTCGTCGTCACCGTCGTCATCGCTTGGCATGACCACTTCTTCCTCAAGATGCTCTAGATGCGCCTGTAACTTTGTACTAAGTGGTTTGGCGCTACCATTTACAAGCGCATTGGCAACCCAGAACGGGTAGTCAGATCCCTCAGGATCGGGCATTGCTTGCTGTACTTCTTCAGGCCTAGTTTGCTGTACTGTAGACACGTCTGACGGAGCCCCTAATGCTTCCTCCAAGGCTTTTTCAGCTTCTGCTAGTGTACTTAGGAAGGCAGCAGTCTCCTCTTCAGTTAAAACTCTATCTGTAAAAGCCATTGTTTTATTGCTGAACAGGCTATCAATTTCCATGTTGCTAGCCGTTGCTGCTTTTCGAGACGTCTCCATGATGGTTTGGCAATGCAATGGCTATAGAGGTGTCGAACCGACCTTTTTATACTACTGTCGGTGAGCCGTGAGCCAGCGGCTAAAAAGTCGAGGGGCGGGGGGGGGGGGGTCCTCGCTTTATGGGACCAGCTCACCCATATAGATAAAGTGTATGCTTAAAGGTCGACGGGCCGGGGGGTCCTCACATAATGCAGGCAGTTTGCTTCTATCTCCGAGGGGGGTCCTTACTTTTATCGCTGGGGGGGGGGGGGGGTCCTCACTTGAGGTGTTATATAAGCCATGGTCTTTTCAGTTTGGGCTCAAACTCGCTTCCGTCAACATGGAGTGCTTCTTCGCGTTGAATGATGCTCTCACCATTGCTCAAGTCAGAGAACTTCACCTGCGTGTCACACCGCCACCGACACCACCAGAAAAGAGTGTACTTCTTCCAGCTGCTGCCGGACCCTGCTCACGGATCAATCCTATGCGTGCCCGTCTTTTTTGATAGAAGGGTCACACTTGGAAAGCGACTCAGGGACATCGAGGCTGGCGATTATGACGGGACTTTCTTCAGGACAACCATGCTGGGAGAGACCATTCCATCGCGTCTTGAAGAGGAAGAGTATCCGGCCTGGGGGAGATACTTCCTCCAACAGGACCTGGAGATTTGCGCTGGATGTGGCATCATGATCTCCCCAGACCGGATACTGACAGAAAGTGGCCACCAGCTTTGCTTGATTTGCGCAGCCCATTGGACGCAGCTGTTGGCCCTGAACAACTGCTACACAGTCAGATGTTTCACCTGTGGCATGAGAGGCGATCACTTCCTTTTCAATGGGCAGCAACTCACACACTGCAGCAGGCCATTCCAAGACATCGTCGAATTTTTCTGAGTCCGGAAGCAGCAGCAGCAGCAGCAGCAAAAATCTACCGGCCCTTCTAAGGGCCACCCACTTATACGAAATAAGCGCTAATCGTGTCATGGTGTTAGTATGTATGTGTATGCATGAGAGTGTGGGAAATGAAAAAAAGGGAGGGCTATTTTTATACCCCTTTTTTATACCCCCTTTTGACTTTAAGGGGGCCTTATAGGTGAGCTCTAACCATGTAGCTATGAGTTCTCTATTTATAAAATAGAGAACTTGTACGTTTGGGGAGGTGTCTCATCTGTCCGTCTGTCCGTCTGCTGCGGTGTTATATGTGTGGAGAGAAATAAAAAATTAAAAAAAGTGTGCTCCAGCTGCCCGTTTCAATGGCCGCCCGCTTGAATGGTTGTTTGAATGGCCGCTCGTTTGAATGGTCGTTTGAATGGTCGCCCGTTTGAATGGCTGCCCAATATCCCTATCACGTCATTATGACGTTCATATGACCTCCATATGACCTCCATAACACGTCTATATCACGTCTATATCACGTCAAAATGACGTCACTGTTTTCGGAGCCCCATGGGGCTACGAAAACACCTCCTGACGTCATTATGACGTCACTTCCTGTTTTCGGAGCCCCACTTTTATCCTACTGAAAAGCAGTGGTTTCGTGAAATATAATATATCGAGGGTGGCCTTGCCACCCGAGATGTACTTTTTCACGAATTAGCGACTAAAGAGGCATTACACCTTTGGTGGCATGGGACTTCATGAGATGTGCTGCTCAAAACTTCATTACCACAAGCCAAACGAAAAGCGCTGCTTATGAGTGGCCAGCTGACTAAATACTGAATACTTATATGATTTGATTCGTTTGATGCATTTTCCTGTCCACTAACCACACACGTCACAAAAACCTCACTGCGAAGTTAAGCGATACGCACAATGAAGTTTCCCCAAACAATCGCCGATGTTAATAAAACGATACCGTTGGTAAACATTCATCGGATAAATTTTCAATTTAGGCCTAAATAATTGAATATTCAATGAAGAAAAATCAGACAGTGTATTGAATTAAGAGTATTTCAAATGCTTTGATGACAACCGTCACAAACTGGATACAAGAAATCAGTATCTTATCACATTAACGCTACTCGAGCTACCATTTCAAGAATTCATTAGTCGTCGATATTTTGCAATATTTAATGAAATCCTTAAGCCAATTATTTGCAGCAAGATCTTGGTTTAAGGTCAAATGATTTCTTTTTGTCCTTTTTCTTAAATTTAAAGATGCAGACGAAACAAGGAGTGGTCAGTCTGCCACGCGATCTTTGAGCCAAGACGAACTGACAAAAATAAAGAAGAAAGAACGGGTCTATGAAAGAGCCCTACAGCAAAATGCAAGAATGCAGCGTAGGTTTTATTCAAGTTAAAATTACTTGTATGATTTAACTTTATTGCATGAATACATCATTGTATGAACCCATCACCAATTTTAGGTAGGGGACGAGTGAAATTAAACTCGTTTTTTTTTCTTGCCTAAAATCTGCTGGGAATGAAGTAAGCAAGTTGTGTTAAATATTAAGCACAGTAAAGGAAATCAAGCTATCCAGTTTGTTGTCTTAATTCACTTCAGCATGCTGTAAGAAGTGCAATAGATCAAGCCCATTACTTCAACTGTGGAAGTTATATAAGCTACATTTGTTCATTTTATTATTTTAATTTAATTTTTTTTTTGAAAAGTTAAAGCAGCCAGGTTTATTTTCTTAAATATCTTTATAATGAACAACACACTCTTTTCTTCGATTCTGGCACATGCTATAATGGACTAATTTTTAGGTAAACATACAATCATTTAGATAATTCAGTTATAAACACGCGGTGTGGAATCTTGCAATAGAAAGTGGATTGCGTCCCCGTAATGTACACACAGGGATGATAAAGCCTCCTGGCAGGAGCATAAAGTCCCAATGGGGACCATTTGGTACATTTTGTATTGCCATGCTTGTCCAAAAAAAAAAAAACGCGGAGAAAGGGGGGTTGTTTGAGGCCAGATGCGGTCCGCGCGGTGTTCCGACTTCGTTTTTTAAAAGGGAGTCTTTTCGTTCAATACTCTGCGTTTCCTTCACAAACGGGGTTAGTAGGTACAGTGCGAGATTTCTGGACTCCCCTAAACCCCCTGGTGAGCGTCTAGTCTGAGCCTGAACCCGTATAGATGGTATGTGTAGAAATCATGGCACTTTTGGATAATAAACCCCTAAGGCAGGAAATTGAGATTTCTACATATTCTACACGTTTCAGACTATTCTGAAGACCTTTCATTTTGTGACCCTCGGACCCCCCCCCCCCCCCCCGGGCGAAAATAGGGATTTTAGCAGATTTACACGTTTCAAGCAATTCTGAGCATTTTTTATTTTTTATACCCTCTCACCCCGCTTCCTGGGCGATAATAGGGATTTTAGCATATTTACACGTTTCAGACAATTCTTAACATTTTGGGTTTTTGACCTTTGGACCCTCTCCCCTAGGTGGAAATGTCTTATTTTAGCATAGTTTTACGCTTGGAATGACCCCCCCCCCCCACCCCATGGCTTTTTGGCTATACAGTATATAAGACAGACACGCCAACAGCAACAACCCGTAACTTTGAGATACTCGACCGATTTCAACCATTTTTTCACCAAAATGTTCCGCAAGACTTATTTTGCTTCGAATGTGTTATTTTTAAACAGATCTATAGAGACTTTATGTTTGCTGAACTGACTATCTTTGAATCTGCGACAGAAAAGCTTTATCATTTACATACCTTTTGGAACATTGAGCACTACAACTTTAATAGAATTGATTTATACAACAAGTTTATTAAAAAGTGTTATGAAACTGGAATAGAAGACGCAGAGATCTTTGATTTTGATTCTAAATTTTACTTTATTGGTACTGATGAATGGGTTTACTATTGCGTGGTGGATTATTTAATGGATTGTTTTTGAAGAAGAAAAGTGAAATATGTCAACATCTCAACTCCTTCACTGATGATGTCACCGATGAAGTTATTTATCAAAGCTACTGCAATTTTCATCACTTACCACCAAGACATTGAAGTGATAACATCAATATCTCAATGAAGAAGTGAAATGTGGATGGTGTCATGGGCTACGACCAAACTTAGATGAATTTGAGGAACATTTGTGTGAAAAACTTATTGATCTCCGTAAAGAAAGAGGACTTATTGCTTACCGCGTTTGTTTCCATGTCTTCAACAATGCTGAACATAAAGGCACCCTTTATGCTGACTTTGAATGTTGTGCAGAGAAATAGAAGGATGGTCGATACCAACATCATAAGGCCAATAGTTTTGCCTATGTTGTCGTCAGCGAATATGAGAAGCGTGATCTTGTGCTTGATGTTGCTCACAAATTTCTAAAGAAAATGTTGGATGAACATGATGACATTGTGAATCGATTGAGCAATCCAAAAAACCTATTGAAATGACTGCTGGGGATAAGAAACAGTGTGCTCAAGCTACTCATTGCTAGAATTGCCATGACTTAATGAGAGCGGATCGTGTGCAAGTTCATGATCACATTAGTGAAGAATGCCATTCAGAAACTCATACTGAATGCAAATACAGTTTCGCTTAAGAAAGAATCAGCAAGTCAGTATATCACGCGCTTCAGCAGATTGATGCGTATAAATGTTGTGACATTCAGAAGATGGTTCATTAGAACTCATTTATCATCATGAACTCAAATGTGCAACTATCTCCAGATTACTTGGGTGAACTCACGATCTGTTACTATGGAACTTTCATTGTCCTATCTCTTGAAGATCAAACTGTGGTGAAGGAGCATTTTGAATCTTTACCAATACCAAGATTTCTTCTACAAATCTCTGATCATCTTAAAGTGAGAGCTATTGAACGTGACGGAAAACGCGGTATACAGTTTCAACAGTATGACAAGCATACCGGTGCTACGATTTTATCACACTCAGGGCAGAACATTGGAGTCAAGTTTTTTAATGCTTGGCGAGAACTTGAAACTTAACTTTGAACCAAAAGATACGTGCAATTGATACGTGATTCAAAGAAAATTGACTAATGTGTGGACTATGATAGAGACTGTGGAAGGTTTAAATGAACTTACACTATCAAACCATGCTGATGTGAAAGTAATTGGGCTAGATCAATGCTAAGTCAGTTTTCATAGCTTTACAAACGGGGTTATAACATAATACCTATATCAACTTAAATTGTTGTGAGTGTGCTAATATGTTACATGTACTGGCATAATATGTATTTGAAATACTTTGTTTGTTCTTAGTAATTAATTGTAATTTTGTTTTTATTCTCAATAATCGTAAATATTTGTAATTTGATATGTTTAATAAAACACATGTGATGCTCTTCAACTGTTTATTATTTTTCTCCCTCAAATACACTTTACTTAATTGCATATCATGAAAAAAGCTGCATTAAACTTTTTCAAAGAGAACCTAATTACATTACATTTAATGAAATAAATCAAACTTTAAAAGCCATTACATTAAATGTATAAATGTATTAAAATCACTTTTCTTTCACTAAAATTATATGTATAGTTTACAGGTGAGTTTACACCTCGCCAGGGACCCTTCTTAAGAATGGAAAATAAATAAATAAAGAGGGTTTTGGATGAATTAACACCTCGTCAGGGACCCTTCCATATGAATGAAAAGGGGCTTACGGGTGAGTTAGCACCACGCCAGGGACTCTACATTTAAATAAAATTCACATCTCACCAGTGATCCTCCAGTAACTCAGTAGAAGGATATGGCATTACTTATCATTTAGATAAACATATCACTTAACTACAAATTTAAACATTAAACAATTTTTAATAGAACAATGGTTTACAATGTTTATATAAAAAGTCTTTTAATATATCTACAATGTCAAACATACTATGATCTCGAGCTTTGTAGTATATGACACACATAATAAAAACCACAAATATTGGAAAGGGCTGTTGTAATGATATCGAATTATATACAGACTCATTATTAAAAAAACTTTTCTAAACGATTATCTACAGGTGCAAGTCCATAAGAGTCAACAAATTCCAATACTTTGTCAAAGTATACGGCAACCCAATGTTCACCAGGTTCATCATGATTGTCTGTGCTGATGACATATGCTCTTTGCTGTAATGTTGGCAGTTGATCCATGGGTAACACTCCGTGGAATAAGTCTTTTATCATAACATCATGCGTCAATATGGCATCTATCTGCTTTGTATTCATGATTTATAATCAAACTGAATGCTACGATTCGCACTTATTTCAATGATGTTGTCGAATTCAGCATAGATTATAAATGCCTGTATTTTGCAAAGCACCAGCAAAATTCATCTCTAGCCGCAGTTTTTCATGCTTGATAAAGGCGATATAGCCATCTCCATCATAATCAGGTGTTAAGTGAAAAGAAAATAAAGCATAATCTCAGGGCCAATATTCCCATTTTGTGATGGAGCTTTTCTCACCTTCAATTTATCAGCAGATTTGTAAAGAGTTTCAAAAGCGTCAAGACATTTTCTTTAAACCATGTTCAGCTTGAGAGGTTTGGGTAGGACTGGTTCAACAACAGTATAAAGCTGCATGTAATTGATATCAAAGTGTTTAAAATTATCACTACTGTTCAAGCAAACACTTCGTTATAAACCATTCCAATGACAACACTTTTGGTAATTGACCCAAAAAGATATTATCTTTCACAAAAGATTAAGATTGAAATCCAACAGGAATAGCATAAATTTACGTTTTTTTCTAATAATACGAAACTTGGCAGGAGTTTTCATCAATGCATCCGTAGGTCCTAGCTGAATAACTGGACTAGCCCTCACTTTGTGAATGGTTAAAAGCACATCTCTCACTTCTACCTTAAAGGTATCATTTAGAGCCATTAATAAAAATTCATCTTTTTTACCTACGGAAACGCAATTTTATGCTCATACCATTGGGAAGTTAACGATCCTTTTCAAACAAATCTACTCTTGAGGCACCTGTAAGCATAAACTCACGACTTAGACGCAAATGCAGCCAACGATTATGTAAATAATTATTTCCTGCTTCAGATATTTCACCACCATCAGCATTTACATGAAAACCTGGTATATACTTTCCCTGATTGGCTGATTTCACCGCGTTGATCCAGCAGTATCCTTATAGATCAAAAGCATAGAGCGTTCAGAATTAAGACTTTCTTCCGAATCAGGGATGAGGCCAGAAATCATGCTGGTGTAACCATGGGAATTGTTACTATGTGAAATCAATCAATCATTTAAAACTAATTCATTATTACACCATAAAACATTAAATAAATCATTGATAGATGTTACTCTATCATCTTCACGACAAACTGTACCATCTCCCTTGACAATAGTATTTACAATATGAAGTCTACTATTCTTTAAATCTAAACATTCTTCTGTACTAGCAGGAGATAAAATTCTACTGGATCACCATCTCTAAGGGCAGTGAGCGGTTGATAGTCTACACCAAAACATTTTTTTACAGCGGTTTCTGTTAGTGGTATACGAAACCATTGCAATGGAGAAAGACTACATTCACAAGAATGATCATGTATTATTGACATTCCTTGTGTTTCTTATTTTACAAACATATTTTTCATGTTGTTCCTTTCACTTTCTTTCTCCTTCTAACAGCTTTGTTTGGTGTACTTATCAATAGCCCAACAACGTCTTGAGCTACACGACTAAGCTAAGGCCACTTCAAATATAATGTACGAAACAAATGAATTTGACAATTAGAGGGTTTTTAGTAGGATTTATGCTAGCATTATTGGGCAAAATAATATAAATACTTGTTGACCCCATGTTGACTAAATTGTATATGCACGTTGACGGAGTGGATGCGTATATACATTACGTAGTGCATAGCGCGTACCTGTCACACTACGTACATTACGTACGTTACTACGTACGTTGCCGGCATTGCGTTTGTTGCGTTCATAGTCCACATTGCTGCTATCTCTCACTACTCTTTGACAACAAGCACTTGCACACCTTATTTTACAGGAATATGAGTTTTAATTTAATTTTCTTGACAACAACAACATAACTCTTTAAACCATATTAAAAGTTTTCCCATCCATTCTGAAAACTGTCTTTGTTGACGCTGTTTCATTTCTTGTAATATATCCATGAGTTATCTTTTTGCCCAAAACAGTTTTCAAATATTAGCATCTTCAATTTCCTGAATAAGCTGCTTCCATCTTCGAGGTGATATTTGTCGTTCTCTTCTTCTTGCAGCAACCAATGCTTCTTTTAGTAAATCAATAATGTTGTCATTTTCAATAACATATCTAGTTTTCAAGTTCATTCTTAACTATCCATCTAATGATATATAGGTTGAAAATGGTTTAAAAATGTTAACTGTTGTGACTTTTCCGATTTTTCTGCAGCAGATGTTACAGAAGACTTTTGTTGTTGTGACTGAATTAATCGTAAATGACGACCAAGAAATTGAGACCTTTCTGTAGCAGTTTCATGATTTCGTTTCCTTTTTAAAAGTTTATTCACTTTAATACCTTGACTTGAAGGTTGACGTGACAATAATTTTCTTTATTTTGATTCAGAAATAAGGGCCAGTTTCAAATCATGCTTCATTTTAATAACAACTAATAACAACTGAGCTAATAATGGAAGTGCAATTCCTGTAATTGTTCCAATAAACCCACCTTTTTGATAAATCAACTTCTTTTAACGCTTAAGGGAAATTTTCTTATCAGCTAAGTGTTCGAGTGGTTTATTTTTATGCATATGTGATTTCAATGGTAAGTGTCCATGCAGTATATTCAAACATATTTCAAACACACTGGCTAATTCATCTTTTGTAGCTTGCTTCAATAAGGAACTACGTTGTGTTGTACTAGTACATGCTAATAAATGAAGAAATGGTTCATTTGCTTGAATTCGTGTAGACACCTTGACGTTCAATACCAAACTGTTGTAATTCTTCTTCACACACTATTTTATTCACATAAACATAATGTGTATCATTTGGAAGAATTCCTGTGCAAAAAGTTATCTTCTGTCTTTGGTTTGAAATAAATAAATAACCATGAGGTTTGCTTGTAGCGTCTTGATATGCCTCAGTGAGAAACGGAAATTTCCCTGGATACATCTGCCAGGCCAATGCACTAATCTGTTGACTATCCCTTGAATTGTTAAAGAGAACAATGCAATGTGTATTTAAACTGATATTACGCATTTCGTTTCGATGGTGAAATGGATTGCGCACGATAAAAATAATACTTACATTTTTATGACTACTTCCAGCGCTAAACAATCTGGTCATGCGTTCGTCACTCTGACATTTGGTCATGAGATAATCAATAATGAGTAAGTTATTCTGTATTGGATTGAAACGCTTTTCAATATCTTCTGAAATATCTTGATGGCATGTCACTCCTTTCATACTTTTGCGCAAAGGTTGGTCCGCAGCATGGAGTCATACAATATTATTAGGAAATGGAGGAATGACTTTTTGTTCAATGAGTGATTTCACAAGAGATGTTTTCCGCTACCTGTGGATCCAGAAACCAGACATGTAAACGGACGCTTCATGACGCTTGAATATCAGATTCCTTTACCCAACTATTAAATTTCTTTGGCCAGCCTAACCATTTGACAAATAATTCTTTCAGACCTTGTCTTTTTCGTGTCTTTAAAATTTTTTTCAATTATATATAACAGCTTGTAATTCTTCCTTATTGAATTGACCATCAATATATTCGTCTAGGAAGTCTTAAACATGATACAAGTGTATTCCTTGCTTCTTACAACAATGTGTGACAATGAACACTTCTTGTGCCTATTTTATATGATAATTCCTTTAAAATACATATTTCATGTGTGAAATGCGAACATGTTGAACAATGTTAAACTTGTAAGGTTTTGGCATTTTTATTTAAATTTTAATTTGTCAATATACATTTGTTTTCACACTTTGGATTCAATGTTTATGATAATATGCACCGCTACTAATCCATTTGGTAAGGATCCATGAGGTTCGTGATTATAACTGCAGACTAAGTCTTGCAAAATATCTGTATATCGATACGTTCGCCGATTCAGAAAATAGCGATACATCATTCCTTCGACAGTATGCATAATTAAGTTGGCTTTTGTCTCATTCTTGGTAATATATGCATGAATGCCTTCTTTCTTTAGAAATTGCTTTACCCATCTATTCTTAAATTCTGTTCCCTTATCTTGCCTCAGTATTCTAGGTCTTCTTGTTGTTTCTTGAAATATTTTTGGGATGCTTGAATGAGACTAGTATGACTTTTGTTTGGAATAGGTTGTACCCACAAGCGTTTGGAAAAGACATCAAAGGCAATTAGTAGAAAGTGATTACCTTCATAATGTTCTGCAATGTAGGTCATATCTGCTAAGTCCCCTGCCAACATATCATCAATGCCACTGGTAATGAAACGTTATCTTTTAAATCTACATTTGACTGGTTGAAGTATACTAAGGGCATCTTGGTCTTGTAATTAGTTTTTCACTTTGAAATATGTCACAGGTTATTTGTCTTGTTTCAGTAGTTTGTATAACTTATTAGGTCCTGCAAATGCTCCAAAGATTCCAGATTTAAAGTAAGTATTGGTTAAGTAGTCTTAGTCCTCCACCTTGGCATATCAATTTAAAATGAAATCAATCATTCACAAAATCAAAACTTTATTGACATGCAAATGCGAATATTTTAACAATTCAGAAAAAAACAGTTAAGCGAGTATGCAGTGCATGACAATTCATAAACTTTAATATCCTTCAAACATTTTGCAAATGTCTATATTCATTTCAACTCATCCATCATTGAATGTGACAAGCGCTGATATATCCGTTGTCAGTGAAACATTATTATCATAATGTAAAATAATTGTGGCAGGCACAATTAACATGAGATCAGCTTTGAAATTGTATAGGCGATGATAAATCTTGAATCAATGTCATAGGTATTCCCTGGTAAATCCAGTTCTTCACTCAGAAAAGATGTGATGGAACGATTTCTTGGAATTGTAATTCAAACAGCTTCCCAGTGTTTATGCGTAATCTTTACTTCCAATATCCAGTCAGATTCAAAATGAAGAAGCTTTGAAAATACAAAGTCAATATAATTCACTTTGAAGACATCATCCAATGTCTCTATACGTCGGTGAAGGAGTTGAGAGGCTGGCATGTTTCACTTTTCTTCATCTATAAAACAATCTGTCAAATAATCCACCTCACGAACGTCCACCCTACATCAGTATGAACAAAGTTAAATGCACACTAAAAATCAAAGTCCTCTGTATCTTCTATTCCAGTTTCATAACACTGTTCAATAAACTTGTTGCGTAATTGAATTCTGTTAAGGTTGTAGTGCATGAAGCCCCTAAAAGTATCTAATTGCCAAAGCTGTTCTTTCTCAAATCCAAAGAGAGTCAATTCATCAATCATAAAGTCCACATAAATCCGTTTGAAAATAACAGCCATGTTAGAAATACAAAAATACGTCTTTACTGCTTGGGCTCTGCGGAATATATAATTCTGTACCTTATCTAAGAGTTCCTCACTTTTAAGGTACTGCTGGTGTTGAAGTAATTCTCCATATCGGTTATGATAGCCCTCTTATTAACGCAATAAGGGTTTTGTGCATTCGGTGCTATTATTTTAGGAAACAATGAGGAAAAGAAGAGGTTCTGCTGAACACTTTGGTGAAAGAATGGTTGAAATCGGCCCAGTGGGTTCAAAGTTAGGCGCAATTGAAGTTGGCATGTCTGTTTTATATACTGCATAGTCATAAAGCCATGGCGGGGCAGGGGGGTTAGTTGTTCAGAATTGCATGAAACGTAAAACTATGCTATAATCTAAAATTCCCACCGGGTAGGGGGGGGGTGTCCGAGAATCACAAAACCAATAATGCTCAGAATTGCCTGAAACGTGTAAATATGCTAAAATCCCTATTATCACCCGGAGGGAGTTGGGGATCCGAGGGTCACAAAATCAAAGTTCCTAAAAATAGTCTGAAATGTTCAGATATGTACAAATCTTAATTTCCCGTCTTGGGGGAGGGGTCATTATCCAGACGTGCCATGACATTTCAAGACAGACCATCTATACAGGTTCAGGCTCAGACTAGTCGCTCGCCAGAGGGGGGATCCAGAAATCTCGCAATGTACCTACTGGGGTTATTTCGGAATTTTATTCCTCGTTTGCTTAAAAAGGGGAAATTATTTCGTTTACACACCACGTTTAAGCTTTGGACATGCATTGTAACCAGTTAGTACGTGAGTGTACCCCCTGGGCACAAAGCCTGTATCTTGTGGCATTTATGACTATGAGTGAACTTTTTTTATGTTGACTAAGCATGCAAGGTACCATTCCATACCATGCCATTCCAGGATTCCACTCCGTATCTCAAACATTACCGTCAGATGGCGTCTGTAAGAAAAACAGTAAAGATGTAATACAAAATAAAAGTGATGGCGAGTTGTTACCGTTGAATACCCTGCTCGTCGAAATCGTTGGGGACAACAAAGACGTGTGTCATATACACTAGACCAAACAACTGCATACAGTTTTGTAGATTTCTTATGTATCACAATAGCAAAATATTTATTACAGATAAGCTTATCGAGAAAGCCAAAAACAATTTAAAAAATTAAAGAGAGAGAGAGAGAGAGACAGAGAGGGAGAGAGAGAGAGAGAGAGAGAGAGAGAGAGAGAGAGAGAGAGAGAGAGAGAGAGAGAGAGAGAGAGAGAGAGAGAGAGAGATAAGATGACAGTATTTTTTAAAACCTTTTTAAATTTGCTTTTACAGAAACCATGTATATGTACCGACACGGAAGAGGAGGCAAGGGAAAGGACGATTATGATGGTGAAGAGGATGAGGAAGAAAACGAGGAAGAAAGAGAAATGGAACTGAGATCGACTGAAACCTACACTACTCGAGCGGGTACGTTACTTATTTTAGAGTACACTACTCGCATATTTTTGGCAGTCACATTAGTGTAAACTGGTGGTATGGGCACGCTACACCTGTTGCTGTGGTCTCCCATTGATGTACACTATGGATCTGCTAATACCATTGGTGTACACTGCTCGTGTGGGTATGCTAATTTCATTGGGGTATGCTGATCCCATTAGTGTACGCTACTCCTGTGGGTATGTTAATCCTATTGGTGTGCACTTCTCGTGTTGGTTTGCCAGCTACATTGGTGTGCACTGCTTGCGTGGGTCTTCTGATATCATTGGTGTAAATGGCTTGTTTTTGGTGTGAATGCTTGTATGGAGATACAAATTCAAAAACACCGCTCTTAGGGTATGCTACACCCATTGGCACACACTATTCTTGTCGGTATGCTACGCCCAATGCTGTACACTGGTCGCGTGGGTATTCTTCTCTCATTGCTATACGATACTACTCGTGTGGGTATCTACGATACTCGTACGGGTATATACGATACTCGTGCGGGTATGCCAATCCTATTGCTCGTATTGGCATGCTACTCCCATTGCCGTACACTGCTCATATGTGTATGCCAATCCTGCTGGTAAACACTGCTCGCGTAGGTATGCTTGTTTGTCTGATATATGTTACTCTTAACTCAACATTCCATTCCCGAAATTAAAAGAGTCTCTAAAATGCACGTGTGTGCTTTATGCTTGCTCTTAGTGAATCCGGATGAGTCGTTTGGGATCCACTACGAAGAAGAAATGCACTGTCACCTTCGGCACAGATCGGCAACGGACGAAGACACTTGCCACTACATCCGGCAAGTCCCCAGTGACGTCAGAAACAACTGGCGTTGTGGTGCCATCCACGAGCATTACCAGAAGTACACCGAGGCTTATGGAATCCCTGTCTTGGGTATGAATAATTTCAGTTTCGGGGACACAGTTTTTTAAATGCCTGAGTTGGAATTGATGAAGAAACGAAGAAAAAATTGCTCCGCAGAAGCATTGAACAGTTTCTGCACCGGTTGGTGTGCAAATTCATTTTTGTCTTGGCTAAGGACACGTGCAGTAATATGGGGTTTTTATTCTCAGATGTGGTTAGGACACTTCATGCTTCTACCACCTCATATTTCTCCAACCCGCAGATATACCATCTGAAAGACGTATGTTTGTGCCATTTCGTACCCTCTTGAAAGACAAGTTGTACCTTGGTTGCAAGCATGTACTCCGTGTTTACTTTTGCAAAAACAGGCGAAATGGGTATACTCTTCAAATGCTTATTTCTGTCTTCAAATTTGTATTACTGTTCCTCGGGGAACTACCAATCTGTTCACGTACCTTCGTGAAAAACAAGTCTTATTTTGGTTTACAAGGTAAAAAACGGTGTCGACCCAAAGAACTCCCGATATGAAAGCCAACCCCGACCAGATGCGCCCCTAGAACAAATATGTCCAATCAAAATTATTAGTCAGATCAGTAAAAATAATCAACCAATCTGAATGTAATTGAAATTAACGATTTCGTACAATTGATTTAAAGGATTGGAATGGACATCAATAAGTTGATTGATCACCTGAATTGTATCCGAATTCACATTTTCAATAATGTCCCTGTGCAGTTGATTAAGACAATTGCAAGTGAGATCAATGAAATTGACCAATCAAATTGAAATGCTATGGGATCACTCATAAGAGCTTGGCATTACTTTCGTTTCCAAGTGTATCACTTCGCTTAGAAAAAAGTTTTCAAGGTGGTAGTTTTACGTATTGTAGAAAATGCCTTTTTTAGGGACACTGAAAACCCACGATCAAAGTTGCGTACGTTTTCCCTGAGGTAAATTTTCTATGCGTGCTGATTGACAGCTTTTTTAATTTGCTTATTGAAACCACATTGTATATCCCCTTTGGAATGCCGTTTTAACATCTAATGCTTATTTTTGATATGAAAATATAAAAAAAGATATCAATAAATCACTATAGATCTCATTAATTTATATTTTGCGATCCCAAATTACATTTTAGATGGCAATAATTTATTTTTGAAATTAACAAATCAATTTTACAAACATAAAAAATCTTAAGGGAGACACACATTTATATAACTTTAACTAGTCGCCAATTAAATTTTGGAGATAAAAACTTCAATTATTGATATCAATAAAAACAGCAAAATTATTGATTTCAAGAATTGTTTCTTTTTTGTACGGTAAAAAAATAAAAGAAAGATTCTGTATGCAAGGACCAGTCATTATTTCATTCACAGATGTGTACTTCTGAATTTTTTACATAAAAAACTTATATTTTGATTTGAAAAACCAATTTTTGAGGTCAAAAAATCACTTGCAGATTTCAAAATACAAATTTAAAAAGTTTTATTCATAAATACAAATTTAAAAAGTTTTATTAAGAAATTCTTGATATCAATATTATATTATATATTAAATAATTTTTGATATAAGTAAATATTTTTATATCTCTAAATATTTATTGATATCAAGAATTATTTTTTGAGATCAAGAATACATTTAGGGATATCAAAAATATAATTACAGATAGCAAAAGTTAATTCTTGATATCAAAATATGAATTTTTTACATCAAACCTTACTTATTGATATAAAAAAAATCAATTTTTGAGGTGGAGAAATTAGTTCTTGATATCGATTAATCCCTAATAAATGTAAAAATGGCATTCCATATTCCCCATAAAACTGCGCACGTACCGCTGAGGAACAAAAGCAGTTGTCTTCCTTGTTGCCTTAGCATCACCGCTCATACCATATACAGTCAAAAAAAAAACAAAAAAACAAGCCATCGTCGAAGGCGCAGCAAACCCCAACCGGACACAACAAGGCGCCATTTTAGCAATTTTTGACCAATTTGAAAAAAAATACGACGTTGCACAACTTCAATATATATATATAGTCGCTGTGCAAGGTAGCATATGCCTAGGATAAATAGTTTTGGAGAACTCGCGTGAAAGGCACCCAAGTCTTACATTGCACTTATCTAAAAAAATCACAATTTTTGACAAGTCGCCATTTTGGCAATTTTTGTCCGATTTGAAAAATAACACAAGGTTGCACAACTTCAATGCATATATTTTTACTGTGCAAGGTTGAATATGCCTAGGATAAACACTTTCGGAGGACTTGTGTAGAAAACACCTAAGTCTTACATTACAGTTAACAAAACAGCATACAAAGTGTGACACGGACAGACGGGCAGGCGGACAGAGGGCAATCCTATAGACCCCCGGGCTCGCCCGGTTGGGGTCTAAAAATGACAATATATGGAGTGAGAGTTTTTCGTAATAAATGTCACCTGGCCAGCTTACCCGCAAATTACTTTTCAACATGCCTTACAAAAGAGTACTCCGTACTTTCTCGTATCCACTCAAAAAGGCGACGGCCACAAAGACGACGGCCAAAAAAGTGACGGCCAAAAGGTGCCGTGTGCAACCGTGGACAAAATGGCACCGAGATTGTTTAAGTTACTGATTTTAAAAAGCCTTTTAAAAATATACAGCAAGTAACAACATTAAGGAACATGTTTTATTGAACTAACAGATCTAGGCTTCGCCATTTTTCCCTCTTTCTCGAGTGCCCCCAACATCCCTCCAGTCCTCCCGTCCCCTACTCACCTTCCCTGCCCGTCCTTCCAGACAATGAGCGAATAAGACACGGAGGGCAGACAGCTACTGAGAGACAGCTGGCTCTCGTCACAGCCCTCCTGTTGACGCCCCTCCATTAGGAGTACTGCATTTAAGAGCGGAACCGCAACGTTAAGAGTGTTAGTCGGAGCAACTCTCCTGGGATGATCCAGACGGAGAGCGAGGTATCCAACTACCGCCACAAGTGTCTACCTCTTGAGTGCCATTGCAAAGCCTACCTAGGAGGTGGCTCCAGAACCAGCGCGAGCAAGAGAGATGGCAGTGATTAGAACGTTGCAAAAGCAGACGTAAGTCCAGCTGGCCTGTCTTCATGCTCTCATCACGAGGAAAGCCCCGCCTGCGGCAGTGACATCATGAGGGCAGCAGCCAGTGATGCACCAGCCAGACGAGGAATCGGTGGGCCTCCCCCTGTCATGGCGGGGCACATTTCTATGCTGCATCTAAGTGATAGAGACACACAGTGTCCAGCCAGATTCCCTCTCATGGTGACCCACAGAGACAGGCAAAACGTTTTACCAGAGGAAGATGACTAAGAGACGGACGATGAGAAAGGGCCGTTGCATCCAGCATCAGGGGGAGAGGAGATGGGCTCAGATGATGAGTTTCAAGAAGAGG
Source organism: Protula sp. h YS-2021 (assembly GCA_949752745.1). Classification (NCBI taxonomy): domain Eukaryota; kingdom Metazoa; phylum Annelida; class Polychaeta; order Sabellida; family Serpulidae; genus Protula; species Protula sp. h YS-2021. The sequence continues at coordinate 52,133,304 of OX457025.1, read as the reverse complement.
AAGTGGAAGCATTGACCCAGCTTATCCTAGATAGATTGCTATCATTGAAAAAAGGGCAGCAGCATTGGAGAGACCCAGCGGCGGCAAGGCGACGCTGAATCAGCACCCCTTTCCCCCCACTCTACCGTCTCATGGTATCGCTGCCCGCTCCGGCGACAGAGACAACGTGAATTGACCGGAGAACATTCTGTTTAGAAACGTGATTAAAGAAATTACGCGTCTGGCATGGAATAAGCGGGCCACCCCTATGCAGAAAAGGAGGAGCTCCTCAACTGGTTGACCTCACAGGGTGACGAGCCAGAACAAGAGACATTCTTGGCTCTGACCACCAGTGCCTGAGTCGCCAGCGAGGGCACCCACCAGGCAGAAAGAGATTCAAGGGATGGACTTGGGTGAGGGCAAAATCTAGGCAGGACTCAATTAATGCACAAAACCTTGAGCTCCAAAATTTCGATTCCAGCAAGCAGTGTTTACAGATGTCAGAACGATTCCTAGAAAACTTTCAGAACTCCATCCCGAACCCGAAAAGTACATGCCTTCTATTTATGATTTATGTATAATGCCCAATAAGTTGCGTGGATCACACGACCTCGATCCACGATAGGTACTGAAATTGTAACATTATCAGCAGGTTTCCCTAAAGTCATAACTACTCGACTGCGTTTAAGCATAAGCTCGGCTTAGTCCATCTTCATCTTCCTCTTCTCTGAAATGTGACGTTGTCTTTGTACTACAGAATTTATCGGTACCGATCGGTCGTTCCTGCCACTTGAGTCATCGTCGACCGCTGTCACTCGGACAATCACTCTACCATTCGGATCATCACCGCACCCACTCGAAACAAAACAGCTGCCAATCGGACTATCAGCGCTGTCACTTGGAACATCACCCTGATATTCGGACCATCACCGCTGTTACTGGGAACACCACTGCTGCCATTCGAACCATCACCGCTGCCACTTGGTCCATCGTCGCTTTCGCTGGAACCAGCACCGCTACTGTTCACACTAGCGACAGTGCTCAGTAGTTCCGCCGTATAACTGCTTTCAGCAGTGTCTGGTTCTTTTCAGTATTCCTATAAACGATTTTGGTACTATGTTTGGTGACATTTTACAGCCCCTTACATAGGGAAAGACTTGATCATCAAAGATTTAAGAAAAAAAGATTTAAGTAAAAAGCTGATGACATGTTCGCAACCAAATAAATACATAAAAATGCATCACAGAAGACAATAAAAGCCACTTGACACGGCGTAATTGTCAACTAATGTGCAATTGCGAAACGATGTAATCAATTAATATTATTGTATTTCTAATAAACACTAATAAAAGTGCTCTTGAGGCACCCAAGATTTCAAATGGCTTTCATTTTCAAGAAACCTTAATGTTTTACATGATTAAATTAGGGAAACTACAGTTTTGCTATATATATATATATATATATATATATATATATATATATATATATATATATATATATATATATATATATATATATATATATATATATATATATATATATATATATATATATATATATTACAAGGAAACTGTAATTTTACGGAAAATATACTTCCCTGTTGGTTAGAAAAAGTATACTTTCTTTAATTTTTTTCAGGGAAAGTATACTTAAATTTTACCACCCAAAGCATTACAGATTCCCTGAAATGATAGGGCAGCTACAGACTGGGTAGATATTAATGTCAACACGTTGCTCTACATGTTGCTTTTATTCTCAGATATTCTTGGTTCAATTGAATTACAATTAATTAACATCTGTCATATGAAATGATCTAAAATCAGTTCAAAATTCCATTGTGCCAACGTAAGCTCTAAACATTGCATATCCTTCTGTTCGATTTCATATCCTTCTCTGGCATATAAGCGATCTTATAAATCAACTCAAAATCAGTTGTACCCAAACATTGTTCACATGATGCACATTGTCCGAAAAGATACCTCACTAAGTTACTCATGTTTGTTGCCACTTGATAAACTAGAATGGCAAAGCGAGTTACACATCACGCGAGCCTTAAAACATTTACAACGATTGGTTTCACATCGTTTACTACCAGAGCATTTGCATTTCTGAAATTTTTGCCCGGCCCCAACTTGGATTCAAATTTAACTACCTCGCACAGGGGCACTTTACAATTCGGTTTCAAATCATTCTCTAACAGTAACGTGTGCTTGCAAATATCGAATTGATTTCTAGAAAATTTTCCTTTGAGAAAGCCACCCCGTAGCGCCAAAACATGCTTATCTTTTTCATCCCGATAATGCCCAAAATATTGCGGGGGTCACATCAGCCCTGACTTACGAGGGTTATTTGGACAGTAACATTTTCCCCAGATTGTGCAGGGGTCATAACAACATAGCTGCGTTTGACCATGCTCTCGTCTTGATCCGTTTGCACTGCCGATCTTTCTTTTCGCTGAAATCTAATGTCGTCTGTCATGCACTGGAGATATCGGCATGTCACCACTGCCGATGTGCTCATCGCCACTTATCACCGCTGCCGGAACGTTCGCTACCGAAGTCGGAGCCATTGTCGCCACTGCCGGAAGGTTCGTCGCCCCTGGTGGAGTCGACACTGCCGGGACGTTCACCACCACTTTAGTTTTTTTTTGGAATTACACAAACTTCAGTATCAAAGCCCAGTTTGTAAAATTGCTATCCCCGAACCATGTACTCAACATCTTTATGCCGCAATTGGCCCTTTCTACGTACTCTTGACTGCGGATGGCGAGGTTTTTCCATGCACAATTTTGAGATCTGGCTAAAGAATTTTAAGTTCGGACACGACTTGGGTGGTAAACTCCGAAACGTTGTCTGGTTGGAGTTTTGCCGTCGTGCCAAAATAAAAAAAACGTTCAAAAGGTGACAAGCAACACATGCTGCCCGTTTATATGGTACAGGACGAAGTACACAAAATTTCGTTAAGTGCTTTTAGTAGACCATCATAAATTTGAACTCGTCACGTGGCATTGATCGCATATCAATGAGGTCCACCTGACCTCTTGAGCAAAATTCTTTGGTGAGAAGCGGACGTACGACTGTTCCCTTTGTACTTGGGCGTTTTTTTTCGACTTGAAAATAGAAATTGCATACCAGTCTGACTATTTTTTTATCATTTTGCCTCTACCGCCGTGGCTAATGGCGATATGAGCTTTTTTAATCACGTCATCAATTTTCTGAACGTCACCACAGACAAGCACATCGTATTTCCTGGGCACATAGCTCTGCCTACCATTCTTTGAATTCGCATTTTGGTCTCTAGAATTTCTTTTTAAAAAAATTTGCAGTCATGCTTGGTTAGCAATAATTTTTTCTGGTCTTTATTAGCTGAAAACGTTTCTCGAAGTTCGTCTGTATAGCAGTTTTCTCTGGTATCATGTCGGTATCCTTGTAAGCGACTGGGTTTTATGCTCAATGGCAAGTTTCAAGTTAGTTATATGGAAATTAGCTTGATCCGTCAAATTTTGATGCCAGCGAAAGGTTTGTTTCTGGATTAAGACTAAGAGAGGATTATCTTTAGAATTTCGGTGTCACTAACCTATAGCTTACAGTCCCTTCATTTCCTAAAAAGTTTTTATTGCATGGAAATGATCACCTGTTAAGGTTAATCGCTTTTGGAAAGATTTTAACTTGACTTGAAAGATTTTAAAGATCAAATCAATGGTGCCATGTTGCGAAAACAGGAAATAAACGGCCCTAAAAGTTTTAATTACAAGGAAGCATAAGTTTTTGAGCTTTTTTGCATCTGGAAAAAGTTTGACTAATGTAATTACAAGAAATAAGCGCTCCCTAAGAAGTTAAAATTGCAAGGAAAAAATCGCCGTTTATGACTGATTGCGTTTTGAAAGGGCAGTAGTGTAGAAAGAGGGGTTCCAGCCCACTTTGTGACGTCATACTGTCTGGAAGTGACGTCATCATGTCTGGACCGGAAGTGTTGTCTGGACCGGAAGTGTTGTCTGGACCGGAAGTGTTGTCTGGACCGGAAGTGTTGTCTGGAGCGGAAGTGACGTCATGATAAGCGTTAGGATAGGCGCGGCCATCCATGAGGTCATAATGAGGTCATAATGAGGTCATAATGACGTCATACTGTCTGGAGCGAAAGTCTGGAGCGAAAGTCTGGAGCGAAAGTTGCTTGAAAGTGTTGGCCGAGTCAATCATCATGAAGCCAACGAACTCCACCTGTCAATCAGTGTAACCATGGCAACAGACCCTAAAAAGCCAGGACCCCCCCCCCCCCACCTCGAAATTGTAATTTTTGCATATTTATCCGTTTCAGACGATTCTGAACATTTTTCATTTTTTGGGTCGACCGACCCCCCCCCCCCTCGAAATTGTAATTTTTGCATATTTATCCGTTTCAGACGATTCTGAACATTTTTCATTTTTTGGGTCGACCGACCCCCCCCCCCCCCTCGAAATTGTAATTTTTGCATATTTATCCGTTTCAGACGATTCTGAACATTTTTCATTTTTTGGGTCGACCGACCCCCCCCCCCCCCCTCGAAATTGTAATTTTTGCATATTTATCCGTTTCAGACGATTCTGAACATTTTTCATTTTTTGGGTCGACCGACCCCCCCCCCCCCTCGAAATTGTAATTTTTGCATATTTATCCGTTTCAGACGATTCTGAACATTTTTCATTTTTTGGGTCGACCGACCCCCCCCCCCCCCTCGAAATTGTAATTTTGCATATTTATCCGTTTCAGACGATTCTGAACATTTTTCATTTTTTGGGTCGACCGACCCCCCCCCCCCCCCTCACGAAATTGTGATTTTTGCATATTTATCCGTTTCAGACGATTCTGAACATTTTTTATTTTTTGGGTCGACCGACCCCCCCCCCCTCGAAATTGTAATTTTTGCATATTTATCCGTTTCAGACGATTCTGAACATTTTTCATTTTTTGGGTCGACCGACCCCCCCCCCCCCCCCCTCGAAATTGTAATTTTTGCATATTTATCCGTTTCAGACGATTCTGAACATTTTTCATTTTTTGGGTCGACCGCCCCCCCCCCCCCCTCGAAATTGTAATTTTTGCATATTTATCCGTTTCAGACGATTCTGAACATTTTTCTTTTTTTTTTTTTGGGTCGACCGACCCCCCCCCCCCCCCTCGAAATTGTGATTTTTGCATATTTATCCGTTTCAGACGATTCTGAACATTTTTCATTTTTTGGGTCGACCGACCCCCCCCCCCCAGGACATACTATGTACCGACCCCCCCCCCCCCTAGGTGAGCAACATTCTGTCAAGTCAGCTTCAGTTCCATCAGAGGGGGTATATAAGGGATGAGCATCCAGCAGTGACAGTCATTTCGGTGAGTGGAGCAAGGAAGCAAAAGTTACAGACAGCAATTGGATCACATCAGATCAAGGGATGGCATCCAGTGACAACTATTTCGGTAAGTGTTTATTGAAACTTGATAAATAAAAAGTGAACTTTGTAAACAAACTTTGTAAACAAACTTTAGTTATTTACATAATTGAAACTTTGTAAACAAACTTTGTAAACAAACTGTGTAAACAAACTTTATAATAAAATTTGTAAACAAACTTTGTAAACAAACTTTATAAACAAAATTTGTAAACAAACTTTGTAAACAAACTTTGTAAACAAACTTTGTAAACAAAATTTGTAAACAAACTTTATAAACAAAATTTGTAAACAAACTTTCTAAACAAAATTTGTAAGCAAACTTTGTAAACAAACTTGACTTATTTACATAATTGAAACTTTGTAAACAAACTTTGTAAGCAAACTTTGTAAACAAACTTTGTAAACAAACTTTGTAAACAAACTTTATAAACAAAATTTGTAAACAAACTTTGTAAACAAACTTTGTAAACAAACTTTGTAAACAAAATTTGTAAACAAACTTTATAAACAAAATTTGTAAACAAACTTTGTAAACAAACTTTGGTTATTTGCTTAATTGAAACTTTGTAAAACAATACCTTTCGTTATACTTGGTCGATTTATATGAAAATTTCACCATTTGATTCAGTTTTATGTAAAGTTTTGTTATAAAGTAGTCATAGGCTATTTGCGCAGCTGGCTGTATGCATTTTTACCGCCATTTTAACTTAAAATTGTGATAACTTTCGTTATAACTTTCGTTATAGTTGACTGAAAATTTCACCATTATAGTGCTTCTTCGCGGATGAATACCATTTGGCAGACCATTTAACTTCACCGCTAGATGTCTCTGCTGTGTAGCAGTGCAGCAGTACAACTGTAAGTGAGATATTCATATACACAAGTAAAATTCTGCTGAGTCAGCATTTTTGAACAATTTTTGAACAAGTTACACACCATATTTTGATTACATGGAAGTAGCATAAAAGCATGAGTGAAACATGTCAACAAGTCAACTAGTGATACATTCTGCTGAGTTAACACACCATTGAAGTGGTATAAAAGGAAGAGTGAAACGTATATTTTACTTCATTTCAGTTCTAGCAGTTGAAGAAACAACAACGATGGCAACAGTCTACTGTCATGATTGTGATGTGACATTTCCATCTCTGGAAGTGTTCGTGACACATAGATGTAAACCAGCTAGGTTGAAACGTGCTCGTGAAGAGCTTGTTGAGCAGATTGAAGTCAAGAGACGAAAGACCTTACAAGATGATGTTGAAAGACCTGATCCAGTCCTCTGCGGTGAATGTATTCAAATATTTCCATCTTTGGATGCATTTGAGACGCATGCATGTGCTGAGATGGAAAATGTGTCTCATGAAGAACAAAGAAAGAAAGAGACAGGACAAGTAGGCAGAGGCAGAAGAGTGAGTCTTGGTGAAAACGCACAGGAAAGACGGTTTGAGCCTGAAGATGGATCGGATTTGCTACTCGAAATGCGACAACAAGAGAATAGAATCAAGAGACATTTGTTCGAAACGTTAAACCGTGGCATGAAATGGTACATTGTGGTACATGCACGCTTCAAGAAAATGACACCAAATGTTGAAGGCGTAATGGTAGAACAGGTGGATAATGCCTTCATCAGTAGTCCAACGTATGCAGCATACAATCCAGCAGATATTGAGAAGGACTTGCCAGAAGCCTATAAAGAATTGTTTACCAGGCTTGATGAACATGAGCGACAAGGTTCTGGTTGGGTGTTGGATAACATATTATTCATTGAAGTGCATACAGCTACGTCAGCGCCACTGGAAGCGAGCAGTTTTATCCCACTACCGAAGAAAGTAAAGAATACAGGAGGTGTGTTAAACATTCAGAATAAAGACAACAAATGTTTCTTATGGTCTGTATTGGCTCACCTTCACCCTTCAACAAACAACCCACAGCGTGTGCATCAATACAAGCTATTTGAGAACGAATTGAAGGTAGAAGGCATGACATTTCCCACACCGATTACAGACATTCCAAAGTTTGAAAAGGAGAATGATGTGTCCATTAACGTGTTTGGATATGAACATGATGTAGTTGTTCCCATACAACTGAGTCGAAACACCAGCGCCAACAGCGCCAGAGAAATCAACTTGCTTTTGATTAGCAATGACAAGACAAGGCATTACTGCCTCATCAAGAATTTCAGCAGACTAATGGCTTATCGATCAAAGCGTAAGACTGCAGCATTTTATTGTTTCAACTGTCTTCACGGGTTTATACGACAAGAGCTTTTAGATGAGCATCGTGAAGTGTGTGGCAAGCATGGCGCACAACGTTTATCATTCCCCAAGGAACCCTTCATCAAGTTCAAGAATGTAGCCAAACAACAGCGAGCGCCCTTTGTCATTTATGCAGACTTTGAATGTTTCACGAAAAAGCATGAAGGAGACAAGTATCAGCATCATCGTCCAAACAGCTTCGCCTATGTGGTTGTGAGCCAGTATGATACACGTGCACCAGTCGTGTATCGAGGAGATAATGCTGTGAAAGTCTTTTTAGACCATATGGTGAATGAGCGTGATCGTATTGTGCATGGTTTACAACAGAAAAAGAAAATGGTCATGACTCATGAAGATGAAGAGCATTATAAGAACGCCACAGATTGCTACATTTGTCATGAGCCTCTAGGAGCAGATCGTGTGAGAGATCATGACCATATCAATGGCAAATACCGCGGAGCTGCACATAGTCAATGCAATTTACAATTTCGACTTCGAAAGGATAAGCAGGATGTTGAAGATTCTTTCATCATTCCTGTGTTTTTCCACAATTTACGAGGCTATGACAGCCATTTGATCATGGAAGAAATTGGAAAGTTCAAAAACGAAAGGATTACAGTCATTCCCAACACCGTTGAGAAATATATTGCATTCACCATGAGCAATCTGAAATTTACAGACAGTTATCAGTTCATGAGTACTTCTCTACAGAAGCTGGTATCCAACCTGGCAGCAGAAGGGAAAGACAATTTTTATCACATGACGTCACACATTCACGATAGCGACCAACAAGATTTACTGTTGAGAAAGGGAGTATACCCTTATGATTACGTGGATGAGCCATCCAAGTTTGCTGAAACACAACTATACAGCGCCAGGACTGTCCTGGGATGCCATGTTGAAAGCGACAAAGGTGAAATTGGAATTGATCAACGACATTGACATGTACCAAATGGTTGAACAAGGTCTACGTGGAGGAATATCTGTCATCACACACAAGTATGCGAAAGCAAATAACCCCTACGTAGCAGATTACAATCCCTTGAAACCGACCAACTACTTGACGTACCTGGATGCAAACAACTTATATGGCTGGGCTATGTCGCAAAGCATGCCGGAAAGTGGATTTATGTGGGTGAGCGAGCCAGAATCCATTGACTTTATGGATGTGGATGAAGATGATGAGATTGGCTACATTTTAGAAGTGGATTTGGAATACCCATATTCAATCCATGATCATCATAATCACTATCCAGTGGCTCCAGAACGGAAATGTGTGAAAGTGGGAGAATTGTCAAAACATAGTCAGAAGCTACGGAAAGATCTAAACATGAAAGGCAAACCTAGTGAAAAGCTCATTCCCAACTTATGCGACAAGAAGAAATATGTACTTTATTATAGAAATTTACAGCAATATGTCTCACTGGGATTGAAAGTCACGAAGGTGCATCGTGCCATCATGTTTGCACAGAGCAAATGGTTGGCGAAATACATCTCCTTAAACACGGAAAAGAGAAAGTTGGCTAAGAACCCGTTTGAGAAAGACTTCTTCAAATTGATGAACAACTCTGTGTTTGGCAAAACCATGGAAAATGTGAGAAAGCGCATGAATGTGGAACTTGTTCACCAGGAAAAGCGGTTCAAGAAACTTGTGGCCAAACCTTCCTTCCACAAATTTAGAATTTTCAACGAAGATTTGACTGCGGTACATTTGCGCAAAGTGGATCTGCTTCTGGATAAACCCATTCAAGTTGGTTTCACCATTCTCGACCTCAGCAAGGTGCTCATGTTCCACTTTCATTACAACTACATCATGACCAAGTATCCCGACGCCAAGCTGTTATTCAGCGACACCGACAGTCTATGTTATGACATAGAAACGGACGATATAAGACATGCAGGAAGATGCCGACTTGTTCGACACAAGTGACTATCCCCCAGATCATTTCCTGCATTCCAACGTGAACAAGAAAGTGCTTGGGAAAATGAAAGATGAGACGGCGGGCATTCCCATAGAAGAGTTTGTTGGACTTCGGCCGAAAATGTATAGTATGATATATGGTGGGAAAGAAAAACGTACGGCTAAAGGCATTACTCGCGCGTGTCAAAGACGGATGAAACATCAGCAGTATAGAGACAGTTTGTTCAACCAAACGCAAACGATGACCACAGGACACATCATTCGAAGTCATGACCACCAGATCTTCTCGGAGAAGTTGAGGAAAGTGGCTCTCTCCCCCTTTGATGACAAGCGATATGTGATGAGTGATGGCTATTCCACTTTGGCGCATGGGCATTACAGTATATAAGGGGGAGACACTTCAACTTGAGAGTCAGTTGAGGTGTGAACACTGAAGCGTCAACATGAATCGGAAAAGATCTGCAACAACGGATATGGATACTCTTGCTGATACAGTGAAAGACATGAATGTGAAACATCCTGACACTACCATCAAGAAATTAAAAGTGGAGACGGCGACGGCGACGGCACCAACACCACAGTCGTGGGATGGAATGCTTTCTCTAGGCAATGGAAAGTATATCAAGATTATGAAACAAAGTAATGAAGGTGTGATAAACATTCGCAAATACCTCAGAGATGAGGGGACTGGAAAAAACCGTCCAACAAAAAAGGGAATTTTGCTGACAATACCTGAATGGAAAATGCTGAAGAAGCAGGTGAAAGAAGTGGATAAAAGGCTTCGCAGACAAGACGACAAGTCATAACAAGGTAACAATCATGAATGCACTCATGTTGGACGATGGTGTTTACCTTAAAGTTAATGAGAGGAATGAAGTGATGATGGGTTCTCGGAGAAGTTCTGCTTATCGGTTTAAACCTGAAGTGTGGAAAGACTTTAAAAACATACCGCTTGAACCTGGGTTTGAACGCAGACTTGCAAATAAACTGGAAGTGACGGTGGCTGAATATGATTCTAAGATACGTGTGACATTCTGTAGAAATCTTTTACAGGATTATCCAAAGGATTATAAGGGAGTTGTGCCAGATACACCCTATGCACAGTTGATCTTCTTTGATATCAAGAACTGGCGCGCAGTCTTACGATTCCTAGAAGCGATACAACATCCGCTGTTCGACATCATCCGAGTATAAAATACATGGACGAGATGGAAGACGACTATGTGTTGGATTATGAACCCATGACATATGGATTCTCATACATGAGAAACTTATGTGATGATATTGTGCTACGACATTTTGGACAGTATCTCGTCCTATCGCTTGATGACCAATCCGTGTTGAAGGATCATCTAGACAAGTTGAGAATACCCGGCTTTCTCCTAGCAGTCTCAAATGAATTAGAAGTGCGTGTGACTGAGAACGGTCTAGACGTGTTTGTACAATTTCGCCAATATGACGAGCTTACAGAATGCTACGACTACATCACCCTCAACACAGTGGAATGGAACGCGCTGTTGCAAGCATTGGATTGGAAAGAACCTAACGCTTGAATTCAAAGAGTATGGAATACATCTCAAGCGGGGTACCAAATCCATTGAGCTGCCACAACCTATGCGCGTGATAGACATAAATGAAGAAGGATATGAACTGAAACTGTCTGAACATGTAACTGTGAAAGTGATAAAGTTTGGTGATGTGCGTTATGTGAGCTTTCATAGCATTTACAAACACGGATGTAATGTCTATGATACCTATATCAATTTAGATTCTAATGAATGGCATGCATTGATGAATGTATTGAAAATAAAAAGTTTGTAAATAGTGTAAATAGACTTTGTAGTTAAGAGTTTGTAGTAAAGAATTTTGTAAATAGTGTAAATAGTGTAAATAAAAGTTTGTAAATAGTGTAAATAGACTTTGTAGTTAAGAATTTGTAAATAGTGTAAATAGAATTTGTAGTTAAGAATTTGTAAATAGTGTTTGTAAACTTTGTAAACTTTGTGAACAGTGTTTGTAAACTTTGTAAATAGTGTTTGTAGTTAAGAATTTGTAAATAAAGGTATGTACAACACAATAAACAAGACAGTTTGAAAACTTGGTTTGTTTTATTTAACAACAACTTAACTAATATAACAACAACTTAACTAATATAACAACAACAACTTAACTAATATAACAACAACAACATTAATAAAACAGTGGTTTATAATGTCTATATACAAAATCCTTTACAATAAAATCACCATCCTTTCTTTTTAATATATTCACAATATCAAACATACTCTGACCTCGAGCTCTATGCCATATATAATACACACAATAAAAACCACATGACGATGATATTGGCGTTTGTAATGAGATAGAATTATACATATAGTCATTTCTTAAAAACATATCTAAACGATCATCGAGAGGGAATAGTCCATAAGAGTCAAAATATTCCACAGGGTCTTTATCATAATACACTGCCACCCAATGTTCTCCTGGTTCATCTTGATCGTCTGTGTTGATGACATAGGCACCGCGTTGTAAAGACGGTAACTGATCCATGGCAAACACGCCTTGAAACAAGTCTTTGGTCATGACATCATGACTCAATATGGCATCAATCTGCTTCGTGTTCATGACTGGTAGTCGAATTGGATGCTGCGATTTGCACTGATCTCAATAATGTTGTCAAATTCAGCATAGACAATGACATTGATGGTAGGTCGCAAAGCCGTAGCAAAGTTCATTTCTAGCCGCAAATTCCCATGCTTGATCAGGGGGAAATGATCATCGCCATCATAATCCGGTGTTAAGTCAAACGAAAATAAAGCATAACCTCTAGGCCAATCTTCCCGTTTTATAATGGAACTTTTCTCACCATTCAATCGATCAAACGATTTGTAAAGCGTTTCAAAAGCGTTCAGGTATTTGTTCTGTGTAATGTCAAGCTTGAGAGGTTTGGATAGAACTGGTTCACCATCCGTGTACAGTTGCATATAGTCCAGATCAAAATGTTTGAAATCATATGGATTCCTCAATACTGATCCACCAAAAGCTTCATTATGAACCAGACCAATGACAATACGATTTGGTAATTGACCCAAAAAGATGTTATCTTTCACAAAAGACTGAAATCCTGCTGGAATAGCTAAGACTTTACATTCTTTTCTAGTGATGATGATCTTGGCCGGACTTTTCATCAATGCATCTGTATGTCCTAACTGAATACCTGGACTCACCCTCACTTTGCGAATGGTTAAAAATGCCTCTTTCACTTCTACCTTATAGGTATTATCTGCAGCCATCAATACATAGTCATCTTTTTGTCTATGGAAACGCAATTTCAAACTGATGCCATTCGGAAGATAACGATCCTGCTCAAACAAATCTATCCTTAAACCACCTGCGAGCATAACATCACGGCTAAGACGAGTATGCAAATAACGATGATGTAAGCCATTGTTTCCTTGCTCAGCCAAGTCACCGCCGTCAGCATTGACATGAAACCCGGATACATATTGTTCATGATTAGGTCTTTTCACCTCATGACTATTCATTGACCCAGCAGTATCCTTGTACATGAGACGCATAGAGCGCTCAGAATGCAGACTTTCTTCCGAGTCATGGATGAGATGAGAGATAATGCTGGTATAACCATGAGTATTGTTGCTATGCGAAACCAAACGATCATTCAGAAACAATTCAATATTAGACCATAACCCATTAAACACATCATTGATGCAAGAGACATTATCATCTGCGCCACACTCTGTTCCATCAGCCTTTAGAATGCGACATACAATATGGAGTTTTTCTTTAAATCCAGATATTCTTCTGTACTCGCAGGAATGTAGAATTCTATTGGAGCGCCTTCTCTAATGCTTGTAAGTGGTTGATAGTCAACATTATAACTTTTCTCTACAGCAGTTTGCGTCGGTGGTACGTGAAACCATTCCAATGGAGAAAGAATACATTCACACGAATGATTATGAATGAGAGACATGATTTCAAAAGATATCTTTGCGATATTTTGATGTTATCCGTCTGGCTGTTTTTCGTCTTCTGGCACGTTTCGTCGGTTACACACGCTTTTGTTCTCCAAACACACGTTCACCAAACACACGTTCTGCTACTCGGCCCGTCACATCTTTCGCGACATTCTTTGCAGCTTTCTTAAGATGTGGCGCAACGATCTTAGCCCCAGCCTTAAGTAGTGGAATAGCTTTGCGAGCCAATGATCCCAGTATTGAACCAATACCATCGCCATATTGGATTCGCGCTCCTTTGAATCCTGGTAATTCCCCGCCCACTTGACGAAGAAAATGGTTGCGATATGCAGACGGATCGTGTGTATAAGCTTTCATATTGCTTTTGGTCGAAAATGAAGTTTACAGATCACCTTTCCAGTTTGAAATGGAACATTATGGCCTGTGTCGTCCTTAATAATCATTTCTATCATGTCAAATTTGGATGTGTTTACAGGAACATAATGCGGTTCGCCATACGTTTTCATGATAATGTCACCATCATGACCTTGTATGCCAACAGAACGTAGTAAGGGAACATAATAATCACCAACAACTTGTGGTTCACAAATGCTACAATACACATACAGTGTATAAAACCCCTGTTTCACATCCGCTTTATGGTCAGCTGTACATGTTTCAGTATACCATTGATCTGGGATAAATCCTAAAATCTCAGCCAATCCAGCGGAGAAGGACACTTCAAAGCCATAATTTAGAAATAGAAAAACACGTCGTCTAATCTTATCATACTTTATCCGAATAGCTTCTTTAAGTTCATCTTTCATAGAATTAGTCGCTTCTTCATTCACTACCTGACATATTTCTTGTATGGATCTATAGTAGCCATAAGGAATATTAATAGTCTCAAGTGTCTCTGTCAGTGGTTGTTGTCGATACTGAATAGAATAGTCCATGTCATGTCTCATCGTTGTCCATGTATGTGGATATTGAATTTCAGCTAAAGCCACTTCATATTTTCCATTCAGATAAATAGTTCGAGGCATACGAATTTGATAATTCGAAGCCTTGTTGTTGGGAAAATAGTTCATACTCGCATTGCTAGGCAAAGTAATGTAAAAGCTTGTTGACTCCATGATGGTGGGAACTAAATGGTATAGGTGCGTTGACGTTGTCTATATACTTCACGATAGCGCGCGCCATTCGACCAAGTATGTAAATGATCTTTCACATCATGATGATGATCTACATGATCTATGACTTCTCCTTCACAACAAGCACTTGTACATCTTATTTTTACAGGAATAGTTGTGTCTTGGCAACAACATAGCTCTTTCAGCCATGTTAAAAATTTTCCCATCCTTCAGGAAACTGTCTTTGTTGACGTTGTTTCATTTCTGTTGTAATGTCGTCACGAGTGGTCTTTTTACTAAACATTGTTTTTGGAATATTAGCATCAACAATTTCCTGGATAAATGGATGCCAGCCATATGGTGGTATGGCTCGTTCTTTTCTTCTTGTCGCCACCAATGCTTCTTTCATCAAATCAACCATGTTGGAATTTGCTATAATATCGCCCGTTTTCAACACAAGTTCATTCTTCTCTGACCATGTCGTACCATATTTCTTCAGTTCTGCTAAAAGTTGTGTTATTTTTCCATGATAGATAGGTTGAAAATGACTTAAAAATAACTTTTCTGGCTTTTCAGGTGATGATGATGATGATGAGGGCTTTTGCTGCCTAGACTGACTTGTTCGTAAATGACGACCAAGAAGTTGAGACATTTCTATAGCCTTTTCACGTGTTCGTTTCCCACGTAAAAGTTTATTCACTTTCGTTTTGATTTCACCATCTTTTCCCTTCTTTTCTAGCAACATTTTATATTCATATTCAGGAATAAGAACCATTTTCATTGTATGTTTCATTTTAGCAGTAGTTTGGCTAACAAGGGTAATGCCAATCTAGCAATAGCTCCAATGAATCCTCCTTTCTGATTAATCAACTTCTTTTTTCGTCGAAGGGATATCTTCTTATCTGCTAGAGTACGTAGCGTATGACGTTCACGTTTAAATTCCAAAAACCGTTTTGAGCTTAAGGGTAAATGTCCTTGCAATATATTCAAACAAATTTCAAACAAGCTTGTTAATTCCTCCTTTGTAGCTTGCTGTAGCAAGGATTTGCGTCGTTTAGGCCCACTGCGTGCAAGCAAATGAAGAAACGGCTGGTTCGCTCGAATACGTTTAGACATCTTGACTGCGAATGGTCAAATGAGTTGGTTCTTGTTCATACACTGCTTTATCAATATATACATAATGTGTATCTTTTGGTAAAATGCCTGTACGAATACGTAGTTGATCATTTGTCTTTGGTTTTAAATCAATGAATAAATAACCATGAGGTTTGCTAGTAGCATCTTGATAGGCTTCTATGAGAAATTGAGATCTTCCAGGATACATTTGCCGCGCCAATGTACTAATTTGTTGACTGTCTCTCGGATTTTTAAACAGAATGATATAATGTGTATTCAAACTAATATTTCGCATCTCTTTCCCATGATGAAATAAATTATGTACAATAAAGATAATGCTTAGATTTTGATGACTGCTGCCAACACTAAAGAGACGTGTCATACGCTCATCACTATTACATTTGGTCATTAAGTCATCAATGATAAGTAAGTTTGGTTTCTTCGGGTTAAAACGCTCTTCAATGTCATCTGGAATGCCTTGGTAAAATTCCACGCCTTTCATTCCCTTGTACAAAGGCTGATCTGCTGCATAGAGCCATAAAATGTTTTTCGGAGAGGGGTGAATCAACTTTTGTTCTAGAATTTCCTTCACCAGAGACGTCTTGCCACTGCCTGTAGGTCCAGAGACCAAACATGTAAATGGATGCTTCATTGTTGAATGTCTGTTTCTTTCACCCAACTGTTAAACTTGTTTGGCCAACCTAACCACTTGACAAATAATTCTTTCACACCTCCTCGCCTTTTACGTGTTTTCAAGACTTTTTCAATTCTATAAATAGATTCAATATCTTTGGTCACTTTCTGCAGTTCTTCTTCATAGAAATGTCCATCAATATCTTCGTCTAAAAAGTCTTTCACACGATACAAATGTATTCCTTGCTTCTTACAACGATGTGTGACAATGAAGACTTCTTGCGTCCATTTGATGTGATAATCGCGTTGAAACACATATTTAATGTGAGAAATGCGAACATGATCGCCAATGTTAAATTTGTACTTCTTCTTCTTCGGTTTCAATTTCAGTTTGTCGACATACATATACTTCCACACTTTTGATTCGTTGTCTTTACGAATCTCGGCTGGAGCATATTTATTAGGAAGAGAACCATGAGGTCTATGGTTGTAATTGTACACCAAGTCTGGAAGAATGTCTAAGTAACGGTAAGTTTGATTATGTAGAAAATACCGATACATCATTCCCTTCAGAGTACGAATGACTCTTTCAGCAAAGTTGGCTTTGGTTTCATTCTTTGTGGTATAAGCATGAATGCCTTCTTTCTTCAAAAATGCTTTTACCCATCTGTTTTTAAATTCTGTTCCTTTATCAGACCTTAGAGTTCGCGGTCTTCGTCGTGTGTCATGAAAAATCTTTTGGAAAGCTTGTATGACGCTGGTATGTGATTTATTAGGTATTGGCTGTACCCAGACATATTTGGAAAACACATCAATGACAATGAGTAAAAAGCGTATGTCATCATTATAGGGAGCTATGTTTCCCATATCAGCCAAATCAATATCCCACATATCATCAATGCCACGTGTAATCACACGTTGTCTTTTGAACCTGTATTTTACAGGTTGGAGTAAACTAAAAGCATCTTGATCCTGTAGCCATTTCTTCACTTGTGAATGTGTGACTGGTTGATTATGTTTTCGTAAGATGTGATACAGTTTGTAAGGACCAGCAAATGCTCCAGGCTGTCCAGGTTTGAAGTAAATATTGGTCAAGTAGTCTTTCCACGTCGACATGGTCACACCGAATGAAAACCACCTTCTCAACAGAACAGCTTTTATTTTATAACTCAACCAACATCACTTAACTAACATAGTAACTTAACTAACATGTATTTATAACTAACATGTATTTATAACTAACATGTATTTATTTTACAAATCAAGTATAGATACAATGGTATGAATCACTGAAGACCATTGGTCTTCAATGAACACTAACCAATGACTGAGTTCATCCAATGTAATAGCATCTACACCATATTTCTCACAATGTTGATTTGCATTCTCTAACACTTTATCTAAATGAATGTAATATTTAGCTTCATTCCAATATGTATAAACACATGCAGTATGACAAGTATGTTCTTGACACTCTTCATGTTGACAAGCAGGACAGACTAAATAGGCAAACTTTTTTACAGCTGATAACATTTCTTCACAATAAGCTTTTTGCACAATATATTGTCTCAGTGTCATGTCCGCCATTATGCAGTCTTGTGAGTCTTGAATCAATGCAGCACAAGTCTGTCAGGTTTAGCAAGTTATGCTGCTCCGACAATGTAGCACAAGTCTGTCAAGTTCAGCAAGTTTTTTCCAGTTGCTGTTCACTTAACACACTTCTCCATGTTCACACGTCTGCACATCAAGTCTCACACAACAGTTCTAACAACTTTCCCATAATATTCTGACCAGGATATCCAGATGACACTTGTTTCACACCAGCTCCCCACCAATGATCATACGTTGCTTCAACTAAAGTTTTGTCTTTACATTCTTTCAACTTTACATCAATACACACTGATTCCATTTGACTTGTAAAACATCTTGCATTTTACTTCTCTTCACTGGTAAGGACATGGCTTTATCCCTTTAGCAATACGTTTTGCTTCATATCCATTTCTGGATGACACAATGGCTGAAGCAATATACTTTTCAAGTCGTGTTGGAAACATGTTTGAAAGAACGTCCTTATGACCGCTGAATAGTACAAGATTCTCCATGTTGACTTTGCTTCTTTATTCTGACATGTCGGTTTCTTCCTGTAATAAAATATCTTTTAATATATTTGCTGCCTCTTCTATCATGTTCTTTCTTTGTTTACGTTGAAAACACTCACATAAAACTAAATTTGCTAGTAAGAAAAACATTGTTATCAATTCACTATGTTGTCATAAACATGTTTTAAAAGGTTTTTATATAACTTACTTGATAAAGCTGCTCGGTTTCCTCTTCTTCTTTACAACAATCTCTCAAATGATCCACTACGGTGAAATATACTTCCACATCAGTGCGAGCAGAATAAAGCGCAGAATCAAAGTCAAAGTCAGGATCTTCTTCTATTCCAATTTTATGACATTCTCCAAGAAATCTTGAATGCAGTTCAATCACATCAAGACTATGATGTACAACATCCCAAAAAGCATCCAAATGATAAAGTTGATAGTCTGGAGTGCCATAGCAAGCAAGTTTAGCAATCATCAAGTCAATATAAGCATTTTTAAAACATGCATCCATCTTAATTCAGTGTGTCTTGTGAGCTTTTTACTTTGCTTCACTGACTTTAAGTACTCCACACTTGCCGCAGAAGTTGTTTGGTTCACACAACTTGCAATTATACTTGTGGCAGTGGCAATGATAATCCTCCACATATCCACAAGCACCACAATAGTCGCAGGTAAGTCCAAGCTGATTTTGTACGTTCATGTTCTCCAACTGAACTTCAGCCAGCCTTTTCTTGGATAGTTTTGACACCTTCATCCGACCATCCTTTTGCAGCTTGATGATCGTTTTCTTGTTATGACATTCCTTACATGGTGATAGGGCTGAGTTGATGTTGTCCATCTCCTGAAGCAGTGTCTCCCATTCACCATCATTCATGTTGATGTGATGTGTGTATTCTTTCCCTTCAAACCGTGACGTGCGCACAAAACTCACATAACGCATATCCAAGTATGAAATGACTTCAAGCCACTTCGTTTGCGTTAAGTATAGTTTGAAGCCAATGTCGCGTAAATTTTTCAAGCTCTGGCACACAATCTTCCACAAAGATGGTGAATAAGCACACCATCTCTCTCCACGTGTGATGCGTAGAAATGGCCCATATTCTCCATACTCCACAGTAATGGTTAAGTTAGCACTAATTTTAAAGCTGCTGCTGCGCTGCGTTGCGTTGCTTGTCTTGTTCTCCATGGCTGCAACAATGTATTGATGATCCACTCCCTCCAACTGTCTGCTGAGAAATGACTTCACTCTGCTGAGTTCACTCCCTTTTATACCCAACTGGTTGCTGAATCAAGCTTTTCAAACTTCTTGCAAAGCTTTGAATTCACTTCAACTCGTCCATGGTTGAACCGAACAAGGTCTGATACATTCGTCGTCAATGGAACATCATCATCATAAAGTAAAATGATTCTTGCAGCTACAACTAACATGAGCTCCACTGCCCAAATTGTATTCACGTTGATAAAGGCTGAATCAATGTCATAAGTTGATATGATAAATGTTAAATCAATGTCATAAGTTGATAGTATATGTAGATCTTCACAGTCACGTAGAAACGAGTCGATGAAATCACTTGGAATAGTCTTTCCGACAGCTTCCCAATGCAGATGTAAATTCTTCACTTGCTGCATCCAATCCCATTCAAAAGTAGGAAGCTTTGAAAACACATAGTTAGTATAATTCACTTTGAAGACGTCGTCCATAGTCATACATCTGTCAAGAAGTAATGCTGACATTGTGAAGTCTTTTCTCGTCACACAATGTATTACTAGTTGACTAGTTGACATGTTTCACTCATGCTTTTATACTACTTCCATGTAATCAAAATATGGTGTGTAACTTTGTTCAAAAATTGCTGACTCAGCAGAATTTTACTTATGTATATGAATGTCTCACTTTACAGTTGTACTGCTGAGTTCAGAATCGTCTGAAACGGATAAATATGCAAAAATTACAATTTCGAGGGGGGGGGGGGTCGGTCGACCCAAAAAAAAAAGAAGAAAAATGTTCAGAATCGTCTGAAACGGATAAATATGCACAAATTACAATTTCGAGGGGGGAGGGGGGGGGGTCGGTCGACCAAAAAAAAAAAGAAAAATGTTCAGAATCGTCTGAAACGGATAAATATGCAAAAATTACAATTTCGAGGGGGGGGGGGTCCTGGCTTTTTAGGGTCTGTTGCCATGGTTACACTGATTGACAGGTGGAGTTCGTTGGCTTCATGATGATTGACTCGGCCAACACTTTCAAGCAACTTTCGCTCCAGACTTTCGCTCCAGACAGTATGACGTCATTATGACCTCATTATGACCTCATTATGACCTCATGGATGGCCGCGCCTATCCTAACGCTTATCATGACGTCACTTCCGCTCCAGACAACACTTCCGGTCCAGACAACACTTCCGGTCCAGACAACACTTCCGGTCCAGACAACACTTCCGGTCCAGACATGATGACGTCACTTCCAGACAGTATGACGTCACAAAGTGGGCTGGAACCCCTCTTTCTACACTACTAAGGGCTAATCAATCGTCTCTTGTTTTAAGTAAAAGAAATCATTTCAGGGAATCTAATGTTTTGCGTGGTAAAATTCAAGGAAAGTATGCTTTTGTATTTTACTTATATTTGATTGTATTTCCCTAATAGAATAGTTTCTCTGTAACACACACACCCAGATATATATATATATATATATATAGATCTAAAACCAGTCATAGGGAGACCATGCCTTTAATATAGCACTTAGGGGGACCATTTGTATATTTTTTACCTTTGAGTTTAGAAAGACAAAAATTACCAAAAAATGTTCCTATACGTTGTAGATAATGCGTGTGATTGTTTCTTCTTGTCATATTCAGTAGCAAAAAATAAACAAAAAAGTTGGTCTACGTATTTTTTCTAGATTTTCCTTGGCATTTTAGGCGACCTGGCTAAAACCACGGAATTTCCCGGGTCTCCGTAAGTGTGTGGTTTAATGCTCTGTATATTTGGTCTCCCAAAGTAGCATATTTTGCTACTAGTTGGGTGTTTTTGAAGATTTATTTTAAACCTATGTTTATTATTATTGTTATTTGTCATGTATATGCATTGTGTATAAGTTATACGCATGTACGACAGCCTTGAGAGATGAAACTATGCACATATTACCAATGACTCTGCCATTTAGTTCTACTTAGCATGCAAATATGTGCAAGATGCTTCATGTTTCTGGTTAAAATATTGTTACGTGACATTTACACTCTGTAACATTACTTAGGAAAGAAAAGAATTGAAGTAGTAATTAATGATAAACAAAATGTCTCTTCAAGTTGCATATATGGTCGCCTTAAGTCGGTTTATACACCCAGAAATATACAACCAGCAATAAGGAGACCATATATTTTTCATGAATATGTGCAAGATTTTTATATTATTAAGACAAAAAAGTGCTAAATGTTATTTTAAATTCCTTAGAAATCATTTTGGTAGGCAAAAAAAGAGTAATGAATATAAAAAAATGGCATTTGAAGTGTTTTGTATAAGTGTGAAGTATAGTCCCCTTAAGTCGGTTTACACACTATATATATATATATAAAGTAGGGATACGTTTCATTACGTCATAATGTTTATTACGTCACAATGCATCTTGCTCTCAAGTGTTCGTTTCTTTGAAAAAATGCCTGTTTACAGAGCTAAATTATCCTTTTCTTCAATTTCGTGCTAAACCATGTATAAGCATGTTGAGCAGTTAAGAAAAAAAATACTGGTTGCTATAATATTTTTAAATACATAATATATAGCGGATCTTAAATAAAAATGGCAGTTTTCCCAGGTCTCCTTAAAGCTGATTTTTTGGCACTAATGTTTATACAAGGTATAAAGTTTAGGATCAAATTGAAAGCTTGTTATCAAGTTTCAACAAACAAATTTAATTTTAAACCAAAGTATGTTATATTCGCTATGCCATAAAATCATTCGTTTTTTGTTTGCTGAGTAGTTTCATAACGTTTAAACACGCTAAGAATTAAGGAGACCTACTTTCGGTCTCCCTAAATTTTTGGTCTCCCTAATACTGGTTTTTTAGCAAAAATGGTCCCCGTATTGCTGGAGGTACACTTCTATATATATATATATATATATATATATATATATATATATATATATATATATATAAATATATATATATATATATATATATATATATATATATATATATATATATATATATGTTAAAGTAAATCTGTGTAATCAGTAAATTCACGTAACCACTAAAAGTTTTAGGCATTACGTGAAATTACTGTCGGGGCCAGGAATTACGCGAAATTCCTAAAATCTTCAGGAATTTCACGTATTTACTGTTTTCAAAGGTGTTTTATTTCACAAATTTCCTAAACATCAGTTAGTAAATATGCGTAATGAAGGCCGAACAGAGTTAAACGATGGCAAAAAAGGTAGGAACACGCTCACATGAACTTGTTATAGATTATTTCGACCATGGTGAGTCCTTTTTTTTATCTTGAATTGCAATTCGTGAACTCGCTTACCTAAGGTGACATTTGGGGTCATTTGCCGTAGTTGGAATTACATATTGAGTCTTTTGCTTTTATCTCGAATTGCAAATGTTACAAAGCTAAGATCACTCGTGAGTCCCTATTTTAACCCATATTTTAGGTATCATAAATTCAATATAAACTGAATTCAGTTTTGTATTTTATCAATGAACTTTCTGTCGTTTTCGCATATTTCGCCTAAATTAGGCCTCAGTTCTATCAAAAATTCTATATAAAATAATCAATAATATCTAAAAGATATGCTTTTAACCCAGCCGACTTTGTCGGACTGGTTTAGTCGTATCACTATAGGGGGCTTGAATGTATGTGCGCATGTTAGCTTTTTCTTTAAAATGCTACTCTTCCCACAGTTTTTGCTCCAATCGTTTTAATATGACGCAGGAATGTTCCGTGGGTGGTCACCCACCTGGCTATTACTTTTTGTGACGATTGACGAAAAATTGACAAATTGACGGCACTTTTTGTGCCCTTTTTTCATCCATTTTTAAAATGCCACTACTACAGTTTTACACCAATCGCTTAGATGTTACGCAGGGATGTTCCCCAGGGGTTCGCCTACCAGGCTATTATTTTTTTCGCGGTTCGCCAAAAACTGCCGAAATGGCGGAACTTTGAAATTTGACAAAAACTAGAATAAATGGTAGTCTGCTTCAAATACAGTTATAAAATTTTAATCAAGTTTCTTAGGTGCTTCTCCACTTGGACTTTTTCGCAAATGACAAAAAATGCCGAAATGGTGGAATTTAATTTTTTTTGTAAAATTGTGTAAATGTCGGTAAAAACGTGAATCATCAAAACCCAACCTCACCAACATCCCTTTTCGGGTAGCTTCCAAATTCGAATTAAATGCATTTTTCATACTTCATTTTTTGGTCTAACAGTATTCGTTTCAGAGTGTGTCTCTCTTTCCTTGTTCGGTAACTCGACTAGGTCATGTCCTTGGACATGCTTGTATCTTGAATTGCAATTTGTGCACTCACTCGCCTGAGGTGAGATTTGGTGTCATTTGCCGGAGATGGAATTGCATATTGAGACCTTTACTTTCATCTCGAATTGCAAATGTTACAAACTTAAGATTACTCGCCTTTATGAATTAGGATTAATACTGGAGCTTCCTATCAATTATTGCAAGTATTGTGATTTAAAACTTGAAAGGGGATTATCCACGGTATTTTACCTATCAGAAACAAAAGGTAATAGCAGATGTCACAGTAGTTTGGCATGCAAAAATGAATAACTAACCTCATACCAGCATTTGCTTACACTGAAGACATGTGTTTCTGTATTTGAAACATTGTTAGAACTCTATTTGACCACGATGCGTTTGTTTAGATTTGAGTCAAGACATGTATTTTGTATTCGATTTGAGTGAAGACATGCATTCTGTAGTTGATTTGAGTAAAGACATGCATTCTGTAGTTGATTTGAGTAAAGACATGCATTCTGCATTTGAAACCATGGTAGAAACGATGTACAGTGGAACCTCTGAAATCGGACCACTCTTGGGACCGGATAAAATGTGCCCTATTTCAGAGGTGGTCCCATTTGGGAGACTTGGTCCTACTTGGGTAAAATTTTGCGGGTTGACCGCTGATTCAAGTTTGATGTCAAAACACAAAGAAAGTAATATTCCTTTATAATGACATCTATTGTGTCTCAACTGTATTACAATCTGTTATAGACACACCAAGCGTTCTATTTTGCATACTTTTGCAACTATATTTAGCATACGAGTTCAGTTTTGTTTCTACCGAAAGTTTTTCTGAAAATCAAAGTGTTTCTCTGAAAATAAAACTACACAAACCACACAAAGTAGTCTTTTTACTTAGCAATAACAGGCACCACATAAATTAAGATGCCTCGGGTTTGCATATTGCCAGCCGCTATTGTTTAGGCGAGGTACAAAAGTATAAATAACAAAATTAAGCCCCTGTCTGGTTACACACTTGCTACCATAATCCCTAGCAGCAATATCTAAGACGACAACACGCCCACTGTTGTAAGTAATGTGGATTCCCCACTGACTGACAGTGGTCCGATCTCAGACCACTTGAGGGCTCGGGACCGAAAAAGCGGCCCGAAGTGGTCCGATCCGAGGTGGTCCCAATTGGGAGTTTTCTTAACCATTAAAGTCTATGGACGGCATTCGGGACCAGAAAAGATGTGCCCTAATTCAGAAGTGGTCCTAAGAGGGAGGTGGTCCGATGCCGAGGTTCCACTGTATTTGATCACTGCAGTGTTGATTCTTGAGGTTTATTAAATAAAACACGTTGTTTTCGTTTAATTCACAGTTTAGTAATTTCGTGTAATTACTGACCTCCTGTTTCAGATATTACATGAAATTCCTGCAGATTTTAGGAATTTCGCGTAATTCCTGACCCCGACAGTAATATCACGTAATTCCTAAAAGTTTTAGGACTTACGTGAAATTACTGATTACACAGATCTACTCTAACATATGTATATATATAATGAATTGTAATATATGAATTGTAGACCACTGTAAATAGAATATAATTAGATAGGGTAACAGCTGAGTAGGGGGAAAGTGGGGCTCCGAAAACAGTAAGTGAGGTCATAATGACGTCAGGAGGTGTTTTCGGAGCCCCATGGGACTCCGAAAACAGTGACGTCATATTGACGTCATATTGACGTCATATGGACGTGTTATGGGCGTGTTATGGAGGTCATATGGAGGTCATATGGAGGTCATATGAACGTCATAATGAACGTCATATGAACGTCATAATGACGTGATAGGGATAGTGGGCGGCCATTCAAACGGGCGGCCATTCAAATGACCATTCAAACGGGCGGCCATTGAAACGGGCAGCTGGAGCACACTTTTTTAATTTTTTATTTCTCTCCACACACATAACACCGCAGCAGACGGACAGATGAGACACTTCCCCAAACGTACAAGTTCTCCATTTTATAAATAGAGAACTCATAGCTCCATGGTTAGAGCTCACCTATAAGGCCCCCTTAAAGTCATAAGGGGGTATAAAAAGGGGTATAAAAATAGCCCCCCCTTTTTTTCATTTCCCACACTCTCATGCATACACATACATACTAACACCATGACACGATTAGCGCTTATTTCGTATTAGTGGGTGGCCCTTAGAAGGGCCGGCAGGTTTTTGCTGCTGCTGCCGCTGCTGCCGGACTCTAAAACTCTAGGACATCTTGGACTGGCCTTGCGCAGTGTGTTAATTACTGGCTGTTGAAAACGAAATGATCCGTTTTCAGTCCGCAGGTGAAGCATGCAGTCGTGTATTCATCAGCAAGCGCCATCATCTGGGTCCAAATTGCAGCGCAGTAAATACACGACTGATGGCCGCAATCCACAGCAATAACGCGATCAGGACTGAGCATGCAGCCGCATGCGATACATATGTCGAGGTCTTGCTGGAGGAAGAATCTTGCCCATGCCGGATACTCTTCCTCCTCAAGTCTTGATGGTATCGATTCCCCAGGCATGGTGCATCGGAAGTAAGCCTCGACGTAATGTCCCTGCTCAATATTTTCCAACCGCTTTCCCAGCGTCACCCTCCGGTTAAAAAAGACCGGAACACAGAGGACCTTGGCGTTGGTAGGGTCCGGCAGCATCTGGTAGAAAAAATATCTCACAGGCTGGTTCACTGGCGGCACCACCGGTACTTGCACCTCCCTGACTTCCCTCAGCGTGAGAACATCGTTTAACGCATAGAAGAGCTCCATTGTCGTGAAAGTTGAAAGCGGTTGTGAGCCTGAACTGAAATGACAACCTTCCACCTTATATACCACCTTAAGTGAGGACCCCCCCCCCCCCCCCAGCGAGCGATAAAAGTAAGGACCCCCCTCGGAGACAGAAGCAAACTGCATGCATCATGTGAGGACCCCCCCTCGGAGACAGAAGCAAACTGCATGCATTATGTGAGGACCCCCCTCGGAGATAGAAGCAAACTACCTGCATTATGTGAGGACTCCCCCCCCCCCCACATCGACTTTTTAGCCGCTGGCTCACGGCTCACCGACAGTAGTATAAAAAGGTTGGTTCGACATCCCTATAGCCATTGCATTGCCAAACCATCATGGAGACGTCTCGAAAAGCAGCAACGGCTAGCAACATGGAAATTGATAGCCTGTTTAGCAATGAAACAATGGCTTTTACTGATGCAGTTTTAACTGCAGAGGAGACTGCTACCTTCCTAAATACACTAGCAGAAGCTGAAAAAGCCTTGGAGGAAGCATTAGGGACTCCGTCAGACATGTCTACATTACAGCAAACTAGGCCTGAAGAAGTACAGCCAGTACAGCAAGCAATGTCCGATCCTGACGGATATGACTACCCGTTCTGGGTTGCCAATGCGCTTGTAAATGGTAGCGCCAAGCCACTTAGTACAAAGTTACAAGCGCATCTAGAGCATCTTGAGGAGGAAGAAGTGGTCATGTCAAGCGATGACGACGGTGACGACGACGGTGACAACAACGACGATGACGACAATGATGACAACGACGGTGATGACGACAATGACGACGATGACGACAGCGACGACGATGAAAAGCAGCTCAGATCTAAATTTGAATTGAGCAAAACTTTTCCTGTTACAGAGGAAGACGTCACGCTGTTGAAACGAAACTTTCAAGCAGTGATTCCTCTGATCGATTGCAACAATTTATGGCGCTTATGTGAAGAAGGCTTTTTCGATCAGCACACATACATCTACCTAACGGAAGAAGTGAACACTGTCATTCAGCTTATCTACATGCTAGAAGGAAACATAGAGCATCTTCCCGCGTCAGAGCCACAGTTCTCCGAAGCCATGACCCGACGTTTCGTTCAACTTATTAGAAGTCTTCATGAGGAACTTTTTAAGATTTTATGTCTACCGGCGCCAAAGTGTGTTGATGAGGCTCGCGATTCCAAATGTGCAAAGGTCATGCTACATGGCTTCAAGTACCTTGAAGAACGTATTAAGGTGTATGATATGATGGCTTACCTCTATGAAAAAGGACATTTCACCATGCCAATGCTCTTTCAATGGATAATTGGGAGTCGCAAACGAGGAGACTTTTTAGTGATTGTCATGAGACAATCTCTAACAGACGGTTTACCAACAGCCTTTCTGGATGGTTTCAACGAGATCACTCCGCGATTTTGCAAACATCTCATGAAAACATACATGTAATGTTCATATAAAAGGAGTGAGGTGTCAAGTGCAGTCATCGTTCGACGCGCAGCCATGGAGAAGGCAAGCAGCTTTAAAATTAGTGCAAACTTAACCATTACTGTGGAGCGTGGACAATTTGGATTATTTATTCGAATCAAACGTGGAGAGAGATGGCTTGCTTTATCACCATCCTTGTGGAAGATTGTGTGCCTGAACTTAGCAAGATTACGCGACATTGGCTTCAAACTGTACTTAACGCAAACGAAGTGGCTTGAAGTCATTTCATACTTGGATATGCGCTATGTGAGTTTTGTGCAAGCATCACTGTTAGAAGGGAAAGAATACAAGTATTACATCAACATGAATGATGGTGAATGGGAGACATTGCTTCAGGAGATGGATAGCATTAACTCAACCTTACCGCCATGTACGGAATGTCATGGTAAGAAAACTCCTATCAAGCTGCAAAAGGACAAACGGATGAAAGTATCAAAGTTATCCAAGAAAAGACTGGCTGAAGTTCAATTGGAGAATATGGATGTGCAAAATCAACTTGGACTTACCTGTGAATATTGTGGTGCTTACGGATATGCTGAGGATCATGATTGTCACTGCCACAAGTACAATTGCAAGTTGTGTGAACCAGATAACTTCTGCAACAAGTGCGGCTCACTAACTGTTTCTGCGGAGTAAGACTGAGAGTCATTTGCTTACCAGCCGTCATAGTGTGCAGACGTGTTATTTGAACATGTGAAAGATGGATGTAGAAACGTGTTTCAAGGACAAGTATGTGGACTACATGATAAGTGAACTGGCACGTTTTGGATCTATTCAACAACAACTGCAGCACTTTGATATTTATTGGGAACTTGCTCATTCCACGGTGAAAGTCCCAAACTTACGTAAGGATTTCATCAAAGAGTATGTTTTCAAACATTGGTGGAGCTGAGGAGTTTGATGTGGAAGCAGCATATCACTTCGCTCGATTTGATCCAAGATTGTTTGATGAAGTGAGAGAGTGATTAATCTACATTGCAGTATAATGGCAGACATTACATTGAGACAATATATTGTGCATAAAACATATTGTGAAAAAATGTTATTAGCTGTAAAAAAGTTTGCATGTTTGGTATGTCCTGCTCGTCAAAATGAAGAGTGTTCAGAACATATGTGTCATTCTACATGTGTCTATACATATTGGAATGAAGCTAAATATTACATTCATTTAGATAAAGTGTTAGATAATGCAAATCAACGTTGTGAAAAATATGGTGTAGATGCTATCACATTTGATGAATTAAGTAGTTGGTTAATATACATTGAAGATCAATGGACTCCAATCATTCACACCATTGTATCAATACTTGATTTGTAAGATATGTTGATAAAAATAAAATTTAACATGTGTTGATAAAATGCAAGATATGTTGATAAAATGCAAGATGTGTTGATAAAATGCAAGATGTGTTGATAAAATAAAATGTAAGATATGTTAACAAGTGTTAATCATTTAGTGTTAACATGTCGACGTGGAAAGACTACTTAACCAATATTTACTTTAAACCTGGTCAACCCGGGGCATTTGCTGGTCCTTACAAACTTTATCACATATTAAAAAAACATGATCAACCAGTCAGTCATTCACAAGTGAAGAAATGGTTGCAGGATGAAGATGCCTTCAGTTTACTACAACCTGTAAAATACAGGTTTAAAAGGCAACGTGTCATTACACGTGTAATTGATGACATGTGGGATATTGATTTAGCTGACATGGGAAACATAGCTTCCTATAATGATGACACCCACTTTTTATTGGTTGTCATTGACGTGTTTTCCAAATATTTATGGGTGCAACCGCTACCTAATAAATCACATACCAGCGTCATAGAAGCCTTTCAAAAGATTTTTCATGAAACACAACGAAGACCACGAACTCTAAGGTCAGATAAAGGAACTGAATTTAAAAACAGATGGGTAAAAGCATTTTTGAAGAAGGAGGGAATACATGCCTGTACGACAAAGAATGAAACCAAAGCCAACTTTGCTGAGAGAGTCATTCGTACTCTAAAGGGAATGATGTATCGATATTTCCTTCATAATCAAACGTATCGATATATGGACATCCTTCCAGACTTAGTGTATAATTACAACCATAGACCTCATGGCTCCCTCCCTAATAAGTATGCTCCTGCAGATATTCGTAAAGACATAGAATCGAAAGTGTGGAAGTATATGTATGTAGACAAATTGAAATTAAAACCAAAGAAGAAAAAACCCTATAAATTTAAAATTGGTGATCAGGTTCGCATTTCTCACATGAAATATGTATTTTAACGGGATTATCATATAAAGCGGACGCAAGAAGTCTTCATTATCACACATCGTTGTAAGAAGCAAGGAATACACTTGTATCGTGTGAAAGACTTTTTAGATGAAGATATTGATGGACATTTTTATGAAGAAGAACTGAAGAAAGTGACAAAATATATTGAATCAGTCTACAGAATTGAAAAGGTCTTGAAAACACGAAAAAGATGAGGTGTTAAAGAATTATTTGTGAAGTGGTTAGGTTGGCCAAAGAAGTTTAACAGTTGGGTGAAAGAAACAGATATTCGAAAATGAAGCATCCATTCACGTTTTTGGTCTCTGGACCTACAGGCAGTGGTAAAACTTCTCTAGTTAGAGAAATTCTAGAACAAAAGTTAATTAAACCCTCTCCAAAAACCATTTTATGGTTCTATGCAGCAGATCAGCCTTTGTATAAGGGAATGAAAGGTGTGGAATTTTACCAAGGCATTCCAGATAACATTGAAGAGCGTTTTAACCCGAAAAAACCAAACTTACTCATCATTGATGACTTAATGACCAAATGTCATAGTGATGAGCGCATGACACGTGTCTTTAGTGTTGGCAGCAGTCATCAAAATCTAAGCATTATTTTTATTGTGCATAATTTGTTTCATCATGGTAGAGAAATGCGAAATATTAGTTTGAATACACATTGCATCATTCTGTTTAAAAATCCTAGAGACAGTCAACAAATAAGTACATTAGCGCGACAAATGTATCCTGGAAAATCTCAATTTATCATAGAAGCCTATCAAGATGCTACCAGCAAACCTCATGGCTATTTATTCATTGATTTGAAGCCGAAGACAAATGATCAACTACGTATTCGCACAGGAATTTTACCAAAAGATACACATTACGTATATGTTGATAAGGTAGCGTATGAACAAGAACCAAGTCACTTAACCATTCGCAGCCAGGATGTCTAAACGCATTCAAGCGAATCAACCTTTCCTTCACTTGCTCGCACGCAGCGGGTCTAAACGACGTAAATCCTTGCTACAACAAGCTACTAAGGAGGAATTAACTAGCTTGTTTGAAATTTGTTTGAATATATTGCGAGTATAAGTTATTCAAGCGTGAACGTCATACCCTACGTACACTAGCAAATAAGAAGATATCACTTCGAAGAAAAAAGAAGTTGGTTAATCAGAAAGGAGGATTTATTGGAGCTATTGCTAAATTTGCATTACCCTTGTTAGCTCAGTTGCTGTTAAAATGAAACATACTTTGAAAATGGTTCTCATTCCTGAATATGAATATAAAATGTTGTTAGAAAAGAAGGGACAAGATGTTGAAATCAAAACGAAAGTGAATAAACTTTTACGTGGGAAAAGAACTCGCGAAAAAGCAATAGAAATGTCTCAAGTGCTTGGACGTCATTTACGAACAATTCAATCACAACAACAACGACAAAAGTCTGTTACAGCATCTAATGCAGAAAAATCAGAAAAGTCTCAGCAGTTTCTAAACCATTTTCAACCTATTTATCATGTAAAACTAACACAACTTCTGGGAGAACTTAAGAAATATGGTACGAGATGGACAGATAAAAATGAATTTGTTTTAAAAACAGGTACTGTCATCACAAATTCTAACATTATTGATTTGTTGAAAGAAGCATTGGTTGCTACAAAAAGAAAAGAACGACGAGAACCACCACGTGGTTGGAAGCAGTTTATTGAGGAAATTGTAGACGCTAATATTCCAAAAACTGTTTTTGGCAAAAAGACAACTCGTGAAGATATTACAAAAGAGCAACAACAACGTCAACAAAGATTGTTTCCAGAAGGATGGGAAACTTTTTAACATGGATTAAAGAGTTATGGTGTTGTTGTTGTAAAGAAAATAGAAATAAAAATACTATTCCTGTAAAAATTAGGTGTGTTAGTGCTTGTTGTCAGGGAGAAGTAGTAGATACCAATTTAGATCATGTAGATAGCAATTTAGACAACAATGTAGACAGCAATGTAGAAAGTGAGGATGAAGAGTGTCAAACATGAAGTAATGTATATATGTTACAGTAAATCTGTGTAATCAGTAAATTAGGAATTACGTGAAATTACTGTTGGGGCCAGGAATTACGTGAAATTCCTAAAATCTTCAGGAATTTCATGTATTTACTGTTTTCAAGGGTGTTTTATTTCACAAATTTCCTAAACATTAGTTAGTAAATATGCGTAATAGAAGTCGAACAAAGTTGAACGGCTAAAAATGGAGGAACACGCTCACATGAACTCAGCTTGCCATAGATTATATATTTCGACCTTGGTGAGTCCTATTCATCTTGAATTGCAATTCGTGAACTCACTTACCCAAAGTGACATTTGGTGTCATTTGCCGGAGATGGAATTGGGGTGTTTTATTTCACGAATTTCCTAAACATCAGTTAGTAAATATGCGTAATGGAAGTAGAACACAGTTAAACGTAAAAAAAAAATGGAGGAACACGCTCACAGGAACTCATCTTGTCATAGATTATTTCGACCTTCGTGAGTCCTTTTTCATCTTGAATTGCAATTCGTGAACTCACTCACCCAAGGTGACATTTGGTGTCATTTGCTGGAGATGGAATTACATATTGAGACCTTTGCTTCCATTTCGAATTGCAAAGTTACAAAGCTAAGATCACTCGTGAGTCCCTCATATCAGCATTTGCTTTCAGTAAAGACATGTGTTTCTGTATTTGAAACATTGTTCGAACTCTATTTGACCATGATGCCTTTGTTTTGATTTGAGTAAAGACATTTATTTTGTATTCGATTTGCATTCTGTAGTTGATTTGAGTAAAGACATGCATTATGTAGTTGATTTGAGCAAAGACATGCATTCTGCATTTGAAACGATGGTAGAAGGGATGTATTTCATCACTGCAGTGTTGATTCAAGTCTTGAGGTTTATTAAACAAGCATGTCCAAGGACATGACCCAGCCGAGTTACCAAAACAAGGAAAGAGAGAAAAACTCTGAAACGAATACTGTTTGGCCAAAAAATTAAGAACTTTGTTTCTGAACGTAACTTTTTCATAATTTTAATACAAAAACGAGTTTTTCCGGGTGGAAGCTACCCGGAACGGGATGTTGGAGAGGTTGGGTTTAGACGATTCACGTATTTACCGACATTTTACACAATTTTACAAAAAAAAATTTAAATTCCACCAAATTTTTTGTCATTCGCAAAAAAAAAGAAGAAAAGTCTAGATGGAGAAACGCCTAAGAAACTTTCGATTAAAATTTTATAACTATTTGAAAAAGACTGAGAGAAATGAATGGTTTGACAATTCAGTTATTTACTACCATTTATTCCAGTTTTTGCCAAACTTCAAAGTTCCGCCATTTCGGCAGTTTTTGGCGAACCGCGAAAAAAAAAAAATAACCTGGTAGGCGAACCTCTTCGGAACATCCCTGCATAACATCTAATCGATTGGACACATTGTTTTTGTTTAATTCACAGTTTAGTAATTTCGCGTAATTACTGACCTCCTGTTTCAGTTATTACATGAAATTCCTGCAGATTTTAGGAATTTCGCGTAATTACTGGCCCCGACAGTAATTTCACGTAATTCCTAAGAGTTTTAAGAATTACGTGAAATTACTGATTACACAGATTTACTGTAACATATACACATCTAGTCTATCTACATCACATAAACGATTTAGCTGTCATGGAGTCAACAAGTTTTTACATTACTTTACCCAGCAATGCTAGTATGAACTATTATCCCAACAACAAGACTTCGAATTATCAAATTCGCATGCCTCGAACCATCTATCTGAACGGAAAATATGAAGTGGCTTTAGCTGAAATTCAATATCCACATACATGGACAACCATGAGACATGGAATGGACTATTCTATTCAGTATCGACAACAACCACTGAATGATGTTGTTCTTGACACAATCAATATTCCTTATGGTTACTACAGATCCATACAAGAGATATGTCAGGCAGTCAATAAAGAAGCGACTAATTATATGAAAGATGACCTTAAAGAAGCTATTCAGATAAAGTATGATAAAATTAGACGACGCGTTTTTCTATTTCTAAATTATGGCTTTGAAGTGTCATTCTCCGTTGGATTAGCTGAGATTTTAGGATTTATCCCAGATCAATGGTATACTGAAACGTGTACAGCTGAACATAAAGCTGATGTGAAACAGGGATTTTATACACTTTATGTGTACTGTAGTATTTGTGAGCCACAAGTTGTTGGTGATTATTATGTTCCTTTGCTACGTTCTGTTGGAATATGGAGATATTATCATGATGGAGACATTATCATGAAAAGTTATGGAGAACCTCATTATGTTCCTGTAAACACATCCAAATTTGAGGTGATAGAAATGAATATTAAGGACGACACAGGCCATAATGTTCCATTTCAAACTGGAAAGGTGATCTGTAAACTTCATTTTCGACCAAAAGCATTATGAAAGCACTCACACACAATCAATCTATATATCGCAACCATTTTCTTCGTCAAGTGGGTGGAGAATTACCAGGATTTAAAGGAGCGCGAATACAATATGGAGATGGTATTGGTTCAATACTGGGATCATTGGCTCGAAAAGCTATTCCACTGCTTAAGACAGGGGCTAAAATCGTTGCACCACATCTTAAAAGGGCTGCAAAAGATATGGCGAAAGATGTTACTGGTCGAGTAGCACAACGTATGTTTGGTGGTGGGTTACGAGGACAAAAGAGAGCGAAACGAGCAAAACGTGTCAGAAGGCGAAAGGCAGCTAAACGGATAACATCAAAAAACATAAGAAAGATATTTTTTAATCATGTCTTTAATTCATAATCATTCTTGTGAATGTAGCCTTTCTCCATTAGAATGGTTTCACATACCACCAACGCAAACTGCTGTAGAAAAAAGTTATAATGTAGACTATCAACCAATGACTACCATTAGAGAGGGTGCTCCAATAGAATTCTACATTCCTGCGAGTACAGAAGAATATCTAGATTGTATGTCGCATTGTAAAGGTTGATGGAGCACTGTGTGGTGTAGATGATGACGTGTCATGTATCAATGATTTGTTTAATGGGTTATGGTCCAATATTGAATTATTTCTAAATGATCGTTTGATATCACATAGTAACAATACCCATGGTTATACCAGCATCATATCTCATCTCATTCATGACTCGGAAGAAAGTCTCCATTCTGAGCGCTCTATGCATCTCATCTTTAAAGATACTGCCGGGTCAATGAATACTCATGAGGTGAAAAGACCTAATCATGAAAGATATGTATCAGGTCTTCATGTAAATGCTGATGGTGACGATCTAGCTGAAACAGGAAATAATGGTTTACATAATCGCTATTTGTATAAACGTCTAAGCCGTGAGTTTATGCTTACAGGTGGTTTAAGAGTAGATTCGTTTGAGCAGGATCGTTATCTTCCCAATGGTGTTAGTATGAAATTACGTTTACGTAGACAAAAAGATGGATATGTACTAATGGCTGCAAATAATGGTTTTAAAGTAGAAGTGAGAGAAGCGTTTTTAACCATTCGCAAAGTGAGGGTTAGTCCAGGTATTCAGTTGGGACATGCAGATGCATTGATGAAAAGTCCTGCTAAGTTTATTATTAATAGAAAAGAATGTAAAGTTTTAGCTATTCCAACTGGATTTCAATCTTTTGTGAAAGATAGCATCTTTTAGGTCAATTACCAAAACGTATTGTCATTGAATGAATGACAATACGTTTTGGTAATAATGAATCCTTTGCTGGAACAGTATTGAGAAATCCATACAATTTTGAACATTTTAATCTTAACTTTATGCAGCTTTACTCTGATGGTAAACCAGTTCTATCCAAACCTCTCAAGCTTGATATAAATCAAGGCAAATATCTTGATGCTTTTGAAACTCTTTACAAATCTTTTGATAGATTGGATGGTGAGAAAAGTTCCATTATAAAACGGGAAGATTGGCCTATTATTATTATTATTATTATTATTATTATTATTATTATACTGGGCATTTATAACACGCTTATTTTGCAATGCCTCTAAGCACTAACAATAGCATAAAACAGTAAATATGTGTATATTAAAAGTAGTAAATATCTACATATTAAAACATAGTCTAAAACATAATAAAAAAAACTTAATAGACCTAGACCAATGGACTACACGTTGTAAGCTTTGCAGAAAAGGTGAGTTTTTAACGCCCTTTTAAAACAATAAAATGATCCTTTGCTTCTAAGAACGTATGGGAGATCGTTCCATAAGGTAGGCGCGATACATCTAAATGAACGATAACCATAATTGTTTCTATGCCTGGGAATGTGTAATAGTAATTTGTCTGATGACCTGAGTGACCTTTCTGGTATATATTGTTTGAGCAATTCTGATAGATAACTTGGGCCATTCCATTTAAGGCTTTATATGTCAGAGTAATCATTTTATACTCGGAACGTTCTTTGATAGGGAGCCAGTGCCGTTCCATAAGGGAATCTGTGATGTGTTCGCGCTTTGGTTTGCCGGTGATAAGCCGTGCGGCCGCATTCATAACTTTTTGTAGTTTGTAGACCTTTACCTTTGGTAGACCAACCAGAACAGAGTTACAATAATCCAATCGGCTGAGGACTAGGGCGTGAACAAGCGTTTTGGTTGCCTCTTTTGTTAAGAATTTGCGAATATTCTTTATCCAACCGATGTAGAAGTAACAGATACGGATTACATTTGCTATATGGCTGTCTAGTTGGAGGGTAGAGTCGATTGTTACTCCTAGATTACGTGCAGTAGTAGTTGCTTTTATCTCCTCGTTGCCTAAGGAGAGGGTATCTAATTAATATTTCTCGTGGTTGTGCCTACTTGAAACAATCATGAATTCGGTTTTTTCAGGGTTTAGTTTAAGTTTATTGTCGTGCATCCAGTTCCCAATTTTAGCGATACCTGTCGCAAGTGCGCTGCAGTGCGCTGTCTGAAATTCCCTGTGAGGTATGGAGTCGCTCAAGTAAGATTTTATGATCGACCGTGTCGAAAGCAGCCGATAGGTCAAGCAGCGTCAACAGCACAGCTCTATTGTCATTCAAACTGGTGAGAAGTTGATCAAAAATCCAAAGTATGGCTGTTTCTGTGCTATGATTGGCTTTATAAGCCGATTGTTATGGTTCCCCGACGTTATTTTCGCTCGTAAATTTTGAAATTTGGACGCATGCTGCTTTCTCTATTAATTTCCCAATGTAACTCAGGTTTGAAACAGGCTGATAATGCTAAAAAACACAGTCCAAACTTGATTTTTTAATGAGGGGTTTTACTATTGCCGTTTTGCACAATGTTGGGAAATATCCATCACCAAGTGATTTGTTAATGATTCGTTTTATAACCGAAATTATCTCTGATGAACACTGTTTTAGAAGGAACGATGGAATGGGGTCAAGTTCACAGTACTTGTTAGACGATTGTGATATGATTTTCATGGTTTCTTCCTCATTAGGCTCCTTGAATGTTGTGAAGGCGCACTCTTTTCGAGGGACGTCGTATAGCAGAGCATTGTGGGTGCCATCTGTGAAGTTTTCCCGTATTTTCGATACTTTTTCTTGAAAAAAGTTACTGAACTGGTTGGCTAAAGCCCTAGATGAATCATGTTCCGGGAATGGGTTTTCCTTTTTGCGATGCATGATTCTGTTTATGGCTTTAAATAGATCACCTTGGTTTGCGCCATTTTCTATAATAAAATGTTCCAAATATTTGGATTTAGCAAGAGTAAAATACTCATGAAAGTTTTCTTTGGTTTCTTCATATGACCTTTTATCCGTTAACAGATTGCTCTTACGCCATTTTCGTTCTAAGCGTCGCACATAACGTAACTGATCTAGTATATCATCAGTTACCCATGGATCGTTTGGTTTGTTTTTAATAGTTCTGGTAACAAGTGGTGCGTGTTTATCTAAGATCGCAGAAAGAGTATCGTTATATGCTACTATCAGCTCATCGAGTGAGAGATCTATGAATGAACGGGTAAGACTGGAATCTAAAATATCCTTTTTAAACGCTTCTATGTCAATATCTCTAATCTTTCTGAATTGCACCACTCGTTGAAGGGGCCGTGGTTTGTTTATAGAAATGTCACAGCATATCAGTCGGTGGTCGCTGACTAAGTCTCCTACAGATATGTTTCTGATGCTGAAAAGCTCAGATTCTCGAGAGACAATGTAGTCTAAAATGTGGCCTTTGCAGTGAGTACTTTGATTAACGTATTGCTGTAGGCCGAAAAAATAGAAGACCTCTTGAAGTTTGCGCGTATCGGAGGCTGTAGCGTCGTCCCAGTGCACATTGAGATCTCCGCAAATTGCAAGGGGTGCTGATCATTATGCCCTTATCAAACATGGGAATTTGAAACTAGAAATGAATTTTGCTGGTGCCTTGCAAAATACAGTCAATGTTATAGTGTATGCTGAATTTGATAACATTGTTGAAATAAGTGCAAATCATAGCATTCAATTCGACTATCAGTCATGAACACGAAGCAGGTAGAAGCCATCCTATCCCATGATGCTACGACAAAAGACTTGTTTCAAGGTGTGTTTGCCATGCCAGGTACCATCTTTACAACGCGGTGCCTATGTCATCAACACAAACGATCATGATGAGCCAGGAGAGCATTGGGTGGCAGTATATTATGACCAAGACCCTGCAGAATATTTTGACTCTTATGGACTTTTACCTATAGACAGTCGTTTGAATATTTTTTTAAAGTTTAATTTCATTTATAATTCAGTTCCATTACAAACACTGATATCCTCTACATGTGGATTTTATTGTGTGTATTATATAATTCAAAGAGCTCGAGGACATAGTCCTTTTGAAATCATTGATGTATTAAGAAGAAGTGATGGTGATTTTGTTGTAAAGGATTTTGTATATAGACATTATAAACCATTATTTTATTGATGTTATATTAGTTAAGTTGTATTAGTTAAGTTGTTGGTAATTGTTAATTTTATTATTGCAAATAAACAAGACAGTTTGATACAACATTCTTTTTTATTGTGTTATACATTATTTACATTTTAACAGTTATTTCACATTAAACTTTTATTTCACAAATACATTCAATACATTGATAAACAAATGCCATTCATACCAATCTAAATTAAAATATGTATCATAGACATTACATCCACGTTTGTAAATGCTGTGAAAACTAGCATAACAATGTCCATTACCAAATTTTATTATTTTAACATCTTCGTGTTCAGACAGTTTCAGTTCATATCCATGATCATTCATGTCAATGCCCATCACCATAACACACATGGGATGTGTAAGCTCAATGGACTTGGTGCCCCGTATGAGTCGCACTCCTTCCTCTTTGAATTCAAGCGTCAGGTTCTTTCCAATCCAATGCTTGCAACAGAGCGTACCATTCCACTGTGTTGAGGGTGATGCAGTCGTAGCGTTCTGTAAGCTCGTCATATTGGCGAAATTGTACAAACACGTCTAGACAGTTCTCAGTCACACACACTTCTAAATCCTCTGAGAGTATTAGGCGAAAGTCAGGTATCCTGAACTTCTCCAGATGGTCTCTCAACACAGATTGTTCGTCAGTTGATAGAATGATATACTTTCCAAAATGTCTTAGCACAATGTCATCACATAAGTTTCTCAGATATGAGAATCCATGCGTAATTGGTTCATATTCCGATAAAAAGTCTTCCATCTCTTTCAACAGTCAGATGAACTATGAGCTGTCTCTTTGTCTGCAAAGACGTTTTTATGCTTGCAAGATGGCGAAGAGTGGATGCTGTATAGCTTCTAGGAATCGTAAGACTGCGCGCCAGTTCTTGATATCAAAGAGGATCAAATCTGTATATGGTGTATCTGGCACAACTCCCTTATAATCCTCTGGATAATCCTGTAAAAGATTTCTACAGATTTCTACACGTATGTTAGAATCATATTCAGCCACCGTCACTTCCACTTTATTTTCAAGTCTACGTTTAAACCCAGGTTCAAGTGGTATGTTTTTAAAGTCTTTCCACACTTCAGATTTAAACCGATGATAACTTGTCCGAGAACCTAGTATCACTTCATTCCTCTCATTTACAGTAAGGTAAGCACCACCGTTCAGCATGAGTGCATTCATGTTTTTACCTTGTTATGCGCTGTCTTCTTGTCTGCGAAGCCTTTTATCCACTTCTTTCACTTTCTTCTTCAGCATTTTCCATTCAGGTATTGTCAGCAAAATACCCTTTTTCGTAGGACGGTTTCTTCCAGTCCCCTCATCTCTCAGGTACTTGCGAATGTTTACCACTCCTTCATTGCTTTGTTTCATAATCTTGATATACTTTCCATTTCCTAGAGAAAGCATTCCATCCCACGACTGTGGTGTTGGTGCCGTCTCCACTTTCAATTTCTTGATGGTAGTTGTAGGATTTTTCACTTTTAAGTCTTTAACTGTATCTGCAAGAGTATCCATATCAGTTGTAGATCTCTTACGACTTTCACGTTCCATGTTAACGCTTCAATGTTCCCACCTCAAATAACTCTTACGTTGGAGGACCTCCCCTCTTTTATACCACAGCCTTGTAATATCCATGAGCTAAGGTGGAATAGGCATCATCCAATACATATCGCTTGTCGTCATATGGGGAGAGGGCTACCTTCCTAATCTTCTCCGAGACAAGCTGGTGACTATAACTTCGAATAATGTGTCCTGTAGCCATTGTTTGAGTTTGGTTGAACAAACTGTCTCTATACTGCACATGTTTAATACGTCTTTGGCAAGCTCGAGTGATGCCTTTAGCTGTATGTTTTTCTTTCCCGCCACACAATAAACTGTACATTTTCGGTCTGAGTCCAACAAACTCTTCAATGGGGACGCCTGCCGTCTCATCTTTCATTTTCCCAAGCACTTTTTTGTTCACGTTGGAATGTAGGAAATGATCCGGTGGATAGTCACTTGTGTGGAACAGGTCAGCATCTTGCTGCATATCCTTGTAGATATCTTCCGTTTCTATGTCGTAACATAGACTGTCGGTGTCGCTGAACAACAACTTGGCATTGGGATACTTGACCATGATGTAGTTGTAATGAAAGTTGAACATAAGCACTTTGCTGAGGTCGAGAATGGTGAAGCCAACTTGAATGGGTTTATCCAGAAGCAAATCCACTTTGCGTAAATGTACCGCGGTCAAATCTTCGTTGAAAATTTTGAATTTGTGGAAAGAAGGTTTGGCTACAAGTTTCTTGAACCGCTTTTCCTTGTGAACCAGTTCAACATTGATTCGCTGTCTCACATTTTCCATGGTTTTGCCAAACACCGAGAGCGTTCATCAGTTTGAAAAAGTCTTTCTCAAACGGGTTCTTGGCCAATTTTTTCTTTTCCGTGTTCAAGGTAAGGTATTTTGCCAACCATTTGCTCTGTTCAAACATGATGGCGCAATGAACTTTAGTGACTTTCAAACCCAGTGAGACGTATTGTTGTAAATTCCTGTAATGAAGTACATATTTCTTCTTGTCAGACAAGTTAGGAATGAGCTTTTCACTGGGTTTGCCTTTCATGTTTAGATCTTTCAGTAGCCTCTGACTGTACTCTGACAATTCTCTAAATTTGACACATTTCCGTTCTGGAGCCACTGGGTAGTGATTATGACGATCATGGATTGAATTTGGATATTCTAAATCCACTTCCAAAATGAATCTAATGTCATCATCTTCAGCTACATCCATGAAGTCGAGGGATTCTGGCTCGCTCACCCAAATAAATCCTCCTTGCGGCATGCTTTGTGACATGGCCCAGCCATATAAGTTGTTTGCGTCGAGGTACATCAGATAGTTGTTTGGTATCTCAGAATTGTAATCTGCTACTTAGGGATTATTTGCTTTCGCATACTTGTGTGTGATCACGGATATTCCTCCGCGTATGCCTTGCTCAACCATTTGATACATGTCAATGTCATTGATCAATTCTAACTTCACCTTTGTCGCTTTCAACATTGCATCCCAAGACAGTCCTGGTGCTGTTTAGTAGTGAGCAGGATCCAATTCATACGTGTTGAGGCATACTTGACGAAAATTTTCAAACACGTCAGCTAGTAATAACACATCTGATTTCAGGTACAGGTCGCGGTATTCACCAAATGTGGTACAGTTGAATGTATCCCACACCTTCTGCGCATGCGCATAATCCTCATCGCTAATGTCCTCTTCGCTAAGCTGACTATAAAACTTGTCCTTTGATGGCAGCTGTGTTTCAGCAAACTTGGATGGTTCGTCCACGTAATCGTAGGGGTACA
The DNA here is from genome assembly GCA_949752745.1 of Protula sp. h YS-2021. Taxonomy (NCBI): domain Eukaryota; kingdom Metazoa; phylum Annelida; class Polychaeta; order Sabellida; family Serpulidae; genus Protula; species Protula sp. h YS-2021. The sequence continues at coordinate 52,090,458 of OX457025.1, read as the reverse complement.
CTCCCTTTCTCAGCAACAAATCTTGTTGGTCACTATCGTGAATGTGAGAGGTCATGTTGTAGAAGTTATCTTTCCCTTCTGCTGCAAGGTTGGATACCAACTTCTGTAGAGAGGTACTCATGAACTGAAAGCTGTCTGTAAATTTCATGTCTCCTTCTTCATGCTTTTGCGTGAAACATTCAAAGTCGGCATAAATCACAAAAGGTGCTCGCTGTTGTTTAGCCACATTCTTGAACTTGATGAAGGGTTCCTTGGGAAATGATAAACGTTGTGCTCCATTCTTGTCACACACTTCACGATGTTTATCTAAAAGATCTTGTCGTACAAACCCGTGAAGACAATTGAAACAATAAAAATATGTACCCTTATGCTTTGATCGATAAGACGTAAGTCTGCTAAAATTCTTGATGAGACAGTAATGCCTCGTCTTGTCATTGCTAATCAGAAGTAAGTTGATTTCTCTCACACTGACGTTTCGACTAAGTTGTATTGGAACAACTACATCATGTTCATATCCAAACACGTTGATGGCTACATCGTTCTCCTTTTCAAACTTTGGAATTTCAGTAATTGGTGTCGGAAATGTCATACCCTCTACCTTTAATTCCTTCTCAAATGGTTTGTAATGATTCACGCGATTTGGGTTGTTGTCATGAGGGTGAAGGTAAGCCAATACTGACCATAAAAACACTTGTTATCATCATTCTTAATGCTTATCACACCTTCTGTTTTCTTCACTTTCTTCGGCAGTGGAATAAAACTACTCGCTCCCAGAGGAACCAACGTAGCTGTGTGTACTTCAATGTACAGTATGTTATCCATTACCCAGCCAGAGCCTTCTCGCTCATGTTCGTCAAACTTGGTAAATAATTCTTTATAGGCTTCTGGCAGGTCCTGCTCAATATCTGCTGGATTGTATGCTGCATATGTTGGACTGCTGATAAATGCATTATCCACTTGTTCTACCATAACACCTTAATTATTTGCTGTCAGTTTCTTGAAACGTGCATGCACGACAATGTACCATTTCATTCCATGGTTTAGGTCTCCAACAAATGTGATTTTGATACGGTTCTCTTGCTGTCGCATTTCAAGCAGTAAATCTGATCAATCCTCAGATTCAAACCGTTTTTCCTGCGCGTTTTCACTAAGACTAACCCTTCTATCTCTCCCTACTTGTCCTGTCTTTTGTTTCTTTGAAACATGTTCTTCATGAGGCACATTGTCCATCTCAGCTGGTATGCATGCATGTGCCTCATCAGTATCCATAGATGGAAATTTTACATTGCATTCCATACACTGAACTTGACCGTATGGCCAAATGTCATCTTCTTCCATCTTAGCTTTACTGCATGTATGTGCCTCATAAGTATCCATAGATGGAAATTTCACATTGCATTCCATACACTGAACTTGACCGTATGGCCAAATGTCATCTTCTTCCATCTTTTGTCTCTTTGTTCCTTTCCCATGCTCTTCACGTTTCATCTTAGCTGGTTATTGTTCCGTCAACTGCTGAAACTGAAATGCTGAAATATAATCTCAGACATACCCCTTTTATACACACTCATACATAGACAGAATTTGCGTTCATTTCAGAACAGAGGATGGCCCTTAAAAGCGCCGAAAGATGTTAGTAAGTTGACTCTTCACCAGCAAGTCGGATTTCCGCAATCACACTGATATCTGTAATATTGTTCCATCGTGAAAGGTCTTCGTGAACACTTGAAAGGATGAAAATTATAATATCCAAAGTTTTTCAGCGTCGCACCGTACCACCAGCAGTCTGTGCATGGCTCCGGTCCAGGTAATCTTGCAGTAAACTCGTACCAGAGCAAACCGCCGCAGGTTTTACAACAGTACCGGCGTGGTGCATTGTGGTGCACCGGGCAGTTGTGTGGTTGTCCTGGATATTCTATCCACACCCAATACTTATAACATTCTGTTTTTAGAGTCACTGCCTTGCCGTTTCGCATCACTGTGATTGTATGACTTGCTGACATCTTGCTGCTTGTTTTGGGTAATGCGGTCTTTAACCCGGATTTATATACTACTACATACTCGCATTATATGCCGACCAGGGGGGGGGGGTCCTGACAGAGTACATGTATGAGTACCCGGGGGGGGGTCCTCACATAGAGACAGTATATGCGTAAAGGTCGATGGGCCGGGGGGGGGGTCCTCAGTGAGAACCCCCCCTATATAATAGCAGCCTCGCACCGTATGCAGTCAGTCTGCTTTTGATCGCTGAAGAAGCAACATCAAAAAAAATCAACCATGCAACACAAGGCGGAATTCTTTTCTGAGGAAAGAAGGAAGAAGTACTTCCTTAGCCAGAAGGATGTTGCTCTATTCGAAGAGATCTACTTGGATTACCAGGCATCCCTCTTTAAGAAGTGGAGAGATTTTCTGAGGACCAAGCCAGAACAAGAATACAACCGGTTTGGCAGGGCGGCGGAGGAAGGATACAAGCGACGGAGGGAGGTGTCGCCCGGCCAATTTAGTGACCCGTCGCCCTGCCAGGAAGAAAGGCCAGCCAGAACGACTCCTGCCAAGGCCACAGCAGCAACCATGACAGAGGCGACTCCTGTCAAAGCGATTCCTGCTAAAGCCACAGCGTCGACGATGACGACTCCGCCGAAATCGAGTCCAAGGGAAGCTGATGTGACTGTCCGGAAGGTGTCGGCGATAGCATTTACGGAGAGGCGGCACTTACCCAGTGTCACCGTTACAAGACCGGAGAGCCCGCCACCAGCTCCTGAGGACGAGGTTGCAGCCGCTGTCGCTAGTATTACGCCAGACATTCAAGTGGTTGATTTCAGCATGATGCAGTCACCCTCCGATTATGACCGCACCGCGGAACTGGTCGACGTAAAACAGGAGGATGGCTCTGGAAAAGAGTCAACCCTCCAGGAGATCGTGGATTTCTTGGATACGGCTGATAATGTAGAGTATTGCGAGTTCTGCCATTATGGAATTCCGGCAGGACAGTCTATGAGAATCCACGAACAGTCATGCCCACAAGCATTGAAGCCGGACTATCATTATTGCAATGTTATGGGCAGAGGTTTTAAGTCGCACAGGGTCGCGGTAGCAGCGGACAGGAGGAGGGTCGGCTGCAGGGAGGATGACGGCAGCGGCAGAGGCGGAGGTAGCGGCGGCGCTACAGGGAAAGGCAGGGGAAGCGGCGGCAGGGGAAGCGGCGGAACGTGAAACGACGGCAGGGGAAGCGACGGCTGGCCGAAGCTGAAGAAAATCCCTCCACGGCTGCTTTTTAGCGGCCTCCCATTATTACGAAATGAACGCTAATTGTGTCATGGTGTTAGTATGTATGTGTATGCATGAGAGTGTGGGAAATGCTAAAAAAGGGGTCTATAAATCATTGATTTATACCCCCCATCTGTCCGTCTGCCCGTCTGAAAAAGCTAAACAAATTGCTGCCTGGGTTAAAAATACTCTGGCATGAGAAATGAAACGCTAAATCTGTCCGTCTGACCGTCTGAGAAAGCAAAACAAATTGCTGCATGGGTTAAAAATACCCAGGCTTGAGAAATAAACGCTAAATCTGTCCGTCTGACCGTCTGTGGTGTTATGTGTGTGTGAAGAGAGAGAGTTTTAAAAAAAGCCACTGTCTGGGTTTAAAAATACTCAGGCTTGAGAAATAAAACGCTGAATCGGTTGTGGCTATATATGTGTGAAGAGAGAGAGGGAAAAAATAAAAAACGACTGCCCGTCTGTCCGTCTGTCGTAGGTGTTATGTGTGTGTATGGAGCGAGAAAGCTTAAAAAAGAGCTATTGTTGCCTATATATACCCTAATGGAGACACAGAGAGCTCTGGGTTAAAAATAGCGTCCCTGTCGACCAGCTCACCCATATAGATACAGTGTATGCTTAAAGGTCGATTGTTGGGGGGGGGGTCGACTGGCCGAGGGGGGCCTGTCGACCTGCTGTACGGCTGGCCCCGGGGGGCCTGTCGACCTGGTGTTCGGCTGGCCCCGGGGGGCCTGAAAGTCGTCTGGCCCCGGGGGGCCTGTCGATCAGTTGGTCGCAAGCTTGAGTCGAAATGTGTGACGTCATTGATGGGTCGAAATACCTTATAGGCCAGCTCTAACCATGTCTCTATGAGTCCCTTTGCTTAAAAAAAAACAGTTGGAGAGCTCTCTACCTGTTTGTCTGACTGTTCGACTGTCCCTCTGTCCGTCTTCCGTTTGAATGGTTGTTTGAATGGTCGCCCGTTTGAATGGTCGTTTGAATGGCCGCCCAGTAGTATGATTATGACAGTTCTGCCGCAGTCAATCATCGTGACGTCATCAATCACGTGATCAATTAAGTCAGTTAAGTCAATTAAGTCAATTAAGCTCACTGTCACCTGTCAATCATTGTGACGCCATAGTGACGTCATGGGCGACGTAACCATGGCAACAGGCTGTCAGGGGTAGGTGGCAGTCGGGAGAGACCCTATGGTAAAAACTGTAGACCCCCCTAGGACATACTATGTACGGACCCCCCCCCCCCCCCAGGACATACTATGTACCGACCCCCCCCCCCCCCCCCAGGACATACTATATACCGTGGTTGTAAGCAAGTGTGATAACGTTCGTTATAGTTAGTCGATTTGCATGGAAATTTCACCATTTGATTCAGGTTTATGTAAACTTTTGTTATAAAGTGATCATGGGCTAGTTGCGCAGCTGGCTGTATGCATTTTTACCACCATTTTAACTTTGCAAAAATTGGGATAACTTTCGTTATAGTTAACCGATATACCTGGAAATTTCACTGTTTGATTCAGGTTTATGTAAACTTTTGACATGATCATGGGCTAGTTGCGCAGGTGGTTGTATGCATAATTTGACATGTTACCATTTTAACTTAAAATTGTGATAACTTTCGTTATAGTTAACTGATTTACATAAAAATTTCACCATTTGATTCAGTTATTTCCTGTGTTATTTCGCGGATGAATACCATTTGGCAGACCATTTCGCTTCACCGCTAGATGTCTCTACCGTGCAGTAGTGTAGCAGTACAACTCCACAACTGTAGGTGAGACATTCATATCAAACAGTGATACATTCTGCTGAGTCAGCAATTTTAACAATTTTTGAACAAGTTACACACCATATTTTGATTAAATGGAAGTAGTATAAAAGCATGAGTGAAAGCATGTCAACTAGTCAACTAGTAATACATTCTGTCAAAAAGTCAACAAGTGGAGATTGTGTGACGAGAGAAAACTTCACAATGTCAACATTACTTCTTGACAGATGTATGACTATGGACGACGTCTTCAAAGTGAATTATGCTAACTATGTATTTTCAAAGCTTCCTGCTTTTGAATGGGATTGGATGTTGCAAGTGAAGAATTTACATCTACATTAGGAAGCTGTTGGAAAGGCTATTCCAAGAGATTGTTTCATCCACTCGTTTCTACGTGAATGTGAAGATTTACATATACTATCAACTTATGACATTGATTTAGCATTTATCAATGTTCCATTGACGTTCCATTGACGACGAATGTATCAGAACTTGTTCGGTTCGGTTCAACCATGGACGAGTTGAAGTGAATTCAAAAGTTTGTTAGTTCTTTGAAAAGGGAGCTGACTCAGCAGACAGTTGGAGGGAGTGGACTGACTCAGCAGACAGTTGGGTATAAAAGGGAGTGGACTCGGCAGAGTGAAGTCATTTCTCAGCAGACAGTTGGAGGGAGTGGACGTGAAGTCATCAGTACATTGTGGCAGCCATGGAGAACAAGACAAGCAGCTTTAAAATTCGTGCCAACTTAACCATTACTGTGGAGCATGGAGAATATGGGCCATTTCTACGCATCACACGTGGAGAGAGATGGTATGCTTATTCACCATCTTTGTGGAAGATTGTATGCCAGAGCTTGAAAAATTTACGCGACATTGGCTTCAAACTATACTTAACGCAAACGAAGTGGCTTGAAGTCATTTCATACTTGGATATGCGTTATGTCAGTTTTGTGCGCACGTCGCGGTTTGAAGGGAAAGAATACACGCATTACATCAACATGAATGATGGTGAATGGGAGACACTACTTCAGGAGATGGACAACATCAACTCAGCCCTATCACCATGTAAGGAATGTCATAACAAGAAAACGATCATCAAGCTGCAAAAGGATGGTCGGATGAAGGTGTCAAAACTATCCAAGAAAAGGCTGGCTGAAGTTCAGTTGGAGAACATGAACGTACAAAATCAGCTTGGACTTACCTGCGACTATTGTGGTGCTTGTGGATATGTGGAGGATTATCATTGCCACTGCCACAAGAACAATTGCAAGTTGTGTGAACCAAACAACTTCTGCGGCAAGTGTGGAGTACTTAAAGTCAGTGAAGTAAAGTAAAAGCCCACAAGACACTGAAACAAGATGGACGCATGTTTTAAAAATGCTTATGTTGACTTGATGATTGCTAAACTTGCTTCCTGTGGCACTCCAGACTATCAACTTTATCATTTGAACGCTTTTTGGGATGTTGTACATCACAGTCTTTATGTGATTGAACTACATTCAAGATTTCTTGGAGAATGTCATAAAATTGGAATAGAAGAAGATCCTAACTTTGACTTTGATTCTGCACTTTATTCTGCTCGTACTGATGTGGAAGTATATTTCACCGTAGTTGATCATTTGAGAGATTGTTGTGAACTACAAGAAGAGGAAACCGAGCAGCTTTATCAGGTAACTTTAACTTTAACAACAACCTTTTAACATCTTTGCAACAGCATAGTGAATTGATAACAATGTTTTTCGTATTAGCAAATTTAGTTTTATGTGAGTGGTTTCAACGTAAACAAAAAAAGAACATGATAGAAGAGGCAGCAAATATATTAAAAGATATTTGATTACAGGAAGAAACCGACATGTCAGAATAAAGAAAAGAAATAAAGTCAACATGGAGAATCTTGTACTATTTAGCGGTCACAAGGACGTTCTTTCAAATATGTTTCCAACAAGACTTGAAAAGTATGGACATGGACAAGTGAAGCCTTGTATCAATATGAGAAAGCAGTTTTTCATCATCGTCAAGATATTGCTTCAGACATTGTTTCATGTAGAAATGGATATGAAGTGAAACGTATTGCTAGAGCGATAAAACCATGTCCTTACCAGTGAAGAGAAGCAAAATGCAAGATGTTTTACAAGTCAAATGGAATCAGTGTGTATTGATGTAAAGTTAAAAGAATGTAAAGACAAACTTTAGTGGAAGCAACGTATGATCATTGGTGGGGAGCTGGTGTGAAACAAGTGTCATCTGGATATCCTGGTCAGAATATTATGGGAAAGTTGTTAGAACTGTTGTGCGAGACTTGATGTGCAGACGTGTTTTTAACATGTAAAACATGGGGAAGTGTGTTAAGTGAACAACAACTGGAAAAAACTTGCTGAACTTGACTTGTGCTGCATTACCGGAGCAGCATAACTTGACAGACTTGTGCTGCATTGCTGGAGCAACATCTCACAAGACTGAATAATGGCGGACATGACACTGAGACAATATATTGTACAAAAAGCTTATTGTGAAGAAATGTTATCAGCTGTAAAAAAGTTTGCATATTTAGTCTGTCCTGCTTGTCAACATGAAGAGTGTCAAGAACATACTTGTCATGCTGCATGTGTTTATACATATTGGAATGAAGCTAAATATTACATTCATTTAGATAAAGTGTTAGAGAATGCAAATCAACGTTGTGAGAAATATGGTGTAGATGCTATTACATTGGATGAACTCAGTCATTGGTTAGTGTTCATTGAAGTCCAATGGTCTCCAGTTATTCATACCATTGTATCCATACTTGATTTGCAAATATATATTAGTTAAGTGATGTTAGTTAAGTTTTGTTGGTTGAGTTATAAATTAAAGCTGTTCTGTTGAGACGTGTTTTTTCATTGATCATGTCGACGTGGAAAGACTACTTGACTGATATTTACTTCAAACCTGGACAGCCTGGAGCATTTGCTGGTCCTTACAAACTGTATCACATCTTACGAAAACATAAGCAACCAGTCACACATTCAAAAGTGAAGAAATGGCTGCAGGATCAAGATGCATTCAGTTTACTTCAACCTGTAAAATACAGGTTCAAAAGACAACGTGTCATTACACGTGGCATTGATGATATGTGGGATATTGATTTGGCTGATATGGGAAACATAGCTCTCTTTAATGATGACATACGCTTTTTACTCATTGTCATTGATGTGTTTTCCAAATATGTGTGGGTACAGCCAATACCTAATAAATCACATACCAGCGTCATACAAGCTTTCCAAAAGATTTTTCATGACACACGACGAAGACCGCGAACTCTAAGGTCTGATAAAGGAACGGAATTTAAAAATAGATGGGTAAAAGCATTTTTGAAGAAAGAGGGAATTCATGCCTATACCACAAAGAATGAAACCAAAGCCAACTTTGCTGAAAGAGTCATTCGTACTGTAAAGGGAATGATGTATCGGTATTTTCTACATAATCAAACTTACCGTTACTTAGACATTCTTCCAGACTTGGTGTACAATTACAACCATAGGCCTCATGGTTCTCTTCCTAATAAATATGCTCCAGCAGAGATTCGTAAAGACAACGAATAAAAAGTGTGGAAGTATATGTATGTCGACAAACTAAAATTGAAACCGAAGAAGAAGATGAAGTACAAATTTAACATTGGCGATCATGTTCGCATTTCTCACATCAAATACGTGTTTCAACGCGATTATCACATCAAATGGACGCAAGAAGTCTTCATTATCACACATCGTTGTAAGAAGCAAGGAATACATTTGTATCGTGTGAAAGACTTTTTAGACGAAGATATTGATGGTCATTTCTATGAAGAAGAACTGCAGAAGGTGACCAAAGGTATTGAATCTATTTATAGAATTGAAAAAGTCTTGAAAACACGTAAAAGACGAGGTGTGAAAGAATTATTTGTCAAGTGGTTAGGTTGGCCAAACAAGTTTAACAGTTGGGTGAAAGAAACAGACATTCAAAAATGAAGCATCCATTTACATGTTTAGTCTCTGGACCTACAGGCAGTGGCAAAACGTCTCTGGTGAAGGAAATTCTAGAACAAAAGTTGATTCAACCCTCTCCAAAAAGCATTTTATGGCTTTATGCAGCAGATCAGCCTTTGTACAAGGGAATGAAAGGCGTGGAATTTTACCAAGGCATTCCAGATGACATTGAAGAGCGTTTAACCCTAAAAAACCAAACTTACTTATCATTGATGACTTAATGACCAAATGTCATAGTGATGAGCGTATGACACGTCTCTTTAGTGTTGGCAGCAGTCATCAAAATCTAAGCATTATCTTTATTGTGCATATTTATTCCATCATGGGAAAGAGATGCGAAATATTAGTTTAAATACACATTATATAATTCTATTTAAAAATCCTAGAGACAGTCAACAAATTAGTACATTGGCGCGGCAAATGTATCCTGGAAGATCTCAGTTTCTCATAGAAGCCTATCAAGATGCTACAAGCAAACCCCATGGTTATTTATTAATTCATTTAAAACCAAAGACAAATGATCAACTACGTATTCGTACAGGCATTTTACCAAAAGATACACATTATGTATATATTGATAAAGCGGTGTATGAACAAGAACCAACTCATTTGACCATTCGCAGTCAAGATGTCTAAACGTATTCGAGCGAACCAACCGTTTCTTCACTTGCTTGCACGCAGTGGGCCTAAACGACGTAAATCCTTGCTACAGCAAGCTACAAAGGAGGAATTAACAAGCTTGTTTGAAATTTGTTTGAATATATTGCGAGGACATTTACCCTTAAGCTCAAAACGGTTTAAGGAATTTAAACGTGAACGTCATACGTTACGTACTCTAGCAGATAAGAAGATATCACTTCGAAGAAGTTGATTAATCAGAAAGGAGGATTTATTGGAGCTATTGCTAAATTTGCATTGCCCAACTGCTGTTAAAATGAAACATACTATGTAAATGGTCCTCATTCCTGAATATGAATACAAACTGTTATTAGAAAAGAAACATAATGGTGAAATCAAAAGGAAAGTCAATACACTTTTACGTGGGAAACGAACACGTGAAAAGGTTATGGAAATGTCTCAACTTCTTGGTCGTCATTTACGAACAAGTCAGTCTAGGCAAAAGCCCTCATCATCACCTGAAAAGCCAGAAAAGTTATTTTTAAGTCATTTTCAACCTATATATCATGGAAAAGTAACACAACTTTTAGCAGAACTGAAGAAACATGGTGTAAAATGGACAGACAAGAATGAACTTGTGTTGAAAACGGGCGATATTATCACAAATTCCAACATGGTTGATTTGATGAAAGAAGCATTGGTGGCGACAAGAAGAAAAGAACGAGTCATACCACATGGTTGGCATCCGTTTATCCAGGAAATTGTCGATGCTAATATTCCAAAAACTACGTTTAGTAAAAAGACCACTCGTGAGGACATTACAACAGAAATGAAACAACGTCAACAAAGACAGTTTCCTGAAGGATGGGAAAATTTTTAACATGGTTGAAAGAGTTATGTTGTTGTCAAGACACAACTATTCCTGTGAAGATCAGATGCACAAGTGCGTGTTGTGAAGGAGAAGTCATAGATCATATAGATCATAATGATGTGAAAGATGATGAGACTTTGCATACTTGGTCGAATGGCGCGCGCTATCGTGAAGTATGTAGACAACGTCAACGCACCTATACCATTTAGTTCCCCATCATGGAGTCGAATAGTTTTTACATTACTTTACCTAGCAATGCGAGTATGAACTATTCTCCCAACAACAAGGCTTCGAATTATCAAATTCGTATGCCTCGAACCATCTATTTGAATGGAAAATATGAAGTGGCTTTAGCTGAAATTCAGTATCCACATACATGGACAACGATGAGACATGGAATGGACTATTCTATTCAGTTTCGACAACAACCACTGACAGATACACTTGACACTAGCAATATTCCCTATGGCTACTACAGATCCATACAAGAAATATGCCAGACAGTGAATGAAGAAGCGACTAATTCTATGAAATATGATCTTAAAGAAACTATTCGGGTAAAGTATGATAAGATTAGACGACGTGTGTTTCTATTTCTAAATTATGGCTTTGAAGTGGCATTTTCCGCTGGATTAGCTGAGATGTTAGGATTTATCCCAGATCAATGGTATACTGAAACATGTACAGTTGAACATAAAGCTGATGTGAAACGGGGATTTTATACACTTTATGTGTATTGTAGCATTTGTGAACCACAAGTTGTTGGTGATTATTATGTTCCCTTACTACGTTCTGTTGGAATACAAGGTCATGATGGCGACATTGTTATGAAAACTTACGGCGAACCGCATTATGTTCCTGTAAACACGTCCAAATTTGACGTGATAGAAATGAATATTAAGGACGACACAGGCTATAATGTGCCATTTCAAACTGGAAAGGTGATCTGTAAACTTCATTTCCGACCAAAAGCAATATGAAAGCTTATACACACGATCCGTCTGCATATCGCAACCATTTTCTTCGTCAAGTGGGCGGGGAATTACCAGGATTCAAAGGAGCGCGAATCCAATATGGCGATGGCATTGGTTCAATACTGGGATCATTGGCTCGTAAAGCTATTCCACTACTTAAGACTGGGGCTAAGATCGTTGCGCCACATCTTAAGAAGGCTGCAAAGAATGTCGCGAAAGATGTTACGGGCCGAGTAGCAGAACGTGTGTTTGGTGAACAAAAGCGCGTGCAACCGATGAAACGTGCCAGAAGACGAAAAAAAGCCAGACGGATAACATCAAAACACATTAAAGATATCTTTTAAATCATGTCTCTCATTCATAATCATTCGTGTGAATGTAGTCTTTCTCCATTGGAATGGTTTCACGTACCACCGACGCAAACTGCTGTAGAGAAAAGTTATAACGTCGACTATCAACCACTCACTACCATTAGAGAAGGCGCTCCAATAGAATTCTTCATTCCTGTGAGTACAGAAGAATATCTGGATTTAAAGAACAGCAAACTTCATATTGTATGTCGCATTCTAAAGGCCGATGGAACAGCTTGTGGCGCAGATGATAATGTCTCTAGCATCAATGATGTGTTTAATGGGGTTATGGTCTAATATTGAATTGTTTCTGAATGATCGTTTGGTTTCTCATAGCAACAATACTCATGGTTATACCAGCATTATCTCTCATCTCATCCATGATTCGGAAGAAAGTCTGCATTCTGAGCGCTCTATGCGTCTGATGTACAAGGATACTGCTGGGTCAATGAATAGTTATGAGGTGAAAAGACCTAATCATGAACAATATGTATCCGGGTTTCATGTCAATGCTGACGGTGGTGACTTGGCTGAGCAAGGAAACAATGGCTTACATCATCGTTATCTGCATACACGTCTTAGCCGTGATTTTATGCTCACAGGTGGTTTAAGGATAGATTTGTTTGAGCAGGATCGTTATCTTCCTAATGGCATCAGTTTGAAATTGCGTTTCCATAGACAAAAAGATGACTATATATTGATGGCTGCAGATAATACTTATAAGGTAGAAGTGAAAGAGGCATTTTTAACCATTCTCAAAGTGAGGGTGAGTCCAGGTATTCAGTTAGGACATACAGATGCATTGATGGAAAGTCCTGCCAAGATCATTATCACTAGAAAAGAATGTAAAGTCTTAGCCATTCCAGCAGGATTTCAGTCTTTTGTGAAAGATAACATCTTTTTGGGTCAATTACCAAATCGTATTGTCATTGGTCTGGTTCATAATGAAGCCTTTGGTGGATCAGTATTGAGGAATCCATATGATTTCAAACATTTTCATCTGGACTATATGCAACTGTACACGTATGGTGAACCAGTTCTATCCAAACCTCTCAAGCTTGACATTACACAGAACAACTACCTGGACGCTTTTGAGACGCTTTACAAATCGTTTGATCGATTGAATGGTTATTGTAGTAGTTAATTGTATTGTATTGTATTGTTCTTTAGATCCCTTTCAACTGCTGTGGTCATATCGGGATCCCCCTGCCACATTATACTGAAATGGGGCATTCCAGCCCTCCTTCTAACCCTTACATGTGGAGTGCCTCACAGGGTAGCAAGGAGGAGTCCCAATTTTAAAGTCTTAGGTATGACCCGACCGGGATTTGAACCCACGATCTTCCAGTCTCGAGGCGGACACTCTAACCACTAGGCCACCGAGGCTGGTATTGTAGTAGTTAAGTTATATTAGTTAAGTTGTTGTTATATTAGTTAAGTTGTTGTTGTTCAAGTTTGTTAAATAAAACAACCCAAGTTTCAAACAGTCTTGTTTATTGTGTTGGACATACGTTTATTTACAAACTTCTATTTACAAACTTTTATTTACAAATTCTATTTACAAACACTATTTACAAACTCTATTTACACTATTTACAAATTCTTAACTACAAATGCTATTTACACTATTTACAAATTTTTAACTACAAACACTATTTACACTATTTACAAATTCTATTTACACTATTTACAAATTCTTAACTACAAACACTATTTACAAAGTTTACAAACACTATTTACAAACTCTTAATTAACAAAGTCTATTTACACTATTTACAAACTTTTATTTACAAAGTCTATTAACAATCACATTCATTTTTCAATACATTCATCAATGAATGCCATTCCTCAGAATCTAAATTGATATAGGTATCATAGACATTATACCCGTATTTGTAAATGCTATGAAAGCTTACATAACGCACATCACAAAACTTTATCACTTTCACAGTAACAAGTTCAGACAATGTAAAGTCTTAGCCATTCCAGCAGGATTTCAGTCTTTTGTGAAAGATAACATCTTTTTGGGTCAATTACCAAATCGTATTGTCATTGGTCTGGTTCATAATGAAGCCTTTGGTGGATCAGTATTGAGGAATCCATATGATTTCAAACATTTTCATCTGGACTATATGCAACTGTACACGTATGGTGAACCAGTTCTATCCAAACCTCTCAAGCTTGACATTACACAGAACAACTACCTGGACGCTTTTGAGACGCTTTACAAATCGTTTGATCGATTGAATGGTTATTGTAGTAGTTAATTGTATTGTATTGTATTGTTCTTTAGATCCCTTTCAACTGCTGTGGTCATATCGGGATCCCCCTGCCACATTATACTGAAATGGGGCATTCCAGCCCTCCTTCTAACCCTTACATGTGGAGTGCCTCACAGGGTAGCAAGGAGGAGTCCCAATTTTAAAGTCTTAGGTATGACCCGACCGGGATTTGAACCCACGATCTTCCAGTCTCGAGGCGGACACTCTAACCACTAGGCCACCGAGGCTGGTATTGTAGTAGTTAAGTTATATTAGTTAAGTTGTTGTTATATTAGTTAAGTTGTTGTTGTTCAAGTTTGTTAAATAAAACAACCCAAGTTTCAAACAGTCTTGTTTATTGTGTTGGACATACGTTTATTTACAAACTTCTATTTACAAACTTTTATTTACAAATTCTATTTACAAACACTATTTACAAACTCTATTTACACTATTTACAAATTCTTAACTACAAATGCTATTTACACTATTTACAAATTTTTAACTACAAACACTATTTACACTATTTACAAATTCTATTTACACTATTTACAAATTCTTAACTACAAACACTATTTACAAAGTTTACAAACACTATTTACAAACTCTTAATTAACAAAGTCTATTTACACTATTTACAAACTTTTATTTACAAAGTCTATTAACAATCACATTCATTTTTCAATACATTCATCAATGAATGCCATTCCTCAGAATCTAAATTGATATAGGTATCATAGACATTATACCCGTATTTGTAAATGCTATGAAAGCTTACATAACGCACATCACAAAACTTTATCACTTTCACAGTAACAAGTTCAGACAATGTAAAGTCTTAGCCATTCCAGCAGGATTTCAGTCTTTTGTGAAAGATAACATCTTTTTGGGTCAATTACCAAATCGTATTGTCATTGGTCTGGTTCATAATGAAGCCTTTGGTGGATCAGTATTGAGGAATCCATATGATTTCAAACATTTTCATCTGGACTATATGCAACTGTACACGTATGGTGAACCAGTTCTATCCAAACCTCTCAAGCTTGACATTACACAGAACAACTACCTGGACGCTTTTGAGACGCTTTACAAATCGTTTGATCGATTGAATGGTTATTGTAGTAGTTAATTGTATTGTATTGTATTGTTCTTTAGATCCCTTTCAACTGCTGTGGTCATATCGGGATCCCCCTGCCACATTATACTGAAATGGGGCATTCCAGCCCTCCTTCTAACCCTTACATGTGGAGTGCCTCACAGGGTAGCAAGGAGGAGTCCCAATTTTAAAGTCTTAGGTATGACCCGACCGGGATTTGAACCCACGATCTTCCAGTCTCGAGGCGGACACTCTAACCACTAGGCCACCGAGGCTGGTATTGTAGTAGTTAAGTTATATTAGTTAAGTTGTTGTTATATTAGTTAAGTTGTTGTTGTTCAAGTTTGTTAAATAAAACAACCCAAGTTTCAAACAGTCTTGTTTATTGTGTTGGACATACGTTTATTTACAAACTTCTATTTACAAACTTTTATTTACAAATTCTATTTACAAACACTATTTACAAACTCTATTTACACTATTTACAAATTCTTAACTACAAATGCTATTTACACTATTTACAAATTTTTAACTACAAACACTATTTACACTATTTACAAATTCTATTTACACTATTTACAAATTCTTAACTACAAACACTATTTACAAAGTTTACAAACACTATTTACAAACTCTTAATTAACAAAGTCTATTTACACTATTTACAAACTTTTATTTACAAAGTCTATTAACAATCACATTCATTTTTCAATACATTCATCAATGAATGCCATTCCTCAGAATCTAAATTGATATAGGTATCATAGACATTATACCCGTATTTGTAAATGCTATGAAAGCTTACATAACGCACATCACAAAACTTTATCACTTTCACAGTAACAAGTTCAGACAATGTAAAGTCTTAGCCATTCCAGCAGGATTTCAGTCTTTTGTGAAAGATAACATCTTTTTGGGTCAATTACCAAATCGTATTGTCATTGGTCTGGTTCATAATGAAGCCTTTGGTGGATCAGTATTGAGGAATCCATATGATTTCAAACATTTTCATCTGGACTATATGCAACTGTACACGGATGGTGAACCAGTTCTATCCAAACCTCTCAAGCTTGACATTACACAGAACAACTACCTGGACGCTTTTGAAACGCTTTACAAATCGTTTGATCGATTGAATGGTGAGAAAAGTTCCATTATAAAACGGGAAGATTGGCCTAGAGGTTATGCTTTATTTTCGTTTGACTTAACACCGGATTATGATGGCGATGATCATTTCCCCCTGATCAAGCATGGGAATTTGCGGCTAGAAATGAATTTTGCTAGGGCTTTACAACATACCATACTATGCTGAATGTGACAACATTATTGAAATAAGTGCAAATCGCAGCATCCAATTCGACTACAAGTCATGAACACGAAGTAGATTGATGCCATATTGAGTCATGATGTCATGACCAAAGACTTATTTCAAGGCGTGTTTGCCATGGACCAGTTACCATCTTTACAACGCGGCGCCTATGTCATCAACACAGACGATCAAGATGAACCAGGAGAACATTGGGTGGCAGTGTATTATGACAAAGACCCTGCGGAATATTTTGACTCTTATGGACTGTTACCTCTCGATGATCGTTTAGACATGTTTTTAAGAAATGACTATATGTATAATTCCATCTCATTACAAACGCCAATATCATCATCATGTGGTTTTTATTGTGTATATTATATATTGCATAGAGCTCGAGGTCAGAGTATGTTTGATATTGTAAATATATTAAAAAGAAAGGATAGTGGTTTTATTGTAAAGGATTTTGTATATAGACATTATAAACCATTGTTTTATTAAAGTTGTTTTATTAATGTCGTTGTTTTATTAATGTTGTTATTGTAGTAGTTAATTGTATTGTATTGTATTGTTCTTTAGATCCCTTTCAACTGCTGTGGTCATATCGGGATCCCCCTGCCACATTATACTGAAATGGGGCATTCCAGCCCTCCTTCTAACCCTTACATGTGGAGTGCCTCACAGGGTAGCAAGGAGGAGTCCCAATTTTAAAGTCTTAGGTATGACCCGACCGGGATTTGAACCCACGATCTTCCAGTCTCGAGGCGGACACTCTAACAACTAGGCCACCGAGGCTGGTATTGTAGTAGTTAAGTTATATTAGTTAAGTTGTTGTTATATTAGTTAAGTTGTTGTTGTTCAAGTTTGTTAAATAAAACAACCCAAGTTTCAAACAGTCTTGTTTATTGTGTTGGACATACGTTTATTTACAAACTTCTATTTACAAACTTTTATTTACAAATTCTATTTACAAACACTATTTACAAACTCTATTTACACTATTTACAAATTCTTAACTACAAATGCTATTTACACTATTTACAAATTTTTAACTACAAACACTATTTACACTATTTACAAATTCTATTTACACTATTTACAAATTCTTAACTACAAACACTATTTACAAAGTTTACAAACACTATTTACAAACTCTTAATTAACAAAGTCTATTTACACTATTTACAAACTTTTATTTACAAAGTCTATTAACAATCACATTCATTTTTCAATACATTCATCAATGAATGCCATTCCTCAGAATCTAAATTGATATAGGTATCATAGACATTATACCCGTATTTGTAAATGCTATGAAAGCTTACATAACGCACATCACAAAACTTTATCACTTTCACAGTAACAAGTTCAGACAATGTAAAGTCTTAGCCATTCCAGCAGGATTTCAGTCTTTTGTGAAAGATAACATCTTTTTGGGTCAATTACCAAATCGTATTGTCATTGGTCTGGTTCATAATGAAGCCTTTGGTGGATCAGTATTGAGGAATCCATATGATTTCAAACATTTTCATCTGGACTATATGCAACTGTACACGGATGGTGAACCAGTTCTATCCAAACCTCTCAAGCTTGACATTACACAGAACAACTACCTGGACGCTTTTGAAACGCTTTACAAATCGTTTGATCGATTGAATGGTGAGAAAAGTTCCATTATAAAACGGGAAGATTGGCCTAGAGGTTATGCTTTATTTTCGTTTGACTTAACACCGGATTATGATGGCGATGATCATTTCCCCCTGATCAAGCATGGGAATTTGCGGCTAGAAATGAATTTTGCTAGGGCTTTACAACATACCATACTATGCTGAATGTGACAACATTATTGAAATAAGTGCAAATCGCAGCATCCAATTCGACTACAAGTCATGAACACGAAGTAGATTGATGCCATATTGAGTCATGATGTCATGACCAAAGACTTATTTCAAGGCGTGTTTGCCATGGACCAGTTACCATCTTTACAACGCGGCGCCTATGTCATCAACACAGACGATCAAGATGAACCAGGAGAACATTGGGTGGCAGTGTATTATGACAAAGACCCTGCGGAATATTTTGACTCTTATGGACTGTTACCTCTCGATGATCGTTTAGACATGTTTTTAAGAAATGACTATATGTATAATTCCATCTCATTACAAACGCCAATATCATCATCATGTGGTTTTTATTGTGTATATTATATATTGCATAGAGCTCGAGGTCAGAGTATGTTTGATATTGTAAATATATTAAAAAGAAAGGATGGTGGTTTTATTGTAAAGGATTTTGTATATAGACATTATAAACCATTGTTTTATTAATGTTGTTTTATTAATGTCGTTGTTTTATTAATGTTGTTATTGTAGTAGTTAATTGTATTGTATTGTATTGTTCTTTAGATCCCTTTCAACTGCTGTGGTCATATCGGGATCCCCCTGCCACATTATACTGAAATGGGGCATTCCAGCCCTCCTTCTAACCCTTACATGTGGAGTGCCTCACAGTGTAGCAAGGAGGAGTCCCAATTTTAAAGTCTTAGGTATGACCCGACCGGGATTTGAACCCACGATCTTCCAGTCTCGAGGCGGACACTCTAACCACTAGGCCACCGAGGCTGGTATTGTAGTAGTTAAGTTATATTAGTTAAGTTGTTGTTATATTAGTTAAGTTGTTGTTGTTCAAGTTTGTTAAATAAAACAACCCAAGTTTCAAACAGTCTTGTTTATTGTGTTGGACATACGTTTATTTACAAACTTCTATTTACAAACTTTTATTTACAAATTCTATTTACAAACACTATTTACAAACTCTATTTACACTATTTACAAATTCTTAACTACAAATGCTATTTACACTATTTACAAATTTTTAACTACAAACACTATTTACACTATTTACAAATTCTATTTACACTATTTACAAATTCTTAACTACAAACACTATTTACAAAGTTTACAAACACTATTTACAAACTCTTAATTAACAAAGTCTATTTACACTATTTACAAACTTTTATTTACAAAGTCTATTAACAATCACATTCATTTTTCAATACATTCATCAATGAATGCCATTCATCAGAATCTAAATTGATATAGGTATCATAGACATTATACCCGTATTTGTAAATGCTATGAAAGCTTACATAACGCACATCACAAAACTTTATCACTTTCACAGTAACAAGTTCAGACAGTTTCAGTTCATATCCTTCTTCCAAGTCCATCAGCCGCATCAGCCGCATAGGCTGTGTCAGCTCAATGAATTTGGTACTCCGCATAAGCTGTATTCCATGCTCTTTGAATTCAAGCATAAGACTCTTCCCAATCCAATGCTTGCAACAGCGCGTTCCATTCCACTGTGCTGAGGGTGATGATGTCGTAGTGTTCTGTAAGCTCGAGATGTTGGCGAAATTGTACAAACACGTCTAGACAGTTCTGAATCACACGCACTTCTATATCATTTGAAAGGTTAAGCAGAAAGCCGGGTATTCTCAACTTATCTAGATGATCCTTCAACACGGATTGTTCGTCAAGCGATAGTATGATAAACTTTCCAAAATGTCGTAGCACAATGTCATCACATAAGTTTCTCATGTATGAGAATCCGTATGTAATGGGTTCATAATCCAACAAATAGTCTTCCATCTTTTGTTGAACAGCGGATGTTGTATAGCTTCTAGGAATCGTAAGACTGCGTGCCAGTTCTTGATATCAAAGAAGATCAACTGTGCATACGGTGTATCTGGCACAACTCCCTTATAATCCT
This sequence comes from Protula sp. h YS-2021, assembly GCA_949752745.1. Classification (NCBI taxonomy): domain Eukaryota; kingdom Metazoa; phylum Annelida; class Polychaeta; order Sabellida; family Serpulidae; genus Protula; species Protula sp. h YS-2021. The sequence continues at coordinate 52,070,165 of OX457025.1, read as the reverse complement.
TTGGATAATCCTGTAAAAGATTTCTACAGAATGTCACAGTATGTTAGAATCATATTCAGCCACCGTCACTTCCAGTTTATTTTCAAGTCTGCGTTCAAGCCCAGGTTCAAGCGGTATGTTTTTAAAGTCTTTCCACACTTCAGGTTTAAACCGATAAGCAGAACTTCTCCGAGAACCCATTATCACTTCATTCCTCTCATTTACTTTAAGGTAAACACCATCGTTCAACATGAGTGCATTCATGATTGTTACCTTGTTATGACTTGTCGTCTTGTCTGCGAAGCCTTTTATCCACTTCTTTCACCTGCTTCTTCAACATTTTCCATTCAGGTATTGTCAGCAAGATACCCTTTTTCGTCGGACGGTTTTTTCCAGTCCCCTCATCTCTGAGGTATTTGCGAATGTTTACCACACCTTCATTACTGTGTTTCATAATCTTGATATACTTTCCATTGCCTAGAGAAAGCATTCCATACCATGACTGTGGTGTTGGTGCTATCTCCACTTTTAATTTCTTGATGGTAGTGGTAGGATTTTTCACATTCATGTCTTTCACTGTATCAGCAAGAGTATCCATATCCGTTGTTGCAGATCTTTTCCGATTCATGTTGACGCTTCAGTGTTTACACCTCAACTAACTCTACACTTGAAGTGTCTCCCCCTTATATACTGTAATGCCCATGCGCCAAAGTGGAATAGCCATCACTCATCACATATCGCTTGTCATCAAAGGAAGAGAGAGCTACGTTCCTCAACTTCTCCGAGAAAATCTGGTGGTCATGACTTCGAATGATGTATCCTGTTGTCATCGTTTGCGTTTGTTTAAACAAACTGTCTCTATACTGCTGATGTTTCATACGTCTTTGACACGCGCGAGTAATGCCTTTGGCCGTACGTTTTTCTTTCCCACCATACATCATACTGTACATTTTCGGCCGAAGTCCAACAAACTCTTCAATGGGAATGCCCGCCGTCTCATCTTTCATTTTCCCAAGCACTTTCTTGTTCACGTTGGAATGCAGGAAATGATCTGGGGGATAGTCACTTGTGTCGAACAAGTCGGCATCTTCCTGCATATCTTTGTAGATATCTTCCGTTTCTATGTCATAACATAGACTGTCGGTGTCGCTGAACAACAGCTTGGCGTCGGGATACTTGCTCATGGTGTAGTTGTAATGAAAGTGGAACATGAGCACTTTGCTGAGGTCGAGAATGGTGAAGCCGACTTGAATGGGTTTATCCAGAAGCAGATCCACTTTGCGCAAATGTACCGCGGTCAAATCTTCGTTTAAAATTCTAAATTTGTGGAAGGAAGGTTTGGCTACAAGTTTCTTGAACCGCTTTTCCTGGTGAACAAGTTCCACATTCATGCGCTTTCTCACATTTTCCATGGTTTTGCCAAACAAAGAGTTGTTCATCAATTTGAAAAAGTCAAACGGGTTCTTGGCCAACTTTCTCTTTTTCGTGTTCAAGGAGATGTATTTTGCCAACCATTTGCTCTGTGCAAACATGATAACGGTGCACCTTCGTGACTTTCAATCCCAGTGAGACATATTGCTGTAAATTTCTATAATGAAGCACATATTTCTTCTTGTCACACAAGTTGGGAATGAGCTTTTCACTAGGTTTGCCTTTCATGTTCAGATCTTTCCGTAGCTTCTGACTATGCTCTGACAATTCTCCCACCTTAACACATTTCCGTTCTGGAGCCACTGGATAGTGATTATGGTGATAATAAATGGATTGTGGGTATTCTAAATCCACTTCTAAAATGTATCCAATCTCGTCATCTTCATCCACATCCATAAAGTCAATGGATTCTGGCTCGCTCACCCACATAAATCCACTTTCCGGCATGCTTTACGACATGGCCCAGCCATACAAGTTGTTTGCATCCAGGTACGTCAAGTAGTTGGTTGGTTTCGTGGGATCGTAATCTGCTACGTAGGGGTTATTTGCTTTCGCATGCTTGTGTGTGATGACAGATATTCCTCCACATAGACCTTGTTCAACCATTTGGTACATGTCAATGTCGTTGATCAATTCCAATTTCACCTTTGTCGCTTTCAACATGGCATCCCACGACAGTCCTGGCGCTGTATAGTAGTGAGCAGGATCTAATTCATACATGTTGAGACATACGTGACGAAAGTTTTCAAACACGTCAGCCAGCAAACAACACATCTGATTTCAGGTATAGGTCATGGTATTCGCCAAATATAGTACAGTGGAATGTCTCCCACACATTCTGCGTATAATCCTCATCGCTAATGTCTTCTTCACTGAGCAGACTGTAAAACTTGTCCTTGGACGGCAGTTGTGTTTCAGCAAACTTGGATGGCTCATCCACGTAATCGTAGGGGTACACTCCCTTTCTCAACAGTAAATCTTGTTGGTCGCTATCGTGAATGTGTGACGTCATGTTATCAAAGTTGTCTTTCCCTTCTGCTGCCAGGTTGGATACCAACTTCTTTAGAGAGGTACTCATGAACTGATAACTGTCTGTAAATTTCAGATTGCTCATGGTGAATGCAATATATTTCTCAACGGTGTTGGGAATGACTGTAATCGTCTCATTTTTGAACTTTCCAATTTCTTCCATGATCAAATGGCTGTCATAGCCTCGTTAATTGTGGAAAAAGACAGGAATGATGAAAGAATCTTTCACATCCTGCTTATCCTTTCGAAGTCGAAATTGCAAATTGCATTCACGATGTGCAGCTCCACGGCATTTGCCATTGATATGGTCATGATCTCTCACACGATCTGCTCCTAGAGGTTCATGACAAATGTAGCAATCGACAGCGTTCTTATAATGCTCTTCATCTTCATGAGTCATGACCATTGTCTTTGGCTGTAGCAAGCCATGCACAATACGATCACGCTCATTCACCATATGGTCTAAAAAGACTTTCACAGCATTGTCTCCTCGATACACGACTGGGGCACGTTTATCATACTGGCTCACAACCACATAGGCAAAGCTGTTTGGACGATGATGCTGATACCTAACTTCTTCATGCTTTTTCGTAAAACATTCAAAGTCTGCATAAATGACAAACGGCGCTCGCTGTTGTTTGGCTACATTCTTAAACTTGATAAACGGTTCCTTGGGGAATAATAAACGTTGTGCTCAATGCTTGCCACACACTTCACGATGCTTGTCTAACAGATCTTGTCGTATAAACCCGTGAAGACAGTTGAAACAATAAAAAGCTGCTCAATCATGTTTTGATCGATAAGCCATCAGTCTGCTGAAATTCTTGATGAGGCAGTAATGCCTTGTCTTATCATTGCCAATCAAAAGCAAGTTGATTTCTCTGGCGATGGTGTTTCGACTCAGTTGTATGGGAACAACTACATCATGTTCATATCCAAACACGTTGATGGACACATCATTCTCCTTTTCAAACTTTGGAATGTCTGTAATCGGTGTTGGAAATGTCATGCCTTCCACCTTCAATTCGTTCTCAAATGGTTTGTATTGATTCAGACGCTGTGGGTCATTGCTTGTTGAAGGGTGAAGGTGAGCCAATACAGACCATAAGAAACACTTGTTGTCTTTATTATGAATGTTTAACACAGCCTTTGTACTCTTTACTTTCTTCGGTAGTGGGATATAACTGCTCGCTCCCAGTGGCGCTGACGTAGCTGTATGTACTTCAATGAATAATATGTTATCCAACACCCAGCCAGAACCTTGTCGCTCATGTTCATCAAACCTGGTAAACAATTCTTTATAGGCTTCTTGCAAGTCCTGCTCAATATCTGCTGGATTGTATGCTGCATATGTTGGACTGCTGATAAAGGAATTATCCACGTGTTCTACCATAACGCCTTCAGCATTCGCCGTCAGTTTCTTGAAGAGTGCATGTACGTCAATATACCATTTCATGCCATGGTTTAACGTTTCTAACAAATGTCTCTTGATTCGATTCTCTTGTTGTCGCATTTCATGTAGTAAATCCGATCCATCTTCAGGCTCAAACCGTCTTTCCTGTGCGTTTCCACCAAGACTCACTCTTCTGCCTCTACCTACTTGTCCTGTCTCTTTCTTTCTTTGTTCTTCATGAGACACATTTTCACATGCATGTGTCTCAAATGCATCCAAAGATGGAAGTATCTTTGCACATCCACAGCAGAGGACTGGATCAGGTCTGATAATGCCATCTTGTAATGTCTTTCGTCTCTTGGCTTCAATCTGCTCAACAAGCTCTTCACGAGCACGTTTCATCCTAACTGGTTTGCATGTATGTGCCACGAACAATTCTAGATATGAAAATGTCACATCGCAATCATGACAGTAGACTGTTGCCATCGTTGTTGCTGTTGCTGTTGCTAGAACTGAAATGAAGTAAAATATACGTTTCACTCTTCCTTTAATACCACTCCGATGATGTGTAACTTGCTCAAACTGGTTTATAAAGGTTCAATTATGCAAATAATCAAAGTTTGTTTACAAATTTTGTTTACAAAGTTTATTTACAAAGTTTTAATAACTAAAGTTTGTTTACAAAGTTTGTTTACAAAGTTTCAATGAGTTTCAAATATGCAAATAACTAAAGTTTGTTTACAAAGTTTGTTTACAAAGTTTGTTTATAAAGTTTGTTTATAAAGTTTGTTTACAAAGTTTGCTTACAAAGTTTTAATAACTAAAGTTTGTTTACAAAGTTTTAATAACTAAAGTTTGTTACAAAGTTTGTTTACAAAGTTTCAATGAGTTTCAATTATGCAAATAACTAAAGTTTGTTTACAAAGTTTGTTTACAAAGTTTGTTTACAAAGTTTGTTTATAAAGTTTCAATGAGTTTCAATTATGCAAATAACTAAAGTTTGTTTACAAAGTTTGTTTACAAAGTTTGTTTATAAAGTTTCAATTATGTAAATAACTAAAGTTTGTTAACAAAGTTTATTTATAAAGTTTGTTTACAAAGTCTCAATGTGTTTCAATTATGCAAATAACTAAAGTTTGTTTACAAAGTTCACTTTTTTATTTATAAAGTTTCAATAAACACTTACCGAAATGGTTGTCACTGGCTGTCACTGGATGTCATCCCTTATATACCACTGTGATGTGATCCAATTGTGGTGTGTAACTTTTGCTCCACTTATCGATACGACTGTCACTGTTGTTGTCGGGTGCTCATCCCTTATATACCCCTCTGATGTGAGCAAATTGTGGTGTGTAACTTATGCTGACTTGACGAAATGTTGCTCGCCGGGGGGGGGGGGGGGTCGGTACATAGTATGTCCTAGGGGGGGGGGGTCGGTACATAGTATGTCCGTGGGGGCGGTCCACAGTTTTTACCATAGAGTCTCTCCCGACTGCCACCTAGGGGGGGGGGTGGGGGAAGTTCATCACTTTTTTACCCTGACAGCCTGTTGCCATGGTTACGTCGCCCATGACGTCACTATGGCGTCACAATGATTGACAGGTGACAGCGAGCTTAATTGACTTAATTGACTTAACTGACTTAATTGATCACGTGATTGATGACGTCACGATGATTGACTGCGGCAGAACTGTCATTATCATACTACTCCGCCCGTTTGAATGGTCGTTGGAATGGCCGCCCGTTTGAATGGCCGCCCACTATCCCTATAACGTCATTATGACGTTCATATGACGTTCATATGACGTTCATATGACCTCCATATGACCTCCATATGGCCTCCATAACACGTCCATAACACGTCCATATGACGTCAATATGACGTCAATATGACGTCACTGTTTTCGGAGCCCCATGGGGCTCCGAAAACACCTCCTGACGTCATTATGACGTCACTTCCTGTTTTCGGAGCCCCACTTTCCCCCTACTCAGCTGTGGTGTCTTTTTAAGCCAACAAACGTGAGAAAGGTTTATGTATCACAGGTTCGCATGGCGTGACAGATGAAGGACTAAAGCGAGCCTGCTACATCGTCCGCTTCATGCTGGCGGACCGATATGACATGCGTAACATGTATTACAAGTTATGGGGGCGTGTCAGCTTGATTGGTGACCAGGAAGAACAGTGCGATCTGCCAGAATACCGCCACTTACAACCGCATGACGAGTGGAACAAGAGGGTACGCGGCCTTGGAGCTACTCTCTACATTCCAACAACGTCCGTCGGGGACGACAATTTGCGCTGCTCCTTTTCTGACAGGTAAACACTAATTTTCCGTAACCCTGTATAGTACAAACATTCCGATAAGATTATGCCGCTCTCGTGATAAAACACATTCACGCGAGCGATATGGATGTAAGCAAAACGTATATAAGTCACATATATGTTAAAAGTTGTGTGTCATACCCCCTAGCGGCACATCCCAGTTTTCCGAAGCATTAGTCCGAAGTACAGGAATTCCGAAGTTCAGAAATTTGAAGTCCAAAGCACTGATATTCCGAAAGAGGAAGGTTCACTTCTTTGAAGGCTCATTAGTCCGAACCCTCAGTACTTAGAAAATTGAGAAGTACGCAGGTGAATTACCCCGAAAGACTATTATACCGAAGACTAAGTTTTTTTGAAAAGGTAACTGTTCTGATAGTGGTAAAGTAAAGGGATTTTATCAGTTTGCTGCTTCTGCCTGGTGTTGTATGTTAGGGTTCGGGTGGCAAGACAATTGGTCATCGAGGATTTTTCTCGGTGACGTTGGTCACCGCCATTTGCAATGTCAATTCAGTAAGAGGGTGGTGTTTGTTGGGGGATAAGGACTCACGATTTCCGTCTGCGTCCCGAAAATTTAACAAAAATTAGAAACTTGCCCTCCAACAGCAATCACCCATTGGCGACCTTCTTCGATATAATGTCCGTTACGTGGTGGCAGGATTAATAAAATATCTATGTAACAACCTAAGGATATGCTTGTATGATAGCGATCAGCAACAATGTTAATTTAAAAGAGACTGGTATCACACTTGCTTGTGTCTGTTACCTTCAGGCATCAAGAAACCTGCCTCCAGTTAAATTTTCTTTAAATTTATGAAATTCTTTGACGTAATAACATATGTCAAATATTTATTTTAAAAAAATTAAGCCCTTTTATTTTCAATTTGTTGTTTTAGGGGAGCTTATCGATTCTGTTTTTTTTTTAACGTTAATTGGAGAATCGTTAAGCCTGGGAAAAGTGAACACATTTTTGTATACAACAGGGATGTGTACCAAAAATCAGCACATGGATAATTGCTTTGTGTGCGATGGAAGGTAAAAAGGTTTTAACCACAACCCCATCCAACACCTTAGAAAATGCGGCAAATGTATGTGGGTCATTTTGTAAAACAAGATAAGTAAGGCCGCACCTACTCCCCAGCTCAGCCCCTCTCCCCAAGAGAATAAACATAATGGTATCTTACAGCGAAAAGGTGTGCAAATCGAATCAGTATCCATCTTTCAAACCGACAATCGAAATCTGGATTTCATACCACAAGGCAGTCGGGCAAATAGTCTTCAACGGTGGGGGTGAAGAGTCCGCAAGAAATGGGGCAAACAGTCCAAATGAAAAGTTTGTGAATAGTTTGTGGAACGATGTCTAGAAAGTCGTTTAGGTTCTTTAGGATCTCAGGAGAATATCAGAAATATAGGAATACTACATGACCAATAATGACGTGTTTCCTTGTCTTCTCTCTTGATCATGTTGTGTTCCTTTTATCGCGGATTGGATTTCAATTTAAATTGCACTGCTTGTACTAAAAAAACAAATTACGCTACTTCACTGACGCTACGCAGCAGTTTACGTCCGCCGTATCTAAACATTCTGTTGCTACCACAGTATTTTAATGGCAAATTAATGAAACCCCCCAAGCACTTAGCTTAACATTTGCGTAAATACAAAAAGACATAATAACAATACAGCCGGGGGATTGTGCCCCAACTTGTTACCATGCGGTTCCAGGACTTTTTGAAACGTTCTATAAACGAGGAATGCTAATTATGAAATAATCTACCTTCTTATTAAATAAACGCGAACTACAGTTCTTAAAAACCCTTTTTATGGGAAACGCGAGGTAATCAATAAAAATTAACTCCCCCTTTTAATAACATGGATCACGTCTGGCCTCAAAATCAACCCCCTTTTCCACGCATTTTATGAACACGCATGGTAATGCAAATGATACCACATGCAGGGGAATACGGCCACCAAAAATCTGAAATGGGCTGGACGCGCTCAGAACAGAACTGGTATGAAAATGGCACACAAAATATTGGCCAAAAACTGGTAAACTCACGCAATAATATTGGAATTAAATTCGATTTTACATTTAATTAACAAAGCTAGCGCTTTATTTCGTAAAACTTTTTTTGTTGAGTAAAAGCGTAGTTCGATTTCACCACCTTTAGACGGGATTTCCCTTGTTTATGCTAATCAACTCATAAATTATGAATTGAACTTTCCTACACGTGTAAGCGTACAATGTAAATTAAACATTGCCAAAATTGCACTTGGCCCATATTTTTTTACCTTAGTACCCCGCCGCCTAAGCGGGTGTGCCGTGAAATGAAATAGGGCCCGTGTAAGAGAATTCTAAAGGTGGAGAACGCGAACTACGCTTTTACTTGTAAAAATGGTTTCACGAAATCAAACGAGTTTTACTTCGCAAAAGATAACGCGCGCCTATATCCACATTTAGACGGGATTAGAAACCCGCTGGGCCCGCCTCTTGTAGAAAAATTCTTTCATTACGGACTACACTTTTACTTTTTATGTGTTGAACGAGAGTAAATAAAAGACATCAAAGTACTTTTGAGGTTTCTAATGACTGTTCTGCAGATAACAATATCGATGCAAAATCTACTTAAAGTAAAAGCCAATAACAAGAAAGAACGAATGAGTTCTGCATATTAGCTAGTGCTACAAACTGATATAACTATTAAAATGCAAAGTACATAAATTCCACTAAAATCAAATGCAAAATAAAAGCTTTCTCAAAATCAAGTCATCTCGCAGTGAGAGCAAAATAAATATACCAAAACTCTACGACAACGTTTGAGAAGCAGAGAAAATGCCTCTACCCACTTCTCCAGACGTGACCGACAGCTTGACCATACAGAGCCACACACTAGCCAAACAAATCGAAGAAACTGTCACAGCCATAAAATTCTTGAGAGCTAGTTCTTTTGGGGCTGCTTTCCACCTCTGTCCTTGGACTTGGGGGATTTGCTGGAAGCTGTGCCCTTGCTTGCTTGTCATGGCTCCTCTGAATCTGGCTCTCACCGTAGTTCTTGCTGTAACAGACGGAGAAACAGGGTTAGAAATGATCTTTTTTCAGCCAAAATAAATGGGCCAATGGAATATGATCATGTTCATTCATTCTGGGTGAATTCTTTTAAGTAGAATTTAATTAAGGTTTTCGGAGAAGACCAACAACCTGTACGTAAAATGTTACCTGGAGAAATATTTGCAAGGCGTTCAAAGAGGTAGCTATCTGCTTCACTTGATGAGCTTTGATTTTACAATCTGACAAAATACTCAGGTCTGACTGAGCTTATCATACGCTTCTAAGATCACACGTTTGATATATTTAGACACATGTTCAGAAATGTCTTTGGTTTCTGTTATGTCTGAAAGAAGTGAGTAATGCTCTTTGGCTTGGTGCTCAGTACACTTGGGATCACTCAATGTATTTTCTCCTCTTCCTCCCCTGACGCCAGGAGAAAGATAAACTTCAGTGTAGCACATCTGGGAGAGATTGTTTGTTCCTCAAAAATGTCCCTCTCTGACAGAAACCAATGGACCGACCCCAGATCCTACCCGCACCACGTTTGACCTGCATAATATGCTTATTCTGTTGGAGGCTGGACAGTGCCTTTGGCAATTTTTGTCACTGTGAGAACAGTTGGGCAGCGTCACTTGACATTTTGTTAATGCAAAAATATCCTCAAAAATTTTTTCCGTTCTCAACAATTCTGTATGATATATATTCCGCTGACATAAAACATTAAAATATATTTCGCTTAAATCACTTGGAAGAAATCCTAGGGGATAGCCATGCAAATAGACCAACCCCCAAATTGTATATCCCATTCATTGTAGTATGTTTATTTTTCGGTCAATTGATTCCTCAAAATACTGAGCGTTGGGTAAAATAGACTTTCGGAATACTTCGATTTCGAATTATTATTTCTTTTGACTGCGGTAATAGATCCCCGATATATTAAACATTCTGGACTTCTGGTCCTACGGGTTAATTGAGCTCTTATCTTACTACTGAGCTTTTGGATTGTTGATTTATTCTGAATATTGAGGTTTCAGAGTTTTCAAGACCGACAATTTGTTTGCCTTAGGTAAATGTGCCCGAAATAGGTGTTTCAAATATTTTTAAAGAACTCTGGGAACTGTAGAACTAGTGGGACTTTTGATTTTCGGATTAATGACTCCTATTTTTGACTAACTAAATTTCAGTTTCGGAGTACTAAGATCTAACCCCTTGGCATAATGGACAGTCTCCAAAAGAAATTAACATGAAAACGAACGATGATATACACTCAACAAATATTAAAACGCAACGCACATTTAATACCTTAGTTTTTACATAGTCGGATTCTGATCACTTTCTATGGAAGAATATGCTTCCAAACAAGGTGTTAATTGAATCTGTTACATTTTCTTGGCTAATACTCGATTATCGGGAATTAAAGGCTGCAGGGCGTAAGTACCACCTTTGCCTCGTGGTACTCTTTTGCATATTGAAGTAAAAATTGAACTAACATGGTTAAAATGGCAAATCATGGTCGGCACGTTGTAGGAAGTGCCAATCTGATCTGGCATGCCTAAGTAATGCCAAGACTGACCGCTATTCAGCGCGAACGCGAACGCGTGGGTGCTCCAAATTGGAAATTCTATCTCATTTATTGCTAGAACTTCTGGAGTGCCAAATCCAGAGTGACATGCCTTAGAACCCATATGGGCCCACCGAAGATCGCGGGTTACTACTCCAAGGCAGGACCAAAAAATACGTCTATCACATCTCCGACACCGTTTTCTCCTGGCAACAGTCACTGCCAGACAGACCCCTGGGACCAACAATAACCGGTTCTGTAGCTAGACTGTGAAAAAACCGACTACCTCGATACGATTTGCGCTCGAGCCGCCACCATCGAGGATTGTTGTTAACTCCCGTTATATGCTTCTCCACTGAACAAACAGACAATGTAACCAAGTCCTTTTACCGATGAATTTCGTTTTTGATTGAACTACGCCGACGCCTGCACTCAAGAAAGAGGACGATGGGGCAGTCAAAGTGTGACAGTATGCGCAGGCATATCGTTCGCCCATTGCACTGAGCTCCGTTTTGTCAACAACATTCTTAACGCTGAACAGTATCAAGAACAAATTTGGGAGCAATCGGCGGACCCTTTTGTTCCTCAAAATGATCTAACCCTACAGCAGGATAACAATGTCCTCATTCCGCGAGAGCTATGCAGCAGTATTCTCAAGCGCAAAAGGTCCGGGTCTTGGCGTGGCCCGTTATTTCGCTTGATCTTTCTTTGATCGAGCACGCGTGCGATACGCTTGGAAAAGCGGTACGCGAGTTCAGCATCCCGCCTGAGACATTGTCAGAGCTTAGACAAGCGCTTGTGGAGTCGAATCGCATTCCACTTCACAAAAATACAGAATTTGATGAGATCCGTGTGACACAGTTTAATCACAGTAATGGGCGCTCGTAGACGACACATTCAATATTAAGAACGTATGTTTGATAAAGTATGTCTGTCTGGCAGTGACTGTTGTCGCTTGTAACGCAAAGTCGACTTTGTTTTCAGAAACACAAAGTTTAACATCAGCTACTAATGTATGTAATTATACTGAGACTTAATTTATTTACTAATTTCTCACATAATGCATTTTGAGGGTTTAACTTGCGTTTTTACATTTGTTTATGTTCTGTCTGACGTCATTTACATTGTGATCAATGATTTAATTTCTGGGATATTAATGTTGAAAAAATACAAGTTAATTAGATCTGTTTGATTTAATGAGATCTTTATTTATACCTTTATTTACATCAAAAATTAGAGTTGAAGTTCAAAATAGCATTCCGATAAATTGCAATTAATTTTGATCAGATGAATTCTGTTATCTGGGTTACAATTATTTAACACTTGGTAAGTCAAAGATTTGTTTCTCTTCTGACCAAAGTGGAAGCAGGACCATCAAATTTTGAACATGTCTAGTACGCTAGTTAACAATGATGCGTTGCATCAACATTGGAAAGACGTCGCACTTGACGTCGGATCAACGTCGGGTTTGGTTATTTATGAAGATCGAAAAAGGTCTACCTTCCGAAGCTACATGGACGTCGATTACAGGTTGCAAGTGTGACTCGAAACACCGTCATCTCCCCACGTTATATAGGTGCCGGAAAAATAAAGTTGAACAGGCGTCAAGAAGGTGACTTTGCATAGACGTCGGGAAAATATTAATCTTATAGTGTGGCTACTCTGTCACAGTGCCTCCACCTGTGGGTCAACCAGATATGAATGAAGTAGATTTCCGTGGGCATTTTCAAAAGTAGGCGGGAGAAAAACTTGTCCACTCTAGAAATTCTCATATTTTAGGTCCCCGTTTTGCTCATCTTTCAAACAGAGAGCCGAATGGCAGCTCTGTCACATTGGAAGGGGCAGTCGACTTCAAAAACTTTGAAATGTCAAACTATTTCTTGTGTGTTCTTGCGAATAAAGTGGACATTTTCAGACCATAAAATGTTGTAAGGCATTTGCTTGCAAAAAACCATGATACGTGGAGCTAGGCAGGCATGCCGTGGAGCTAAGTGATTCTGGGAGGGGAGGTCGGAGATACCATTCCCTTAGGTTAGTAGTCATGTTTATTTTTTCTAGAAAGATTTCAAATTCGTAAAAAAATATTCCTTTCAAAACAGGCATGTCTGTAAAGAAAATGAAACCAAACACCCATTGGATACTTTTAAAAATTCACTCGAACAAAAAATTTGATATGCTAATGTTATTTTTGGCCAAGTGTTTAATGTTTCGCTTTTGTGAAATTGGTGTTATTTTATTAATTATTTCATTATTTCATTTATTAAAACCACCAAAAATATGAAAACCTCGCAGAATAGTTTATCATTTAACTTGTAAACGATAACATTATACCTATATTCGAAATTCTGACAAACAAATACATTAAGACAGCTGAGATCATACAATTATATTTATTTTAATAGAAGGCCTGAAGGTTGTGCACTTTTACAGCATTTCAGAAATTTACATATCTTTTTCGTTAGATTAAACATAGGGTTGATAATATAGGTCCACTATTCCATGGTATGGTATTTTCTTAATTTAATTTTTTACTGTTAGGTCCGCCTGGTATTGGTCTGAGAGCTTCATGTCCCGGAACTGTTTCGTGTCGGATCCAGTGACTAAATCTTTTACAAGATGCTTGTTTACACTACAACTGTTCTGCAGAGGATTGTCATATTTTCAGATATCACTTACAGGACGTGATCATTCACGAGTTCATGCACAGCCTGCACATGCTCTGTGTGCCCTACACAGTGACCGGCGCCTACAGCACTATCAATGCCCTCTACCGCTCACAGGTGCTTCAGGGCGGCATGTACAACGGCACATACATGGCTCAAAACGCCCGCGAATACACGGTAATTCCCAGCTGTCTCCTCAGTTATGCTCAGTTATATGCCCTCAGCGATGTCTCTCCAGTGATGTCTTCTCATTTATGTATCCTAGTGATGCTGAGTTATATCCCCTAAATATATCTCCCCAGTTACGTCTCTTCAGTTATGTCTACTCAGCTATGGCTCCCCAGTTATGTATTCTCAGTTGGACTAAACTGCATAATGATTTTTAATGATCAAATGTTAAGGAAGGTATCTCGAGCATAATGTAAGGCTGCACACATGTTCGTTTTGAGCTAAGATACAGTTTCGGAGTACACAACAATGCATGTGGTAACGACGGTGGATAAAAAGGTAATGCCATGAAGTAATCCGATTCCCATTCAGTTGTAACTGGTTGCGAGCATTCGGCTCTATAATGAAGGCAAAAGGCTACGTAAAAATTAATTTCCAAATATTTGCGAAAGGAAAGACCCACAAAAAACTGTGTTCTTTGCTGTGTTCAATATCACGCACATTTCTTCGTTATGCTCTTGTAGTCTCGAGTTGTGCTTAATTTCACGTTTTATACAAATAGAACGGATTTTGCAAATGTTGTAGGTGTATATTGTATTTAACCAACTCTAGAAAAGCATCGTCCGTATCTTTTCTCGCCAGAAAAACGGCATAGAATTGGGCGTCCCTGAACTCAGTGATCCCCTTTTTGGGCGACTTACCCTTTTGCCTCCCAACTGCCACTTTGAATCCTCGCCCCCAAGACGTGGAAGCCAGAGGAGGACGAAGAGGGGGAAGACCATTGACAAAAACCTCTATCGGGGGGGGGGGGGGTCTCTGAATTTCGAAATTTCGTATCAGGATGGTGAGGCACTCGTCCTGACCTGGACCGTACCCCGAAGCATTGCGCAGGGTTGCCCCAAGACCGACTCTATAGCCCTCTATGGTGCGAACACCTGATTTGCCTACCTCGTATAAATATATGAGAAAATCGGCTGTTGACAGCACCGTGACGCTACTTTGTCGGTTTGCTTGCGGAGACACCACCTCTTCAAACACTTTCTATTGAGAGTCATACCATTTTAGTACCGCCCCGATGATATTTTGCGTTCGCTTTGTTTGCGATCCACTTTTTGTCAATCATTCCGTTGCAGCGACGGAATGTGGAGGTTTAAGGTCTTCAGCTGCGCATGATAGTGATTCCAGTGACAGAGATCCCTGGCCTCAAATGGAATCTGTGCTAGCGGCTCCACCAACCTTATTAGTTATCTGTGTTACAGGGTATCTTTAATTTCAGGGTAAGTACACTTACACTAGTGTAAGTATACTTACACTAGTGTAAGTATACTTGTTCTGACATGGTCAGGGTAAGTATACTTACACTGAAAATTTTCAGTGTAAGTATACTTACACTGAAAATTAGGCGTGAAAAAAATTAAAGATACCCTGAAATGAATGTTAACCATGGAGATGAGCAAATACTGACCACCAAGAGTGTTTTCAACTCTTATTTTATTCTATATAAAGAGTCATATCCCAACAAATAATATCTTGCAATAGCAATTAAGTCATCAAAGTTCTAATCAATGTTCACGTAAAACTTCACATCATATTAAAGATCGTGAATAACATTTTATTCCATATGAACTCGACCATTATTAACAAAATATTCACAAAAGTAATAGATGCTTTTCATCAGTATAACATTGTTTAACATATCATTCAATTGCAATTAACTAAGCCCTCCTGTAAATACTTTTACAATCTTAACATCTTATTCAGTTGCAATTTTTCAATTGCTTTTGCAACCAGCTCTTGTTACCACATGTCAGACTCGAATAGCAGCGCGAGTTACACATCACATTTGCTTTGTAGCATTTACAACGCTTTGTTCTACAGCTTTTGCTACCTGCACAATAACATTTAACGAAACCTTGCCCACCATACTTTGATTCATACTTGACCGCTTCACGAAGTGACACATTACAGGTAAGATTTAAGTCGGTTTCGCTGAGTAGGATATGCTTGCACAGGTCAAACTGATTTCTGGTGCATTTCCCCCTCAATATACAACCTCTAACTGCTATGACGTACAAGTCATTTTCATCGCGACTCCTAATCACACCCAAAATATTTCTAGGGTCGCACCTACCACGATCAACAAGCGGCATGGTCTCTTGATCACTTTTTCCACATCTCCACAAACAAGCACATCGTACTTTTTTAAGCACGAGTCGTTGTCTGTTATTTTTTTGGAGTCGCCTCTTTCGCCTCGTAAAAATTCTTCGTAAAAGTAGATTTGGATTTGGAGGGGTTTATAATTTGGAGGGGTTTATATGGTGAAAATGTAATCAATCAAACACCGGAGCAGCAATAGGAAGGGAGCGAAAAGTTCAATTCCGGTTCCATTCATTGCAAAGTTATCACAAGCTAGTTATTTAAATTATATGCCTTCAATGAATCTTCAATTGTAATTATTTACTTGTGATTTAATAATTAAAGACTACAATACAAAATTCAATTAACAATTGCAATGTGTCCTTAATAGGTGTTTTGTTACAATAAAAAAACCTGTGATGTGATAATTACAGATCATGTGAGGACCTTTCATGTATAATTGCAATTTACAATAACGTGCCTTTAATGGGTGTTTAGTTACAATAAACCACTTGTGATGTGATAATTACAGTATATGTCCCTACCGTTTAAGCATAACTGCAATTTAATGGCACTATTGGTGGAGATTTGCTCATCACGATATTTAACCTTTATTTCAGAGTATCTTTAATTTTTTCACGACTAATTTTCAGTGTAAGTATACTCAGTGTTCTCCACCACTCGACTTATTCTCTGACCTCTGCTTGTGTGACCAACTCTGGAAGTGGCAGAAGCGTAGTCTGCCCAACTGCGTTTTCTTGGTCGCCCCAACAGCCTCTCTTCTGGTGGTAACGCCAAGTCGCCGTCTCTGAGCCCCGCTGCTACAAGGTTCTGTATCTTCCACATACGATCTGTTGTCGGGTGCCTCTCGTAAAAACGAACTCATCTCAGAGAAAACACGATTACCTGGCGTGGCTGCAACCCATGCCGCTCACACCCTCTCCACACCCTCTCCACACCTTCGTTATGTGTTGACACGTATCTGTGTTGAACGATGGCGTTTGCAACATGCAGTTCAGGTGTTTGAGGTCTATGCCTGCATGCCTGCTATAGGTAAAGGGTTTGAGAGCTGTATCTTTGCCGTGATACTTTATAAAGTCACAACAGTTGCGCAGACATTAGAAAAATTCTTTGGCAAAGTTTTCTCCTGGTGTCTGGGTTGACTGTCAGCGCAAAAACAATACCGGACGCCGCGTATTGATATCGGTGTTGTCGAGGTGTCGTCGTCTTCCGGTACAGACTTCGTCCTCTGGGGGTTTGCTGCCTCCGCCGCACCTTCTTCGCTTGATCTGTGCAGTAGTGGTGGTCCTTGGATATGGCGTCCAACAGTGTCCCGTTTTTTAGTAAATGTATGCAACGGCCATCTAACTTAAGCATCAGGCTTTCAGACGTGTAGGGCGCGCGCCTAAGCTGAAAGAATTTGTCTTGCGACAGACAACATTTTTGCAACATCATGTCGCGTCTTGGTTGTACTGTAGATTAATAAAGTCTTGTTAAAATGTTACAAGGCAAATGATGATTTTCGGACCATTTTTGTCTCCGAGCCTTCTGTCGTGTTTACAACTGTCTGACTAAAAGTTTCACTAACAATGGTACAGGTAGGCTCGTTCTTGCCGATGCTTCAAAATACGCTATGGCCTTATCTCTCATATTGACATATCATCTGTGTTTTACTGCGGGAGCTATGCAGGTGCGCATTTCGGAAAATGTAGTGGTGAGAAAGGTATCTCATCGTCGCACGGTCTGCGACCCGTTTTCATTGCTCCCATCTTCGATGAAAAGTCCAAAGACAAAGACGGTGACGAAAATATTGGGGACCCTGATTTGCATTATCTGATGCTTTGGCAGTTTCGTTCGTTGTTGAACTAGTTACTGTGCAAACTGAGATTTCGGTGATGGGGATCTTTACCCCGCATTTATGATAAATGTGATAGATGTATTATGCTGGCAAGCTCGTGCAACGATAACCTGGAATCTTGTGCAGGCGATTGTGCGGTTTCTTTTTGTCTCTGTAGATTTTTGTCGATGGAGACTTGAAACGCATTGCCGTTATTGACTATCCGAAGCTTTGCACTCGTCCTGCAGGAGCGTACCCTCCAGAATGGACATTTTTATCCACAGCAGGCGTGCCTGTTGATGTTATCTCCCACAACTACTTTTTTTGTCTATTACGCAGCTTTCGCAGCCTCAGCCTGTTAATAACTTTCCACTGCATAGGCGATAAATATTGACAAACTTTATACTAACACTTCTATCGCAGTTTTGACCTATGAAGTGCATGGAGCACTCCTATCAACAGTGGTCTGGTCTTCTTTCAATCCGTCGTGTCCACACCCGATCTTTTTTAGCATGGCCCGAGCATGTCTGCAACAAAGTGATGGCGTGTTAACAAAAGATCGGTTCTGAGCCCGACAGCGCAGTTCTTCACAGCCTGGGGTACCACAGAATGATGGTGCTGTGGGTCCTTCCCCTTGTATATGGCCTCTCTATTTGTTCTCTACTCTTATGGAAACGCGAGAAAGCGCCTAGAGCTCAACTGCGCATATTTTAACCACCCGACATGTCCTGGCTACGGGAAGCGCGGCAATCAGATAAAAAGACGTCTGCTCGTGCTGAAAACATTGGCAAAACTGTTGAAGCTGCAGAAAATCTGAAACCCGAATTGTGGTGTGGATACACGCCCTCTAAAACCTATTTATAGCTCTAGTTCCTGAAACCTGTGATCGACGAGAAATCGGGCTCAACATTATAGGGAAGGTCTGTCGATTAATTTGCGATGACCCTTCTCCCTGTACTGGTGTCTTCGCTCCTCAAGCTGAGACCAAATAATGATTCCTTCAATTTGTCAGCTCTGACAGCAACAAACGGTCACATATCACTTCGGTACTACTGAACGCCTTTCAAGTAGAACTGGCATAATTCTTTCAAGAATCGGAGCTCCATCCCTAAGTTCAGGAACGTCAGTTCTATGCAGTTGCGGGCGAGAAAAGAAATGAATGATACTGTTGTATTTGCAATAACAAAAACACCTCATATTAAGTTCTCAAGTTCACCAAAATCTGATATCACTATTTTAAAACTTACATTTATCTAAAAACTATTTAATAATTTGAATACTTCCAAAAACACATTTATTTATTTATTTATTTCGGGCGTGTTTTTCTTCCAGGCTGTTGCCGACCAGATGTTTTTCAATTCATACGATCAGGGCGATTACAACTTTTTCCAAAACGGCATTGAATTTAAGTTGGAGGATAAGACAAGCTTCTATGAATACGATCGAAAGCTCTATGATGTGCTCAGGAATATCCACGTATGTAACAACCAGTTCGTTGACCGCTGCCAGTGGCTCGGTAAGCCAAATTATCTATCCCGCTTTGAAACATATGCTTAAATTCTTCGACACAGTATACATTTAATACGCATATAGTTTTCATACGTAAAATCACGAGTTTCATAGGTCTAGGAAGGCGACGCCGAATAAACATTTACAGAGCGACGGTGTACAGGCGTCAGAAAAGAGTCCTGTATGAGTCCTGTATGTATCACGCTTGACATAACACGGTCACCTTTCCATCTATGCATCCTCGCTCTTTTTTAACCCGTGTGTCAAAATGTGAAGACACTTCTTATATCTATTTTCCAAATGTGGAGATAAAGAATCTGCACGCAACTCATTCTGGTGTTTAAATTTTCATTTTAGCATTTTCGAGCAGGCCTTTTTTATTTATTTGTTGGTTGGGTGTCGGATCCCCAGCTTCTATAAAATGTTATGACGACGCTTGCCGTGTTGGTTGTTACTTTAAAACAACCGAGTGCCACTTTTTAACAAGGGGCGCGACCTAAAATGGACGTTGGTTAGACTCCGCAGATTTTTCATCTATTGGATTTTTGGAAAAATAAATAGGTTTAGTTTACGATTTGAAATCGCGCATTTTTAAGATTGTAAATTTTGGTGGTTTCACCAGAATGTGATTTGAGCCGGTTTCAGTTGGTCGCGACAGGAAAGAGATCGCTATGCTCGCGAATTGAAACGAACTACAACATCGCGACGCTTGACGCATGCGCAGAATACACATGCTCACGGCTTGGCACTGCTTTCAATTACAAAGTAAGGCAAATACAATATTTTCATAACCGCCAATAAGTAAAATTATTGGGGATTTTCAGTCTCTGTTTAAATTAATTTGTGAAACTATATGCAACAGACATAAAAAATTGACCACTGAAAGCTATAGCACACGCTATGGCAGCTCACAATGTAGCCTCGGCCCAACCATACTGATCGCTAGCTAACGACAGTGATGTTAACTTTTCACTTAGGAAGCAATTAGCACACACACACTCTCTCTTTCTTTCTCTTTCTCTTTCTCTCCCTCTCTGTCCCTGTCTGCCTGCCTGTCTGTCTGTCTGTCTGTCTCTCCTCCCTCCCTCCCTCCCTCCCTCCCTCCCTCCCTCCCTCCCTCCCTCCCTCCCTCCCTTCCTCCCTCCCTCCCTCCCTCCCTCCCTCCCTCCCTCCCTCCCTCCCTCCCTCCCTCCCTCCCTCCCTCCCTCCCTCTCTATCTCTCTCTCTGGACTCCAAGATTTGGCACAAACAAACAAACAAACAAACAAAACAAAGCAGAAACAAAACTAAAAAACAGAGGAAAGATGATGCGTGAGGTCTGCAACAGTATATGCGCACAAGCCTCACATCTGCCAGCTACCAAAGCAACTTGGTGACTTCCTAGTTCATATTTCACATTTCCTAATTCCTATTTCCTATTTCGCATTTCCTAATTCTTATTTCCTATTTCATATTTCATATTTCTTACTTCCTATTTCTTTCATATTTTCTATTTCGTATATCCTAATTCCTATTTCCTATTTCATAGTTCTTATTTCCAATTTCCTATTTCGTATTTCATATTTCACATTTCGTAATTTATACTTCCTGTTTCGTATTTCCTATTTCATATCTAGCATTTCTTATTTCCTAATTTATATTTGAATAGGAAATATGATATAGGAAATGTGAAATATGAAATAGGAACTACGAATGGGAAATGTGAAATAAGAAAAGCGAAATAGGAAATATGAAATGGGAAATAAGAAAAAGGCAATTCGAAATAGGAAGTAGGAAATAGGAAATACGAAATGTGAACTGGGAAATATGAAATAGGAAATAGGAAATAAGACAGGAAATATGAAATACTACATAGGAAGTATGAAATAGGAAATAAGAAATAGAAAATATGAAATTGTAAATAGGAAATACGAAATAAGAAATACGAATGTAGCTATCGTATCCACTATTAGCGTGTAAAATTTTAAACAGGATATAAAAACTATGAAATAGGAATTATGAATTAAGAAATGAGAAATATGAAATGCGAAATAGGAAATATGAAATAGGAAGTCGCCAAGGGGCTTTGGTATTGCCAGCAGCAGCAAAGGAAAAGCAAACCCAATTAGGTTGGAAGGTTTTCAAAATTGTAACTCAAAGGGAGAATGTGATCTTTTAAATATTATTTTTTGGCTAAGTGTTTAATATTTCGCTTTGAGAAATAGGTTTTTGTTGCACTTGCTGTTGAGTTTTATTCTCATTATAAATTACTTTAAGTTAAGAATATTTTGTTTGCCGACTATCTCCCTTTTATGCTTTACATATTATTTTATTTCTTTATTTTTCCCTTATCGTAGAAAAAAGTTTAGAGACTTACCGAATGCTAAGTTCTGTATGCCTTTTCTTTTCTTCATTTTTTTTCAATTTGTCGTTTTGAATTCCCAATTAACTCTCCAAAACAGCTCCCCAAAAATTAAACCTTTGTATAAGCGAAGAGTGTAGCGCTGTGACGTCGCATTAATGCCCTTGATGCTAGAATAATTTATTTATAACAGTGCAATTTTGACATTGCATCAACATCGCGTTTTGGTTGATTATGGAAGTCTATGTTTACCTGCCGAGGTCCTTCAGACGTCGGAGACACGAAGATATACGGAAAACCTCGGGTCATCTGGTATAAAAGGGCGCCTATTCAGTGTTGCGTCAAAGACGTTGCTTAGACGTTGATCTGTGTCCTCGACCAATCGTAAGCAAAGTACAACAAAAGTTTATGTTGCGGTTTCCTTAGGTCGTAATCTATCACATCAAACTGACTTGATGTCAGCGTCAGGATGTTTGCGGGAATCTGGTATGCCAAAAGCTGCATGGCGTTGCCAAAAGCTGTCGATGCACTGGCAGCATGACATTACTTTTAATAAAAGTTGTTGCGAAATAGGTCCTGTTACAATCAGATTAGTTAACAATGATTTGTCAATTGGGCATTGCGGCTTTTCCGAACTCAAAACAAAACAGGTGATCGCAAAAAAATGTATTGTTGATGTTATTTGGACGCATGGAATCAGCATACCGATATTTATTACATGTGCCCTTGTACGAGTTGGAGAGTATTGTGTATTACAGGCATCCGCTGGTTACTGCTATTCCCTTTATTGTGAAGACTTCGAAACAGAAGAAGGGTTGGCTTTGACGGATTCATCCTCTTTTGTCGTCTACAGGCTTAACAAACTGCTTGAGCTCAACCTCCAAGCCGGTAGGTTTTTTTTTTTTTTTGGTTTTTGTTTGTTTGTTTTTGCTTTTTTTTTAATGGAGATTTAACTGTTATCCCGACAACTGATCTTGTCACAAATGATTTAAACTGGCAGAACATGACAATTCTGGGTAAAAAAACACCTGGTTATAAACTCCAATTTCATAACCCAGTAAAAAGCGAAACGTTTAATTTGAACATCTTTTATTTGAAATTTTGCCAATTTCAAATATTATTTATTTTATTTTTTCTGTTTGTTTGTTTGGTCCTAAGTTCACTTCTGCTCATCCATGGCTTAAATATTCAAACAGTTTGAAGTTTCGTTAATTTGAAACTAGTTTTTCAGCCAAATTATTTGTACTCTTTTCACACATCGGCTTAAAGAGGTTTGTTAAATCCGTTTAAATCTTCTGCATAAACAAAGCCAGGTTTAGCTAAGTCACGCATACTTATATGGAATGCCGTTTTAACATTTAATGCTTATTTTTGATATCAAAATAAAATTAAAGGTGTCAAGAAATCAATATAGATCTCATATCAAGAAATCAATATAGATCTCAGTAATTTATATTTTGCTATCAATAATTGAATTTTAGATGTCAAAAATTTATTTTTTAGATCAAAACAATCAAATTTACAAACTTAAAAAATCTTATAGGAGGCACACATTTATATAAAATTTAACGAATCGTCAATTAAATTTAAATTCATAAATTTTATGAAATTTGGGTGTTTGGGTGGGCGGTGTAAATGGATGATATGTTTTTCTTGTCCACGAATCAACATCATCTACGTTTTTTTAGCAAATCGAAGTTGCGTGAGTGGGGTTATGTGATATCTTAACCTAATCCACTAATCCGTCGAGCTAACTCTGTAATTAATCCGTCCTTGTGCCTGCTTGTGCACAAAGGCACAGGATATATAAAAAAAATAAATTATAAACTAAGGGGTTTCTGTCTGTACTGTAAAAATAGCAAGGGGGTTCTGTCTGTAGCAGTGAAAAAGAAGGCGGTTCAATCCGGAGGGCGTTCTGTCCGAAGGGTGTTCGGTCCGTCCACCAATGGATACCTGTGTTTACCTGGTATTGCAAATCTGAGGGGGCATATTACCGAGGGCAGATCACTGGGGGGAACAGATTACCGTTTACCTAATTTTTAAGATTACAATGAATTATGATGATATCTGGGAAGAGCTTCTGATCATTTTAATATTTGGTTGACTTGGTAAATTCCTGATGAAGTGATAAAAATCACATCTATTCTATTCGCGATATAACATTGATACACCTGTATTCCAACTATTAAATAAACGAAAACTGTAACAATCAGACAAACCCTAGAGAAAACAGGTTCAAGATCCTGATCTTAGTGTCACTAGGCTGCCGATCAGGATCCAGCTGAAAAACATTTGGAGTAGTCCTAAAATCTAGGTTCCAAGGTATAGAAATGTTGATTACAACCCAATTGGCCTTCGGCCCATAATGTGTACACTTTTTGTACCCAGAAGGCCTACGATTTTTTTACCCAGAAGCCTACACTTTTTCTACTCAGAAGGCCTAACCCTTTTTACCCAGAACCCCGTTGTATATTTTTCTTAACCAATATAAGTTTTGGGTTCCATTGAATTTCTTTTATTTTCTTTTATATAATCAACTGACTTATCAACTTACCACCGAAATGTTTGACAGAAAGTTGATGCAGGCTTTAGGAAAAGCCAGATGATTTTAATGATACATTATTGGGTATCCAGACATCTCGCATCTGGACATCTCGCATCTGACAACTCGCATCTGGACATCTCGCATCTGGACATCTCGCATCCGTGATTTTGGTCTGCTTTTAAGGAGGAACTTTAACACTGTGTTTGGGAAACTTCATACAGAAAATAAATTACAGGGGTTTCCAAAACGAATTCAAATTGTTCTGTGCCAAAATAGATGCGCAAACTGCCTTCGAAAGGAGACATGGGCGGGAAGAAACGAACTGGGAAAACTTCTAGAAGACATTAGAAAGGATTTAATGAGCAGCGAAGACACAAATTAGACAAGAATCAACCCTGTGTAAGTGCTTGGCCTTAGTATATGCTCTTTAGACAGGGGACACCTGAGGGCGTGTATGGGTCCACAGTCACACAAGGCGAATTTCGATGTGTATGCTTATGTATGTTTATTTACAATTCGGAGGTGTTTTGGGGGAGTGTATGGGGCTGTATCCGTACAATTAGAATTTGGCTGGATATGTTTCTGTGTGTTTATTCGTGCTGTTTTAATCAATCAAGAATTTCTGTCGACCATGCTGGGTTGCCGGTTTTTGAAATTGGGAGCTAATACACAGATCATGCGTGATATACACTCATATGCGTTCTATGTCATATATTTTGCGTTGGGGTCCTATGGTCAGAATAGCCAAGGATCTCCTTGGGGCGTGTATGGGTTTAATGAAGTATATTATGGGCTGTGGTGTCATAATCTAACAATTCGCTGGTCACCCTGGGGAGTGTATGGGGTAGTAGTCACACAATTAGAATTTTGGCGGGTAGATTTCTGTGTATCTATACATGCAGTCTTGATCAAGCAAGAACTCCTGTGGACCTGGATGGGTCGCCAGTTTTTGAAGTGGGGTGTTAATATACAGATCAAGTGTGACATACATACATGTGCGTTTTATGTCATATATTGTGCTTTGGGGCCCTGTGGTCAGATTGGCCACAGAACACCTTGGGGTGTGTATGGGTTAAATGAAACATATTATGCGCCGAGGCCTAAATAGCCAAACATTTCGCGTGTTAACTTTGGGAGTGTATGGGGCCGCAGTCACACAAATACTATTTTGGCGGGTGTGTTTTTGTGTATTTACTCATGCAGTTTTGATCGATAAGTTATTTCTGCCGACCAAGCTGGGTTGCGGGTTTATGGAGTTGGATGTTTATATACAGATCGTGCGGGATATATGTATGTGTATGTTCTATGTCATATGTTGTGCGTTGGGGTCCAGTGGTCAGATTAGACAGGGGATATCTCGGGACGTGTATGGGACCGTAATCAAACGAGAAGAATCTTGGTGTGTGTGTTTTTGTCGGCGTGTATATACTCAAACTGTGCCACTCAGCCAAGAATTTTTGTCGACCATGCAAGGTTACCAGTTTTTGAAGTGGGTGTTAATAAGTATTGCATTTTACAGGGTGTATGTGTATGGTATTGCTATCCGACCACAACAATTGCAGAACTTATTCGCTAGTGTAATTGCGCTTGAAAGTGCCATCTTTATTCGCTGTGTCTTATGCCATTGTCGGTTAAATTACAGTCGTTATGACCGCTAAAAACACATTGAATATACAGTGTTTTAACATAAGAGGAGGCCGCAACCCTTCAAAACTTCTTACAATATTTGATTATTTAAAAAACAAAAAAGCATCTTTTTACATGCTTCAAGAAACCCATGCTGATGACGCAGATCTTGACCAGTGGAAGGTAAAGTGGGGAGCGGGAGATATTTATTTTAATTGCGGAACGTCACGCAGCGCCGGGCAAGCAATTCTGTGCACCAAACCAACCAACATTATTGAACATTCAGTTATAGTTCCAGGTCGACTGCACATCTTGAAACTAAAAACAACTGAAAAAACTATCACCTTGATTAACATTTACGGGCCAAACCACGAATCGGAAAAGCTTATATTTTTCAAAACCCTTGACGCAGTATTAATCAACATCGATTATGGGGACGAAATCATTTTAGGTGGTGATTTTAATATTGTCTTAGACAATAATTTAGATAAAAAAGGAGGGACAAAAAACACTCTCAAAAGTCAACATTCATTAAAACAATTGATAGAAAAACAGGATATGTTCGATATTTGGAGATATAAAAATAAAGGTACTAGAAGATACACCTGGTCTCAGAAAACTCCGTTGATTAGATGTAGGTTAGATTACTTTCTGATTAAGAGAAAGAGTATAGATAAAGTCACTAGCAGCAAAATAATAACGGGCGTAAA
The DNA here is from genome assembly GCA_949752745.1 of Protula sp. h YS-2021. Taxonomy (NCBI): domain Eukaryota; kingdom Metazoa; phylum Annelida; class Polychaeta; order Sabellida; family Serpulidae; genus Protula; species Protula sp. h YS-2021. The sequence continues at coordinate 52,043,870 of OX457025.1, read as the reverse complement.
AAGTGATCACTCTATTATTGAATTATCTATTTTACTAGATAAAGACATTAGAGGTCCCGGATTTTGGAAATTAAATGCTAGCATAATTAAAGAAGAGAAGTATAACCAAGAAATAAGAAAATTAATAAAACGTCTTTGGAACGAAACATCTGAGCTGAGCAACGTCCTTGTTAAATTTGACTGGCTAAAATACAACATTAGGCTGTATTCGATTAATTATTGTAAAAACAGGGCTAAAGAAAAGAGGAAAAAGGAACAAGCATTAATACAAAAACTAGAAGAGCTGGATATAATGATATGTAACGATCAGGCAAGTAATGCCGATATAAATGAGTATGAAAAATTAAAGCTTGAAATTGAGTCTATTGAAGAAGAAAAGTCTAAAGGAGCTTGGCTGAGATCGCGACTAGAATACATTGAAAAAAACGAGAAAAGTAACTCGTACCTTTTAAACACTTCAAAATCCTCTTTCGAGAAAAAGGCAATTAAAAGACTTGTTAGTGAGAACAACGAGGAGGTAACGGATCCTACTAAAATTCTAAATTTGCTTGAGTCTTTTTATATACACCTTTATTCCTCAAGGTTTGGAAATGCTCAAGAGAACGAACACATTTATCAAAACTTTTGCATTGAACGGAAGCTTTCTCGAGATCAAATGCAACTTTGTGAAACTGAGTTAACTGTTGTAGAATGTTGGGAAGCTCTTAAGAATTTCAAACCAAATAAATCACCAGGCTGCGACGGACTAACTGCAGAATTTTATAAGGAATTTTGGGACTGCATTGGACCAAAACTAGTCGAGTGTTTAAATTTCTCCCGACAAACAGGGTTACTGTCGATGTCACAGAGAAGAGGAATTTCAACACTATTAGAAAAAAAAAGGGTAAAGACCCTACAAAAATAAAGAATTGGAGGCCTGTCAGTCTGCTTAATATCGATTACAAAATTTTTACAAAAAAACCTAGCTAAAAGATTAGAAAAAGTTATACCTGAAATTATTCACCCTGACCAGTCTGGGTTTATCAAAGGTAGATTTATAGGTGAAAGTATTCGTTTTATAGAGGATTTAATAGAGCATTGTGACCGTTTAGACGAGACTGGTGTATTAGTCCAACTGGACTTTGAAAAGGCTTTCGATTCAATCGAGTGGCCCTTTATGTTTGCGGTTTTAGAAAAGTGTAACTTTGGTCCAAATTTTATAGCATCAGTAAAATGTTGCTATACTGAGATTTACAGTTGTGTCATTAATAATGGCTTTTCTTCAAATTGGTTTCAGCTGAAAAGAGGAGTAAGGCAGAGTTGCGGTCTATCATGTTTACTGTTTATATTATGTGCTGATGTAATGGGGGATGAAATTAGAAATAATGAAGATATAAAAGGTATTACAATTGGTTCACATACCAACAAAATCAAACAATTTGCAGATGATTGCACATGTTTACTGAAGGATATACCCTCTATATACACACTGATTGAGACACTTAGAGGGTTTTCGGAAATGTCAGGTCTTAAATTAAATACGGATAAATCTGTCTTAATCTTCTTAGGACCGTGGAGAGATAAAAGTATAAATGTGATGAATATGCCAATTAAGAATGGGTCATTTAATATGCTTGGAATACATATTGGGCGGGATGAAAAACAAAATTTCTCATACAACTTTGTTAAAAAATTGGAAAAAATGAATCGTCTTTTTAAAATATGGTCCGTAAGAGATCTCAGTATTGTTGGTAAAATCACTATTTCAAAAACTTTCGGCATTGCAAATCTTATTTACCCCCTATCAATAACTTATGCAGGGCAAAATGTTCAGCAAACTATCCAAAAGGACATGAATAGTTTTATATGGAGCTACAAGCCACCAAAAGTTAAACATCACGTTCTTATAGCTGATTATGATGAAGGGGGGCTCAGAAGTTTGGATGTTGAGTGTCAAGTTAAGGCTCTGAGACTACAGTGGATATGTAGAATAATTAACGGAAAAGGGTGGAACCATTACGTCAATGAATACTTTAAGCAAGTGGGAGGCTTACAATTTTTACTGTATTGTAATTATAGTACTTCAAACCTGCCATACCTTCCCATATTTTACAGAGAAATGCTAGACTTTGCTAAAGAAATTTTGTGTAATAAAAATACTGAGTACATCATATGGAACAACAAAGAAATCTTAGTAGAAGGAAAAAGCATATTTCTCCAAGAATGGTTTGATAAGGGTGTAATTTATATCCAGGATCTACTTACAAATGATGGTTCATGGTTATCGTACTCAGAGTTTGTTGAGACTTATCACATTAAACCAAACTTTCTAAGATACTTAGGAGTTCTAGCAGCTATAAAACAAGCAGTAAAAAAAGATAGATTAAGGCTGGATAGGGAGCATTTATCTCGACCTATAAACAATTTTAAAAGTAACGTTCTATGCGTGAGGAGTGGAAATAAAATTGACATTTCTAAAGCTAAAAGCAAATATTTTTACAGGGAATTTCTGTCGATTACAACTAGTCCACCAACAGCAATAAGGAAGTGGGTTTGTGAGGAAAACTTTTCCGGAGAGAAAATTTATGAAAGTTTGGTTCTTTGTCGGAAAAGCATAAGGGAACCGAAAATGCTATCCTATCAATTCAAGATTGTTCATAACATCGTAAATACAGGAGAAAATCTTGTAAGATGGAAAATTAGGGAAAGTGCTTTATGCGAATTTTGCAATGTGGATAAGTCAGATACATTATATCATGTCTTCTTTGAATGTACAAATACTGTTAACTGGCTTGCAGAGTTGTTTAATATAATTGATCCTTCAGCTGAGATATTCAGTACACTCAGCAAGGAAGAATTTCTATTTGGTACAGAAAATACAGCAGTAAACATGATTACTCTCATCATTAAACAGTATGTCTGCCATGTGAGAACCTATAAGAAAAATCTATGTTTAACGGTAATCCTTCATTCAATTTATAAACGGATTATTGTCGATAAGAAAACACTATCTCGTAAAAATTTTTCAGATAAATATAATCAATTTTCAGAGTTAGTTCATCAAAGTGAAAATTATTTATTTCAAAACGTTGCTCACAATCTATAACATTTTAGGATTAGTAACATATTATCAAAATGAATAATGGCATTTGTGTGCAAGGATGCGTGTGCGTGTGTATGTTTTAAGGGGGTATGGATAGCAATATTTGTTACTGGTTGTAGCCTTTGGTAACGAGGGTCTGTGATAGTGGCAGTTCGAATGAATGTGGATTGAATAAATGTCGTGACGTTATTGTGAAATGTTCAGGGTATTATGCTATTGTAAAATATTACTCATTTATTTGTAAGAAAGATAAACAATCAATAAAAAAAAACAAAAAAACAAAACAAAACAAAAATTAAAAAACAAAAAAAAAACAAAAAAAATTATATGTAGTTTAGTATAGTTTTATTTAGTAGAAAACGTATATTTCAGTTTTCCTTCATGGCTCGTATAATTTTTGACAGTGAATTTTGGAGTTGTCATTATCGAGTCGGTATTCTCTGTATGTCGTAAATTGGTTCTACATATCAGACATTAAGTGTTCGTTTCGAGTATTTTGCAAATAAAATTTAAACAAAACAAAAAAAAACTACATAAAATGAAAAAAAAAGAGATGCGTTAGCATTCTTACCCTTACAGGGCGTCAGCGCTGGCCTCGAACATCTTCGTGCGACAGTACCAGATGGTGCCGAAGATCTGCTGAATTACATCGCTCAAACGCTCAAACGAAGAGTACACAGTGCAACTCTTCGTGATGACCCTCGCACAAATAATCAGTGCGAGGGTTGGAATAATCGATTCAAAACACACTACATAAAATTTTATTCCACCATCCAAAAAAGACCATGACAAATCGTAGTAAAGTACAGTGTCAAAATACACTAAATAAAATGATTACCACCTACTCCCCACCGTCAAAACACAATGATAAATCAAGCAAAAAATGACGGATGCGAGATGTCCACTTTTTCATTTGGATGCAAGATGTCCAGATGCGAGTTGTCGGATGCGAGATGTCCAGATGCGAGATGCCGCGGATTCTATTATTGTCATAGGATACAGTTGAATGTTTAAAATTCAGTGTAATGAAAAATATAACTATAACATACGCTTTTGAAAGGTATAACTCTGGTAACAAATTATCATCCCAGACTGAGCTTAATCAAATACATCGTGAACAGAGTAAAAATCTGTGATGTTTGATCTGTTTGATAAACGAAGCTTGAATAAAAAGCGTTGGTTAAACAGTAGCTATCCAATTAACAACGCTTAAAATGTTTTCGTTGAGGTGTGTAATTTTGTGGTGTTTTGGATGATTCTGATATGTAGTTAAATTAAAGAATAACTTGTTCACATGACATTCAAATATGTTTTGTCACTAAATCAAAGATAAAAACTAGTCAGTGTGGTCCCGGTGTAATGAAACGTTTTGACCCCCAAACAAATCGACCCCCGGTTGATTTGTTTTAAAACAAACAGACCCCCCGGTCGATTTGTTTTAGGAAAGCCAGTTATAACAAACAGACTTCCCCTATAATAAAATGACCCCCTCAAAAAATCATGTTTAGATATAAAATGGAAGTAAAAAGGTGCATATGGTTTTTAAATACTATTTTAAGTATTTTCTACCTCTTGATGTTGAAAATGATTGTTTTGAGCCATTGAAATACCATTATTGAGCTTGGACAGATTTTTTTTTGGTGACTGTGTGTTAGTGGTGTTGGAAGTGTTTTCGTGTTTGAAAATGTAGATGTTAGTTGCTAAATAAGTTGTTATTCATGGATATAGTTTTTATTTCAATTAAAGAAACTAATAAGGTGGTCATATGTGGAAATAAATAAATAAATAAATCAACAAAAAATAAGAGGGTTAAAACATTTCAGGGTGTCTGTTTGTTTTAAAACAAACCGACCGGGGGGTCTGTTTGTTTTAAAACAAATCGACCGGGGGGTCGATTTATTTTGGGGGTCAAAACGTTTCCTAACACCGGAGAGAGCTGAGAGCCTGGAATGACCAATGACTCCAAACGCTGTAAAGGCAGTCAGAACATGTTTGATATTCGTCATTTATACCCCAAAGATAATTAACTCAAAATCATTAGAAATCAAGGGCAGGCCGCCAGCGCTCTTCAGAAGAAGCTATTGTCTGTAGAATAAAAATTTAAAACACATACATTTCATTCTGTCAGTTCGCCTGCATAGTGGTTGAGACGCTTGTTAAGTAATCCCGGTCGAAAGGCCAACACCCAGAAAAAAGCGACTTCATAGCAAGATTATATATATTCTCATGTCATCATGAGCCATCCGGGATTGAAAAAAAAAATCGGCCTTTTCCAGATTTGACCCGGCCAGTGGTTTTTTTTCTGGATTCACCCGCCTTTTTCTGGTCAAATCGCTCCTTTCTGGTCAATTGTCATGCCTACAAACGTTTCCCAGGTGACATGTAAGCAAGTACTCCATATCAGTGAACGGAAAGCCTTTAGGTATTGACGACTACTTGTGTACAAATGAAGATAATAAGTCATGAGCCATAATGCGTATTTATTTACAACTATAGTCTGCAGAATCGAGTTTTCATAAACAACCCAGATAATTGTGCCATGCTGTGTCACTCAATTGGATTTTAATAGCTACTTGTCTGGAGTATGTCGGCTTAGGGCATCGCGCAGCATGTTTTATGTAAACATGTGTTTTCTCTGTCTCCCTTCAAGCGTCATATTAATGACTATGCTATTGTTCTGATCGTCTCCGGAGCACGTGAACTCAATATATATGTATAACGACAACTCAGTTCTTATTTTTGTAATAAGAAGAACTTCTTAGTAGCGAAAACTGAATAGTCTGTAAATTAGAATAAAATATTTAGGAATTAAAGCTGAATAATTATAATTATTGTATTATCATTATATTATTTTACTAGTATATTATTATTATATTTTAATTATTACGTATATTTCAAGGAGAATTTTAATTATTTTAAGAATAATTTGAGGTAAATCAAAATGCAAAAGGTGAAATATAAGTTTTCTGAGTATTTCAACTGTTTTTATGTCTCTTGTAAGAGCTGACCACAAGTAACCAGAAAAAGCCACTTTTGGAGAATTGGCCAGGACGGATTTATCCGGATAAATCCCCGGATGAATCCACCTGAGATTTGACCATGCCAACCCTGGCCATTAAAAATTTAACAATGTGAAGTACTTTACATTTACAGAAGATACAGTATCCTTGAGGCAAACCTGCGCGAGGTCAGTCAGATACAACGCTGCTGGAAATTGTGAGCAAAAGCCAGCTTCCATGATTTATATCATAATCAAGCAAGTAGAATTCACACAAGTGAAAAGTTATGACTCAGTCCACTGGAGAAAGGACCAGGGAACAGAAGCAGTTATGATCCATTACTAAAATATTTTCGTACAACTCTGGCTTCTTTAAATTTCAACAATATGTTAATGGTGCTGAAACAACTTTGTGCAAAAATAAGAGAAGTCGGCAAATACTGAGTTGCCGTTTACTGAAGTTTGAGTAACAGTGTTTAAAGCCCGTTCGACCTTTTTCTTTAACGGAACTTTAAGTATTATAAATGGGTGGTTTTTACTTAGCTGAAGTGTAGAGCGGTACCGGAATAACAAGTTCTATCCTGATGATTTGAAATTAAGCTTTATTAAAGCAACTTTTAAACCCAACTTTAATTCACAAAGACCAAGCGCACACACCCCCTTGCGCTGTGGTCAAAACCATCTCTTATATATCTTCTACCCAGACAGTAGACTAGTTACAAGGATTGACTGATTGGACGAATGTAAATTACATGCATTTTACTTCCAATGAAAACTTAACAGACATCACGATTCGAAGGGATGACTCCAACATAATTTAGTCTGACTTCGATTTTCGCTTCGATTTTATATATTTTTATCTAACAACAACTCAAATGACGAACCTGATTTATTAATTCATTTTTCCCTTAAGACCCGTGAGTCACATTTCTAAAGGAAACATTATAAAACCATCAAAGCATATGGAAACGATTTACTTCTTTTGACTATTGAATTTTAATGTAATCTAAGAACAAGAGAAGAAAACCAGTAAGCCATACAATCTAAAATCCCAACGAATAAGTAGACACATAATCCTATTTACAAGAACAAAGAAGGACCAACCTGTTACATCACGCCATTTTCCAATCGGTAAATAAAGTTTCCTTTCAGCCGTCAATTCGACTCAACCAATAATATCCTGACCCCTAAATAATTATTTTTCAATATTATTAACCAATCACCATTTTATCCACTGAACAACAGTACTAACCACCTTCCTAATGCCAGGAAGGAAAATAGTCTTGTTTCTTTCCCAATTTCTTTTAAATCATGACCAGGTCCGCCGGCAATATATTTTCTCGAAAAAATTAGACTCAGCTGGCCGGTAGACTTTCTCGAAATTTTAGACCAGGTCAGGAAACTTTTTTTGCATTGTTTGCAGTTTTGATAACTGGCCGAGGGCTGAGACACAAGGTTATATCTTTCTTGCCAGTGCTTCAGATCATTTGTTGAGAATAGAGTAATGGGTTTTCAATAAAATACTGTTAAGTTTCAATGCGATTTAAAAATATGATCTCTTTTCAAAAATCATCAGTACGCTGTCGGATGCCCAACTACCTGAAAGTAGGGTGTGGGGCGAATGCCTACAACACTACGGAGGCGGCGTGTAAAGCAAAGGGCTGTTGCTACAAGGACAGGACCGGGCTTTGTTATTACCCAAGTCAAGGTAATTAGGACAATGCAAGATGATCATGCTCCTGTTGTCACTGATAGTGCCTTCACCTCGCTTACAACTTCAAAGGCAACCGTATATAGTCCAAATATAGGCGGACTGAAGTTCTGCACTGCTAAACATTTTGCGGGTCTAGGACAATTTCCCCCAGACAACTCCCCCCTCCGACAATCCCCCCCCCCCTCCAAAATTCCCTCCGTAGCACAATTCCCCCCGAGGACTATTCCCCCCTCCCACTTAATTTTTATTTTTATTTTACTTTGAATGCCAAAGTCAAAAATTCAAAATTCTTCTATCTGGAACGAAAGTTTTTTCTGCCATTTAAAACCTGATGTTGTGGGCAGTTCCACGCAAATAGTCAACAGTCTGTCGGTTTTCGAAGTCGCGGACTGTTTGAGGAATGCGCTGCTCAGAGTCGGCGTACCAGCGGCGTGGTGGCTCGGGCAAGCGGCCACACATAATTTAACCAGGTGCACCGCGAACATTACGGCGGATCCGACCGACATACATGCAAAAAACCGTTTTTGCTGGCACTGTGGTGGCCAGCTTAAAGTTCATTGGTTTGGATAAGACGTAAGTTGCAATTGCGACAATGTTGAAATGAAAGGACAATTACCATCTCCAGTTAGAAGATAAAAGGGCAACAATTTTTAAAAAATGAGAGAGAGAGAGAGAGAGAGAGAGAGAGAGAGAGAGAGAAATACAAAGAAAAAATATAAGAAAAATAAAAATGAATGGAGGGAATAGTCCTGGGGGGATTGTCCTACGGGGGGAATTGTTCGGGGGGGGGGGGAATTGTCGGGGGGGGGGATTGACTGGGAGGGAATTGTCTGGGGGGGGATTGTCCTGTTCCCCATTTTGCCAAGCAGTGCTGACATTTTGCATCGTCCACCTGGCCTTTCTTTTGATAGTTTCTGTGTCAAGATCAGATCCGTGATTTTCTTCAAGCGTAACAGCTATCATGACCTTTTAGGAGTGGTTTTTAAAAGTTTACAACTCAGATCTTGTCCGCACTATATCTGTTACACTACAAGACGAATTAAATTCGTATTGGTTCCCATAAGCCACTATGACTTTATGGTGGAACATGAATTTCACCATGAAAATTAAAAATTTAAAGAAAATTTTATTCAATCATCAAAACTTCGTCACAAGTGGAAATATTCACTGGTGAGTTCACTTTGTAAGTTTTAGTTTTTTCATCAACTCTTGATTGATTAAATTCATTTTTGATGCACGCGACAACTACCATACTTAATTATTAAATAATATGTACTGTTTTGTTTTAAACATGGTGGTACTTTTTGACATGGTATCTCAGTGCGCCTGGCATTTTGATTGGAACGCCTCTCTTCCTTAAAAAGTATTGGTTCAGGTGAATTCGAGGGCTGAACCTGCGTTCAAAAGGCGAGGTGTCCCCGCTGGATGCTGTATTCGCATTCTTGACTTGCATGAAGCACTAACTCCCTTATTGTACTTCAATGCCTGGATTTTGGTGTTCAAAATCGCAGAAGCTATCCATCGGGCAGTAAAAAGCACTGTGAGCGGCTATTACAAACCTTTACAATGGGAAAATGGAAAAGCAGTAGGATAAAAGTGGGGCTCCGAAAACAGGAAGTGACGTCATAATGACGTCAGGAGGTGTTTTCGGAGCCCCATGGCGTTTCGAAAACAGTGACGTCATATTGACGTCATATTGACGTCATATAGACGTGTTATTGACATGATATGGAGATCATATGGAGATCATATGGAGATCATATGGAGATCATATGGAGGTCATATGGAGGTCATATGAACGTCATATGAACGTCATATGAACGTCATAATGACGTAATATGGAGAGTGGGCGGCCATTCAAACAGGCGGCCATTCAAACAACAAAATGACACCCGAGCACTCGAGCACTCGAGCACCCGAGCACTTGAGCACTCGAGCACCCAAGCACTCGAGCACTTGAGCATTCGAGCACCCGAGCACTTGAGCACTCGAGCACCCGAGCACTTAAGCACTTGAGCACCCGAGCACTCAAGGATCCGAACACTCGAGCACCCGAGCACTCGAGCACTCGAGCACTCGAGCACCCGGACAGCAAAGGCTTCATAGAGACATGGTTAGAGCTGGCCTGCAGTGTATTTCAACCCATCAATGACGTCACACATTTCGACTCAAGCTTGCGACCAACTGGTTGAGAATAACCACTGTATCTATGCTATGATAGAGCTGATCGACAGGCCCCTCGGGGCCAGCCAAACACCAGGTTGGCAAGCCCCCCGGGGCCTGCCAAACACGAGGTTGGTAGGCACCCCCCCCCCCCGCGAGCGATAAAAGTAAGGACCCCCCCCCCCCCCCCGCCCAGCGACCTGTAAGCATACACTATCTATATGGGTGACTTGGTCGACAGGACCCCCCCCCCCCCCGGCTCAAGGCTCCACCCCCACCCCCCCCCCCCCCTATGGCGGTTTTAGCCGCTGTCTCACGGCTCACCGCATGCCACTGTATGTATACAAGCAATGGCCACTCTTTTTTTCAGCTTTCTCACTCCAAACACACACCATGACAGACTGGTAACGGGTCAGTCAGACAAACGGACACCCGGACAAACGGTCTACCCGGACAAACGGACAGTCGGACAAACGGACAGTCTTTTTTTTTTTTTGTTTTTTTTTTTGCCTCTCTCTCTACACGGTAGCTGGAGCCAAACAAGCAGTCTTTTTTCGGCTTTCTCACTCTCTAAACCCACACACCTTCACTAATGGATTGCCGTAGCAGCAATTAAAAGAAATGAGCACTCTTTTCCTTAAGAGACACCATTTTTAACCCAGAGAGCTCTCTCCATCACGATATATACAGGCAACAACAACTCTTTTTTTAAAGCTTTCTCACTGCGTACACACACATAACACCTACAGCAACCGGATAAAAGGGCACCCGGATAAAAGGACATCCGGATAAAAGGGCAGTCTTTTTTGTTTTTTTTTAACCTCTCTCTCTCAATCACACCTACGGCGTCTGAGGGGCAAAGAAACAGTCTTTTTTCGGCTTTCTCGCCCCACACCTTCACTAATGGATTGCCGTTGCATCAATTAGAAGTGACCTAAATAAGAGACGCTATTTTCAACCCAGAGCTCTTCTTTTGACACACACACACACCGCGGCGGCTACGGCTTTCCACATACGGTAGCAAACACAGCCACTCCTTTTTACCCAGTCTCTCTTTAACTCTTTCTCGAACGGTGCCCATCTTTTTTATCCATACTTTTTCTTTTGCTCTGTCTATCCACGACAGTCAGACAAACAAACAATGATTTTTTCCCTCATTTTTTCTTTTGCTCTATCTCTCTCTCTACACATATAAGACCTACGGGAGGCGGGGCAAACGGGCAATCATTTTTTTTTTTGCTTTCTCGCTAATTTCTTGCCGTAGAAGCAATTAAAACTGGGCAGCCATTGCTGTCTTAATGAAACTATTTTTAACCCAGAGCTCTCTCTACGCATGCACACGTGACACGGCAACTAGGCAGTCTTTTTGTTGTTTCGATTTTCTCGCTCTGTCTCCCTACATATACTAACCACTCACGGCTCATTTAGCGTTTTCCTTTCTTTAGCCACTCTTTTTTTTACCCAGTCTCTCTCTTTCACTTTTAAACGAGGGCCGTATCCACGGCGGTTACGTCAGCAAACGTAGCCTGTCTTTCATTCTTTCTCGAACGGTGGCAATCTTTTTTATCCACACTTTTTCTTTTGCTCTGTCAATCCACGAAAGTCAGGCAAACAAGCAATGATTTTTTCCCTCATTTTTTCTATTGCTCTATCTCTCTCTCCACACATATAACACCTACGGGAGACGGAGCAAACGGGCAATCATTTTTTCTGCTTTCTCGCTAATGGCTTGCCGTAGAAGCAATTAAAACCGAACAAGCACTGAGATGAGAGCTCTCTCTCCACTCTTTTCTTTTTTACCTTTCTCATTCTCCAAAAACACATCAGACAGACGGGCAGTCTTTTTTATTTTTTCTCTCTCTCTTCACATATATAACCACAACCGATTCAGCGTTTTATTTCATAAGCATGGGTATTTTTTTAACCCAGATAGTGACTTTTTTTAACTCTCTCTCTTCACACATAACACAGCAAACGGTCAGACGGACAGATTTAGCGTTTCATTTCTCATGCCAGAGTATTTTTAACCCAGGCAGCAATTTGTTTAGCTTTCTCACTCTTCACACACACATAACACCACATCAGACGGTCAGACGGACAGATTTAGCGTTTCATTTCTCAAGCCTGGGTATTTTTAACCCAGGCAGCAATTTGTTTAGCTTTCTCAGACGGTCAGACGGGCAATCATTTTTTTTTATTTTTTTAATCTCTCTCCACACACACACATAACACATCAGACGGTCAGAGGGACAGATTTAGCGTTTCATTTCTCATGCCAGGGTATTTTTAACCCAGGCAGCAATTTGTTTAGCTTTTTCAGACGGTCAGACGGACAGATGGGGGGTATAAATCAATGATTTATAGACCCCCTTTTTTTTAGCATTTCCCACACTCTCATGCATACACATACATACTAACAACATGACACGATTCGCGCTTATTTCGTAATAATGGGAGGCCGCTAAAAAGCAGCCGTGGAGGTATTTTCTGCTTTCTCCGCCGGTTCACTTCCTGTCGCTTCCCCTGCCGCCGCTTCCCCTACTTTTGCGTACTGGCGTCGTCACCGTCTCCGCCTCTGCCGCTGCCGTCATCCTCCCTACAGCCAGCCCTCCTCCTATGCGCTGCTACCGCGGCCCTGTGTGTCCTGAAACCTCTACCCAGAACGTTACAATAATGGTACTCCGGCTTTAACGCATCTGGGCATGTCTGTTCGTGAACTCATAGAGAGGCTCCTGCCGGTATTCCAAAATGGCAGAAGCTGCAAAACTGCACATTATCCGCCGTATCCAAAAACTCTACGATATCCTGGAGGGATGACTTTTTGGAAGAGCCATCCTCCTGTTTCACGTCAACCAGTTCTACGGTGCAGTCATTATCGGAGGGCGACTGCATGAGGCTGAAGTCCACCTGCGTGAGGTCCGTTATACTGGCGACAGCGGCTGCTAGCTCTTCCTCAGGAGCTGGTGTCACTGTCTCCGGCCTGGTAACTGTGGCGCTAGGAAGATTTTGCCGTTTGACTACAACTTCTTCCGCCGGAACCTTCAAGACAGTGACATCAGCTGCCGTTGGAATCGCTATCGGCGGAGTCGTCAGCGTCGACGCCGTGGCTGCAGCAGGAGTCGCCTTGGCAGGGGTCGCCGCCGTCGTGGTTGTCGCAGCTGTGGTCCTGGCTGGCCTTTCTTCCTGGCAGGGCGGCGGGTCCTGGCTCCTGTCGAGCAACCTCTCCCTCCGGCGCTTGTATCGTTCCTCCGCCGCCCTGCCAAACCGGTTGAACTCTTCTTCAGGTCTGTTCCTGAGAAAATTCCTCCACTGTCGAAATAGAAATGTTTGATATTCTATATAGATATCTTCCCAGAGATCTACATCCTTCTGTGACAAGAAGTAGCGAGCCCGAAGCTCTGGCGAGAAAAATTCATCTTTGTGTTGCATTTTTAGCTCTTACTCCTTCAATGATCAAAGGCAGACTGACTGCATACAGTGCGAGGCTGCTATTATATAGGACCCCCCCCCCCGGCTCATGAGCCCCCCCCCCGGCTCACTGGGCCATGAGCCTCCCCCCCTGGTCAGTCGACCTGAAGCAAGGACCCCCCCCCGGCTCACTGGCCCATGAGCCCCCCCCCCCCGGGTTAACCAACTATTTAGCCGCTGGGCTCACGACTCAGTAGTATAAAAACGTCGGGTCGACACCGCTATGGCCATTGCATTGCCAAACCATCATGGAGACGTCTCGAAAAGCGGCAACGGCTAGCAACATGGAAATTGATAGCCTGTTCAGCAATGAAACAATGGCTTTTACAGATGCAGTTTTAACTGCAGAGGAGACTGCTGCCTTCCTAAGTACACTAGCAGAAGCTGAAAAAGCCTTGGAGGAAGCACTAGGGGCTCCGTCGGACGTGTCTACAGTACAGCAAACTAGGCCTGAAGAAGTACAGCCAGTACAGCAAGCAATGCCCGATCCCGAGGAATCTGACTATCCGTTCTGGGTTGCCAATGCGCTTGTAAATGGTAGCGCCAAGCCACTTAGTACAAAGTTACAGGCTCATCTAGAGCATCTTGAGGAGGAAGAAGTGGTCATGTCAAGCGATGACGACGGTGACGACGACAATGACGACAATGACGACAACGACGATGACGACAGCGACGACGATGACAAGCAGCTCAAATCTAAATTCGAATTGAGCAAAACTATTCCTGTTACAGAGGAAGACGTCACGCTGTTGAAACGAAACTTTCAAGCAGTGATTCCTCTGATCGATTGCAACATTTTATGGTGCTTATGTGAAGAAGGCTTTTTCGATCAGCACACATACATGTACCTAACGGAAGAAGTGAACACTGTCATTCAGCTTATCTACATGCTAGAAGGAAACACAGAGCATCTTCCCGCGTCAGAGCCGCAGTTCTCCGAAGCCATGACCCGACGTTTCGTTCAACTTATTAGAAGTCTTCATGAGGAACTTTTTCAGACTTTATCTCTACCGACGCCAAAGTGTGTTGATGAGGATCGCGATTCCAAATGTGCAAAGGTCATGCTACATGGCTTCAAGTACCTTGAAGAACGTATTAAGGTGTATGATATGATGGCTTACCTCTATGAAAAAGGACATTTCACCATGCCAATGCTCTTTCAATGGATAATTGGGAGTCGCAAACGAGGAGACTTTTTAGTGATTGTTATGAGACAATCTTTGACAGACGGTTTGCCAACAGCCTTTCTGGATGGTTTCAACGAGATCACTCCGCGATTTTGCAAGCATCTCATGAAAACATACATGTAATGTCCATATAAAAGGAGTGAGGTGTCAAGTGCAGTCATCATTCAACGCGCAGCCATGGAGAAGACAAGCAGCTTTAAAATTAGTGCAAACTTAACCATTACTGTGGAGCATGGACAATTTGGATTATTTATTCGAATCAAACGTGGAGAGAGATGGCTTGCTTTATCACCATCCTTGTGGAAGATTGTGTGCCTGAACTTAGCAAGATTACGCGACATTGGCTTCAAACTGTACTTAACGCAAACGAAGTGGCTTGAAGTCATTTCATACTTGGATATGCGCTATGTGAGTTTTGTGCAAGCATCACTGTTAGAAGGGAAAGAATACAAGTATTACATCAACATGAATGATGGTGAATGGGAGACATTGCTTCAGGAGATGGATAGCATTAACTCAACCTTATTGCCATGTACGGAATGTCATGGCAAGAAAACTCCTATCAAGCTGCAAAAGGACAATCGGATGAAAGTGTCAAAGTTATCTAAGAAAAGACTGGCTGAAGTTCAATTGGAGAATATGGATGTGCAAAATCAACTTGGACTTACCTGTGAATATTGCGGTGCTTTCGGATATGCTGAGGATTATGATTGTCACTGCCACAAGTACAATTGCAAGTTGTGTGAACCAGACAACTTCTGCAACAAGTGCGGCTTACTAACTGTTTCTATGGAGTAAGACTGAGAGTCATTTGCTTACCAGCCGTCACAGTGTGCAGACGTGTTATATGGACATGTGAAAGATGGATGTAGAAACGTGTTTCAAGGACAAGTATGTGGACTACATGATAAGTGAACTGGCACGTTTTGGATCTATTCAACAACAACTGCAGCACTTTGACATTTATTGGGAACTTGCTCATTCCACGTTGACTGTACCAAACTTACGCGAGGATTTCATCAAAGAGTGTATGTTTTCAAACGTTGGTGGAGCTGAGGAGTTTGATGTGGAAGCAGCATATCACTTCGCTCGATTTGATCCAAGACTGTTTGATGAAGTGAGAGAGTGGTTAATCTACATTGCAGTATAATGGTGGACATTACATTGAGACAATATATTGTGCAAAAAACATATTGTGAAGAAATGTTATTAGCTGTAAAAAAGTTTGTATGTTTAGTATGTCCTGCTTGTCAAAATGAAGAGTGTTCAGAACATATGTGTCATTTTACATGTGTCTATACATATTGGAATGAAGCTAAATATTACATTCATTTAGATAAAGTGTTAGATAATGCAAATCAACGTTGTGAAAAATATGGTGTAGATGCTATCACATTTGATGAATTAAGTAGCTGGTTAATATACATTGAAGATCAATGGACTCCAATTATTCACACCATTGTATCAATACTTGATTTGTAAGACATGTTGATAAAAATAAAATTTAAGATGTGTTGATAAAATGCAAGATATGTTGATAAAATGTTAGATGTGTTGATAAAATAAAATGCAAGATATGTTAACAAGTGTTGATCATTAAGTATTAACATGTCGACGTGGAAAGACTACTTAACCAATATTTACTTTAAACCTGGTCAACCCGGGGCATTTGCTGGTCCTTACAAACTTTATCACATATTAAAAAAACATGATCAACCAGTCACTCATTCACAAGTGAAGAAATGGTTACAGGATCAAGATGCCTTCAGTTTACTACAACCTGTAAAATACAGGTTTAAAAGGCAACGTGTCATTACACGTGGAATTGATGACATGTGGGATATTGATTTAGCTGACATGGGAAACATAGCTTCCTATAATGATGACACCCACTTTTTATTGGTTGACATTGATGTGTTTTCCAAATATTTATGGGTGCAACCATTACCTAATAAATCACATTCCAGCGTCATAGAAGCCTTTCAAAAGATTTTTCATGAAACACAACGAAGACCACGAACTCTAAGGTCAGATAAAGGAACTGAATTTAAAAACAGATGGGTAAAAGCATTTTTGAAGAAGGAGGGAATACATGCCTATACGACAAAGAATGAAACCAAAGCCAACTTTGCTGAGAGAGTCATTCGTACTCTAAAGGGAATGATGTATCGATATTTCCTTCATAATCAAACTTATCGATATATGGACATCCTTCCAGACTTAGTGTATAATTATAACCATAGACCTCATGGCTCCCTCCCTAATAAGTATGCTCCTGCCGATATTCGTAAAGACATAGAATCGAAAGTGTGGAAGTATATGTATGTAGACAAATTGAAATTAAAACCAAAGAAGAAAAAACCCTACAAATTTAAAATTGGTGATCAGGTTCGCATTTCTCACATGAAATATGTATTTTAACGGGATTATCATATAAAGTGGACGCAAGAAGTGTTCATTATCACACATCGTTGTAAGAAGCAAGGACACTTGTATCGTGTGAAAGACTTTTTGGATGAAGATATTGACGGACATTTTTATGAAGAAGAACTGCAGAAAGTGACAAAAGATATTGAATCAGTCTACAGAATTGAAAAGGTCTTGAAAACACGAAAAAGACGAGGTGTTAAAGAATTATTTGTGAAGTGGTTAGGTTGGCCAAAGAAGTTTAACAGTTGGGTGAAAGAAACAGATATTCGAAAATGAAGCATCCATTCACGTGTTTGGTCTCTGGACCTACAGGCAGTGGTAAAACTCTAGTTAGAGAAATTCTAGAACAAAAGTTAATTAAACCCTCTCCAAAAACCATTTTATGGCTCTATGCAGCAGATCAGCCTTTGTATAAGGGAATGAAAGGTGTGGAATTTTACCAAGGCATTCCAGATAACATTGAAGAGCGTTTTAACCCGAAAAAACCAAATTTACTCATCATTGATGACTTAATGACCAAATGCCATAGTGATGAACGCATGACACGTCTCTTTAGTGTTGGCAGCAGTCATCAAAATCTAAGCATTATTTTTATTGTGCATAATTTGTTTCATCATGGTAGAGAAATGCGAAATATTAGTTTGAATACACATTACATCATTCTGTTTAAAAATCCTAGAGACAGTCAACAAATAAGTACATTAGCGCGACAAATGTATCCTGGAAAATCTCAATTTCTCATAGAAGCCTATCAAGATGCTACCAGCAAACCTCACGGCTATTTATTCATTGATTTGAAGCCGAAGACAAATGATCAACTACGTATTCGCACAGGCATTTTACCAAAAGATACACATTACGTATATGTTGATAACCTAGCGTATGAACAAGAACCAAGTCACTTAACCATTCGCAGCCAAGATGTCTAAACGTATTCAAGCGAATCAACCTTTCCTTCACTTGCTCGCACGCAGCGGGCCTAAACGACGCAAATCCTTACTACAACAAGCTACTAAGGAGGAATTAACTAGCTTGTTTGAAATTTGTTTGAATATATTGCGGGGACATTTACCCTTAAGCTCAAAAAGGTATAAGTTATTCAAGCGTGAACGTCATACCCTACGTACACTGGCAAATAAGAAGATATCACTTCGAAGAAAAAAGAAGTTGGTTAATCAGAAAGGAGGATTTATTGGAGCTATTGCTAAATTTGCATTACCCTTGTTAGCTCAGTTGCTGTTAAAATGAAACATACTTTGAAAATGGTTCTCATTCCTGAATATGAATATAAAATGTTGTTAGAAAAGAAGGGAAAAGATGTTGAAATCAAAACGAAAGTGAATAAACTTTTACGTGGGAAACGAACTCGTGAAAAAGCAATAGAAATATCTCAAGTGCTTGGACGTCATTTACGAACAATTCAATCACAACAACAACGACAAAAGTCTGTTACAGCATCTAATGCAGAAAAATTAGAAAAGTCCCAACAGTTTCTAAACCATTTTCAACCTATTTTTCATGTAAAACTAACACAACTTCTGGCAGAACTTAAGAAATATGGTACGAGATGGACAGATAAAAATGAACTTGTTTTAAAAACAGGTACTGTCATTACAAATTCTAACATTATTGATTTGTTGAAAGAAGCATTGGTTGCTACACCACGTGGTTGGAAGCAGTTTATTGAGGAAATTGTAGACGCTAATATTCCAAAAACTGTTTTTGGCAAAAAGACAACTCGTGAAGATATTACAAAAGAGCAACAACAACGTCAACAAAGATTGTTTCCAGAAGGATGGGAAACTTTTTAACATGGATTAAAGTGTTATGGTGTTGTTGTTGTAAAGAAAATGGAAATAAAAATACTATTCCTGTAAAAATTAGGTGTGTTAGTGCTTGTTGTCAGGGAGAAGTAGTAGATACCAATTTAGATCATGTAGATAGCAATTTAGACAATAATGTAGACAGCAATGTAGAAAGTGAGGATGAAGAGTGTCAAACATGAAGTAATGTATATACACATCTAGTCTATCTACATCACATAAACGATTTAGCTGTCATGGAGTCAACAAGTTTTTACATTACTTTACCCAGCAATGCTAGTATGAACTATTATCCCAACAACAAGACTTCGAATTATCAAATTCGTATGCCTCGAACCATCTATCTGAACGGAAAATATGAAGTGGCTTTAGCTGAAACTCAATATCCACATACATGGACAACCATGAGACATGGAATGGACTATTCTATTCAGTATCGACAACAACCACTGAATAATGTTGTTCTTGACACAATCAATATTCCTTATGGTTACTACAGATCCATACAAGAGATATGTCAGGCAGTCAATAAAGAAGCAACTAATTCTATGAAAGATGACCTTAAAGAAGCTATTCAGATAAAGTATGATAAAATTAGACGACGTGTTTTTCTATTTCTAAATTACGGCTTTGAAGTGTCATTCTCCACTGGATTAGCTGAGATTTTAGGATTTATCCCAGATCAATGGTATACTGAAACGTGCACAGCTAAACATAAAGCTGATGTGAAACAGGGATTTTATACACTTTATGTGTGCTGTAGTATTTGTGAGCCACAAGTTGTTGGTGATTATTATGTCCCTTTGCTACGTTCTGTTGGAATACAAGGACATGATGGAGACATTATCATGAAAAGTTATGGAGAACCTCATTATGTTCCTGTAAACACATCCAAATTTGACGTGATAGAAATGAATATTAAGGACGACACAGGCTATAATGTTCCATTTCAAACTGGAAAGGTGATCTGTAAACTTCATTTTCGACCAAAAGCATTATGAAAGCATATACACACAATCCATCTATAAATCGCAACCATTTTCTTCGCCAAGTGGGTGGAGAATTACCAGGATTTAAAGGAGCGCGAATACAATATGGAGATGGTATTGGTTCAATACTGGGATCATTGGCTCGAAAAGCTATTCCACTGCTTAAGACAGGGGCTAAAATCGTTGCACCACATCTTAAAAGGGCTGCAAAAGATATCGCGAAAGATGTTACAGGTCGAGTAGCACAACGTATGTTTGGTGGTGGGTTACGAGGACAAAAGAGACCGAAACGAGCAAAACGTGTCAGAAGGCGAAAGGCAGCTAAACCGATAACATAAAAAAACATAAGAAAGATATTTTTTAATCATGTCTTTAATTCATAATCATTCTTGTGAATGTAGCCTTTCTCCATTAGAATGGTTTCACATACCACCAACGCAAACTGCTGTAGAAAAAAGTTATAATGTAGACTATCAACCAATGACTACCATTAGAGAGGGTGCTCCAATAGAATTCTACATTCCTGCGAGTACAGAAGAATATCTAGATTTAAAGAACAGTAAACTCCATATTGTATGTCGCATTGTCAAGGCTGATGGAACACTGTGTGGTGTAGATGATAACGTGTCATGTATCAATGATTTGTTTAATGGGTTATGGTCCAATATTGAATTATTTCTAAATGATCGTTTGATATCACATAGTAACAATACCCATGGTTATACCAGCATCATATCTCATCTCATTCATGACTCGGAAGAAAGTCTCCATTCTGAGCGCTCTATGCGTCCCATCTTTAAAGATACTGCCGGGTCAATGAATACTCATGAGGTGAAAAGACCTAATCATGAAAGATATGTATCAGGTTTTCATGTAAATATTGAAGGTGGTGATATAGCTGAAACAGGAAATAATGGTTTACATAATCGCTATTTGTATACACGCCTAAGCCGTGAGTTTATGCTTAAAGGCGGTTTAAGGGTAGATTTGTTAGAGCAGGATCGTTCTCTTCCCAATGGTGTTAGTATGAAATTACGTTTACATAGACAAAACTATGGATATGTATTAATGGCTGCAAATAATGGTTTTAAAGTAGAAGTGAGAGAAGCGTTTTTAACCATTCGCAAAGTGAGGGTTAGTCCAGGTATTCAGTTGGGACATGCAGATGCATTGATGAAAAGTCCTGCTAAGTTTATTGTTAATAGAAAAGAATGTAAAGTTTTAGCTATTCCAACTGGATTTCAATCTTTTGTGAAAGATAGCATCTTTTTAGGCCAATTACCAAAGCGTATTGTCATTGGAATGGTCCATAATGAATCCTTTGCTGGAACAGTATTGAGAAATCCATACAATTTTGAACATTTTAATCTTAACTTTATGCAGCTTTACTCTGATGGTGAACCAGTCCTATCCAAACCTCTCAAGCTTGATATCAATCAAGGCAAATATCTTGA
This sequence comes from Protula sp. h YS-2021, assembly GCA_949752745.1. Taxonomy (NCBI): domain Eukaryota; kingdom Metazoa; phylum Annelida; class Polychaeta; order Sabellida; family Serpulidae; genus Protula; species Protula sp. h YS-2021. Next base: position 52,022,562 of record OX457025.1, on the reverse strand, counting down.
TCCTTTGAAACTCTTTACAAATCTTTTGATAGATTGGATGGTGAGAAAAGTTCCATTATAAAACGGGAAGATTGGCCTAGAGATTATTCTTTGTTTTCTTTTGACTTAACACCTGATTATGATGGTGCTGATCATTATGCCCTTATCAAACATGGGAATTTGAGACTAGAAATGAATTTTGCTGGTGCCTTGCAAAATACAGTTAATGTTATAGTGTATGCTGAATTTGATAACATTGTTGAAATAAGTGCAAATCGTAGCATTCAATTCGACTACCAGTCATGAACACGAAGCAGATAGAAGCCATCCTATCCCATGATGCCACGACAAAAGACTTGTTTCAAGGTGTGTTTGCCATGGACCAGTTACCATCTTTACAACGCGGTGCCTATGTCATCAACACAGACGATCATGATGAGCCAGGAGAGCATTGGGTGGCAGTATATTATGACGAAGACCCTGCAGAATATTTTGACTCTTATGGACTTTTACCTATAGACAGTCGTTTGAACAAGTTTTTAAAGTTTAATTTCATTTATAATTCAGTTCCATTACAAACACCGATATCCTCTACATGTGGATTTTATTGCGTGTATTATATAATTCAAAGAGCTCGAGGACATAGTCCTTTTGAAATCATTGATGTATTAAGAAGAAGTGATGGTGATTTTGTTGTAAAGGATTTTGTATATAGACATTATAAACCATTATTTTATTGATGTTGTATTAGTTAAGTTGCATTAGTTAAGTTGTTGGTAATTGTGAATTGTATTATGAATATTGTAAATAAACAAGACAGTTTTATACAACATTCTTTGTTTATTGTGTTATACATTATTTACATTTCAACAATTATTTTACATTAAACTTTTATTTTACAAATACATTCAATACATTGATAAACACATGCCATTCATACCAATCTAAATTAATATATGTATCATAGACATTACACCCACGTTTGTAAATGCTATGAAAACTAGCATAACACTGTCCATTACCAAACTTTATTATTTTAACATCATGTTCAGACAGTTTCAGTTCATATCCATGATCATTCATGTCAATGTTCATCACCATAACACACATGGGATGCGTCAGCTCAATGGACTTGGTGCCTCGCATGAGTTGCACTCCTTCCTCTTTGAATTCAAGCGTCAGGTTCTTTCCAATCCAATGCTTGTAACAGAGCGTACCATTCCACTGTGTTGAGGGTGATGTAGTCGTAGCATTCTGTAAGCTCGTCATATTGACGAAATTGTACAAACACGTCTAAGCAGTTCTCAGTCACACGCACTTCTAATTCATTTGAGACTGCCAGGAGAAAGCCAGGTATCCTGAACTTCTCTAGATGGTCTTTCAACACAGATTGTTCGTCAGTTGATAGAATGATATACTTTCCAAAATGTCTTAACACAATGTCATCATATACGTTTCTCAGATTGAGAATCCATGTGAAATAGGTTCATATTCCGATAAAAAGTCTTCCATCTCGTTCAACAGTCAGATGAACTATGAGCTGCCTCCTTGTCTGCAAAGACGTTTTTATGCTCGCAAGATGGTGAAGAGTGGATGTTGTATAGCTTCTAGGAATCATAAGACTGCACGCCAGTTTTTGATATCAAAGAGGATCAAATCTGTATATGGTGTATCTGGCACAACTCCCTTATAATCCTTTGGATAATCCTGTAAAAGATTTCTACAGATTTCTACACGTATGTTAGAATCATATTCAGCTACCGTCACTTCCACTTTATTTTCAAGTCTACGTTTAAACCCAGGTTCAAGTGGTATGTTTTTAAAGTCTTTCCACACTTCAGGTTTAAACCGATGATAACTTATCTGAGAACCTAGTATCACTTCATTCCTATCATTTACAGTAAGGTAAGCACCACCGTTCAGCATGAGTGCATTCATGTTTTTACCTTGTTATGAGCTGTCTTCTTGTCTGCGAAGCCTTTTATCCACTTCTTTCACTTGCTTCTTCAGCATTTTCCATTCAGGTATTGTCAGCAAAATTCCCTTTTTCGTTGGACGGTTTTTTCCAGTCCCCTCATCTCTCAGGTACTTGCGAATGTTTACCACTCCTTCATTGCTTTGTTTCATAATCTTGATATACTTTCCATTTCCTAGAGAAAGCATTCCATCCCACGACTGTGGTGTTGGTGCCGTCTCCACTTTCAATTTCTTGATGGTAGTGGTAGGATTTTTCACTTTTAAGTCTTTAACTGCATCTGCAAGAGTATCCATATCAGTTGCAGATCTCTTACGACTTTCACGTTCCATGTTAACACTTCAATGTTCACACCTCAAATAACTCTTCCGTTGGAGGACCTCCCCCTTTTATACCACAGCCTTGTAATGTCCATGCGCTAAAGTGGAATAGGCATCATTCAGCACATATCGCTTGTCGTCATATGGGGAGAGGGCTACCTTCCTAATCTTCTCCGATAAAAGCTGGTGACTATGACTTCTAATAATGTGTCCTGTAGCCATCGTTTGAGTTTGGTTGAACAAACTGTCTCTATATTGCGCATGTTTAATACGTCTTTGACAAGCTCGAGTGATGCCTTTAGCTGTATGTTTTTCTTTCCCACCACACAATAAACTGTACATTTTCGGTCTGAGTCCAACAAACTCTTCAATGGAGACGCCTGCCGTCTCATCTTTCATTTTCCAAAGCACTTTTTTGTTCACGTTGGAATGTAGGAAATGATCTGGCGGATAGTCACTTGTGTCGAACAGGTCAGCATCTTGCTGCATATCCTTATAGATATCTTCCGTTTCTATGTCGTAACATAGACTGTCGGTGTCGCTGAACAACAACTTGGCATTGGGATACTTGACCATGATGTAGTTGTGATGAAAGTTGAACATAAGCACTTTGCTGAGGTCGAGAATGGTAAAGCCAACTTGAATGGGTTTATCCAGAAGCAAATCCACTTTGCGCAAATGTACCGCGGTCAAATCTTCGTTGAAAATTTTGAATTTGTGGAAAGAAGGTTTGGCTACAAGTTTCTTGAACCGCTTTTCCTTGTGAACAAGTTCAACATTGATTCGCTTTCTCACATTTTCCATGGTTTTGCCAAACACCGAGTTGTTCATCAGTTTGAAGAAGTCTTTCTCAAATGGGTTCTTGGCCAATTTTCTCTTTTCCGTGTTCAAGGTAATGTATTTTGCCAACCATTTGCTCTGTTCAAACATGATGGCGCGATGAACTTTAGTGACTTCCAACCCCAGTGAGACGTACTGTTGTAAATTCCTGTAATGAAGTACATATTTCTTCTTGTCGGACAAGTTAGGAATGAGCTTTTCACTGGTTTTCTCTTTCATGTTTAGATCTTTCCGCAGCTTCTGACTGTGCTCTGACAATTCTCCAACTTTGACACATTTCCGTTCTGGAGCCACTGGATAGTGATTATGACGATCATGGATTGAATTTGGATATTCTAAATCCACTTCCAAAATGAATCCAATTCATACGTGTTGAGGCATACTTGACGAAAATTTTCAAACACGTCAGCTAGTAATAACACATCTGATTTCAGGTACAGGTCGTGGTATTCACCAAATGTGGTACAGTTGAATGTATCCCACACCTTCTGTGCATGCGCATAATCCTCATCGCTAATGTCCTCTTCGCTAAGCTGACTATAAAACTTATCCTTTGTTGGTAGCTGTGTTTCCGCAAACTTGGATGGTTCGTCCACGTAATCATAGGGGTACACTCCCTTTCTCAACAACAAATCTTGTTGGTCACTATCGTGAATGTGAGAGGTCATGTTGTAGAAGTTATCTTTCCCTTCTGCTGCAAGGTTGGATACCAACTTCTGTAGAAAGGTAGTCATGAACTGAAAGCTGTCTGTAAATTTCAGATTGCTCATGGTGAATGCAATATATTTCTCAATGGTGTTGGGAATGACTGTAATCGTTTCACCTTTGAATTTCCCAATTTCCTCCATGATCAGGTGACTGTCATAGCCTCGCAAATTGTGGAAAAACACAGGAATGATAAAAGAATCTTTATCCCCTTGCTGATCTTTTCTAAGTCGGAATTGTAAGTTGCATTCATTGTGTGCTGCTCCACGATATTTGCCATTGATGTGGTCATGATCTCCCACACGATCTGCTCCTAGAGGTTCATGACAAATGTAGCAATCAACAGCGTTCTTGAAATTCTCTTTGTCTTCACGAGTCATCACCATTTCCTTTGGCCGCTCTAAACCACGTACAATACGATCACGTTCATTCACCATATGGTCTAAAAAGACTTTCACAGCATTGTATCCTCGATACACAACTGGTGCACGTGTGTCGTACTGGCTCACAACCACATGGGCAAAGCTGTTTGGACGATGATGTTGATACTTGTCTCCTTCTTCATGCTTTTGCGTGAAACATTCAAAGTCGGCATAAATCACAAAAGGTGCTCGCTGCTGTTTAGCCACATTCTTGAACTTGATGAAGGGTTCCTTGGGAAATGATAAACGTTGTGCTCCATTCTTGTCACACACTTCACGATGTTTATCTAAAAGATCTTGTCGTACAAACCCGTGAAGACAGTTGAAACAATAAAAATATGTACCCTTATGCTTTGATCGATAAGACATAAGTCTGCTAAAATTCTTGATGAGGCAGTAATGCCTCGTCTTGTCATTGCTAATCAGAAGTAAGTTGATTTCTCTCACACTGACGTTTCGACTAAGTTGTATTGGAACAACTACATCTTGTTCATATCCAAACACGTTGATGGCTACATCGTTCTCCTTTTCAAACTTTGGAATGTCAGTAATTGGTGTCGGAAATGTCATACCCTCTACCTTTAGTTCCTTCTCAAACGGTTTGTAATGATTCACGCGATTTGGGTTGTTGCCATGAGGGTGAAGGTAAGCCAATACTGACCATAAGAAACACTTGTTATCATCATTCTTAATGTTTATCACACCTTCTGTTTTCTTCACTTTCTTCGGTAGTGGAATATAACTACTCGCTTCTAGAGGAACCAACGTAGCTGTATGTACTTCAATGTACAGTATGTTATCCAATACCCAGCCAGAGCCTTGTCGCTCATGTTCGTCAAACTTGGTAAATAATTCTTTATAGGCTTCTGGCAGGTCCTGCTCAATATCTGCTGGATTGTATGCTGCATATGTTGGACTGCTGATAAATGCATTATCCACTTGTTCTACAATAACACCTTCATCATTTGCTGTCAGTTTCTTGAAACGTGCATGCACGACAATGTACCATTTCATTCCATGGTTTAAGGTCTCCAACAAATGTGCCTTGATACGGTTCTCTTGCTGTCGCATTTCAAGCAGTAAATCTGATCCATCCTCAGATTCAAACCGTTTTTCCTGCGCGTTTTCACCAAGACTAAGCCGTCTACCTCTCCCTACTTGTCCTGTCTTTTGTTTCTTTGAAACATGTTCTTCATGAGACACATTGTCCATCTCAGCTGGTATGCATGCATGTGCCTCATAAGTATCCATAGATGGAAATTTTACATTGCATTCCATACACTGAACTTGACCGTATGGCCAAATGTCATCTTCTTCCATCTTTTGTCTCTTTGCTCCTTTCATCTTAGCTTTACTGCATGTGTGTGTCTCATAAGTATCCATAGATGGAAATTTCACATTGCATTCCATACACTGAACTTGACCGTATGGCCAAATGTCATCTTCTTCCATCCTTTGTCTCTTTACTCCTTTCCCATGCTCTTCACTTTTCATCATAGCTGGTTGTTGTTCCGTCAACTGCTGAAACTGAAATGCTGAAATGTAATCTCAGACATACCCCTTTTATACACACTCATACATAGACAGAATTTGCGTTTTCATTTCACAGCAGAGGATGGCCCTTAGAAGGGCCGAAAGATGTTAGTGAGTTGGCTCTTCACCAACAAGTCGGATTTCCGCAATCACACCAATCACACTGATATCTGTAAAATTGTTCCATCGTGAAAGGTCTCCTGGAACACTTGAAAGGATGAAAATTATAATATCCAAAGTTTTTCAGCGTCGCACCGCACCACCAGCAGTCTGTGCATGGCTCCGGTCCAGGTAATCGTGCAGTAAACTTGTACCATAACAAACCACCGCAGGTTTTACAACAGTACCGTCGTGGTGCATTGTTGTGTACCGGGCAGTTGTGTAGTTGTCCTGGATACTCTATCCACACCCAACACTTATAACATTCGGTTGTTAGCGTCACTGCCTTGCCGTTTCGCATCACTGTGATTTTACGACTTTTCGACATCTTGCTGCTTGTGTTGGATAATGTAGCTGTAACCCGCCTTTATATACTACTAGCGGCCATCCTCGCATTATATGCTTAACAGGGGGGGGGGTCCTTGCTTCAGATCGACTGGCCAGGGGGGGGTCCTTACTTTAGGTCGACTGGGCGGGGGGGGGGGGGTCCTTGCTTCAGGTCGACTGGCGGGGGGGGTCCTTGCTTTAGGTCGACTGGGCGGGGGGGGGGTCTTCACTTCAGGTTGGCTGGCCAGGGAGGGGGGGGGGTCCGATCCTGACTTGAGGTGGTATATAACCCATGGTCATTTCAGTTTGGGCTCAAAATCGCTATCGTCAACATGGAGTGCTTCTTCGCGTTACATGATGCTCGCACCATTGCTGAAGTCAGAGAACTTCACCTGCCTGTCACACCGCCACCGACACCGCCAGAAAGAGTGTACTTCTTCCAGCTGCTGCCGGACCCGGCTCACGGAACAGTCCTATGCGTGCCCGTCTTTTTTAATAGAAGGGTCACACTTGGAAAGCGACTCAGGGACATCGAGGCTGGCGATTATGACGGGGCTTTCTTCAGGACAACCATGTTGGGGGAGACCATTCCATCACGTCTTGAAGAAGAAGAGTATCCGGCTTGGGGGAGATACTTCCTCCAACAGGACCTGGAGATTTGCGCGGGATGTGGCATCATGATCTCCCCAGACCGGGTACTGGCAGAATGTGGTCACCAGCTTTGCTTGATTTGTGCAGCCTATTGGACGCAGCTGTTGGCCCTGAACAACTATTACACAGTCAGATGTTACACCTGTGGCATGAGAGGCGATCACTTTCTTTTCAATGGGCAGCAACTCACACACTGCAGCAGGCCAGTCCAAGACATCGTCGAATTTTTCTAAGTCCGGCAGCAAAAACCTGCCGGCCCTTCTAAGGGCCACCCACCAATACGAAATAAGCGCTAATCGTGTCATGGTGTTAGTATGTATGTGTATGCATGAGAGTGTGGGAAATGCTTAAAAAAATGGCCGCCCGTTTGAATGGTCGTTTGAATGGCCGCCCGTTTGGCCGCCCGTTTGAATGGCCGCCCACTCTCCATATTACGTCATTATGACGTTCATATGACGTTCATATGACCTCCATATGATCTCCATATGATCTCCATATGATCTCCATATCATGTCAATAACACGTCCATATGACGTCAATATGACGTCAATATGACGTCACTGTTTTCGAAACCCCATGGGGCTCCGAAAACACCTCCTGACGTCATTATGACGTCACTTCCTGTTTTCGGAGCCCCACTTTTATCCTACTAAAAGCCCTGTACCCGACGACGCAGCCTTAAGATAATAATTCTGCAACAAATAATTCGGTTAACGGTATAGTGAATACCTCAGGCACCATTTTTGTTGGACACACAACTGGTTACAATGGATATCTTCCCACTCCCAGACGAAGAAACCTTGGCAAACTTGCTTCAGTCTCTGAAGGATAAAGCAGGTGGCTTACTGGACGCACCGGAGGTAAAATTAAAGTGCGATTTCTTGTGGTTCCTCTCTTGGAGCTCAGAGAAGAATCAATACTTTCAAACTACAGCAATGGGAAAACAATGTTCATCGCAATCGGTAGGAAAAAACTCCACCACTGTGTAAAAGGCCATGCACGCATCTGAGGCGAGCCCTCGAAAACCGGCGAAGGCGGTGAGCTAAAAGACAAGGGCAGGTACAACTTGAAGCAATTAAGTTTGCCGATAACTACGAACATGACGTTCCCGAACGTTTCGGTATAACTATGAGTACACCGGAAGGTCAATGCAGCCATCTTCAATAGGGTGATGACGATATATATCTGTTGGGGCTGTGTTCAATCTCTCACCGTAATGCGCCCTTTAAACAGAAGCAATACAGCAAGGACCCTTCGGGTAGAGAACGTCAAGGAAAAGGTGCCCCCACCCGAGTTGCAAATTTTCCCAATATTTGCAGAAAGCGTTGAGCAATCTTACAGGGATAAAGTTGATTGACAGCCTCCACGAGTTATATCTAGGCCGCTAGAGTATTGTGCATGAAAAACCCGTGTTTATTTTGCTTCTTTCGACGATTCCGAAGGAAAATAGCGACTTCCTCCTGATTCACGACTGTTTCCAAGAACGATTTATTCACTTCCGTAGACACTATAGTAAAAACGACAGATAAGCATTATTTATGACGAAAGTAGACTTGGCCAGCGCGTGTGGACTAGTTCCCATTAGTGGACTGTCGACAAGATAAGGATGACTGACGTACTTGATACTACATTGCCATGCACAACCAGCTTCTCTGTTGGCATATTTCATCGTATCACACATGGTATCATTGTGTCGTTCTTTGTCAAAAATGGGTATTAAAGTTGTAATTTAATTGTTTTATATCACGGACGAAAATGAATTAGATGTTCATCTTACAATGAATTACCTAATGCATGCACTGATCTCCTTAGACTTCTCAATTAGTTAGAAGAAATATATTTCACCAACAGATTGTTTACCCTTCTTCGGGGTAACGATAGACACACAAATACCCAGCAAACAACCGACGTCTTTTTTGGTTGAAAAAAGGTTGTATTTTGGTCGCGGCGACTTCACAACCATATTCTGACCTATTACCCTAAAACCCGACTTTATTCCGACGTTGCAAAAACGACCAAAACGCTCATCGGAAATGGAAGTCATTTTGAAAAAGAGGAAGAAAAAACGTAGTTTTTACATGAAAATTTTAGAATTTTGATGGCGCGTCGGTATTTTTCTTCATAGATTGTAAAAATTTACATGGAAAATGCTTTCGTATGTATTTCACAACAGCAGTTAAATAATTAATTATCTATTAATTATATAACTCTAGTCAGTTTCAGGTCGGAATCCGACGTCGGTTCCAATTTCATATACAACCTAAAACCGACTTAATTCCGACGTCGGATTTAGGTCGGAACCCGACGTCATTCTGACGTTGAAAACCCGACGCCGGTTCCATTTCATATACAACCAAAACCGGCACGTCAGTCCGACGTCGGAAACATCGGGTCACGACGTCGACCCGACGTCATTCTGACGTCTTAATATTTGCTGGGTATACTGAATATAAGAATTTGTTCTATTCCTTGATCGCTCTCGCACTGTTTAGACTCGAAGAAGCGTGCGACCAGCGATGCGATGCTTAATTAATGCAATGACTTCATTGCGCCAGCCCTATCACCGGCTACGCATAATCTCTGTTATCCCATAGGGTTGTTCAGGGCCGTTTTACGAATTTGGCAGTTTTAAAACGGCACTGCGCCGTTTTGTTACCAATATTGGTCGTAAAATGGCTGCGCCATTTCGCGACCGGATGCAAAACTGTGCTGCGCCGTTTTTTTACCCTTTACTGCAACTTTAAGTTATTTGGCATGAAATAAAATTGAAATAACATTTCTCACATGTTCAATCGTGGGATCAAAGTGATCTTAGTGAACACAAAAACGACCTAAGCTGCCTGAGACTAATCCCGAGAGCGCAAGTAAGGTACGGGGGTTCTTAAGAAGAACCTTTTTATCAGCTAATCGGATAATCCATCAGTTTACCCAAGATCTGCTTCAAATTTGGGTAGGCATGATGCCACATCTATTTTTTAAACCATCCAATAAAATTATATTTGAGGAGTAAATATATGCCAATCAAAATTTACTCATGAATTATTCCAGCAACCAATAAAATTGTCTTTTTGGTGAGCATCTCAATGTCAATCAAAATTTACTCACAAGGCATGCCTGTATATTAATCTCACATTTAAGCTAAATTTTTATAGTTTTACAGTTGTTTATTACGATGGATAAATTTAAAGAAAAGTGTGAAGAAAAAATCAAAGAATTTGTAAGTTCAAAAACCTCAAAAGTTATCAATCGTGAGAAATATGATAGGAAGGTCCGAGTCTTTAAAAATGAAGAAACGGATAAACATGTGAAGTGTAACTCAGCTTCCACTGTGAAAATTCTTCTAATTCTTTCCTCATATTTGAGTAAACAAATATCCGTTTAGCTGTTATGTGACCCCCTGCCCCTCTCACTCACCCCACCCCGCCTCCGGGGACCAACTGACCGCCGGATCAACTACCCTAATCCCCCAACCCAGAGACCCAAGCAAAAAAATTTGGAAACAGAATGCAACATGAGTAGATAAGAAAGGACAGTTTCACTGCACACAAAGAATTAAGAAACGACATGACCTCTATGAGAACCACTGCATACAAAGAATTAAGAAACTACATGACCTCTATGAGAACCACTGCATAGGAACGGATGATTGTGACGTCATAATCATTGTGACAGTCATATCAGTAAGTGGAGCAAGGGAGCAAAAGTTGTAGAACTACAATTGGATCACATCAGATCCAGGGATGGCATCCAGTGACAACTATTTCGGTAAGTGTTTATTGAAACTTTATAAATAAAAAGTGAACTTTGTAAACAAACTTTGTAAACAAACTTTAGTTATTTGCATAATTGAAACTTTGTAAACAAACTTTGTAAACAAACTGTGTAAACAAACTTTATAAATAAAATTTGTAAACAAACTTTGTAAACAAACTTTATAAACAAACTTTGTAAACAAACTTTGTAAACAAACTGTGTAAACAAACTTTGTAAACAAACTTTATAAACAAAATTTGTAAACAAACTTTGTAAACAAACTTGACTTATTTACATAATTGAAAATTTGTAAACAAACTTTGTAAACAAACTTTGTAAACAAAATTTGTAAACAAAATTTGTAAACAAACTTTGGTTATTTACATAATTGAAACTCATTGAAACTTTGTAGACAAGCTTTGTAAACAAACTTTGTAAACAAACTTTGTAAACACAATTTGTAAACAAACTTTGTAAACAAACTTTGTAAACACAATTTGTAAACAAACTTTGTAAACAAACTTTGTAAACAAAATTTGTAAACAAAATTTGTAACAAACTTTGGTTATTTGCATAATTGAAACTCATTGAAACTTTGTAAACAAACTTTGTAAACAAACTTTGTAAACACAATTTGTAAACAAACTTTATAAACAAACTTTGTAAACAAAATTTGTAAACCAACTTTGGTTATTTGCATAATTGAAACTCATTGAAACTTTATAAACAAACTTAAAACAAACTTCTTTTTTTTTTTTTTTTTTTTTTTCATTTCCCACACACACACACACACACACAAATACCACGACTGAGCGTTTCATTTCGTAAGTCGCATAGGTATTTTAACCTTCTGATGGCAACTTTTTTCCCCACACTCTCCACACACACACACACACACACACACACCACGACTGAGCATTTCATAAGCCGCATAGGTATTTCAACCTTCTGACGGCAACTTTTTTTTTTTCCCCCACACTCTCATGCATACATACCAACACCATGATAAAATGTTTTGCTTATGTTGCTCTTTGTACTCCATTATTCTACTTTTTTTTTGTTTGAAATGCAGTGTTTACTTAGAAAAGAAAATGGCGTCATACAACCTACAATCGTCATCAGCAGCATTTCGTCATCAGTGTAATCAGACTGCGTAATCAGATTTCGTCATCAAACAATGTAGACAGCGGTGTTAGGCTTTTTGTTTTTCTGAGGCAGCAGTGTCTAACTGCTTGGAGTTGCAGTATGCAGTGTTATACTTGACCGATTTGCATGAAAATTTCACTGTTTAATTCAGTTTTATATCTAGTTTTCACATAGTCATGGACTGGTTGTGCAGCTAGCTGTGTGCATATTTACCGTCATTTTAATTTTGTAAAAAGTGGGATAACTTTCGTTATGATTGACAGATTTGCATGAAACTTTCACTGTTTGAGTCAGTTTTATATCTAGTTTTAACATTAAGTAGTCATAGGCTATTTGTGCAGTTGGCTGTGTGCATTTTTACCGCCATTTTAACTTAAAATTGTGATAACTTTCGTTATAACTTTCGTTATAGTTGACTGAAAATTTCACCATTACAGTGCTTCTTCGCGGATGAATACCATTTGGCAGACCATTTAACTTCACCGCTAGATGTCTCTGCTGTGTAGCAGTGCAGCAGTACAATTGTAAGTGAGATATTCATATACACAAGTAAAATTCTGCTGAGTCAGCATTTTTGAACAAAGTTACACACCATATTTTGATTACATGGAAGTAGAATAAAAGCATGAGTGAAACATGTCAACTAGTCAACTAGTGATACATTCTGCTGAGTTAACACACCATTGAAGTGGTATAAAAGGAAGAGTGAAACGTATATTTTACTTCATTTCAGTTCTAGCAACAGCAACAGCAACAACGATGGCAACAGTCTACTGTCATGATTGTGATGTGACATTTCCATCTCTGGAAGTGTTCGTGACACATACATGCAAACCAGCTAGGTTGAAACGTGCTCGTGAAGAGCTTGTTGAGCAGATTGAAGCCAAGAGACGAAAGACCTTACAAGACGGTGTTGAAAGACCTGATCCAGTCCTCTGCTGTAAATGCGCCAAGATATTTTCATCTTTGGATGCATTTGAGACACATGCATGTGTTGAGATGGAAAATGTGTCTCATGAAGAACAAAGAAAGAAAGAGACAGGACAAGTAGGTAGAGGCAGAAGAGTGAGTCTTGGTGGAAACGCACAGGAAAGACGGTTTGAGCCTGAAGATGGATCGGATTTGCTACTTGAAATGCGACAACAAGAGAACCGAATCAAGAGACATTTGCTAGAGACGTTAAATCATGGCATGAAATGGTACATTGTCGTACATGCACGCTTCAAGAAAATGACACCAAATGTTGAAGGCGTGATGGTAGAACACGTGGATAATGCCTTCATCAGTAGTCCAACATATGCAGCATACAATCCAACGGATATTGAGAAGGACTTACCAGAAGCCTATAAAGAATTGTTTACCAGGTTTGATGAACATGAGCGACAAGGTTCTGGCTGGGTGTTGGAAAACATATTATTCATTGAAGTACATACAGCTACGTCAGCGCCACTGGAAGCGAGCAGTTTTATCCCACTACCGAAGAAAGTAAAGAATACATTAAGTGTGTTAAACATTTAGAATAAAGACAACAAGTGCTTCTTATGGTCTGTATTGGCTCACCTTCACCCTTCAACAAATGTAAACCCAGAGCGTGTACATCAATACAAAGCATTTGAGAACGAATTGAAGGTGGAAGGCATGACATTTCCAACACCGATTACAGACATTCCAAAGTTTGAAAAGGAGAATGATGTGTCCATTAACGTGTTTGGATATGAACATGATGTCGTTGTTCCCATACAACTCAGCCGAAACACCAGTGCGAGAGAAATCAACTTACTTTTGATTAGCAATGACAAGACAAGACATTACTGCCTCATCAAGAATTTCAGCAGACTGATGGCTTATCGATCAAAACATGATGGAGCTGCTTTTTATTGTTTCAACTGTCTTCACGGGTTTAGGCGACAAGATCTGTTAGACAAGCATCGTGAAGTGTGTGGCAAGCATGGCGCACAACGTTTATCATTCCCCAAGGAACCCTTCATCAAGTTCAAGAATGTAGCCAAACAACAGCGAGCGCCGTTTGTCATTTATGCAGACTTTGAATGTTTCACGAAAAAGCATGAAGGAGACAAGTATCAACATCATCGTCCAAACAGCTTCGCCTATGTGGTTGTCAGCCAGTATGATACACGTGCTCCAGTCGTATATCGAGGAGATAATTCTGTGAAAGTCTTTTTAGACCATATGGTGAATGAGCGTGATCGTATTGTGCATGGCTTGCTACAGCCAAAGAAAATGGTCATGACTCATGAAGATGAAGAGCATTATAAGAACGCCACAGATTGCTACATTTGTCATGAGCCTCTAGGAGCAGATCATGTGAGAGATCATGACCATATCAATGGCAAATACCGTGGAGCTGCACATAGTCAATGCAATTTACAATTTCGACTTAGAAAAGATCAGCAGGGAGATAAAGATTCTTTCATCATTCCTGTGTTTTTCCACAATTTACGAGGCTATGACAGTCATTTGATCATGGAAGAAATTGGAAAGTTCAAAAACGAAAGGATTACAGTCATTCCCAACACCGTTGAGAAATATATTGCATTCACCATGAGCAATCTGAAATTTACGGACAGTTATCAGTTCATGAGTACTTCTCTGCAGAAGTTGGTCTCCAACCTGGCAGCAGAAGGGAAAGACAACTTTTATCACATGACGTCACACATTCACGATAGTGACCAACAAGATTTACTGTTGAGAAAGGGAGTGTACCCTTATGATTACGTGGATGAGCCATCCAAGTTTGCTGAAACACAACTGCCGTCCAAAGACAAGTTTTACAGTCTGCTCAGTGAAGAAGACATTAGTGATGAGGATTATGCGCATGCGCAGAAGGTGTGGGAGACATTCCACTGTACTACATTTGGCGAATACCATGACTTGTACCTGAAATCAGATGTGTTGCTGCTGGCTGACGTGTTTGAAAACTTCCGTCACGTATGTCTCAACACGTATGAATTGAATCCTGCTCACTACTATACAGCGCCAGGACTGTCGTGGGATGCCATGTTGAAAGCGACAAAGGTGAAATTGGAATTGATCAACGACATTGACATGTACCAAATGGTTGAACAAGGTCTACGTGGAGGAATATCTGTCATCACACACAAGTATGCGAAAGCAAATAACCCCTACGTAGCAGATTACGATCCCAAGAAACCAACCAACTACTTGACGTACCTGGATGCAAACAACTTGTATGGCTGGGCCATGTCGCAAAGCATGCCGGAAAGTGGATTTGTGTGGGTGAGCGAGCCAGAATCCATTGACTTTATGGATTTGGATGAAGATGATGAGATTGGATACATTTTAGAAGTGGATTTGGAATACCCATATTCAATCCATGATCATCATAATCACTATCCAGTGGCTCCAGAACGGAAATGTGTGAAAGTGGGAGAATTGTCAAAACATAGTCAGAAGCTACGGAAAGATCTAAACATGAAAGGCAAACCTAGTGAAAAGCTCATTCCCAACCTGTGTGACAAGATGAAATATGTGCTTCATTATAGAAATTTACAGCAATATGTCTCACTTGGATTGAAAGTCACGAAGGTGCATCGTGCCATCATGTTTGCACAGAGCAAATGGTTGGCAAAATACATCTCCTTGAACACGGAAAAGAGAAAGTTGGCCAAGAACCCGTTTGAGAAAGACTTTTTCAAACTGATGAACAACTCTGTGTTTGGCAAAACCATGGAAAATGTGAGAAAGCGCATGAATGTGGAACTTGTTCACAAAGAAAAGCGGTTCAAGAAACTTGTGGCCAAACCTTCCTTCCACAAATTTAGAATTTTCA
The DNA here is from genome assembly GCA_949752745.1 of Protula sp. h YS-2021. Taxonomy (NCBI): domain Eukaryota; kingdom Metazoa; phylum Annelida; class Polychaeta; order Sabellida; family Serpulidae; genus Protula; species Protula sp. h YS-2021. The sequence goes on along the minus strand of OX457025.1, from coordinate 52,006,941 downwards.
ACGAAGATTTGACCGCGGTACATTTGCGCAAAGTGGATCTGCTTCTGGATAAACCCATTCAAGTTGGGTTCACCATTCTCGACCTCAGCAAGGTGCTCATGTTCCACTTTCATTACAACTACATCATGACCAAGTATCCCAACGCCAAACTCTTGTTCAGCGACACCGACAGTCTATGTTATGACATAGAAACGGAAGATATCTACAAAGACATGCAGGAAGATGCCGACTTGTTCGACACAAGTGACTATCCCCCAGATCATTTCCTGCATTCCAACGTGAACAAGAAAGTGCTTGGGAAAATGAAAGATGAGACGGCAGGCATTCCCATTGAAGAGTTTGTTGGACTTCGACCGAAAATGTATAGTATGATATATGGTGGGAAAGAAAAACGTACGGCTAAAGGCATTACTCGCGCGTGTCAAAGACGGATGAAACATCAGCAGTATAGAGACAGTTTGTTCAACCAAACGCAAACGATAACCACAGGGCATATCATTCGAAGTCATGACCACCAGATTTTCTCGGAGAAGTTGAGGAAAGTGGCTCTCTCTCCCTTTGATGACAAGCGATATGTGATGAGTGATGGCTATTCCACTTTGGCGCATGGGCATTACAGTATATAAGGGGGAGACACTTCAACTTGAGAGTCAGTTGAGGTGTGAACACTGAAGCGTCAACATGAATCGGAAAAGATCTGCAACAACGGATATGGATACTCTTGCTGATACAGTGAAAGACATGAATGTGAAACATCCTGATACTACCATCAAGAAATTAAAAGTGGAGATAGCACCAACACCACAGTCGTGGGATGGAATGCTTTCTCTAGGCAATGGAAAGTATATCAAGATTATGAAACAAAGTAATGAAGGTGTGATAAACATTCGCAAATACCTCAGAGATGAGGGGACTGGAAAAAACCGTCCAACGAAAAAGGGAATTTTGCTGACAATACCTGAAGGGAAAATGCTGAAGAAGCAGGTGAAAGAAGTGGATAAAAGGCTTCGCAGACAAGACGACAAGTCATAACAAGGTAACAATCATGAATGCACTCATGCTGAACGGTGGTGTTTACCTTACTGTCAATGAGAGGAATGAAGTGATACTAGATTCTAAGACAAGTTATCATCGGTTTAAACCTGAAGTGTGGAAAGATTTTAAAACCATACCGCTTGAACCTGGGTTTGAACGCAGACTTGAAAATAAACTGGAAGTGACGGTGGCTGAATATGATTCTAACATACGTGTGACATTCTGTAGAAATCTTTTACAGGATTATCCAAAGGATTATAAGGGAGTTGTGCCAGATACACCATATACAGATTTGATCCTCTTTGATATCAAGAACTGGCGCGCAGTCTTACGATTCCTAGAAGCGATACAACATCCACTGTTCGACATCATCCGAGTATAAAAGATGGAAGACTATGTGTTGGATTATGAACCCATGACATATGGATTCTCATACATGAGAAACTTATGTGATGATATCGTGCTACGACATTTTGGACAGTATCTCGTCCTATCGCTTGATGACCAATCCGTGTTGAAGGATCATCTAGACAAGTTGAGAATGCCCGGCATTCTCCTAGCAGTCTCAAATGAATTAGAAGTGCGTGTGACTGAGAACGGTCTAGACGTGTTTGTACAATTTCGCCAATATGACGAGCTTACAGAAGACTGCGACATCATCACCCTCAGCACAGTGGAATGGAACGCGCTGTTACAAGCATTGGATTGGAAAGAACCTAACGCTTGAATTCAAAGAGGGAGGAATACAACTCAAGCGGGGCATCAAATCCATTGAGCTGACACAACCTATGCGTGTGATGGACATTGACTTAGAAGAAGGATATGAACTGAAACTGTCTGAACATGAAACTGTTAAAGTGATAAAGTTTGGTGATGTGTGTTATGTGAGCTTTCATAGCATTTACAAACATGGATGTAATGTCTATGATACCTATATCAATTTAGATTCTAATGAATGGTATTCATTGATGAATGTATTGAAAAATGAATGTGTTTGTAAATAAAAAGTTTGTAAATAGTGTAAATAGACTTTGTAGTTAAGAGTGTGTAGTTAAGAGTTTGTAAATAGACTTTGTAAACTTTGTAAATAGTGTAAATAAAAGTTTGTAAATAGTGTAAATAGACTTTGTAGTTAAGAGTTTGTAAATAGTGTTTGTAAACTTTGTAAATAGTGTTTGTAGTTAAGAATTTGTAAATAAACGTATGTACAACACAATAAACAAGACTGTTTGAAAACTTGGTTTGTTTTATTTAACAACAACAACAACTTAACTAATATAACAACAACTTAACTACAACTTAACTAATATAACAACAACAACATTAATAAAACAATGGTTTATAATGTCTATATACAAAATCCTTTACAATAAAATCACCATCCTTTCTTTTTAATATATTCACAATATCAAACATACTCTGACCTCGAGCTCTATGTAATATATAATATACATAATAAAAACCACATGACGATGATATTGGCGTTTGTAATGAGATAGAATTATACATATAGTCATTTCTTAAAAACATGTCTAAACGATCATCGAGAGGGAACAGTCCATAAGAGTCAAAATATTCTGCAGGGTCTTTATCATAATACACTGCCACCCAATGTTCTCCTGGTTCATCTTGATCGTCTGTGTTGATGACATAGGCGCCGCGTTGTAAAGATGGTAACTGGTCCATGGCAAACACGCCTTGAAACAAGTCTTTGGTCATGACATCATGACTCAATATGGCATCAATCTGCTTCGTTTTCATGACTGGTAGTCGAATTGAATGCGACATACAATATGAAGTTTGCTGTTCTTTAAATCTAGATATTCTTCTGTACTCGCAGGAATGTAGAATTCTATTGGAGCGCCTTCTCTAATACTTGTAAGTGGTTGATAGTCAACATTATAACTTTTCTCTACAGCAGTTTGCGTCGGTGGTACGTGAAACCATTCCAATGGAGAAAGACTACATTCACACGAATGATTATGAATGAGAGACATTTTTTTTCTTTAAAGAAAAAAAAATGTCTCTCATTCATAATCATTCGTGTGAATGTAGTCTTTCTCCATTGGAATGGTTTCACGTACCACCGACGCAAACTGCTGTAGAGAAAAGTTATAATGTTGACTATCAACCACTTACAAGTATTAGAGAAGGCGCTCCAATAGAATTCTACATTCCTGCGAGTACAGAAGAATATCTAGATTTAAAGAACAGCAAACTTCATATTGTATGTCGCATTCAATTCGACTACCAGTCATGAAAACGAAGCAGATTGATGCCATATTGAGTCATGATGTCATGACCAAAGACTTGTTTCAAGGCGTGTTTGCCATGGACCAGTTACCATCTTTACAACGCGGCGCCTATGTCATCAACACAGACGATCAAGATGAACCAGGAGAACATTGGGTGGCAGTGTATTATGATAAAGACCCTGCAGAATATTTTGACTCTTATGGACTGTTCCCTCTCGATGATCGTTTAGACATGTTTTTAAGAAATGACTATATGTATAATTCTATCTCATTACAAACGCCAATATCATCGTCATGTGGTTTTTATTATGTATATTATATATTACATAGAGCTCGAGGTCAGAGTATGTTTGATATTGTGAATATATTAAAAAGAAAGGATGGTGATTTTATTGTAAAGGATTTTGTATATAGACATTATAAACCATTGTTTTATTAATGTTGTTGTTGTTATATTAGTTAAGTTGTAGTTAAGTTGTTGTTATATTAGTTAAGTTGTTGTTGTTGTTAAATAAAACAAACCAAGTTTTCAAACAGTCTTGTTTATTGTGTTGTACATACGTTTATTTACAAATTCTTAACTACAAACACTATTTACAAAGTTTACAAACACTATTTACAAACTCTTAACTACAAAGTCTATTTACACTATTTACAAACTTTTATTTACACTATTTACAAAGTTTACAAAGTCTATTTACAAACTCTTAACTACACACTCTTAACTACAAAGTCTATTTACACTATTTACAAACTTTTTATTTACAAACACATTCATTTTTCAATACATTCATCAATGAATACCATTCATTAGAATCTAAATTGATATAGGTATCATAGACATTACATCCATGTTTGTAAATGCTATGAAAGCTCACATAACACACATCACCAAACTTTATCACTTTAACAGTTTCATGTTCAGACAGTTTCAGTTCATATCCTTCTTCTAAGTCAATGTCCATCACACGCATAGGTTGTGTCAGCTCAATGGATTTGATGCCCCGCTTGAGTTGTATTCCTCCCTCTTTGAATTCAAGCGTTAGGTTCTTTCCAATCCAATGCTTGTAACAGCACGTTCCATTCCACTGTGCTGAGGGTGATGATGTCGCAGTCTTCTGTAAGCTCGTCATATTGGCGAAATTGTACAAACACGTCTAGACCGTTCTCAGTCACACGCACTTCTAATTCATTTGAGACTGCTAGGAGAAAGCCGGGCATTCTCAACTTGTCTAGATGATCCTTCAACACGGATTGGTCATCAAGCGATAGGACGAGATACTGTCCAAAATGTCGTAGCACAATATCATCACATAAGTTTCTCATGTATGAGAATCCATATGTCATGGGTTCATAATCCAACACATAGTCTTCCATCTTTTATACTCGGATGATGTCGAACAGTGGATGTTGTATCGCTTCTAGGAATCGTAAGACTGCGCGCCAGTTCTTGATATCAAAGAGGATCAAATCTGTATATGGTGTATCTGGCACAACTCCCTTATAATCCTTTGGATAATCCTGTAAAAGATTTCTACAGAATGTCACACGTATGTTAGAATCATATTCAGCCACCGTCACTTCCAGTTTATTTTCAAGTCTGCGTTCAAACCCAGGTTCAAGCGGTATGGTTTTAAAATCTTTCCACACTTCAGGTTTAAACCGATGATAACTTGTCTTAGAATCTAGTATCACTTCATTCCTCTCATTGACAGTAAGGTAAACACCACCGTTCAGCATGAGTGCATTCATGATTGTTACCTTGTTATGACTTGTCGTCTTGTCTGCGAAGCCTTTTATCCACTTCTTTCACCTGCTTCTTCAGCATTTTCCATTCAGGTATTGTCAGCAAAATTCCCTTTTTCGTTGGACGGTTTTTTTCCAGTCCCCTCATCTCTGAGGTATTTGCGAATGTTTATCACACCTTCATTACTTTGTTTCATAATCTTGATATACTTTCCATTGCCTAGAGAAAGCATTCCATCCCACGACTGTGGTGTTGGTGCTATCTCCACTTTTAATTTCTTGATGGTAGTATCAGGATGTTTCACATTCATGTCTTTCACTGTATCAGCAAGAGTATCCATATCCGTTGTTGCAGATCTTTTCCGATTCATGTTGACGCTTCAGTGTTCACACCTCAACTGACTCTCAAGTTGAAGTGTCTCCCCCTTATATACTGTAATGCCCATGCGCCAAAGTGGAATAGCCATCACTCATCACATATCGCTTGTCATCAAAGGGAGAGAGAGCCACTTTCCTCAACTTCTCCGAGAAAATCTGGTGGTCATGACTTCGAATGATATGCCCTGTGGTTATCGTTTGCGTTTGGTTGAACAAACTGTCTCTATACTGCTGATGTTTCATCCGTCTTTGACACGCGCGAGTAATGCCTTTAGCCGTACGTTTTTCTTTCCCACCATATATCATACTATACATTTTCGGTCGAAGTCCAACAAACTCTTCAATGGGAATGCCTGCCGTCTCATCTTTCATTTTCCCAAGCACTTTCTTGTTCACGTTGGAATGCAGGAAATGATCTGGGGGATAGTCACTTGTGTCGAACAAGTCGGCATCTTCCTGCATGTCTTTGTAGATATCTTCCGTTTCTATGTCATAACATAGACTGTCGGTGTCGCTGAACAAGAGTTTGGCGTTGGGATACTTGGTCATGATGTAGTTGTAATGAAAGTGGAACATGAGCACCTTGCTGAGGTCGAGAATGGTGAACCCAACTTGAATGGGTTTATCCAGAAGCAGATCCACTTTGCGCAAATGTACCGCGGTCAAATCTTCGTTGAAAATTCTAAATTTGTGGAAGGAAGGTTTGGCCACAAGTTTCTTGAACCGCTTTTCTTTGTGAACAAGTTCCACATTCATGCGCTTTCTCACATTTTCCATGGTTTTGCCAAACACAGAGTTGTTCATCAGTTTGAAAAAGTCTTTCTCAAACGGGTTCTTGGCCAACTTTCTCTTTTCCGTGTTCAAGGAGATGTATTTTGCCAACCATTTGCTCTGTGCAAACATGATGGCACGATGCACCTTCGTGACTTTCAATCCAAGTGAGACATATTGCTGTAAATTTCTATAATGAAGCACATATTTCATCTTGTCACACAGGTTGGGAATGAGCTTTTCACTAGGTTTGCCTTTCATGTTTAGATCTTTCCGTAGCTTCTGACTATGTTTTGACAATTCTCCCACTTTCACACATTTCCGTTCTGGAGCCACTGGATAGTGATTATGATGATCATGGATTGAATATGGGTATTCCAAATCCACTTCTAAAATGTATCCAATCTCGTCATCTTCATCCACATCCATAAAGTCAATGGATTCTGGCTCGCTCACCCACATAAATCCACTTTCCGGCATGCTTTGCGACATGGCCCAGCCATACAAGTTGTTTGCATCCAGGTACGTCAAGTAGTTGGTTGGTTTCGTGGGATCGTAATCTGCTACGTAGGGGTTATTTGCTTTCGCATACTTGTGTGTGATGACAGATATTCCTCCACGTAGACCTTGTTCAACCATTTGGTACATGTCAATGTCGTTGATCAATTCCAATTTCACCTTTGTCGCTTTCAACATGGCATCCCACGACAGTCCTGGCGCTGTATAGTAGTGAGCAGGATCCAATTCATACGTGTTGAGACATACGTGACGGAAGTTTTCAAACACGTCAGCCAGCAGCAACACATCTGATTTCAGGTACAAGTCATGGTATTCGCCAAATGTAGTACAGTGGAATGTCTCCCACACCTTCTGCGCATGCGCATAATCCTCATCACTAATGTCTTCTTCACTGAGCAGACTGTAAAACTTGTCTTTGGACGGCAGTTGTGTTTCAGCAAACTTGGATGGCTCATCCACGTAATCATAAGGGTACACTCCCTTTCTCAACAGTAAATCTTGTTGGTCACTATCGTGAATGTGTGACGTCATGTGATAAAAGTTGTCTTTCCCTTCTGCTGCCAGGTTGGAGGTACAACTTCTGCAGAGAAGTACTCATGAACTGATAACTGTCCGTAAATTTCAGATTGCTCATGGTGAATGCAATATATTTCTCAACGGTGTTGGGAATGACTGTAATCCTTTCGTTTTTGAACTTTCCAATTTCTTCCATGATCAAATGACTGTCATAGCCTCGTAAATTGTGGAAAAACACAGGAATGATGAAAGAATCTTTATCTCCCTGCTGATCTTTTCTAAGTCGAAATTGTAAATTGCATTGACTATGTGCAGCTCCACGGTATTTGCCATTGATATGGTCATGATCTCTCACATGATCTGCTCCTAGAGGCTCATGACAAATGTAGCAATCTGTGGCGTTCTTATAATGCTCTTCATCTTCATGAGTCATGACCATTTTCTTTGGCTGTAGCAAGCCATGCACAATACGATCACGCTCATTCACCATATGGTCTAAAAAGACTTTCACAGCATTATCTCCTCGATATACGACTGGAGCACGTGTATCATACTGGCTGACAACCACATAGGCGAAGCTGTTTGGACGATGATGTTGATACTTGTCTCCTTCATGCTTTTTCGTGAAACATTCAAAGTCTGCATAAATGACAAACGGCGCTCGCTGTTGTTTGGCTACATTCTTGAACTTGATGAAGGGTTCCTTGGGGAATGATAAACGTTGTGCGCCATGCTTGCCACACACTTCACGATGCTTGTCTAACAGATCTTGTCGCCTAAACCCGTGAAGACAGTTGAAACAATAAAAAGCAGCTCCATCATGTTTTGATCGATAAGCCATCAGTCTGCTGAAATTCTTGATGAGGCAGTAATGTCTTGTCTTGTCATTGCTAATCAAAAGTAAGTTGATTTCTCTCGCACTGGTGTTTCGGCTGAGTTGTATGGGAACAACGACATCATGTTCATATCCAAACACGTTAATGGACACATCATTCTCCTTTTCAAACTTTGGAATGTCTGTAATCGGTGTTGGAAATGTCATGCCTTCCACCTTCAATTCGTTCTCAAATGCTTTGTATTGATGTACACGCTCTGGGTTTACATTTGTTGAAGGGTGAAGGTGAGCCAATACAGACCATAAGAAGCACTTGTTGTCTTAATTCTAAATGTTTAACACACTTAATGTATTCTTTACTTTCTTCGGTAGTGGGATAAAACTGCTCGCTTCCAGTGGCGCTGACGTAGCTGTATGTACTTCAATGAATAATATGTTTTCCAACACCCAGCCAGAACCTTGTCGCTCATGTTCATCAAACCTGGTAAACAATTCTTTATAGGCTTCTGGTAAGTCCTTCTCAATATCCGTTGGATTGTATGCTGCATATGTTGGACTACTGATGAAGGCATTATCCACGTGTTCTACCATCACGCCTTCAACATTTGGTGTCATTTTCTTGAAGCGTGCATGTACGACAATGTACCATTTCATGCCATGATTTAACGTCTCTAGCAAATGTCTCTTGATTCGGTTCTCTTGTTGTCGCATTTCAAGTAGCAAATCCGATCCATCTTCAGGCTCAAACCGTCTTTCCTGTGCGTTTCCACCAAGACTCACTCTTCTGCCTCTACCTACTTGTCCTGTCTCTTTCTTTCTTTGTTCTTCATGAGACACATTTTCCATCTCAACACATGCATGTGTCTCAAATGCATCAAAAGATGAAAATATCTTGGCGCATTTACAGCAGAGGACTGGATCAGGTCTTTCAACACCGTAATGTAAGGTCTTTCGTCTCTTGGCTTCAATCTGCACAACAAGCTCTTCACGAGCACGTTTCAACCTAGCTGGTTTGCATGTATGTGTCACGAACACTTCCAGAGATGGAAATGTCACATCACAATCATGACAGTAGACTGTTGCCATCGTTGTTGCTGTTGCTGTTGCTAGAACTGAAATGAAGTAAAATATACGTTTCACTCTTCCTTTTATACCACTTCAATGGTGTGTTAACTCAGCAGAATGTATCACTAGTTGACTAGTTGACATGTTTCACTCATGCTTTTATTCTACTTCCATGTAATCAAAATATGGTGTGTAACTTTGTTCAAAAATGCTGACTCAGCAGAATTTTACTTGTGTATATGAATATCTCACTTACAGTTGTACTGCTGCACTGCTACACAGCAGAGACATCTAGCGGTAAAGTTAAATGGTCTGCCAAATGGTATTCATCCGCGAAGAAGCACTGTAATGGTGAAATTTTCAGTCAACTATAATGAAAGTTATAACGAAAGTTATCACAATTTTAAGTTAAAATGGCGGTAAAAATGCACACAGCCAACTGCACAAATAGCCTATGACTACTTAACGTTAAAACTAGATATAAAACTGACTCAAACAGTGAAAGTTTCATGCAAATCTGTCAATCATAACGAAAGTTATCCCACTTTTTACAAAATTAAAATGACGGTAAATATGCACACAGCTAGCTGCACAACCAGTCCATGACTATGTGAAAACTAGATATAAAACTGAATTAAACAGTGAAATTTTCATGCAAATCGGTCAAGTATAACACTGCATACTGCAACTCCAAGCAGTTAGACACTGCTGCCTCAGAAAAACAAAAAGCCTAACACCGCTGTCTACATTGTTTGATGACGAAATCTGATTACGCAGTCTGATTACACTGATGACGAAATGCTGCTGATGACGATTGTAGGTTGTATGACGCCATTTTCTTTTCTAAGTAAACACTGCATTTCAAACAAACAAAAAAGTAGAATAATGGAGTACAAAGAGCAACATAAGCAAAACATTTTATCATGGTGTTGGTATGTATGCATGAGAGTGTGGGGAAAAAAAAAAGTTGCCGTCAGAAGGTTGAAATACCTATGCGGCTTATGAAATGCTCAGTCGTGGTGTGTGTGTGTGTGTGTGTGTGTGTGTGTGGAGAGTGTGGGGAAAAAAGTTGCCATCAGAAGGTTAAAATACCTATGCGACTTACGAAATGAAACGCTCAGTCGTGGTATTTGTGTGTGTGTGTGTGTGTGTGTGTGTGGGAAATGAAAAAAAAAAAAAGAAAAAAAAAGAAGTTTGTTTACTAAGTTTGTTTATAAAGTTTCAATGAGTTTCAATTATGCAAATAACCAAAGTTGGTTTACAAATTTTGTTTACAAAGTTTGTTTATAAAGTTTGTTTACAAATTGTGTTTACAAAGTTTGTTTACAAAGTTTGTTTACAAAGTTTCAATGAGTTTCAATTATGCAAATAACCAAAGTTTGTTACAAAGTTTGTTTACAAATTTTGTTTACAAAGTTTGTTTACAAAGTTTGTTTACAAATTGTGTTTACAAAGTTTGTTTACAAAGTTTGTTTACAAATTGTGTTTACAAAGTTTGTTTACAAAGTTTGTTTACAAAGCTTGTCTACAAAGTTTCAATGAGTTTCAATTATGTAAATAACCAAAGTTTGTTTACAAATTTTGTTTACAAATTTTGTTTACAAAGTTTGTTTACAAAGTTTGTTTACAAATTTTCAATTATGTAAATAAGTCAAGTTTGTTTACAAAGTTTGTTTACAAATTTTGTTTATAAAGTTTGTTTACAAAGTTTGTTTACACAGTTTGTTTACACAGTTTGTTTACAAAGTTTGTTTACAAATTTTGTTTATAAAGTTTGTTTACAAAGTTTGTTTACAAATTTTATTTATAAAGTTTGTTTACACAGTTTGTTTACAAAGTTTGTTTACAAAGTTTCAATTATGCAAATAACTAAAGTTTGTTTACAAAGTTTGTTTACAAAGTTTGTTTACAAAGTTCACTTTTTATTTATAAAGTTTCAATAAACACTTACCGAAATAGTTGTCACTGGATGCCATCCCTGGATCTGATGTGATCCAATTGTAGTTCTACAACTTTTGCTCCCTTGCTCCACTTACTGATATGACTGTCACAATGATTATGACGTCACAATCATCCGTTCCTATGCAGTGGTTCTCATAGAGGTCATGTCGTTTCTTAATTCTTTGTATGCAGTGGTTCTCATAGAGGTCATGTCGTTTCTTAATTCTTTGTGTGCAGTGAAACTGTCCTTTCTTATCTACTAACATGATTTCTTTGAGGAAAACATGATCACAAAACGGCGTATACACCGTCTTAGAACGGCGCACGTGCCATTTTGAAACCTTATTGGTAATAAAACGGCTCTGCGCCGTCCTAAAATGGCGCGGCTATTTTACGACTAGCCATGGTAACAAAACGGCGCATGCGCCGTTCTAAAACCGCGCTGCGCTGTTTTAAAACGACACAGGTCGCAAAATGGCGTGTAACAGGGTTATCACGTTTATGCTTCATGTATGCAGCTCATACCATGGAATTTGCTTTTCGCGTTTGAAAGCTTAATGCCCTATCCTTCATAGCAGTTCGAGTCCGGCAGCGCTGCCTTAATATACAACGAAACCGCGATTGACTGGTTTTGTTCCAATTGGGACAATTGTATGTCCCAGACCACTTCTCAGTAGAGTAACTTTAAGAACGATGTCCATTTTGAAGGTTGGCGTGACTAAATTTTCGTTCAAGGACTTGAAATCTATTATTAGGCGCAAACTTCCTGTCTTTTTAGGAAGCACTCGGTTGAAGAAACCCTTCTACTTTTGCGGCATTTCTACTGTCGCCTTCAGTTTGTCTACCATTTCCCGAAACGTTACAACATTGCCTGACCATAGCCTGCAGGAGGTGACTAGCTTGGATGGAGGCTTCAGCGTCAGGTTTAATTTCGTTATTTTAACTTTTTGGAACGGCAGGGGTACCCTTGTAGCAGCCAGCATACGATTTTGTTTGGGGCTCCCAGCATTTGCTTCCAAAAATGAACCTTCCTTCTACGAGCAACTTTCCTGAGCGCAAAATCTTTTCCTTCAGCCGGGACAATGTAACGCGAGTATTTCTATCGCTTGAGGTCTCCGAGCAAAATCCTCCCTGCACTCCGACTGATTGTCATCTGTATTTGCCGTGGCCTCTCCCAGAAAAAAGCGCTAGACGTCTGGGGCTTCTGAGCTGGGTCATAGTTAGCTGATTGCGATTGCGCAGGTCGGGTCCGAAACGCTTTGGGTCTTTGGGAACGCCCCCGATATACCTTGTGCATGTAGAAGGGCCGCTCTCTAGGAAATCAAATCAAATCCTACGTGTGCTTGCCATTCAGCCCGGCTAACAGATAATTGGTTTCATGCAAGTAGAGAGCGAGGTGCAGTTAGAAAGTCAGTCAACACAACTGTAAAATGTTGTCCCTGCGTAACTTGGCAGTAGATAAGTATCTAACTTCGCCTTAGTGCACTTCACCAGCCATGCCACTATATTGCCTACCAATCCAATGTCTAGGCTCGTTATTCTGTTAGCTAGCATCTGATTGACGTACGATAATATCAACAAGTTGACTCAGGCTACGCCCTCAAAATGCCCTATGTCCCTGAACAGAAAGTTTGTCATAACTCAATGGTGCAAATGGGACTGCGTTGTCGCGGGACCTGAACGTTGTTTTGGTGACCCTCAGCTTGGACGAGAGAAGCATTTTGCCAAAATCCAGAGCCCCACGGAAATTGGAATCCTTGAACTGAAATTCATCCACCTTCAGCGTGGCCTCGTTTCGAATGTACGCGGCCGTGTCCAGTGCTTGAAATTCGGACCCCAGTTCTCCTACTCCTTGGACTCTAAACCCCACTGCGACTGCTGCAGCGGCTTGCTAACTTGCCAACGGATGGACAATCATGTAGCAATGCCATTGCTCTTTTGTCCCAGGCTGTCTTCTCTGTCAGATAGGTGCAAACGTTAAGCCATCTCCCAAATCTGCCGTTCATGCGAACGGTTTCGCGCAACATGTCCACACACTCAGGATGCTTAAACGGTGATGTTTCCATTAGCTCCCGTCTGCTCCGATTGTCCTTGGATCGTCGACGGATTGATTAGTGGGATTAGCAACCGTGTAAGAGAGACGTAATCTGTATCCCGGCCGTCACCGCAATTTGAGCGTCGATGGCTTTGAGACGAGGAGTTGGAACCGTCAGACCCGCCATCTCTGTATTAAGTTATCGTTCTCTTGCCTGTTCACGTGATGGTACAGCTTTAGTAGCGCCAGTGCTCATTGAGACTTCACGATCCCCCGCTGCCTCTGCCCTCTTTCGTTCTTGAGTCATGCTTTTACTCTCTCCCTGTCGTGTGGTTGCACTGGCTTCATCTTCACGTGCTGGAGATCGTGAGCTCTGGGGACCGTGCACAGAGTCGTCAAGCGTATGTGCATATATCCAGCTGTGGAGCCAACAGATACTGCGCCTTGTGGGTCCCTGACGTAATGATATAAGTGCTGATAGGCGTGGTTGGAGGGGATCTCGCACCCGGTTTGCGGAGGATGCAAAAAATTTGGTTGTCCGCCGGCAAGTTCGTTTCCCTCGGATCCTGTAACCTGAGAGGCGTAGTCGTTGCTTTATTATATCTTCGATGGATACAAGGCAGCCCCGTTTTTTCTTATTACACTTCGCCCTGAGAGAACTTTTATTTGCTGTGGCTCTCCCGTTTTGCAGTCAGACATGGTTCAGCAACGCTCCTTCTCCATAGCAGGCTAATCATCCCTGTAACATGTCAGGAAAACTGCTATTAGTTTCCCAGTACTTCTGCTAAGAGGCGCCACAACACAGAGGTTGATGGCCCCTAGCATAGAAATGTTCGCGCTGTAAGTTGGGGCCCCAGATGTGCTGTTGGCTCCTTCGCGGCAGAACGCGACTCCAAGTCATAGTACACATAGTACCACGCCGGTTCCCAGTCATGCCAACACGGAAGTTGTGGGCGCATTCCCACTAAAATGAAAACATCACACTTTCTAGAAATAACAAAGTCTGACAGCTTCAGCTACAACTTTCTCGATGTTGTTTGGAAACTTTCTACTGATGTATTTTTCCAACCTAATTTTTGGTAAACAAAGTCTTTCTAAAACTAGTTTGTTTCTTTGGGCGTAAGGATGAAAGATAACGATAGTAGCACCAACTGTAGGGAATATACACGAGTGGAGCGCTAAGGAAAGGTTTCATGAATGGTAAACCTGTGTTATAATGGAATATTGCCCAAGGTTTAGGAAGCCCTTATAACGACAAAACCCTGTACGGTTCGAAATAGTAATATTTTGCGTGTGTTACATGTATTTATTATTCTTAATAGATAACTCTGTGAATGCATGCACTTGGTATGCTTTAATGAATGGCACATAAAACAATTAACATGGGATGAGCCATTCATGTTGTGTATTGGTATGAGTTCGATATCAATTCAAAATGTTTTCCGTCTAAGACGCACTACAAAGCGACATGCCGTGTCTGGGCTAGAAATACACTTTTGACCTATGAAATGAAAAGAGCTTTGTTGACTTGCGCTGTGTTTAACGTCTCTTATGATCATTAGTTTGTACCCTAAATATGCATGAAATATCCTGGAGTTCGATTGTAATTATTAAATAATATGTATTGTTCACGATTTGCAAAGTCAGGCGTGTTTGGCCAAATCAACAGATATAAAGAGGAGAAAACGTAAAGTAAAGGGGAGAGCTGTGTTTGGGAAACAAGAAGGACTGCGAAGGAAGCGTCCGACTGCGAAGGAAGCGTCCTGGAAAAGTGATCGCGTGGATGATTACAAAGAGTTGACTGTGAACAGAACTAGTATATTGTTGTAATAGGAAGTTTTAAAATAACTGTAAAGCTCTTCTGAAAAGCAGAAGACCAAATGTTATCGTGATGCTTTAGAATAAAATGATATTTCTGTTTTGTTAATCATTGTAATTTCTCATCATACTAACGCGCATAATAATTGGAAAATCCAATTATTACACTGGTGGAGATGCTAAAAACGTTTTCAACGGAAAGCAGTCTACTTTACGCTCCCTAGGAATAGACAAGTTCACTACAGTTCGGACCATGCAAACTAACAGTCAAATGCATCCACAATCGGCGTTATGGCGCCCTAGGTTGGACGGCGGAAACTTCGAAACAGGATATATTTCGCAGACTTTTCTTAGTAAGGAGGTTATGCCAAAAGTTTTCACTGGAGCGGAGAATGAAAACTTTGACTTATGGCATAGAAGATTTAACCTCTACTGTACCACTGTTGGATACACAGACGATATGAAGCGAAGGATATTTCCTTTGTATATGATGGAGAGTGCAGAAGTGTATTACTATGACCTTCACGAAGATATCTGGAACAATTATAGTAAGTTAGTCGATTGCTTCAATAAGAAGTTCTCCATAAAGAAAACATTTTTCTTGGAAAACAAGCTCTATACAAGGAAACAAGGACCATCAGAGACCATACACTCATACGCGACTGGCATTCACGCGTTGTGCTCAAAGTTAGGAATAAAGCCAATGGATCGGCTTTTTCACTTTATACGAGGCTTCAAAGATGACATTAAGCAATTTGTATTGCTGAAAGATGCAAAAGATGTCGATGACGCTGAAGAGCTTGCAAAACTTTTCGAACAGATTGAATTGATGTCTGCTGGTTCAAACCCATCTCCAGATAGCCAATTAGAGGCCAACGAATACGCTCAGAACATCGAGCTACCGAAGAAAATCAAGGAACACAATCGCGCGTGGTCATCAAAAAGTACTAAAGGCTGGGTAACACAGGACAGAAAACATTGCTTTTGCTGTGGAGAATTGGGACACATCAAAAGGTATTGTTTGAGAGCAGATGGCCAATTAATATACGACGGTGTTAACATTACGTAGTTCAATAAGTAACTTTCAAATTGATCAATTGTGACAATAACAGGTAACGTCCATGGATACGGATATGGATTTGCGGATCTTATAAAGTTAGTGAATTTATGGGTTGTAAAGCTACAGGTTTTCAGTGTAAAATGTTGACGGTTATAATAGGCGAGTTGTGCTAAAATGTCACATGTCATACCAAAGACTATCTAAACTGCATTTCAGAGGAGTGTTTCAGGTTAGTATATATTGCGCATAGTTTCGCCAAACTTGTTATTTCTTGTTGCGATTATCAATAAAAAGATATGGCTCAGTTACTGGCATATCGGTGGCTCAGTTGTAATGAGGGATAGCTCTTTGACAAATCGGCCAGTTTGTCATTTTGCGATGCTTCCGGTTTTATACGCGCGGTAAGATCGGATGCGCCCCACCATTATTTTGAGCGACACCGCTTTATGTTGAGAACGCGCCGTTCCTTTATTGGTTTTTTTAGAATAAGTATTTAGCCTGCAACAACAAAAAGACTGAACTGGTAAAACTCTCATTCCAGTTGAGGATTTCTTTCTGTATCTTCGTCACACTTTGCACGATTAATTAGTTAAATTTTCTGATATTATTTTCTCATCCAGATTTAAAAAGGACTCTGGGCAGTAGAATATGTAACTTGCCTGCCTCTTAACTGTTTTTGCTAACCTAAGTAGCCATAGAATTCCGGGAAAAAAAATCTTGTCTCTTCTCCGGTCATTCAGTCGGCTATACAAAAGTTGAATTCTTTGAGGTTTAATGTTGAATTTATGTAATATCTTTTTTTGAGAGAGAAGTGTACAAGGGAACGTTCGTTTACCATAATTATCTCGCTAAACTTTAAAATGGTAAGATATTCGGTGTGAAATTGTTTTGCCCTTTTTAGTCCATAGGAGTTTGTTTCTCGAAAACAAAAGTGTTAACTGCTATTTCATCGTCTTCTAGCACCATTGCATCAAGTTTGTAGCTTATTAGTGATACCGAAAATGGATGCGGTCAGATTACAATTAGACCTATTGAATATTTTTTATAACAACTAGTAGTCAATGTGCTCTATCAGTGGTAGGCCGTCTTGTTTAGGAGCGATTAACACGTATTTTTTTGCTTTAATCTCTTGAGAAAAAACTAATTATGCATCTTATAGCTCGATTGTCACAATAACTTATATTTGTATTTGCGTTATTGTTTGATTTTGAATGCTGAATGTTATCGCCTGACAGTGTTTAAACAATTTTAAGTTTGGGTGTCAATGGGTTAAACTATGCCGATTGCGTCGGTAATTGGATAAACGCTTGCTGACGATTCGGAAAAGAAATCGAATTGGCAAGAAGTAATTCATATTTAGATTTATATAATTACAGAAAGATAACAAACCAATTCGGGAATGCAAACAGTTGTTTAGTTACAGATTTTGTGACTCGTGCGCAATCACAATTGATTTCAATCTTTTATATTTGTGTAATATATTCAGTCGCAAGTAAAGGAAACCTATATAGCTGCGTTTTTTTAAATTTGTTTAGGAAGCATGCTTCGAGATATTGAATAAGTACTGCTTTGCATTCCAAGGAAGATCAGATTTGTGTCTATTCATGGTATATCTGTATTCAAGAATGGCAATTAAAAAAAATACGTCCGTATGGACACCAACATAGTGATGATTTGACAATGTTATCACATGTCATTTCTTATGTCCCAATTTCATTTAAGTATGTGGACATTTACGTGAAATCAGGAGATTTTCTTTTTTAAAGAGGGGGATGATGTTATAATGGAATATTGCCCAAGGTTTAGGAAGCCCTTATAACGACAAAACCCTGTACGGTTCGAAATAGTAATATTTTGCGTGTGTTACATGTATTTATTATTCTTAATAGATAACTCTGTGAATGCATGCACTTGGTATGCTTTAATGAATGGCACATAAAACAATTAACATGGGATGAGCCATTCATGTTGTGTATTGGTATGAGTTCGATATCAATTCAAAGGGTTTTCAGTCTAAGACGCACTACAAAGCGACATGCCGTGTCTGGGCTAGAAATACACTTTTGACCTATGAAATGAAAAGAGCTTTGTTGACTTG
The DNA here is from genome assembly GCA_949752745.1 of Protula sp. h YS-2021. Lineage (NCBI taxonomy): Eukaryota > Metazoa > Annelida > Polychaeta > Sabellida > Serpulidae > Protula > Protula sp. h YS-2021. Next base: position 51,988,869 of record OX457025.1, on the reverse strand, counting down.
CGCTGTGTTTAACGTCTCTTATGATCATTAGTTTGTACCCTAAATATGCATGAAATATCCTGGAGTTCGATTGTAATTATTAAATAATATGTATTGTTCACGATTTGCAAAGTCAGGCGTGTTTGGCCAAATCAACAGATATAAAGAGGAGAAAACGTAAAGTAAAGGGGAGAGCTGTGTTTTGGAAACAAGAAGGACTGCGAAGGAAGCGTCCGACTGCGAAGGAAGCGTCCTGGAAAAGTGATCGCGTGGATGATTACAAAGAGTTGACTGTGAACAGAACTAGTATATTGTTGTAATAGGAAGTTTTAAAATAACTGTAAAGCTCTTCTGAAAAGCAGAAGACCAAATGTTATCGTGATGCTTTAGAATAAAATGATATTTCTGTTTTGTTAATCATTGTAATTTCTCATCATACTAACGCGCATAATAATTGGAAAATCCAATTATTACACCTCCACTCCGTTTAGGGTTATCTATGAGTTTACGGGCGATATAATATATGGATCATACTTTTCAAGCTTCGGGTCAATCCAACGGAAGTTGTAAGTCATTTATGTAAACAAAAATACTGATAAGCCACATAAATTTAATTTGTTTTGTTGCTATATGACAGGTAAATTGTGAATTTATCGAAACCTAATACTGCTGTGCATTCTTGTCATAATATTCTGTTTTAAAATGAATACGCTAGCGGTTTAAGTTCTTTTTATTGTATTGTGGGTAAATATCGCGAACAGTTTTAAATGCACATTTGGAGGGTTTCTCTGCTTTCTCAATTCACTATATTACAATAGTTTTAGAGCTACACTTCCCTAGCCCATACAGTGTCACTGAAATAATGCCTAGAGTTGCTATACCCAACGAAAGAAAAACTCTTTGGTTGTTATTTGGGTGTGTGCTCGACATTTGTAAATTATTATATTTTACGTCTATTCAGCGTTTAGGTTTAGGCTTCACTAAACCTTTCTAGATGTTACTGCTCTTTGCAAAGGCAACGTAACGAGCAGCAACACGACAAATTTTTGTGGACGAAAAGAATTGGGGACTTCGTGTAATTTCTGTTGTTGTCAGAATGTGTGGACAGAGATCTGTCGTGCCCAGCTGAGGTGAGCGATAGCGGAAATGAGTGCACAAGAAATCCTTACTACATGGCCACCGCCTGTATGTTTTCCTGTGGCTGGTGTTCCCAGTATGAGGGCATCATCGACTGGGGTGAGCCTGCTAGCTAGTAAATACAAGCTGATTAGCTTTCACTTCTTTTGTCTTTCTTACAACAAAATAACTTAAAGCAGCAGATAGTAATTTTTCAAATGCTAGCATTTCTAGTCCGAGCCAATTTTAGCATGAAATCATGTCAGTATTTATGCGGCCAATGAAAACAAACAGGTAAATAGATGGTAGTGGTAGCTTTATTGCCGCACCGTCTCACTTATAATTTAACATAGCGAATTATTTATTCATTAAATTGCTAAATATTGGAAAAATCAATAAGGAGAGGGTAACAGAAATAAGAAAAGTGTAACCTATAAGCACAAAAAAGTCAATGGATAGTATTCTCTATGAGTAGGGTAATTTCAAAAAGCGTTTTTACAAATTGTAGCTACTACCCTAGCTTCATTTTACTCGTTTTTTTTATTTAGACAAAATAGAAAGCGAGTGCATGGACCGCCTTGGGCATGCGTGTCTTAGCTATACGGTGGCAGGCAAATGTGCATTCAGCAAGTACCGGGAACTGTGCGCACTCAGCTGCGGCTTGTGCACGGAAACCCAGCAAGAACACCTCAGCTCCACTGCGCCCTTAGATCACGTCCTGCTCGACAGCCTTAAGTGAACCAAATTAAATCGTGTAAAAGGGAGTATGACCCCATCACTGCAGGTCACCACAATCAGGAAACGTAGCGATGACTCACACGTTTGTGAAACAATGCTGTTTATAATTATACCACAGAACGTACTTTCAAAATGTGAAATGCTTTGGAGCGAAAAATATGTTTGCAAAATGTGTCAAAATGTTTTCATATTTCAGAAACATGAATAATTAAAACACTAAAATCATCTCTTTCTTGTCCACATTGGTCACCTGCCTCATGGCTGAATAACGCTGCTAATTCAGACTTTGCTCCTTAATTTGTACTGTCTTCAAACACATTTTTGCATTTTTAATAACCTTAACGACAGTATTGATTTTCGTATCAAAAAGAGCACTTGTTACCAAATACATTGTGGACAATTTAATTAATTTCTGAAGGCGAAACATAAGCACGTGAAAATTGATGAAACGCAATTCAGAAACAAGTTCGGGAATTTTTATTTTTAAGAAAATTCGTCGAAACTAAGCAAAATTCATTCCAGAAACCGGTTGCTTGTTCCATCTGCACACTATTCATATTGTTGCAGTGTCGAAACGTTGATTTTTAAACTGCGATATCACCTCATTTTTATTGAAAATATTTAAATACCACCTTGTAAAAGGCCTTGTCGAGTCAAAACTCTTCAGTGTGAAAACTTTTAGAGGAGACTTCAAAGGATTAAAAATTTAGTGTACCGGGGGTTTCCGAAAACAAGCCCAGGGCTTCTATTTGGAAACTGGCCAATTTCAGACGCTCATTTAGAAACCAAATAGAACCCCCGGGGCTTCTATTAGGAAACAGTTTTCTAATTAGAGCCCCGGGGCTTCTATTTTTTAGATGGGGGGTGGGGGGGGGGGGGTTGCCGGTAAGTTTTTATTGAAAAAAAAAGAAGAAAATTTACCATCAATCTCTTATAAAAGCGCTACATGCTGCGGATATGCGCACAAAAAATAACCAAACACACAAAAACAACAGTAACTAAAAAGTTCGGTAAAGTAGGGGGGTTGCCTTGTGCGAAGCACAAGATTAAGCAACGACGCACAACGTGTCTGGGGGTTTGCCTCACATCAAAGGATTAAGTGCACCGTGTCTGCATTGCGAGAAAACAGTCTGGAAAGACTTGCAGGGAAGGTGGGGCAACATCACGCCGCCCGTTTCAGTACTGGGTCCGTTACATTTCCAGTAATACTCCGGAGTAAAAGTGGCAGTGGGGAGGGGGGTGGTGTCTGTTCGCCTTGTGTAAAGCACAGGATTAAGCAACGACGCAGAACATGCCTAGGGGCTGCCTCATGTCAAAGGATTAAGTGCACCGTGTCTGCATTGCGAGTAAACGAGTTCTAAAAAGACTTGCAGGGAAGGAGCGGGCTTTTATTAGGAAACGATTTTTTCAGGTCTTTATGTTAACTCCAAATAGAAGCCCCGGGGCTTCTATTGGGAAACAGTTTCCTAATAAGAGCCCCAGGGCTTTTATATGGGGGGAGCTTCTTTTCGGAAACTCCCGGTACTAATTGGTTTTGCAACTCTTCACATTTCGGAAGGTTGATGTTATCCACCTGTCCTAATTGCTGTCTATAAGTTACTCAGGTTACTGAAATTTATTTGAAAAATGGAACGGATGACACGCTGTGTCTTTAAGGCAGAAATAAAAGAAATTGAATTCAAATGCAATCTTTTAATTCAAAGAAGCTGCAGCGCCAGCTGCCCATTCTATAACGATAACCAAGCTAAGTGGGGTCTCACCACGAACTACCCATTATTACAACAATGTTACATGTTCTAACACAAGTACTGACAGATGCCTCCCCTTTTTATTCTTCAAAAGAGGCGATATGTAACGCCACTAACCATATGCGACTTTAATCATGTGTGTCACAGTGCTGTGCTATACCATGTGCATAAAGACACTGTCAGAACACGACCATGCAATAAGAAGGTCTATCATGAATCACTGATTCAGCAGCAACAAACAAACCAAGACTATACAAATTAGAAAAGTATCTATTGCATACTCTTGCAAATAGTGTTTAATAGTGTTTGGACAGGCCCAACAGCCCACCTTTAACATATTACACATTGACATACCATTAACATAAGAGATTGCGCAACGTTTTTGACCCGATGGGCTTTAACTGACAATCTTTTTTCGCATCACATAATCAGGTTCTTTTAAACTATCATCACAAGCTAATGGAATGACTTTTTTGATATAGTTAGATATAGATACTTCTACTGCAGAAAGGGCTACTGTGACATACGCATGAAAAAATATAAATGGACAACGCTGAACCGTGCTACGACAAGTATTTGACCGTTTTCTATATGCGAGTAGTACGGAGATGGGGCCGATATCAACACTGTAACGTGATTTCAGAACATGCAACGCTGGTATCACAATAGATGTACCTAAGCCCTTGGTGACTATTTGCTTGGGAGCCCCACTTGATTGCCAAGCTTGCCAAAAATTCTTTAGCCTCCGTCCTGTAGGAATACCTGATATGATTAATGGAGAAACCAATCTATAGTAAGAACTATCTGAGCGAGGTGTTGCCACCTCTGCTTCGAAGGAGCAGCCCTCTTTCTAGTGTGCACTTGGACTTCTTGGCCTGAAAGGTAGACCCTGCTGAAAACCCCGATCGCTTCATGGTCGCTGGCGTGGACGGAATAGAAGAATGTCGCTGCCGTTGTGCTTCGATGTCAAAGATCTATACCTAAATGCGTACCCTGGCTGCCTCGTGTTAACATCACGGCCCATGTAGGGAGGATACCTTAACACAAAAAAGTTTGGGGGGAGCAGTCGGCGGCACCCGCGGAGGAGTCGGCGGTGGTGATGCATGAGTCGTGACCTGCGAAGAAGATGGCCTAGATAATTTGTGTTCCGCAAGAAAACTCTGAGGGGCATGTTCAGGCTCGCACATCTCCCCTTGCTCCAAAATCCCAGACAAAGAGAGCTCTCGGGATGACGACGAGAACGAACCGTATGTGCAATTCTCATTGGAAAACTACACGAAAAGTTTGTTTCTAACACAAAAATTTTACCCGTCTCAAATACCACTAACACAAGCAGTTCCAAAACCAAAATTACCACCGTTCTTGCTATCTTGGCGAGTTCTATCACAGCCTGTTTAAAACTTATCAATCCAATGGCTAGTTCTGAGATATCTGCTATACTTAACAAGTATGTAATTTTAAAATGGCAACAAAATCCAGCAAAAAGATCTTAAACAAACTCGAAACTAATACCATTGCGTTCCTTACGATAAGATTCCACTAAATCCCGAATTGACCGCGCTTTGTACTGAATGCGTCACGTCATCAGTTTACCGCTAAATTCGGTCGCCACTAATCAACACACAAAAGCAAAGAGACTGCACAAAAGGGCGCCGCTTGATATACTGATGAGCACACAATGTTTATAATTCTTACATTACAAATAAATAGAATGTACCATAAGCTGTATTAAATACACCTATATATTCTAACAAGTATATATACTCAGTGACACTGAATGTCATATTTGCATACACTAACAACCCCATGCCCTAAGAAAATGTTCCGACTGTTTTCTTTTACCAAAATATTAGGGTATGCACAAATTTACTTTGAAAAGACACTTCCTACAACGTTAACTACTAATAACCACACATTTTCATATGAACAATATATATGGCCCTGGACAATTTCAATATTCAAATTGCCACTGCCGACTCAGGTAGCTAGCGCCAACGTTTTCAGATCCCTTGATGATCTTTAGAGAAGACGCCTGACTTAGTCTCGCACTGCCCATTTTAGTGTTCTTCAAGTACTCCGGTGGTGTGTGATCAGTCTCAATAATAAAATGGGTCTCCTATAGGTACTTTGCGAAACGTTTCACTGCCAACACAGTTGCGAGACATTCTCTCTCGATGACGGTATAGCTATTTTCGCAAGGTAATAACTTCCGCCACAGGAAACATGCCGTTTTCGTATTCCTGTAGGAAGACTGCACCGAGACCATTGTCGGACGCATCTGTACGCACTATGAATTGCTTCCGCAAGTCGAGCATGCGTAGTATAGGAGCACTGACCAGCATTTGCTCAAGTCGTCGAAAGGGACATTCTTAACATGAACCCCACGCCAGCTGGCTTGGTTCTCTCTTCCGGGACAAGTCTATTAATTGTGCTGCAACTTCGGCGCAATTCGGGAAAAACTTCCGGTAGAAGCTCTCCACCCCGAGAAACGAGCGAACTTGGTTCTTTATATACGGTTGGGGTGCGTTTCCGATCTTCTCCGACATTTCGCTTTCCATAACTTTCTTTTCGCAATGACATGACCGGTGAAGTTAATATCTCGGTAACCAATAAAACTATTCGTCGGTCTCACGATTAAATTGGCCTTGCGGATGCGCTTGAACAGCTCGCGGAGTGTAACGATGTGGTCAGGCTGCGTGCTAGAGTGCGGCAACAAGTCGTCCATGTAATTGTCAAAGTTCGACATGCCTCCTAGCATCTTGCAGATAACGCGATTGAATTTGGCTCCGGAATTTACCAGGCCAAAAGGGTTCCTGGTGCTTTGGTATATTCCTTTTGGCGTACTCAAGGCCGTAAATTTCTTTGAGTCTTCTACCATCTGGATCTGCCAAAACCCTTTATTGAAAAATTCTATTGAGATATTGAGAACATCTTATCTGTTCTGATATGGGCCATGATGTCTTCATAGTTCTGCATTGGTTCGTTATCGAATTTGTGACTGCTGCAGTCTTCTGAAATCTATGCAGAACCAATTGGAACAATCCTACTTATTGACCAGGACCACTGGGCAGTTATCTCAGAAATACACTCCTTGATCATTCCAGCTTCCAGCATCATCTCCACTTTATCATCAATCTTTATGCGTTTTGCGGACGGTACGGCAAAAAGTGTTACCTGTTTTGGTTTCTGAGTGGTCAACTCAATTTGATGCGCACCAAGATCTTTGACTCCAGGAACATCACTGAAGATGTCTTGGAATTCAGACAGTAAGGTGTTGTGACTCATTCAGTTCCGGACTCACTCACGCATCTTTATACGTCCTCTGTTGCTGTGTCACTGGGAGGTGCAATGCTGGTCCCAACCTGTCCTCCATGCATAAATCTCCACGATGAGGATTCTTCCGACTGCCGTGAGGGGTTCATCGACTTCTTCAGCCTCTTCAGCTTTGCGATTGCCATCTAGCCATTTGACGCATTTCTTTAAGAGATTAGCATGATACGCTTTCCTCTTGTCTCCAACGTCAGTCTCATAGTCCATTCGACCAAGCATTTTGGTTTAGTTACCTTTTCAACCTTAACAGGTGGTGTCGCATAAGATTTTACGGGACATTTCTCTCTTCTCTCCTGCTCCCGTGTCGTGACTGCGGCCAAATTGTCGCTAATCTCTGCTTTAGAGCCGGAATCATTAACCATCTAGCCGCTGGGACTCGAGTTCATCTGCTATGACTTTCGTCTCTACTATTCTTCAAGTTTTTTTGACGTTGCCGATGGTAAGGTCAAATGGTGAGCTATACAACACCATTCCGACTAGTTTTACTACTTCATCTATAGATCGCGGCACTCTTTCACGAAGAAACAAGCTCAAATTACTGTTGCACATGTTCATGAACACAAATCTCTTAAGTATTCATAGTCCCGCTCAACACCGGCAAATTCAATCCAGCGATTAACGCAGTATGACGCACTGTCTCGTCATTCTCTGACTTCGCCTCTCGACAATTCAGTCGAAAACCCTCTTACATCAGTTGGTATCACCTCAGGATTGCAGTCTTCAACTCCCGATAATTATTGGCGCGTTGTCGTAGGCATAATGCTATAAACTACAATTCTTCCCTGTTAGAAGCGGTTTCAGGCCGACAGCCCACGTATTTTCTGCCGCCGCCTTGGCTCTTGGAGAACCGTTCGAGCCTTTCGAGAAAGCGTCGATGCCGTCTCCTTTTCTTCATAGGAGTTGCATAGGAGTTTCGGCACCTATGCAACGTATTTACCGTTACGACGCCGATGCAGATCATCATCCTTATCTGCATGTGCAATTCCGTTGCGCACCTCCAGTTTCCTGGTTCCTTCATGTAGACGCGCTAAGTCATGTTCTTTCGTACAGTCCCTTTACTCCAATTCCTGTTGCATGATCCTATCTTTACGTTCTCGAGCCCGAACCTCATACTCAAGGGCTTGTCGTTCCAGTTTCTCAGCTTTCTCTTGTTCTTGCCGCACTAAGTGCCTCATTTCTGTGTCTTTGTATCCTAACGCCTACACATTCTGAATGCCCTTGCGCATGCCTTGCTCCCTCCTGATTTAGCACGTTGTTAAAAGATCCCGAACGAGCTCCAAAAATGTTGAAGTTGCCTTTAACGAAATATACAAATCTACAATTGCCCAAGACTTCTCACAGTTATAGCACTGTTTTAATTCTATCCAATACTGTACGAAATTGATTTTACACTTATCCTCAACAAAATTTATCAGTACGTCAGTGAAACTTCACAATGGCAGCTCACTTTGCACCATATGGACTGAGGTGTGCCCTGTGTGCTTTCCAAAAATCAACTATTGATGGTTCAGCTGCCACGCTGTTTATATACTGGCTCGGAGACAGCAACCACTAATAGAAAATGCGACCAATCAAAACGTTTTGCGCGCAAAATATAAACCAATAGATAAATACCTAAGTAGATAAATATGTCAAAAGTCACATATAAACTAGAAATGATTGTGAATTTCTCTGTACGATGACATATTGGTTTACAAAAAGTCGTTCCCTTTAACCACCTGAAAACTACATAAAATGTTTGTGCTTCTAATACAAAAATTTATTCCAAAAACCACTAAAACCGGAAGTTCGAGAAACAAAATTACTACCATTCTTCCTATATCAATGAGTTCTATTATATCTTATATAAACCTTATAAATCCAATGTCTAGTTCCTAAGATATCTGCTATGCTTAACACATTTTAAAACGGGGTAAACTCCAGAAAAAGATCTCAAACAAACTCGAACATCATCAGTTTACCGTTACATATCAACACATAAAACGAAAGAGAAAAGGGCGCTGCTCGATACACTGATAAGCACATGTACTTAAGATATACCATAGCTATATTAACTACACATCCTACACATTCTAACTACCGTATATACTCAATGGCAATGAATGTCACTTTTGCATACCCTAACGGACGACCGTCGATACCTGTCACCGCAGTGAGTCGCACGTGATCTAGTCGCTGCACACACGGCGCAGCACAGTGTCGACCCGTCACAGTCACAGGCCGTGACAGTCACGTGAGTCGCCAAAATCACGACCCATCACTTGCACAACACGTCTCAGCAGCAACCCATTACATGATAGGCTGCTATACTGTTGCATGCACGACCCGTGAGAGCAGCGATCGATCACATGATCGACCCGTCACTGCCACATGGAGGACGCGAGCTAACCATCAAGGCTCCAGCTGCGTGTCCAACGACCCTTAAATGCCCTGTTGCTGGCAGAAAGAAAGGAGGACAGTGGAAAGTTGGAACTCTCCTGTTTGCAGAGCCGACTCGATGCAAACTATTTAATGACCATGAAGAAAACCATGAAGACAGGATTTTTGATGGCAGGGATGGCAGGGAAGCATCTACCGAACGAAAGCCGGTTTGACAAAACCCAGAAGTACCGCATATAGGAATCAAAGTCAGCAAACCGTGATGATCAAACAGGATGAAACCTATAATATACATGTAGACGCGATTGAAGACAAATAGTATCAAAAAGTATGCAATTTACCTTAAATTTGATCCATCATAATCCATAAATGTAGAAGGAAAAAAATCCTGCTGATCGGATTGCGATAAGTTGGGTGCAGTTCGATCAAATGACTGGCACGGCACCGACACTGATTGGTCGGTTGTTTGACAACGCATTGTAAACACAGTAACAGGAGGAACCTGTTCAAAATTTACACTGCGGTAATATCCCGTACAACTTCTATTAAGGATCGCGATAACCAATGTTTAACACATAGGAAAACCCATAGCGGTGGCTTCATAGTCTACAAGCCGATATTTTGAAAATTAAAATTAATTGAATTTTTTTGTAAATGTATACATAGTAAAGGTACTTTTCCCTTCAATGACTTTGCTTCAGTATCAAAGTTTTGTTATTCAAATCAATGCCACTCGACTGTCGAAATGCCCTGAGAAGAATAAGGTGAGTTGTGACAATGTTTCTGAAATGTTTAAGAAAACTTTCAATATTGAAAAGAAAATGAAATCCTTTGCTGTCCAGAATGTAATTGCAAAATTAAAGATGCCGCTGTGAGACGATCAGCGATAACAGCCGTCTGCATGCTGCTCGTCTGACCATCATTTCGAAATGGTTAAACTTGCCTTAAATTTGAAGAGGGTCAAGAAGATATTATGCCATCGTGACATATAATTGCGGATATAAATTGAAGATGTTGAAACTGGTTCAAGATCAAAATAAAAACGACGCACACTTATCTGGAATGAAATATCAACAATATACTCAATAATCTAGTAAACGGACTGTCATCCGGCAGCTGACGCATGCCGCCCACCATATCAGACTCTCCCATCCGAACCCAAGGCAATTTGCATCAAGAGAAACGGCAGCCTTTTACTACTAACGTCTGCTCTGATTTTAAAGTGGAATTTCAGCTCAATGTGTACCGAAGGCTTTGGAGAATAAACATGAGGGATAAAATACAACTTTTAACTACACTTAACTTTTAACATCCTCGCTGCCCTACGCACATGGTACCACAAAGCGCCTGTTTTATGCCAAGCCAACGCAAGTACTTATATTGATCGTAGGTGTCCTGAGTAGCTCGAAGGGCTTTCGCGTCATGGCCGCAATGCTTAATATCTCAGTAACAGAGCCTAGACCCCAGGTAAACACTATGCCAAAAATACAATGCATGACGGTTTAAATTGCCTGTGTTTCTCTAGTGAAAAGGTCTTGAGAGTTAATACTAGTTATGTTTACTTAATAATTTAGTGAAAATTAAGTTTACGTTTAATCATCATGAAAATTATGTTTAGCCCAGGTGTTTTACGGCCACGTGGTCACGTGCTTCATAATTTTTTCGTTTCCTTAGTCGTCTGCTGGTTTCAACCTAATTTTTGACATACGGCATCATCATCAGTATTTTGTAATTTCATTAAATTTTCAAAATGAGAAAGAGTAGGGTGGGACAAGACCCCATTCGGGTTAAAGGCCCACTCAACGTTATTTTGAAATGTGTTACTTTTTTTACTCAAAATCAAAACTGATTGAAGCACCACATGGCGAAAGCACACGTAATCTAAATAAAGCCACAACAGTGGCAGGATGTTGCAAGTAAAGGCATTATTTAATTTTAGTGAACATATCATGATTACAATCCATACTAGCTAAAACGGTGTAGATTCTGAAATGATAACATAAACATAGCTCCTTGAAACACTAATGCAGGTTGATTTATTTTAAAATTCTATAATTTTACTAGTTTCTACTTCATCAAACAACTGCCTCAAAAATTTAGCTCTGAAATGGAGTGAGCGGGCGTCTTGGAGAGCGATACGGTCCACTAAAATCTGTTTCTTTGTGTAGCGTTCCTGATACACGACACATTCGGACGCAGGTTCGCCTCTTTAAAGGTGTTTATGACTCACAAACATTCGATATTTGAACGTTCTCAAATGCCTGTAGTACCGACATAGAATCAATGGAAACCATGAACGTTTTGCAGCGACTAACCTTGATGATTTGGGTGGCTAGTAGTAAGGCTGATTTCTGCAGAGAATATTGATCAATCACCCGGCAGTCTTGGTTTTAGGGCATTATACTCTGTTACTACTGAAGCTGCTGCTTTATCTTCAAGTTTAGAGCCATCTGTATAAAAAGTGGGAGTCTTTGTACTGTTCTATAAGCTCTGCAAAATTTGTTGGAAATACGCTAAAACTAAAACTAAAGGCTTGGTGTGTGTCCACTTAGGGCGACTGGGAACCTACAGACCACGATGACATCCGCTTCCTCGAGATGAGATAAAATTATAGCACAAACGGCGGGATAGCATTAGGTGTTCTATAAGACCTGAGAAATTGGTTCAAAAGACTACTTCCTATATAGGGGTTCTTCTGTTTGTACGTTTGGGTATTGTTCATTTGGCTCTACTTGTAGATGGTGAAGTTCGAAAAGCATTTTGCCATAGCCGTAAACCTTGGTTTTTGTACGGGTAATCCCTGTCTGCACCCCAATCATGGAGAATTACCATTAGTAGATTCAATGCCTTTCGGCAGCTTTTTGATGTGGGGGATAAAGTCAATTTAGAGTAAAAAATAAAACCTAAAAATTGGCTTTCTTTCACAAGTATTTCGATATTTGAATTTAGTAAAGTTGGATCATGGTTGGGTTTTCGTTTGTTGCAAAAGTGCAGACAAATTGTTTTGGTTTGAGAAGATTTAAAATCGGCTTGAGATGAGTGTGTATTTTGCTGAAAACAGCGTTGTATGAAATTCGTGCTTTTGCCTCTACAAGTCATTGCAAAGTTGTCTACAGAGAGATAAAAATTTACACCCTAATTGAGAGTATCTTTGATACTATTGATTTTTGCCATTTATCAGGAAGAGAAGAATTGAAAGAATGTATGCACGAGGGAAACCTTCCCCTTGTTCAAGTAAGTAAGTTAGTTAAATGATTTGTTTAACGACACGACCGACCCTTAGCGGGTTACATTGTGTCAGAACATGTCAGTAATCAGTGACTAGAAGACAAGTTAAAATCAAGGAAGCTAAAACCATGTATATTCTAAGATCATAAAGTAAAAAAACGACTAGAAATACTGATACAGGTTGATTTCTTTTAAAAATTGTATAAATTTGCTAGGTTCTACTTCATCTAAGAGCTGCCTCAAAGAGTCAGCTCTGAAGTGACGTGAGCGGGCGTCTTGGAAATCAGTAGAGCCTATTAAGATATGTTTAACGGTATAAGGGTTTTGACACCCGACACAATCGGGTTCCGGCTCGCCTCTTAAAAGATGTTTGTGGGTGATATATGTATGTCCTATTCTGGCTCTATGGTAGACCATTTCATCTCGCACACTTTTAAGTGGCGGGGGCTTTTGTCCGACTAAAGGCTTTGTTTGATACAGCTTGTTGTTTCTTTGTTTGTTCCATCTTTCTTGCCACAATCTTTTTGTGTATCTTGTGATGTGTGTTATTTAAAGTCGCAGGTTGGTATGAGCATATCGATACAATTATCAGTTACAGCCTCTTTTGCAGCTTTGTCGACTATCTCGTTTCCTTGGATACCCACGTGACTTGGAACCCAACAGAACACTATGTCTTTGCCAGCTTTGGTGGCCTCGTCATACCTTTCCAGAAGGTCAAGGATAAGTGGGTTTGATATTTGTAGGTTTTCAATTGATTGCAGTACGGACATACAGTCCACGCATAACATAAACTTTTTGTATCGACTAATCCTCACTATCTGGATAGCGAGATGTAGAGCTTTAATTTCGGCTGAGAAAATAGAGGAACCATTTGGAAGTCTTGTTTTCAAGGTGTTATTTTCAGTTACAACGGAAGCAGCCGATTTGTCGTCGAGCTTTGAGCCGTCCGTGTAGACGAAATGGTAGTCTTTAAATTCTTCCTTGAGCTCTGCAAAGTTTGATCGAAATAGAAAGGGCTAGTTGTTTCCTTTGCATCGACCGAAAGGTTCTTTAATGCCACAGGTTTGGTGAGTTTCCGCTGTGGTACTTTTGGTACTATGTATTTTGCAATTGACTCTATGGTGATATCAGCGTTATCAAGGTGAGGCTGAACCCTCGCTCCAAATGGAGGTATTACGGTAGGGCCTCTTTCATGGAAGCGAGAAAAATCTGATCCAAAGACTGAGTTGTAGGTGGGATTCTTCTTGTTTGCATAAAGCTTTGTTGTGTACTGCATAGCGAGTTTAACTCGACGAATGTTAAGAGGCTGCTCATTGGAGGCTTTCTGCTGGTGATGTTCTAAAAGCGTTTAGACACAGTCGTAAACCTTGATTTTGTATCGGGTCTAGCATTTTTAGGTATGAAGGTTTTGCTGATCCATAGACAATGCTGCCATAGTCTAATCTAGACCGTATCAAGGCTCGGTAAAGCATAAGTTTTTTATCCCGATCAGCGCCCCAGTCATGGGCCGATATTACTCTTAGGAGATTGAGTGCTTTTTGACATTTTCGTTTGAATTCTTTGATGTGTGGGATAAAGCTCAACTTGGAGTCGAAAAGTAAACCCAGAAAAATGTTTTCTTTAACAACAGGTATTTGAATGCCAGAAATGCATAGAACGGGATCGTCGTGTTGTTTGCGTTTATTGCACAAATGCATGCAGACTGTTTTAGTTTTTGAAAATTTAAAACCGTTTTGGTTAGCCCATATTTGCAGTGAGTGTATGTTCTGCTGTAAGAATCGCCGTGTGGTTTCCTTCGCAATTTGTACACTTTGTTGTGGCAGCGGTACAGGTGTCGTGGATGTGTCCTTCCTCTCAACACTTGGCGCACCTTGGTTTATTGGCTCTAGATTTAGTTTTAGTGTGGCCAGATCTCTGGCAGTGAAAACACCGCATGGGGTTAGGTATATATGTGGTGGTCCGCAGGTTTAGGTAGCCCATTTTTTACTGTGGTTGGCAATGTTGCTTTACAAAAGGTAAGGACAACAGTGCCCTTTTGGCCGAGGAATCGGGCTTCTATAACAACCTGTGGTTTCAGTTCTCTGATGAGTTCGTCTATGGAGCAGAATTTGAGGTCAGGGTGGGCGACTACTCCTCTTGAAGTATTCAATGTATGGCCCGGTGTGTACTGTACAGGAACATTCACGAACGTCGTGAGCTCAAGCAGGGCTTTGCTGTGTCGTCGTTCGTATTTATGGACTATCGCCCGATCGAAGTTGTTTTACTGTGAACCGCGTGCCGACAATACCGTTAAGCCTCTTTTCGACTGCGAATGGAGAGAGCTTAAGGCGTCCGTCTCTTGGCGTTATGATAATGTATTCCTGGAAGGGTGTCGGAGTTGACTCTATTTCAATATGGGCTCGCTATGCGGGTGTCCTCGTTGTACTTTTATTTGGTTGCTCTTCATTTGTATCCATAGAATTTAAATAGGTTTCTTCCAGATCTGCCGGCCCCTGGCCCTACTCTGACCAACCTTTTGGCAGCGGGATTAACCCGCTCGGGGCTAGGACACCTTGGATACTCTACTACATGACGGCGACGTTCACAGCCAGTCATGCCTCGATTGACCCTACAGCCGCAGTGTGGTTAACCTAGACGACCAGCCGTTATTGATAGTGACGGGCCAGTTCACGACCACCCTTCTTGGGCCGAAGAGAAGGACCAAAGGCATGTATTGACAAACAAGTCCCTTAGCAGAATATGTATTTGAAAAGCCTGTCTAAGGGTCAAGAAGCCTCAATACCCAGGTAACCGCTCTCCTTCCACTAAGGGATGCAACCCACGGCAGAGTGCGCCTTTATGACTGGTACTATCACCAGCTACTGTGGGGCATCTTGGTGGACGCACAACAGGTTGCCACGCATTTATGCGCTTTGCGTGGGAACGGTGTAGCACAGGTCTTTGCTGGTTCCTAGTAGTCTTTGACAAAGGTGTAACAGAGCTAATGTCTGGAGTACTACAATTAAGTAGATCCCAGATGATAATAAAAAATGGGTTGAGGATTAAACAAAAAGGTAAGGAAGTATTTTCTTTATTTCAGTTAATGACATCAAGTTAAATAAAAAAGGGTATTATTAAGTGGAAAAGGATTACTGTTAATTTTATTTTAGTATGTGCATTTTTGGAAAGGTTTTATAGTAGCTTTGAAAATGGTACAGTGATTATTGTGGAAGTAATGATATTTTTGGAAGGCAGAAAGGGAAATGTTGGTGAGATGATAAACTGGTGGGAGGGGGGATGGTTGGGAGGGGGCGAGGTACCAGTAGAACTGAGGTAAACCCAGTAAGACTGGTATCCCGAGGGGGGTCGGAATATCTACTCCGGCCTCCCTTTGGGTCAAGAGGCTCCTTTAAAAATTAAGGGTCGGACCTAAGGACATTTTGGTGGACGCACAACAGCTTTTATACGGTTTGCGTGGGAACGGTGTACACAGGTTTTTGTTGGCTGCTAGTGGTCTTTGACAAGGATGTAACAGAGCTCATGTCTGGAGTACTACAATTAAGTAGACCCCAGATGATTATTCAAAATGGGTTGGATGTTAAACAGGAACGCAAGTATAGATTTCATTTTTACAATCAAAGAACATTTAAGAAAAAATGGTTTTCATACCATTAGAAAGGTAAGGAAGTATTTTCTTTATTTCAATTAATGGCATCATGTTTATTAAGAAAGGGTATTATTAAGTGGAAAAGGATTATTGTTAATTTTATTTTAGTATGTGTATTTTTGGAAAGGTTTTATAGTAGCTTTGAAAATGGTACAGTGATTATTATGGAAGTAATGATATTTTTGGAAGGCAGAAAGGGAAATGTTGGTGAGATGATAAACTGGTGGGATGGTTGGGAGGGGGCGAGATACCAGTAGAACTGAGGTAAACCCGGTAAGACTGGTACCCCGAGGGGGTCGGAATATATACTCCGGCCTCCCTTTTGGTCAAGGGGCTCCTTTAAAAATAAAGGGTCGGACCCAAGTGAGGCAGTTTAACGTCATGCCCTTGTTCAAAATAATCTCAAAAAATTCTACCAAATCGCACTCAAAACCGACGTTCACTTAGGAATACCTTGATCACTTCGGGCACTTTTTACGCCTCACTAATCGGAGAAGCCGAGCTTTGACTCCAGGCCAGCCCACTCCACTTTTTGCAATTAAGTTCTGGATTTAAAGAAAATATAGCATTAGCTGTTGAATAGAATATTGCTGGTATTTCTTAAATATACAGTCAACATTTTGAATAAAATTTGGCTTTGATTTTTTCTTTTTTCTTTTTCATTTATTTATTATAATTTCCTTTGCTTTTTTGGCAGTTTTGCGCCAGTTTCTACATCTCCTCTGAAAATAGTTAAGAAACTTGGCACACCGTCTAATTTTTATTGACGTCAAAATTTTGAACCATGACGTAGTCATCTTCTTATGGTATCGAGTGGTTTTAAGCTAAACATCTTGAAAAATGGCTGACTTCCAGCGTACTTTTTCACAAAGAAATATTTGGTGACCTATTTGCCTGTGACGTCACTATGAAGTTGCTTTGTACTTCTAAAGCTGATTTTAATTCATTTGATACAGAAAATTTTACCGTAAATTGTTTTAAATGCAAGTTCCCAAAACGTTCTTCTTCCCAATCACTCACCTCTACTCAGCAGTACCTTTCAACCGATTTTTCGCGAAAGGCTAAACAAGAATGTCCAGGGACATTGTGACCAGCCGAGATCTAACGAATCCTATGAACAAGCTTGTCTGGTTGCCGAAAGTGGTAGTCACATTGTACAAGCTTGTCCAAGGACAAAGCCCCAGCTAACGAAAAGCGATAAAACAAAATCCGGTGTGTTTGAACAACGGAATTTCCCTAAAAAATTGGGCTTCAAAGGACGAGCTGGCAATGAGCTAGCTAAATAATTAATTTAGCAACGGACCCGAACATAGACCGATAAATACATACAAAGATTTTTTCTAGAAAAATAACTTCGAACGTATCGAAATTGTATCCACACATGTGTACTGTTGACATGTACTGTCGGACATACGCAATTAGTTCAAGCAGCACAAACGATCAGAAACGACCAAACACATGTGCCTTTTGAAAAGAAGAAAACGCCGCGTCTAAAACATCATTACTTAAGTTTAATGTTTTGGTATGTATCATTTTGCGGGGTTTGAATTTCCGACCAGTGCGCATGTTTATTTAACTTGCCGTTATGCTCTGTTCGCATTTCGGACCAGTGCGCATGTTTGTTTAGCTTGTGTTGATGCGCGTTTGACTTTTCAGGCCAGTGCGCATGGTTATTCAATTTGCATTGATGAGCGGTTCTTATTTTAGACCAGTGTGCATTTTTATTAAACTTGCGCATTTTTCCGAAATGCGAACCGCCTATCAACACAAGTTAAATAAACATACGCACTGGTCTAAAATAAGAAACGCTGATCAATAATCGTACAAAATTTGAAGAAAATCTGATCAAAATTGTGTGAAAAACAAGTTTGTCCATGGACAAAGTCCCAGCTTACGAAAAGCAATAAAACCAATTCCAGCGTGCATGAGCAAGGGAATTTTCCTGAAAAATTGGGCTTCAAAAGATGAGACGGCAAAGAGCTAGCCCAATAATTAATTTAGCACCGGACCAGAACATAGACCTGTAAATGCATACAAAGATTTCTTTCCCAGAAAAATGGGAAACAGATTTTTTGTATCTTTGGTAGACAGAATAGTCTGCCATAGATACCTTCAAACAACGCTCGCATTTCGGACCAGTAAACATATTTATGTAACTTGCCTTGATGCGCGGTTCTTATTTCAGACAAGTGCGCATGTTTATTTAATTTTGCGTAGATGCGCGGTTCCCATTTTGGAACAGTGCACATGTTTATTTAACCGTTGATGTGCGGTTCGCATTTCTGACGAGGGCCCATGTTATTTACCTTTTGTTGATGTGCGGTTCTTATTTCGGATCAATGCGCATGTTTATTTACATTGTGTTGATGTGAGGTTCTTATTTCGGATCAGTGCGCATGTTTATTTACCTTGTGTTGAGGTGCGGTTCTTATTCCATACCAATGCGCATGTTTATTTTACTTGCGTTGATGAGCGGTACAAGTTTTCTTAGGTTGCCTTGATACGCGGTTCGCATTTCGGACCAGTTTGCATGTTTATTTAACTTGGGTTGATGCACGGTGCTTATTTTGGACGTGTGCCTATGTTTATTTAACTTGTGTTGGTGCGCGGTTTGCATTTTGGACCAGTGTGCATGTTTATTTAACTTGCGTTGGTGAGCAGTTCGAGTTTCGGATCATTACGCATGTTTATTTAACCTGCGTTGATGCGCAGTGCTTATTTTGGACCAGTGCAAATGTTTATTTAACTTGCGTTGGAGCGTGGTTCGCATTTCGAACTACTGCGCATGTCTATTTAACTTGCGTTGATGCGCGGTTCGAATTTCGGAGAAGTGCGCATGTTTATTTAACCTACGTTGATGCGCGGTGCTTATTTTAGACCAGTGCAAATGTTTATTTAACTTACGTTGGCGCGTGGTTCGCATTTCGAACCACTGCATATGTTTATTTAACGTGCGTCGATGCGCGGTTCTTATTTTAGGCCAATGCGCATATTTCTTTAATTTGAGTTGATGCGCGGTTCTTATTCTGGACCAATGCGCATGTTTATGTAAGTTGCGTTGATGCGCAGTTCTTACTTTGAATAGTGCGCATGTTATTTAAGTTCCGTTAATGGGCAGTTCGCATTTCGAAATAGTGCGCATGTTTATTTAACTTGTGTTGATGCAAGGTGCTTATTTTGGTCCAGTGTGCTTGCTTATTTAGTTTGTGTTGCTGTGCGGTTCGCATTTCGGACCAGCGCGCATGTTTTTTTTAAACTTTTGTTGCTGCGTGGTTCGCATTTTAGACCATTGCGCATATTTATTTAACCTGTGCTGATGATCGGTACTTATTTTGGACCGGTGCGAATGTTTATTTAACATGCGTTGATACGCGGTGCTTATTTTAGACCAGTGCAAATGTTTATTTAACTAACGTTGGCGCGTGGTTCGCATTTCGAACCACTGCGTATGTTTATTTAACGTGCGTCGATGCGCGGTTCTTATTTCAGGCCAATGCGCATATTTCTTTAATTTGAGTTGATGCGCGGTTCTTATTCTGGACCAGTGCGCATGTTTATTTAAGTTGCGTTGATGTGCAGTTCTTATTTTGAATAGTGCGCATGTTATGTAAGTTGCGTTAATGGGCAGTTCGCATTTCGAAATAGTGCGCATGTTTATTTAACTTGCGTTGATGCAAGGTGCTTATTTTGGTCCAGTGTGCTTGCTTATTTAGTTTGTGTTGCTGTGCAGTTCGCATTTCGGACCAGCGCGCATGTTTTTTTTTAACTTGTGTTGATGAGTGGTTCGTATTTTGGACCATTGCGCATGTTTATTTAACTTGTATTGATGATCGGTACTTATTTTGGACCGGTGCAAATGTTTATTTAACTTACGCTTATGTGCGGTTAGCAATTCGGACCAGTGTGCATGTTTATTTAATTTGCGTTGATATCCGGTTCGCATTTCGGACCAGTATACCTGTTTCTTTAGGTTGCGTTGATGCGCAGTTTGCATTTTGGGACAAGTGAGCAGGCTCATTTAACTTGCGTTGACGCGCGATTTGCGTTTCGGACCAGAGAGCATGTTTATTTTAGTCCCGTCGATGCCCGACTCTTATGTATATTCAAATTGCGTCGATTCATGGTTCTTTCTTCGGACCACTGCGCATGTTTATTTAACTTGCGTTGATGCGCCGTTTGCATTTCGGACCACTGCGCATGTTTATTTAATTTGCCTCGATGTGCAGTTTGCATTTCGGACCAGTGCACATGTTTCTTTAGGCTGTGTTGATGCGCGGTTCGCATTTCAGACCACTGCGCATGTCTATTCAACTTACGTCGAAGCGTAGTTCTTTTTTTCGGACCAGTGCGCATGTTTATTTAACCTGCGTTGATGCGCGGTGCTTATTTTGGACCAGTTCGCATCTTTATTTACCTTCCGTCGATGCGCAGTTCACATTTCGGACCAATGCGCATGTTTATTTAACTTGCATCGATGCGGAGTACTTAATTTGGACTACTGCGAATGTTTCTTTAACTTGCGTCGATGTGCGGTTGTTAAATCTGACTACTGCGCAAGTTCATTTAGCTTGCGTTTATGCGCTGGAGGAGGAGATTCATTTAATTTTTTTTTCAAAAATTCCGAAAAAAATTCAAAGTTTTCCAATTCACTCAAAAAGCACAAGCCGTATGCATGACTCCCTAGAGACGGCTCATATCGAAAATAAATGAAATTTGATAAAAACTGTAGGAGGAAATGCATTTTGAATTTTTTTCTCATCGACTGAAAAAGACAGGCCATATTCACGACACCCTAAGCATGCCTCAGCCACAAAATAAATGATGTTTGATCAAAACTGCAGGAGAAAATGCATTTTGAGGTATTTTCATCAAAAATTCCCCCCGAAATCAAAAATTTCCCAGTCGAGTCAAATAGCACAAGCCGTATGCGAGACCTACCTAAGGATGCCTCATAGCAAAAATAAATGAAATCGGATAAAAACTGTAGGAGGAAATGCATTTTGAAGTTTTTCTTAAAAAATTCCCAAAAAATACAGAAATTGTCGGATCGACTAAAAAGCGCAAGTCGTATTCTCAACCCCTTAGGGATGCCTCAAACCCCCCCCCCCCCAAAAAAAAAATAAAGGTTCAAAACTGTAGCGGGAAATGCATTTTGAAGTTTTTTTCTTCAAAAACTCCCGAAATACACAAAAATTGCCCGATCGACTAAAAAGCACAAGCCGTATGCACTCACACCAAAAACAAATGTCGTATTCTCAACCCCTTAGGGATGCCTCAAACCAAAAACAAAAAAAAAAAAAAGGTTCAAAACTGTCGGGGGAAATACATTTTGAAGTTTTTTTCTTCGAAAACTCCCTAAAAATACAAAAATTGCCCGATCGACTAAAAAGCACAAGCCGTATGCACTCACACCAAAAACAAATGTCGTATTCTCAACCCCTTAGGGATGCCTCAAACCAAAAAAAAAAAAGGTTCAAAACTGTAGGGGGAAATACATTTTGAAGTTTTTTTCTTCGAAAACTCCCTAAAAATACAAAAATTGCCCGATCGACTAAAAAGCACAAGCCGTATGCACTCACACCAAAAATAAATGACATCGAATCAAAATTGTAGGGGTAGATGCATTTTGAATTATTTTCGAAATTTTTCCTTAAAAAATTCCCCAAAAATATAAACTAAAAAAGTATAAGCCGTATGCACGACCCTTTAGGGGTGCCTCATACCAAAAATAAATGACATCGGGTCAAAAATGTAAGAGGAGATACATTTTAAAATTTCTTTAAAAAATCCCCAAAAATACAAAAATTGTCCGATCGACTAAAAAAGCACAAGCCGTATGCACGACCCTTTGGGGGTGCCTCATGCCAAAAATAAATGACATCGGGTCAAAAATGTAGGAGGAGATACATGTTTAATTTTTTTCTTTAAAAATTCGCCAAAAATTCAAAAATCACCCGATCGACTAGAAAAGCACAAGCCGTATGCACGACCCCTTAGGGATGGCTCACACCAAAAATAAATGACATCAGATCAAAATTGTAGAAGATGCATTTTGAAACAAAGTTTACAGCGAACTAACTAACTAACTAACTAACTAACTAACTAACTAACGGACGCCATCCGCAGACCGATAGGAATACCCCAGCTTACGTGTAACGTAAGCTGGGCTAAAAAGCATTTTGAAAATTGGTGACCATAAAATCACAAATGACCCTCATTTGGCCAATTTCAATTTTTAGCAGATCGCCAAAAAGAACAAATTTTCTACTAGGCCAACCTAGAGAACAATCGTAGAAAATTGGAAAGGAATCCGATCAAAATTGTGGGAGAAGAAGCATTTTGAAAATTAGGCACCAAAAAATTAAAAATGCCCTTCCCGCCCCGCATTTGCCCAATTTTAGAGGGATCGGCAAAAAAAGTAAATTTTCAAGGAAGCACTATGTTAAAAACATTGGTACAAAATTTGAAGAAAATCTTATCAAAATTGTGGGAGAGAAGCATTTTGAAAATTGGAAATCACGAAATTACAAATGTCCAATATTTGGCCAATTTTTGGCGGATCGCCAAAAACAGTAGTGTTTCAAGAGAGGTCTAACTAGAGAACAACTATCCAAACTTAGAAAGGCATCCGAACAAAAATTGTGGGAGAAGAAGCAATTTGAAAATTAGACACCAAAAAATTAACAAATGTCTCCCATTTGGCCAATTTTTGGTTGAAACGTAAAATGAGTAATTTTTCAAAAGAGGCCTACCTAGGGCATATTCGTGCAAAATTTGAAGAAAATCTGATCAAAATTGTGGGAGAAGCATTTTGAAAATTGGCATACCGAAAAATTTCAAATGTCCCCCATTAAGCCAAATTTTGGCGGATCGCCAAAAAGAGTAATTTTTCAAGAGAGGTATCCCAAGAGAACCACTATCCAAAATTGCAAAGGAATCCGATCAAAATTGTGGGAGAAGAAGCAATTTGAAAATTAGACACCAAAAAATCAAGAAATGTCCCCCGTTTGGCCAATTTTTGGTGGATCGCTAAAATGAGTAATTTTTCAAGAGGCCTACCTACGGAATATTCGTGCAAAATTTGAAGAAAATCTGATCAAATTTGTGGGAGAGAAGCATTTTGAAAATTGGACACCACGAAATTACAAATGTCCCCTATTTGGCCAATTTTTGGCGGATCGCCAAAAAACAGCATTTTTTCAAGAGAGGTGTACCAAGAGAACAACTATCCAAAATTGGAAAGGAATCCGATCAAAAATTGTGGGAGAAGAAGCAATTTGAAAATTAGACACCAAAAAATTAACAAATGTCTCCCATTTGGCCAATTTTTGGCGGATCGCCATAATGAGTAATTTTTCAAAAGAGGCCTACCTAGAGCATATTCTTGCAAAATTTGAAGAAAATCTGATCAAAATTGTGGGAGAAGCATTTTGAAAATTGGCAACTACGAAATTACAAAAGTCCCCTATTTGGCCAATTTTTGGCGGATCGCCAAAAACAGCAATTTTTCAAGAGAGATCTAACTAGAGAACATTCGTGTAAAATTTGAGAGGAATCCGATCAAAACTGAAGGAGAAGAAGTATTTTAAGTAAAAGTTTACACGCGTACATACAGCCGACGGATACCCCTCTATTCATAGTACAAGACCAGCCCGACAAAGTCCGCTGGCCTAAAAAACAAGAATGTCCAGGGACATTGTGACCAGCCGAGATCTAGTGAATCTATGAATAAGCTTTTCTGGTTGCCGAAAGTGGTAGTCACATTGCACAAACTTGTCCAAGGACAAAGGCCCAGCTAACGAAAAGCGATAAAACCAAATCCGGCGTGCTTGAACAAGGGAATTTCCCTGAAAAATTGGGCTTCAAAGGACGAGATGGCAATGAGCTAGCTAAATAATTAATTAAGCAACGGACCCGAACAGAGACCGATAAATACAAAGATTTTTTTCCCAAAAAAATAACTTCGAACAATGTATTTGGCCAATTTCCGGCGTATCACCAAAATGAATAACTTTACGAAACAGGCCTAGCTAGGGAATATTCGTGCAAAATTTGAAGAAAATCTGATCAAAATTGTGGGAGAAGAAGCATTTTGAAAATTGGCAACAAAAAATTTCAAATGTCCCCCATTTAGCAAATTTTTGGCGGATCGCCAAAAACAGTTTTTTTTCAAGAGAAGTGTACCTAGAGAACAACTTCCCAAAATTGGAAAGGAATCCGATCAAAATTATTGGAGAAGAAGCAATTTGAAGCTTAAAGGCTTTCATTGGTTCAGCTGGGACGTCTGCCCGTACAAATTTTGTCAAGAAAGAGGGAGTGGGCAGACATTGTGATACGCAACGGTGCAAAGGACATACAAAACAGCCAGTGGGGAGAGAGACAGACATGATGGGCGAGCGTGGCAAGGGGGCTACAAACAGTGGTCGGGGAGGAGACACGATGCGGCAAGGGCGGCAAATGACACTCAAAGTAGTTAAGAACCAATCGAAAATTTATTTACTTCTTAGTAAAAATGTTTAAGCACAAAATACGCATGCCTTAAATACAACTAAAACGCTAAAATAGTAAACACAACGAATTGAAAGTAAATCTTGCGCCTAGAAAAGAATACCAATTGGAGACGATGCAGTCAAACCATGTAATTTACTACAGTCGGACCGACTTAATATGAACACGGTTAATATGAAATTCGCGTAATATGAAGTGATTTGCTTGGTCCCATTGTAAAATGCCTTGGTTTGATCGTTTGTTTGATTCACAGCTTTTGCCGGGTGCAGAAACAAAGAGGCACAACTCCCAAACCATCGAAAATTGAAGAGTTATTGTATATATTGTGACTTATTAACGCTTGGAACTTCGTTCCAAGAAGTTATTGCTTTCCCTCGAATTGTGGCGGTTAAAGTACCTCTTTTTTCCCTTTTTTTGTGTTGTGTGGACCGATAAATCTCACAAGTTGTGTACACATCAAAAAGTACATAAATTATAAGGCATCCAAGTACAGTAAAACCTTTTAATAGTGAAAATCTCCTACAATGAACAACATTTCTCGTCCCCAAATTTCCCCATTTACTTAACCATTGGCTTTGGAACAGAAATTCTAGTTAGTGAACATCTCTGAACTGTGAACACTTTCACGGTCCCAAAAGACAGTTTTCAATAGAAATGAACGGCTTATGAATGAACACATAATCTGATCATATTTATTTGCACATCTATCCTACCCCTTGTGAAATGGAGTACCAATTTTTTATCTCTTAATATTAATGTTTACCTTGACGGGACGTTACTTGCATGCTTATTGTCACAGCTGAGCGAGTGTGGACATAAAACAAAAGGGACGCAGTAATTAGTGAACAGGTTATGCCTAACAATGGGAATAAAGCTCGATAAATCGCACAATATTGAAAACTCTCCATACAAAAGTATATTAACGATAAATTATATCCTTAACATTCTAACTGATTGCTTCCAAGCGTTAATTTCGTCACTCGGAGGCGACATCGGTCTAGTTTTAGTTCGATTTTATATGGCAGTAGCACAGACAAGAAATAAACACAATAATCGTTTTAAAATAAGAAATAAATCTATGCCTATTGATTGTATGGGTGATTGAAAGTGTGATGTGTAAAAGTTCGTGTAATATGAAGTTCCCGACCACTTCATATTACACGGGTCCGACTGTGTTTAGTATAACGGCCAGTCAACTCCTGCAATTCGTGTGAAAAGGATACAGTTCGGATTTTTCCTCATTTAGCATAGATTTTCAAAATTCTTTCCAATAGTTTTATCAAATAAACAAACAAGCATGTCCAAGGACATAACCCAGCCGAGTTACCAAACAAGGAAAGAGAGAAAACTCTGAAACGAATACTGTTTAGGCAAAAAAATGAAGAACTTTGTTTCTGAACGTAACTTTTTCTAATTTTAATACACAAAACGAGTTTTCCCGGGTGGAAGCTACCCGAAAAGGGATGTTGGAGAGGTTGGGTTTTGACGATTCACATATTTACCGATATTTACACAATTTTACAAAATTTTTTAAATTCCACCATTTCGGCA
This sequence comes from Protula sp. h YS-2021, assembly GCA_949752745.1. Taxonomy (NCBI): domain Eukaryota; kingdom Metazoa; phylum Annelida; class Polychaeta; order Sabellida; family Serpulidae; genus Protula; species Protula sp. h YS-2021. Next base: position 51,962,646 of record OX457025.1, on the reverse strand, counting down.
TTTCTGTTGTCATTTGCGAAAAAAAGCAAAGTCCACGTGGAGAAGCACCCAAGAAACTTTCGATTAAAATTTTATAACTATTTGAAAAAGACTGAGAGAAATGAATGGTTTGACAATTCAGTTATTTGCTACGATTTATTCCAGTTTTTGCCAAACTTCACCAAGTTCCGTAAAAAAATAATGGCCTGGTAGGCGAATTTTTTGTGCTTCCGCAGAGCTTCCGGAGAGCATGATGGAAGAGTAGTGTTTTGAAAAATTGTTTACACACCCACACATAACGGACGACGGATGCCCCACCGAGATGAGTATATCCACCGAGATAGTCGGCTGGGCTAAAAAGTTTTGAGCGAAATCCGAGTTGACAAGCCACTACACGACACAATATACTACTGAGGTATTGTAAACAAAGGCACAAAGGACGAAATCGATTAATCGCATTCTCCAGTTACTGTCCATTACTGTTAGTTTTTTTTTCAAATAAAATACACCAGAAAATAGCATAAATCGGCCACAGGCATAATATTCTTGGGAAAACTGGCTTGCAATTAACCGGTTTCAACTGTAAATACAATTGCTAGCATAAACTTGATCCCCCTCCCCCCACCTCCCCGTCACACACAGTACTTGTTTTGTAACACTTAACTTCTTGTAACACTTCTTTATGATGATTTACACACCCCCCTCCCCTGCTCACCCCCCCCCCCCCCACCATCCTCCACAACCACAGAGTTATCTAGCGAAATCCAAAATGTCCGCTCGCATCTTGCATAAAAAACTACCTAGCATGCTGCCTTGTGAGTTTGTAACCCAGAACAATAGAAAACAAATCTCTTGTCATCAGTACACGTAGACAAACGAACAAACAGGGAGTCATCGTGAACGAAAGTGCTTAACAACGTGTCGTGTCGCGGATTAGGTGCCGCGTGCTGTCAGTGTGCCTCCTTACGGTACCTTCTGAATTCCCTTCTTGCCAATCAAAGACTTGTGGATGTGCGGAATGACACCTGTTGACATACAAGCATTAGTGAAAACTAATGTTTTCAATGCATATCTAAAAATTATTCTTAAAATAGCTTATTTCTTTCGATCTTTTTCATTGACACGTGAATAAATTTTCAACAAATATCTTTTTCATGGACACGTGAATAAATTTTCAACAAAGATCTAATAACATGGAGAGGGGAGGGGACGCGACGGCACGGGAGGGGAGCGCAGGGGACGGGAGGGTAGGGCAGACACAGATAGGCACAGAGATAGAGAAAAACAAGACCGTGAAGTGACGATGACCAGGTGGCGTCACAGCAACAAAACACGTACTGGTATTGTGATTCTATCAAAATATGGCGGACAATTTGTGAAATTTAAATTCTACTATTAAATATTTTACAAATCCCCAACATTAATTTCGTTCTGTGCTGCAAATTCTACTGTTGATTGCGCCTACGACACCTATTTCAACTGGACCGTTTTCGCTACCAAGTGCGAAAATTACAAAAAGTATGAAAAAAAGGATTATTCATATTTTGCTGAAAATCGAGAAAACATTAAACATATTGTCAGGGGTGCACATAAGACCTTCGCATTTCGCCATGGCGAAGGTGAATTTTTTCACAATCAAGCTTGATGAAAAGTTTAACGCTTTAGATGAAAGCTACAAATCGGTCAGGGCTGAGTAGCTACCGATGTAGCTCTATAAAGACATAAACTGGACAATATAGTTGAGAACATGTATAGATTAGATGCAATAAACAAGTTAAGTTACAGTTTTAGTAAGAGAGTTAATTTGGCGAAGGTGAGCTGAACGTCCTTCGCCAAACTGGCGAAAAGGTAAAAAGAATCCTTATATGTACCCCTGTATTGTATCATTTTTTTTTTTTTTTTGGTAATTATTACTTACTGAAATGCTCGTTTTCACATCGATTAAAAAGATTTGCACACGTGAGTGTACTTCTAAATTGTCCTGAATATTACCAAAAGGGCTGTCTCGATTTTTTCCCCATCATTTTGTTAATGAATCCTTGGAAAACACGAAAACAGCTTCGTTGTGTTTCCTAAGCTTTTTTTCAATTTATTAGACAAATATAAAAAAGTATCAAAAAAGGATGAAAATTTTTAAAAGTATAAAAAAGTATTTAAGGATAAAAAAGGATAAAATCGGGCTTTTTAAAAAAAAAAAAAAACGGATAATCCTTAAAGAAAAAAAAAAGGATGATGTGGCAACACTGCATGTTATATCCCAGTAACATTCTGACGTCGATTTGAGGTTGCGTCAGAACCAGGCCAAATCCCAACATTGATTCTGGTTGTAAATGATTTTGATTTGTGGCGACCATAGATCAACATCTATAACACAACGTTGAACAAGCAACGGTGTGTAGACGTTCATTTTGCTCTCAAAAATCCATTTCCGCAACATTAAATCTGGTTTTAATTTGGCTGTGATCATGATCACAGATCAACGCAAAATCAACGCCTTTAACATCCATTGAACACACGTTTGCAAAAAACTGCTCTTCAGACGTGACGTTTATTTTCGTTGCTGAAAATTCAACTTCTTCTGAAGATCAATTAACATCTCTGACGCACCGCTGAATACATTTCGGAAAATCGACGATTTATCTAGACGTCGAAAAACAGATGTCGCACAAATGCCCGGGTCAGAACCAAAAAAAAAAAAAAAAAAAAAACAGTCGGTTTAATGCTGACAGGAAATTTAAATATTCAGAAGCGCATCGGCTTTTACTGCCTGCATTTGAAAATCGACTTGAGACACATCCTGTGTGACCCAGTGACCCAAATGTAGCTTTGACGGAACGATAACAACCATTCGTTATGATTATCACTGTCTAGACGGTGGTGTGATTAATATTGTCGCTATCTCTATATGTCACTCTCCCGACGTGTAAATAAATCGGTAGGTAGACATCATGAAGGTGTACAGAAAAAGATCACCTCTGTGAAAAATTTGGTTGCAAATTCCACCCCCCTCCCCACAAACCAAGATGAAAAAATAAAATCAGGAAAAAGGTCCCAGTGGTGAAATGGTCGGTTTTTCATTTCGCTGGTGGACATATGACCGGTGTCCTATGTCCCGCGGGCGCTATTTTTGCCATACTGGCGTTTCCGTGATCATCAAAAACCCGACGTCGATGAAACATTAACATGTTTACTGGGAATGAATTATAATAACGACATAAACATTAATGTGACGTTACAGTACTGTATATGGTAACAATTTTGTAAGAAATGGACACATATTTCTCCGTGTGTTGTTTAATTTTAACAGCGAGCGACAGAAACCAAAAATGGCATTTATAATGTGGAGAACTGAGCATCCCGGAAACGCGAGAGACAAGCACCCCCCCCCCCCCCCTCCCGCAACTGCTGTTGAGCCTAACCGCAAGGGTACAGCAATTACGCGCAATATTTGCTCACTCTCTGTAGGTAGTGGAGAGATCAACAGCTTGCACTGCTAGCTGTAGCATAGCGTTCGCCTGTCTTATAATGGATTCAAAGAAAAAAATTTCAATATTCATTTTGCATAATAAATACTGATGAATTTCTTTAAAAAATGCGGTGCACCAACTTGACATGTGACAGTAGGTCTCTGTCAAATTCGATCGTCCCAGCTCTAACCGTCTCGTTGAGATAAAAGAAGGAATCACATGGGAATACTTCACTGAATCGAACCAATTTATTAAAGTGTAATAAGATGCATAGGTGGCTTGGCCAGTTCCTTTTGTTTATGGTGACGCCAAGGGGCACTATTTACACTATCGTGTTGCGAAAAAGCACACCAAAATACACAACCGAATTAAGTCTGATTATTGATGCCTACATACCCTAACCAGTCTAGCGTGAAATCACCGCCAATGTGAAATTTTACACAGATAACACATTTAATTTACGCATAACCATTAACACATATTCACGTCATCACTGTCCCCTTGCCATCGCCATTTTATTTGGTCTTTGTTATGCCTTTAACGTGGTGAGATCAGTATAAATGTTTCAAAATGCTTTTTTTAAATTTCCAAACCAGGTTTTATAGCTTGAGAGCTCCCAGTCCAGATGTAATATATGTGAATTTTTATCAATAGTTGACAAAGTGTCGCTCAATTATTCTCTTATTCAGGGCTTGACATTAACGCCTGCCCCACCTGCCAGGGCAGGTGAAAAACATGGTGGGGCAGGTAGACTCGCCCGGTTAGCTGCCCCACCTGGCAGGTAGATCCGTTCGGGGGGACGTGGCGTGTTGTAATACCTTTACAACATACTTGTCAAGTAGGCGACTGTAGTTACTGATCGGTGTCCGCTAGCTGCACCTGACCTACAGACTAGCCACTGGCACGTTGCCAGTTTCTATGTGGGTGCTGGACTGTGCCTGGACACGCGCCAAATATAGCGTCGCGTCACTTGTGGTACAATAATTGAAGAATAATATGTAAAATTGTCAAAGTTAAAACTTAAAAAGTCCAACAGAAGAGACAAAAGGTGGGACAGGTAAGAGTGCTGGTGGGCAGGTAGATTTAAAATTCACTTACCCCACCGGGGAGGTGCCGAAAAAAGTTAACATAAAGCCCTGTTATTTCAGTAAAAGGAAAAGTCGGTCTCTTTGGCAAGGCATTTTTTTGTTCACAAACACCAGAAACGAAATAGATTTCAACGGAAAGTGTGATTCGTTCTTGTACATTGTTTCGTGCACTAGCCCCGAGACAACGGGCCACTTTCGATCTTGATATCGAAGAAATGGACCACAGGCTGCTCTTATGTAACGTTTCTCACTCCTAAAGGAGCGCAGAATGAGTGAAATCTCTAACCGTTTTCAGACGCCTTCCGGGTTTCCCATTTTGACTTTTTTTCCATACTGACTTTCTATTTTATGAAGTTCAAGTCAATGAGGCACAACTTATACAAGGCTATTTAAGCCAAATAGGCCGAAAATAAGCTCAAATCGTTCGTAATACACTCAGTTTCATAAAAACCAACTGTAACGAGACGCGCGGACAGACGGTCAAGAACACTGCCACTCCTTGCCGATTCAGATCAGATTGTTTACTTCTCAGATTGGTTCACTTACCACCGCCAGCAATGGTAGCCTTTATCAAGCTGTCCAGTTCTTCGTCTCCTCGGATTGCCAGCTGCAAATGGCGCGGCGTGATGCGCTTCACTTTCAAATCCTTTGAGGCATTACCTGCCAACTCCAGAACCTAAGCAAACGCCCAGTATTTAAAATAATTAAAATGTAAAAAGTTAAAATTTTGAAGTTTAATAAAACAGATTTCCGAATAAAGTTCAAAGTCAAAACAGTATGATACACTGCTTTCTTTTAAATTAAAAAAAAAAAAAAGGATTCTACCATTTGATGACTTACCCAGCAATGTTTTATCATCCCTACCCCACCGCAATGGCCAAAGTTACTGACAGACCGAACAGAGTTGAGTGATGCAACTTAACATGTACAGAATATATTTTTCTCAGTTTTGAGAAACCCTGTAGCAGCCGAACAGTATGAAAACCGATTATTTCGCTTAGGCATTCATCGTTTTTTGCGTGATTCGAAGTTTCACTACTCTGATGTAGTAATATGTGAGGGCACAACATGTTTGCAGAATGCCAAAAAGGCAGCCCGTAAAATACAAGATGGGCTCATATGCAACACTTCTAATACAACAGTAGATTGCGCTAACCTCGGCTGTTAGATATTCCAGAATTGCCGCAGTGTACACGGCAGCGGTGGCACCAACGCGACCATGGCTCGTCGTTCTAGTTTTCAAATGTCTGTGAATACGCCCAACAGGAAACTGTAAAGAAGAATGTCCGTGAACATGATGCCCAGTAGCAAAAGCAAAGACGCTGCACAAAAACCGCATCACACCGTAACACAATAGTTCACTTGAAAAATACTTCAGTTCAACTGAGGTACTTTCCGAGTAGGTTAGTTCACTTCAGTCACTTAGCAAGTAACCAGCTACAGCTAAAGTACTTATATAAGCAACTCAATTAAATTTCCTTTAAAAATTAAATAAGTAAATAAACCAATAACTACAGATGGTCGAGAGGACGGTTAATCTACCGTTTACACAAATCAAACCCCCCTCCTCCCCCCGTCAGTCCGCCACCCCCCCCCCCCAAAAAAAAAAACAAAAAAAAAAAACAATAAAACAAAACAAAAGAAAAATAACGAAAATGGTTTTAATTTAATTAAATAACTGCTTTTAAGTAGTCGCATTTAAACAATGGAGTTTCTTTTGCTTAATGAAACCACGGTATTCAGTAACCTCACCTTTGGTATATTCATACTTGAAACTTTTAATTTTAATTGCTAAAACACTGTGCCCAGCCGTACAACAAAAAGTGAAAGGGGAAAACGACGAATTTCAGCAAAATTTAGATTTGGTAGGTTCATGGGAAGCACTGTTATTAAAAGTAACTGGTCAGGACAAACAGCATTTTTTGTGTTACTCAGTTATCCTTTTATTTGGTCAGTTTTTTCAGAACCCATAAAATACTACAACTCCATTAATACTTATTAAACATTAATAGGCAGCTTAAGCAACAATAAAGATATAATGTGCAAGTAAAACACAAAAACTAAATTGATTCCTGGCTGGACTTGAATTCACAACCTCTTGCTTCGTTGGTGACAACACAAACCACATCTTTTATGGGAGGCAGAACCATAATTGTTGAACATAAAACCAACAAGAATATCAAGGGACACTTGACCAGCCGAGATCTAGGAAAAATCACAATGGTCGCCAAAAAGTGGTTGTCACATTGTTACCCCAGTTGTTGAAAGTTCGTATGAATGTTTAAAGGAATATGGTGAAAATTGTGAGAAGAAGCATTTTGAAAACTGGCTACTAAATGTTTTTAAAAAGCTCCCCCCCCCCTCCCCATTTAGATAATTTTTAGCGGATCGTCAGAAAAGTAACTGTTCAAGAGGACTGCCTGGTGATTTATGATAAATTTGAAGACAATTCGATCAAAGAGAGGCCTACCCACTAACCATCCGTACAAAATTTGAAAGGAATGAGATCCAAATCGTGGGAGTAGAAGCATTTAGAAAACTGACCCAAAAAACAATTTTAAAATGCCCCCCATTTAGCCATTTTTTTGGATCGCCAAAAAAAAAAAACAAAACAAAACAAAACAACAAGTTTGTCCAAGGACAAAGTCCCAGCTTACGAAAAGCAATAACACCAATTCCAGCGTGCATGAGCAAGGGAATTTTCCTGAAAAATTGGGCTTCAAAAGATGAGACGGCAAAGAGCTAGCCCAATAATTAATTTAGCACCGGACCAGAACATAGACAGATTAATGCATACAAAGATTTGTTTCCCAGAAAAATGGCAAACAGATTTTTTGTATCTCTGGTAGACTGGATAGTCTGCCATAGATACCTTCAAACAACGCTCGCATTTCGGACCAGTGCGCATATTTATGTAACTTGCCTTGATGCGCGGTTCTTATTCAGACAAGTGCGCATGTTTATTTAATTTTGCGTAGATGCGCGGCTCTCATTTTGGAACAGTGCACATGTTTATTTAACTTGCGTTGATGTGCGGTTCGCATTTCTGACGAACCCCATGTTTTTTTTACCTTTTGTGAATGTGCGGTTCTTATTTCGGATCAGTGCGCACGTTTATTTACCTTGTGTTGATGTGCGGTTCTTATTTCGGATCAATGCGCATCTTTATTTACATTGTGTTGATGGGCGGTTCGTATTTCGGATCAATACGCATGTTTATTGTACTTGCGTTGATGAGAGGTACTTATTTCGGACAAGTGCGCAAGTTTCCATAGGTTGCCTTGATGCGCGGTTCGCATTTCGGACCAGTTTGCATGTTTATTTAACTTGCGTTGATGCACGGTGCTTATTTTGGACGTCTGCCTATGTTTATTTAACTTGCGTTGGTGCGCTGTTTGCATTTTGGACCAGTGTGCATGTTTATTTAACTTGCGCTGATGAGCAGTTCGAATTTCGGATCATTATGCATGTTTATTTAACTTGCGTTAATGTGCGGTTCGAATTTCGGACCAGTGCGCATGTTTGTTTAACTTGCGTTGATGCGCAGTGCTTATTTTGGACCAGTGCAAATGTTTATTTAACTTTCGTTGCAGCGTGGTTCGTATTTCGAACCACTGCGCACGTTTATTTAACTTGCGTTGATGCGCGGTTCGAATTTCGGAGAAGTGCGCATGTTTATTTAACTTGCGTTGATGCGCGGTGCTTATTTTAGACCAGTGCAAATGTTTATTTAACTTACGTTGGAACGTGGTTCGCATTTCGAACCACTGCGTATGTTTATTTAACGTGCGTCGATGCGCAGTTCTTATTTCAGGCCAATGCGCATATTTCTTTATCTTGAGTTGATGCGCGGTTCTTATTCTGGACCAGTGCGCATGTTTATTTAAGTTGCGTTGATGCGCAGTTCTTATTTTGAATAGTGCGCATGTTATTTAAGTTGCGTTAATGGGCAGTTCGCATTTCGGACCAGCGCGCATGTTTTTTTTTTCACTTGTGTTGATGCGTGGTTCGCATTTTGGACCATTGCGCATATTTATTTAACTTGTGTTGATGATCGGTACTTATTTTGGACCGGTGCAAATGTTTATTTAACTTACGCTTATGTGCGGTTCGCAATTCGGACCAGTGTGCATGTTTATTTAATTTGCTTTGATATCCGGTTCGCATTTCGGACCAGTATACGTGTTTCTTTAGGTTGCGTTGATGCGCAGTTCGCATTTTGGGACAAGTGAGCAGGTTCATTTAACTTGCGTTGACGCGCGATTTGCGTTTCAGACCAGAACGCATGTTTATTTAAGTCCCGTCGATGCCCGACTCTTATGTCTATTCAACTTGCGTCGATTCATGGTTCTTTCTTCGGACCACTGCACATGTTTATTTAACTTGCGTTGATGCGCGGTTCTCATTTCAGACCACTGCGCATGTCTATTCAACTTGCGTCGATGCGTGGTCCTATTTTTCGGACAAGTGCGCATGTTTGTTTAACTTGCGTTATTGTGAGGTGCTTATTTTGGACCGGATCGCATGTTTATTTAACTTCCTTCGATGCGCGGTTCGCATTTCAGGCCAGTGCCCATGTTTATTTAACTTGTGTTGATGCGTGGTTCTCATTTCAGAGCAGTGCGCATATTTATTTAACTTGCGTTGATGCGCGGTTCGCATTTCGGACCACTGCGCATGTTTATTTAATTTGCCTCGATGTGCGGTTCGCATTTCGGACCAGTGCGCATGTTTCTTTAGGCTGCGTTGATGCACGGTTCGCAATTCAGACCACTGCGCATGTCTATTCAACTTACGTCGAAGCGTAGTTCTTTTTTTTCGGACAAGTGCGTATGTTTATTTAACCTGCGTTGATGCGCGGTGCTTATTTTGGGCCAGTTCGCATCTTTATTTATCCTCCGTCGATGCGCAGTTCACATTTCGGACCAATGCGCATGTTTATTTAACTTGCATCGATGCGGAGTACTTAATTTGGACTACTGCGAATGTTTATTTAACTTGCGTCGATGTGCAGTGTTTAAATCTGACTACTGTGCAAGTTCATTTAACTTGCGTTTATGCGCTGTAGGAGGAGATTCATTTAATTTTTTTTTTCAAAAATTTCGAAAAAATTCAAAAGTTTTCCAATTCACTCAAAAAGCACAAGCCGTATGCATGACCCCCTAGAGACGGCTCATATCGAAAATAAATGAAGTCTGATAAAAACTGTAAGAGGAAATGCATTTTGAATTTTTTTCTTCAAAAATTCTCTCATCGACTGAAAAAGACAGGCCATATTCACGACACCCTAAGCATGCCTCAGCCACAAAATAAATGATGTTTGATCAAAACTGCAGGAGAAAATGCATTTTGAGGTTTTTTCATCTAAAATTCCCCCCGAAATCAAATATTCCCAAGTCGAGTCAAATAGCACAAGCCGTATGCGAGACCTACCTAAGGATGCCTCATAGCAAAAATAAATGAAATCGGATAAAAACTGTAGGAGGAAATGCATTTTGAAGTTTTTCTTAAAAAATTCCCAAAAAATACAGAAATTGTCGGATCGACTAAAAAGCGCAAGTCGTATTCTCAACCCCTTAGGGATGCCTCAAACCAAAAAAAAAATTGCCCGATCGACTAAAAAGCACAAGCCGTATGCACTCACACCAAGAATAAATGACATCGAATCAAAATTGTAGGGGTAGATGCATTTTGAATTATTTTCGAAATTTTTGCTTAAAAAATTCCCCAATAATACAAACTAAAAAAGCACAAGCCGTATGCATGACCCTTTAGGGCTGCCTCATACCAAAAATAAATGACATTGGGTCAAAAATGTAAGAGGAGATACATTTTAAAATTTCTTTAAAAAATCCCCAAAAATTCAAAAATCACCCGATCGACTAAAAAACACAAGCCGTATGCACGACCGCTGAGGAAATCCTCGCACCAAAAATAAATGACATCGAATCAAAATTGTAGGAGTAGATGCATTTTTTTTTCAAAATTTTTGCTTAAAAAAATCCCCAAAAATACAAAAATTGTCCGATCGACTAAAAAAGCACAAGCCGTATGCACGACCCTTTAGGGGTGCCTCATGCCAAAAATAAATGACATCGAGTCAAAAATGTAGGAAGAGATACATTTTTAATTTTTTTCTTTAAAAATTCGCCAAAAATTCAAAAATCACCCGATCGACTAGAAAAGCACAAGCCGTATGCACGACCCCTTAGGGATGCCTCACACCAAAAATAAATGACATCGGATCAAAATTGTAGGAGGAGATGCATTTTGAAACAAAGTTTACAGCGAACTAACTAACTAACTAACTAACTAACTAACTAACGGACGCCACCCGCAAACCGATAGGAATACCCCAGCTTACGTGTACCGTAAGCTGGGCTAAAAAAAACTAGCTTTTCAAGAAAAGAAAGCCTCTGGAACATTTATTAAAAAGTAGAAAGTCTTTGTTTTTGCTAAAGCTCACAAACGGATATGTCTCCCCTAGCGCCACAGTCTGTCAATGGGACACGCTTCTAGCTTGAAACAATTCTACATTATGTTACTATGTAACAAATCAAAACAAAATCGCCAAAAGTCGAAAAAACGGCCGGGTATAAAAAAATGCATGGGCGTTATTTGTATGTCACAGACACCCCGTGTGTAAAATTTGTTTGGGATCGCCCTGCTCGTTATTGAGAAATCGCTGCTGACAGACGCGGCATGAATTGATGCCTAAGAACGAGTTATTTAAGTATTTACCTGCAGACCTGCCCGTGCTGACCGCGATACGGCTTTGGCCTTGGCCTTTCCGGAGTCTTTGCCAGCTTTTCCACCAGGCTGCAAAAATAATAAATAAATAAATAAAAAACACGCTCAAAAAGTGATTTACATTTGTGTAAATCAATATATCTTGAAATATCAGAAAAAATACATGTAATAGAATGTCTTGCAGAAACTGTTAGGCCTCATAATTGACGCTGGGAACATGCGTATCATTAGGCCTATTGCACTGAAAATAAATTTTATTATTTACCAGAGGTGTTACGGTTCGCATCATAATCGAAAACCGACCGAGGCTTTTCGGGTCGGTTCGGTTAAGAACCGAAAGAAAAAAACCGCGGTATTTTCATTTTTTTTTTCTTCTTTTTTTTTTTTTTTTTTTTTTTTGCTTTTTTCTGCAGTTTCATTTTTTCACTGATAGTGGCCAGTTACAAAATAAGGCACTGCTTCCCGCTCAACTAGAAAACCTCAGCATGTTGACATGTTGCTCTTTTTAAAGAAAAAGATGTATATGTTACAGGGAATCTGTGAAATTAGGGATTTCATGAAATCCCTAGTGGATTCGTGTAATAACTTGCTCAATCAATTTCGATGTTTTTATTGTGAATTTTCATGTTTGCAATGTAGTATTTTGCCGAAATAAATAATAGATTTTGAATTAATATACTCAAAGCACTGGATTACCAAACTATCATTCATGAGATACTTCAGTACTTGAATTCAGCGATATTTTTTATCCTATGTAACTTATGTCACATTTCACGCCATATTCTGTTATTGTGAATGGTAATGTTACAAATTCCAATTGCTTTCGATGTGAAAAGGGATACACAGTTTTGAAGAACCACTAAACAGCCTTCCTGAATTAATAATTTTTCAAAATAGTTGTATAATCAATATGAGCTTATTCATTACACGAATTCCCTAGGGATTTCATGAAATCCCTAATTACACAGATTCCCTGTAACATATATATGTCAAGTTATCACTTGACATTTTATTGTGAACTGTTCCTTTAGCGGCAGCAGCATTATGTTTCCTAAGTACAATTAAAGATTTAAAGCTTTTTATAATACGTGTGAAGGCGTTTTGTTTGTGGTGTTATAATGGAGAGACTCTGCAATTGTTCTTAGTTAGAATAAAACTGTAATGACTACTGTGTGATATGGATCTAGGACAGAATCCCCCGGTGTAACGATTTCAGATTACCCCCAATTTCAGATTCCCCCCCCCCCCCCCGGGAATCTGAAATCGATTTTAGGTTCCCGGGGCGGTAACTCGAAATCGATTTCAGATTCCCCCCTCCGATTTCAAATTCCCCCCTCTAAAAATTAAAAACAGACAGAAATAAAACAAAAAATAAAGTTTTATCAAGTTTTTTTTCTGCCGAACTATGAAAATGTCTACATTTATGCAATGATACGTTGTATATACTACAGCTTGAAAACATTAATACTATCACCAGTCTTTTCCATCTTTCAGTTTTCCATATCTAGCTATTATCATTATTCATATAACTTTTGTCTAGAATTTTTTTTTTTTTCATTTGCTGTTCTCTGATCGCAATTTTTATTTTGGAAAGAGTGCTCCTTATTTATATTCATCTCAGTCAGACAGGCCTGGACACTTGTCTACAGGAGGATAATCCACTAGATACAGGTTAACAATAAAACAATGCTTGATGTGTACAAGAGGGCACAGGAAGACGGAGTCGGAGTAGTAGTGTCATTAAAGACCAAAACACAAGCCAGTCCCACAAAACGCACATGGAAGCAGTCATCGGAGCATCGAGGATTAGTGCTTAGTGCTTCGATGACAGCCATGGCACTACAAGTCTGTTTATACATTGAGAGATGTAAATTTAAAAAATTCTAGGTATGCCTGGGGCAGGGTTCATAGTCGAGTTTCAAAATCAAATTCCATGATTTTTCCAGGATCTCAAATTTTTTTCCAGGTATTGTTTTTGTGAGGTTTTCACGGATATATATATATATATATATATATATATAAAAATGAACGAAAAAACAGTTTCAACCCATTTTTTATTCTGTAAAATACAAAATGAGCTATAAGAGGCTTATCGAGTAAATATGTGCTTTTGGCTTGACACTCCCCCCCCCCCCCCACCACCCATTTGCAAACAATTTTCTCACCGGATTTGCAGCGTTCTAAAAAATGACAGTTTTCTTGGAAATTGAAAAATGATTACCCATTTTCGTTTTCCATGATTTTTCCATGATTTTTTGCCTTTTTTTAAATTCCATGATTTTTCCAGGTATTGAAAAAATTCCAGGTTTTCCAGGTGGCCTATGAACCCTGCTGGGGGTGGGGGGAATTTGAAATCGGAGGGGGGAATCTGAAATCGATTTCAGATTCCCGGGGAGGTAACTTGAAATCGATTTCAGATTCCCGGGGAGGAATCTGAAATCGATTTCAGATTCCCGGGGGGTAACATTTAAGGGGGGTAATCTGAAATCGGTACACCGGGACTAAACCTCCCCCGACCAAACCCCCCGCGCGCATACCCCCCCCCCCCCTCATCACGTGCGCGCGGGGGGTTCGGTCCCGGGGGGTTTGGTCGGGGGGGGGGGGGGGGTTTCGGTCCCGGGGGCTTCTGTCCGGAATCCGTGTGATATACTTAAACTTCAGTCACTATGAAACTGTAATGATTGTTATAGGATAAACTTTAACTTAATTGTACGTTTGGTGATGTGAAATAATACTATGTTGATTGTTATTCAATATATTTATGCTTAATTGTAGTTTCTGTGACTTTTTAAGTACAGACGAAATCGGTTAATCGCATAGCCAATTTGCCAAGCCCTTTCATGCGTTTATCCGATATATGCGATTATCCGGAGTACTCTTGCCGTGCCTATTTTTTCATTATTAGACGTGCACCCCCGCCCCTCCTCATCCCCGCATTTGAGAAACTGTGTTATTCAGTTCTTTTATTACTAGTATTTTATCCGAGATACTTAGATTTTTTCGTTTTGATTCACTTTCTACCATTTTGACGAATTAACCATAACCGACACAGTTTCGAACTATAAGTGGTAAAATTTCTTCTTGGTTGAGTACTTAAATGATGGCTTTGCGCTCACGGTTATCTGAGGCAACGTGGGGATTAAGGGTTTCAGGCCATTATTATGTGAGAGCTCGGGCAGGGTGGGGATTAGGAGTTGCAGGCCATTATCTAGCGTCAGCTAAGGCAGTGCGGGGATTAAGGATAAAGATCATTATCTGGTGAGAGCTGAGAGAGTGCGGTGATTCAGAGTTCGAGACTTACTGTTAACAACCGCGAATGAGGTTGGTACATGTACACAATGGGTCAAGCAAACAGAAAACAATGCATTAGATAAATAAACGAGGAGCAGCTCACTCCCTTAGTTTGCTTTAAGTGTGGCACTGTTGGATAGTCAACCAGAATTATGCAATTAACCGGTGTGCTTCCCATTTTAACGTGAAAAAGCTATGCGTTTAGCGAGTTTATGCGATTAAGCGGTATGCAATTATCCGGTTAAATTTCCAAAAGATAGCATTGGAAATGGTTTGGGATTTGCGAATAATATGCAGTTAACCGATTTATGCGCTTAACCGGTATGCGATTAAGTGATTTCATCTGTATTTTTAAATATTTTAAAGACGTGGACGCATCGATAGGCAAAATACTTCTTGCACGTTTACAAATTGTGGTTTACAAACAGCTGTATTAGCCCGCCCCCACCCCTACTTCCGTGTTTGAGAAAAAGAGCCTTGGTGAGGCAAAACTAGAGCCTTGGTGAGGCAGGACCCCCCCCCCCCCCTCCCTCCCACCCCCAGTGTAACAGGACGTGCATTTAATTTCAACAATTTCATTGAAGAGGTCTCATACTGGCGCATTACCTAGCGCGTATAACATCATAGCTCTTTACAAGCTAAAACCAGGGCTGGTATTATTTAAATCGGTTGATTTAAATCATGGTTTAAATCGTGATTTAAATCAGCGTAAAAAAGCACGATTTTCGATTTTTTTTATTTTTTTTTTTATTTTTTTTTTCCTATTTAAAATGTGTGTCGTTCAGACTGTGTTCACTGGGGTGTGGGAAAAAATGGCACTGAAAATGGCACTGGAAAAATGGTACTTTTATTTTCCGTCACGTGTATATTAAACCCTGAAAAAAATATAGAATTTTCAGTTAAAAAAAGAATCATTTCATATATTAATGACCAATTTTCAAAAGTTATACAAACAACTCGACACACATTTACGTTAGCACGTGATGAATTTTTACGTGACGTTTTATCTATGGAAATTTGTAATACAGGGGCCCTCGTTAATTCGTACTCCTCGGGACCAAGGGAAAAAGTACGAATTAACCGAGGGTACCAATTAACCGGGGGTCAAATTTTCGAATGGACAAAAAGTACAATGAACCTTCAAGCCTTGCGCGATTTCGAGCAGGCTCAAATTGGCTGGTTTCAATACCATTGATTATTTTATCCTTATTCTTTATCCATGAAGCAAGTGTATTTTTAGGCACCCCGTAGTCCGTCATTATTTCAGTTCTGGTTTTAGGGCCGCTCGTTATTTGCTTTAACACTCTAAACCTGAGGTTCATTGTGTAATCACTGTGTTTTCGTTTTGATGCCATTTTGCAAGTTGAAATGCTTGACCACTGTTCACAATTTATATATGTTACAGGGAATGTGTGTAATTAGGGATTTCATGAAACCCCTAGGGAATTCGTGTAATGAATAAGCTCATATTGATTATAAAACTATTTTGAAAAATTATCAGGAAGGTTGTTTAGTGGTTGTTCAAAACTGTGTAACCCTTTTCACATCTAAAGGAATTGGAATTTATAACATTACCATCCAAAACAATAGAATTTGGCGTGAAATGTGACATATGTTACATAGGATAAACATAAGCATCAGAGATGCATAGCCCTCAGCCAGCCGGAACATTCGAAACAAGGAAAATAGTAGGTTTGAGGCCGGTCATAGGCTCATTTCAATTCTTAGCACCGAAAAGAAAAAAAAGGGTGGCAGTGGTTTACGATGAAATTTCGAAGTCCAGCTGAGCCACTGTCCTTGGTCGGATATGGCACCAAAACAATAGGGATCTTCAATGCTTCATATAGTAGCTACATCCGAAATATCTTAGTGATTGGTAAAGAATTGTAGGCTAGGGAGTGTTCACAAGTGACATGTCAAGCAAACTTGATAATGGCACAAATAAGAAAATTTTAAAGTCCAGCTGAGCCACTGTCCTTGGTCGGATATGACTCATATACAATAGCGATCTTCATTGCTCCATACAGTAGCTATGTCCGAAATATCTTAGTAATTGGTAAAGATTTGTAGGCTAGAGAGTGTTTACAAGCCACATGTGAAGCAAACTTGATAACGGTACAAATAAAAAATTTCCAAGTCCAACTGAGCCCACTGTTCTTGGTCGGATATGGCTCATTAACAAAAGGAATCTTCATCTCCATACAGTAGCTATATCCGAAATATCCTAGTAATTGGTAAAGAACTGTAGGCTAGAGAGTGTTCACAAGCCACATGTTGAGCAAACTTGATAATAGTACAAATAAGAAAATTTCGAAGTCCAGCTGAGCCGCTGTCCTTCGTTGGATATAGCTCATAAACAATAGGGACTTTTATTAGTCTATATACTAGCTATATCTAAAATATCTTAGTAATTGATAAAGAACTGTAGGCTAGCGAGTGTTCACAAGCCACATGTCACCAAACCTGACATTGGTAGAAATGTGTAAATTTCAAAGTCCAGCTGAGCCACTGTCCTTGGTCGGATATGACTCATATACAATAGGGATCTTCATTGCTCCATATAGTAGCTATATCCGCAATATCTTAGTAATTTGTAAATAACTGTAGGCTAGAGAGTGTTCACAAGCCACAAGTTAAGCAAACTTGATAATGGTACAAATAAGAAAATTTACAAGTCCAGCTGAGCCACTGTCCTTGGTCGGATATGGCTCCAAAACAATAGGAATCTTCATTGGTCCATATACAAGCTGTATTTAAAATATCTAAGCGATTGGCAAAAAATTGTAGGCTAGAGCGTGTTCACAAGGTAAGTGTTAACGGACGGATAGACGGACGGACAGACGGACACGGCCATAGCAATAGCCTTCAGCCAATATTGGCTGAGGGCAAAAAAATATCGCTAAATTCTGAAGTACTGAAGTATCTCATGAATGATAGTTTGGCAATCGAGTGCTTTGAGCATATTAATTCAAAATCTACTATAAATTTCGGTAAAATACTACATTGCAAACATGAAAATTCTCAATAAAAACATCCAAATTGATTGAGCAAGTCATTACACGAATCCACTAGGGATTTCATGAAATCTCTAATTTCACAGATTCCCTGTAACATATACACGCTCCGGAGCGCGAAGTGTCCACAGAAGACAAACGACATCTTAAGCTGCCGCACAGTACGTGACAGACGATGCTCCGGATTAGTGGCCAGTGAAAACGCTGTGCACACTAAGACACAAGGGGTATATTGAGTAGACCATGTCTTTCATAATTCCTAAACCCCCATCATTACTGCCCCACAATGCGCATTATGCAACCCCTTGATCTCGCTACACATGATGCCTGAGTAACGTGTTGTTTTAACTGTGTGGCATGCCTAATCCCTATCTGTAGTATTACTCACTGGGGTTCCTATTATGGTCCTTAAGCCTTACCCTGAACGTTTCTCGGACGTATCCGCAGAGTTCCTTTCCGCTTAACTCTGGACATTTCTTTGATATACAGCTTATATAAGCGCATGTATATCGCAATGTTTTACTCAGAAATGCTAAAATTTTATGGTGAACAGTTAAAATGGAAATAATTCAGTGAAAACTTAAATTATATAAATCGTAGGCAGTATACGTGAAGAGAACATTTTTATTTAAACTATGGACCTTGTAATAAATAAATGATAAATGAAAATTAAGTGAAATTTAATTTGCAATTTTATGTTAAATATGTAATAGGCAAGACTTTTCTATTGCTAAATTATGAAGTGAAGTAAATAAAATATTAGAAAATGTTAGAAACAAAGGTGCCATTTTCCCGTTGTTTCAAAAGTGCCATTTTTTCAGTGCCATTCTTTCCAGTGCCGTTTTTCCGGACATCGTTCACTAAAGGCACTTGGAGGCGCCTTAGTTTAAACAAGGCTTATCAGTGCACATGAGCCTCCGAGGTGGGCAGAAGAGGTTTAGTTGGGGGCAGCATGCTTTAAGCAGGTAACGGCCTGTGGTGTTTGAAAAGAAACCCTTCAGTCTCATAGTCTTATGACTGTTTGAGCAAGTACTCTGTAGTGGATAGGTAATCGCACAACTAATCTTCAGAAACTCCCGTTAGCATCGATATCTCCAACGTACTCCGGCCTTTCTCTCAACCGCGTGTGCTTGTAAACAAAGTATTAGTGTTACGCGTCGAGCGAGGTTATTTAACCCCCTCCCCCATATCACTGCTTGTTAGTTGAACAAACCTCGGAGTGGAAAAGACTGGAAACTGGCGTTTTGCTACCGATCGCTCAATAAATGAAGAATTTAACTTGAAGACAGTTATCTGAACATTTGAAAATTGAGGACAGTTGTCACAGATTTTGTAAAATGTAAATATTTTTGTAGTACAATAGAGTGTTACGAGTCTTCAATTAACTGTTAAAACGTGGTGCCTTTGGATATTTTGTCGGGTTTTTTTTCAGTTTGATTTAAATCAAAAACATTAAAAAAAATCAGATTTAAATAAAAAAAAAAATCATGATTTTTTTTTTGAAAAAAAAATCGGATTTTTTTCCAGCATGGCTAAAACCTTTTATACTGCGATAGGCAAGATTTAGGTCTTTCACCTTGTAATATACATGTTGGGCACAATTTTTAAATCTGCACAATTTATAAATTGTGCTGCACAGTTTTTAATTTTATAAACGGTCCGACCATTTAAAAATGGGCAACCCATTTTTAAATGGTCGGCTCGTTTTTAAATCCAAATTGCGGATTATTTTTAAATTGTCCTGCACAATTTTTAAATATTTTATTTATTTTTCTTTTAGTTTTTTTGTTTTTTGTTTTTTTTATTATATTTTGTCAACATTTTACTGCATTTATGTACTTTATAATTGCAATTTTTGTTCCGTGATTTTTTTGTACTGTGGTTCACAAGTTCTATGTATTCTTCTGTTGTTCTGTGCTGCAATTGCTTTTCAAAGATTTTCTCCGACTTTTGATTGATTGGCCTAATTTGTAATTGCAAGTTTGATGTTTTAACTATTAATTATACAATTGCAATTAGAACTGGCATTGATCTACATCATAAAAAAATATCCCCGTATTTGTGAGATTATTTTTTTCTTTAATCATAACCACACAGAAGCCAAACGTTTCATCTACAATTACAATTTCCTTTTTATTGTATTCTTACAAATACTGTCTATGTAAGGTATATCATCTCTGAAATAAGAAATCTCGGCACTATGCCACCGGTAACAGCTTTTAAATTACCTAAGCTATCTAAATCAGTCTTGTTACTTTTATTTTACGTTTATAAATTTAAAATCTGTGCAGCACAATTTATAAATTGTGCAGATTTAAAAATTATGCTCAACGATTATTAAGTACTCTAATCCATCAAATGCGGGAGCAGTTTTTGTGCAATGCAATTGCAACAATAGATGAATATACTTGTGAACCGAGATAAAAGACAAGAAAGCAGTAAAATGTTGACAAAATATAAAACAAAAAACCCAAAGAAAAAGGGGGGCCAGAAAAAATAAAATATTTAAAAATTGTGCAGGACAATATAAAAATTGTCCGTAATTTGGATTTAAAAATGGGTTGCCAATTTATAAAGGGGTAACCCATTTTTAAATGGTCGGGCCGTTTATAAATTTAAAAACTGTGCAGCACAATTTATAAATTGTGCAGAATTAAAAATTGTGCCCAACATACATATAATGTTTACTTGGTCTTTATGAGTTAGCCAGTAAATGCTCCATGCTGTTAACTTATATCTACTAATCATATAGCTTTTTTTTTCAAAGGCAGACTTAATCTGTAATAAAGAAAACATTTGGTTGCGTTAATCTATTCCAAGTATAATACAATAATAACTTCATTATGTGATATTCCAAAATAAATATACAATACTGTTAAATTCAGTGAATATTTAATATACATTTTAACTTAAAATATATATTAAATATTCACTGAAACAATACAAAGCCTGCTACATTTTGCCTTAAGAAAAGTTCATAACAGCACATTTTTCAACTTTGCACCAATTCTTCCTTTTTAAATATTTTTCAAAAATAACCTGACGCTGCACATCTACAATTGATGGTCTTTTTATGCCTACGATATAAAATGCTTCGGAGACATCGCGCGAACAAAAGTGCGGGCAGACACATTCATACCAATATCCCAACCTGACACGGGGGATAATAACCTACCGTTGAACAACTTTGCTTCCGATAAAAAATTATAGAGATAGCGCGCGAACAAAACTGATACAAAAACGACTAAGTCCAAAAACGTAAAAACGTCGAAATTTTCGCTCTTTTTACAAAATCCAAAAATAACCTCCCGTTGCGCGACTTCATTATGTATACTTTCTTCCTGTATGATTTGGTTTTCTTCCGATAAATAGTAACGCAGTATCTTTCACATTTTTTTTTTACAAAACTGAAAAATAACCCACCTATGCACTCTACCTTCCACCAAGTTGTAGAATGTTTCCCTGAAAGCCCCAGGAGATACGTTTTACAGAAAATAGGTTTTTGGCCAATATTTCCTCCAATTTTTGCAGATCGCCAAACCAAATAACAGACAGTTTGAGACCTATGCACCCTACCTTCCAATAAAATTGTAGAATATTTCCATGAAAACCCTAGGTGATATGTTTTACACAATATTGGTATTTGGCCAATATTTCCACCAATTTTTGGCGATTGGGATTGTTTTTTTAGTTTTTCGCCAACATTTGCCCCAGTTTCTGGCCAATTAAAAAAAAAGTAATAGCCAAGCATGTAGTAATACTTGCTACTTTTAAGTAAAATTTCAAGAAAGTAATACTATTTTACCAATGCTGTATTTAAAATTTCTATACAAAATTACAACCTACCTAGCTATTGCTTTTTTTCGCGGGAAATTTTGGAAAAAAAAAAAAATCAGTAAAATCTCAGCGAACTCCAGGAAAATAGATGGCCTTACTACCTCACAGGCTGTTACAATTTTTGGTGACTGGACAAAACCTAGCGAAATTTTTGACGAAAAACCTAAAAAAAAAAAAAAAATCAGCAAAATCTAAATTAACTGCAGAAAAATAGTCTTACTGTCTTGAAATTTTAAGTAAAAGTAGCAGGCATTGTTTCCAACCTGGCTATTATTTTTTTACTGACTAGCCAAAAAACTTGCGAAACCCCAAAAATAAAAAATCTTAAATTAAATCTTATCGAACTCCAGAAAAACTGTTTTTTTTTTTTTTGCGAATAATTTCTCAAATTTCTGGCGAATCGCCAAAACAAGAAATGGCTAGGTGGATACTTCTGTTCTCTACCTTCTACTAAAATTTCAGAACGTTCCTATTGACTTTTTTGCCAAAATTTCTGGTCAATCACCAAAAAAGTAATAGCCAGGTGGGTAGTAATGCCTGCTACCGCTACTTAAAATATTAGCCGCTGCTTGTGTACGGTGCTGGGGCTAAAAAGTTCAATCAGAACTATCTGGGCAATAGCCGTTCAAAAGTATCTTTTTAAAAGCTAAGCGCCTAGTGAACATTTATGCAGAATCCGATCAAAATTGTGCATTAATAAGCCTCTAGAAAATTGGCTACCAAAACATTTTTTAAATGTCTCCCATTTTGCAAATTTCTGGCACATCGCCAAAAATTTTCAAGAAAGGCCTACTCAGTAAACATTCGTACAAAATTTGAAAGGAATCCGATCGCGCAAGTAGATGCATTTTGAAAATCGACTGCCAAAAAATAATAAAATGCCCTGTTAAGCCAATTTTTAGCTGATCGTCCAAAAAAAAAAAAAATCAGAAGGGAAGCATCTGGGAAACAATCACACAAAATTGAAAAGAAATCCGATACAAATTGTGAGAAAAAAAAAAACACTTTGAAAATTTGCTACCGAAAAACTAGATTGGCCAGTGTTTTTGTTAAACCAAAAACGGATATGTCTCCCCCGCCCCCCAATCAGTCACGTGGAAAAAATCCTTGCTTAAAACACAACATTGGCGAGCCCCAAAAATTGAAAAAAATCGCCAAAAATACATTTTTACAGAAAAGGAATGAAGGGAAACTTCACAGTAAACATTTGCACTATATGTGGGTTCTTCTTGCCACGTTTCAGCCTAATCCAACAAAATGTTTCGGAGATATCGCAACAATATGGCCAAAAAAGTTCAAAATCAAAAATTAAAAAATTCGCCAAAAATGCATTTTCCATGGAAATAAAAAAAAACTTCGCAGTAAACATTTACACTTTTTGTGAGTTCTTCTTGCCACGTTTCAGCCTAATCCAACAAACCGTTTCGGAGATATCGCCACAATATGGCCAAAAAAGTTAAAAATGAAAAATTTAAAAATTCGCCAAAAATACATTTTCGGCGGAAATGAAGAAAAACTTCGCAGTAAACATTTGCACTATATGTGTGTTGTTCTTGTCACGTTTCAGCCTAATCCAACAAACCGTTTCGGAGATATCGCAACAATATGGCCAAAAAAAGGTCAAATTCAAAAATTCGCCAAAAATACATTTTCAGCGGAAATGACGAAAAACTTCGCAGTAAACATTTGCACTATATGTGTGTTGTTCTTGCCACGTTTCAGCCTAATCCAACAAACTGTTTTGGAGATATAGCCTGCAAAAGTGAAAAAAAATGCACGAAACTCCCCCCCCCCCCCCCCCCCCTATGTTCAAAAATTTGCCAAAAATAGAATTTTTGAGGACACGAAAAAAAAAAATAACACGGGCATCATCTAGACATGTACCCCAATACGTATGTATGTTTTGAGAAAAATTGTCTCATTAATTTCATAAGAACTCACTGCGGACAGACGGACAGACAGACACAAAACGCTTTATATGTCTCCCGTGGGGGGAGACATATAATTAAAAATGCGACCCATTTGGCCAATTTGTGGTGGATCCCCAAAAAAGTAACTTTCAAAAGTGACAGATTAGTGAACAACCGTGCAAAATTTAAAGGAACTTCGATCAAAAAGCCTTTGAAAAAGTGGCTACCAAAAAAAAATAATAAAACAAGACAATCGTGGATTGCATTTCCCCCGCCGAGCAGTACTGTGTTCGAGCTTTCGTAATTCAGTGAAACCTTCCCAATAAACAGACATACATTTTTTCTGTCCTGATCAAATAACCCAGCAAGACGCAGAACGGCAAAAATAATCTAACTAAATTCAGAGAGCTACAATTTTGGACATTGTTGGTCGCTCAGACTGAAAGCAAGAAGTTGGAAATCTACAATAAACATCGTATTATTTAAAATAAAAATTCTGAAGCAAATAAGAAACCAGATATTTTCTGGCAGGCTATTTCGGAATAGACTACCAAAAAATCGAATGTCACAGAAATCAATTTTTTTCATTGTATCATCATTTTATGTTGCAGACTATATAAAAATCTTATTTTCTCGCCTTACAAATACAAAAAAGTATGAAAAAATTTAAAAGACAAATAAACCTTTAAACTTTGAATTTCACTAGGCTACTCAGTACTGAACTACCGACATTTTAATAAATTCAGTTTTTTAATATTTTCATTTTCCTTTTGCAAAAAGATAAGAATTTACATTGTTCAACTTAATTTCACCCTTTGGTATAAGAAAAACGAAGCATTATTGATTCTGTGACATCTGAATTATCGGTAGTCTATTCCGGAATAGCCTACCAAAAAAATATCTGGTTTCTTATTTGCTTCAGATTTCTTATTTCAAACAATACAGTGTTAATATCAATTCTTTTACCGTGTGAAGTTTCCGATGTATGATACTTTGAAAAGTTAAAAATCGCTTATTATATATCTCCCGCCGAGCAGTTGGTTCGAACGTTGACTATCTGTTTCAAGTGAAGTCGTGTGGAGATGAAGAGACAACTACGTTGGAAATCTACAATATGGGAAATCAAGGGAAATACAAATATACCACACGGACTGAGAAGAAGAAAAATAACCTAAGTTCAAAGGACCATAATTTAGGCAAATTTGGTCGATCAAACTGAAACCAAGACGATGCAAATCTACAACATATATTCTTTCACTATGTGAGGTTTCAAAGCTGTGCGGCCAAGGCAAGTTAACAAAGTGTCCCGGACAAAAGGGGGCACATCAGTGTTGCGTGCGGACGGATGGACGGATACGAGGCGTTTATATATCCCCCGTCCGGGGTAGTGCTGCGTGGGATGAAAATGCGCAGCCCCCCCTCCCCCCCCCCCCCCCCCACCATCAATCTAATTAGTTTTCAATATGCGCACTTTCAAATTAACTAAGCTATCATTCGAACGTACTCGCTTCATATCCTCGCTATATAACCATATGCAAGTCAACTACGCTCGCTTTGAGGCGCCTCTGTGGCGATGTTGTGTAAAATACAACGACCCACGAGTCTATTGGAATTTGCTTTATTGGAATTCGCTAAGGGCCCTCAAAATACAACGGCAATGATACATAACTTCTGTGTAACGCTTTTTTTTAAAGAAAAAATATGGAAATAACCACAAATATCACACAGTAATTTGCATTTGTTTAGTGATAGTAATTTTTGTAATTATACACCAAAAACCTTTGAACTGGTATTTCAAAAAGCATGGAAGAAACTAAAAATGAAATATCGTGGGTGTACAGAATAAATTTATAACTAATTATGCATTTATCAATTATTTAGTGTATACTTTACAGGATATCATTAACCCCTTTATCTGAATTTTGGTCACTTGATTTTAGTCACATGACATTTAAAGCCCAGGACGTAAACATTTGATTGGTGATTGAGGAAGCTGCCTTTTCTACACAGTAACGAAGAAATAAAAGATATGCAGCCCATTAAAAACTGTGGCTATTTTGCAAAAGGCATATTTTGTGCATGAACTTAACTAATTGTTTGAATAACAGGGATCGGTATGCGGGATTCGTACCACACAAGCTGTGAGGTTGACCCGTATAAGCGGAACAATGTAAGGCTTTGTAGCTCTCATACATAGATTACGAATTATTCAAGTCCGAGCTGTGAGTAGTCCCAGCGGACCCTTTCTATCTTCCTAGGACATGCTGTCATAGGAAGACCGCAAGAGTCATCTAGGACTAAGCTGTCAGGAGCTGAGCATTTCCCCCTTTCATAGCCCACTTGATCTTTGGTGCAGAAAAGTTTGAAATTTAAGCGAAATTTCTCTATCATTTCCTATCACAGTTAGCTAGTAATCAAACAGAATTTTTGTGCATTTTATTCGGAACGCCCAAAGTGTATTTTGGCTTACTGCAGCCGAAACGACATCCCAGAAAGGTCCAAGAGTACGAATTAACTTTTGTTAATCCATGTTGTATAAAAATATCGCAAAAACAGCTCATACTCGGAACATAAAAGGAATAAGCCAATTCGCACTGTTGACTTTTGCCGAAAAATTTTTGCGTTTCGGCTGAATTCAGGTGGGATAAGGATATAAAGAAATGATAGGAAAAAATGGCAAAAATCAACAAAATTCCACTTTGCCAGAAATATCATTCACATGTTGGTTATTAAAGGGTCTGAACAGTACGAGTATGTAAAATAGCCTTTAAAAGAGCATATGATGGCTTTATAAATTTGAAAGTGTGCATGTTGAAAGAAAATTAGAATTTTGATGTTTTTCCCTTATCATTTCCTTATAATTTATCCCCAACATTTTCAGTCGAAACGACACCTCGGCCGGAAAAAATCCGAAAGTGCGAATTGGCTTATTGAAACTTGAAATATTTGCTACTTGTAGAACTTTTAATAAATTTTTTAAACAGCATACGGGTTAAAATACCCGATTGCTCTTTGGTGCATGAGAAATTTGACATTTAGGGGAAATTTATCATTTCTTCCATCTTTGCCCGGTTATTTTTATTCGAAACGTAGGATTTTTGCGCATTTTTATTTGAACGCACAAAATATGATTTGGCTGATAGGAAATTTGTGGTGCGTAAACCACTCTACGAGTTCTGAAAAGTTTCAGTGTTGATAAACAGACGCAAAAAATTACACAATCCGGAAGATTTAACGGCAATATCAATCCCTTCGACTTACCATTTTAACAAGTCTTTGCTCTCACAAAAAAGTAAAAACGCGGTAATTTTCAAAAACAAAAATAAGTGGTTGAGAATTCACTCTCCAAACAGACCACAGACGCTTCAGAGACCGTTGTTATAAAACAGCCGACCTCTGCGATGAGGTCGGCTGTTGGACAACAACGCATCAGAGACACAGTTCAAAAGAACACGTCTAAAAAATCGAGAAACCAGACCGAAATTCGCATAGCGAATTAGACCCTACTTGGAATGATAACTTTAAATGGAAGGTAGATGATATTGCTGTTTGTTAACAATTTTCACATGTCTGAATGTAGAACATCCTCTTAAATACTACCAACTATACCGGTAAGGTTAAAGTCAAAACTTTTTATCGGGTACACCACTTCAGATGACCCTCCATACATGAGAATCGTTTGTATAGTCTAGCTTCAGTGGTCTTGGAGGAGATATCTGGAAAGCGATTGCTCTATTTCGGGTTTAGGTCCAAAGAATCGAAAATGAGCTCATTTTCGAGATAATAATCAATTTCCGCTTTTTGACCTTGACCAAATCGCGAAGGTCAAGATCAATGAGGTACCTCTTATGTATTGGTGTTTTGATCCAAAAGGATAAAAGTCATCTTCCTGCTTTTGACCTTGAGCACGACTCCAGAAGGTCAAGGTCACCGAGGTACCTCTTATCTAATGTTGTTCAGGCACAAAGTAGGTCTTTCTCTAGCCGTTTTCGAGACAAGTCCCTATCTCTTACAGTTCTCGAGAATAAGGCCAACTTCCGGTTTGGGGCTCGAAAGTGACCTGGAGGTCAAGGACACCGGAAGTTATAAATTACGTATAGTCGTATAGGGGGTGGAGGTCGAAAATGAGGTCTCTTATCTCTTACCGTTCTCGAGATAAATCATTGTTTGTCTTAAATAACGTTTTTCGCGGTTTGATCTTTACCATCAAAGTCAAGGTCAAAAATTTTTATCGGGTGCTTCCGATCATATCGTCCTATATATATGTGCCAATGTTGGCTTTCTAGCTTCAACGGCCTTGTTTTAGATGTCTGAAAACCGACTTACCTTTTTCGCTATTTGACCTTGACCAGTAAGGTCAAGATAAAAAAATTTTATCAGGTGCAACACTTTAGATGACCGTCCATATATGTGCCAAGTTTGGTTGGTCTAGATTCAACGGTCTTGGAGGAGATGTCTGGAAACCAATTCGGCGGAAGAAGAGGAAAAATTAAAAAAAGCGAGGAAAAAAAAATAGGTGAAGAATTCGAGGCAATCCATCCCCATTTGGTGTTTTCAATACCAAGTGGGAATACTAAGCGCAAATCTAGTTATTTGGTGCTTATCTCGGATGCATATGTGATTTTCATGTCCAGAAATATATCCTGTGGCAATAAATTATTGGGTATTGGTTGAATAAGATCTCTTTTGTTGATCAATACAAAAAGGACTTGGCCGGGCTATTGGATAAACACGCGCCACTAATTACGCGAAATCTAAAAAATCGCCGCAAAGAACCATGGTTTACGGATGATGTAAAGGCTGCTCTACGAATCTCGCGTGCGAAGGAAAGAAAATGGAGGAAAAATAAAAAGAACACTCGAAACCCAATTCAAAAACACTCAAAATCGATATTCCAGAGAATTAACGGTACCAGAGCAGGCTCATGTCCGTGGAGTCTTGGATAAAAATTCCAATAATCAGAAAAAAACTTTTCCATGAAATCAACAAAATAATGAATGGCGAGGATAAACAGATATTTCCAGAAAGTGATAGTCCAAAAGATCTCGCAGACCAGTTTTGCCTTTATATCCATGAAAAGGAGCAGAAGATTAGAGACAGTTTTGGTGATATCTCGGACGAAACATTCGAGTAGGATTCTAAATCTCCACTTCATTGACGTCCCTTAAAGGTTTTCAAACCTGTGACGAAAGAAGAGGTTTGGAATATGATTGCGAAGTCTGCTACTAAAACTTGTGAACTGGACCCCCTACCAATGTCACTTGTTAAGGAATGGATCGACGAAATATGTCCAATCATCACATGTATAAAAAACGCATCATTAGAAGAAGCAGGGATGCCTTCAGTTTTCAAAGCTCATAGAAGAAATAGCAAGTCGTCAAATAGCTCAAAATATTGAAGGCAAATGGTCTTGTCGGTCCTCTCCAGTCAGCGTATAAGCCAAAGCATTCCACAGGGACCGCTTTGCTGAAGGTTTGCAAAAAAATTTGAAAGAGTTGGATAGTGGAAGGGCAGTTTCCCTCGGGTATGCTTGACCTAAGTGCAGCATTCGATACTGTCGATCACAGCATACTCCTGCGTCGTCTGCGATCTACATTCAGAATCACTGACAATGTACTTAGTTGGCTACAGTCGTATCTTAGTGACAGAACGATTCGCGTCTGCGTTAATGGTACATACCCAGACCCAATAACTTTGGGCTGTTCATTGCCTCAAGGTTCACAGATGAGACCGAAGCGCTAGAGTGATTATGTTATGGCTCTGGGTAGACTCATACGTCTATTACTATGCTGATGACGCTCAAGTAGGAAAATCGTGCGATCCGAAGTCAGATGACTCGCAAATAGTGGCAGTACGTGATCTTGAAAACGGTATAGGTGATATATCGCGATGGATGTTTTCAAATAGATTAAAACTAAATTGCGATAAACCGAATTCATCATCTTTGCATCGAAACACAACGCGACGTTTATCAATATACAAGAGCTACATCTTGACACTGAAATAATTCCCGCAGCGCCAGTAGTTCGCAATTTTGGAGTGTATTTTGACTCAAATCTGAGTTTCGAACACTACATAACACATCTTAGGAAACTATGTTTCATGTACCTTGGTTGGATCAGGAAAATACGACATTTGTTGACCAATGAAGCTACAAAGAAATTAGTCAATGCATTGATAATATCACGCCTGGACTACTGCAACAGCCTGTTTACTGGACTACCAAAAAGTGCCATAGACCGTCTACAAAGGATCATGCATGCAGCCACTAGGGTTATTGCATGTGTGCCTCGAAAAGATCATATTACCCCCATACTCAAGCAGCTACATTGGTTGCCAATGAGAGAAAGGTGTCAATTCAAGACATTAACTCTTGTATATAAGGACAGGAATGATTTAGCACCACCCTGCCTAAATAATCTAGTCGTACCCTATAAGCCAGCTAGAACATTGAGATCGTGCTCTCAGAACTCTTTGGAACCATTTTGGTCAGCATACGTTACAGTATTTGGGTGGAATATTATGGAATGAACTGCCCCAACCTATTAAAATGCACCCACTCTTAATGCTTTCAAGGCAAAATTGAAAACATACTTGTTTGTGAAGACATATGGACAGAATTCTTTTTAACAGATTAATTTATATGTAAAACCATACTATTATGTTACTGTGATATTAATTTGTTTATAGGATATAATTATTTTAGAATTGTTAGCCCCTAGGGATGCCTCAAATAGGCTCGTTATAAATAACTTTTACAATAATAATAATAATAATAATAATAATAATAATTATAATAATAATAATAATAATAATATTAATAATAATATTAATAATAATAATTTTACCTGGTAAAGTCCCTACCAGTTCAGAAGTTGCGACGGTAATACAGATTCAATTTCAACCTATAGTTATTGAGGTTAAACCTCTAGGTCCTCTTGTACCCTATTAATCTTGTATTTTCTGCAAGGATTATTAACCGCCGACAGATTTTGTTTTCGAACTATAATTCTCTTGGAAAATGAAACCGGTTCCCATCATGCATTTTTTGGACCCGATTTCATTCAAGAGTAGGGAATAAATAAGAGAATTGGACGCCGCATAAAGTATAGGAACGGAGAACTGGACTCTGACCCCCCCCCCCCCACCCCGTGGGATTTTTTTTTGTTTTTGCATATTTACACGTTGCAAACGATTATGAGCAAATTTTTTTTACCCTGATTTATCATAAGCGCTACGTATTGGATGATGTTTTACACCACATTAGCTCATGGACACCACACAACCTATATAGAGCATAAAAGTCGCCCTCCCTGAGACATAACAATCATCATATATAAAAAACTGAAGAGTGAACATGTCTGCAGTGAGTGAACAACTACCATCTACGGCAATGCCTACCGAAAAGCCTATAGCAAAGCCTAAGACAATGCCTACAGCAAAGTCTAAGGCAATGCATATAGTAAACTCGGAGTTGAAGTCGCTACCACGACAACAGCTTCAAATGCGACCACAGTGTAGAAAGATAAAAAAATAGATGAGTTACCAGCTACCATGACAACATGTAAAAAGCGAAAATAGTAGGGGAAAACGAGAGTTCTGGACCAGGGAGTGACGTCATTCTGACGTCACGTTGGTCCAGAACTCTCGTTTGAGTCACGTGACCAACCCTCTAGGATATACTATGTGCCGACCTCCCTAGGACATACTATGAGCCGCCTCCTAGGACATACTATGTACCGACCCCTCCCCCCCAGAACATACTATTTGTCGACCCCCCTCCCCGTGGAGAGGAAAATTTAGCCAACTCAGCACAAAAAAGTCGTATATAAGTGCCATTTCGCCTTTTGTTTGCATAACAATATTTACAACGAAAATGACTTCAACTAACAAGACAATCACAGTGATGAGGAACGGCCGCCCAGTAACACTAACAACGGAGTGTTACAAGTGTTGGGTGTGGTAAGAATATGCGGTGCAGCCTCACAACTGTCCCGTACACCACAATGCACCGCGTCAATTCTGCTGTAAGTTTGCAGCGACATTGCCTGGGCCGGGACCGGAGTGTACAGACTGTTGATGGTGTGGCGCGACACTTAAAAGCAAGACTTAAAAGCGAAAGCGTTTTCTCTAATGGTAGTCAGTGGTTGATAGTCTACATTATTATATCTTTTCTCTACAGCAGTTTACGTTGGTGGTATGTGAAACCATTCCAATGGAGAAAGACTGCATTCAAAAGAATGATTATGAATTAAAGACATTTTGAAAAGATATCTTTTTTTATGTTTTGTTGATGTTATCTGTCTGGATGCCTTTCGTCTTCGAACACTTTTCGTCGGCTGCACTCTATTTTGTACTCCCATCACAGCACCAATCACATGCTGTGCAACTCGGCCAGTAACATCTTTCGCGACACCTTTTGCAGCCTTTCTGGGGTATGATTGTCTAGATTGGCTAAAAAGATGACATTATCACTATGATATATAATAAATCTGAATTAACTTAGGCAAACATGAGCCAATGCTTGAAGGGGAAGAAGAGATTTCCATGGCTAGAAAATATGTTGAGAAAACAAAGGGTATCGAAACATTGATTTATTCATTTCAAGCTTCAGTTACAAAGCATTTGTAAGGATTTTCGTCAACTAAAAGATAAATAGGTGCCACAATATAATCTCCAGTGTCTGATCAAGCCTTACAATAAACAACCCCGACATGTTAGAATTAAATAAGCGGTTTCTTAATTTGTCTTTGAACGTACAGAAAACCGTTAGAATCTCTTCTCGAAGCAGGTAAATTGGGCCAATATTTTCAGAGGTCGAGCTTTGATGGGCCAATTGGTACAATTTTTGCTTCGACGTTATTGTTAAGTCACTATTTGAAGTCGTTCAAGATTACTTTTACAGCAATTTAGGGTTTTGAAAATCAACAACTGTAAACGCCTTCCGCGTTTGAGTAGCGTTTGTGGTGAGGGACGTGTGAATAAAGTTTGTCTCCTTCGGGTGCGTACAGCGCGAGAAAAATGATAGTTTCTTCTGGGGTTGAGTAACTCTCCTTTTTGGGGGTTAATAAATGCACGTGTATTTAACGTTCTCTACAGGTATTTTATCCTTTGGTACCTCATTTTATGTCAAAATTACGTTGTTTCATGATCAAAGTCAATTTTATCGTATATATGTGTGGAGGATTTTCTCGGTTTGTTTCGCTGCTATTTTTAACGGTTTAAATTCTAAAAAAATCATGTTCTGAGTGTTTTGCAAGTTCGCTTCCTTCCGGCGTTTTTGTGTCAGAAAGGGAGCGAAATCATCTAAAGGAGCGAAATATTTAATGATCTAGCCAATAAGAAGACGAGTTTTGGAAGTAATAATAGAGGGATATAAGTTCATCATCGCAGAGGGACCCAGAGTGACTGTCGCTTTGTTTTTGTTTGCCAAATGTGGGCTAGGCCTAGTGCTCTTGTCGGTCTTGGAACCCATTGTTGGCAAACAAAAGTGTTTGTAAACAAGCTTTACGACATACAAATATAGTTTTCTGAAAAAAACGAGCAAAAGTTGACCAATCGCAGTGTTTTTATGTCACGTGATTCCCTTAGGTATTTAGGTTAAGCAATTAAGTATTCTTTATCCCTTGTCAGTAGGCATTAGAAGAGGCCTTGCAGGAATAACAGTGACGTGAAGAAGATTAAGAAAGTGCGAGCACAGTTTGGTGTGTTTTTATGTATCTCAAAAACTACGGATAAATTACAGTTGTGTCTTGTGCTTCTATTGAGTCCTGGTTGGGTAAATTAGTGATTTGTGAGTTACGCCAGTGTGCAGGATTTTTACTGCTTGTTGTAATGGATGCTTATTGTCGTGTATGGTGCGTTTTAAAACGCTTTTCAGTGAGTAACCAATAAGCGAGTCAGTAATGTTCTTTTATACCTTCAATTCTCTGTAATAAAATGTTTTTATTTTCTGTTTTTCTTTCGATAGAGAATCGCTGGTAGTGATAGCGTGTCTGTCGTCGGATAACGGTGTCATTTCGAGAGCCTTTTACTGTCAGAGTAGAGGGCCATAGCCCCGCATTACTCAACGTGTTTCTTGGTGTTGTCTCTTGTGTAACTCTGTCCTAGTTTTTGACCTAATCAGCTGAATTTTTTTTGTTATTGTGCGACGTACCGTGCCAGTTTTTGACCGCGATCAGCTGTTTGTTTTGGTGTGCTGGCATTACGTGAGGTTTATTCATTGTTAATAAAGCAAGCTATTGTGAGCTGTTGTTTATTTCCTTTTCGATGCACTCAGCAAATCATACTCATAAACTTAGACCCTCGCTCATCTAAACTTCACCCATTAACCAAAAGAAAGCTAATTTAGTGCGTCTTGCTCTTATTTATACCCGGACATCGGCGGCCCCGGTTTAACAACAGCTTTTTCTGGTATGTTGTTTTATTTTTGTGTAGTCAGGCATTGTGTTTGATGTTTCCCTTTGAGGTACTGGATCTGCTGTCAAGTGGTCTGCAGAAGATATACTCTTGCAGTGAAGACGCACTTTTCTGCATTTTTGCAGAAACCAAAAGGGCCTTATCCTAGTATGTATCTCACTCCTGTCATTGAACCAATCAAAATTATAGATATTAAAAATTATAAATAGTTTCGAGGACTTTTCAGGACGATCTGTTCTTAGAAATCATTATAGCTTGTGATTTATAAGGTATAGGAAAGTTGACCTGGGCGGTTTAGTTATTCTAAAACATTGAGATATACAACTGCCCATTACGGTGTCAATTGGTTAAATTTTAAGTGTCCATTTCTTTCCTTTCAGGCAAGGGAAAGATTATGGAATTCCTCGGCATAAAATCCTCAAAGAGTATCAAACACTTACCCCGAGACGAACATAATACAAGGCTACGAGGGAAAGTGACCAACGAAAGAAAGACTGTGCACTTCAAGATAAATAAAAATCTTGAGGCACTGTTACCAGTGCAGAAACAGCAGGTCAACCTAGGTGATAAATTTGAAGGATGATGGAACACTTGTCTTAAAAGTACCCAGTCTTTCAGGTTTGCGGGTCCTTAATTTTCTGACTGGCACATATATCGTCGCTACGTAACTTCGTAGGCAGCAACATGCCGCTTCATTGTAATGTAACCCCTTTTTTGGCAACGTTTCAACGACCACATAATTCCTTTGTCACACTTTATTAAATGCCTGTCTTTGAATACAGTATTGAATTTAAAAAAAAACTACCGAACCGAACCGAAATTTTGGAATTCGGTTTTCGATTCTCACCCAACAGAGAAATGTTGCTCGGATTTCGCTGAAACCGGCACACCCTTACTGTTCTAAAATAAGAATTTTGAGTATACTTATCGACTGTGAGAGCGTAGTTTAACGTTTCATTTATTTGTGGATCCCCAATGCCAGACTTAGGTAGACCAAGCTCAAAAAAAGAAAATAGGGAGACCTCATGTATATTCTTTGGGTAAAAACATTTCTTGACATACTCAATGCTTTGCCTGTGAACGATTGTGACATTGTTACTTCCAAATGTAGGACCCCACAAATAATTATGAAAACTGTAAAATAATAGACAATATATACATTTTCCTTATGTACCATAAATAAGTATGGCATATCTCAGTCGCATCAACAGTGTATAGATTTATACGGTGCCTCGTATTCATGCATTTCTGTTTTATGTGTGTTTACTTTGTGTGTTGTGTGTGTTATTTCACTAAGGGGCTATCCACTATCACGTACGTGAAGAGAGGGGGTCTAGCCCTGTGCATACGCTAATGTTAAATTGCATATTGACGTCACATTTTTTCGTAAGGGGTGAAGGGTGTCAAAAGAGGCAAATATAAGAGGCCTTCCATTTAGTACGTACTCAAAACTTTGCCAGTTTTTATCCCCCCCTTCTCTCCACGCATCAATTGTGATGTCATTGTGAAGTTTAATATTACCACTATAAACTCCCTTCCCCTGTTTGCGTACATACTAAATGGATGGCCCAAACATTTCAATTGTTAAAGAGTGATAGATGAACGAGGCATTTAGGTTTGTGCTTGTCTCACTACCTGATACCAGTCGACTTTCGCATTATTTTGACCTGCTATGTGCTGACTGAGTAAACACCCAAAACATTCTGTTGACATAATCAGGTCATGACAATTGCTTTATTAGCCCCCTGCCGAGTAGCACGGAGCAGGTTACTACAGCTGTATGGGATTTGGATCGGTCCGTTCAGCTGTCAACATTTGGAATGTCGAGTCGTTTCTGCTACAGATCACGATCAGATTGCATAAGGACAGAATATATGTTGCAGTTGTGCACTTGGGCATCTTCCGCCAAAAAATGCGTCCTAGGGAATTTGTCAAAAAAATATACTTTTTGCATAAATGTATTACAGTCCTGGGATTGGACTTCCGCTGGGGACTTAGCTTCACTGACAATTTCTCTTAATACACAATATGAGGTCGAGATCCATGTTCAGCAATCAGCAGTGTTTTTCAAGGGAGTGGTTGTGCGTTTGTTGCCTCCTATAAACCTATGGTCTAAGCAACAATCCAATAAACAATACTTCATTTCATACTTTTTAAACTTTTGTTACTTTCAGTAACAAGAAGCACTAACATAACACTCGAGAATAAATAAAGACGTCGGAAAGTGGACATCCATTTCGCGCGTGCTCTAAAAGAGAGAGGGGGGATGTCTATCCGTGTGAGTACGCTATTGTTAAGCTCTATAATGAAGACTCAATTTTTGGCGTACATAGGGGGGAAGAGGGGATAAAAAGTAACAAATTTTCGCACACATACTCAACGAATGGCCCAAATCTCCAGCGCGCTCTAAAGGACTAAAAAACCACGGAGCAAATTCACGGAAAAAAGGGAATTGTACGCATAGAAGCACCCAGCCCATGGGCTATCCCTATAATAACACCTTTTGTGAGATTTTATGTATCACGGTATGTTTGCAGTTTGCTCTTAATATTTATTGCCTACATGCCTGTATTTAAGGGGTTAGGGTTAAAGATAAATAACAACCAATGTGTCATTGAGGTGATGAGGTAACATGGTTGAAAACTATCTGTGTGAAACACAAATAAAAACAGTACATCATATTTCACTTCGCTTGATCAGTTTGACATCGGCGGGATAGCACCCAGTATATTTAATCAGTAAATACATGACGTCTTGCACCCAGTCAACAATTTGACCTCACTGTGATCTCACTGTGACTTAACAACAACCACATGCTTATGTCATAGTTTGATGTCATTGTGAGCTAAATTGTCATAATGTGCCATTGGGTTGAGAAACAAAAGGTCCCAGCACTGATAACTCCTGATGGTCGCGCAATACACGCTCGTCGTATCATCCCGTACTCATGACATGTCTTCGGCACCCTTATGTTGCGATGAGGTAACTTGACGTTGTTCCTTGTGAGGCATGCCGCCGTATGTGCGACCTCAGACCATGGCTTGTCTCGCGATGATTTCGTTCTTTCCCAACATTGGGCCTGAAATAGAACGCATGTGTCTCTAATTAGGTATGCTACCGCTGACTAGGTTGCAAACGGCGGCGACGAAACTACACTTGAATATGCCAACAGGGTAGAGGTGTATTGAAATATCATTTTTTGAAATATAAATTCACGATTGTACTATAAATCGTTGAAAAATGTTAACGATGACAAATGGGTGTAGGTCGTTTTGCCACGGTTCACTTTGCCACCACAAAGAAATAAGCAAAAAATTCTTACTACTTACGACCTAAAACCTAGTAGCTACAACTAATTTATAAACTTCCCTTATTTATTGATTTTAATTTACTCAAAACAGTAAAAATTTTGGTTTCCAGGTTTTACCTTTAGACACCAGGCTTGTATACATTGTAAATATATGTTCGATCATTCTTTTGCATATCCATGCCTTATACTCCCTTTAGCGGCCATCTAAATATTAGCTAAGTTAAATACTAATTTTTCATAGGGATACCATGGTATTAAAAACCCCACATACGGAGACCAAGTGGATATAGTTGCACAATATATCGTTCTTAAATGAAATATAATAGTATGGTATTGCAGTTTAAAACAAATATCTGTAAAATATATAAAATAAAGAAAATTCTCGGGATTTTAGGTATGCTTGTATATCCCTTACTGAATGGCCTGTGACGGTGTCGCAGGTCAACATTCATTTAGTGTAATGTTGTGTACTCTATGTATTTCTAGATAAATCTGAAATCTATAAAAAAACTGGTGCTGAGACGGTAGAATAACACCAAAACATCAATATATTTCAGAAAAGCCTGGAGAAACCCGCGTTGCTGGCCTGAGTTTTGCATTGACGGAAAGTGTGTCAGTTTCTGCTCCATGGTGTTGTAATCTCAGAGCCAGAATTGCCATAATTTACAAAGGGTTGGAGCGATGTGCCAATTGCACGGAGCCATGTTCAAATGCAGATGGCTCCTTTATCAACTTTACACGGTAAATAAAAATGCGTTTCGGCTGTAGATATTAAAGTTTTTATTCATGGAAATACTGATCCCTGGCCCGGTTTAGATGCCCTAGAGCCTCGTGACTGCCTAGTACTAATATGACACAGTGATATTTATAACATAGAGCACAAAAGTTTTGAATAAGCCAATTCGTACTTTTATACTTTTAAGGATAGCCGATTTAAAATCCACGAGGTGAGGAAGAATCCATGAAAGGAAGAAAAGAAGTGAATTTGACCTAGATAGGCCAAAAGCCAACTTCAGTTGCTGCATGCAAATTTACGTTCACGGTGCACTATCAGCAACTTGTTTTTCATAATATTGCCCATATCCACTAACTAGACGATTGAAACTACAGAGCTCATGTATTTGTTATTGTTGATGTTGGTTAAGGTCCCTACATGTTACAGATATGACGCTATGGTCCGCGCAAACGTAGGGGCAATAGTACTCGCACTGATTAAAAGGTTGTCACTCGCTTCATTTTTATATGTTGAAAATTATCGAACGTTTATTGGAGATATTTTTTGCAGGATAACTTCAGTCGAACCTGGTATATACGCGGCCGGAGGTTTTACAAGAATAAAAAAACCGGACCCCGCAGAACACAAGTGACAAGAAAGCTTCGACAGATGTTGCCACGTCCTGAGGAGAAGCCTTAGATGTACTTTCTCATTTGTTCGTGCCAGTGTCGAATGTTGTTAACAGGTATGGAATATTGTATCTTTGCCAAGGTTAAAGTGTTCAAAATGTTAGAATTAATGATTGACACGTAAACTTTGTTTCAGCATACCTAATAGGAATTAAATTGTGACGAAGGAGATGAACTTGATGTGGCTTGTCATGTAATGTTTTATTTTTGAAGCATATAGAGATGTATTGTATCGTACTTTCATTTGTTTTAGAGCTACTTTAAAAGCGGTACGATAACGAAATACATGAACTGATATATAAGAGATTTAAATGAGCATATTAAGGCATCTTTTCCGTTTCGTAACTTCAGGGATGGCTTCTTCCTTAAGCACAAGAAAGCTGATGGCATCATTGCAGACTAGAAACGCCAGGAAAAACCGATGTTTGCGACAAGTGCGACTTGGCCATCTTCAATGCACATCAGCTGTGTACCCAATGTGGAAGAAGCCTCCATTCAAACTGCTGTCTTTTTCGAGGGTATATGAAGTGACAAAATACTGAGAAGAGTGCGTGAACAGAACAGATCTTTTCTGAATTCTTTATTAACATTGTAGATTATGCGGATGCATCGTATCAACGGTGGGCAGATCGGGGCTTCCTTATTAAAGAAGAACTACTTGAGAGCTGAGCAGAGCTGCCCCCGTCCCTTCCAGCAAAGCGAAATAAACAAATGTTTGGGAAGGAGGTGCAGGAAGTGAAACAATAGCTAATGTTAGAAGATATGTTGAGAAAGCGATCGAGTGGCTCAAACGTAACAAAAAAGTGACGTTTACTGGTTTTATTGAGGAGTGAGGGGTATTGATGGGATGCGCATATATTTTATCACTATATTACTAAAGATTGATGTGCCACCACCGGAGAGCGCAGCAATTCCACATAAGAAATCGTTATGCGTGCACACTGCAGGAGTTGAACCTACAATGACACTAACAAAAAAATTGATATTATATGAAATATGCACACATTTGATAATATATGAACACAGAATATGCCAACATAGGGAGACCTTTTGTATGTGTCAAAAAACTAAAGGTGTCACTTAGAGAGACCATAGATGGAAAATAGTAAATAGGGAGACCAAAGTATTATCTCACAAAGTTGTATTTTTTGGTTATATATCATTGATTATTATATATGATGCACATTTGGTCCCCATATTTACTATATTACTAAAGTTTGATGTGGAATCACCGAAGAGCGCAGTAACTCCGCATAAGAAATCGTTATGCGTACACCCTGCAGGAGTTGAACTTACAATGACACTAACAAAAAAGTTGATAATATATACACACATTTGATAATATATGCACACAGAATATGCCAACATAGACAGACCTTTTGTATATGTTAAAAGACACTAAAGGTGTTACTGAGAGAGACCACAGATAAAAAAATAGCAAATAGGGAGACCAAAGTCACACATATGATGCTGTGTGTATGCGCCTTGTGTGGCTGCTATTTTTCATTAACTCTTGCAAATTGTGTAAATATAACGAAAGGAAGGATATTTTATTATATATTTTTAAATGGATATCAATGTGAATGGAAATTTATGTGAAATTAAGAGAAGGCAATTAGGAAATCGGCCGAGCAATGAATGGTTTCAGTGTGGACTATTAAACTGTAGGTCAATATGCAATAAAGCAGACATTTTAAATAATTTTACTTTCGAAAATGCCTTAGATTTTCTGGCACTGACTGAAACCTGGACATGTGAAAATTCCATAACTGATATTGGTTTTCTTACACCAAATGGGTATAAGTTTGCACACAGGCCGCGGCCATCGGGCAGTGGACGCCGAGTTGGACTTCTCCATAGGAACTCTATTAAATTCCAAGTCATAGAAGTTCCGGATTATACCACGTTCGAGATACTTGCGGGTTCTCTTCACCTACCATCTACCGTCGTCAAACTGTTTATTATTTACAGACCCCCTCCGAGCACTAAAAATGGTCTGAATTATCGGAATTTTATAGAAGAGTTTGAACACTTTTTGGCATACGTTTTAACACATGGGTCATGAAAGACCCATTATTGTCGGAGACTTCAATATTCATTGCGACACAGATTCTACAGAAGCGACAAAGTTTGCAACTCTGCTGCACACAAATGGATTCGGCCAACATGTAAATTTCACAACCCATGTTCATGGACACACACTGGATTTGGTACTTACGTAAACTGGTACTAACCTTGTGCTTTCAATGCGTGCACTCGACCCATGCTTATCTGACCACTCTGCGGTTTTATTCAATCTTTTGGACAATAAATTTCAACCCTCAAGGAAGACTGTACGTTTTCGACAAATAAAAAACATAAATTTTTCAGACTTTAAATTTGACATCAAAATGCGCGACTGTTTTTCGGATGATTTTGCATCACTAGATTGCCACGTAGAGAACTATGATTCCACCTTAAAATCTATTTTAGGCGAACACGCCCCAATAGTGGAAAGAACTGTGATTATCAGGCCAAACAGCAAGTGGTTTAATGACCATTGTCGTCGCCAAAAAGTCATCAAAAGAAGGTTAGAACGTAAACATACATTCCACAGTTTTGGACCAGCATTTGGGAAAGCTCTATTTCCATAAGTAGATTTGACCAGTTTTTGACTTGATAATTTGTTTGTTGTTGACCTAGTGACCCTTTCATTTTTTTAAAAACTGACTAGATTATACAAATACTTCGGTGATTGGTTCTTAATGACATGAAAAATAATCACTAAAATTTTGTATTCAATTCGTTGATTGACTGGTAACCAATGTAATTCTTGGAGAACTGGCCGAATATTGTTTTTTGTCAATACGGCATATTAGTCTGGCAAATTGATTTTGGTCAAGTTGTAGTTTAGTCCGTAATTCCTGCGAAACACCAAACAAAAGAGAATTACAGTAATCCAAACATGAAATCACATAGGCTTGAACTAATGCCTGGGTAGCGTCTTTTGTGAGAAATTTGCGTGTTTTCCCGATTGATTTCAGATAAAATAGACAGGTTGGTATTTTCTTGTTCACAAATTTTGACATGCTCAGTCTCTGGTCAAAAACTGCCCCTAGTGACACAACGGATTCACCGGACAAGATTGACTGATCTCCGATACGTACCGAAATAGATGAACAGGATTTCAGACTATGTGATGATCCAAATAGAATAACTTCAGTTTGTCATCATTCACCTGCAAGTAGTTGGCTATCATCCAGTCTCTCATATTGCCTATGCATGAATTCAGTACGTCTAGACTGTCAGCATTATCGAGCGCAAGGTATAGCTGGGCGTCGTCTGCATAAAAGCTATGACCAATTGAATGGTTCCGTGCGATGTCACCCAGTGGAGCCGTATATAGAATAAAAAGGATCGGCCCAAGGATGGATCCTTGTGGTACTCCAAAAAGAAGGATAGCTGGGTAGCTTTATTTGACTTTTGATTGTCAATAAAAACAGTTTGTTGTCTGGCATCCAAGTAGCTTTCTATCCAGGATAGTGCATTGCCTTGAATACCATATCGCTTTTTGAGTCTATTGAGAAATATTTTATGATCTATAGTATCAAAAGCGGCCGAAAGGTCAAGTAAAACAAGAGCTGATTGCTTTTTATTATCAAGATTATAAAGAAGATCATTTTGAATTTTGATTAGGGCAGTCTCTGTGGAGTGAAATTTCCGATATGCCGATTGCATAGGCTCACATAGGTTATGTTTTAATAAGTGAGATTCAAGATGTATGAATACTACTTTTTCACATAGTTTTGATATAAAAGATAAGTTTGAAACAGGTCTATAATTTTTCAAAATTTCGGGATCCAAGTTAGATTTTTTCGATAAAGGTTTGACTATGGCTTCTTTTAAAGCGGGTGGTACGTTAGCATTTGCTAAAGAAGTGTTGACAATTGAGGTTAGTGGTTTGACAATTTATGTTTTAATAGGTTCGTAGGGATTGGGTCTAGATCACAGGTTGCATTTGACATTTGCAAAACAAGCTTTTTAATCTCATCTTCACTCGCCGGTTCGAATATTTGCAGGCACGAGGACTGTTCTAGTGACAGAATATCGGATCGTAAGGATTCAATGTTAGTAAGAGTATCCTGTTCTTTCCCGATTACCTGTCGAATTTTAACAATATTATCTATGAAAAAGTCTGAAAATTGATTAGGCAGGTTCATAATACTACTAGGATAAATAGCTTCTTGTTTCCAATTCAAAATTTGCTTTGCCAGGTCGAAAAGTTTCTTTTTATCGTTGATGGATTCTAACACTTGTTCAGATAAAAATTTAGCTTTGACCTCCGTTATTAATGAGTTGTAGTATTGGCATTGTTTTTTGTATTCCGCTTTATCCGATTCACGGCCTGATTGTGTATATTTACGTTCTAATCTTCTTTTGATGACTTTTTGGCGACGACAATGGTCATTAAACCACTTGCTGTTTGGCCTGATAATCA
Source organism: Protula sp. h YS-2021 (assembly GCA_949752745.1). Lineage (NCBI taxonomy): Eukaryota > Metazoa > Annelida > Polychaeta > Sabellida > Serpulidae > Protula > Protula sp. h YS-2021. The sequence goes on along the minus strand of OX457025.1, from coordinate 51,919,700 downwards.
CAGTTCTTTCCACTATTGGGCCGTGTTCGCCTAAAATAGATTTTAAGGTGGAATCATAGTTCTCTACGTGGCAATCTAGTGATGCAAAATCATCCGAAAAACAGTCGCACTTTTTGATGTCAAATTTAAAGTCTGAAATATTTATGTTTTTTATTTGTCGAAAACGTCTTCCTTGAGGGTTGAAATTTATTGTCCAAAAGATTGAATAAAACCGCAGAGTGGTCAGATAAGCACGGGTCGAGTGCACGCATTGAAAGCACAAGGTTAGTACCAGTTTGCGTAAGTACCAAATCCAGTGTGTGTCCATGAACATGGGTTGTGAAATTTACATGTTGGCCGAATCCATTTGTGTGCAGCAGAGTTGCAAACTTTGTCGCTTGTGTAGAATCTGTGTCGCAATGAATATTGAAGTCTCCGACAATAATGGGTCTTTGATGACCCATGTGTTAAAACGTATGCCAAAAAGTGTTCAAACTCTTCTATAAAATTCCGATAATTCAGACCATTTTTAGTGCTCGGAGGGGGTCTGTAAATAATAAACAATTTGACGACGGTAGATGGTAGGTGAAGAGAACCCGCAAGTATCTCGAACGTGGTATAATCCGGAACTTCTATGACTTGGAATTTAATAGAGTTCCTATATAGAAGTCCAACTCGGCCTCCACTGCCCGATGGCCGAGGCCTGTGTGCAAACTTATACCCATTTGGTGTAAGAAAACCAATATCAGTTATGGAATTTTCACATGTCCAGGTTTCAGTCAGTGCCAGAAAATCTAAGGCATTTTCCAAAGTAAAATTATTTAAAATGTCTGCTTTATTGCATATTGACCTACAGTTTAATAGTCCACACTGAAACCATTCATTGCTCGGCCGATTTCCTAATTGCCTTCTCTTAATTTCACATACATTTCCATTCACATTGATATCCATTTAAAAATATATAATAAAATATCCTTCCTTTCGTTATATTTACACAATTTGCAAGAGTTAATGAAAAATAGCAGCCACACAAGGCGCATACACACATCATCACATGTGTGACTTTGGTCTCCCTATTTGCTATTTTTTTATCCGTGGTCTCTCTCAGTAACACCTTTAGTGTCTTTTAACATATACAAAAGGTCTGTCTATGTTGGCATATTCTGTGTGCATATATTATCAAATGTGTGTATATATTATCAACTTTTTTGTCAGTGTCATTGTAAGTTCAACTCCTGCAGGGTGTACTCATAACGATTTCTTATGCGGAGTTACTGCGCTTTTCGGTGATTCCACATCAAACTTTAGTAATATAGTAAATATGGGGACCAAATGTGCATCATATATAATAATCAATGATATATAACCAAAAAATACAACTTTGTGAGATAATACTTTGGTCTCCCTATTTACTATTTTCCATCTATGGTCTCTCTAAGTGACACCTTTAGTTTTTTTTACACATACAAAAGGTCTCCCTATGTTGGCATATTCTGTGTTCATATATTATCAAATGTGTGCATATTTCATATAATATCAACTTTTTTGTTAGTGTCATTGTAGGTTCAACCCCTGCAGTGTGCACGCATAACGATTTGTTATGTGGAATTGCTGCGCTCTCCGGTGGTGGCACATCAATCTTTAGTAATATAGTGATAAAATATATGCGCATCCCATCAATATTCCTCACTACTCAATAAAACCAGTAAACGTCACTTTTTTGTAACGTTTGAGCCACTCGATCGCTTTCTCAACATATCTTCTAACATTAGCTATTGTTTCACTTCCTGCACCTCCTTCCCAAACATTTGTTTATTTCGCTTTGCTGGAAGGGACGAGGGCAGCTCTGCTCAGCCCTCAAGTAGTTCTTCTTTAATAAGGAAGCCCCGATCTGCCCACCGTTGATACGATGCATCCGCATAATCTACAATGTTAATAAAGAATTCAGAAAAGATCTGTTCTGTTCACGCACTCTTCTCAGTATTTTGTCACTTCATATACTCCCGAAAAAGACAGCAGTTTGAATGGAGGCTTCTTCCACATTGGGTACACAGCTGATGTGCATTGAAGATGGCCAAGTCGCACTTGTCGCAAACATCGGTTTTTCCTGGCGTTTCTAGTCTGCAATGATGCCATCAGCTTTCTTGTGCTTAAGGAAGAAGCCATCCCTGAAGTTACGAAACGGAAAAGATGCCTTAATATGCTCATTTAAATCTCTTATATATCAGTTCATGTATTTCGTTATCGTACCGCTTTTAAAGTAGCTCTAAAACAAATGAAAGTACGATACAATACATCTCTATATGCTTCAAAAATAAAACATTACATGACAAGCCACATCAAGTTCATCTCCTTCGTCACAATTTAATTCCTATTAGGTATGCTGAAACAAAGTTTACGTGTCAATCATTAATTCTAACATTTTGAACACTTTAACCTTGGCAAAGATACAATATTCCATACCCGTTAACAACATTCGACACTGGCACGAACAAATGAGAAAGTACATCTAAGGCTTCTCCTCAGGACGTGGCAACATCTGTCGAAGCTTTCTTGTCACTTGTGTTCTGCGGGGTCCGGTTTTTTTATTCTTGTAAAACCTCCGGCCGCGTATATACCAGGTTCGACTGAAGTTATCCTGCAAAAAATATCTCCAATAAACGTTCGATAATTTTCAACATATAAAAATGAAGCGAGTGACAACCTTTTAATCAGTGCGAGTACTATTGCCCCTATGTTTGCGCGGACCATAGCGTCATATCTGTAACATGTAGGGACCTTAACCAACATCAACAATAACAAATACATGAGCTCTGTAGTTTCAATCGTCTAGTTAGTGGATATGGGCAATATTATGAAAAACAAGTTGCTGATAGTGCACCGTGAACGTAAATTTGCATGCAGCAACTGAAGTTGGCTTTTGGCCTATATAGGTCAAATTCACTTCTTTTCTTCCTTTCATGGATTCTTCCTCACCTCGTGGATTTTAAATCGGCTATCCTTAAAAGTATAAAAGTACGAATTGGCTTATTCAAAACTTTTGTGCTTTATGTTATAAATATCACTGTGTCATGGAACAAGTATTAGTACTAGGCAGTCACGAGGCTCTAGGGCATCTAAACCGGGCCAGGGATCAGTATTTCCATGAATATAAACTTTAATATCTACAGCCGAAACGCATTTTTATTTACCGTCTAAAGTTGATAAAGGAGCCATCTGCATTTGAACATGGCTCCGTGCAATTGGCACATCGCTCCAACCCTTTGTAAATTATGGCAATTCTGGCTCTGAGATTACAACACCATGGAGCAGAAACTGACACACTTTCCGTCAATGCAAAACTCAGGCCAGCAACGCGGGTTTCTCCAGGCTTTTCTGGCGAAAACGAACGAAATATATTGATGTTTTAGTGTTATTCTACCGTCTCAGCACCAGTTTTTTTTATAGATTTCAGATTTATCTAGAAATACAGAGTACACAATATTACATATTGAATGTTGACCTGCGACACCGTCACAGGCCATTCAGTAAGGGATATACAAGCATACCTAAAATCCCGAGAATTTTCTTTATTTTATATATTTTACAGATATTTGTTTTAAACTGCAATACCATACTAATATATTTCATTTAAGAACGATATATTGTGCAACTATATCCACTTGGTCTCCGTATGTGGGGTTTTTAATACCATGGTCTCCCTATGAAAAATTAGTATTTAACTTAGCTAATATTTAGATGGCCGCTAAAGGGAGTATAAGGCATGGATATGCAAAAGAATGATCGAACATATATTTACAATGTATACAAGCCTGGTGTCTAAAGGTAAAACCTGGAAACCAAAATTTTTACTGTTTTGAGTAAATTAAAATCAATAAATAAGGGAAGTTTATAAATTAGTTGTAGCTACTAGGTTTTAGGTCGTAAGTAGTAAGAATTTTTGCTTATTTCTTTGTGGTGGCAAAGTGAACCGTGGCAAAACGACCTACACCCATTTGTCATCGTTAACATTTTTCAACGATTTATAGTACAATCGTGAATTTATATTTAAAAAAATGGATATTTCAATACACCTCTACCCTGTTGGCATATTCAAGTGTAGTTTCGTCGCCGCCGTTTGCAACCTAGTCAGCGGTAGCATACCTAATTAGAGACACATGCGTTCTATTTCAGGCCCAATGTTGGGAAAGAACGAAATCATCGCGAGACAAGCCATGGTCTGAGGTCGCACATACGGCGGCATGCCTCACAAGGAACAACGTCAAGTTACCTCATCGCAACATAAGGGTGCCGAAGACATGTCATGAGTACGGGATGATACGACGAGCGTGTATTGCGCGACCATCAGGAGTTATCAGTGCTGGGACCTTTTGTTTCTCAACCCAATGGCACATTATGACAATTTAGCTCACAATGACATCAAACTATGACATAAGCATGTGGTTGTTGTTAAGTCACAGTGAGATCACAGTGAGGTCAAATTGTTGACTGGGTGCAAGACGTCATGTATTTACTGATTAAATATACTGGGTGCTATCCCGCCGATGTCAAACTGATCAAGCGAAGTGAAATATGATGTACTGTTTTTATTTGTGTTTCACACAGATAGTTTTCAACCATGTTACCTCATCACCTCAATGACACATTGGTTGTTATTTATCTTTAACCCTAACCCCTTAAATACAGGCATGTAGGCAATAAATATTAAGAGCAAACTGCAAACATACCGTGATACATAAAATCTCACAAAAGGTGTTATTATAGGGATAGCCCATGGGCTGGGTGCTTCTATGCGTACAATTCCCTTTTTTCCGTGAATTTCCTCCGCGGTTTTTTTAGTTCTTTAGAGCGCGCTGGAGATTTGGGCCATTCGTTGAGTATGTGTGCGAAAATTTGTTACTTTTTATCCCCTCTTCCCCCCTATGTACGCCAAAAATTGAGTCTTCATTATAGAGCTTAACAATAGCGTACTCACACGGATAGACATCCCCCTTTTCTCTTTTAGAGCACGCGCGAAATGGATGTCCACTTTCCGACGTCTTTATTTATTCTCGAGTGTTATGTTAGTGCTTCTTGTTACTGAAAGTAACAAAAGTTTAAAAAGTATGAAATGAAGTGAAATGAAGTATTGTTTATTGGATTGTTGCTTAGACCATAGGTTTATAGGAGGCAACAAACGCACAACCACTCCCTTGAAAAACACTGCTGATTGCTGAACATGGATCTCGACCTCATATTGTGTATTAAGAGAAATTGTCAGTGAAGCTAAGTCCCCAGCGGAAGTCCAATCCCAGGACTGTAATACATTTATGCAAAAAGTATATTTTTTTGACAAATTCCCTAGGACGCATTTTTTGGCGGAAGATGCCCAAGTGCACAACTGCAACTTATATTCTGTCCTTATGCAAAGTTTGAATGGAATCCCCGGATAGTTCTCGTGATCTGTAGCAGAAACGACTCGACATTCCAAATGTTGACAGCTGAACGGACGGACCCAAATCCCATACAGCTGTAGTAACCTGCTCCGTGCTACTCGGCAGGGGGCTAATAAAGCAATTCTCATGACCTGATTATGTCAACAGAATGTTTTGGATGTTTACTCAGTCAGCACTGACACACTTTCCGTCAATGCAAAACTCAGGCCAGCAACGCGGGTTTCTCCAGGCTTTTCTGGCGAAAACGAACGAAATATATTGATGTTTTAGTGTTATTCTACCGTCTCAGCACCAGTTTTTTTTTATAGATTTCAGATTTATCTAGAAATACAGAGTACACAATATTACATATTGAATGTTGACCTGCGACACCGTCACAGGCCATTCAGTAAGGGATATACAAGCATACCTAAAATCCCGAGAATTTTCTTTATTTTATATATTTTACAGATATTTGTTTTAAACTGCAATACCATACTATTATATTTCATTTAAGAACGATATATTGTGCAACTATATCCACTTGGTCTCCGTATGTGGGGTTTTTAATACCATGGTCTCCCTATGAAAAATTAGTATTTAACTTAGCTAATATTTAGATGGCCGCTAAAGGGAGTATAAGGCATGGATATGCAAAAGAATGATCGAACATATATTTACAATGTATACAAGCCTGGTGTCTAAAGGTAAAACCTGGAAACCAAAATTTTTACTGTTTTGAGTAAATTAAAATCAATAAATAAGGGAAGTTTATAAATTAGTTGTAGCTACTAGGTTTTAGGTCGTAAGTAGTAAGAATTTTTTGCTTATTTCTTTGTGGTGGCAAAGTGAACCGTGGCAAAACGACCTACACCCATTTGTCATCGTTAACATTTTTCAACGATTTATAGTACAATCGTGAATTTATATTTAAAAAAATGGATATTTCAATACACCTCTACCCTGTTGGCATATTCAAGTGTAGTTTCGTCGCCGCCGTTTGCAACCTAGTCAGCGGTAGCATACCTAATTAGAGACACATGCGTTCTATTTCAGGCCCAATGTTGGGAAAGAACGAAATCATCGCGATGGATGTCCACTTTCCGACGTCTTTATTTATTCTCGAGTGTTATGTTAGTGCTTCTTGTTACTGAAAGTAACAAAAGTTTAAAAAGTATGAAATGAAGTGAAATGAAGTATTGTTTATTGGATTGTTGCTTAGACCATAGGTTTATAGGAGGCAACAAACGCACAACCACTCCCTTGAAAAACACTGCTGATTGCTGAACATGGATCTCGACCTCATATTGTGTATTAAGAGAAATTGTCAGTGAAGCTAAGTCCCCAGCGGAAGTCCAATCCCAGGACTGTAATACATTTATGCAAAAAGTATATTTTTTTTGACAAATTCCCTAGGACGCATTTTTTGGCGGAAGATGCCCAAGTGCACAACTGCAACATATATTCTGTCCTTATGCAAAGTTTGAATGGAATCCCCGGATAGTTCTCGTGATCTGTAGCAGAAACGACTCGACATTCCAAATGTTGACAGCTGAACGGACGGACCCAAATCCCATACAGCTGTAGTAACCTGCTCCGTGCTACTCGGCAGGGGGCTAATAAAGCAATTGTCATGACCTGATTATGTCAACAGAATGTTTTGGATGTTTTATCAGTCAGCACATAGCAGGTCAAAATAATGCGAAAGTCGACTGGTATCAGGTAGTGAGACAAGCACAAACCTAAATGCCTCGTTCATCTATCACTCTTTAACAATTGAAATGTTTGGGCCATCCATTTAGTATGTACGCAAACAGGGGAAGGGAGTTTATAGTGGTAATATTAAACTTCACAATGACATCACAATTGATGCGTGGAGAGAAGGGGGGATAAAAACTGGCAAAGTTTTGAGTACGTACTAAATGGAAGGCCTCTTATATTTGCCTCTTTTGACACCCTTCACCCCTTACGAAAAAATGTGACGTCAATATGCAATTTAACATTAGCGTATGCACAGGGCTAGACCCCCTCTCTTCACGTACGTGATAGTGGATAGCCCCTTAGTGAAATAACACACACAACACACAAAGTAAACACACATAAAACAGAAATGCATGAATACGAGGCACCGTATAAATCTATACACTGTTGATGCGACTGAGATATGCCATACTTATTTATGGTACATAAGGAAAATGTATATATTGTCTATTATTTTACAGTTTTCATAATTATTTGTGGGGTCCTACATTTGGAAGTAACAATGTCACAATCGTTCACAGGCAAAGCATTGAGTATGTCAAGAAATGTTTTTACCCAAAGAATATACATGAGGTCTCCCTATTTTCTTTTTTTGAGCTTGGTCTACCTAAGTCTGGCATTGGGGATCCACAAATAAATGAAACGTTAAACTACGCTCTCACAGTCGATAAGTATACTCAAAATTCTTATTTGAGAACAGTAAGGGTGTGCCGGTTTCAGCGAAATCCGAGCAACATTTCTCTGTTGGGTGAGAACCAAAAACCGAATTCCAAAATTTCGGTTCGGTTCGGTATTTTTTTTAATTCAATACTATATTCAAAGACAGGCATTTAATAAAGTGTGACAAAGGAATTATGTGGTCGTTGAAACGTTGCCAAAAAAGGGGTTACATTACAATGAAGCGACATGTTGCTGCCTACGAAGTTACGTAGCGACGATATATGTGCCAGTCAGAAAATTAAGGACCCGCAAACCTGAAAGACTGGGTTCTTTTAAGACAAGTGTTCCATCATCCTTCAACTTTATCACCTAGGTTGACCTGCTGTTTCTGCACTGGTAACAGTGCCTCAAGATTTTTATTTATGTTGAAGTGCACAGTCTTTCCTTCGTTTGTCACTTTCCCTCGTAGCTTTGTATTATGTTCATCTCGGGGTAAGTGTTTGATACTCTTTGAGGATTTCATGCCGAGGAATTCCATAATCTTCGCCTTGCCTGAAAGGAAAGAAATGGACACTTAAAATTTAACCAATTGACACCGTAATGGGCAGTTGTATATCTCAATGTTTTAGAATAACTAAACCGCCCAGGTCAACTTTCCTATACCTTATAAATTACAAGCTATAATGATTTCTAAGAACAGATCGTCCTGAAAAGTCCTTGAAACTATGTATAATTTTTAATATCTATAATTTGATTGGTTCAATGACAGGAGTGAGATACATACTAGGATAAGGCCCTTTTGGTTTCTGCAAAAATGCAGAAAAGTGCGTCTTCACTGCAAGAGTATATCTTCTGCAGACCACTTGACAGCAGATCCAGTACCTCAAAGGGAAACATCAAACACAATGCCTGACTATATAAAAATAAAACAACATACCAGAAAAAGCTGTTGTTAAACCGGGGCCGCCGATGCCCGGGTATAAATAAAAGCAAGACGCACTAAACGCACTAAATTAACTTTCTTATGGGTAATGGGTGAAGTTTAGATGAGAGAGGGTCTTAGTTAATGAGTATGATTTGCTGAGTGCATCGAAAAGGAAATAAACAACAGCTCACAATAGCTTGCTTTATTAACAATGAATAAACCTCACGTAATGCCAGCACACCAAAAAAAAAACAGCTGATCGCGGTCAAAAACTGGCACGGTACGTCGCACAATAACAAAAAAAAATCAGCTGATTAGGTCAAAAACTAGGACAGAGTTACACAAGAGACAACACCAAGAAACACGTTGAGTAATGAGGTGCTATGGCCCTCTACTCTGACAGTAAAAGGCTCTCGAAATGACACCGTTATCCGACGACAGACACGCTATCACTAACCGGCGATTCTCTACCGAAAGAGAAACAGAAAATAAAAACATTTTATTACAGAGAATTGAAGGTATAAAAGAACATTACTGACTCGCTTATTGGTTACTCACTGAAAAGCGTTTTAAAACGCACCATACACGACAATAAGCATCCATTACAACAAGCAGTAAAAATCCTGCACACTGGCGTAACTCACAAATCACTAATTTACCCAACCAGGACTCAATAGAAGCACAAGACACAACTATAATTTATCCGTAGTCTTTGAGATACATAAAAACACACCAAACTTTCTTGACCTTCTTCACGTCACTGTTATTCCTGCATGGCCTCTTCTAATGCCTACTGACAAGGGATAAAGAATACTTAATTGCTTAACCTAAATACCTAAGGGAATCACGTGACATAAAAACACTGCGATTGGTCAACTTTCGCTCGTTTTTTTTCAGAAAACTATATTTGTATGTCGTAAAGCTTGTTTACAAACACTTTTGTTTGCCAACAATTGGTTCCAAGACCGACAAGAGCACTAGGCCTAGCATATCTTTGGCAAACAAAAACAAACCGACAGTCAATCTGGGCCCCTCTGCGATGATGAACTTATATCCCTCTATTATTACTTCTAAAACTCGTCTTCTTATTGGCTAGATCATTAAATATTTCGCGCCTTTAGAAGATTTCGCTCCCTTTCTGACACAAAAACGCCAGAAGGAAGCGAACTTGCAAAACACTCAGAACATAATTTTTTTATAATTTAAACCGTTAAAAATAGCAGCGAAACAAACCGAGAAAGCCCTCAACACATATATACGATAAAATTGACTTTGATCATGAAACAACGTAATTTTGACATAAAATGAGGTACCAATTTACTTGCTGCTGCTGAGCATTTTAAAGGAGAAAAATTATTCACACGTCCCTCACACGTCCCTCACCACAAACGTTACTCAAACGCGGAAGGCATTTACAGTTGTTGATTTTCAAAACCCTAAACTGCTGTAAAAGTAATCTTGAACGACTTCAAATAGTGACTTAACAATAACGTCGAAGCAAAAATTGTACCAATTAGCCCATCAAAGCTCGACCTCTGAAAATATTGGCCCAATTTACCTGCTTCGAGAAGAGATTCTAACGGTTTTCTGTACGTTCAAAGACAAATTAAGAAACCGCTTATTTAATTCTAACATGTCGGGGTTGTTTATTGTAAGGCTTGATCAGACACTGGAGATTATATTGTGGCACCTATTTATCTTTTAGTTGACGAAAATCCTTACAAATGCTTTGTAACTGAAGCTTGAAATGAATAAATCAATGTTTCGATACCTTTTGTTTTCTCAACATATTTTCTAGCCATGGAAATCTCTTCTTCTCCTTCAAGCATTGGCTCATGTTTGCCTAAGTTAATTCAGATTTATTATATATCATAGTGATAATGTCATCTTTTTAGCCAATCTAGACAATCATACCCCAGATTGGTGTGAATATTTAGTACGTACGCAAAAATTTGTCAATTTCCGACCCCCCCCCCTTGTACGCTTTGGACCATACCCCCTTCCTCGGCATGCACGTATGCTTAATAAAATGCAATATTCATATTATATTGAAAACTGTGTGGGCACGATGGTGGCTTGACCCCCCTTCTCACCTGTCCGAAGTGCTTATGCTCCCAGCGTACGCACTACAAGAATGGCCCTTATCCTTATCCCAATTTCATGATCATCAAGCGGAAGGACCGCTCACAAGAAGAGGTGTATTTGCTATTATTTTTGCTGAATTATATGCTTTTATTTGATTTTACCTACAAGCACATATGATGAACATATGATGAACATATTCATAGTTCATATAACAAAATATAAATTATTTTATCAAATCAATAGGCAAAGCATATTGAAAGACAATTATAAAAATCAATAGTTTCACAAAGCATTACGAATGGCTAATGTATACTCGAAATTTATGCTAAAAACACATACACCCATAAGAGACTGCACCTAGGTTTCTTTGGTATGACACTGGTTGAAGCAGTAGCAAGAGCTGACGCGCTACAAGTGGCATCGCTGCCGTGCATACCGGGCGTACTTTTACCTTTTATCAACATTACAGGATTACAGTAAATTCAGAAATCTGTTTAATCGGTGAATTTTTAACGCAATATACAAACGCGATATGACACCACAAGGTACAATGTTATCCTAGTGTTATCAAAGGTATAGGACCCAGTCTTTCCGTTCATTGCGTATTGCCGTTCTCTATCGCGATATTGGCGCCTATTGAGGTATTCGCCACGGTATTGCAAACGGAAATCCCCCTTGAGGAATTTCTTCGTTGCAAAAACAACTTTTCCTGACATAAATACATAGCAACTTAGAATGTTCTACATTCTGTTACCTTACAAAGCAACACGTGTACTATAACTAGTTTCGCAATCTACTCTCATTGACAATCCGTATGTCCTTTAAAGACGTTTATTTTACTTCATAAAAACAAGCTATTTCTTTCTATTTTCTTCCTTTTCAAAACTTTAGTATCATTCCACTGAATGACGATTGGAAATGTGCAGGGCCTTTTCATTTAAGTCAAAATGGAATAAGACAGCTCGACTAACCGTGGAACCATAATCTTCATGTTAGTCATTTTAGCATTTATCAATCTAGAAATTGTTTCAGGCCTACCTATTTTGGGGTTTATGAATTTGATCTGAAAGCGGTCTCTATCTATCCCAAGCTGGCAGTAGAACCGTGCTTCTTCCATCGGAGTTGTCTTGAAAGGGTAGAAATAGGTAGAGCACAATAAAAGTAAGATGCAAATTGTTCTTTCAAAAATTGGAAGCTCTTCAATTTTTATGGAATACACAGCGTACCCTCTTTCCTGATATATTGAACTTGATGTTTGTCTTACTGTTAATCCATATATTGAACCAATTAAATTAATAAAAGCAATCAACAGTAAATACGCCTATACGCAACTGTAAACGACGATCAATTTCTGAAAAACATTATTCCGTTTACCTGCACACTTCCAGCAGACTTTTCTTTGGTAGCAAGAAAAATTATGAAGAAAAATAAACGATCATTTTGTCTAAATTAATATTTTAAGATAGCAATTTTTAAATCTTATCTCACCTCGTCATCGAAGTTAACATCATTTAGATCTACCAAAATTTTAGGTATCTCTAACACTTATAAATTATCAAATAACGTCCCTCAAAGTGGCACGTTCTATATCTCTTATGAATGTATATACATATTTTTATGTACGAAGAATAAAGGGGGACCTCTGATTGGCAGCTAACCTTCGGCTTAATTTATAGGCCCAAAACATCTCATAAAAGTTGTCTATTTGAAGATAAAAGCACAGATACTTCAAAAATACTAAATAACGCACAATACGCTGAGCACGAGCCCGAAACACCATTTCGTCCGACTTCTCCTGGAACAACAAAATAGTAATACTTCATACCAGATACATAAAATGACATTACTTTTATTATATGCCTAAGGGGCCATACATTTAGGATGTATTTAAGGACGGGGTGTCTACACCAATGCGGGCGTTAATGTTCAACTACATAATAACGTAACTTTTGGCGCACATGGAAAAGGGGGTGAAAATTGACAAATCTTTTGCGTACGTCTTAACTGGGTGGCAACGAAAACATATTTCTTTTTTCAACCAATTCAGCCATATTATTTTGTAATATTTTTACAAAAGCTGTCATTTTTACAAAAACAGTCATCACAACATACAACAAGCTGATTTTGATAGACAAAGAAGTCCAAAGCATCTTCAATCATGTTTTTCCGCTGAGTTCATTTTTTTTGCAAATTACAAAAATTCATTTTTAGAAGCTACGTAAACAACTTTCTACAACTGATTTTTAACCGTGGAACTGTAATGCAGTCTTACAGACGAAGCTGAGTCTTAACTTGCGAGATCTTGCAGCAGAAAAGATTTTAGATGAAAACACATACATTATTAAGGAATACAAAATCCCTGGAATAGCATATTCGTTTGTGTTAGTGCAATAAATTTTAGGTTTAAAAAACCAAGTCTTATTCTCCTTAATTATATGGCAACCTTTCAAAATGAGTGATACCGCACGTAAAATCTGTTGTTTACGCATCCAAAAGCTTGCGTTTCCTGATATGTGTAAAATTACATTGGCGTCCGGGGGCCAAAATCAAGTTACAATTCCACCAAGTTGAAGTTGATGTAACTTTGCGCGACAGTTTTCATATTAATAACTGGTGTTCAAATCACGTTATAACGTCACGCCATATGTTGCCCTATATACACCAAATACATCGAGAACCGCCCAACGCATTGTCCTATCAATTGGTTTATTATAAAACCAATTCGAACTCTCGGTCTTTCCGATGGAGGTTTTGTTTCGACTGCAATTTTTTGGGATAAAATTATAAAGACACGATAAGAGAAAACATCATAATTTTAATTTTCTTTTAACATGCACAATTTCAAATTTATAAAGCCATCATGTGAATTTTAAAAGCCATTTTACATATTACTCAGTCCCTTTAATCACCAACATGTGAATATGTTTCTGGTAAAATGGAATTTTGCCGTTTTTTGTTCTCATTTCTTTATATCCTCATCCTAACTGAATCCAGCCGAAACGCAAAAGCTTTTCGGCAAAAGTCAAAGTGCGAATTGGCTTATTTCTAGCTCCAAGAAGCGGTACGCCACAAAGTCTAACAGAGATATATACGATGTTATACAGGTCAGAGCTGACTCGGAGCTACTTTTAGCTTATTCCCAACACCCAAAGTGTGATTAGGTTTGTTAGCTATGAAAGACCTGCTTTATCACGGGGCCACTGCTATAAAAGTGTTTCATAGCTTTGTGGCCAAGGATTCTGCTTGGAGTTTTCTTTCCTTTAAAAACCCATATAAAGCACAACTTACCATATTTAACAAACGTCTCAGACTTTGTTTACTTCTAATCAGTTGCCACTGACGTTGACACTTAATACTTTCCTTTCAACCACTGCCGAATGAGTAGGGTAGAAATGCATCCTAATACTGTTTTGATGCGCCCATGGGCGATTTTTTTATAAATCACATGAGTTTAAAGCACATAAAAGTGTAATATGGTGGAAGGTAAGGTTTTATTTATTTTTAAATTTTTTTTCTACACACGCACGCACACACCAACACCATGACAGAATTAGCTCATTTCACAATATGTGGCGGCCGCTCTGAAAAGAGCAGCCAGGAGACTAAGCTCCTCACTGTAAGTTACTGCTGCTGCAACGACACTTCCTGCTGTGCGCAGCAATCGTCCCCGCCGTTGACTTGAACGACTTGCCTAGAACGCAACAGTAATAGGTCTCAGTTCTCACAGCATTCTGGCACCCTGCTTCATGCTTACTCCTCGTGACACACTATGAGGTCAGATACCCACAGAAGTCACAGAACTGTGAGTATTCGTCAACCTAGTTGAGGAGCTGCATGACTTCTCGTATGGACTCCCTACTGGGGTCGTCCAGGTTCAAGTCAACGGTCGGTTCCAATTCGCGAGAGGTTGAAGCTCGCTGCGGCTGGCTGGCGACAGGCTTATCCTGAATACTGATCACAGCAACGGCTATCTCAACAGAACTAGTTGCGGCTGGCGAGCTGACAGCTGGCATGCTGAAAGCGACTGGCGAGCTGTCAGTGTTGTTATATTGAATGATGCGACTAGATTTATGTTGAAATCTTTATTTACATCCAAGCCATCTCGGTTATTCCGTCACATGGTCACATGACCAGATAGAACACATTCAGTAAACAATACCCAAGGGTGGATAGTTGTAACACTGTCAATAATGTTACATCTCCTTTTCTTAAACAAAACCGCATTAGATACTGCTTTACTGAAACAATACACAACTTTATTTCGTGCGAAGAATACTTACTAAACTTTCAATACTTTTTAAGCATTTTACTGGTTTGAATTTTACACAATAAATACTTTCCGCTAAGAGCGATACATGAGTACAAAAATGAATGAACTGTTGCTGAATGTTTACCTCTTGCGAAGCAACATTAACATTAAAGCACATTTCTGTTAAAAGATAAAAAAGAAACATAATAGTAGGAAGAGCATTAAGAAATAAGCATGGGAAAATACTTTGCTCCATTCTGACTCATCTCCTTTTTTTACTTCCGGTGTCGGTTGTGTGATGAGTCTATAAAGTGGGCGACAATAGATATAACAATATAAACAATATGACCTTACTTGTTTTAAAACACAAGATTAGCAAAAAAATAAATAATTAAACAAAATACCTATAAACGAACTGGATATCAATCACTGACTAAGAGGATTATTTACGCGATTAATATCCAACTGTATTTTCCAGAGTCCATTCGGTAGTCCAAAATTTGTTTACCAGTTTCTTCGTTGTCTTCGGGTCTCTTCGTTGTCCTTCCTGACCTCGTAGTAAACGACGTTTTCTCTCCGTTATCTTTGGTATTAGTATCAGGTGCAATGTTTTTCTTGTCCAACAGTTTTTTAATGTTTTGGTTTTGATTAACCTGAGAACTATCTGAGCTCTTACACGGACTGGTATGATTTTGCGCTTTCACACCCGAAGTTTTTTCAATGTTTTGATTGGGAAGAGGAAGGGCAATTAATGCGTTTCGATTTCTACGAAAGGTGGCCCTAAGTGGAGATGGGCAACTGACTTTTACCTTATAAGATCTTTGATTCTCTGGACGCTGTTGTGAGATTACCCTCTCCTTTCCGTTATCTCTAATACGTACCGGTTGCCCTGCAACGAGCTGTGAGAGGGGTTTAGCATTGTGTTTTCTGTCATGATAGAATTTCATATTCTGCTTGTAAACTTCCGAATAAAAGTTCAGCAGGGCTATATCCGTTATGGATGGAAGTTGAAATATAATTGAGAAGTGCTATGTACGGATCGGTATTTTTCTTTATGAGATTTTTGAATGTTTTTACAGCTATTTCTGCACACCCATTTCCGCTCGCTTGAGTTGGCGAAGATGTTAAATGAAGAAAATTGTACTCCATACTGAATTTCATCATTGCCCTGTTTTGTAGTTGACCGCCATTGCCGGAAAGAGCAATTTCCAAATACCTGGAATAGTAATCTACCACTACTAAGTAGGTCTTACATCGAAGCTCACATAAATCGCAAGCTACCTTCTGCCAAGGTCTGTCCAGAAGTGGGGTTGGTTCCAATGGCTCCACAGTTTTAGGCTGCTGCCTAATACAGGTCAGGCAATTTTTAACCATATCTTCAATGTGTTTTGATAAGCCAACCCACCAAACTGAGATTCTTGCTCTTTCTCGGCATTTAGTAATGCCAAGATGGCCGTCGTGTATACGATCTAAAATTTCAAGACGCACTGAGGAAAAAATAACGATTCTGCTGTCCTTCCTGCCAACCTTCCTGGGTGTACAACATTATTCTTGTGTACAATTCATCTTCATGTTGAAGTTCGCGAACTTGTTCTAATTTTCTTTCAGTAATAGGAAGAACTTCAATTACCTGCTTGGCAAATGCTTCCGTCTTCTCAGCTAAATTCGTTTTCTCTTCTTCTGTTGTGGACAATGGAGCACGGCTCAGGCTATCCGGAGTGTACATTTCCTTACCTGGTAAATGTATACTTAAAGACAAAAGTTCCAGGACACAGTTATAATGAGTTTCCGGTTTAACGTCCAGGGGTATGAAGCAAAATTGTGTTGCATTTATATTTTTTGAAAAGTCTCTAATTGTCCTATTAATTGGAGTTCACTCAACCTTATCGCAGAGAAAGTGTCAAACAGGGGTAGTCTGGCACATTATTTGTTATTGTGCTGGCATTACGCGACGTCTGAAATTTTTATCCACGTGGCATGAAATTAGAGTAATGGGGAAAGGTTTTACTTGAAAGCAAAACGTTACAAAATTGATTACGCAATAATGCCGAAGCTAAATGAAAATGACCCTTGGATTGCATTGGTATGATTAATTCCGGAATGTCTATTAGACACACCGCGAGACGTTTAAACGTGTATAAGAATACCATAAACGAACTGCGCAGACGATATCGTGAAACAGGAGTAGTTCGAGATCGACCCGGGTTCGGAAGGCCACGAGTGACGTCTCCAGCTAAGGATCGATGGATCCGGATCACGCATCTGCGCGATCGGTTTCTGGCTGCGGAAACTACAGCAGCAATCACACCTGGCATTCATAATCATCGAATTTCAGCAAAACTGTTTTGCGACGTCTAAGGGAGCGCAATATTAGAGCACACAGAGCATACGTCGGACCAGTTTTAAACGCTATTCGCAGAAGGAACCGCCAACAATGGGCTCGGCAACACTCTGGACATGTATGACCGGCCGCAGAATGGCGACGCGTTGTGTTCAGCGATGAATCGCGCTTCCTGTTGTATCATAATGACGCAAGACAGTACGTATACAGACGGCGAGGAGAGCGATTTGCGCAAAACTGCGTACGCCAGATATAGGCGGAGCTGTCAATCACCTGTAGCCATTATTGATGGCAATCTGACCGCTGCCCGATACCAAGAGTTGATGCTAGAAACACACATCGTGCCTTACGTGCAACAAAATCCGACATCGCTGTTATGCATGACAGTGTACGGCCGCATGTTGCTGCACAATGTCGGTATTACTTTAGAATAAACAATGTAAACACTCTGCAATGGCCTCCGTACTCGTCCGACATGAATCCGATCGAGCATTTATGGGATAAGCTCGATCGGAGAGTACACATGTTGCGATCCACCACCACGGACAGAATTACGACAAGCTCTCATTGAGGAGTGGCATCGGATACCTCAGAGGCCAGTTAATCGCCTAATTTTCTCCATGCCAAGGCGCGTACAAGCCCTCCCAAGGGCACGAGGTGGACACACACGCTACAGAAACAGTCGTTTTCGGTGAGTCTGTTCGATCTTCCTTTGTTTTAGACCTAAAACTTCGATTTTGTGTACAGACAATGTCACTATCGTAAGGTATCTCTTGTGTAAAATTTATAAAGTTATGTTATATACTTGCTTAGATATCGGTCTATACATTTACTGTCCTGGAACTTTTGTCTTTAAGTATATGTTGAAACTGAACCGCATGAGCCTGATTTTGAAACGAGTTATTCTAGGGGGTATTTCGTCGAGCCTTTTTGTTTTTGGCAAGTATAGGCACCAACGGCTTATGGTCAGTGACTGACATGAAATCTAAGCCTAAGACATACTCAGCAAATTTTTCACAACCCGGGTCAAGGCTAAAGCCTCTTTTTCAATTTGTGCATACCGTCGCTCACAGTCTGTTAGACTTCTACCTGCATATGAGACAGGTCTAAATTCACCTGTAGTTGGCTCTTTTTGCATAAGAACTGCACCTAGCCCAAATGATGAGCTGTCAGCCATGATTCTTGTTTCGTGTTTGACACTTTATGTCTTTAGAGTGTTTGGAGAACTGAGTTCTTCTTTGATTTTCGCCAGAGCTATTTATTGTTTTTTACCCCATGACCAATCATTTTCCTTTTTGAGGAGTTAATACAATGGCTGTGTCATGTTGGCGAGATCTGGGATAAACTTACCTAACTGGTTTGCCATTCCTACAAAACGACGTAGCTCTGTTATATTTGTGGGTGCGGCGATTCCTCAGCAAGTTTGATCTGATAAAAGGAGCTATTTGCGTCAAGTTTTGTGAATCTTTTGGCGTCCTGTGTCTTAGCGAGTGTTGATTCGACTGTGGGAAGTTGATATCTGGGACGTATTACGTACTTGTTTAGTTGAGTTAAATCGACGCAAATGCGTACTTCCCCCGTTTTTTTGGTTTTGGAACCACCACCATCCCAACGCACCAGGATGAAGTCTCGTTTGGTTCGAGACGTCGAATTCCCCCTTGTTGTACCATGTCATCTAACGCTGTTTTAACCTTGGGCAACAATGGATGAGCAACCCTTCTTGGTGTATTTATTGCAAATGGCTGCGCATCCGGTTCGATTTGTATTTTGTACTCGAAATCTTTTATCATCCCCAATCCTGAAAATAATTTTGGGAACTTTTCCAGGACATTTTGTTTAAAATCGGATGAACTTATTGTACTCGCATTGCTGACAAGTTGCAATTTACTGATTGCAGGTTTGCCCAGTAAGGGTGTAGCCAAATTTTTGACGACATAAAAATTTTCTGAACAAGCCTTGTTTGATTTAGTGACACATCGCGCATTGAACCTACTAAGTACTTGTAAGGGCTCAGAATTAGCACCTCTCAGGACCTTTTCTGGAGATTCCAGGGGAACCTGTTTAGCTACTCGATTTTATAAATCAAAACTGATTACCGATACAGCTGCTCCGGTGTCTATTTTGAACAAAACCGGATGTTGATTTACCGTTACATCTAGCATAAACTTATCGCCATTGTCCTTGATATGAACAGCCCCTAAGAACTGCTCTCCACTGCCCTGTACATGGAATGGAACTGGGTCGATGTCCTGATAGTGGTCTTCATCCCTCACTTCGTGAATGCGTTTCTGTTGCTTGGTTCTGCAGACAACCGTCCAGTACCCTTTTTTCTTGCAGAAGTTGTACGTAGAATATTTCGCGGGACAATCTTGTTTGGAATGTTTGTTTTTACCACACCAGTGGCATGGCGGTTGTTGTTGTTGTTGTTGTTGTTGTTGATGACGTCTTGGCGCTGCACGCGATTGGTGATTGGTTTTTACTGGTTTTTGTGTCTTTGAGTCCCTGTGGAATGGTGGTTTGCGCACCATATTGGCTTGAGTCTGATTGAATGTGTTTAAATGCGCAGACTGTCTTTGGACGGCTTCCCGCGTTCGTGCCTTGTCTATGGCGTCTTGAAGTTTCAGAACTTTCTCCCTCTGCAACTGTTCTGATAATTTGTTGTCTCTCATTCCAGCAACAATGCGATCACGTAACAGTTCTTCTTTCATGGCGCCATAATTACACTTTTCAATCTCGATCAACAAGTCTTTTATGAAGTTGTCTACCGTTTCATCAATGCCTTGACAACGATTACTAAATTTGACACGTTCAAACACCAGGGTTTTCTTCCCACTGAAGTGAGATTCAAATCTGTTTTTCACTCTCTGGTACGATTTCATCTCATCACTGGATAACCAAGAACTGGCTAAAATGTCTTCCGCTTCGATACCAATGCAGTACACTAGGGTGTTTACTTTTTCTTCATCATCACTTATTTTGGCAGTATGCCATCGACCCCACTCATCTGGCTTCTTGAAATAGAACGTTTAAGGGGCGGGAATTGCGTTTGTGGCCACTTCGTTTGTTTGTGGCGTTGAGTGCACTAAATTTGCAAGTGAGCTGAATCACTGATCCTACATCACCGCTGCCATTTCGTTTGTTTGTGGCGTTGAGTGCACTAAATTTGCAAGTGAGCTGAATCACTGATCCTACATCACCGCTGCCATTTCGTTTGTTTGTGGCGTTGAGTGCACTAAATTTGCAAGTGAGCTGAATCACTGATCCTACATCACCGCTGCCACCATGTTGTGATATTGAATGATGCGACTAGATTTATGTTCAAATCTTTATTTTCATTCAAGCCATCTTGGTTATTACGTCACATGGTCACATGACCAGATAGAACATATACAGTAAACAATACCCAAGGGTGGATAGTTGTAACACTGTCAATAATATTACAGTCAGCTGGCATGCTGAAAGCGACTGGCGAGCTGTCAGCTGGCATGCTGAAGCGAATGCGAGCTGAATGCAGGCATGCTGACAGAAGCTTGCTTGCTCAGAGCGGCTGGCTTGCTCACAGTGGCTGGCTTGCTTGTTGACTGGCTTGCAGGATTGCAGGTGGCTGGAAAGCAGGCGGTGTTGTAGCAGGTCGACGACGGCTTCTTAAGAAGACTTTCTCACTCGTTGAGATGTCGCCGCCGCCCTGCGGAATCTATGACGTTGCTTCCGTTAACTCATCCTCTCTCTGAGCATCTCCATTTTGAACAATTCGTAATCTTCATATATTTCCTCAAAGAGGATAATATCTACTTTGGTGAGAAGATAATTTTGAATGCACTCTTGACTGAAAAAACTGCTTCTTGAATTCTATCTTGTTGCCGCAGTGAACAGCTGTGATTTGGGCTGCCTATATATATATATATGCACCCAGACGGTTAGATGAATAGATTAAAGGAGGGGCAGCAAGTCACTCGTCACAAAGTTACTCCCCCTCAGCCCTTAGGACAGGAAAATTGATCATAGTATACATATTATAGGAAAGTATTTTGGGTGGGTCAGACCCGCCTCCCGCCTAGGAGAGCAAAATTCACCTGTGTATACATATTACATGATAGTATGTCGGACCTCCAACCCCCCCAGGAGTGGGAAATTTGGCCGAATCAGCAAAAGAAGTCCTATAAAAGTGCCGTTTCGTCCCGGAAACGGCAATTACGTCGTCAAGACATTATGGAAATGTCGCTAATGCAATTCCAGCTATAAACAAAGACATTGATGACCTGTTTCTCTTCTATGCTAAAGAAACAGTTGCTTTTGATGACACATTACTTGCTGTGGAAGAGAATGATGCGTTCCTGGTTGCAATGGCAGACGCTGAAAAAGCCCTGGCGGAAACGTTAGACGCTCTGTCAGGCGTCCCTACAGTGCAGCAAAGAATATTGGTTCCTGAGGAAATAGGCTTGGAGGAAGCGTTAGACGCTCCGTCAGACGTACTTACAGTACAGCAAAGAATGCCAGATCCTGAGGGACCTGACTACCCGTTCTGTGTTGCAAATGCACTTGTAAATGGCAGCAACACACACCTCAGCACTCAGCAACACACAGCTCCACATCTGGAGCATCTTGAGGAAGAAGAAGTGATCACATGAAGCGACGACGACGAAAGAGGCGAGGATTCAAAAGTGGAATTGTCAAGCTACGACGAAGAAAACAAGCATCTCAAATATAAATTTGAATCTAGCTATACCATACCCGTTAGTGAGGAAGATGTCACGCTGTTAAAACGGAACTTTCAAGCAATGCTTCTTCTAATCGATAGTAACATCTCCTGACTACCCTTTTTGGGATGCAAATGCACTTGTAAATGGAAGAGAGTGATGCATGCTAGAATGAAAAATACAGCATTATCACGCGTCAGAGCCACAGTTCTGCGAAGCCATGACCTGACGTTTCGTTCAGAAGCCATCATGGGGAACATTTTAAGACTTGATGTCTACCGGCGCCAAAGCGTGTTGATGAGGATTCCGATTTCAAATGTGCTAAGGCCATGCTACATGGTTTCAAATACCTTGAAGAGCGTATTAAGCCGCATGATATGATGACTTGCCTCTATGAAAAAGGACATTTCACCATCCAGATGCTCTTTACATGGCATATGGGCACTAAAAGGAGAAATTTTAGTAATCGCTATGAGACAATCTCTAACAGACGGTCTGCCAACAGCCTTTCTTGATGCTTTCAAGGAGCTGACTCCGCTTTCATAACCATCTCATGAAACATACATGTGATGCCCGTATAAAAGGAACGGGGTGGAGAGGACCAAGTCATCATTCAATGTGCAGCCATGGAGAAGACATGCAGCTTTAAAATTAGTGCAAACTTAAACATTTCTTCGAATCCAACGTGGAGAGAAATAGCTTGCTTTGGCATCATCCGTGTGGAAGATCGTGTGTCAGAACTTGAAAAATTTACGCAACATTGGCTTCAAACTGTACTTAACACAAACAAAGTGGCTTGAAGTCATTTCATACCTAGACATGCGCTATGTGAGTTTTGTGCGCACATCACTGTTTGAAGGGAAAGAATACACGTATTACATCAACATGAATGATGAATGGGAGACACTGCTTCAGGAGATGGATAACATCAACTCAGTCTTATTCACCAAACCTGAGCCATGTACGGAAAGAAAACTGTCATCAAACTGCAAAAGGACCATCGGATGAAGGTGTCAAAACTACCCAAGAAAAGACTAGCTGAAGTTCGATTGGAGAATGTGAATGTGCAAAATCAACTTGGACTCACCTGTGAATATTGTGGTGCTTATGGATGTGTTGATGATTATAATGTCACTGTCACAAGTACAATTGCAAGATGTGTGAACCAGACAACTTCTGCAGCAAGTTTGGAGTACTTAAAGTCTGTGAAGCAAAGTAGAAGCCATATGTTTTGCTGTTCAGGACGTAAATATGGACTTGTGTTTTAAAAAGGCTTATGTTGACTTGATGATTGCTAAACTTGCTTATTGTGGAACTCCATCCTATCAGGTTTACCATTCAGACGCTTTTTGGGATGTTGCACACCACCGTCTCGATGTGATTGAACTACATTCAAGATTTATTGGAGGATGTCATAAAATTGGAATAGAAGATGTTGAGGACTTTGACTTTGATTCTGCGCTCTATTCTGCCCGCACTGATGCAAGAGTGTACTTTCGAGTGGGTGATTATTTGAGAGAGAGTGAGAGAGAGAGAGAGAGAGAGAGAGAGAGAGAGAGAGAGAGAGAGAGAGAGAGAGAGAGAGAGAGAGAGAGAGAGAGAGAGAGAGAAGAGCAGCTCTACACAGATCAGGTAAGAGAAAACACCTTTTAACAACTTTGAAGACATAGCAACAATGTTTTTCTTTCTAGCTAATTTAATCTTATGGGAGTTGTTTTAAAATGAACAAAGGAAGAAAATGATTGATGAATTAGCAGAAATTTTAAAAGAAGCTATAGATAACCATGTTCATTATTCTCATCATTATCCTATTACAGGAAGAAACAAAGTGAAAACATGTCAGCGACGGAATAAACAAAGAAACAAAGAAAAAGTCTTGGTGAACATTATCAAACTTTGAAAAAAAACAGACAACATGGAGAATGTGTTATTATTTAGCATTTATAAGGATGTTCTTTCAAACATGTTTCCAACACGACTTGAAATGTATGGACATACGTTCAACTCGAGTGAAGCTTTATATCAATATGAGAAAGCAGTTTTTCATCACCGTCAAGATATTGGTTTAGTTATTCCCGGTAAACATGGAAACGTTTTTTCAAGGTTCGCTTTTGGTTGAAACATTTTATTGACGTTTATAAAACCTTTGTTCTCGGATACCAAAATAAAACCTTTTTTTGTAGAACCTTTTCGAAACGTTTCAGGGGGAACTATTTTTAAACAAAAGTCAAACGTTTTGTACTGGAGCATTATGAAAAATCAATATTATTGGGTGTCGTGTATTGGAGCATCATAGGAAACCATAAGACATTACAAAAGAAATGAAACAGCTTCAAAAACAGCAGAAAAAAACAACATATTAAAGTTAACCAGTTAATTCGAAACAAAATACAAGTTTTGCTTCTCAAAAACCTATTTGTTAGAACGCGTATCATCGCCAAACACGTGCTAAATTCACGAAAATACAACTACCGACCACTTAAACCGACCGACAATAACTGATATTTTAATAATATACACCAAAATACTGTAAATACTGGCACTCTACACAAATAGGTTTTTGAGAAGCAAAACTTGTATTTTGTTTCGAATTAACTGGTTAACTTTAATATGTTGTTTTTTTCTGCTGTTGTTATTCAGTTGACCTTTTCGTCTTTTACGGAAATAAAAGCGTAAACACTACCACCTCGTCCTCGTCATTGCCTTCATCCGCCGTCACAGTCAACAGCTATTGCTCGCCTCAAATCCCACACACCACATGCTGAATTCACCCACAAAATGCACAGCCAGTAAAGCACTGTATTACTGGTATTCTAGAACGCAAACGAAGCCGAAAATATTGCGCAATCGGCTTTTATATGACATGGAATTCACATGTGTACAACCAGATCGGGCAAACAGAATGGTAAAATCTGATTGGTCAAAAATTAAATAGACAAAAATAAAGGTGAGGGAAGGGTATTCAAGAAATACTAGTTATGGCCATAAGCAGCGTCTGCATTCGCCACATGGCTCCCCAAAATTATAACGTAATTTTCTACCATGGACACGTTACACTAGTGAAAATCACAAACAATGTTAACACGATACTGAGGTACATAACCACCCATATGTCGACGCGAGAGGACAACCTTCCTCAGCAACAAACGAATCTCTACAAATTTATTTAAGTGTATTAAAATCACGCATCAAAGACATACAAAAATAAATTGTAACATGTGAAAATAAAATGTAATGTATGTTTGTAAGTTATAAACAACTGAAAGCATACACCTCGGCGGGGAATCAACCCTAAATTTATTCCTCGGAAGGAAGCAATAACACAAGTTTATGAATAGGACGCTCTAAGTAGGACAACTTGTTGACCCGTTTGCCGAATTTATCCAAATGTCGATCTCCTATCACCAACTTGACACTTCGAACTAAATTGTCGGAAGACGAGCTCACTTGTCGAACGGTTAAGTTATTAAGTGTTCTTAAGAAATATGTTTGCCAGGAATTCCACAGCATCCAGCATTGCAGACCCCAATTTTGATCAATTTTCCAACTCAGGTATTCTAACACGTCACCAGAAAACACAGACGGTTCGGGGGCAGGCAATCGCGAAAGAGACATCTGACTACACAACAAGTTCAGTAAATCGACACTGTTAATATTTGGATCGGGATTAGGAGTATCAACTGCAGGAAGAGCCTTAATAAACTCCTTACACTTGTCGCTGGGCGGCATTTCCTCAAGGGTATCAACGTCTGGATCAGACTTGCAGGTGGACCTTTTAACCTTATATGAGGTTTTCTCAGCTTGCACCGACCTTGCAGAATGAGCCTCATCAGTGAGACTACGAATCTTGGAATTCAACTCCTTTAAGCACGATTCACATGTAACTTCAACATCACTGAAAAACTCGAGCGACTCTTGATCGACACTATCACCGACAATGTCAATAAACTTCTCATAATGAAACAAGAAATTCTCAAACTCATTTCTAAATTCCTTACGGGACTCTTTAAGACAAGAAACGTCATTAGACTCAGACACAACACTATCTACAGTTCGCATATGCCTCTTCAAGAGACGTGCATGACGTTTTAAATCCTTGGTACGGCAAGAGATTTCATGTAAACGATCCTTCTCAGACAAGGGATGAGAACGATCACCATGCCTCAAGCTTGCTTGATCCTCGCACGGATCAGCACCATCTTCAACCGCAAAACCTTTAGTCTTCAACGGACTTTTTAGCCCGATCCTTCGAATCTGACATTTTGTTACTGACACTTGATGTCTAAATTGAAAAAACTAAATCATGAATGAAGCGCACATTTAAAACTCGATAACCTACCTAAAAAGAATTGAAACAACCTTAGAAAATTACTTAAACTAACATATCTATACGGGGGATCGACAACCACCCGACATCC
Organism: Protula sp. h YS-2021; assembly: GCA_949752745.1. Classification (NCBI taxonomy): domain Eukaryota; kingdom Metazoa; phylum Annelida; class Polychaeta; order Sabellida; family Serpulidae; genus Protula; species Protula sp. h YS-2021. The sequence goes on along the minus strand of OX457025.1, from coordinate 51,893,171 downwards.
AGCAAATCTCAAAGTCTCCGCAGACAAAGACAGACTGATTGTAAAAAGCGTCAGCTTTGACATAATATCTTGAAATGATTCAAAAAAGGAAAGATAACTCCACCATGAACACAAATTTAGACAAACCTGGGAGTCCCAACACAACTCCAGGCACCCTTCCGGCACACAGAACAAACGCATCTTCGACACATAAACACAGCTTAAGTTGACCTTAGACAACTTAAAACACAAACACTTGAAACACATTTGACCTCAGACCACTTCGAGTACAAATGTCAACTTGAAACGCAAACTTAAACACAAATCCGAAGCATCAAGAAAACTTCAGAAAACTAGTATGAACTGGCTTCATACAAACTTGAAGCACCAAGACATATTAAGAGATCTTGAGCATTAACTCAGCTTCACACAACTCCGAAGCATCAAAATAAACTTGAAGCACAAGCACAATGTTTGACGTTACAACACACGATGCCAGAAACGGCTTCAAAGTCAACTTCACAAAACTCAGAAGCACAAACACAAGACAAAACCCAACATGGTTATGTTTATTTGATCCGAAGATGACCTGGAGATCACGAAAAATCTTGGAAAAGCAAGATATATTTGTGATAGGTTTAGTGAATTGCAGACTTGATCTATTAAGAAAAATGTGTTATGAGTTATATTGTTATCGAGAAAAAGAAATACTCAAGTAAGTCATCAGTAATTCTGAATAAATTGGTTTAAGTTGAAAGAGTGTGTAACGTAAGCATTTTTTTTTGAAGTTCATGGTCAATGTGTAAATTATTAAGTCCACTGGGCTAACTTAATGATACTTTTCGAGCACCCGTCATTAACATGGCAATCACTGACTACCATTGGATAGGGTGCTCCAATAGAATTTTACATTCCTGCGAATACAGAAGAATATCTAGATTTAAAGAACAGCAAACTTCATATTGTATGCTGCATTGTAAAGGGTGATGGGACACCGTGTGGTGGAGATCATAATTTATCATGCATCAATGATTTGTTTAATGGGTTATGGTCTAAAATTGAATTATTTCTGAATGCTGATTCGTATCACATAGTAACAATACCACTGGACTGGGGGTGACGGTTATCTCAGTCGGTAGAGCGTTGGCTTTGTAATTCTAGGGTCCCTGGTTCGAAATCAGCCAGAGGGTGGAAAGCGGAGGATCGGCTTTCGCTCAAATCGCCTTAGCTAAACGACTGCACAACAAAATTCACCACCACCGAATTCATAATTAGCACAAATGAGTCTTCCGGCCATCCCTTAAAAACAACACCACTGGTTATACCAGCATTATTTCTCACCTCATTCATGACTCAGAAGACAGTCTCAATTCTGAGCGCTCTTTGCGTCTCATGTATAAGGATACTGCCGGATCAATGAATGCTCATGAGGTAAAAAGACCTAATCATGAAAGATATGTATCAGGGTTTCATGTAAATCCTGACGGTGGTGATATAGGTGAACCAGAAAATAATGGTTTACATAATCGTTATTTGCATACGCGTCTCAGGCGTGGGTTTATGCTGACAGGCTTAAAGGGTATATTTGTTTGAGCAGGATCGCTATCTTTCCAATGACATTAGTTTCAAATTGCGTTTACATAGACAAAAAGATGAATATATATTAATAGCTGCAAATACTACCTTTAAGTTAGCAGTCAAAAATGCGTTTTTAACCATTCACAAAGCGAGGGTTAGTCCAGGTATTCAGCTAGGACATACAGATGCATTGATGAAAACTCCTGCCAAGTTTCCTATTACTAGAAAAGAATGTAAAATTTTGGCCATTCCAGCAGGATGTCAATCTTTTGTGAAAGATAATATCTTTTTAGGTCAATTACCAAAACGTATTGTCATTGGACTGGTTCATAATGAATCCTTTGCTGGAACAGCATTGAGAAATCCATACAATTTCGAACATTTTGATCTGAACTACATGAAACCTTACACTGATGATGAACCAGTCCCATCCAAACCTCTCAAGCTTGACATACATCGGAACAAATATCTTGACGCTTTTGAAACTCTTAACAAATCTTTGATAAACTGAATGGTGAGAAAAGTTCCATCGTAAAACGGGAAGATTGGCCTAGATGTTATGCTTTATTTTCTTTCGACTTAACACCTGGTTATGATGGTGATGACCACTATCTCCTTATGAAACATGGGAATTTGTGGCTAGAGATGAATTTAGTTGGTGTCTTGCAAAATACAGTCAATGTCATAGTCTATGCTGAATTTGATAACATTATTGAAATAAGTGCAAATCGCAGCATTCAATTCGATTACCAGTCATGAACACGAAGCACATCGATGCCACATTGGCCCATGATTTGATGACATAAGACTTGTTCTAAGGCGTGTTTTCCATGGACCAGTTACCATCTTTACAACGCGGTGCCTATGTCATCAACACAGACGATCATGATGAACCAGGAGAGCATTGGGTGGCAGTGTATTTTGACAAAGACCCTTCAGAATATTTTGACTCTTATGGACTTTTACCTATAGATAATCGTTTCGAAAAGTTTTTAAATAAGGACTTTATGTATAATTCTATACCATTACAAACACCGATATCATCTAGATGTGTTTTTTGTGAATATTATATATTGCATAGAGCCAGAGATCAGAGTATGCTTGGTTTTGTAGATGTATTGAAAAGAAGTGATGGTGATTTTGTTGTAAAGGATTTTGTATATAGACATTATAAACCATTGTTTTATTAATGTTGTTTGTATTAGTGTAGCTGCTTTGGTAATTGTTTTATTAATGTTGTATATAGATGTTAGTTAAGCTGTTAGTTAAGATGTTAGCTAAGCTGTTAGTTAAGCTGTGGTAATTGTTAATTGTTAATTTTCATTTTTATTATAATAAAAACAAGTTTTATACAACTTTCTTTTTATTGTCTTATACATTATTTACATGTCAAACAATTATTTTACAAACTTTTTTACAAACACATTCAATACGTGTCAAACAATTATTTTACAAACTTTTTTTACAAATGCATTCAATACATTGATAAATGAAGCCATTCATTACGATCTAAATTAATATATGTATCATAGACATTATTTACATTATACTGCATTTGTAAATCCTATTAAAACTCACATAACTCACATTACCAAACTCACATTAATAATTTTAACAGTTCCATCTTCAGACAGTTTCAGTTCATATCCATCTTCATTCATGTCCATCACCATAACCTACATATGATCGGTCAGCTCAATGGACTTGGTACCCCGCATGAGTTGTACTCTTTCCTCTTTGAATTCAAGCTTCAGGTTCTTCCCAATCCAGTGCTTATCCAATCACTAACACTTCAACATTACTTTCAAGTTTACTTTTAAAGTTTTTAAAGTCTTTCCATACTTCAGGTTTAGACCGATAAGCATAATTTATCATCACTTCATTCAAGTCATTTACAGCGAAGTAAGCACCACCGTTAAACACTAATGCATTCATAATGACATTACACTTTTATGAGGTGTCTTCTTGTCTTCTAAGCCTTTTATCCACTTCTTTCACCTGTAGGACTTTACATATGATAATGTATGACTTCACATATGCTCTCCTAGGCGATCCGCATGGAAATTCAGTGTGAAGACAGGAGTTTGTACACACAAAACAAATGCTAAGAGTGATTTTTATGGGTATTTTTTAACTTAAAAGGGTAAGTAAGACACGCAGAAATACACAAAAATTTAACATTTTTCATTTAACTTGTTGAACAAAGTACCCATTCTAATGGTATATTTTTGTGTTTTATTTCAATATGAAAGGAATTCAAAAAGGTTTATTTTGAAGCCGGTTGTATTTCTGAAAATATCACTCAGTGCTCTTACTGTGTTTGGGAAACTGCTTATAAACAAAAACAGCTCGCTCTCTGCTCTGCAAACTAAATTTCCACAAAATCCACGATTTGCAAAGCCGTGATATAACAGAATGCATGCAAGAGTGGGAAGTACTTTACTGACACACTAAACGTGAGCATGAATTTGTTTGGACTCTGTAACTTTTTTTAGAGATTTAGCAAACAGAACGACATATTCCTTGTCGCCTAGGTTTTTTATCAAGCACTCAGTAAAATAGGGCACGAAGCCGAAATTGCCCAAATAGGAGGTTTTCTTTCTGCCGCAAAAATTGATTTACAACAGGTGGTTTGGGACGCTAAAACGCAAAAACTCACTAATGCCATCATTGGCCTTTAAATGCAAGTGCATTTCAATTGTTCTCAATGCCCAACCTATTTCCGCTACCAAAACATCTTCTTGTAATACAAAGTTACCAATGCTCGATGAGCATACATTTGAAGCCGATGGCTGTTGCGATGTTGTAGGAGTGGAAGGCGAGACGGTCATATAAAATTCCAGGACTTTCCAGGACCGTGTCAGCCATGCATACCCTAACTTTTTAAAAGTACCAAAGACCCCCTCAATGTAAATGATCTTTTCAAGTAACGTGTTCTCATACATATAAGCTTTATATTTCAGGTTTATAATTTGATTTAGCACATACACCGAGCAGTTTTTCGGAAATATAAAGAAGGAGATTTCATATGTCTGCTGACCCGTTACTTCAAACTGAAATATTCATGCGCAGTCAGAACGATTGTACGCGGTCCTGAATGAAATATAAGAGTCCTAACATGTATTATTTTTTCTCTTTCACTGTTACATATACTGATATATATAAATGATATATGCTGAAGTATGACAAACTTCCTTGCAAAATTCCTGCACTTTTTTATGTTGAAGGATATGCATATATAACATATATATGTTACAGGGAATCTGTGTAATTAGGGGTTTCATGAAATCCCTAGGGGATTCGTGTAATGAATGTGTTTACAAGAATTATAAGCGTTTCTTTAGACATGGCCTTCTCCTATGTACACATGTGCTTTCGGATACAGTTATCATAGCAACCAGTCCCTGCAAAACATACGATGTAAAAATACAGCCAAGTAGCACCGTGTGTTTGCAGTGCCGTAGCAAAACAAGAAGCCTCAATTCGGATAAGAAAATTTAAAAGCATAAAAAGATTTAAAATGTCTCTCTCGAAAATAGTAAATTCACTTGAAACCATGACATCGCCCTTGGTGAATTGTGCCGTAGTTGCGGAAATAGAATGATGTCAAAAGTAGAGAGCAGGGAGACCAGTGAAATTAGGAGCAAATAATGTGAATGATATAAGAAGCATTTTTCACGTTGGTGTTTCGTGTGCTGAAAAAGGCGTCCGTGCTGCAAATATGTACTCAAAATGCTATGCCAAAATGATGCGAAATAAATCAAAGGTTAAGTCTAAACGTGATAACTTTGGTTTGGTGACCTGCTGTTTTTCTGTTCATCCATTTATATTTGCAAAAATTCTCACGGACATCTCACGTAATGTCTCTCAAAATGTGGCCACTAATTTTGGAATGCTCCTGGCATAAGGCAGAATGTCCTCTGCTACGGAAACTAATAAAAATATTAAAGTAAAAAAAAGAAATCGGGATGAACAGCAAAAATATGGCTCCACAACCTTGTAGGCTAGTACGTAGCTCACCTCGTATGGCTTATAATGTTTTTTTGTTTCTTTACACTTAATGGAGATTTCCATGCGATTCCAAGATTTATGACTTGCGAGGACAACCATTTTGAAAGAATAATCTTCAATTTCATTTTTTTTCTTTCATTTTGTGTGTTATTTACTACTTAAGCAGTTTAGTGGAAATAAAGAAAAAAAAAAGAAATATACAAAGTAATATATATATATATATATATATATATATATATATATATATATATATATATATATATATATATATATATATATATATATATATATATATATATATATATATATATATATATATATATATATATATATATATATATAAAGAAAGATACAGTTTAGTTATTAAGAATAGATCAGTAATTTAAGTTGCATTGGATGTGTTGCTGCTGTTTTGCTTGGTTATTTTGCCAAGAAGTATGGCGCATTCTACTCGAGGGATACAGGACAACGCCTGCTGCCACTATGAGGGATTGAGCCCACAATGCTCCGCCTGCCTGGAGAAGAAAGATGAAGAATACCATACAGCAGCGGCCGATTGCATGTTTAAGGGCATGAGAGAGTGAGTATTGTTGAGGTTCATGCCTGCAAAAGCAAATAAAAACCAGGAATGTATTTATGTACAGCAACAAAATGGGCAGTTAAACAAAAAAAGTTCCTCTCAAAAAGAAAAGGTACATAAAAATTCGTCAACCAATGAAAAATACTTATATGTCTACTTTTGGAAAAAATTATGTTGCACGTACTAATGTTATGTTTCAACATTGCCAAGGTGGATAATAGGTGGATAGTTGCCCAGTTGCTGAGGTTGACCAACTTGCGCCCTCACTACAGAGCTGACGGCAGCGCCTCTGAGGAATATGCTGTGACCGTGGACGAGTCGAAGAAAATAGTACGTGAACGTGTTACGCAGATAGACTATAGAGTGTACTTGTTAAGAAATATTTTGGTGATTTGTAACAGACTTTCATTGAAGTAATATAAATTTTATGCAGATCTGAAAAGAAGACAAAACGAAAAAATGCAACGTTTAAAAAAATAACGTTGTCATTGGTTACTTTTAAGTGAATGCTATTAAATTTGTGTGTTTCAGGTGAAATTGTTGGCACCAAAAGTACGCGACATTGTACAAGAAGATGCAAACTTCATGTCAACAAACCATAAACAAGCCTCTTCGGATACTGCATTTCTGGCGCACGAGATTGAAAAGGGTATGTGCATGATACATATACATATACTGGCAATTACCTCGAAAGGAAAATGACAAGTCATCAGTGAAACTGATTAATGTCCCCCACCACAATAACGCTCGATGGACAGGAAATTTTAGAATGACCAAATCCCCCGCATGCTTGCAATTCAACTATTTTAAAAGTTTAAAGGAACAAACAAATCTCGCTATAAAACATTCTAGGAAATGTTTCATTTGTTTAACTAAATTCATGTAGGCTTGAGTGTGTTAACAAACTTATTCCAGTATGCAAGGGTTGTGAAAATTTCTAAGTTTAGCTGGGCCAATGTCCGATAGGGCTCATTTACAATACAGACCTTTGCTGGTTCCAATACTTCCTATCTGTAAAAGATTTCAACATTCGATCCAGAAATGTAGGCTTGAGTGTGTTAGCAAACTCATTCAACTGAGTAAGGCTTGGAAAAATGTGTGAAGTTCAACTGAGCCAAGGTCCTTAGGCCGACGTAGCTCATTTACAACACTAATCCTTGTTCGTTCATGTACCCATATATAGAATATTTTAACAATCGGTTGAAAAATGTAGGCTTGAGTGTGTTAACAAAAAAAGTGTCGACAGACGGACGGACAGACAGACCCGTGAACCATAGTCCCCGGCAGAGGACTAAAAAAACTGTAAAAAGAAAAAAAGAAATAATGACAGAAAAAATGTATAAAATGAAGAGTTATTTATGACATAGTTAAAAAAATTGAGCGCAATTAAAATCTAGCGAGTTGATGAAAAGTTGTATATGAAGGCTAAGAAGTTATAAATAATGTTGAATTTATTTGTAGGAAAAGGAGATAGGTGTGATGAATGTCTGGGATGTATTTGGAACGCCCATTGGATGTGCACAACGTGTGGAATGCAGAGGTGCATCAAGTGCCCCGTCAAGCAAGGAGAAGAATTCGGCTCGAAGGCAAAAGGGGAGAAGAAAAAGGGAAAGAGAGGAAGGAAAAAGAAAGCAGTTGAAGAACCATCGACATCCAGTAATCGTGAACATGACATGCAAATTGCTGTGCTACACTGTGGCGTAGAGGATCTTTTGCAATTTCACGACGACCTTGTGAAAGTACCGAAACTATACAATATCGAATCGTACACCTTTAGTAGTCCAAAGTGGATGGATTTCGTTAGCCAGGGAAAATTAAAGGGTCAGTTTCTACGTAGCACACCATACGTTTCTAGAGGAGTGGTAAGATTTAGCAAGGAAGACAGAAACAGTGGTTTGTTTGAATTTCTCTTAGCCGAAGATGTACCATTTCTCATTAGCTGTGCAAACAAATTGAACGAAAAGTTTTGGCATCCAGATCGTCTCGCAGAATGTTTCCGAAATGCGAAGGGAGACGTGCAAGTAACAAAAACGGGCCTCACCTCACCTGTCGAACTTAGACATTACTTCAGAGATCTATCTGGCAGCGAAACGTATCATTCACCACTTTTCAAGCTATCAGATTACCCAGAGGACAGAGACGCAATGCATGCTATTGGCCACGATATAGTACAGGAGATGAACAACACGATGCCTTTCAAGAGATATCTGCTGCCGACAGGGACGCTTAACCTCGTTTCATATATACTCAACAAAAAAAGAAACGCAACTTTTTCAAATGGCTGTTGTATTGTCAATACTGGACAGATAACAACAAAATTTTAGGTATAGACTCAGAATCAATAGATAATTTCATTTCTCTAAAAATTCAAAGCTACATTCTTATCGTTACGCTGTAATGATTACGTAAACTGAAGGTATCCGAAAAGCAGTTCACAAGCCTAATATCTCGTGTGTCCTAATAGGGTTGAATAGGGTGTGACAAGCGGATCTGTCGGTCCTGGTCTGGGGTCGTTGACCGTAGCCTGCCCGTTCTAGGACGATCGGATGTGGACTCTGTTGTATCTAATCTTATTCTCAGGCGAGTAACCGTCGATTTGTGGATGCCAAACGCCCGCGCCACATCAGTTGCCGTTTTTCCACTTTCCAGCATGCTGATCGCACGCTCTCGCTGAATTGCGGTTAACCGTGCCATCGGTTAGGATCGTTCCAGAAACTTCAAATTTTGTACAACGTGCACTCTTTTCTTAAGGGTTGAGACTATGAAAAAATAATTCAATAAGTCTCAGCGGTTATTTCACAATGTGCTAGACTACCAGTTTAGGTCACATGACTGCTCGCTCCAGTTGTAAGATAGAGCGGGGAATGATTTTGACACATTGTTTGGACAATCATTTTCCAAGTAATAGAATGTACAAGAAAAATTAAATATACTAATAGAAAAAAATTAACCCCCTCTATAGGTGTTGCGTTTCTTTTTTTGTTGAGTATATTCATTCCGCTACATGTGTACCAGAGGTGGCTTCAAAGATTTTCTCCGCAAAGAGATGCACCGACTGCACAAGAGCCACCGTCATTCATACAGACCTAGGGGATGCACTTAACATCGCGACTTTTGCACCGACAGTACCGACAGACAAGGAAGTGGAGGAGATTCAGAAAACAGTCGGGCTCGATGTTGAAATAAGAGAGAAACCCAGTTCACTGTGAACCATATTTCATAGGGATGCGTACGACAAACTGAAGACATATTTGCAGGGATCGAAACCACACTCACAGGAAACTATACAAGAGAAGACTAGCACAATGACACCTCCGCAAGTACAGCAGATGACAGAAGAAACTGGAGCGGAGGCTGTGAGATTCGTACAACACCAGGGCGAGATGGGCATAGTTCCATCTGGATGCGTGCATCAAGTAAGATAGAAGTTAATAATAATAATAATATTAAAAATAAAATATAATAAAAATTAATAATTGTAATGTTAATAACAATAATAAGAAAAACAATAATAATAAATATAATAATAAACATAATAATAATTATAGTCTTAATGCAAATAATACTCCAAAAAAATGTGTAGGCATAAAATCAAGGAACCAGTTATAGTGTAAATTATAATGGCAAATTAATTCACAGGTTTTGAGTCTGACAAACACGATCAAGATAGGAATGGATTTTTAATGCGCTGCCAACGTAAGCGAGAGCTTAGAGAACTGTGAAAGAATACGACCAATACCAAACAGGGAAGATTATATGAGGACAAAGAGTCTAGCATTCCATGCCATGCTGCGGGCAATTAGAACACTCTACGCCTCAGCTGAAATCATCAAAGAGGTACAAAAATATTGCAGGGTTTAAGGGGAAAAACGTAAAGAATTACATTGCTGCCAGAATTTATGGATCGGTAATTTCAGCAATAGAAAAAAGCGTTGTTCCTTGGCATAACTAGGGTATAATAATTATTGAAAAGTAGGTAGTCTTAGCTTCAAAGGAAAACATGGAGAGGCGCAACCAGATAAGGACGTAAACGAAAGAGAAAAATACAGCTAAATTTTGTGCCTGCAGTGCATACAAGCCTTGATTTAGTGAAATGTTGAACGCTTATTGTGTGCTTTCAGAAAACACAAGAAGCCGAGGCCCATAAGGAAGAAGCCCAGAAAAGAAAAAGGAAGCCGAGAAGCACAAACGTGAAGCCGAGAAAAAGCAACGGGAACTTGAGGAACAAAAGCGAGAAGCCGAAGAGAATAAGCATAAGGCGGAGAGACTGGAAGAGGAATCCAACAGACTGAGAGATGAGAATGAGGCGCTATTAGCACAGTAGGCAGCGATGAGATTGGAATTGAAAGAAGTAAAAAGGTGTGTGTAATCAAAGGATATGTAGCAATTTTGATATTGAACGACTCATTTTTAAACGCCATTTAAAAAGGAATGCAGATAAAAAAAAACAAAAAAAGAGTAAACAGGTGTGTGCGCTGAAAGGATACGGACCAACTTAAATATTTTACGACTCTTTGTTATAGGCAATGTAAACAGCAACGTAAATGATTAAGACAAAGAGTATATATAATACAATACATATTTAAATATATACTGTACTTTCAGTAAGCAGTCTACATCACAGCAAGAGCCCAAACCACCCACTTCAACTTCAGAACAAAGACAATTTGTCGTACCATCAGAGTCCTATCGCCATGATTCCGACGACTTTGAGCAACCGCAGCCCACATCACAGCAACGAACATATTAGAAGCCACCAAGAGAAGAAACTAAACCTACAGCTAGTGCCACAAAGAGGATGGACGTATTCACATGTTCATCTTTTAAGCGGACTTTCATGGATAACGATACATTACAGCAACATAAGGGGGAACACAGAAAAGAGTTTACGTGCGGATTTTGTGACAAGAAATATCTTTCGCGATGGAATTTGAAAGACCATGTGCAGAAGGTACATTCTTTACCCGGCATTCCAGAACCTACTCGTCTACTGTACCTTGTCCGCACTGTACATTTAAATTTAACGCAAAAACTGATTACGACACGCACTTGCTTATGCAACATCACACCACATTTAAAGCCGAACGTCATTGACAGAAAAAAGGTCACTATCAACAAAATGAAACTGTGCCATCTACAAAATTGCACACTTCACGTTTTACACTGTGCCATGTAGTCAACAAAACTGTATATACGAATTTTTGCACTGTGCCACCATGTCCACCTACGTGCAATCTCTAGCCCTTGCCCGGCAGGCCGGTGCACCAGTCGACTCCATGCCGTGCCCCGCCCTAGTGTGGTTTTCCTGAGTGACAGTGACATTGCCTGTGTTCTCTCACCTTTTTTGTATATATGCATATATATGTTGGAGTGTGTGATTGAGAGAATATGTGGGCTAGTGAATGGGTGATTGAGTGAGTGCATGAGTGAGTGACAGTGAATGACGAAATGAGTGATAGGAGTGAGAAAGAGTGGGTAAATGATTATATATAATATATATATGTGTATGTGTGTCTTTTAGCCCTAAGCCAATATTGACTGAAGGCTATTGCTATCGGTCTGTCGGTCCGTCTGTCTGTCCGTAAGCTTTTTTTGTCCGGGCGATATCTCAAAAACTATTTATCGGAGCTTCACGAAACCTTACAGAAAGTATATATAGTGTAGATGTGCAACAGGGGGTCAATTTATCCCGTATCAGCCGTCTGTCCGTCCGTCGCACTTAAACCTTTTTCTTGTCTGGGCGATATCTCAAAAGCTATTTATTGGATCTTCACCAAACCTTACAGGCGGGAAGTAGATATAGTGCAGAGGTGCACTGTTGGATTCAATTTGTCCCGTGTCCGTTCGTCTGTCCACCCGTCGCACTTTAAACTTTTCTTGTCCGGGCGATATCTCAAAATTTATCCGTCGGATCTTAACGAAACCCAACAGGAAGAAAGCATATATAGTGTAGGTGTGCAAGGATCCGTCCGTCGATCCATCCGTTGCACCTTGTATATTGTTTTTGTCCGGGCGGTATTTAAAAAGAGTAACTACACCACAGTGATGTAACTGCTATTGGCTGAGGGCTCTGCATCAGCGATGTTTATTTAAGCTTTACCTTGTTATACTTTTGTTATGTGGACATTTTAGACATTGTTATTTTTTCGTTGGATCAATTTTTCTACGCTGTAATTTTCTTGTTATCCCCCGCCGTTCTGACGGAGGCAGGGGATACAGAAACGCAGTGTCCCTCCGTCCGTCAGTCGCCAGTTTTGTTTCCAGAAGATATTTCTTAAATGAATCAGCGGGTCTAGTTCATATTTGGTATGCCTAACAACCAAGATATCTAGCTGTGCTCTTTGAGGGTTTTGGTCAGTTCGAAGCCCATCTGGATCTGTATTTGGACTTAGAATCCCAAAATTCGGATCTCAATGTGTACTTTGGTTTCCAGACGATATCTCCGAAACTAGTGAGCGAATCCGGTTCATATTTGACATGTATAACAACCAAGACATAAGATGTGCCTTTTGGGGGTTTTGATAGGATGGAAGCCCATCTGGATCTGTATTTGGACTTAGAATCCCATAATCTGGATCTCAATGTGTACTTTGTATTCTAGGCGATAACTCTAAAATATTTGCCGGATTCGGTTCTCATTTTGTATGCATAACAACAATATAATGTTGTTGTTTTATCTACTTAGTTTAAGTGCGAGGTACAGCACCCGCCTTACCATTTACATCCACGGCAGTGGATATAGCAATTACTGATTGCTGTTGTGTTTATGATGCATTTTATGTATGTTCGATTTCCTGTACAAAACATATAGAAAAATTTTTAAAACAATAAATAAAAAACCATACAGCATATACAGTAACATCTCCTTTAGGGGATAGAGATGTTACCTAACGCAGTGTTGCCACAACATCCTTTTTAGGGATTATCCTTTTTTCAATCCCGATTTTATTCTTATTTATCCTTATATACTTTTTTATACTTTTAAAATTTTCATCCTTTTTTCGTACCTTTTTAACTTTTCATCCCTTTTTTATTTTGATACTTTTTTCATTTTTTCGTTTAAAATATTTTTTTCTAATTCAGCTAGAATTTTTGCTCGCCCTATTCATTGCAAATTTTGAGTTGCATGTCCCATAGGACCATCGTTAAAGTGCGTACGCACATTTGTTTTAAATATCAGACACCTGTATTTCTTTGCACTAAATTGTGAGGTATCGTTCAATTTGACTTAAAAGTTCGCATATAACTACCACCACCCCCTCCCTCACCACTTGCCCGGTACATATGTAATTTATGGATGATCCTATATGTTATTGTATGTTTTGATTACTTTTAGGGTGTATTTTTAGTTTTAAAATTTTCAGCAAAATATGAATTATCCTTTTTTCATACTTTGCCCCCCAAATTTATCCTTTTTATCCTTTTTTCTTGATGATTCCGTGGCAATACTGCTAACGGAGATGTTACTGTATATCCACGATGATGAAAGGGATACGAAGTATTTGAAAACTTTGAAAAAGATTTCAAGAGAAATCAAAACCTTGGCCGCTAGTGCTTGTGTCCAATGCTTTACTTAAAGCGACTCCTGAGTGGATATGCTGTAATTTTGTTTACACATTTTTGGAATTGTTTGTACTCCCTTTTGAAAATATATATTTGTAATTAATGCATGCTTATAAGTTCTATTATGTATTTTTTCAAAACAATTGTACATTGCTGGAATATGGATGTTGTTTCTGCTAAATGAAATATATGCATTCTTGGACGTTTGCTTTTACTTGTGTCTGCACTCTTTTGCAAAAGTAGTTCCAACTAAAAATACCACAATGGGGTTCATGTGGGATGTCCCCTGGGGAATACACGTCGGACTTCCAACGCAGCGCCTACACATGGGAAACATCGAGGGATGTACATGGGTTTTCCCACGTGTATCCCATACATATTTAAAGGAGGAAAACGAAAACCCACCGTGGGATTTTCCATGTAACAAATGCGTGGGATACACATGGGTCAAAAAGCATCGGATACAACTGGTTCTTCCCAAGTATATCCGACGTCTCAATAGCGTATTTCGGATATGCGTGGGAAATACCATGTCCCATGCCTTCCCACGGTTCCCACGCGAATCTCACGTTCAGTCGACGTCGGCAAAACGTGGGCAAAATTTTGTGCTATGGGGGCAATCTGTCGGTTTTCGAAGTCAAGGACTATTTGACGAATGAGCTGCGAAGAGTCGGCGTACTGGCGGCGTGGTGGCTCGGGCAATTGGTAATCCATAATTTGAACAGGTCCTACCGATGTACACGCAAAAACCAACGACTCTGGAATTGATTCGTTTTTTGCTGGCCTTGAGGTGGCCAACTTAAAGTTCATTGGTTTGGATAAGGCTTACTACCAATAAGAGAGTGTAACTGAGATAATAGTAAAGGTTTTTAATTATTATTTGGCAGAGAGCATGAATGAAAATAGTAAATAGGGGGACCAAATGTGCATCATATATAATAATCAATGATATATAACCCAAAAATACAACTTTGGGGGTCCATAGTTTGGCCTCCCTCCTATTTTAGTGTTTTTTAGTGTTTTTTAACATATACAAAAGGTCTCCCTATGTTGGTATATTCTGTATGCATATATTGTCAAATGTGTGTATATATTATCAACTTTTTTAGTGTCATTGTAGGCTCAACTCCTGCAGGATGCACGCATAGCCATTTTATGCGGAGTTACTGCGCTCTCCGGTGGTGGCACATCCCACCAATACCCCTCAGTCCTCATTAAAACCAGTAAACGTCTCTTTTTTGTTACTTTTGAGCCGCTCGATTGCTTTCGCAACATATGTTCTGGTATAAGCTATTGTTTCACTTTCAGCTCTCAAGTAGTTGTTTACTAAGGAAGCCCTGATCTGCCCACCATTGATCCGATGCATCCGCATAATCTTGTATAACTTCATATACCCTCGGAAAAGGCAGTGTGAATCCGAAAGTGCAAATTGGCTTATTACTCTGACAGTGGCTTCAACGTCTCTACATTTCTGAGCAACTAACTCAGGTCGCCAAAAGTCATCGTTTACATCCTTGTGGCATTAGACGATGAAAGGATATCCTTTATCAACATAGATAACAGTTTTTCTTCATTACCTTTATCAAGATTAAACTAACTTTTGTTAGCACTTTTTTTTTGGAAAGGGCCTCATAAGAAATTCATTCGCAGGCCAAAAATGCTCGTATGTACTTGTTATAGAACACTACATGTTGCAATATATATCATTTTTTGTTGTTTATTTCTGCATATAATATATATATATATATATATATATATATATATATATATATATATATATATATATATATATATATATATATATATTTATATATATATATAATATGTGAATATGTGAAGCTTAAAGAAATTCCCTGCAAAATTCCTGCACTATTTTTTATCGGAAGTATTTTTTTTATGAAATCGGTAATTTGGTCCCCAAAATTATTTGTTTTTTTTTCATTCAACGCTGATTGGTCGAGACGACTCACGCATATCCTTCAACATAATATAGCGCAGGTATTTTGCAGGGAACTTTGTCATACTTCAACATATATCATTTATATATATCTGAATATGTAACACTGAAAGAGAAAAAAATGATATGTAAGGACTCTTACATTTCATTCAGGACCGCGTACAAGCGTTCTGATTGCGCATGAATATTTCAATGCAAGGCTGAAAGAGAAAAGAGAAAAAAATGACATGTAAGAACTCTTACATTTCATTCAGGACCGCGTACAAGCGTTCTGATTGCGCATGAATATTTCAATGCAAGGCTCAGCAGGTAAACAACCCTTTCTTTTGACAGGTCAAGGCCGTTGACGGGAAGGGAATAAACCTATATTTTTCTAGAATTGCAATCTCACTCAGTACAACAGGTGATAAATAATTATTCGTACGCTAAAGAAACATATTGTCCCATTTGATTTGCTATCTTTTATAAATGGCTATCTCAGTTGTGTAATGTGATAAGTGAAAATACCATATTATCGCTCACAACAAGACAGGCACTATTCAGGGACCAATGTGCAGCTAATGTGCAGCTAAAATCATCGAATGTGTACATTTCTACGGTTCAGACTAAAACCAGGAGGCGGAGGTCCCTCAGTTCGCGGCGTATAGCTGGACTAGTTGGGTTTTGAAGCACTCGAGATTCGGAGCTGTAACGATGCCAGACGGAAGACTATTCGCAACTGGTACAGTAGCTGGGATAAGTTAATATCGATGTGCGGTGATATTTGACTGCGGAATCTCGAATTTCCTGTTATGCGATTTTCTGGTTGAA
The DNA here is from genome assembly GCA_949752745.1 of Protula sp. h YS-2021. Lineage (NCBI taxonomy): Eukaryota > Metazoa > Annelida > Polychaeta > Sabellida > Serpulidae > Protula > Protula sp. h YS-2021. The sequence goes on along the minus strand of OX457025.1, from coordinate 51,876,693 downwards.
CTGAATAGGTGAGGCTTGTGTTCAGGAGGGATCGTGATGAGGTTATTGTCCATTTTGTACATAAACGTCAGCCGGCTCATTTCCCGACGAATCTCCAGGCTTGGCCATGCTAGCTGTCTCAACATTTCTGTTGGGCTTTCGTACCGTACTAAACAACGATTTAGTGTGAAGCGGGCAGCGCGTCTTTGTACAGCTTCAAGGGTTTTAATATTGCCTGATGTGTATGGTGACCAGATGCTCGAACAATACTCCAGGATGGGCCGTACGAGAGAGAAGTATGCCTTTTCCTTCGCATGGGGTGAACAATGGCCGAGCTTTCGTCGCAACAATGATAGGATTCTATTAGCTTTAGTTTGTGGTGTTGCTTATGTGGTTATTCCACTTCATGTTGTCCTGAAGTTCAATGCCGAGATATGGGTTGCTGCCTACAACCAGTTTGTCTGATTTACGAGGGGTTTGATTTGTGGTACCCAACGTAAACCAATTCATAATTTAGAATTCTTTAGATGGATCTGTCGTTCCGACTGCAATTTTTTTGCAATCACAATTGAGAAAGGCAAATGCAGTGCCATGCTTAAATCATAATAGCAACTAGAATAAACCTGATCACACTGGGTGTTTCGAAAAAAAAATGCACAAGAATTTTGTATTTCGACTGTGAGGGAACCAGGTAAAAAATAAAAGAAATGATAGAAGAAATGAAGCAAAAACAGCTCATACTCGGAACATAAAAGAAATGGCGTCATATGATAAAATAGCAAATAATAAAGAAAATGAAAAGGCCAAATAAATGTTTTAGCCAGTACTTTTCGCTGTTTGCTACTGTGGGTTCGAATCCCACAGAGTACTTGCATAGCGATTTCTTATGCGATAAACTGACACTCTACGGTAGTAGCACAGCAAGAAAAGTATAAAACCAGAACATATTACCAGCAAAATGGTTAAAGATTCCTCACAGGATAGAAATTGTATCAACAGAATTGCTACATAAGTCCCAAGCTTGAAGTTAGCCTTTTTTCGAGTTTTAAGAGGTGATACATAAAAGTTGGTCAAATGTCCGTTTTTTCATTAAGGGGTTGGTCAAAAGACAATTGATCAAATTGTATGTACCCCTACTCCATGTGTTCTTTGCTTTTCTTGTCTGTCTTTCTCGGTCATTCGTAGTGTTACAGTTGTTGAACCTGATCAGCTGTTTTTTGTTTACCTTTCGATTGTATGGTGTTAAAGTTTCTGACCTCGATCAGCTGTTTTTATTTTATGTTGTTCTTTTTTGTTTACGTTATTTGATAATAAACCAGGCAACTGAGTTGACGTTTTGTTAATAAAGAAGTCCAGCAATTAGCGATCGTTGTTTCTCACTGATATTTTTATTAGTGACCCTCCTCTCAAATTCACAAAAGACGTACCGAATTCTTTCTGGCTCAACTTCAATATATATATATTCACTGTGCAAGGTTGCATATGCCTAGGGTAAATAGTTTTGGAGAACATGCGTGGAACAAAACAGTATCCAAAGTGTGACACATGGACGAATATACGGACGGACAGAGGCAATCCTATAGACCCCCCCGGGCTCGCCCGGTTGGAGTCTAAATATTATGAAACAGTAAACTATAAAAAATCTTCAGCGTCTTGAATTACTTGGGTTGTTCAGCAGTTCATTAAGATTACAAAAGATAAAATGATTAAAGCCAAAGGCGAGGACTATAAAACAAAACACTTGTATATCAGCACCATTTGGCATTAGTCTTTTTGTTTGCATTCTTGTCACTTGCCCCCTCACTGCCCCCTCCCCACCACCCTCAATCTCAGTTTCTGCTCTCAATTCTAGCCTTCCCTAATCCTGACGCATCCGGATCCACAGGCTGACAGACTCTCAAGGTAGAAGACGTCAGACAGAGCTGGGAGCCTTGCGACTGGCCGACGAAGAAGGTGAGCCTCCCCGTGCCATGTAACCATGACAACAAACACCGTAAGACATCACTAATGATACGCCAAAGGTTGTCACTCATAATCAGCGTCATTCGTTTGCCAGAGATTTTGGTCACACAAAATTTCCTTGAATTCTAGATAACTTACAGGACAGTTGTAGTAGAGGTGCGTCATCTTGTGAGTAACTTACCGGCCAGTTGTAGAAGAGGTGCGTCATCTTGTAAGTGACTTACCGTGTTACCCGTCCATCTCTCCGTGCATGGACGGCTGTTACTCACACCCTGGCAATCCGTTGCCTATGGTACTTGGTATACATATGACCTACCACAAGGGGTAGGTCCACGTTATTATTTTGAAATTGACCTAATTTCAGGGTCGTTTGTATTTTTCCTCGTTGGTCGCGTATTCCATACGTGGTTCCATTTCCATGTGCCTGGGGAGTTATTAGGATACGTTTATTTATAGATCTTAACTTTGTATTGCTGCAAATTTTATGATGAAAATTTTGAAAATGAGGTCCAAATCGCCGCTTCTCCTGCAACCTCCGAGAAAATTTGCCTAAATTCGATAAAAGAAAAAAATCGTCGGTTACGGAACCCGAAATTTATCTAAATTTTGCGAATCCAAAATATTACCTTAGTTTTTTAATTTTAAATTCTTAACCGTTCTTCTTTTAAAATTTGAATTCGCCTTATTAATGCCACAATTATCGATATTTTCAAATCATCATTACTTATATATATATCGTATACATATATACGATTTTCTGTACAAAGAACAAGCGCTTCCCGGTTGTGGCATGGTATGGTGGGAAAGCAGATACGGTTTTTACAGGTATTGAAAATTAAAATATTTTAGCTTTTCAACCAGAACCCTCAGAGAAGAGCGTTTTTTAATTACTTTCCAATGCACACTCATGCCTTCTGTAATTGTGCAACATATATGAAAAGATGATAAAACTTCACAACTTATGAAAGGAAAGGGAATACCACGCTGAATCTGGCATGTCTTGCTGCAAGATAAATTTTGTGCACGTTTATTTAAAACAAATATACATATAAACATATATACATATGAATCACACCTAAAACTACCTAATAAATAAACAAAAACTAAATTTTAAAAGTTTTGCGTTCTACATTCAAATATTTGTTGCTGCGGTACAACTTGAGAGAAGCTCACTGTTTTGCATGATTCGACCTTAACTATAGGTAGAGTAGCATTTATAAACAAGATTGTCCAGGGACATTGTGACCAGCCGAAATCTTGCCAATCAAGTATCAATAGCTTGTATGGTCGACAGGAGGGGGTGTTCATATTTTAAAAACCTGTAACGACAATTGAAATTCGTACAAAATTTCAAAGTAATCAGGAATTATGGAGAAATATTTTGAAAACTGGAAACTAAATTTTGTTAATGCCTCCAACCCCCCTCATTCAGCCAATTTCTGGTGGATCGCCGAAACAGTAACTTTTCAAGGGAGGACCGCCAAGAGAACAATCGTACAGAATTGAAAAGAAATCCTTACTCCGTTGAACGCAGACCTTCAGCGAACCAGTAGATCTGCCGAGAAAAAAAGTGTTATACACAGCAGTACGAACCGTCGAAGAGGTCGGCTTTGTAAGTAAAAATTTTATATTCTTTTGAGGATCAGAAGGAAAATATTATTATCTACCAAGAGAAGAGAATTTTTCTTGAACTGCCGTTTGTTTGGAAAATGTCTCCCGTTCCCATTTACCTTTTGTACATGATTTCACTTCAGTTTAAGAACCTGGGATTGTGCGACGCTATGGTGTCTCTGGAGTCGCTAGAAAACAGATGACCTCTGGGGAGATTTATCTGTCATGTACAAATACAAAGCGGATAGATATTTAAACGGTAGTTCCTCTTTTATTAGTGCTATTTCTTTGAAATCCCCAGTGGGTTTGCCTATTAAAAAGGTGTCATATCAGATCAAACTGATGTAGTGGTTGGCTCTTGGACAAAAACGCATGTCCCACGAGAATAAAAGAAAAGACATCACTATATTTATCTTTACTCTCCAACTTAAAAGCCGTAATGAAGCCGAAAATTTACAGAACACAGAATTTTGGGGTCAAGGACGCATGCACTACTGGAGGCCGGCCGCCTATTAACTGCGCTTGCGGGTCTTTTGTGCACAATACCCTTTTTCGCCGCACACTCATTGGAGATTCCGCGAAAATAGTACTCATAAAAGACAGAAACTAAATAATCATCCCCTTTGTTTTATGGAGTCAACTATGTGGCGGGTCGACAACGTGTCGAGTCGTGCATGCAGCGAATTGATCACATGTCACCCGCCAACACGTCGGATATCGACGCTACTGGGTGTGCAGTGTGCAGGGTAACTAATGGTTTATTTAATATTAGTCATTGTTTTTAATGATTACGTCTCATGCTGACATGTAATAAAGACTTTATATGAAAATAATTACTTTTATTACGTCGCTGTTTTTTGTTACTTAAAAAGAGCCAATCAGAGGCTTTTGCGCAAGCGTCAAGAGAACTAGTGACCCTCACACGAGATGCACCGCTTGTATTTGCCGTTAATAGAATAGAACTATGCACGCTGGACAATAGATGTAACTGGTGTATGCACCTTGATGGGTCACTGATCTCACTGAAAGAGAAACAGCTAGTGTTCGCGCCAAGGATAGCAGGCGTGCAAAGATCGACAACCTAAATCGATTTAACAACCTACGTCGCCCTTTGGCAGAGCGACAGTTGATAAATCAATCACTGATTTCTTAGCAAAGTCTAAGAAGCACTTAATTTAAGCGGTTGCTCTCGCCATAGTGTTATGTCATCCGATCCCATCAAGTGGACATAAAAGAACAGGTATTGTGCGGTTAATTTCTATCCATAGCCGTTACAGCAAAAAAAAGTAGCTCACTGGTTGCGATGTAGGCATCCATTAGTTTTTGGGAAACCCGCCAGACAAGCAATAGACGTTAAATAAAGAATTTAAAAATTAGACAAAAACAATGGAAAAGGTATCTGCAGTCACCTGGGTGGGGGGGGGGGGGGTTACGCATCCTTTGTATCAAAAGCAGTTGCCGAAGAGTCACAGACTAATCATAACCTTTATATAACCCTTACATCCGGAGTTTTTCAAAATGAGCACTTCATACCTCATCAAATACACACTAGATGGATCGGTGTATTTTTCAGATACTTACCTTCATATTTGAGTCGACAGCACTGTTTGTGTTCATGGAAGTCATGAATGTAATCAAGCGCTGGGGAATCATGTCGGGTTGCTTATATCCCAATATCTCGACGACTGGCTAATGTTATAAAGACTGTTCTGTTTCAGTAGATCGCGCTACTCAGACAGTGCTTCACTCTCAACCTTTTAATCAGTTTCAAGAAGTCGAATTAATCATGATTCAGCAGAGACAGTTTCTCGAAGACTTTGTCCAGGACAGAGCTTTTTACACTCAATCACTGATTCAGCAATTATCCAACCTGATTATTCTTGTAGCTTCTAGCAGTTTCGATGGGGCTGAACTACATGCAAAGTTTATTGGAGAATGTTAATGAGATTCAAAAGCAGATGCAGAGGACTATGACTTTGATTCTGTGGTCTACTTTGCCCGCACTGATTTAGGAATGTACTATAGCCTGGTGAATTATTTAACGGATTGCTGTTAAGAAGAAACTCAAAGTATATCAAGTCAACAGTGATCCAAGTACAAAAGTTCTACACAGCGTTTTTCAAAGGTAACATAAAAACCTTTTAACAATTTTTAAACTTGGTCATTTGAACGTTGAAGAGTAAACAGCTACAATGTTTTTCTTGCTAGTCATTTTAATCTCATGTAAGTTGTTTCAAAGTGAACAAAGGAATAAAGCAACAGAACAGGTGGCATAAATTTTGAATGAAGCAATATATGAACATGCTTTGAAATTTAAGTGATACATGTTCTAGCCGTTATATTATTTAAAGAAATAAAAGTGACACATGTCAGCAACTGAAGCATCTCAACTTTTTCTTTGCACATGCACAGAGACATTGAATGGTGTCTTTAAAGTGAACTACACTGACTTTGTGTTTTAAAGGTTTTTATTTTGAATTCAACTAAATATGCGCAAACACCGGGAAACTGCATCGACCCAGTAGTTTTGAAGTTGTCATGTCAGGTACGGAAGCATCTTTATAATTGAAGTTGTAGTAGCGGACACTTGGTAGCACAAACTATTGATGTTTGCGAACAATAGCTGAATATTCTTGTATCACGTTTTCGTCGTCTTGTAATGCAACCTGCACATCAACACTTTGCTAAAATCCATAAAAGCTAATGTAGATGGGTTTATTGAGTAAAATTTCCAGTTTTCTCAGTTGAACTTTGTTAAATCCCAAATTGTTGGTCCAGAACCCTTATTATACTTGAAGTGAATATAAACATTTGTAAAAATGTTTGAAGAATATTTAGGTTTATACCCATGTTCAATCTATAAAGGTTGTAATGCACAGCATAATTCTTTAGCTGCTACTTTTTAATGATGATTTCAGTTTCTCTGCATCGCTAAAAATATTGATTAAATTATTAAGATTTGTATATTAATAAAAAGTTTGTTTTGTGAATGATTGGTTTCATTTTGAGTTAAAATGGCAAAGTGAGAAGATTTCTTAACCAATACTTACTTTAAACCTGGAATTCCTGGAGCATTTACAAGGTCTAATAAGTTATATAAAATACTGAAACAAGACAAAAAATTCGTGATATATTCCGAAATGAAAAATTGGTTGCAAGATCAAAGCGCCTTTAGTTTCTTCAACCAGTAAAATACAATTTAAAGAACAACGCTTGATTACCCGTGGTATTGATGACTTGTGGGATGTGGTAGATGTGACCAACATTGCAGAACTTAATGAAGATAATCACTTTCTACTGATCGTCATTGATGTCTTTTACAAACACTTGTGGGTACAACGTGTTCCAAACAAACTCATACGAGTGTCATTCAAACCTTCCAAATGATTTTTCCAGAAATGGCAAGAAGACCTAAAACATTGAATTAGACAATGGAACAGAATTTAATAACAGACGGATAAAGCTATTTCTAAGAAAATAAGGCATTCGTGCATATACTACCAAGAATGAGACGAAATCCAACTTTGTTGAAAGGGTTATACGTACTCTCAAAGGAATGATGTAGCGCTATTTTCTACATCAGCAATGTTTATTGACAAATTGAAATCAACGAAAAAGTCAAGTTAAAACTGGTTAACATCTTCGCATGAAATATGTATTTTAAACGGATTACCATATGAAGTGAACACAAGAAGTGTTCATTGTCAAGTATCGTTGTAAGAAGCATAGAACACACTTGTATCGTGTCAAAGACATTTTAGACAAAAATGATTATTTCTATGAAGAAGAATTACAGGCTGTTGCAAAAGACGGTGTATAAAATTGAAAAAGTCTTGAAGACCAGAAAAAGACGAGGTGCGAAAGAATTATTTGTCAAGTGGTTAGGCTGGCCAAAGCAGTTTAATAGTTTTGGTAAAGAAATCTGATTTTCAAGCGCCATGAAGCATCTGTTGGTTTATGGACCAACAGGCAGTGAAAAAATGTCTCTTGTGAAAGCACTCATTGATCAAAAGCCATTGAACCATCTTATAAAAACATTTTATGGCTCTGTGCTGCGGGTCAACTTTTGGTCAAATTTATGAAAGGAGTGACATTTCATAAAGACATTCCAGAGGACATTGAAGAGCGTTTCAATCCGAAACAGAATAACTTATTCGTTGTTGTTGATCTCATTATCAAATTTCATAGTGATGAACGCGTGATCAGAATATACATATAGTGTTGCAAGTCGTCATAAAAATCTGAGCATTGTTTTCACAATCTGTTTCACCATGGAAAGGAAATGCGTAATATTAGTTTAAATACGCATTACAATATTTTCCTTAAAATCCAAGAGACAGTCAACAGATTAGCACATTTACGCGACAAATGTATTCAGGGAAACCTCAGTTTCTCATTGAGACATATCAAGATGCTATAAGCAAACCCCATAATTTTTTATTCATTGATTTAAAACCAAAGACAGAAGATCAGTTACATTTTCGCACAGAAATTCTACCAAGAGCTACACATTGCGTCTATGTTGATAAAATAGTGTGTGAAGAATTATAATAGTGTGGTATTGAACGTCAAGATGCCTATACGAATTCAAGCGAGTCAACCTTTTCTTCATTTATTAGCACGTAGCAGTGCTGAAAGACGTAAATCCTTGTTAAAGCAAGCAACAAAAGAATCATTTGTTTGAAACATGCTTGAATAAACTGCATGGGCACTTGCCACTGAAGCCACATATTATAAAAAATTAAAGCATGAAGAATAACAACTGGCTGATACGAAAATTTCCCTCAAACGTAAAAAGAAGTTTATAAACCAAAAAGGAGGGTTTGTTGGAATCTTTGCTGTAAATGCTTATGAAAGAAACATGCATTGAAATGGTACTGATTCTTGAATTATAATATAGAAGATTATTATTAAGTCAACCTTCAAATAATGGTATTAAAGGTAAAGTGAATAAACTTTTGAAATTGAAACGAAATCGTGAAACTGCTATAGAAATTTACCACTCTAGAGCCATTTCCAAGCCGTATATCATGCCAAAATGACATTCATTTTGACAGAACTTAAGAAACATGGTAAAAGTTGGAACGAAAAGCATGAACTTGTTCTGAAAAGCTGGAGATGTCATAGGAAATTCCAGTATCATTGATTTGGTGAAAAAGCCTTGATTGCTGTAAAAAGAAAATAACGTCAAGTGCTCACTGGGTTGGAAACAGTTTATTCAAGAAATGATTGATGCTAACATTCCAAAAACTGTCTTTAGCAAAAAGAAAACACTTGAAAATATTACAAACAAATAAAAGAGCGTCTGCAAAGGCGGTTTCCAGAAGGATGGAAAAATGTCTAAAGTTGCTTAAAGGGTTGTGTTGTTGTAAGGTAAGTGAATTTGTTTGTTAAATAAGGTTTATTAGTACTTAGTGTGAAGGAGATGTAGTAAAGGTACACAAGCATCCAATCCGTCAATGGGCATATGCGATTTAGTAATCATGGAGACTACAAGTTTCTACATAACTTTGCCAAGCAATGCTAGTATGGACTACTTTCCCAACAATAAGGTCCCTGACTTTAGCTGAAATTCAGTATTTACAAACATGGAGTACTATGAGAAAAGGATTGGATTATTCCATTCGCTATCGACAACAACCATCTCTAGATACTGTCTTTGGTCGACATGCAGCGAATGAAGAAGTGAACAATGCTATTACAGCTAAATATAATAGGCTAAACTTGAACAATCTATTCGGATAAAGTATGATAGAATAAGATGGCCAATTTTCTTTTTGCGAAATATGGCTTTGAAGTTTCCTTTTCTACAGGATTAGCTAAGATTTTAGGATTTACAACTAATGGTATACTGAAACGTGTAGAGCTGAGCATAAAGCAGACGTCAAACATAGTTTTTACACACTTTATGTGCACTGTAATCTTTATGAAGCTCAAGTCAAGAGATTATTATGTCCCTTTACTACGTTCTCTTGAAATCATAGGCAATGATGGGGAAGTTGCCATGAAATGTTACAGCGTTATGTACCTGTCAATATTCATATTTAACTTGATTGAAATCATTATTAAGGATGACACAGGAACAGACATGATCCATCTACATACTGCACCTATTTCCCTCAAGTCGGTGGAGATGTGGAAGGCGCGCGCATATAATATGGAGATGGCATTGATTCGTTCTTGGTAGAACTGGCTTGTGAAGCTATTCCACTCATTAAGACTGAAGCTGAAGTTGTTGCACCACATCTTAAGAACGCTGCAAAGAATGTGGCGAAAGACGTCACTGGACGTGTAGCTCAAAAAGTTGTTAATGTTATTGATAAACGAAATAAACCAAGAAAGTTGTCAGAAGGCGAAGGAGAGAGCAGCGGCATCAAAAGATAGATTTCGGAAATAAAAATTGTCACTTATACATAATCATTCTTGTGAATGCAGTCTTTCTCCATTGGAATGGTTTCACATACCACCAATGCAAACTACGGTAGAAAAGTCTTATAAAGGGGACTATCAACCACTCACTGCTATTAGAGGTGGTGTGCCAGTAGAATTCTACATTCTCGCTAGTACAAAAGGATATCTAGATTTAAAGAATAGCAGACTTCATGTCGTATGCAACATGGTCAAGTGAAACGGTACATCATGTGGTGCAGATGACCTTTAGGACCAATCAATGATGTATTTAATGCATCTATAAGGATATTGCTGGAGCCATGAATTCTCATTAGGTGAAAACTCCAAATCATGAAAAGTTTACAAATGGCTTCCATATAGGTGGTAATGGTAATGTTGCAGCTGAAGACGGAAATAATGACCTACGTCTCCGTTATTTGTACACTGGCCAGAACCATGAGGTCATGCTTACAGGTGGCTTAAGAATTGATCTGTTTGAACAAGATGGCTATCTTCGCAATGGCATGAGTATGAAATTGCGACTACGCAGGCAAAAAGACGAATCTTGTTGGTCTCTGAGAATTATACATATAAGATAGAAGTGAAAGATATGTTTCTGACTGTGTGCAAAGTGACAGCCAGTCCAGGGATTCGGTTAGGAAATACAGATGTAATGATGAAAATCCCTATTACCAGGAAACAATGTAAAATTTTAGCCATCTCTCAAGGATTTCAATCCTTTGAAAAAGACAACATCTTTTTGGGTCAATTAGGAATGGTTCATAATGAAGTATATTCTGGAACAGTGACATGAAATTCTTACAACTTTGATCATTTTAATATCAACTTCTTACAACTTTACAATGATGGTGAACCAGTACTATCATTGCTGAAGGAAAATATCTCTACAGTTTGAAACGCTTGTTTTGATAAAATGAATATTGAGATCATCTCCATCATGAAACGGGAAGATTAGCCCCTAGGACACGCATTAGTTTCTTTCGCCTAAACATCTGATCATAATGGTGATGATAATTACGCACTTATCAAGCATGGAAACCTGCGGTTGGAGACGTATTTTGGCAATGGCTTGCAAAATACAGCCTGTGTCATAGTCTATGCTGAATTTGATAACATAACTAAAATAAGTGCGAATCTCAGTATTTAGTTTGATTATTAGTCATGAACACGAAGCAGATAGAGGCCATATTGACGCATGACAAAAGACTTATTCTATGGAATTTTTCCCATGGATCAACAACCTGTCATCATCTCTTATGATCAAGATGAGTCGGTTGTTGTTTATTTCAACAAAGTAGTAGAATATTTTGACTCCTATGGACTTTACCTACAGATGAACGTTTAGAAGAATATTTAAATGGAGAATATCAGTATAATTCAGTAACATTGCAGCAGCCCATTTCTAATGCGTCTGGTTTCTATTGTGTGTTGCTTACTGCATAGAGCTCGAGATCATAGTATGTATGATTTTATCGATAGTGTCAAAGAGAAGTGATAGAGATTTTGTGGTTTAATACTTTGTTTACAGACATTGCAAACCTTTCTTCTATTAAATTATTAATAATAAAGTTATAATTTATTCAGTTTGTTTCATGTAACTTGTTTAATTTGTTGATAAGTTTGCTTAAAAACCGTTTAACATGCATGTTTAACATTTTTGTTAAATGTAATGTGGTTTAGTTTTTCAAGATTATTTTATCTCATTCAATGTAATGTAGTTAAGTTGAAAAAAAATTAAATGTAACTGGTTAAATTTTTTTCGCTAAATATATTTTTAGTTAACTGTTAATTGTTTAATTTATAGTAAAAGTTGTTCGAAAAAATAAGAGTTGAAAAAACTTCTTTTTCTTGTTTTATTCAACAAATCAAGATATTTATAATTGATTCAACAATAATTTAACAAATCAAAATATTTACAATTGATTCAACAGCAATTTAATAAATCAAGATATTTGCAATTGATTCAGCAACAGTTAAACAAATCAAGATATTTACAATTGATTCAGCAACAGTTTAACTAATCAAGATATTTACAATCGATTCAGCAACAATGTCAACAATCAAGATTTTTGCAATTGATTCAAGTACAATTTACATTTGATTCATTTTGCATTACGTAAATTTTAGCAATAACATAATGCAAACTTAATTGTAGAAATTCATGCATCATATTAGCTCACTCACAACAATTTAAATTGATGTAAGTATCACAAATGTTATCATCCTGTTTAAATGAAAACTGACATAACATTGATCTAATCCAATGACTTTAACATATACATTATTTGATAGTTTTTATCATAGTCCACATATAAGGCAAAAAGACAGTTCTCTTTGAACCATGTATCGATTGTACATGTTCACTTGATTCAAAACTAAGTTTCAAATTCTTTCCAAGTATCATAAACGAGGCTCCAATGTTCTTCGCTGAGCGTGATGAAGTCGTAACATTCGATAAGCTGTCATACTGTTGAAACTGTACACAGCGTTCAACACCACGTTCAATGACTTTCACACTAAGATCTTCTTACAATTGTAGATGAAATCCTGATATTGACAAAGATTCGAAATTATGCTTCACCACGGCTTGATCTTCAGGAGATAGGATACTGTAAGTTCCGTTATAACAGATCGTTGTTCATCCAAGTGATGCTGAGATAGTTATATGTTTGAAATCATGATGACAAATGGTCACTTTTATGCTGAAATTCCCTTTTTGGTAGGATGTAGCTTTCTAGTAGCTTTATCATTGATATATTCACGACAGTTGCTGTTGGTGCTTGGTGCTTGGCTACTTGGCTATTTTTCACCATGAATAGGCAAATCGTCCTGAGACATCTTTTTCTCTTTAAGAATTGCAAGCTTAACACTTCGCATCTTTGGCTGTGCAGTTCGCATCTTTCTAGATTCATTTGATATCTTAGGCAATTCAGCCTGTCTTTCAGATGTAACTTCAGAGGTAACTTTAGACATGTTCACTCTTTAACCGTCAGATATGTCATAGCACAAACTGTCACTGAAGAGTAGTCTGCCTGTAGATACTTCTTCTTCATATAATGGAACATGAGGGTCTTGCTGAGCCAATTCGACATCTCTCGTTTCCTCCTATTTTCATATTTTTGCCAAAAATGGAATTGTTCATCAGCTTATATAAGTCTCTCTCAGAAGGTTGTTTGTCAGTGTTCTCTTCTCTGTGTTCAAAGCAACGTATTTCGCGAGCCACTTGCTCTGTTGGAATATGAAAGCACGATGCACCTTTGTCACTTTCAGTTGAGGAGAGATGTATTGTTGTAAGTTTCGGTAATGTTCAAAGTACTTTCCCTTGTTGTGTTGATTAGGAATCGCGTTTTTAGTTGGTATAGCTTTAATTCCCACTACTTTCTCACCTTCTGACTGTCCTCGAACAATATACTGATTTGAACGCTTTTCTTTTCAGGAACCACTTGATAGTTATTATGTAGATCATGGATTTCATAAGGGTATTCGAGATCCTCTCTGAAATGTGTACTGTTTCAGTATCTTCACTGACTTTCATATAGTCTTGAGATTCTGGATCCTCCAACCATTGCTCATTTGGAGTGTTGATCGTGTAAGAGATGGAAGCGACAGAAATTCTTTGACGTATCGCCGCTGTATGATGGTTTTATAAACACACATTATAACACAACGAACTCGCGTTTATGACGTCACAAACGACTCAAGATTTTTTTAACATTTTTGCCAAGACGTCCAGAACATACACGTATGTTCTAGACCTGCGTCCAGAACAGACCCCCTTCCCTCACGCGGCAATGATAACAGTTTTTTCTATCATTTATACCAATGCGTACAGAACAGACATTTCCCCACTACTCTTTTGCAAATTCTTGAGTACCGCAAGAAGTCGAGAGGAAGGTAATCTTGGCCTTCTTGGGCGTGCCAAAAACATACGATAGGGTAATCTATGGGAAATACTAGCAGAATTGGGGTATGGAGAAAGTATTGGATCTGATTTAAAATATGAACACAAATATCACTGCAAAAGGGTCATTTGGTAGCCTAGAAGCGGACTCGATACAGCTGCGAGTGTGTCATATCGACCCTATTTTCATTGTTAGACCATAAAGTAGCGGTTTAAATGAAAAACAATCAAATACCCGAACTTTTCATATGGTTTTGGTTGAGAGGCTTGGGCCAAACCCGAATCAACTACTGGATGTAGCTTGGATGGTGTCGAAGATATACATCATTAAATTTAGCCACGCGAAGAGTAAGTTCATGGTCAGCTAGCGGTCGCGTGGAAAACGAAATATAGAACTTAGCAAAAGGAAAATTTCGAGAAAACAAAAAAGTAGAGGTTAAAATGGCAGAAATCGATTCGTATAGGTATATGTCATTTTTCTTAAAATTCGCCATAGAGTAGGTTTGAGACACGGGGATTTTTAGTTAAACAAAGAAACCCGGCGGCAGCGATTCAAGGATTTTGTAGGGTTCTATAAATCCAAGTAGGCGTGGGAAGGAGGGCTTGGAGAGGTTAGATGTGGCATCAGGATTGAAGGAAATGAGAATAAACAATTAGTTATGGCCACGTTTAGAGTAATACAGCTCGATAGTAGCGTGTGTTTGGGATTAAGAAGACTCCTGTGGTGATACGGCATAAACACGCCCGAAAAATGCTGAGTTCTGCTAATCAATTTAAATAGGATGGAAACTCTTTGGGAGAGCAAGTAATGGGCGCAGTATTTGAAATTCGAGGAATAGAAAGAGTCAATGGGTATAGAAGATTCAAGCACTGCAGAAAGAGGGTAAAATATATTTCTAAAATAACCTTCGAACTAAATTTGAACAATATTTGTGCGGTTGTTATAAAAACATTGCATTCGTTTTTAATGAATATGTAATTTCCTTGCGTTATTATTCAATTCTTAATTTATTGTTTAACATCTTCAACTCATGCATTTTTATGCTGAGCTTTTTCAAGATCACATGTTTTGATTATGCATTTCTTACGTTTCGATGCGTTTCGATATCATAACATTGTTGTCAATATTACGTTGCGATGTAGTAATCAAGTCTTTTTTTATCAAACTTGGTCAGTATCAATACAAAAAGATACATAATTTAATGACAGGTGCAGATCAGAAAACCATCGCGACGACGATTGCCCTTTCACAGACGTAACGTGTTGCAAGAACAAAACTAGCAGTGCCTCGAAACCAACAATTAATGGCGAGTGGTGTTGTGTTTCGGAATGATGGGAATGGATTTATGTTACTTTTTCTTCATCATCATTTTTTTGGCAGTAGCTAGATACCGCTCAAAACCCTCGACCCACTCTTCCGGCTTCTTGAAATCGAACGCTTGAGGGGCGTGAATTTCTTCTGTTTGTAGCGTTGAGTGCACATAATTTTCGAGTGAACTGAATCATTGGGGCTACATATCTCTTTTAGTGTGGTCATCGCTGCCACCATGTTGTGTTATGGAGTGATAAGACTCGATTTATGTTGAAGTCTTTATTTACATCCAAGCCACCTTGGTTATTACGTCACATGGCCACATGACCGGATAGAGCATATTTAGTAAGCAATACCCAAGGGTGGATAGTTGTGACACTATCAATAATATTACATCTCCTTTTCTTAAAAGGATTAGATACTACTTTAATGATACAATACACAATACACGACTTTATTTCATGCGAAGAATACTTATTAAACTTCAAATACTTTTAAAGTATTTTACTGGTTTGAATTTTACACAATAAATATTTTCCACTGAGAGCGATAATAGAGAAACATCAGTTTGTAAATGAGTACAAAAATACTGAAATGTTGCTGAATGGTTACTTCTTTGCGAAACAATATTAAAGTATATTTCTGTTAAAAGATAAAAAAACATAATAGTAGACAGAACATTAAGAAGTATAAGCATGGGAAAATACTTTTCTCAATTCTGACCCATCTCCTTTTTTCACTTCCGGTGTCGGTTTTGTGACGAGTCTACTAAGTGGGCGACAATAGATAAAACAATATATGCAATATAAACTTACTTGTTTTAAAACACTAGATAAGCATAAAAATAAATAAATAAAATCAATCACTGACTAAGAGAATTGTTTACGCAAGCCATTGACATCAAACTGTATTTTCTAGAGTCCATTCGGTAGTCCAGAATTTGTTTACCGGTTCAACTTATCAGGTCCTTTCTGACCTCGTAGTAAACGATGTCTTCCCTCCTTTATCTTTGGTACCAGTATCAGGTACAATGTTTTTCTTGTCCAACAGATTTTTAATGTTTTGATTTTGATTAACAAGAGAACTATCTGAGCTCTGACACGGGCTGGTCTGATTTTGCGCTTTATCACCCGAATTTTTTTCAATGTTTTGATTGGGAAGAGGAAGGGCAATTAATGCGTTACGATTTCTACGAAAGGTGTCCCTAAGTGGAGATGGGCAACTGACCTTTACCTTATAAGATCTTTGATTCTCTTGAAGCTCCCTCCTTTCCGTTATCTCTAATACGTACCGGCTGATCTGATATGAGCTGTGAGAGGGGTTTAGCATTGTGTTTTCTGTCATGATAGAATTTAATATTCTACTTTAAACTTCTTATTTTCTGCGCATGCCCTGCGGCTGCGAGCAGGGTATCAGTAGGTGTATGGCTATTGGTAATGTTATTCTAAGCCGTCTGCCAAATAAAAGTTTAGCAGGGTTATATTCGTTATGGATGGGAGATGACCTATAATTGAGAAGTGATATGTAAGGATCGTTAATTTTCCCTATGAAGTTTTTGAATGTTTTAATCGCTAATTCGTCACACCAACTTCCGCTCGCGTGAATTGGCGAAGTTGTTAAAGAAATATTAGGATGTCAAGAAAATTTTACTCCATGCTGAATTTCGCCATTGCACTGTTTTGTAGTTGTCCGCCATTGTTGAAAACTAAAATTTCCTGGATTCTATGTCTTGCAAAAATCGATTTGAGGTGATTTATTATAGCACCTGCATTTTCACCATCTTTAAGTAGAGGAATCTCCAAATACCTGGAATAGTAATCTACGACCACTAAGCAGGTCTTACCTCGAAGCTCGCACAAATCGCAAGCTACCTTCTGCCAAGATATTCTGGAAGTGGGGTAGGTTGCAAGGGCTCCAAAGTTTTAGGCTGCTGCCTAATACAGGTCGGGCAATTTTTGACCATGTCTTCAATATGGTTTTGATAAGCCAACCCACCAAACTGAAGTTCTTGCTCTTTCTCGATGGCCGTCGTGTATACGATCTAAAATTTCAAGACGCATTGACGACGTAATAAGGATTCTGCTGTCCTTCAGTAGGAGGCCATCTTGAATAGAGTACTCCGCAGCAGACTGCATATAAGGGAGTAAAATAGTTGGAATTTGACTTTTATCAGGCAACATTATTTGCGTGCACACTTCCTCTTCATGTTGAAGTTCGCGAATTTGTTCTCACTTTCTTTCAGTGATAGGAATAGCTTTGTCAGCTAAAGTCGTTTTGACTTCCTCTGTTGTGGACATGGAGCCCGGCTCAGGGTATCCGGAGTGTACATTTCCTTACCTGGTAAATGTTGTATATTGAATCTGAACCGCATGAGCCTTAGTTGAACCGAGTTATCAAAGGAGGTATTTCGCCGAGCCTCTTTTTGGCAAGTATAGGCACCAACGGCTTATAGCCAGTGACTAACGTGAAATCTAAGCTTAAGACATACTCAGCAAATTTTTCACAAACCCAGATCAAGGCCAAAACCTCTTTTTCAATTTGTACATATCGTCGCCCACAGTCTGATAGACTTCTACTCGCGTATGAGACTAAACTCACCTGTACTTGGGTCTTATTGCAGAAGGACTGCACTAAGCCCGAATGATGAGCTGTCAGCCATGAATCTGGT
Organism: Protula sp. h YS-2021; assembly: GCA_949752745.1. Taxonomy (NCBI): domain Eukaryota; kingdom Metazoa; phylum Annelida; class Polychaeta; order Sabellida; family Serpulidae; genus Protula; species Protula sp. h YS-2021. Next base: position 51,858,849 of record OX457025.1, on the reverse strand, counting down.
TGACAATGTACTTCTTCAGAGTGTTTGGAGAACTGAGTTCTTCTTTGATTTTCTCAGAGCTTTTTGTTGTTTTACTGTTGTTTATCCCACGACCAAGCATTTTCCTTTTTGAAGAGTTCACGCAATGGCTGTGTCATGTTGGCAAAATCTGGGATAAACTAAGATAACTGGTTGGCCATTCCTAAAAAAAGACGTAGCTTTGTTATATTTGTGGGTGCAGGCATATGGGTGATAGCCTTTATTTTTCTGTCATCCAGCAAAACACCACTAGGGAAAATCTTATGCCCAACAAAATTTACCTCTGTTTTGACCAATTCACATTTGCCTGGGTTTATGCTTGGTGATTATGTCATTTTGTAACTTCTCCAAAACCGAAAAAGAGCTTGTTGATGTGGCGCAATGTCTTTGCTGTCCACCAATATGTCGTCAATTTGAATATTGACATGTGGTTGTTGTCCCACAATATTGTGTATAACCTCCTGGAATACCTGTGACCCACTCGAAATACCAAATGGAAGGCTCAAAAGCATGAATGAATTGAGTTAGATTCTGCAATTCTTCAGCAAGTTTGATCTGATAAAAGGAGCTACTGTATTTACTGTAGTTTCGTAGAATATTTTGGCATCCTGTAACTTAGCGAGTGTTGATTTAACTGTGAGAAATTGATATCGGGGACGTATTACGTGCGTGTTTAGCTGAGTTAAATCGACGCAAATGTGTGCTTCTCCTGTTTTTGGTTTTGGAATCAATACCATCCCAGCGCATGAGGGTGAAGTCTCGTTTGGTTTCAGACGTCTATTTACTCTTTGCTGTACCAAGTCATCTAACGCTGTTTTAACCTTGGGCAACAATGGGTGAGCAACCCTTCTTGGTGTATTTATAGCAAATGGCTGTGCATCCGGTTCGATTTGTATTTTGTACTTGAAATCTCTTATCATCCCTAAGCCTGAAAGTAATTTTGGGAACTTTTCCAGGACATTTTGTTTAAAATCGGATGAACTTATTGTACTCGCAATGATAACAAGTTGCAATTTACTGATGGTAGGTTTGTCCAGTAAGGGTGTGGCCAAGTTTTTGATGACATAAATTTTTCTGAACAATCCTTGTTTGATTTAGTGACACATCGCGCATTGAACTGACCAAATACTTGTATGGGCTCCGAATTTGCACCTATTAGAACCTTTTTCTGGAGGTTTAAGGGGAACCTGTTTAGCTATGCGATTGTATAAATCAAAACTGATTACCGATACATCTGCTCCGGTGTCTATTTTGAACAAAACCGGATGTTGATTTACCGCTACATCCAGCATAAACTTATCGTCCTTGTTCTTGATATGAACAGGCCCTAAGAACTGCTCTTCACTGCCCTGTACACGGAATGGAACTGGATCGATGTCCTGATAGTGGTCTTCATCCTCACTTCGTGAATGCGTTTCTTTTGCTTGGTCCTGCAGTGCCCCTTTTTCTTGCAGAAGCTGAACGCAGAATATTTCGTGGGACGATCTTGTTTGGAATGTTTGTTTTTACCACACCAGCGGAATGGCGGTTGGCTCTTGGCTCTTTTATGGCTCCATAGTTACACTTTTCACTCTGAATCCACAAGTCTTTTATGAAGTTGTCTACCGTTTCATCAATGCCTTGACAACGATTACTAAATTTGACACGTTCAAACACCAGGTTTTTCTTCCTACTTAAGTGGGATTCAGATCTGTTTTCACTGTCTGGTACGATTTCATCTCATCACTGGATAACTGAAAACTGGTTAAAATGTCTTCCGCTTCGATATCCATGCAGTACACTAGGGCGTTTACTTTTTCTTCATCATCAGTTATTTTGGCAGTAGCTAGATGCCGCTCAAAACGAGCATGCCATCGGCCCCACTCCTCCGGCTTCTTGAAATCGATCGTTTGAGGGGCGTGAATTCTTCTGTTTGTTACGTTGAGTGAACTGAATCACTAGTCATACATATCTCTTTTAGCGTGGTCCCGGCTGCCACCATGTTGTGTTATGGAGTGATAAGACTCGATTTATGTTGATGTCTTTATTTACATCCAAGCCATCTTGTTTATTACGTCACATGTTTACATGACCGGATAGAACATATTCAGTAAACAATACCCAAGGGTGGACAGTTGTGGCACTTTCAATAATATTACAGTTGAAAGAGAGTCTGAAATGAAGGAATAATGAAAATTTAGCCAAATTTCTGCGGATTAATCGTTCCAAAATACCGCACAGTTATTATGTGACATGATAATAATAGATGTGAAATAAAAACTCGGCTTGACCGTATGAAATGTAACGTAAAAGAAACGAAAACACCAAAGATGCATCGGACGATCAAATTTGGCAGATACATGATGTAGTATGTCTAGTTGGTCCACCTCTTGTTTTTCATAAATGCAAAAATGGACATTGAACTTTTGCCATTGGAGTCCACGTATAAGGCTATGATAGCCGTCAGCACACTATACTGGCCTCTCAACAACCAATGAGCAAATATTGCATGTGTGTGCTATGGGTTATGTCTTGCCGTCTTGCCGGGTTATGTCTTATTTTTTTAATGTAATTAATTTATTTATGTCTTATTTTTATTATGATTATTGTTATTGGCTTTATTTCTAAAGGGGCTAAAATGTGTTGTAATGTAAATTCTATACTTTTGTTTCTTTCCTTTTTCCATTTCCTGCTTCCGTAACTGCCAACAATAATAATAATAATAATAATAATAATAATAATAATAATAATAATAATAATAATAATAATAATAATAATAATAATAATAATAATAATAATAATAATAATAATAATAATAATAATAATAATAATAATAATAATAATAATAATAATAATAATAATAATGATAATGATAATGATAATGATAATAATAATAATAATAATAATAATAATAATAATAATAATAATAATAATAATAATAATAATAATAATAATAGGTAGCGACTGAAAGTGTGTGATATAAGCCTGTACTCTCATATTTTGTGTGCACTGGCCGCTCTCGTTTCGGAAAAAGAGCATTGATTTTTAATTTTGAGCGTTTCTTTCAGCGGAAAACAACCTAATCTAGCATTTTGAAGAAAAAAACTTTGGATCCTCAGTACCACCACCTATGGCTTCGGTATATCTGATGGTTCAAAAGTGGTCTTGGGCCGTTTTTACAAAGCAGATATATTTTTTCTTCTGCATAAAATATACCGATGACGAAATGAAGCATTTGGGAAGGATTAAATAGCGAGGAGCGTCAGTGCCACCTAGGGACCTCAGCGCCACCACTTTCAATTTCGAAGAACTGAGTGGCCCAAAAGTGGTTCTTGACCTTTGAACCAATGTGTCCTAATTTATTGTCAATATTCGAGTGGGTTTTTAAAGAATCAAAGATAAAGCCAAGTATGGAAAACGTTTTCAAATTTTCAGGGACCTCAGTGCCACCACCTATGACTTCGGTGTATTTGATGGTCCAAAAGTGGTCTTGGACCATTTTTACAAAGGAGATATATTTTTCTCTCCTGCTTAAGATATAACGATGACGAAATGAAGCATTTGGGAAGGATTTAATGGCGAGGAGCGTCAGTGCCACCTAGAGAATTCAGCGCCACCACTTTCAATTTCGAAGAACTGAGTGGCCCAAAAGTGGTTCCTGACCTTTGAACCAATATGTCCTAATTTATTGTCAATATTCGAGTGGGTTTTTAAAGAATTAAAGATAAAGCCAAGTATGGAAAACGTTTTCAAGGGTCATTTATGTTTCAATGCACATTTATGTTGTTATTTTCTGTAAACGACAACAGAAAAACATATATTTTTAGAAACCGTGTGAGGGGGGTTGTGAAAAGCCCCAACAGTATCACTGAATAATTATTTTGGATGCATAAATTGAATAAATAATATATTTTTAGCCAGGCACCTCGGTGCCACCAAGGGACCTCAGTGCCACCAGGTGGTATTGACGCTCCTCGCTGACAGGAGCCCTGACTCCCCAGTCTCTCTCAAACGAGGGTCATCTTTTTTATCCTCACTTTCTCTTTTGCTCTTTCTATCCACGACAGTCAGGCAAACAAGCAATGATTTTTTCCCTCACTGTCACGTTTGCTCTGTCTCTCTCTCTATGTACATATAACACCTACGGCAGCCGGGGCAAACGAACAGTCTTTTTTTCTTTTGCTTTCTCGTTCTTCACACGCATATGCCACCACTAATGGCTTACCGTAGAAGCAATTAAAAGTGAGCAATCAATGCCTCCTTAAGGGAAGCTATTTTTAACCCAGAGCTCTCTTCACACACACACACACACACCACGGTGGTCAGGCAGTCTTTTTTTCTCGCTCTCTCTCCCTACATATACTAACCACGTACGGCTCATTTAGCGTTTTCTTTCTCTCCAAACACACATAACACCCTAGGGCAAACGGAGGGCAGTCTTTTTTTTTTTTTTTTGCTTTCACTTTCACTCTCTCTCCAAACACATATAACACCCAGGGCAGAAGGGCAAACGAAGCAATCTTTTTTTTTTTGCTTCCGCTTTCTCTCTCTCTCTCTCTCTCTCTCTCTCTCTCTCTCCAAACACACACCTTCACTAATGGCTTGCCTTAGAAGCAATTAAAAGTGAGCAGCCTCCTTAAGGCAAGCTATTTTTAACCCAGAGCTCTCTCTCCGCACACACACCACGTACGGCTCATTTAGCGTTTTCCTTTCTCAAGCTACTCTTTTTTTACCCAGTCTCTCTTTCCTTCTCTCTCAAACGGGGGTCATCTTTTTTATCCTCACTTTCTCTTTTGCTCTGTCTATCCACGACAGTCAGGCAAACAAGCAATAATTTTTCCCCTCACTGTCACGTTTGCTCTGTCTCTCTCTCTCTCTCCACACACATAACCCCTACGGCAGACGGGCAGACGGACAGTCTTTTTTTATTTTTCCCTCTCTCTCTCTTCACACACATCTAGCAATAGCCACGACAGATTTAGCGTTTCATTTCATAAGTCAAGGTTTTTTTAAACCCAGACAGTGGCTTTTTTTCATCTCTCTCTCTTCACACACACATATACCATCACCAATGACAGATTGAGCGTTTTATTTCTCAAGCCAGGGTATTTTTGTTAACCCAGACGGCAACTTTTTTTGCTATCTCTCTGCACACACATAACACAGCAGACGGGCAGACGGACAGATTTAGCGTTTCATTTCTCAAGCCCGGGTATTTTTAACCCAGACGGCAACTTTTTTTTGCTGTCTCTCTCCACAGACATAACACAGCAGACGGGCAGACGGACAGATTTAGCGTTTCATTTCTCAAGCCAGGGTATTTTTAACCCAGACGGCTTTTCAATGATTTATAGACCCCTTTTTTAACATTTTTTTAGCATTTCCCACATTCTCATGCATACACATACATACTAAGACCATAACACGATAGCGTTTCATTTCGTAATAATGGGAGGCCACTAAAAAGCAGCCGTGGAGGGATTTTCCTTCTTCTTCAGCTCCTCCAGCCGTCGCTTCACCTGCCGTCGCTTCCCCTGCCGCCGCTTCCCCTGCCTCTGCCTCTACCGCCGCCACTGCCTCCGCCTCTGCCGCTGCCGCCATCCTCCCTACAGTCAGCCTTCCTCCTGTGCGCTGCTACCGTGGCCCTGTGTTACTTGAAACCTCTGCCCAGAGCGCTACAATAATGATAATCCGGCCGCATAGCCTCTGGGCATTCCTGCTCGTGCACTCTCAAAGAGGCTCCTGTCGGAATTCCGAAATGGCAGAAGTCACAATACTGTACATTATCGGCCGTATCGATCTGCACGATCTTCTGGAGTGTTGACTCTTTGCTAGAGCCGTCCTCCTGTTTCAAGTCAACCATTTCCGTGGTGCGGTCATAATCGGAAGGCGACTGCATGAGGCTGAAGTCGATCGTCGGGATCTCCGAAATACTGGCGACAGCGTCTGCTAGCTCATCCTCAGGAGCTGGTTGCGGACTGCGCCGCCTCGCTCTAACTGGTGCCGCCGACACCTTCCGGACAGTCACATCAGCTTCCCTCGGACTTGCTTTCAGCGGAGTCGCCATCGTCGACGCTGTGGCTTTGGCAGGAGTCGCTTTGACAGGAGTCAGCGTCGTCATGGTCGCTGCTGTTGCTTTGGCAGGCGTCGGTCTGGCTGGCCTTGCTTCCTGGCAGGGCGACGGGTCCCTGAACCTGTCCCTCAGTCGCTTGTGGCTTTCCTCCGCCGCCCTGCAAAACCGGTTGTACTCCTGCTGCGGTCTGGCCCTCAGAAAATCCCTCCACTTCTTGAAGAGGAACGCCTGATGTTCAATGAATATCTCCTCCCAAAGATTCACATCCTTATCAGTGAGGTAGTATCTCTTTCGGCGTTCCTCCGAAAAAAACTCTTCTTTGTGTTGCATTGTTTTTTATGTTGACTTCTCAACGGTCAAAAGCAGACTGACTGCATAGAGTGCGAGGCTGCTATTATAAAGGGAGGGACCCCCGGGTACTCACGAGGACCCCCCGGGTACTCATAGATGTGCTCTGTGAGGACCCCCCGGCCAGCATATAATGCGAGGATGGCCGCTAGTATGTAGTAGTATATAAATGGGGGTTAAAGGCCACATTTTCAAAAACAAGCAGCAAGATGACTACAACTCGTACAACCACAGTGATGCGAAACGGCAAGGCAGTGGCACTGACAATAGAATGCTACAAGTGTTGGGTGTGGTTAGAATACCCAGGACAACCACACAACTGCCCGGTACACCACAATGCACCACGTCGGTACTGTTGCAAAACCTGCCGTGGTTTGCTATGGTACAAGTTTACGGCAACATTACTTGGACCAGAGCCAAGCACAGACTGCTGGTGGTGCGGTGCAACGCTGAGAAGCATCAAATATTACAATTTTCATCCTTTCAAATGCTCAAGAAGACCTTTCACGATGGAGCAGATTTACAGATACCAGTGTAGTTGCGGAAACCCGATTTGTTGGTGAAGAGCCAACTTACTAACATCTTTCGGCCCTTCTAAGGGCCATCCTCTGTTGTGAAATGAAAACGCAAATTCTGTTTATGTATGAGTGTGTATAAAAGGGGGATGTCTGAGATTACATTTCAGCATTTCAGTTTCAGCAGTTAACGGAACAACAAACAGCCGAGATGAAACGTGAAGAGCATGGGAAAGGAGCAAAGAGACGAAAGATGGAAGAAGATGACATTTGGCCATACGGCCCAGTTCAGTGTATCGAATGCAATGTGGAATTTCCATCTATGGATACTTATGAGACACATACATGTAGTAAAGCTGAGATGAAAGGAGCAAAGAGACAAAAGATGGAAGAAGATGACATTTGGCCATACGGTCCAGTTCAGTGTATGGAATGCAATGTAGAATTTCCATCTATGGATACTCATGAGATACATACATGTAGTAAAGCTGAGATGAAAGGAGCAAAGAGACAAAAGATGTAAGAAGATGACATTTGGCCATACGGTCCAATTCAGTGTATGGAATGCAATGTGGAATTTCCATCTATGGATACTTATGAGGCACATGCATGCATACCAGCTGAGATGAAAAATGTGCCTCATGAAGAACATGTTTCAAAAAAACAAAAGACAGGACAAGTATCGAGAGGTGGAAGGGTTAGTTTTGGTGAAAACGCGCATTAAAAACGGTTTGAGTCTGAGGATGGATCGGATTTACTGCTTGAAATGCGACAGCAAGAGAACCGTATCAAGGTACATTTGTTGGAGACCTTAAAACCACCTTAAACCATGGAATGAAATGGTACATTGTCTCGTTTCAAGAAACTGACAGCGAATGTTGAAGGTGTTATGGTAGAACAAGTGGATAATGCCTTTATCAGCAGTCCAACATATACAGCATACAATCCAGCAGATATTGAACAGGACTTGCCAGAACCTATAAAGAATTGTTTACTAAGTTTGATGATCATGAGCGACAAGGCTCTGGCTGGGTATTGGATAACATACTATGCATTGAAGTACACACCGCTACGTTGATGCCTCTGGAAGCGAGTAGTTTTATTCCACTACCGAAGAAAGTGAAGAAAACAAAGGGTGTGATAAACATTAAGAATGATGACAACAAGTGTTTCTTATGGTCGGTATTGTCTAACCTTCACCCTCATGACGACAACCCAAATCGCGTGAATCAGTACAAACCATTTGAGAAGGAATTAAAGGTAGAGGGTATGACATTTCCGACACCAATTACTGACATTCCAAAGTTTTAAAAGGAGAACGATGTAGCCATCAACGTGTTTGGATATGAACAAGAGGTAGTTGTTCCAATACAACTTAGCCGAAATGTCAGTGTGAGAGAAGTCAACTTACTTCTGATTAGCAATGACAAGACGAGGCATTACTGCCTCATCAAGAATTTTAGTAGACTTATGTGTTATCGATCAAAGCATAAGTGCGCATATTTTTATTGTTTCAACTCTCTTCAAGGGTTTGTACGACAAGATCTTTTAGGCAAACATCTTGTGTGACAAGAATGGAGCACAACGTTTATCATTTCCCAAGGAACCCTTCATCAAGTTCAAGAATGTAGCTAAACAACAGCGAACACCTTTTGTGATTTATGGCGACTTTGAATGTTTCACGCAAAAGCATGAAGAAGGGGACAAGCATCAATATCATCGTCCAAACAGCTTTGCCTATGTGGTTGTGAGCCAGTACGACACACGTGCACCAGTCATGTATCGAGGAGACAATGCTGTGAAAGTCTTTTTAGACCATATGGTGAATGAACGTGATCGTATTGTACGTGGTTTAGAGCAGCCAAAGGAAATTGTGATGACTCGTGAAGACAAAGAGAATTTCAAGAACGCTGTTGATTGCTACATTTGTCATGAACCTCTAGGAGCAGATCGTGTGAGAGATCATGACCACATCAATGGCAAATATCGTGGAGCTGCACATAGTGAATGCAACTTACAATTCCGACTTAGAAAGGATAAGCAAGAGGATAAAGATTCTTTATCATTCCCGTGTTTTTCCACAATTTGCGAGGCTATGACAGTTACCTAATCATGGAGGAAATTGGGAAATTCAAAGGTGAAACGATTACAGTCATTTCCAACACCATTGAAAAATAAATTGCATTCACCATGAGCAATCTGAAATTTACAGACAGCTTTCAGTTCATGAGTACCTCTCTACAGAAGTTGGTATGCAACCTTGCAGCAGAAGGGAAAGATAACTTCTACAACATGACCTGTCACATTCACGATAGTGACAAACAAGATTTGTTGTTGAGAAAGGGAGTATACCCCTACGATTACTTGGACGAACCATCCAAGTTTGCTGAAACACAGCTACCATCAAGGGACAAGTTTTATAGTCAGCTTAGCGAAGAGGACATTAGCGATGAGGATAATGCGCATGCGCAGAAGGTGTGGGATACATTCAACTGTACCACATTTGGTGAACACCACGACCTGTACCTGAAATCAGATGAGTTATTACTAGCTGACGTGTTTGAAAATTTTCGTCAAGTGTGCCTCAAAACGCATGAATTGGATCCTGCTCACTATTATACAGCACACGGACTGTCGTGGGATGCAATGTTAAAAGCGACAAAGGTGAACTTGGAATTGATCAATGACATTGACATGTACCAAATGGTTGAGCAAGGCATACGTGGAGGAATATCTGTGATCACACACAAGTATGCGAAAGCAAATAATCCCTACGTAGCAGATTACAATTCTGAGATACCAAACAACTATCTGATGTACCTCGACGCAAACAACTTGTATGGCTGGGCCATGTCACAAAGCATGCCGCAAAGAGGATTTATGTTGGTGAGCGAGCCAGAATCCCTCGACTTCATGGATGCAGCTGAAGATGATGACATTGGATTCATTTTGGAAGTGGATTTAGAATATCCAAATTCAACCCATGATCACCATAATCACTACCCAGTGGCTCCAGAACGGAAATGTGTCAAAGTTGGAGAGTGCAGTGAGAAGCTGCGGAAAGATCTGAACATGAAAGTCAAACCCAGTGAAGAGCTCATTCCTAACTTGTCTGAATGAAAGAAATATGTACTTCATTACAGGAATTTACAACAGTACGTCTCACTGGGGTTGAAAGTCACCAAAGTACATCGTGCCATCATGTTTGAACAGAGCAAATGGTTGGCAAAATACATTACCTTGAACACGGAAAAGAGAAAATTAGCCAAGAACCCGTTTGAGAAAGACTTCTTCAAACTGATGAACAACTCTGTGTTTGGTAAAACCATGGAAAATGTGAGAAAGCTAATCAATATTGAACTGGTTCACAAGGAAAAGCGGTTCAAGAAACTTGTAGCCAAACCTTCTTTCCACAAATTCAAAATTTTCAACGAAGATTTGACTGCTGTACATTTGCGCAAAGTGGATTTGCTTTTGGATAAACCCATTCAAGTTGGCTTCACCATTCTCGACCTCAGTGCTTATGTTCAACTTTCATTACAACTACATCATGGTCAAGTATCCCAATGCCAAGTTGTTGTTCAGCGACACCGACAGTCTATGTTACGACATAGAAACGGAAGATATCTCCAAGGATATGCAGCAAGAGGCATCCCTATTGAAGAGTTTGTTGGACTAAGACCGAAAATGTACAGTTTATTGTGTGGCGGGAAAGAAAAACATACAGCTAAAGGCATCAAAGACGCATTTAACATGTGCAGTATAGAGACAGTTTGTTCAAGAAAACTCAAACAATGGCTACAGGGCACATTATTCGAAGTCATAGTCACCAGCTTTTCTCCGAGAAATAGTGAAAGGTAACCCTCTCCCCATATGACGACAAGCGATGATGCCTATTCCACCTTAGCTCATGGACATTATAAGACTGTGGTATAAAAGAGGGGTGGTCCTCCAACGTAAGAGTTATTTGAGGTGTGAACATTGAAGCGTTAACATGGAGCAACATGGAAGTCGTAAGAGATCTGCAACTGATATGGATACTCTTGCAGATACAGTTAAAGACTTAAAAGTTAAAAATCCTACCACTACCATCAAGAAATTGAAAGTGGAGACGGCACCAACACCACAGTCGTGGGATGGAATGCTTTCTCTAGCAAATGGAAAGTATATCAAGATTATGAAACAAAGCAATGAAGGAATGGTAAACATTCGCAAGTACCTGAGAGATGAGGGGACTGGAAGAAACCGTCCTACGAAAAAGGGTATTTTGCTAACAATACCTGAATGGAAAATGTTGAAGAAGCAAATGAAAGAAGTGGATAAAAGGCTTCGAAGACAAGAAGATGGCTCATAACAAGGTATTCTCATCATGAATGCACTCATGTTTAACGGTGGTGCTTACCTCACTGTAAATGAGAGGAATGAAGTAATAATAGGTTCTCGGATAATTTCTGATTATCGGTTTAAACCTGAAGTGTGCAAAGACTTTAAAACATATCGCTTAAACCTGGGTTTAAACGCAGACTTGAAAATAAAGTTGAAGTCTATGTGATTGAACATGATTCTTACATACGTGTTAGATTCTGGAGAAATCTTTTACAGGATTATAAACTGGATTATCATGGAGTTGTGTCAGATAATCCATATGCAGATATCATTCACTTTGATATGAAGAATTGGCGCGCAGTCTTACGATTCCTAGAAGCTATACAACATCCACTCTTCACCATCTTGCGAGCATAAAAACGCCTTTGCAGACAAGGAGACAGCTCATAGTTGATCTAACTGTTGAACGAGATGGAAGACTTTTTATCGGAATATGAACCAATTACACATGGATTCTCATATCTGAGAAACTTATGTGATGACATTGTGCTAAGAGATTTTGGAAAGTATATCATTCTATTAACTGACAAACAATCTGTGTTGAAAGACCATCTAGAGAAGTTGAGGATACCTGGCTTTCTCCTAATACTCTCAGAGGATTTAGAAGTACGTGTGACTGAGAACTGTCTCGACGTGTTTGTACGATTTCGCCAATATGACGAGCTTACAGAATGCTACGACTACATCACCCTCAACACAGTGGAATGGTACGCTCTGTTGCAAGCATTGGATTGGAAAGAACCTGACGCTTGAATCAAAGAGGAAGGAGTGCAACTCATGCGGGGCACCAAGTCCATTGAGCTAACACATTCCATGTGTGTTATGGTGATGGACATTGACATGAATGATCATGGATATGAACTGAAACTGTCTGAACACGAAGATGTTAAAATAATAAAGTTTGGTAATGGACAGTGTTATGCTAGTTTTCATAGCATTTACAAACGTAGGTGTAATGTCTATGATACATATATTAATTTAGATTGGTATGAATAGCATTTGTTTATCGGTGTATTGAATGTATTTGTGAAATAAGAGTTTAATGTAAAATAATTGTTAAAATGTAAATAATGTATAACACAATAAAAAAAGAATGTTGTATAAAACTGTCTTGTTTATTTACAATATCCATAATAAAATTAACAATTACCAACAACTTAACTAATACAACTTAACTAATACAACATCAATAAAATAATGGTTTATAATGTCTATATACAAAATCCTTTACAACAAAATAACCATCACTTCTTAATACATCAATGATTTCAAAAGGACTATGTCCTCGAGCTCTTTGAATTACATAATACACACAATAAAATCCACATGTAGATGATATCGGTGTTTGTAATGGAACTGAATTATAAATGAAATTAAACTTTAAAAACTTATTCAAACGACTGTCTATAGGTAAAAGTCCATAAGAGTCAAAATATTCTGCAGGGTCTTCGTCATAATATACAGCCACCCTATGCTCTTCTGGCTCATCATGATCGTCTGTGTTGATGACATAGGCACCGTGTTGTAAAGATGGTAACTGATCCATCGCAAACACACCTTGAAACAAGTCTTTTGTCGCAGCATCATGGGATAGTATGGCTTCTATCTGCTTCGTGTTCAAGACTGGTAGTCAAACTGAATGCTACGGATTGCACTTATTTCAACAATGTTATCAAATTCAGCATACACTATAACATTGACTGTATTTTACAAGGCACCGGCAAAATTCATTTCTAGTCGCAAATTCCCATGCTTGATAAGGGCATAATGATCATCACCATCATAATCAGGTGTTAAGTCAAAAGAAAATAAGGAATAACCTCTAGGCCAATCTTCCCGTTTTACAATGGAACTTTTCTCGCCATTCAATCTATCAAAAGATTTGTAAAGAGTTTCAAAAGCGTCAAGATATTTGCCACGATTTATATCAAGCTTGAGAGGTTTGGATAGGACTGGTTCACCATCAGAGTAAAGCTGCATAAAGTTAAGATCAAAATGTTCAAAATTGTATGGATTTCTCAATACTGTTCCAGCAAAGGATTCATTATGAACGATTCCAATGACAATACGTTTTGGTAATTGGCCTAAAAAGATGTTATCTTTCACAAAAGATTGAAATCCTGCTGGAATAGCCAAAATTTTACATTCTCTTTTAGTAATAATAAACTTAGCAGGACTTTTCATCAATGCATCTGCATGTCCCGACTGAATACCTGGACTAACCGTCACTTTGCGAATGGTTAAAACGCTTCTCTCACTTCTACTTTAAAACCATTATTTGCAGCCATTAATATATATTCATCTTTTTGTCGATGTAAACGTAATTTCATACTGACACCATTGGGAAGATCCTGCTCAAACAAATCTACCCTTAAACCACCTGTAAGCATAAACTCACGGCTTAGACGTGTATACAAATAGCGATTATGTAAACCATTATTTCCTGTTTCAGCTAGATCGCCACCATCATCATTTACATGAAAACCTGATACATATCTTTCATGATTAGGTCTTTTCACCTCATGAGTATTCATTGACCCAGCAGTATCTTTAAAGATGAGACGCATAGAGCGCTCAGAATGGAGACTTTCTTCCGTGTCATGAATGAGATGAGATATGATGCTTGTATAACCATGGGTATTGTTACTATGTGATATCAAACGATCATTTAGAAATAATTCAATATTGGACCATAATCCATTAAACAAATCATTGATACATGACACGTTATCATCTACACCACATGGTGTTCCATCCACCTTCACAATGCGGCATACAATATGGAGTTTACTGTTCTTTAAATCTAGATATTCTTCTGTACTCGCAGGAATGTAGAATTCTATTGGAGCACCCTCTCTAATGTTAGTCATTGGTTGATAGTCTACATTATAACTTTTTTCTACAGCAGTTTGCGTTTGTGGTATGCGAAACCATTCTAATGGAGAAAGACTACATTCACAAGAATGATTATGAATTAAAGAAATGATTAAAAAATATCTTTCCTCCTAACCCGTCACCAAACACACGTTGTGCTACTCGACCTGTAACATCTTTCGCGACATCTTTCGCAGCCTTTTTAAGATGTGGTGCAACGATTCTAGCCCCTGCCTTAAGCAGCTTTGCGAGTCAATGATCCCAGTATTGAACCAATACCATCTCCATATTGTATTCGCGCTCCTTTAAATCCTGGTAATTCTCCACCCACTTGACGAAGAAATATTGCGATATATAGATGGATTGTGTGTGTATGCTTTCATAACGCTTTTGGTCGAAAATGAAGTTTACAGATCACCTTTCCAGTTTGAAATGGAACATTATGACCTGTGTCATCCTTAATATTCACTTCTATGACGTCAAATTTGGATGTGCTTACAGGAACATAATGAGTTCTCCATAACTTTTCATGATAATGTCTCCATCATGTCCTTGTATTCCAACAGAACGTAGCAAAGGAACATAATAATCACCAACAACTTGTGGCTCCAAAATACTACAGTATACATAAAGTGTATAAAATCCCTGTTTCACATCCGCTTTATATTCAGCTGTACACGTTTCAGTATACCATTGTCCTGGGATAAATCCTAAAATCTCAGCTAATCCAGCGGAGAATGACACTTCAAAGTTATAATTTAGAAATAGAAAAGCTCGTCGTCTAATTTTATCATACTTTATCTGAATAGCTTCTTTAAGGTCATCTTTCATAGAATTAGTCGCTTCTTCATTGACTGCATGACATATCTCTTGTATGGATCTGTAGTAACCATAAGGAATATTGATTGTGTCAAGGACAATATCTGTCAGTGGTTGTTGTCGATACTTAATAGAATAGTCCATTCCATGTCTCATGGTTGTCCATGTATGTGGATATTGAATTTCAGCTAAAGCCACTTCATATTTTCCGTTCAGATAGATGGTTCGAGGCATACGAATTTGATAATTTGAAGTCTTGTTGTTGGGATAATAGTTCATACTAGTATTGCTGGGTAAAGTAATGTAAAAACTTGTTGACTCCATGACAGCTAAATCGTTTGTAATGTAGATAGACTAGATGTGTATATACATTACTTCATGTTTGACACTCGTCATCCTCACTCTCTACATTGCTGTCTACATTGTTGTCTAAATTGTTATCTACATGATCTACATTGGTATTTACTACTTCTCCCTGACAACAAGCATTGACACACCTAATTTTTACAGGAATAGTATTTTCATTTCCATTTTCTTTACAACAACAACACCATAACTCTTCAATCCATGTTAAAAAGTTTCCCATCCTTCTGAAAACAACCTATGTTGACGTTGTTGTATCTCTTTTGTAATATCTTCACGAGTTCTCTTTTTGCTAAAAACAGTTTTTGGAATATTAGCATCTACAATTTCCTCAATAAACTGCTTCCAACCATGTGGTGGTTCTCGTTGTTCTTTTCTTCTTGTAGAAACCAATGCTTCTTTCAACAAATCAATAATGTTGGAATTTGTAATGACAGTACCTGTTTTTAAAACAAGTTCATTTTTATCTGTCCATCTCGTACCATATTTCTTAAGTTCTGCTAGAAGTTGTGTTAGTTTTACATGATAAATATTTTGAAAATGGTTTAGAAACTGTTGGGACTTTTCTAATTTTTCTGCTTTGGATGATGTAACAGACTTTTGTCGTTGTTGTTGCGACTGAATTGTTCGTAAATGACGGCAAAGCACTTGAGACATTTCCATAGCCTTTTCACGAGTTCGTTTCCCACGTAAAAGTTTATTCACTTTCGTTTTGATTTCAACATCTTTTCCCTTCTTTTCTAACAACATTTTATATTCATATTCAGGAATGAGGACCATTTTCATAGTATGTTTCATTTAAACAGCAACTGAGCTAACAAGGGTAATGCAAATTTAGCAATAGCTCCAATAAATCCTCCTTTCTGATTAACCAACTTCTTTTTTCTTCGAAGTGATATCTTCTTATCTGCCAGTGTACGTAGGGTATGACGTTCACGCTTGAATATCTTATACCTTTTTGAGCTTAAGGGTAAATGTCCTCGCAATATATTCAAACAAATTTCAAACATGCTAGTTAATTCCTCCTTAGTAGCTTGTTGTAGCAAGGATTTACGTCGTTTAGGCCCACTGCGTGCGAGCAAGTGAAGGAAAGGTTGATTCGCTTGAATACGCTTATACAACTTGGCTGCAAATGGTTAAGTGACTTTTTTCTTGTTCATACACTACTTTATCAACATAGACGTAATGTGTATCTTTTGGTAAAATGCCTGTACGAATACGTAGTTGACCATTCGCCTTCGGCTTCAAATCAATGAATAAATAGCCATGAGGTTTGCTGGTAGCATCTTGATAGGCTTCTATGAGAATTGGATATTTTCCATTATACATTTGTCGCGCTAATGTACTTATTTGTTGACTTTCTCTAGGACTTTTAAACAGAATGATGTAATGTGTATTCAAACTAATATTTCGCATTTCTCTACCATGATGAAACAAATTATGCACAATAAAAATAATGCTTAGATTTTGATGACTGCTGCCAACACTAAAGAGACGCGTCATTCGTTCATCACTATGACATTTGGTCATTAAGTCATCAATGATGAGTAAGTTTGGCTTTTTCGGGTTAAAACGCTCTTCAATGTCATCTGGAATGCCTTGGTAAAATTCCACACCTTTCATTCCCTTATACAAAGCTCTGATCTGCTCCATAGAGCCATAAAATGGTTTTTGGAGAGGGTTTAATTAACTTTTGTTCTAGAATTTCCCTAACTAGAGAAGTTTTACCACTGCCTGTAGGTCCAGAGACCAAACATGTGAATGGATGCTTCATTTTTTAATGTCTGTTTCTATCACCCAACTGTTAAACTTCTTTGGCCGACCTAACCACTTCACAAATAATTCTTTAACACCTCGTCTTTTTCGTGTTTTCAAGACCTTTTCAATTCTGTAGACTGATTCAATATCTTTTGTCACTTTCTGCAGTTCTTCTTCATAGAAATGTCCATCAATATTTTCGTCCAAAAAGTCTTTCACACGATACAAGTGCACTCCGTGCTTCTTACAACGATGTGTGATAATGAAGACTTCTTGCGTGCACTTTATATGATAATCCCGTTGAAATACATATTTCATGTGAGAAATGCGAACCTGATCACCAATTTTAAATTTGTAGGGTTTTTTCTTCTTCTTCGGTTTTAATTTCAATTTGTATACATACATATACTTCCACACTTTCGATTCTATGTCTTTACGAATATCTGCAGGAGTATACTTATTAGGGAGGGAGCCATGAGGTCTATGGTTGTAATTATACACTATGTCTGGAAGGATGTCCATATATCGATAAGTTTGATTATGTAGGAAATATCGATACATCATCCCCTTTAGAGTACGAATGACTCTCTCAGCAAAGTTGGCTTTGGTTTCATTCTTTGTCGTATAGGCATGTATTCCCTCCTTCTTCAAAAATGTTTTTACCCATCGGTTTTTTAAATTCAGTTCCTTTGTCTGACCTTAGAGTTCGTGGTCTTCGTTGTCTTTCTTGAAAAATCTTTTGAAAGGCTTCTATGACGCTGGTATGTGATTTATTAGGTATTGGTTGCACCCATAAATATTAAGAAAACACATCAATGACAACCAATAGTAGGATAAAAGTGGGGCTCCGAAAACAGGAAGTGACGTCATAATGACGTCATATTGACGTCATATGGACGTGTTATTGACGTGATATGGAGATCATATGGAGATCATATGGAGATCATATGGAGATCATATGGAGGTCATATGGAGGTCATATGAACGTCATATGAACGTCATAATGACGTAATATGGAGAGTGGGCGGCCATTCAAACGGGCGGCCATTCAAACGACCATTCAAACGGGCGGCCATTTTTTAAGCATTTCCCACACTCTCATGCATACACATACATACTAACACCATGACACGATTAGCGCTTATTTCGTATTGGTGGGTGGCCCTTAGAAGGGCCGGCAGGTTTTTGCTGCCGGACTTAGAAAAATTCGACGATGTCTTGGACTGGCCTGCTGCAGTGTGTGAGTTGCTGCCCATTGAAAAGAAAGTGATCGCCTGTCATGCCACAGGTGTAACATCTGACTGTGTAATAGTTGTTCAGGGCCAACAGCTGCGTCCAATAGGCTGCACAAATCAAACAAAGCTGGTGACCACATTCTGCCAGTACCCGGTCTGGGGAGATCATGATGCCACATCCCGCGCAAATCTCCAGGTCCTGTTGGAGGAAGTATCTCCCCCAAACCGGATACTCTTCTACTTCAAGACGCGATGGAATGGTCTCCCCCAGCATGGTTGTCCTGAAGAAAGCCCCGTCATAATCGCCAGCCTCGATGTCCCTGAGTCGCTTTCCAAGTGTAACCCTTCTATTAAAAAAGACGGGCACGCATAGGACTGTTCCGTGGGCCGGGTCCGGCAGCAGCTGGAAGAAGTACACTCTTTCTGGCGGTGTCGGTGGCGGTTTGACAGGCAGGTAAAGTTCTCTGACTTCAGCAATGGTGCGAGCATCATGTAACGCGAAGAAGCACTCCATGTTGGCGATAGCGATTTTGAGCCCAAACTGAAATGAGCATGGGTTATATACCACCTCAAGTCAGGATCGGACCCCCCCCCCCCAGGGATAGAAGCAAACTGCTTGCATAAAGCAAGGACCCCCCCCCCCCCCCGCCAGTCGACCTGAAGCAAGGACCCCCCCCCCCCCGCCAGTCGACCTGAAGCAAGGACCCCCCCCCCCTGGTCAGCATATAATGCGAGGATGGCCGCTAGTAGTATATAAAGGCGGGTTACAGCTGCATTATCCAACACAAGCAGCAAGATGTCGACAAGTCGTAAAATCACAGTGATGCGAAACGGCAAGGCAGTGACGCTAACGACTGAGTGTTATAAGTGTTGGGTGTGGATAGAGTATCCAGGGCAACCACACAACTGCCCGGTGCGCCACAATGCACCACGACGGTACTGTTGTAAAACCTGCGGTGGTTTGTTATGGTACAAGTTTACTGCACGATTACCTGGACCGGAGCCATGCACAGACTGCTGGTGGTGCGGTGCGACGCTGAAAAACTTTGGATATTATAATTTTCATCCTTTCAAGTGTTCCAGAAGACCTTTCACGATGGAACAATTTTACAGATATCAGTGTGATTGCGGAAATCCGACTTGTTGGTGAAGAGCCAACTCACTAACATCTTTCGGCCCTTCTAAGGGCCATCCTCTGCTGTGAAATGAAAACGCAAATTCTGTCTATGTATGAGTGTGTATAAAAGGGGTATGTCTGAGATTACATTTCAGCATTTCAGTTTCAGCAGTTGACGGAACAACAACCAGCTATGATGAAAAGTGAAGAGCATGGGAAAGGAGTAAAGAGACAAAAGATGGAAGAAGATGACATTTGGCCATACGGTCAAGTTCAGTGTATGGAATGCAATGTGAAATTTCCATCTATGGATACTTATGAGACACACACATGCAGTAAAGCTAAGATGAAAGGAGCAAAGAGATAAAAGATGGAAGAAGATGACATTTGGCCATACGGTCAAGTTCAGTGTATGGAATGCAATGTGAAATTTCCATCTATGGATACTTATGAGGCACATGCATGCATACCAGCTGAGATGGACAATGTGTCTCATGAAGAACATGTTTCAAAGAAACAAAAGACAGGACAAGTAGGGAGAGGTAGAAGGCTTAGTCTTGGTGAAAACGCGCAGGAAAAACGGTTTGAATCTGAGGATGGATCAGATTTTCTGCTTGAAATGCGACAGCAAGAGAACCGTATCAAGGCACATTTGTTGGAGACCTTAAACCATGCGTTTCAAGAAACTGACAGCAAATGATGAAGGTGTTATTGTAGAACAAGTGGATAATGCATTTATCAGCAGTCCAACATATGCAGCATACAATCCAGCAGATATTGAGCAGGACCTGCCAGAAGCCTATAAAGAATTATTTACCAAGTTTGACGAACATGAGCGACAAGGCTCTGGCTGGGTATTGGATAACATACTGTACATTGAAGTACATACAGCTACGTTGGTTCCTCTAGAAGCGAGTAGTTTTATTCCACTACCGAAGAAAGTGAAGAAAACAGAAGGTGTGATAAACATTAAGAATGATGACAACAAGTGTTTCTTATGGTCAGTATTGGCTTACCTTCACCCTCATGACAACAACCCAAATCGCGTGAATCATTACAAACCATTTGGAAATGAACTAAAGGTAGAGGGTATGACATTTCCGACACCAATTACTGGCATTCCAAAGTTTGAAAAGGAGAACGATGTAGCCATCAACGTGTTTGGATATGAACAAGATGTAGTTGTTCCAATACATCTTAGTCGAAACGTCAGTGTGAGAGAAATCAACTTACTTCTGATTGGCAATGACAAGACGAGGCATTACTGCCTCATCAAGAATTTTAGTAGACTTATGTCTTATCGATCAAAGCATAAGGGTACATATTTTTATTGTTTCAACTGTCTTCACGGGTTTGTATCTTTTAGATAAACATCGTGAAGTGTGTGACAAGAATGGAGCACAACGTTTATCATTTCCCAAGGAACCCTTCATCAAGTTCAAGAATGTGGCTAAACAGCAGCGAGGACCTTTTGTGATTTATGCCGACTTTGAATGTTTCACGCAAAAGCATGAAGAAGGAGACAAGTATCAACATCATCGCCCAAACAGCTTTGCCTATGTGGTTGTGAGCCAGTACGACACACGTGCACCAGTTGTGTATCGAGGAGACAATGCTGTGAAAGTCTTTTTAGACCATATGGTGAATGAACGTGATCGTATTGTACGTGGTTTAGAGCGGCCAAAGGAAATGGTGATGACTCGTTAAGACAAAGAGAATTTCAAGAATGCTGTTGATTGCTACATTTGTCATGAAGCTCTAGGAGCAGATCGTGTGAGAGATCATGACCATATCAATGGCAAATATCGTGGAGCAGCACACAATGAATGCAACTTACAATCCCGACTTAGAAAGGATCAGCAAGGGGATAAAGATTCTTTTATCATTCCTGTGTTTTTCCACAATTTGCGAGGCTATGACAGTCACCGGATCATGGAGGAAATTGGGAAATTCAAAGGTGAAACGATTACAGTCATTCCCAACACCATTGAGAAATATATTGCATTCACCATGAGCAATCTGAAATTTACAGACAGCTTACAGTTCATGAGCACCTCTCTACAGAAGTTGGTATCCAACCTTGCAGCAGAAGGGAAAGATAACTTCTACAACATGACCTCTCACATTCACGATAGTGACCAACAAGATTTGTTGTGGAGAAAGGGAGTGTACCCCTACGATTATGTGGACGAACCATCCAAGTTTGCTGAAACACAGCTACCATCAAAGGACAAGTTTTATAGTCAGCTTAGCGAAGAGGACATTAGCGATGAGGATTATGCGCATGCACAGAAGGTGTGGGATACATTCAACTGTACCACATTTGGTGAATACCACGACCTGTACCTGATATCAAATGTGTTATTACTAGCTGACGTGTTTGAAAATTTTCGTCAAGTATGCCTCAACACATATGAATTGGGTCCTGCTCACTACTATACAGCACCAGGACTGTCGTGGGATGCAATGTTGAAAGCGACAAAGGTGAAGTTGGAATTGATCAATGACATTGACATGTATCAAATGGTTGAGCAAGGCATACGCGGATGAATATCTGTGATCACACACAAGTATGCGAAAGCGAATAATCCCTACGTAGCAGATTACAATTCTGAGATACCAAGCAACTGTCTGATGTACCTCGACGCAAACAACTTGTATGGCTGGGCCATGTCACAAAGCATGCCGCAAAGAGGATTTATGTTGGTGAGCGAGCCAGAATCCCTCGACTTCATGGATGCAGCTGAAGATGATGACATTGGATTCATTTTGGAAGTGGATTTAGAATATCCAAATTCAACCCATGATCACCATAATCACTACCCAGTGGCTCCAGAACGGAAATGTGTCAAAGTTGGAGAGTGCAGTGAGAAGCTGCGGAAAGATCTGAAAATGAAAGTCAAACCCAGTGAAGAGCTCATTCCTAACTTGTCTGAATGAAAGAAATATGTACTTCATTACAGGAATTTACAACAGTACGTCTCACTGGGGTTGAAAGTCACCAAAGTACATCGTGCCATCATGTTTGAACAGAGCAAATGGTTGGCAAAATACATTACCTTGAACACGGAAAAGAAAAAATTGGCCAAGAACCCGTTTGAGAAAGACTTCTTCAAACTGATGAACAACTCTGTGTTTGGTAAAACCATGGAAAATGTGAGAAAGCTAATCAATATTGAACTGGTTCACAAGGAAAAGCGGTTCAAGAAACTTGTAGCCAAACCTTCTTTCCACAAATTCAAAATTTTCAACGAAGATTTGACCGCTGTACATTTGCGCAAAGTGGATTTGCTTCTGGATAAACCCATTCAAGTTGGCTTCACCATTCTTGACCTCAGCAAAGTGCTTATGTTCAACTTTCATTACAACTACATCATGGTCAAGTATCCCAATGCCAAGTTGTTGTTCAGCGACACCGACAGTCTATGTTACGACATAGAAACGGAAGATATCTACAAGGATATGCAGCAAGATGCTGACCTGTTCGACACAAGTGACTATCCGCCAGATCACTTCCTACATTCCAACGTGAACAAAAAAGTGCTTGGGAAAATGAAAGATGAGACGGCAGGCGTCCCCATTGAAGAGTTTGTTGGACTCAGACGAAAATGTACAGTTTATTGTGTGGTGGGAAAGAAAAACATACAGCTAAAGGCATCACTCGAGCTTGTCAAAGACGTATTAAACATGCACAGTATAGAGACAGTTTGTTCAACCAAACTCAAACGATGGCTACAGGACACATTATTCGAAGTCATAGTCACCAGCTTTTCTCGGAGAAGATTAGGAAGGTAGCCCTCTCCCCATATGACGACAAGCGATATGTGCTGAATGATGCCTATTCCACTTTAGCGCATGGACATTACAAGGCTGTGGTATAAAAGGGGGAGGTCCTCCAACGGAAGAGTTATTTGAGGTGTGAACATTGAAGCGTTAACATGGAACGTGAAAGTCGTAAGAGATCTGCAACTGATATGGACACTCTTGCAGATGCAGTTAAAGACTTAAAAGTGAAATATCCTACCACTACCATCAAGAAATTGAAAGTGGAGACGGCACCAACACCACAGTCGTGGGATGGAATGCTTTCTCTAGCAAATGGAAAGTATATCAAGATTATGAAACAAAGCAATGAAGGAGTGGTAAACATTCGCAAGTACCTGAGAGATGAGGGGACTGGAAAAAACCGTCCAACGAAAAAGGGAATTTTGCTGACAATACCTGAATGGAAAATGCTGAAGAAGCAAGGGAAAAAAGAGGATAAAAGGCTTCGCAGACAAGAAGACAGCTCATAACAAGGTAAAAACATGAATGCACTCATGCTGAACGGCGGTGCTTACCTTACTGTAAATGATAGGAATGAAGTGATGCTAGGTTCTCAGATAAGTTATCATCGGTTTAAACATGAAGTGTGGAAAGACTTTAAAAACATACCACTTGAACCTGGGTTTAAACGTAGACTTGAAAATAAAGTGGAAGTGACGGTAGCTGAATATAATTCTAACATACTTGTAGAAATCTGTAAAAATCTTTTACAGGATTATCCAAAGGATTATAAGGGAGTGCCAGATACACCATATACAGATTTGATCCTCTTTGATATCAAGAACTGGCGCGCAGTCTTACGATTCCTAGAAGCTATACAACATCCACTCTTCACCATCTTGCGAGCATAAAAACGTCTTTGCAGACAAGGAGACAGCTCATAGTTCATCTGACTGTTGAACGAGATGGAAGACTTTTTATCGGAATATGAACCTATTTCACATGGATTCTCATATCTGAGAAACGTATATGATGACATTGTGTTAAGACATTTTGGAAAGTATATCATTCTATCAACTGACGAACAATCTGTGTTGAAAGACCATCTAGAGAAGTTCAGGATACCTGGCTTTCTCCTGGCAGTCTTAAATGAATTAGAAGTGCGTGTGACTGAGAACTGCTTAGACGTGTTTGTACAATTTCGCCAATATGACGAGCTTACAGAATGCTACGACTACATCACCCTCAACACAGTGGAATGGTCCGCTCTGTTACAAGCATTGGATTTGAAAGAACCTGACGCTTGAATTCAAAGAGGAAGGAGTACAACTCATGCGAGGCACCAAGTCCATTGAACTGACACATCCCATGTGTGTTATGGTGATGAACATTGACATGAATGATCATGGATATGAACTGAAACTGTCTGAACATGAAGATGTTAAAATAATAAAGTTTGGTAATGGACAGTGTTATGCTAGTTTTCATAGCATTTACAAACGTAGGTGTAATGTCTATGATACATATATTAATTTAGATTGGTATGAATGGCATGTGTTTATTGATGTATTGAATGTATTTGTAAAATAAAAGTTTAATGTAAAATAATTAAGAAATGTAAATAATGTATAACACAATAAAAAAGAATGTTGTATAAAACTGTCTTGTTTCTTTGCAATATTCATAATACAATTCACAATTACCAACAACTTAACTAATACAACTTAACTAATACAACATCAATAAAATAATGGTTTATAATGTCTATATACAAAATCCTTTACAACAAAATCACCATCACTTCTTTTTAATACATCAATGATTTCAAAAGGACTATGTCCTCGAGCTCTTTGAATTATATAATACACACAATAAAATCCACATGTAGAGGATATCGGTGTTTGTAATGGAACTGAAGTATAAATGAAATTAAACTTTAAAAACTTATTCAAACGACTGTCTATAGGTAAAAGTCCATAAGAGTCAAACTATTCTGCAGGGTCTTCGTCATAATATACTGCCACCCAATGCTCTCCTGGCTCATCATGATCGTCTGTGTTGATGACATAGGCACCGCGTTGTAAAGATGGTAACTGGTCCATGGCAAACACACCTTGAAACAAGTCTTTTGTCGTGGCACCATGGGATAGGATGGCTTCTATCTGCTTCGTGTTCATGACTGGTAGTCGAATTGAATGCTACTATATGCACTTATTTCAACAATGTTATCAAATTCAGCATACACTATAACATTAACTGTATTTTGCAAGGCACCAGCAAAATTCATTTCTAGTCTCAAATTCCCATGTTTGATAAGGGCATAATGATCAGCACCATCATAATCAGGTCTTAAGTCAAAAGAAAACAAAGAATAACCTCTAGGCCAATCTTCCCGTTTTACAATGGAACTTTTCTCACCATCCAATCTATCAAAAGATTTGTAAAGAGTTTCAAAAGCATCAAGATATTTGCCTTGATTGATATCAAGCTTGAGAGGTTTGGATAGGACTGGTTCACCATCAGAGTAAAGCTGCATAAAGTTAAGATTAAAATGTTCAAAATTGTATGGATTTCTCAATACTGTTCCAGCAAAGGATTCATTATGGACCATTCCAATGACAATACGCTTTGGTAATTGGCCTAAAAAGATGCTATCTTTCACAAAAGATTGAAATCCAGTTGGAATAGCTAAAACTTTACATTCTTTTCTATAAACAATAAACTTAGCAGGACTTTTCATCAATGCATCTGCATGTCCCAACTGAATACCTGGACTAACCCTCACTTTGCGAATGGTTAAAAACGCTTCTCTCACTTCTACTTTAAAACCATTATTTGCAGCCATTAATACATATCCATCTTTTTGTCTATGTAAACGTAATTTCATACTAACACCATTGGGAAGATAACGATCCTGCTCAAACAAATCTACCCTTAAACCGCCTGCAAGCATAAACTCACGGCTTAGACGTGTATACAAATAGCGATTATGTAAACCATTATTTCCTGTTTCAGCTATATCACCACCTTCAATATTTTCATGAAAACCTGATACATATCTTTCATGATTAGGTCTTTTCACCTCATGAGTATTCATTGACCCGGCAGTATCTTTAAAGATGAGACGCATAGAGCGCTCAGAATGGAGACTTTCTTCCGAGTCATGAATGAGATGAGATATGATGCTGGTATAACCATGGGTATTGCTACTATGTGATATCAAACGATCATTTAGAAATAATTCAATATTGGACCATAACCCATTAAACAAATCATTGATACATGACACGTTATCATCTACACCACACAGTGTTCCATCAGCCTTGACAATGCGACATACAATATGGAGTTTACTGTTCTTTAAATCTAGATATTCTTCTGTACTCGCAGGAATGTAGAATTCTATTGGAGCACCCTCTCTAATGGTAGTCATTGGTTGATAGTCTACATTATAACTTTTTTCTACAGCAGTTTGCGTTGGTGGTATGTGAAACCATTCTAATGGAGAAAGGCTACATTCACAAGAATGATTATGAATTAAAGACATGATTAAAAATTATCTTTCTTATGTTTTTTATGTTATCCGTTTAGCGTTTTGCTCGTTTCGGTCTCTTTTGTCCTCGTAACCCACCACCAAACATACGTTGTGCTACTCGACCTGTAACATCTTTCGCGATATCTTTTGCTGCCCTTTTAAGGTGTGGTGCAACGATTTTAGCCCCTGTCTTAAGCAGTGGAATAGCTTTTCGAGCCAATGATCCCAGTATTGAACCAATACCATCTCCATATTGTATTCGCACTCCTTTAAATCCTGGTAATTCTCCACCCACTTGGCGAAGAAATAGTTGCGATATATAGATGGATTGTGTGTGTATGCTTTCATAATGCTTTTGGTCGAAAATGAAGTTTACAGATCACCTTTCCAGTTTGAAATGGAACATTATAGCCTGTGTCGTCCTTAATATTCATTTCTATCACGTCAAATTTGGATGTGTTTACAGGAACATAATGAGGTTCTCCATAACTTTTCATGATAATGTCTCCATCATGTCCTTGTATTTCAACAGAACGTGGCAAAGGGACATAATAATCACCAACAACTTGTGGCTCACAAATACTACAGTACACATAAAGTGTATAAAATCCCTGTTTCACATCAGCTTTATGTTCAGCTGTACATGTTTCAGTATACCATTGATCTGGGATAAATCCTAAAATCTCAGCTAATCCAGTGGAGAATGACACTTCAAAGCCGTTATTTAGAAATAGAAAAACACGTCGTCTAATTTTATCATACTTTATCTGAATAGCTTCTTTAAGATCATCTTTCATAGAATTAGTTGCTTCTTTATTGACTGCCTGACATATCTCTTGTATGGATCTGTAGTAACCATAAGGAATATTGATTGTGTCAAGAACAACATTATTCAGTGGTTGTTGTCGATACTGAATAGAATAGCCCATTCCATGTCTCATGGTTGTCCATGTATGTGGATATTGAATTTCAGCTAAAGCCACTTCATATTTTCCGTTCAGATAGATGGTTCGAGGCATACGAATTTGATAATTCGAAGTCTTGTTGTTGGGATAATAGTTCATACTAGCATTGCTGGGTAAAGTAATGTAAAAACTTGTTGACTCCATGGCAGCTAAATCGTTTATGTGATGTAGATAGACTAGATGTGTATATACATTACTTCATGTTTGACACTCTTCATCCTCACTTTCTACATTGCTGTCTACATTATTGTCTAAATTGCTATCTACATGATCTAAATTGGTATCTACTACTTCTCCCTGACAACAAGCACTAACACACCTAATTTTTACAGGAATCGTATTTTTATTTCCATTTTCTTTACAACAACAACACCATAACTCTTTAATCCATGTTAAAAAGTTTCCCATCCTTCTGGAAACAATCTTTGTTGACGTTGTTGTTGCTCTTTTGTAATATCTTCACGAGTTATCTTTTTGCCAAAAACAATTTTTGGAATATTAGCGTCTACAATTTCCTCAATAAACTGCTTCCAACCACGCGGTGGTTCTCGTCGTTCTTTTCTTTTTGTAGCAACCAATGCTTCTTTCAACAAATCAATAATGTTAGAATTTGTAATGACAGTACCTGTTTTTAAAACAAGTTCATTTTTATCTGTCCATCTCGTACCATATTTCTTAAGTTCTGCCAGAAGTTGTGTTAGTTTTACATGATAAATAGGTTGAAAATGGTTTAGAAACTGTTGGGACTTTTCTGATTTTTCTGCATTAGATGCTGTAACAGACTTTTGTCGCTGTTGTTGTGATTGAATTGTTCGTAAATGACGTCCAAGCACTTGAGACATTTCTATTGCTTTTTCACGAGTTCGTTTCCCACGTAAAAGTTTATTCACTTTCGTTTTGATTTCAACATCTTTTCCCTTCTTTTCTAACAACATTTTATATTCATATTCAGGAATGAGAACCATTTTCAAAGTATGTTTCATTTTAACAGCAACTGAGCTAACAAGGGTAATGCAAATTTAGCAATAGCTCCAATAAATCCTCCTTTCTGATTAACCAACTTCTTTTTTCTTCGAAGTGATATCTTCTTATCTGCCAGTGTACGTAGGGTATGACGTTCACGCTTGAATAACTTATACCTTTTTGAGATTAAGGGTAAATGTCCCCGCAATATATTCAAACAAATTTCAAACAAGCTAGTTAATTCCTCCTTAGTAGCTTGTTGTAGTAAGGATTTACGTCGTTTAGGCCCGCTGCGTGCGAGCAAGTGAAGGAAAGGCTGATTCGCTTGAATACGTTTAGACATCTTGGCTGCGAATGGTTAAGTGACTTGGTTCTTGTTCATACGCCACCTTATCAACATATACGTAATGTGTATCTTTTGGTAAAATGCCTGTACGAATACGTAGTTGATCATTTGTCTTCGGCTTCAAATCAATGAATAAATAGCCATGAGGTTTGCTGGTAGCATCTTGATAGGCTTCTATGAGAAATTGAGATTTTCCAGGATACATTTGTCGCGCTAATGTACTTATTTGTTGACTGTCTCTAGGATTTTTAAACAGAATGATGTACTGTGTATTCAAACTAATATTACGCATTTCTCTACCATGATGAAACAAATTATGCACAATAAAAATAATGCTTAGATTTTGATGACTGCAGCCAACACTAAAGAGACCTGTCATGCGCTCATCACTATGACATTTGGTCATTAAGTCATCAATGATGAGTAAGTTTGTTTTTTCGGGTTAAAACGCTCTTCAATGTTATCTGGAATGCCTTGGTAACATTCCACACCTTTTATTCCCTTATACAAAGGCTGATCTGCTGCATAGAGCCATAAAATGGTTTTTGGAGAGGGTTTAATTAACTTTTGTTCTAGAATTTCTCTAACTAGAGAAGTTTTACTACTGCCTGTAGGTCCAGAGACCAAACACGTGAATGGATGCTTCATTTTCGAATTTTCACCCAACTGTTAAACTTCTTTGGCCGACCTAACCACTTCACAAATAATTCTTTAACACCTCGTCTTTTTCGTGTTTTCAAGACCTTTTCAATTCTGTAGACTGATTCAATATCTTTTGTCACTTTCTGCAGTTCTTCTTCATAAAAATGTCCGTCAATATCTTCATCCAAAAAGTCTTTCACACGATACAAGTGTATTCCTTGCTTCTTACAACGATGTGTGATAATGAACACTTCTTGCGTCCACTTTATATGATAATCCCGTTGAAATACATATTTCATGTGAGAAATGCGAACCTGTTCACCAATTTTAAATTTGTATGGTTTTTTCTTCTTTGGTTTTAATTTCAATTTGTCTACATACATATACTTCCACACTTTCGATTCTATGTCTTTACGAATATCTGCAGGAGCATACTTATTAGGGAGGGAGCCATGACGTGTATGGTTATAATTATACACTAAGTCTGGAAGGATGTCCATATATCGATACGTTTGATTATGAAGGAAATATCGATACATCATTCCCTTTAGAGTACGAATGACTCTCTCAGCAAAGTTGGCTTTGGTTTCATTCTTTGTCGTATAGGCATGTATTCCCTCCTTCTTCAAAAATGTTTTTACCCGTCTTTTTTTAAATTCAGTTCCTTTGTCTGACCTTAGAGTTCGTGGTCTTTGTTGTGTTTCATGAAAAATCTTTTGAAAGGCTTCTATGACGCTGGTATGTGATTTATTAGGTATTGGCTGCACCCATAAATATTTAGAAAACACATCAATGACAACCAATAAAAAGTGGGTGTCATCATTATAGGAAGCTATGTTTCCCATGTCAGCTAAATCAATATCCCACATGTCATCAATTCCACGTGTAATGACACGTTGCCTTTTAAACCTGTATTTTACAGGTTGTAGTAAACTGAAGGCATCTTGATCCTGCAACCATTTCTTCACTTGTGAATGAGTGAATCGTTGATCATGTTTTTTTAATATGTGATAAAGTTTATAAGGACCAGCAAATGCCCCGGGTTGACCAGGTTTAAAGTAAATATTGGTTAAGTAGTCTTTCCACGTCGACATGTTAACACTAAATGATCAACACTTGTTAACATATCTTGCATTTTATTTTATCAACACATCTAACATTTTATCAACATATCTTGCATTTTATCAACACATCTTAAATTTTATTTTTATCAACATGTCTTACAAATCAAGTATTGATACAATGGTGTGAATAATTGGAGTCCATTGATCTTCAATGT
Source organism: Protula sp. h YS-2021 (assembly GCA_949752745.1). Lineage (NCBI taxonomy): Eukaryota > Metazoa > Annelida > Polychaeta > Sabellida > Serpulidae > Protula > Protula sp. h YS-2021. Next base: position 51,827,869 of record OX457025.1, on the reverse strand, counting down.
ATATTAACCAGCTACTTAATTCATCAAATGTGATAGCATCTACACCATATTTTTCACAACGTTGATTTGCATTATCTAACACTTTATCTAAATGAATGTAATATTTAGCTTCATTCCAATATGTACAGACACATGTAGAATGACACATATGTTCTGAACACTCTTCATTTTGACAAGCAGGACATACTAAACATGCAAACTTTTTTACAGCTAATAACATTTCTTCACAATATGTTTTTTGCACAATATATTGTCTCAATGTAATGTCCACCATTATACTGCAATGTAGATTAACCACTCTCTTACTTCATCAAACAGTCTTGGATCAAATCGAGCGAAGTGATATGCTGCTTCCACATCAAACTCCTCAGCTCCACCAATGTTTGAAAACATATACTCTTTGATGAAATCCTCGCGTAAGTTTGGTACGTTCAACGTGGAATGAGCAAGTTCCCAATAAATGTCAAAGTGCTGCAGTTGTTGTTGAATAGATCCAAAACGTGCAAGTTCACTTATCATGTAGTCCACATACTTGTCCTTGAAACACGTTTCTACATCCATCTTTCACATGTCCATATAACACGTCTGCACACTGTGGCGGCTGGTAAGCAAATGACTCTCAGTCTTACTCCGCAGAAACAGTTAGTAAGCCGCACTTGTTGCAGAAGTTGTCTGGTTCACACAACTTGCAATTGTACTTGTGGCAGTGACAATCATAATCCTCAGCATATCCGTAAGCACCGCAATATTCACAGGTAAGTCCAAGTTGATTTTGCACATCCATATTCTCCAATTGAACTTCAGCCAGTCTTTTCTTAGATAACTTTGACACTTTCATCCGATTGTCCTTTTGCAGCTTGATAGGAGTTTTCTTGCCATGACATTCCGTACATGGTAATAAGGTTGAGTTAATGCTATCCATCTCCTGAAGCAATGTCTCCCATTCACCATCATTCATGTTGATGTAATACTTGTATTCTTTCCCTTCAAACAGTGATGCTTGCACAAAACTCACATAGCGCATATCCAAGTATGAAATGACTTCAAGCCACTTCGTTTGCGTTAAGTACAGTTTGAAGCCAATGTCGCGTAATCTTGCTAAGTTCAGGCACACAATCTTCCACAAGGATGGTGATAAAGCAAGCCATCTCTCTCCACGTTTGATTCGAATAAATAATCCAAATTGTCCATGCTCCACAGTAATGGTTAAGTTTGCACTAATTTTAAAGCTGCTTGTCTTCTCCATGGCTGTTAGAGATTGTCTCATGACGATCACTAAAAAGTCTCCTCGCTTGCGACTCTCAATTATCCATTGAAAGAGCATTGGCATGGTGAAATGTCCTTTTTTATAGAGGTAAGCCATCATATCATACACCTTAATACGTTCTTCAAGGTACTTGAAGCCATGTAGCATGACCTTTGCACATTTGGAATCGCGATCCTCATCAACACACTTTGGCGTCGGTAGAGATAAAGTCTTAAAAAGTTCCTCATGAAGACTTCGAATAAGTTGAACGAAACGTCGGGTCATGGCTTCGGAGAACTGCGGCTCTGACGCGGGAAGATGCTCTATGTTTCCTTCTAGCATGTAGATAAGCTGAATGACAGTGTTCACTTCTTCCGTTAGGTACATGTGTGTGTGCTGATCGAAAAAGCCTTCTTCACATAAACACCATAAGATGTTGCAATCGATCAGAGGAATCACTGCTTGAAAGTTTCGTTTCAACAACGTGACGTCTTCCTCAGTAACAGGAATAGTTTTGCTCAATTCGAATTTAGATTTGAGCTGCTTGTCATCGTCGTCGCTGTCGTCATCGTCGTTGTCGTCATTGTCGTCATTGTCATCGTAACCGTCGTCATCGCTTGACATGACCACTTCTTCCTCCTCAAGATGCTCTAGATGAGCCTGTAACTTTGTACTAAGTGGCTTGGCGCTACCATTTACAAGCGCATTGGCAACCCAGAACGGATAGTCAGATCCCTCGGGATCGGGCATTGCTTGCTGTACTGGCTGTATTTCTTCAGGCCTAGTTTGCTGTACTGTAGACACGTCCGACGGAGCCCCTAATGCTTCCTCCAAGGCTTTTTCAGCTTCTGCTAGTGTACTTAGGAAGGCAGCAGTCTCCTCTGCAGTTAAAACTGCATCTGTAAAAGCCATTGTTTCATTGCTGAACAGGCTATCAATTTCCATGTTGCTAGCCGTTGCTGCTTTTCGAGACGTCTCCATGATGGTTTGGCAATGCAATGGCCATAGCGGTGTTGACCCGACGTTTTAATACTACTGAGCCGTGAGCCCAGCGGCTAAAAAGTCGGTGAGTCGGGGGGGGGGGGGGCTCATGGGCTAGTGAGCCGGGGGGGCGGGGTCCTTGCTTCAGGTCGACTGACCAGGGGGGGGGGGGGGTCCCGGGCCAGTGAGCCGGGGGGGCCTATATAATTGCAGCCTCGCACTGTATGCAGTCAGTCTGCTTTTGATCATTGAAGGAGTAAGAGCTAAAAATGCAACACAAAGATGAATTTTTCTCGCCAGAGCTTCGGGCTCGCTACTTCTTGCCACAGAAGGATGTAGATCTCTGGGAAGATATCTATATAGAATATCAAACATTTCTATTTCGAAAGTGGAGGAATTTTCTCAGGAACAGACCTGAAGAAGAGTTCAACCGGTTTGGCAGGGCGGCGGAGGAACAATACAAGCGCCGGAGGGAGAGGTTACTCGACAGGAGCCAGGACCCGCCGCCCTGCCAGGAAGAAAGGCCAGCCAGGACCGCAGCAGCGACAACCACGACGGAGGCGACCCCTGTCAAGGCGACTCCTGCTGCAGCCACGGCGTCGACGCTGACGAGTCCGCCGATAGCGATTCCAACGGCAGCTGATGTCACTGTCTTGAAGGTTCCGGCGGAAAAAGTTGTAGTCAAACGGCGAAATCTTCCTAGCGCCACAGTTATCAGGCCGGAGACTGACACCAGCTCCTGAGGAAGAGCTAGCAGCCGCTGTCGCCAGTATAACGGACCTCACGCAGGTGGACTTCAGCCTCATGCAGTCGCCCTCCGATAATGACTGCACCGAGGAACTGGTTGACGTGAAACAGGAGGATGGCTCTTCCAAAAAGTCACCCCTCCAGGATATCGTAGAGTTTTTGGATACGGCGGATAATGTAAAGTTTTGCAGCTTCTGCCATTTTGGAATACCGGCAGGAGCCTCTCTACGAGTCCACGAACAGACATGCCCAGATGCGTTAAAGCCGGAGTACCATTATTGTATCGTTCTTGGTAGAGGTTTCAGGACACACAGGGCCGCGGTAGCAGCGCATAGGAGGAGGGCTGGCTGTAGGGAGGATGACGGCAGCGGCAGAAGCGGAGACGGCGACGGCGCCAAGGCGAAATAGTAGGGGAAGCGGCGGCAGGGGAAGCGACAGGAAGTGAACCGCCGGAGAAAGCAGAAAATACCTCCACGGCTGCTTTTTAGCGGCCTCCCATTATTACGAAATAAGCGCGAATCGTGTCATGTTGTTAGTATGTATGTGTATGCATGAGAGTGTGGAAAATGCTAAAAAAAGGGGTCTATAAATCATTGATTTATACCCCCCATCTGTCCGTCTGACCGTCTGAAAAAGCTAAACAAATTGCTGCCTGGGTTAAAAATACCCTGGCATGAGAAATGAAACGCTAAATCTGTCCGTCTACCCGTCTGAGAAAGCAAAACAAATTGCTGTCTGGGTTAAAAATACTCAGGCTTGAGAAATGAAACGCTAAATCTGTCCGTCTGACCGTCTGATGTGTTATGTGTGTGTGTGTGGAGAGAGATTAAAAAATAAAAAAAAATGATTGCCCGTCTGACCGTCTAAAAAAGCTAAACAAATTGCTGCCTGGGTTAAAAATACCCAGGCTAGAGAAATGAAACGCTAAATCTGTCCGTCTGACCGTCTGATGTGGTGTTATGTGTGTGTGAATAGTGAGAAAGCTAAACAAATTGCTGCCTGGGTTAAAAATACCAAGGCTTGAGAAATAAACGCTTAATCTGTCCGTCTAACCGTCTGATGTGGTGTTATGTGTGCGTGGAGAGAGAGATTAAAAAATAAAAAAAAATGATTGCCTGTCTGACCGTCTGAGAAAGCTAAACAAATTGCTGCCTGGGTTAAAAATACTCAGGCATGAGAAATAAACGCTTAATCTGTCCGTCTGACCGTCTGATGTGGTGTTATGTGTGTGTGAAGAGTGAGAAAGCTAAACAAATTGCTGCCTGGGTTCAAAATACCAAGGCTTGAGAAATAAACGCTTAATCTGTCCGTCTAACCGTCTGATTTGGTGTTATGTGTGCGTGGAGAGAGAGATTAAAAAATAAAAAAAAATGATTGCCTGTCTGACCGTCTGAGGAAGCTAAACAAATTGCTGCCTGGGTTAAAAATACTCAGGCATGAGAAATAAACGCTTAATCTGTCCGTCTGACCGTCTGATGTGGTGTTATGTGTGTGTGAAGAGTGAGCAAGCTAAACAAATTGCTGCCTGGGTTAAAAATACCCAGGCTTGAGAAATAATTTGTCCGTCTGACCGTCTGATGTGGTGTTATGTGTGTGTGAAGAGTGAGAAAGCTAAACAAATTGCTGCCTGGATTAAAAATACCCAGGCTTGAGAAATAAACGCTTAATCTGTCCGTCTGACCGTCTGATGTGGTGTTATGTGTGCGTGGAGAGAGAGATTAAAAAATAAAAAAAAATGATTGCCTGTCTGACCGTCTGAGAAAGCTAAACAAATTGCTGACTGGGTTAAAAATACTCAGGCATGAGAAATAAACGCTAAATCTGTCCGTCTGACCGTCTGATGTGGTGTTATGTGTGTGTGAAGAGTGAGAAAGCTAAACAAATTGCTGCCTGGGTTCAAAATACCCAGGCTTGAGAAATAAACGCTTAATCTGTCCGTCTGACCGTCTGATGTGGTGTTATGTGTGTTTGGAGAGAGAGATACAAAAATAAAACAAAAAAAAGACTGCCCTTTTATCCGGATGTCCTTTTATCCGGGTGCCCTTTTATCCGGATGCCCTTTTATCCGGTTGCCGTAGGTGTTATGTGTGTGTACGCAGTGAGAAAGTTTAAAAAAAGAGCTATTGTTGCCTGTATATATCGTGATGGAGAGAGCTCTGGGTTAAAAATGGCGTCTCTTAAGGAAAAGAGAGCTCATTTTTAATTGCTGCTACGGCAATCCATTAGTGAAGGTATGGGGTGAGAAAGCCGAAAAAAAAGAGTTGTTGTTGCCTGTATATGCATTGAGAGAGCTCTGGGTTAAAAATAGCGTCCCTTATTTAGATCACTTCTAATTTCTGCTACGGCAATCCATAAGTGAAGTTGTGGGGCGAGAAAGCCGAAAAAGACTGTTCGTTTGCCCCTCAGACGTCGTGGGTGTGATGGAGAGAGAGAGGGTTAAAAATTAAAAAAAAACATGACTGTCTGGGTGTCCGTTTGTCTGGGTGTCCGTGTCTGGCTGTCCGTGTGTCTGGGTGTCCGTTTGTTCGGTTGCCGTAGGTGTTATGTGTGTGTACGCAGTGAGAAAGCTTAAAAAAAGAGCTGTTGTTGCCTGTATATATCGTGATGGAGAGAGTTCTCTGGGTTAAAAATGGCGTCTCTTAAGAAAAAGAGTGCTCATTTTTAATTGCTGCTACGGCAATCCATTAGTGAAGTTGTGTGGGTTTAGAGAGTGAGAAAGCCGAAAAAAGAGTTGTTGTTGCCTGTATATGCATTGAGAGAACTCTGGGTTAAAAATAGCGTCTCTTATTTAGGTCACTTCTAATTGATGCAACGGCAATCCATAAGTGAAGTTGTGGGGCGAGAAAGCTGAAAAAGACTGTTTCTTTGCCCCTCAGACGCCGTGGTGTGATGGAGAGAGAGAGAGAGAGACAAAAATTAAAAAAAAAAACATGACTGTCTGGGTGTCCGTGTGTCTGGGTGTCCGTGTCTGGGTGTCCGTGTGTCTGGGTGTCCGTTTGTTCGGTTGCCGTAGGTGTTATGTGTGTGTACGCAGTGAGAAAGCTTAAAAAAAGAGCTATTGTTGCCTGTATATATCGTGATGGAGAGAGCTCTCTGGGTTAAAAATGGTGTCTCTTAAGGAAAAGAGTGCTCATTTCTTTTAATTGCTGCTACGGCATTCCATTAGTGAAGTTGTGTGGGTTTAGAAAGTGAGAAAGCCGAAAAAAGACTGCTTGTTTGCCGCCAGCTACCGTGTGGAGAGAGAGGCAAAAAAGCCAAAAAAAGACTGTCCGTTTGTCCGAGTGTTCGTTTGTCCGGGTAGACCGTTTGTCCGGGTGTCTGTTTGTCCGACTGACCCGTTACCAGTCTGGTCTGCTGGTTGTTTGGAGTGAGAAAGGTAAAAAAAAAGAGTTGCCATTGCTTGTATACATAGAGTGGCCTGCGGTGAGCCGTGAGCCAGCGGCTAAAACCGCCATGGGGGGGGGGGGGGGGGGTCGGTGAGCCCGGGGGGGGGGGTCTGTCGACTAGCTCACCCATATAGATACAGTGAATGCTTAAAGGTTGGTGGGCCAGGGGGGTGCCTACCAACCTGGTGTTTGGCAGGCCCCGGGGGGCTTGCCAACCTGGTAATGGCAGACCCGGCCATGCTTGGGTGCTCGGGTGCTCGAGTGCTCAAGTGCTCAAGTGCTCGGGTGCTCGAGTGCTCAAGTGCTCAGGTGCTCGAGTTCTCAAGTGCTCGGGTGCTCGAGCGCTTAAGTGCTTGAGTGCTCAAGTGCTCGAGTGCTCAAGTGCTCCATTGCTCAATTGGTCAAGTGCTCAAGTGCTCGAGTGCTCGAGTGCTCAAGTGCTCAAGCACTCAATTGCTCAAGTGCTCGAGTGCTTGAGTGCTCAAGTGCTCGGGTGCTCGAATGCTCGGGTGTCATTTTGTTGTTTGAATGGCCGCCCGTTTGAATGGTCGTTTGAATGGCCGCCCGTTTGAATAGCCGCCCACTCTCCATATTACGTCATTATGACGTTCATATGACGTTCATATGACCTCCATATGACCTCCATATGATCTCCATATGATCTCCATATGATCTCCATATGATCTCCATATCACGTCAATAACAGGTCCATATGACGTCAATATGACGTCACTGTTTTCGGAGCCCCATGGGGCTCCGAAAATACCTCCTGACGTTATTATGACGTCACTTCCTGTTTTCGGAGCCCCACTTTTATCCTACTACCAATAAAAAGCGGGTGTCATCATTATGGGGAGCTATGTTTCCCATATCATCAATTCCACGTGTAATGACACGTTGCCTTTTAAACCTGTATTTTACAGGTTGTAAACTGAAGGCATCTTGATCCTGTAACCATTTCTTCACTTGTGAATGAGTGACTGGTTGATCATGTTTTTTTAATATGTGATAAAGTTTCTAAGGACCAGCAAATGCCCCGGGTTGACCAGGTTTAAATAAAATTTTGGTTAAGTAGTCTTTCCACGTCGACATGTTAACACTAAATGATCAACACTTGTTAACATATCTTGCATTTTATTTTATCAACATATCTTAAATTTTATCAACATATCTTAAAAAAATTTTATCAACATATCTTAAATTTTATTTTATCAACTCAATCAACATATCTTTCAAATCAAGTATTGATACAATGGTGTGAATAATTGGAGTCCATCGATCTTCAATGTATATTAACCAACTACTTAATTCATCAAATGTGATAGCATGTACACCATATTCTTCACAACGTTGATTTGCATTATCTAACACTTTATCTATTTGAATGTAATATTTAGCTTCATTCCAATATGTATAGACACATGTAGAATGACACGTATGTTCTAAACACTCTTCATTTTGACAAGCAGGACATACTAAACATGCAAACTTTTTTACAGCTAATAACATTTCTTCACAATATGTTTTTTGCACAATATATTGTCTCAGTGTAATGTCTGCCATTAAACTCAAATGTAGATTAACCACTCTCTCACTTCATCAAACAGTCTTGGATCAAATCGAGCGAAGTGATATGCTGCTTCCACATCAAACTCCTCAGCTCCGTCAATGTTTGAAAACACACACTCTTTGATGAAATCCTCGCGTAAGTTTGGTACGTTCAACGTGCAATGAGCAAGTTCCCAGTAAATGTCAAAGTGCTGCAGTTGTTGTTGAATAGATCCAAAACGTGCAAGTTCACTTATCATGTATTCCACATACTTGTCCTTGAAACACGTTTCTGCATCCATCTTTCACAGGTCCATATAACACGTCTGCACACTATGACTGCTGGCAAGCAAATGACTCTCAGTCTTACTACACAGAAACAGTTAGTGAGCCACACTTGTTGCAGAAGTTGTCAGGTTCACACAACTTGCACTTGAACTTGTGGCAGTGACAATCAACATATCCGTAAGCACCACAATATTCACAGGCAAGTCCAAGTTGATTTTGCACATCCATATTCTCCAATCGAACTTCAGTCAGTCTTTTCTTGGATAGCTTTGACACTTTCATCCGACTGCAAGCCATCTCTCTCCACGTTTGATTCGAATAAATAACCCAAATTGTCCATGCTCCACAGTAATGGTTAAGTTTGCACTAATTTTAAAGCTACTTGTCTTCTCCATGGCTGCGCGTCGAATGATGACTGCACTTGACACCTCACTCCTTTTATATGGACATTACATGTATGTTTTCATGAGATGTTTGCAAAATCGCGGAGTGATCTCGTTGAAACCATCCAGAAAGGCTGTTGGTAAACCGTCTGTTAGAGATTGTCTCATGACGATCACTAAAAAGTCTCCTCGCTTGCGACTCTCAATTATCCATTGAAAGAGCATTGGTATGGTGAAATGTCCTTTTTCATAGAGGTAAGCCATCATATCATACACCTTAATACGTTCTTCAAGGTTCTTGAAGCCATGTAGCATGACCTTTGCACATTTGGAATCGCAATCCTCATCAACACACTTTGGCGCCGGTAGACATAAAGTCTTAAAAAGTTCCTCATGAAGACTTCTAATAAGTTGAACGAAACGTCGGGTCATGGCTTCGGAGAACTGTGGCTCTGACGCGGGAAGGTGCTCTATGTTTCCTTCTAGCATGTAGATAAGCTGAATGACAGTGTTCACTTCTTCCGTTAGGTACATGTATTTTTATTGATCGAAAAGGCCTTCTTCACATAAACGCCATAAAATGTTGAAATCAGTCAGAGGAATCACTGCTTGAAAGTTCCGTTTCAACAGCGTGACGTCTTCCTCAGTAACAGGAATAGTTTTGCTCAATTCAAATTTAGATTTGAGCTGCTTGTCATCGTCGTCGTCATCGTTGCTGTCGTCATTGTCGTCGCTGTCGTCGCTGTCGTCGTTGTTGTAGTCATCGTTGTCGTCGTTGTTGTCACCGTCGTTGTCGTCATCGCTTGACATATGTCACAGTCAATCTTCTTCCTCAAGATGCTCTAGATGCGCCTGTAACTTTGTACTAAGTGGCTTGGCGCTACCATTTACAAGCGCATTTGCAACCAAGAACGAGTAGTCAGATCCCTTAGGATCTGGCATTGCTTGCTGTACTGGAGGAGCACCTAACGCTTCCTCAGGTTTTCTTTGCTGTACTGTAGACACGTCCGACGGAGCCTCTAATGTTTCCTCCAAGGCTTTTTCAGCTTCTGCTAGTGTACTTAGGAAGGCAGCAGTCTCCTCTGCAGTTAAAACTGCATCTGTAAAAGCCATTGTTTCATTGCTGAACAGGCTATCAATTTCCATGTTGTTAGCCGTTGTTGCTTTTCGAGACGCCTCCATGATGGTTTTGCAATGCGATGGCCATAGGGGTGTCGAACAGACCTTTTTATGCTACTGTCGGTGAGCCAGAGGCTTAAAAGTCGATCGGCTTGGGGGGGGGGGGGGTGGGTCCTCACGTTATGCAGCCAGTCTGCTTCTATCCCTGGCGGGATGTCCTCACACTCTATGCACTCGGTCTGCTTCTATCTCTAGGGGGGGGGGGGGTCCTCTCTCTATGGGGGGTCCTCACTTGAGGTGGTATATAACTGCTAGTCATTTCAGTTCAGGCTCACAACCGCTTTCAACTTTCACTACGATGGACCTGTTGTTTGCCTTAAACGATGCCCTCACGCTCAAGGAAGTATGTGAGGTGCAAGTGCCGGTGGTGCCACCAGTGAACCAGCCTGTGATATATTTTTTCTACCAGATGCTGCCGGACCCAGCCAACGCCAAGGTTCTCTATGTTCCGGTCTTTTTTAACCGGAGGGTGACGCTCGGAAGGCGGTTGCGAAATATCGAGGAGGGACATTATGTCGAAGCTTACTTCCGCTGCACCATGCTGGGGGAATCGATACCGTCAAGACTTGAGGAGGAAGAGTATCCACCATGGGCAGGATTCTTCCTCCAACAAGACCTCGACATATGCATCGGATGCGGCTGCATGCTCAGTCCTGATCGTGTCATTGCTGTTGATTGCGGGCACCAATCGTGTATTTACTGTGCTGCACTTTGGACCCAGATGATGGCGCTTGCTGATCAGTACCCAACCGCATGCTTTACCTGTGGATTTAAAACAGACCATTTTGTTTTCAATAGTCAACAAATGGACCGCTGTGCAAGACCAGTCCAAGATGTTCTAGAGTTCTAGAGTCCGGCAGCAGCAGCAGCAGCAAAAAACCTCCCGGCCCTTCTAAGGGTCACCCACTAATACGAAATAAGCGCTAATCATGTCATGGTGTTAGTATGTATGTGTATGCATGAGAGTGTGGGAAATGCTAAAAAATATAAAAAAAACAATAAAAAAAAGAAAAAAGGGGGCTATTTTTATACCCCTTTTTATACCCCCTTTGACTTCAAGGGGATTTTATAGGTGAGCTCTAACCATGTAGCTATGAGTTCTCTATTTATAAAATGGAGACTTTGTACGTTTGGGGAGGTGTCCCATCTGTCCGTCTGCCCGCGTCTGCCGTTGGTGTGATAGAGAGAGAGCTCTCTGCGGTTAGCCTGCCTTAAGGAGGAATTGCTTGCTCACTTTTAATTGATTTTGCGATGGCCCGGTTGATCCTTTTCTTTTTACGAAGGCCCGTTTGCCCCAGCTGCCCATTTGCCCCAGCTGCCCGTTTAACCGGCTGCCCGTTTAAACGGCTTGCGTTTGAATGGCTGCCCACTATCCCTATTACGTCATTATGACGTTCATATGACGTTCATATAACCTCCATATGACCTACATATCACGTCCATATCACGTCCATATGACGTCACTTCCTGTTTTAGAACCCCCACTTTCCCCCTACTACCAGACCATAACTGAAATATATATTGAGTTTTTATTCAGCTTTAATGCCAGAATAAACCCCCAAAAAATCCTTAAAAAATCGTAGCCCTTAAAAAACCCTTACATTTTTTTTAACCACTTGAAAGCCTTTCGGTTCGGTTCGGTTTTTTGTATTTCGCTAAATATATTTACCGTATAACAGCCAATAGTGTCTTTTAGTAATGTGATTTGCAACAAAAATACCAGTTTATAAGATTTATAACGCTCAAATTTATAACTAGAAACTATTTTTTAAGTAAGGCATCAATCCTTTAATATTTATTCGGGGGCGAAGCGCCTAAAACCTATCTCCCAAAATACCTAGTAATGATTTTATTAGTCCCCGGCCACCGTATAGCTCGAAGCTGGGACTATAATATTCTGGTTTGTCCGTCCACTTGTCTGTCTGTCGATATGATTTTGTGTAATCTATATCTGAAACACGGAGGCGAGTACAGCTGCTTTGCCTATGGTAAAATGTTCCCTATCATTTGTAGATGTACAAGAAGCATTTTGCGTGTCGATACCTGCACCCGTGTAAAATGTTTAAAAATATTTAAAAAGTCAAAGAAACGACAATTGAGCAAAAATATTTCAAATAACAGTCAGTATACGTAACACTGCACGTCACCGAACTTAAAATTAAGTTAAAGCGTATCCTATAGCAATCACTGCAATTTTGCCCTCACTTCAGAGTAAGTATATCACATAGCAGTCATTGCAGTTTCGTTCTAGCTTGAGAACATTTACACAGTTTCTTAAATATAACGTCATTAACAAAACGCCTTTACACATATTATAAGAAGCTTTAAATCTTGAATTACAGTTAGAAAATGTAACGCTACTGCCGCTAAAGAAACAGTTCACATTGAAATGTCAAGTGATAAATTGACATATGTTCATATTTTTCTTTAAAAGAGCAACGTGTCAAGATGTTGAGGTATTGTAGTTGAGCGCGAAGCGGTACTTTATTTCATAGCTGTCTACTGTCAGTGAAAAACTACCAAACAAAAAAAAACGAAAATACAACGTCTGTCCTCTTTCGTTTTTTAACCGAATCGAACCGAAGAACCGCGGTCGGTTTTCGATTACGGTTCGAATCGCAGCACCCCTACTGACATTATATCTGATTGTTGACTTTTGATTAAAAAACATGTTTAGATATATTCGGATGTGTCTGCAGCTCTCGAGAATTACCGATGTAGCTGTTGCTGACATCAATCCACATTCACCTTGTCCTTTTAATTTTTTGTGTTCAAAGTTTATTTTATCAGACGATCGTTAGGACGTGTGTTTATCATAGCACAAAGCTTTTGAGGGTTTGTTAATGTTTAAAGAAAGCACTTGCGTTCTTGATCGGGGTTGCAAAATTGCTCTTTTCCTTCTCTCAACAAATAGAAATGATATATATTATATTTTCTTCAGTGTACATTTTCAATCTTTAGTCCTAAACATGCACATAACGAATCTCTTCTTGTGTCTTGTTTCCAGGAGCTATTGGCTTCTTTAGTGTGTATAGGAATGTAGTTAATAATTTATGAATCAGAGTACCTAAGTTGTTGTCTACTACAGAGAGAAGCGGCTGTAATCGCTATGTTCAAAATAATTGTATGCATATGGTCATGGTCACTATCGGTTCATTTTTGGTGCTGTGTAATATGTCACACACAGAGACGAGATTTATCTCAAAATAAAACCTATTTTGGAAACTTTTCGCCCGGAAAGTTCAATCTCCCTTCTCATGATTCGAGTGGATATTGAACAGCTTGTCAAATTTCAGACACGCCTATTGTGACGGGAACGTACGGGTATATGGCTCCGGAATATTACGAATCAGGTGTGTCATCAGGTCTCGACAACTATGCCTTTGGCGTGGTAAGAACGAATGTTTTGGCATTTAATAGCAAAACAAACAATATTAAACATAATGCGAATAATTGTGACTTCATACCAAGCATGGATTTAGCACAGGCATTGTTGATAAAGCCTATTAATTTTTTTATAGATTATCAGATTCACATGTTTCAATGATAGGAAAATATTTTATATTGATTATGCCCGTTACTGGCATTTTGAGTAGATATTTTACCGAAAAATTATTTTACTTTGTAGATCATAATGGAGTGTTTAACAGGACTGCCGTGTTTTGACCCAGAACGAGAAGAAAAGTACTTGATAATTTACGTGTGCTATTTGCATGTATAGGATGCCTGCACGCCTTTCACTTTTAAATGCATCTCTACATTTGATGAACAAACATTTACACCCTTCGCATGGAGAATTGAAGATTTATCAGGACAGGTTCACAGAAATTATGGGGCACCGCCTTCTTAAACTTCGCACAGTACAAACACATACATTTCAGATGCACATTTTCGTGTTGCTTTTAAAAAGGGTGGAAAATTGACAGATGGGCAGTTATCAAAAATTCATAAAATTTGTTACATTTTTCTTTGACTTTTGTCCAGACAAGTTCTAAGAATCTATAAGCCTATTGTTTAGAAACTTCACATAGTGGAAAATATATATTGCAGATGTGGAAAGTAGTATTATATTGAACTGGGCAAAAAATTAAGGAATGGACACCTTGTCAAAAAAAAACACAATAAAAAATTACAATTTTGCATCGAAACCTCTTTGCCTGAGTGCATTATTAAATTGGCCGTGATTGGTGAATCGGTGCTTTGTCACAATTCATGAAAATTATGCGTCGAGTTCGTCCGAAAGCAAAGCTATACGGCATGATCTTTTGAAACTTTACACAGTACAAATGTTCATTGCTGATGTGCAGCGTTGTGTATTAGTCGGCCAAATATTAGAGATAGTGATAAAAAATTACACGATTTGCCTCGATTCTTTGTTCGTAAATATTTTCGCAAATAATAAGGAAAAGTCTTCCGAAATTGTACGCAGTAAAAGTATGTGTTTTCTTTTAGAAACGGGAAAACCGCGTTCTTTTTTATCAGAATTGATATTTTTTAAAAATTTTGCAACAAACTCTGAGCAAACAAACTCCGTTTCTCACTTCCATGCGCTCACGCTGTGGTGTTTTTGTTATTGGTGTATTGCAACAAGGCATCCTCAAACCTTCCAGTTCTGCTGTTCTACAAGAACCTGCAAGAGAAATCGTTCACAAGGAGCAATAATGTCCAGCGGCTTTGACATGTAGAAAAAGTTTTTATATATTAAACCATGGCTGTGACGTCAGCCACTCTCTTTGCATGAGAATTCTCAGCCACGAAACCTTTCTGATGACGTCAATTTTTCATTTGCATAAATAGCATCTCAAGGACTCTGAATAATCTTTCTGTTCGAGTGTGTGTCCGTTTTGGGTGTTCATAAGCTCGATAAAGCCTTTAATGCCAAAAATGAAAATGTGCGTACTATTTACAATTCTGTATAGACTTATATAGTTATTTCTCTATTTCTGGGCATTAACAGATATGGCTGTGCAACCGACACTTTTAATTCGAGAAATTATCCACTGTATTTTCTTAAACTGAATTTTCAAAATACTATATCATATCAAATAAATTCACCAAAATTAAATCATCTTGAGTACTGTTCTAACATTCTGTTTTAGCATTCTGGAAAAGATTCTTAGCCACTTTTGTTACACGTTGTCTCCACAGAATTTTGTTGCAAAATTTTTAAAAAATATCAATTCTGATAAAAAAGAACGTGTTTTTCCCGTTTCTAAAAGAAAACACATACTTTCACTGCGTACAATTTCTGAAGACTTTTCCTTATTATTTGCGAAAATATTTACGAACAAAGAATCGAGGCAAATCGTGTAATTTTTTATCTCTTTCTCTAATATTTGGCCGACTAATACACAACGCTGCACATCAGCAATGAACATTTGTATTGTGTAAAGTTTCAAAAGATCATGCCGTATAGCTTTGCTTTCGGACGAACTCGACGCATAATTTTCATGAATTGTGACAAAGCACCGATTCACCAATCACGGCCAATTTAATAATGCACTCAGGCAAAGAGGTTTCAATGCAAAATTGTAATTTTTTATTGTGTTTTTTTTTTGACAAGGTGTCCATTCCTTAATTTTTTGCCCAGTTCAATATAATACTACTTTCCACATCTGCAATATATATTTTCCACTATGTGAAGTTTCTAAACAATAGGCTTATAGATTCTTAGAACTTGTCTGGACAAAAGTCAAAGAAAAATGTAACAAATTTTATGAATTTTTGATAACTGCCCATCTGTCAATTTTCCACCCTTTTTAAAAGCAACACGAAAATGTGCATCTGAAATGTATGTGTTTGTACTGTGCGAAGTTTAAGAAGGCGGTGCCCCATAATTTCTGTGAACCTGTCCTGATAAATCTTCAATTCTCCATGCGAAGGGTGTAAATGTTTGTCCATCAAATGTAGAGATGCATTTAAAAGTGAAAGGCGTGCAGGCATCCTATACATGCAAATAGCACACGTAAATTACCAAGTACCTTTCTTCTCGTTCTGGGTCAAAACACGGCAGTCCTGTTAAACACTCCATTATGATCTACAAAGTAAAATAATTTTTCGGTAAAATATCTACTCAAAATGCCAGTAACAGGCATAATCAATATAAAATATTTTCCTATCATTGAAACATGTGAATCTGATAATCTATAAAAAATTAATAGGCTTTATCAACAATGCCTGTGCTAAATCCATACTTGGTATGAAGTCACAATTATTCGCATTATGTTTAATATTGTTTGTTTTGCTATTAAATGCCAAAACATTCGTTCTTACCACGCCAAAGGCATAGTTGTCGAGACCTGATGACACACCTGATTCGTAATATTCCGGAGCCATATACCCGTACGTTCCCGTCACAATAGGCGTGTCTGAAATTTGACAAGCTGTTCAATATCCACTCGAATCATGAGAAGGGAGATTGAACTTTCCGGGCGAAAAGTTTCCAAAATAGGTTTTATTTTGAGATAAATCTCGTCTCTGTGTGTGACATATTACACAGCACCAAAAATGAACCGATAGTGACCATGACCATATGCATACAATTATTTTGAACATAGCGATTACAGCCGCTTCTCTCTGTAGTAGACAACAACTTAGGTACTCTGATTCATAAATTATTAACTACATTCCTATACACACTAAAGAAGCCAATAGCTCCTGGAAACAAGACACAAGAAGAGATTCGTTATGTGCATGTTTAGGACTAAAGATTGAAAATGTACACTGAAGAAAATATAATATATATCATTTCTATTTGTTGAGAGAAGGAAAAGAGCAATTTTGCAACCCCGATCAAGAACGCAAGTGCTTTCTTTAAACATTAACAAACCCTCAAAAGCTTTGTGCTATGATAAACACACGTCCTAACGATCGTCTGATAAAATAAACTTTGAACACAAAAAATTAAAAGGACAAGGTGAATGTGGATTGATGTCAGCAACAGCTACATCGGTAATTCTCGAGAGCTGCAGACACATCCGAATATATCTAAACATGTTTTTTAATCAAAAGTCAACAATCAGATATAATGTCAGTAGGGGTGCTGCGATTCGAACCGTAATCGAAAACCGACCGCGGTTCTTCGGTTCGATTCGGTTAAAAAACGAAAGAGGACAGACGTTGTATTTTCGTTTTTTTTTGTTTGGTAGTTTTTCACTGACAGTAGACAGCTATGAAATAAAGTACCGCTTCGCGCTCAACTACAATACCTCAACATCTTGACACGTTGCTCTTTTAAAGAAAAATATGAACATATGTCAATTTATCACTTGACATTTCAATGTGAACTGTTTCTTTAGCGGCAGTAGCGTTACATTTTCTAACTGTAATTCAAGATTTAAAGCTTCTTATAATATGTGTAAAGGCGTTTTGTTAATGACGTTATATTTAAGAAACTGTGTAAATGTTCTCAAGCTAGAACGAAACTGCAATGACTGCTATGTGATATACTTACTCTGAAGTGAGGGCAAAATTGCAGTGATTGCTATAGGATACGCTTTAACTTAATTTTAAGTTCGGTGACGTGCAGTGTTACGTATACTGACTGTTATTTGAGATATTTTTGCTCAATTGTCGTTTCTTTGACTTTTAAAATATTTTTAAACATTTTACACGGGTGCAGGTATCGACACGCAAAATGCTTCTTGTACATCTACAAATGATAGGGAACATTTTACCATAGGCAAAGCAGCTGTACTCGCCTCCGTGTTTCAGATATAGATTACACAAAATCATATCGACAGACAGACAAGTGGACGGACAAACCAGAATATTATAGTCCCAGCTTCGAGCTATACGGTGGCCGGGGACTAATAAAATCATTAATAGGTATTTTTGGAGATAGGTTTTAGGCGCTTCGTCCCCGAATAAATATTAAAGGATTGATGCCTTACTTAAAAAATAGTTTCTAGTTTATAAATTTGAGCGTTATAAATCTTATAAACTGGTATTTTTGTTGCAAATCACATTACTAAAAGACACTATTGGCTGTTATACGGTAAATATATTTAGCGAAATACAAAAAACCGAACCGAACCGACAGGCTTTCAAGTGGTTAAAAAAATTTAAGGGTTTTTTAAGGGCTACGATTTTTTAAGGATTTTTCGGGGTTTATTGTGGCATTAAGCTGAAAAAGAAACTCAATATATATTTCAATTTTTCTCTGGTAGTAGGGGGAAAGTGGGGGTTCTAAAACAGGAAGTGACGTCATAATGACGTCACGAGGTGTTTTAGAACCCCCATGGGGTTTCTAAAACAGTGACGTCATATGGACGTGATATGGACGTGATATGGACGTGATATGGAGGTCATATGGAGGTCATATGACGTAATAGGGATAGTGGGCAGCCATTCAAACGGGCAGCCGTTTAAACAGGCAGCCGGTTAAACGGGCAGCTGGGACAAATGGGCAGCTGGGGCAAACGGGCCTTCGTAAAAAGAAAAGGATCAACCGGGCCATCGCAAAATCAATTAAAAGTGAGCAAGCAATTCCTCCTTAAGGCAGGCTAACCGCAGAGAGCTCTCTCTCTATCACACCTACGGCAGACGTGGGCAGACGGACAGATGGGACACCTCCCCAAACGTACAAGTTCTCCATTTTATAAATAGAGAACTCATAGCTACATGGTTAGAGCTCACCTATAAAATCCCCTTGAAGTCAAAGGGGGTATAAAAAGGGGTATAAAAATAGCCCCCTTTTTTCTTTTTTTTTCTTTTTTCTTATATTTTTTTGCATTTCCCACACTCTCATGCATACACATACATACTAACACCATGACATGATTAGCGCTTATTTCGTATTAGTGGGTGACCCTTAGAAGGGCCGGGAGGTTTTTTGCTGCTGCTGCTGCTGCCGGACTCTAGAACTCTAGAACATCTTGGACTGGTCTTGCACAGCGGTCCATTTGTTGACTATTGAAAACAAAATGGTCTGTTTTAAATCCACAGGTAAAGCATGCGGTTGTGTACTGATCAGCAAGCGCCATCATCTGGGTCCAAAGTGCAGCACAGTAAATACACGATTGGTGCCCGCAATCAACAGCAATGACACGATCAGGACTGAGCATGCAGCCGCATCCGATGCATATGTCGAGGTCTTGTTGGAGGAAGAATCCTGCACATGGTGGATACTCTTCCTCCTCAAGTCTTGACGGTATCGATTCCCCCAGCATGGTGCAGCGGAAGTAAGCTTCGACATAATGTCCCTCCTCGATATTTCGCAACCGCCTTCCGAGCGTCACCCTCCGGTTAAAAAAGACCGGAACATAGAGAACCTTGGCGTTGGCTGGGTCCGGCAGCATCTGGTAGAAAAAATATATCACAGGCTGGTTCACTGGTGGCACCACCGGCACTTGCACCTCACATACTTCCTTGAGCGTGAGGGCATCGTTTAAGGCAAACAACAGGTCCATCGTAGTGAAAGTTGAAAGCGGTTGCGAGCCTGAACTGAAATGACTAGCAGTTATATACCACCTCAAGTGAGGACCCCCCATAGAGAGAGGACCCCCCCCCCCTAGAGATAGAAGCAGACCGAGTGCATAGAGTGTGAGGACATCCCGCCAGGATGTCAAACCATTCATTTCTCTCAGTCTTTTTCAAACAGTTATAAACTTTTAATCGAAATTTTCTTAGGTGCTTCTCCTCATGGACTTGAAAATGAAAAAAAAATCCTAAATGGTGGAATTTTAAAAATTTTGTAGCATTGCGTAAATGTCGGTAAATACGTGAATCGTCAAAATCTAACCTCTCCAACATCCCTTTTCGGGTAGCTTCCAAATTCGAATTAAATACATTTTACATAATTCATTTTTTGGCCTAACGGTATTCGTTTCAGAGTTTTTCTCTCTTTCCTTGTTTGATCACTCGGCTGGGTCATGTCCTTGGACATGCTTGTTGTGATGGGCAGAAAATCGGCGGAAATTTGGCAAAAACTAGTAATTTAAGAAAATCTTAACCATCCCCAGAAAAATAGTGTTACTATCTTGAAATTTTATCGCAAGCTAGCAGGCGTTATGTTGTGAGAGTATGAATATACGATTTAAGTAGGCAAAAGAAGCTCTCGGGTTATGACGTCATCAACGATCGCCATATTGTATGTTTTCAGTGTGGCCGCTGCCATATTGTCAGCTTGTTATGAGTATTATGAGTCAACTACGGCCATCTTGTATCTTATACATTCAAACAGCGAAGAGCTAAACTGAGACCATAAAAGTATCGCTTCGAGCATAATGCCTGTTGTAGCCGATGTCGTTAAAACGCATTTCTACTGTATATGTGTCTGTATTTAGACGACGTATATCAAGGAGAACTGCGACACAGAAGAAGACATCATGGACGAGGTGGATAGGAAGGTAGCACCGTGGAACAAAGACCTCGCTTGTGCGATGTACAGAACGGCTCTCAAGCTGTGGGCGCCGAGAAAACAACGATATTCTATGTCTAAGGTAAAGATGCGTATGACATGCCGTCTTTCTACCGCGTCTGGTCTGTCATGCATGGTCAAATAAATGGAATTGAACAAACTGAGTATTAATCGTATGGTATGTACAAACGCATTTTCTTCTGGGTCCAGAAGACGTTTCAAAAAGCATGGAAATTCCCAATAACATCCCTTGCTTGGTTATAAGGTGCATGTGTTGGTGCCAAAACAGAGAAGCGCCAAGCACAGATAGTTTCCTGGCTGAGAAACCACGAGTGACTACGCCAGGAGTTTGTTTCTCGCCACGAAACCGTCTGTACAAGAATTTTGTCCGTATTAAACCATAATTTCACTAAAATATTAAATGTGTGTATAATAAGCCCAATTTCGAAGGCTGCAATGATGCGCCTCAGTGATCAGCTCAGATCCAGAGCCCATGCATGTTGATTATTTAACTGAAAGTTCAAAATGTAGAAACCCCTTCTGATGACGTAAAAGGACATAGTTATACAGACTCTTAGTTTTAAATTCAGTGTGAAAGGAAAATCTGATAATTGGCCAAACCCTAGAGAAAACAATTTCGAAATCCAGATCTTGATGTCACCAGGATAAAATACCGGAATTTGTATATATTATATATTAACGGATAGCAATAGGATCGTATTGAAATTTCGGGATTTACACCATATCTGAAAATAATCGGGATAACTTTAAGATTACGCCCTGAAATTTGGATTCGGAGGAATAGATCAGTTTTTCACCAGAATGCCATCCTTTATTTTCTCTGTGGAGACAACGTTTAACAAAAGTGGCTAAGAATCTTTTCCAGAATGCTAAAACAGAATGTTAGAACAGTACTCAAGATGATTTAATTTTGGTGAATTTATTTGATATGATATAGTATTTTGAAAATTCAGTTTAAGAAAATACAGTGGATAATTGCTTGAATTAAAAGTGTCGGTTGCACAGCCATATCTGTTAATGCCCAGAAATAGAGAAATAACCATATAAGTCTATACAGAATTGTAAATAGTACGCACATTTTCATTTTTGGCATTAAAGGCTTTATCGAGCTTATGAACACCCAAAACGGACACACACTCGAACAGAAAGATTATTCAGAGTCCTTGAGATGCTATTTATGCAAATGAAAAATTGACGTCATCAGAAAGGTTTCGTGGCTGAGAATTCTCATGCAAAGAGAGTGGCTGACGTCACAGCCATGGTTTAATATAAAAGAACTTTTTCTACATGTCAAAGCCGCTGGACATTATTGCTCCTTGTGAACGATGTCTCTTGCAGGTTCTTGTAGAGCTGCAGAACTGGAAGGTTTGAGGATGCCTTGTTGCAATACACCAATAACAAAAACAGTACAGCGTGAGCGCATGGAAGTGGGAAACGGAGTTTGTTCGCTCAGCAGTCATTTCAAAGCCATATCGTGTTAATTATACCTAACCTGTAAAGAGGAAACATTTTATGATCGCCCGTGTAACACAGGGATATAGTTATGAACTTGTCTGTCCATCTGCCTGTCTGTCTGTCCGCACTTTTTTGTTCGCGCGATATCTCTGTTGCTATTTGTCGGAAGCAAACCAAATGTTACAGGAAGAAAGTATATATAGTGAAAAATGGCGGCACTTTTGTGCCCGTTTTGACCCATTTTTAAAATGCTACTCCTCCCACAGTTTTACACCAATCGTTTAGATGTTATGCAGGGATGTTCCCCAGGGGTTCGCCTACCAGACTATTATTTTTTTTCGCGGTTGACCAATCGTCAAAACTGAATTGTCAAACCATTCATTTCTCTCAGTCTTTTTCAAACAGTTATAAAATTTTAATCGAAATTTTCTTAGGTGCTTCTCCTCATGGACTTTGCTTTTTTCGCAAATGAAAAAAAAATCCCTAAATGGTGGAATTTTAAAAATTTTGTAGCATTGTGTAAATGTCGGTAAATACGTGAATCGTCAAAATCCAACCTCTCCAACATCCCTTTTCGGGTAGCTTCCAAATTCGAATTAAATACATTTTACATAATTCATTTTTTGGCCTAACGGTATTCGTTTCAGAGTTTTTCTCTCTTTCCTTGTTTGATCACTCGGCTGGGTCATGTCCTTGGACATGCTTGTTGTGATTGGCAGAAAATCGGCGGAAATTTGGCAAAAACTAGTAATTTAAGAAAATCTTAACCATCCCCAGAAAAATAGTGTTACTATCTTGAAATTTTATCGCAAGCTAGCAGGCGTTATGTTGTGAGAGTATGAATATACGATTTAAGTAGGCAAAAGAAGCTCTCGGGTTATGACGTCATCAACGATCGCCATATTGTATGTTTTCAGTGTGGCCGCTGCCATATTGTCAGCTTGTTATGAGTATTATGAGTCAACTACGGCCATCTTGTATCTTATACATTCAAACAGCGAAGAGCTAAACTGAGACCATAAAAGTATCGCTTCGAGCATAATGCCTGTTGTAGCCGATGTCGTTAAAACGCATTTCTACTGTATATGTGTCTGTATTTAGACGACGTATATCAAGGAGAACTGCGACACAGAAGAAGACATCATGGACGAGGTGGATAGGAAGGTAGCACCGTGGAACAAAGACCTCGCTTGTGCGATGTACAGAACGGCTCTCAAGCTGTGGGCGCCGAGAAAACAACGATATTCTATGTCTAAGGTAAAGATGCGTATGACATGCCGTCTTTCTACTGCGTCTGGTCTGTCATGCATGGTCAAATAAATGGAATTGAACAAACTGAGTATTAATCGTATGGTATGTACAAACGCATTTTCTTCTGGGTCCAGAAGACGTTTCAAAAAGCATGGAAATTCCCAATAACATCCCTTGCTTGGTTATTAGGTGCATGTGTTGGTGCCAAAACAGAGAAGCGCCAAGCACAGATAGTTTCCTGGCTGAGAAACCACGAGTGACTACGCCAGGAGTTTGTTTCTCGCCACGAAACCGTCTGTACAAGAATTTTGTCCGTATTAAACCATAATTTCACTAAAATATTAAATGTGTGTATAATAAGCCCAATTTCGAAGGCTGCAATGATGCGCCTCAGTGATCAGCTCAGATCCAGAGCCCATGCATGTTGATTATTTAACTGAAAGTTCAAAATGTAGAAACCCCTTCTGATGACGTAAAAGGACATAGTTATACAGACTTTTAGTTTTAAATTCAGTGTGAAAGGAAAATCTGATAATTGGCCAAACCCTAGAGAAAACAATTTCGAAATCCAGATCTTGATGTCACCAGGATAAAATACCGGAATTTGTATATATTATATATTAACGGATAGCAATAGGATCGTATTGAAATTTCGGGATTTACACCATATCTGAAAATAATCGGGATAACTTTAAGATTACGCCCTGAAATTTGGATTCGGAGGAATAGATCAGTTTTTCACCAGAATGCCATCCTTTATTTTCTCTGTGGAGACAACGTTTAACAAAAGTGGCTAAGAATCTTCTCCAGAATGCTAAAACAGAATGTTAGAACAGTACTCAAGATGATTTAATTTTGGTGAATTTATTTGATATGATATAGTATTTTGAAAATTCAGTTTAAGAAAATACAGTGGATAATTGCTTGAATTAAAAGTGTCGGTTGCACAGCCATATCTGTTAATGCCCAGAAATAGAGAAATAACTATATAAGTCTATACAGAATTGTAAATAGTACGCACATTTTCATTTTTGGCATTAAAGGCTTTATCGAGCTTATGAACACCCAAAACGGACACACACTCGAACAGAAAGATTATTCAGAGTCCTTGAGATGCTATTTATGCAAATGAAAAATTGACGTCATCAGAAAGGTTTCGTGGCTGAGAATTCTCATGCAAAGAGAGTGGCTGACGTCACAGCCATGGTTTAATATATAAGAACTTTTTCTACATGTCAAAGCCGCTGGACATTACTGCTCCTTGTGAACGATGTCTCTTGCAGGTTCTTGTAGAGCTGCAGAACTGGAAGGTTTGAGGATGCCTTGTTGCAATACACCAATAACAAAAACAGTACAGCGTGAGCGCATGGAAGTGGGAAACGGAGTTTGTTCGCTCAGCAGTCATTTCAAAGCCATATCGTGTTAATTATACCTAACCTGTAAAGAGGAAACATTTTATGATCGCCCGTGTAACACAGGGATATAGTTATGAACTTGTCTGTCCATCTGCCTGTCTGTCTGTCCGCACTTTTTTGTTCGCGCGATATCTCTGTTGCTATTTGTCGGAAGCAAACCAAATGTTACAGGAAGAAAGTATATATAGTGAAAAATGGCGGCACTTTTGTGCCCGTTTTGACCCATTTTTAAAATGCTACTCCTCCCACAGTTTTACACCAATCGTTTAGATGTTATGCAGGGATGTTCCCCAGGGGTTCGCCTACCAGACTATTATTTTTTTTCGCGGTTGACCAATCGTCAAAACTGAATTGTCAAACCATTCATTTCTCTCAGTCTTTTTCAAACAGTTATAAAATTTTAATCGAAATTTTCTTAGGTGCTTCTCCTCATGGACTTTGCTTTTTTCGCAAATGAAAAAAAAATCCCTAAATGGTGGAATTTTAAAAATTTTGTAGCATTGTGTAAATGTCGGTAAATACGTGAATCGTCAAAATCCAACCTCTCCAACATCCCTTTTCGGGTAGCTTCCAAATTCGAATTAAATACATTTTACATAATTCATTTTTTGGCCTAACGGTATTCGTTTCAGAGTTTTTCTCTCTTTCCTTGTTTGATCACTCGGCTGGGTCATGTCCTTGGACATGCTTGTTGTGATTGGCAGAAAATCGGCGGAAATTTGGCAAAAACTAGTAATTTAAGAAAATCTTAACCATCCCCAGAAAAATAGTGTTACTATCTTGAAATTTTATCGCAAGCTAGCAGGCGTTATGTTGTGAGAGTATGAATATACGATTTAAGTAGGCAAAAGAAGCTCTCGGGTTATGACGTCATCAACGATCGCCATATTGTATGTTTTCAGTGTGGCCGCTGCCATATTGTCAGCTTGTTATGAGTATTATGAGTCAACTACGGCCATCTTGTATCTTATACATTCAAACAGCGAAGAGCTAAACTGAGACCATAAAAGTATCGCTTCGAGCATAATGCCTGTTGTAGCCGATGTCGTTAAAACGCATTTCTACTGTATATGTGTCTGTATTTAGACGACGTATATCAAGGAGAACTGCGACACAGAAGAAGACATCATGGACGAGGTGGATAGGAAGGTAGCACCGTGGAACAAAGACCTCGCTTGTGCGATGTACAGAACGGCTCTCAAGCTGTGGGCGCCGAGAAAACAACGATATTCTATGTCTAAGGTAAAGATGCGTATGACATGCCGTCTTTCTACTGCGTCTGGTCTGTCATGCATGGTCAAATAAATGGAATTGAACAAACTGAGTATTAATCGTATGGTATGTACAAACGCATTTTCTTCTGGGTCCAGAAGACGTTTCAAAAAGCATGGAAATTCCCAATAACATCCCTTGCTTGGTTATTAGGTGCATGTGTTGGTGCCAAAACAGAGAAGCGCCAAGCACAGATAGTTTCCTGGCTGAGAAACCACGAGTGACTACGCCAGGAGTTTGTTTCTCGCCACGAAACCGTCTGTACAAGAATTTTGTCCGTATTAAACCATAATTTCACTAAAATATTAAATGTGTGTATAATAAGCCCAATTTCGAAGGCTGCAATGATGCGCCTCAGTGATCAGCTCAGATCCAGAGCCCATGCATGTTGATTATTTAACTGAAAGTTCAAAATGTAGAAACCCCTTCTGATGACGTAAAAGGACATAGTTATACAGACTTTTAGTTTTAAATTCAGTGTGAAAGGAAAATCTGATAATTGGCCAAACCCTAGAGAAAACAATTTCGAAATCCAGATCTTGATGTCACCAGGATAAAATACCGGAATTTGTATATATTATATATTAACGGATAGCAATAGGATCGTATTGAAATTTCGGGATTTACACCATATCTGAAAATAATCGGGATAACTTTAAGATTACGCCCTGAAATTTGGATTCGGAGGAATAGATCAGTTTTTCACCAGAATGCCATCCTTTATTTTCTCTGTGGAGACAACGTTTAACAAAAGTGGCTAAGAATCTTCTCCAGAATGCTAAAACAGAATGTTAGAACAGTACTCAAGATGATTTAATTTTGGTGAATTTATTTGATATGATATAGTATTTTGAAAATTCAGTTTAAGAAAATACAGTGGATAATTGCTTGAATTAAAAGTGTCGGTTGCACAGCCATATCTGTTAATGCCCAGAAATAGAGAAATAACTATATAAGTCTATACAGAATTGTAAATAGTACGCACATTTTCATTTTTGGCATTAAAGGCTTTATCGAGCTTATGAACACCCAAAACGGACACACACTCGAACAGAAAGATTATTCAGAGTCCTTGAGATGCTATTTATGCAAATGAAAAATTGACGTCATCAGAAAGGTTTCGTGGCTGAGAATTCTCATGCAAAGAGAGTGGCTGACGTCACAGCCATGGTTTAATATATAAGAACTTTTTCTACATGTCAAAGCCGCTGGACATTACTGCTCCTTGTGAACGATGTCTCTTGCAGGTTCTTGTAGAGCTGCAGAACTGGAAGGTTTGAGGATGCCTTGTTGCAATACACCAATAACAAAAACAGTACAGCGTGAGCGCATGGAAGTGGGAAACGGAGTTTGTTCGCTCAGCAGTCATTTCAAAGCCATATCGTGTTAATTATACCTAACCTGTAAAGAGGAAACATTTTATGATCGCCCGTGTAACACAGGGATATAGTTATGAACTTGTCTGTCCATCTGCCTGTCTGTCTGTCCGCACTTTTTTGTTCGCGCGATATCTCTGTTGCTATTTGTCGGAAGCAAACCAAATGTTACAGGAAGAAAGTATATATAGTGAAAAATGGCGGCACTTTTGTGCCCGTTTTGACCCATTTTTAAAATGCTACTCCTCCCACAGTTTTACACCAATCGTTTAGATGTTATGCAGGGATGTTCCCCAGGGGTTCGCCTACCAGACTATTATTTTTTTTCGCGGTTGACCAATCGTCAAAACTGAATTGTCAAACCATTCATTTCTCTCAGTCTTTTTCAAACAGTTATAAAATTTTAATCGAAATTTTCTTAGGTGCTTCTCCTCATGGACTTTGCTTTTTTCGCAAATGAAAAAAAAATCCCTAAATGGTGGAATTTTAAAAATTTTGTAGCATTGTGTAAATGTCGGTAAATACGTGAATCGTCAAAATCCAACCTCTCCAACATCCCTTTTCGGGTAGCTTCCAAATTCGAATTAAATACATTTTACATAATTCATTTTTTGGCCTAACGGTATTCGTTTCAGAGTTTTTCTCTCTTTCCTTGTTTGATCACTCGGCTGGGTCATGTCCTTGGACATGCTTGTTGTGATTGGCAGAAAATCGGCGGAAATTTGGCAAAAACTAGTAATTTAAGAAAATCTTAACCATCCCCAGAAAAATAGTGTTACTATCTTGAAATTTTATCGCAAGCTAGCAGGCGTTATGTTGTGAGAGTATGAATATACGATTTAAGTAGGCAAAAGAAGCTCTCGGGTTATGACGTCATCAACGATCGCCATATTGTATGTTTTCAGTGTGGCCGCTGCCATATTGTCAGCTTGTTATGAGTATTATGAGTCAACTACGGCCATCTTGTATCTTATACATTCAAACAGCGAAGAGCTAAACTGAGACCATAAAAGTATCGCTTCGAGCATAATGCCTGTTGTAGCCGATGTCGTTAAAACGCATTTCTACTGTATATGTGTCTGTATTTAGACGACGTATATCAAGGAGAACTGCGACACAGAAGAAGACATCATGGACGAGGTGGATAGGAAGGTAGCACCGTGGAACAAAGACCTCGCTTGTGCGATGTACAGAACGGCTCTCAAGCTGTGGGCGCCGAGAAAACAACGATATTCTATGTCTAAGGTAAAGATGCGTATGACATGCCGTCTTTCTACTGCGTCTGGTCTGTCATGCATGGTCAAATAAATGGAATTGAACAAACTGAGTATTAATCGTATGGTATGTACAAACGCATTTTCTTCTGGGTCCAGAAGACGTTTCAAAAAGCATGGAAATTCCCAATAACATCCCTTGCTTGGTTATAAGGTGCATGTGTTGGTGCCAAAACAGAGAAGCGCCAAGCACAGATAGTTTCCTGGCTGAGAAACCACGAGTGACTACGCCAGGAGTTTGTTTCTCGCCACGAAACCGTCTGTACAAGAATTTTGTCCGTATTAAACCATAATTTCACTAAAATATTAAATGTGTGTATAATAAGCCCAATTTCGCAGGCTGCAATGATGCGCCTCAGTGATCAGCTCAGATCCAGAGCCCATGCATGTTGATTATTTAACTGAAAGTTCAAAATGTAGAAACCCCTTCTGATGACGTAAAAGGACATAGTTATACAGACTTTTAGTTTTAAATTCAGTGTGAAAGGAAAATCTGATAATTGGCCAAACCCTAGAGAAAACAATTTCGAAATCCAGATCTTGATGTCACCAGGATAAAATACCGGAATTTGTATATATTATATATTAACGGATAGCAATAGGATCGTATTGAAATTTCGGGATTTACACCATATCTGAAAATAATCGGGATAACTTTAAGATTACGCCCTGAAATTTGGATTCGGAGGAATAGATCAGTTTTTCACCAGAATGCCATCCTTTATTTTCTCTGTGGAGACAACGTTTAACAAAAGTGGCTAAGAATCTTCTCCAGAATGCTAAAACAGAATGTTAGAACAGTACTCAAGATGATTTAATTTTGGTGAATTTATTTGATATGATATAGTATTTTGAAAATTCAGTTTAAGAAAATACAGTGGATAATTGCTTGAATTAAAAGTGTCGGTTGCACAGCCATATCTGTTAATGCCCAGAAATAGAGAAATAACTATATAAGTCTATACAGAATTGTAAATAGTACGCACATTTTCATTTTTGGCATTAAAGGCTTTATCGAGCTTATGAACACCCAAAACGGACACACACTCGAACAGAAAGATTATTCAGAGTCCTTGAGATGCTATTTATGCAAATGAAAAATTGACGTCATCAGAAAGGTTTCGTGGCTGAGAATTCTCATGCAAAGAGAGTGGCTGACGTCACAGCCATGGTTTAATATATAAGAACTTTTTCTACATGTCAAAGCCGCTGGACATTATTGCTCCTTGTGAACGATGTCTCTTGCAGGTTCTTGTAGAGCTGCAGAACTGGAAGGTTTGAGGATGCCTTGTTGCAATACACCAATAACAAAACCACTACAGCGTGAGCGCATGGAAGTGGGAAACGGAGTTTGTTCGTTCAGCAGTCATTTCAAAGCCATATCGTGTTAATTATACCTTACCTGTGAAGAGGAAACATTTTATGATCCCCCGTGTAACACAGGGATATAGCTATGAACTTGTCTGTCCATCTGTCTGTCTGTCTGTCTATATATATATATATATTGATGGTTGGCAAAACTTTTGACAAAAAAAAACAGTGAAGTCTCAACGAACCACCGTTCTTATTCTTATTCTCTTGAACTGTTAAGTAAAGGTAGAAGACGTCTGTACCTACCTGGCCATTACTTTTTTTGTGATTGCCAAAAAGCTTATCGAAAATTTTGGCGAAAAAGCAAAAAAAAAACACACAAAACAACAAAAAAGAAAACAAGAAAAAATCAATAACATCTTAACGAACTCCAGGTAAACAGCCAAGTTACCTTGTAACTTTGATAGCACACTCTGCTACCTAACTGGCTATTTATGGGCAGAAATATTGGTCAAAACGCTGCTTTTTTTAAAATGTATATAATCCTGTGGTTTTAATGGAAACGTGCACATAAGTGTACATCTGGCTATTACTTTTGTTTCTTTATGCGATTACAAAAAATGGCCGAAACACGTGGCTGTTACTTTTTTTGGCGATTCGCCAAAAATTGGCGGATATATTGGCGATAAACCATTTTTATATTGAAATCTTGACTGATGCCAGGTAAATAGCTTTAATTCTTGAAATTTTGGTGACAGACAATACTAATATGTCACAAATATTGACATAAGCATTCGTGAGCTGGGACATTGTCCATGGACAGTCTTGTTAATCGTTGTTTTCTATTTGCTCTATTCGGGCGTTTCTTTATGTACAAATGTATTGGCTTTCGCTTCAGTGTCCAATCGTTAATGGCGCTTTTTATGGTTAGTTGGATGTACATCAACGGTTATGCCAGTGGCTCTGATTCGCAGTCAGTTTAAAAGATCAGTTCTAATTTTTTAAAAAGCATTTGGTGAATTTTTTTAAAGGAACTTACAGAGCTGTGGATCAAATTGCTCATGCAAAGGTACGTTTAATGTATCAGGGCTGTTAGACTTCCGGTTTTGGAAGAATTGCCGCAGGGTTTCAAGGATGCGACCAGGGGTATCATCCGCTTGGTCAAAACGTGTGCCATGTTTATAAAGTGACAGCGTATTTTGAAAATAATTTGCGCATTTACCATTGTGTGCTTCGAAATAATTATGTTATAATAAGATGTGTAAACTCAGTGGAGGATTTATATGGCCTCAGCTGAAACTTTTTACGAGGAACACACCACGTGCTTGTATACATGAGAATCTGAAGACAGAAAAGATTTTTTTTGTAGAAAATGTCTTAGTTTGGATCGTCAAGTATTTTGAAAAGGAGGTGAGAATCATATAGAAGTTTCGCTGTATTAGCCCATACGACCTGTCGTTTATAAGGGTCTTTTTGTGTAAAGCGTATGCCTATCATTATATCCGTATTTACATATTTGTAAAGTCACTGATGTGGCCGATTTAGCTTATGAAGAAGTTAAGTGTTTTTTTTTTTTTTTTTTTTTTTTTTTTTTGCACATGCACGAAAATTTCGCAAATACCTTGGCTTAATGTTAGCGCAAAAGCAGCGGCTAATATAGGCGATACAACATTAAAATTCCTTCAATGATTGAAGTAGACATTACTAACTGTTGTTAAAAACATTACATTCAAGCATGTTTGAAAACCATACTCGACGGTTTAGATGTACTGGCACAGTTGGCGGAGCATAAAACTCTGAAGAAAAGGGCAAAAGAAAAGGGCAACTTGGTGTTGTAATGACAGGACTAGGCCGGCAAAGGCTTATGTAGAAGCATTTACACAATTCTGCTATACAGTCTGAACAGTTTGACAGTTTCTTAATTTTACTGCAGTGACTCTTAATAGTACTAACATATCGGGACCGGATAAATTATTCACCATATAAGATGTGAATTTCATGAATTGGATATTCAAACAAAATATTGTTGATATACTCAGAGGTTGTTTGCTGAGTAAAGGTGTTCAGGATTGGTGGCCTTACTGTTATTCGAAAATTCATCTCAGTAGAAAAGTGCGTTTGTTTTTGTTGATTGAAGTGTTTGAGACTTTAGTTTCGTCGTGCTGTAAGTCAGGAGAGGCGCATGAAAGTCCTGTTCCTTGCGCCGCTCTGATATGGAACGTCGTTGTAACGTACGCTGTATTCGAGTGCAGCAGAATCTTCACTTTACTTGAGTAGTGTGCACGCCGTGAAGATTTCTGTCAAGTGCAATAGTTTCTTTTCTTATGGTTACTTTATGGTAAGCTTCATACCAGTTGCACAGACAAGTATATAGTCTTGCCCGCTTATCTCGTACCCGTTATCTCGTCCTCCGCCTATCTCGTCGGTTTTTTTTCGAATGCCCATCCCCATTGGCTACATAATACAAAATAAACAGTTATCTCTTGACGAGATAAAAATGGTACGTACCTGATGTTCACATTGAGCAATTGACCGGTTATTTCGTCACTATCAAAATAAAGAGAGTGCTGACTATTTAAGCATTCAGCGTTTAATATCATGAGGCGACCTGCATAAAAACACAAGCCAACCGCTGTTGCTTCTATTTTATTTTCAATTTTTCATCGCAAAAGTGGTCATTTAGAAACAAAGCCAATTTAATATGGTTTTTTTCTTTGGTGAGTCCCATCACATAACCATTACTGATAGGAAATGTTACATTCGCGGCATGA
Organism: Protula sp. h YS-2021; assembly: GCA_949752745.1. Lineage (NCBI taxonomy): Eukaryota > Metazoa > Annelida > Polychaeta > Sabellida > Serpulidae > Protula > Protula sp. h YS-2021. Next base: position 51,795,605 of record OX457025.1, on the reverse strand, counting down.
TACCAGTGGAATTCGTTGTAAACACCTCCAATTAACCCGCCCTTTTTCTGTTCTAGGTGCATCGTATCTAACGATCCAGGATGTCATTTACGTATCGTTCAACGCTACTTAATGTAGTCGTAGGTAATACGTATTTTAGTGTTGTGTAAAATGTCTACTTGTACTTAATTTACACCGTTTGAAAATAATAATGTACTTCTTAAAAAGTATAACGTACACTTGATGCCGCCATTTTGAATTTGGATATCTCGTCACCCGGCTATCTCGTCAATCTTACCTCGGTCCGAGCACTGACGAGATAAGCGTCAGAACTGTTACAAGTCCACTGGCTGCAGTCATCTTAACCTTTTGTATAGAAGGGACCAACTCACTCAATCCCTTCTTTCAACTTATTCGGACAACATATTTGCATTCTATTCAAAATACGTGCCCTGGTTTGAACACTCACATAGTGACTGAAACATCTTGAGTTGTGTTATCATTAAAAATCCTGCAGAATTTCATTTTGTTGCATTTTAAACAAAAAAAGTTCATGAGAAAAATAAAAACATTGTAATCAAAATAACTTTTATTTGTCTTTGTGCAACCACTGGCTGTATTCACAGCAGCTCTAAGATGCGACATATCTCGCTATAAATATCAATTCCTTTCACTACACCAAACGACATAACCTTGCACTTTAATAAAAGCACGTTAATAAAACAAGACAATCGTAGATTGCACATCCGCGCTCATCTACAACTATGTATATTTCCTTCCCTAAGGTATACTAAACGATGAATAGTTAAAGATCTAAGGCCTCGACAAAGACAATTGCAACAAGTATTTTCTTCATTTGTATGCTTACGCCTTGCTTACGCCAACAAACTTGTTACTTTGAGTAAGAAGGGTATTTTAACAGAAAATAAAATTAATAAATACGAAGTGTTTCCTGTTGCATGCTTTCACCATATCCATGCAACGGGCCTGTTTCATGGCCACAAGGCGTGAAACGGGTCCTTTTCACGGGCAAGAGGCTTGAAGATAGCCTTTCCAATCTAAGCTGTGCTTTTAACCTTTCTATGCAGAAATTGTTTCCGCATGCCTATAAATTTGAAAAAAGAAACTTTTTGAAGAAAATTGCTCTACTCCCCCCTTAAAAAATAGAACACTTTGCATTATAATTAAAATCGAAACAACATCTGCACGGGTGGCAGGTATGATACAGGCCCGTTGCATGGTCAGAGGGCATGCAGAGAGCCTTACCAATGTAAAGCTTAAAAATAAACATTGGAAACAACATCTGCATGGATGGGAGGTATGAAACGGGCCCGTTGCATGGTCAGAGGGCATGCAGAGAGCCTTTCCGATGTAAAGCTCAAAAAGAAACATTGGAAACAACATCTGCATGGGTGGGAGGTATGAAACGGGCCCGTTGCATGGTCAGAGGGCATGCAGAGAGCCTTTCCAATGTAAAGCTCAAAAAGAAACATTGAAAACAACATCTGCATGGGTGGGAGGTATGAAACAGGCCCGTTGCATGGTCAGAGGGCATGCAGAGATCCTTTCCAATGTAAAGCTCAAAAAGAAACATTGGAAACAACATCTGCATGGGTGGGAGGTATGAAACGGGCCCGTTGCACGGTTCAGGACGTGCATACACCCCGTTCAAAAATCGTCACCGTGCAACCAGACCGAGAACTTGCTTACATCTTACATCAATTTATTTGTCTATTTTCCAATATTCTATCCATTTCGTGTGAGTAAAGCATTAAGAATCCCATAATAGGTGTCTCTTGAAAATATTTTCTTGGCGTCTTAATCTAAAAGACGTTATATAAGATGTACCTCGGTGACCTTGACCTTCTCCGTCATGGTCAAGGTAAAAAACCGGAAGTTGACCATTATCTCGAAAACGGTTAGAAAACTGAATTTGATTATTTGTACTGAAAAGAGATAGCATTATATTTACTTCGATGTCCTCGTTTAAGATAATAATTCGGAAGCTCATAACTATGTCGAAACACTGAAAAATGTCTTTGACCACATAGATTTACCATTGCAAGTGGGTGCCATTTCGCTACGTACCGAAATTCGGTCTAGTTATTTTTTACAGTGGTTATTTTATTCTTGTTCTTGTTTATCTTCTTCTGGTCCTTCTTTTTCTTCTTCTTTTTTCTTCTTCTTCTTCTTCTTCTTCTTATTCCTACTTATCCAATTTTAGTCCGCCCCCGTCTAAATAATTTTGCGTGGCATGGATAACGGGTAAATGTTATGCTCTTTTCAATTATTTCTAATTGAAATTTACCTGAAGATAGACTATATATATACTTGCTTCAGGTAATGCGTCCAGCAGGTCTACTACTGTTCTGGTTAACACAAGGAGCATCTGCCACGGCCGCTGTATTATAGGCAGGCGCAACCCCCCGGCACCCCTTATTTCGAAAGACTCCCCGGAACCCACGAAATCAATTTTGAAATTAAGAAATGCCAAAATCGCGAAAACGCCCATTGGGAGAGAGCTACATGTAAAATTGTAGCCAAAAAAAATGGGTGGGGCGTAGATATTACCGGAATGGTGGCCGGCATATATCCACGAACCAATGAGCGTCTTCAAAACTGGGAAAAATAAGGCCCTGCAGATGAAAAATTCACCGTGTTTAAGTATCATAAACAGTCAATTTCGTTCACAATACAGAAAAACTGTGAACATCCCCTAAGCGAGGGAGTGGGTGAATCAGTCGGCGGTGTTTTGATCCATTCTAGCCAAACGCGCAAAAATACCAAAAGAAAAAAGAACAAAGAACAACTTTCCCAGTTGTCTTGAATAAAGACACTATACTGGAGTTAAAAGGCATTTTTGCGAGATTCTTTCAGAATCTCTATGAAAACATCGAAAAGTGCCTCCTGTATTCATAAATGTGTGATGTTTGTCAATTTATTTGAAGGTGTAATTTTAATGTATTCAATTAATATATTTACGAAGAGTCACATGCGTTCGCTTGTAAAGCTGAGACTGAAGTGAGAAAGAGTGTCACATTTATTGATTTGCCACCCACACAGGCCTGATGTGATGCGGCCGCCTACGCAGTAGCCAGCAACTTGCATATGCAAATAAACCAGTCATGCCCTCCCTCTCTCGTATTATAAAGGGAGAACAAGTAAAAAAAATAAGTGTGGTTTGGAAACAATAAAAGCATGGAAAGGCTGTTTGCATACGACTGTATGCGTGCGTTTTGCCTTTCCATGAAACGGGCCTGTTCCAGGGTTAATGCACGACACAACGTTTGCATGCCATGGCAAAGTCACAGCTTGTCGGTGAGTTTATATCCACATGTAGAGGTACTGGTGGTCTGTATAGCATACAAGGAAGGTGGCAATATCGGCCACAGGGCGTGAACAAAGTCTAAATTGTAAAAAATTTTATATACTTCCTACCTGTACGGTTTTATTGGTGTACAATGAATAGCAACAAAGATACAGCCTGGACCGACTTGTTCTGAAAAACGACAAAGTCCAAATTTTCAAAAACTCGCCAAACTTATATTTTTTTAAGGAAATCGAAAAATAACTTAACCCCAGCAATCAACCGACGTCTTTTTGGGTTAAAAAAGGTTGTATTTTGATCGCGACGACTTCACAACCATATTCTGACCTATTACCCTAAAACCCGACTTTATTCCGACGTCGAGGCGACGTCGGTTTTCTGACGTCATTCCGACGTTGTAAAAGCGACCAAAAAGCGACGAACATTATTATCGCTCACCGGAAATGGAAGTCATTTTGAAAAAGAGAAAGAAAAAACGTAATTTTTACATGAAAATTTTAGAATTTTGATGGTGCGTCGGTATTTTTCTTCCTAGATTGTAAAAATTTACATGGAAAATGCTTTCGTATGTATTTTACAGCAGCATTGAATAATTAATTATCTATTAATTATATAACTCTAGTCAGTTTCAGGTCGGAATCCGACGTCGGTTCCAATTTCATATACAACCTAAAACCGACTTAATTCCGACGTTGGATTTAGGTCGGAACCCGACGTCATGCTGACGTTGAAAACCCGACGTCGGTTCCATTTCATATACAACCAAAACCGGCACGTCAATCCGACGTCGGAAACGTCGAGTCACAACGTCGACCCGACGTCATTCTGACGTCTTAATGTTTGCTGGGACGTTGCACAATTACACGTTATACCTGTAGGGTTTTATTGGTCTACGGTGAATAGTAACAAAGATACAGCCACGACAAACTTGTCTGAAATACAGCAAAGTCTAAATTGTGAAAAATTACATTTTTGAAGAAATCAACAACAAAAAATAACCTGGCATAGCACAACTACACGTTACATACTTTCTACCTGTATTATTTTATTGTTCTACAGTGAATAGTAACAAAGACACAGCCAGGACAAAGAGGATTGCGTTTCTATATCCGCCGCTCCTGGCTAGGGCGGTGGGGGATAATTAATGAATGAATTTAGAAACAGACACCAGGTAAACCAGGCAAATGCTTGTATTGACTGCTGGCCATAATTTAACAGTATTACTACACGGTTGCCAAGTTATTAAAAAATTAATTTTCCTGATTTATTTCCACTGGAGGCGCCATATATGTACAAGTGTCTAGAATGTGAGAAAAGGGACCGAAAAGCGCTCGAAATTTTGACAGTAATCAATAGGAGCGGAAATTTAGTTAAATTAGCCACATTTTTAAAAAAAACAAAAAACACAATGGCAGAAATGTTAAAAATTGAGCAACAAATTTCGAAATTCGAATTTCCTGATTTTTTTATTTTTTCTGACTTTTTCTGACTCATCACACTTTTTCTTGACTTTTTGCTGACCGTAGCAGCCCTGTCAAGAAAATTAGGACGCAGAATTTATATCCTTCATCAGGGAATTGGATTAATAAGGACACTAAATGCAAACACGTATCAATATAAAAAGGCATTAATCGGAAAAAGAAGAAAAAAATTCTTTGGCTTAAGTCAGAGGTTCAAGCAGAAAGTCACAAATGTGTAGTGCACATCCCAACCACGGTGAATTATTACGGCAAATCTATGTTACATGAGAAAACTTGTCATGCAAAATTCAATAAAAATGTTGATTTACGGAAATTACAGTTTCTTGAGGTTTGCCCACATAAAGATTAATAATTGAGGTATATTTTGGTTAAATGTTTGCATATCTAGATTTTGGAACTCCAATGAATAAAGCCCAAAACTAGAACCTTATTTTGCTGGCGAAACACTTGACAAACACTTGACAAAATTAAAACGCAAAAATACTTAAATACAAAAATACAAAAAAAAAACCCTCAATGGGTTATTTCTTGAATAATATATTGCAAGCAACACAGCTTGAATACGTCTTATAAGCCGAGTAGTGTTTGGTTTTTGTTGGCTTAAAGTTTTATTGACTGAACAGGCATACGCCGTGTTATCTATTTACGTAGTGAGAGCTCGCACAAAGCTCAACAACTGTGTTCTGTGATGTACGTTAAATGGATCCGGGACAAAACGCCTCTAGTTTGTCATATGCATTGACCAACAACCATCCCCAGTAAATTATTAGAATTTAAAATATAAATCCAAAATTTTAAATTACAAGATAGAATAGCAATTTATAAACTAGAATGCCAGTGCATACTAAAATGAGGAGATGGAACATGTAAAACATTTTTATAGTCTGCCACAGTTGTTTTGTTTTTGTAAATAAAAACAATTGTTTTCCCAAACAACCCCTCCCCCATCCTCTTTGTCCACCGTTTCTGTCGGCTTATGGAACACTTTTATCTCATTCCTGAAGGTTGGAGCTACGAAACCTGACTTATGGCTGTCTTAATCCTTTATTTCTTTTTTTGTATTTACGTCTAGGTAGAAGTTAAGCAACATGGAATGTGGCTTCTATTAACTGGGATTATACTCTACGTCTTTTTAACCGGGACTGGAAGTTGGTTACTGTAGAGGTTTTAGTGTAATTCTTTTTCATCCTGGTCACGGCAGGCAGGTTTTAATGTTCACCTTTTGATCCGATTCGGGAAGTTGTTCGCTAAAAACAGATTTAACCATTTCATTGGTGATTTTTTCTTTTTACATACCACCATCCTCCCTCCCTTCCCAGTGCCATCTAATGTAAGTGGGCTCTGAACACAAGCCTAATCCCATTTCATGGCATAGGTCTGTACCCAAAGCGTATTTACACCCATGAGTTTCTTTGTTTTCGTACATTCTTACCGGTCAAAAAGTACAAACAAGGTATCCTTAATGAGCTACTTGTCAAGACTGGAGATGGCAGCTGACCCACTGTTATGTTGAGATAACATGTTTGTGCACTGAGGTATATTTGAATTCCTGGAGTCCAGGTCTATCATCTGTGAAGTTTCCACTGACGAAATATGCTTAGAAATGGTCATCAAAACATGTTAAGTCCACTTGGAATGAGATATCGGGTGCATAACAATGACATGCCGAGATAACAGGTCTTTTCCATTAAAATTTCGAAATTTTCCCGGTTGCACAATCCTGTTAAGTTATGTTAACATGTGAATAATATCAGAGATAAAATGTAAGCAATGCAGAATTCTCGGGTGCACAAAAATGTTATCCCTTGTTGAAGTGTAAATATTTACATATAATACTTCAGCTGCTGATATTTTTCTGCTATTCCAGGTATTGTAAGCAAGCAAGAAAAACCCACAGAAAATGCTGTGTCATGCTATGCCCAGACAGCCGCGAAAACATGTGCACTGGTTAACAAAGGTACAGCCCCCCTCCCCCCCCATCTCCATCGTCCGTAGCTATCAAACCCCACGCCTCACCTCGGCTCGACACAACATTTCACATTTTAACGTTCTTGTCAAATATACGTCAAAGACAATCCCAACCGGTGAACCAAGACAGCTGACAAAATCCGGTTTTACAACACACACAAACATACCCATACACATACATACACTCAAACATATACACAAGCACAAAAACAAAATGGTTCCCCTTTAAGAGAGGAAACATAACAGGCTTTTCATTATTAAAGGGAAATGCGGGTATCGCTGCGCCATCTAGCGACCGAAATGCGCATTAGATTGAATATTGCTCAGTTTGAATCCATGTTTACACACACAGTATAAATAACTACTAAATCCGTCTAGATCGAAAAATTCTTTTCCAAGACAAATAGGGTCGGGTCCAGAAATGTTCTGTATTGATATTTTGTTCCTAGAGGACCTGTGTTGATATATCATCCATTAAAAACATATTACACGTACTGTTTTCGCCATTTATCCATTGAGTCAATGGGATTTTGTCCAAAAGATTGTATAATTCTTTTATTGATACGGTGACATGTATTTTTGTTTGCTTAAAACATTTCGTTTAACGTGTTCTTCACACAGGAAAAAATGAGGCAATTTTCAACTGTGATTATGTGTGAATTTTGCATTTTGATTGAATTTTCTTGGTTTTCCCAATGATTTCTATAGTAAAAGTTCGCGACCTTTCAGTGTCTTTATTTCTCTTATAACATCGGTGACCTCCCTTTTTCTTTTTAATTTTTGAATGTATACTCTCAAGCATTAAACTGTGAAAGTATGGAGGAAATGCCAATTGTATGTGAGATACCCTTTAACAAGTACTTTCAACTTTACTCAAACAATCATTTGATACTTTGCATCACGCAATTTTCCCCATGAGATCTCAGATATGCATTCTATAAATTCAATTCACTCCCTATATCATAAAATTCATCCTTTTGGACTACTCATCATGTTTCCATAAATCAGAATAATAAAATATTATTCCAGTTCTGTGTAAAATAGAGGAGAACTGAAGCTATCAGAAAAGAAGCTATCAGAAAATAAGCGACTGAAGTTATCAGAAAATAAGAATTTGGGAGTAAAAATTCATGAACACTTTCATAGTTGATTTTAAACAAGAAAACAGTGGGTGATAATACAAATTTGGCTGTAATAACATTTTAAAGAGTTTTTCCCTAACATTTTAAAGCTGCAAAAAACGTTTAAGATTGTATATAAAATGCTTAAAAACGTTTTTTCCGCAACGTTCTAAAAACGTTTAAAAACATTTGAGAACGTTTCATACACAACCTTAAGAAAACCTTTTTCGTGAAACGTGCGTAAAACAAAAGATTTGAAAAAATATCCTTCAACATTCTTCAAAATAGAAAACTTATTCACTCTGGGAGGCTGCATCTTGCACAATCACCACATTGTATTTTTAAGAACTACTATAATTTTTTTTGCAACTTACCTTTCACGAAACATTCATACCTGGCTGGGTTTGAACCTGGAACCTCTAGCATCCAAAGCGACGAACTTACTTCTACGCCACGACGCATCCATTGAGATGTGCGCCTAAGACAATTCCCCTAAACCAACTCCCACATCCCCTACTCTTTCTACTTCGAATCGCCCCTCTCCCCCGAACAATTCTCCGTACGGAAATTCCCCCAAGGTCTATTCTCTCCCTTTTTGTGGGCTTTTTTATCTAGCTTAATGCTTAGTTATAGATTATAGTAATTAGTTAAATATATGTTAATTGAATTTGAAGTTTAGCACGTAAAATGTAATTCTTGTTATTATGAATATATCATTCATATCTAAAATTACTTTTAGAAAAGTATATAGTGCCTATAACATTTCCTTGACGTTTCAATATATGGCATTCATTAAAATCGATATAATAACGTCCTTATACAAAACGTTTTTTTTGGTTTCTTTTTGGTTCTTTAAAAATCAGTTTTAATAACGTTCTAATACAATACGTTTGTTTTTGGTTTGGTAAAAACGTTTTTATTTGGTTGTTAAATGTAACGTTTCCACAACCAAATTAGGTTTGATTTTGGTTTGTAAAAAAATTTCATTTGGTTGCTGAATATAACGTTTTTATAACCAAAAAGGTTCGTTTTTTGTTAGGAAAACGTTATAACCTTTTCAAAACCAGACAAACACGTTCTTATGTTTAGCGGGAAGTTTAGAAAACTTCATACTTAAAAAATGCAAATAGCACAAAAAAGTGATGATACTACAGTTTCAAAACTACGTATGTGTGAAAAGAAATCTATCGATATCTCGCTGCAAAACAAGATGGGGCAAAGTAAAGTGAATTCATACGAGTACTCGCACCCTCTTGAATGTGATACACCTGATATTAGCACTGTATATTTAAAATGAATTGATTGATAATAAAATCCTGTTAAACGATATGAGGCAAATGTCTTCTCGAACAAAACGAGATTCATGTATATCGGAAGTAAATAAAACAAGCCATACGGCCATAATACCTACATGTTGAAAGATAATATATAAAGGGATATATGAGATACCTGAAGCAACATGTTCAGAAAGAGTACATGCCCGTTTATTGCAAGCGAATTGCCAGTGTTATTAAAGTACCTTGGGGTGCGTTTGCGATAGATAGGCAGCCGTGGTGTCACGAGAGTCCTGCTCATTTTAGATGAGAGAAAAGAAGAGATACCATCATGGATGATATGCCAGATTGTTGCCAGCCAATAGCCATTAAATATATTTATTTGGCGTTCGTTTTCGGCAGACGGGCAGAAAAATGATCACACAACTACCACAATGTTGGCCTTACTTGCAATCAGTTACCGAGACGACAGGTTTGGAGTGTTTGAAAATTAATTACAATCATTGAATGTTTCGTTTAAGTGCAACTTGTGATTTCTGAGTATCCGTGTCACTCACCTGAAAACGGATTGCAATGAAGTCACGGCGTTTATAATTGCATATCGTGTTGCCTGAGTACTCGTCTGAGCTGTTTGCGATTGCAGTTTATGAGAACCAATCGGTACATCGACTCCAGTGAGTAATTAAACTCGGCACAGCCTATCAGAATGTTTTAGGGGAAAATGCAATTAAGAATTTCAGTATAAAACCCATGTAAAACGAGAACTTATTAAATCTTATGCATATTGCAAAAGGAATACAACAGAGCAAATTGGAAATCCAGGCGAGTCGTATTGAATACTGATATTCTGATATATGGTGTTTATAGCACAGTTGTTATATAGTGTGGATAGTGTATCATATAGTGGTAATAGTTAAAAAAGGAGATACCAGTAATTTTTATTTTGATTTGTTTTATTTTTTTTCACATCCAACTGTTGTTCGCTGTGGTAGTGATCGGAGATAGCATTGTTGCACCCTTTCTGAACCTGGGTTTTTTTAGACTACCCAGTTCTTGCATCAAAAGGGTGTACCATTTTCTTCCCGGGAAAGCGACAATGGAATCATCTGTGGAAGATGGTGAACAAGGCATTCGGGAAGCAACGCCAATATCGCGGTGATTCACCTGGGCACGAATGACATCAGTAGCTGCCCCACGATCCCTGCGCATGTGCTGCTTCGGTGAGTAAATGAATATTAATAAGAAATATAATATATCTCTCTCACAATTACCTGACCGACTTCAAAACTGATATTTTGCAGAAAGTTGCAAACCATAAGTACGCTAAATATGCCGCAAAAATTTGGGAGACACGCTTCTTCCTTGGGGTAGGGGTTCCCAGGCCCCACCTCCGGGCCAGCATATTTTACTAAAAACAGTCGAAAATCGAGTCCAGTAGATTTATTTGATTTCCCATTTCAAATTCTCTACATAGATGCAGTAATAACATGCAAATCAATATCCGTTGCCAAAAATTCCAAACATTCAGAATAAAGACAACAAGTGTTTCTTCTGGTCTGGCTTACCTTCACCCTTCAACTAACAGCCATCCATTTTGCGTGAATCAATACAAGGTATTTGGGGAGGAATTAAAGGTAGAGGGTATGACATTTCCGACGCCGATTACGGACATTCCAAAGTTTGAAAAGGAGAACGATGTATCTATCAACGTGTTTGGATATGAACAAGATGTAGTTGTTCTGATACAACTTAGTCGAAACACCAGTGCGAGAGAAATCAACTGACTTGTGATTAGCAATGACAAGAAAAGGCATTACTGCCTCATCAAGAATTTCAGCAGACTTATGTGTTATCGATCAAAGCATAAGGGTACAGCTTTTTATTGTTTCAACTGTCTTCACGGGTTTGTGCGACAAGATCTTTTAGATGAGCATAGTGAAGTATGTGGCAAGCATGGAGCACAACGTTTATCATTCCCCAAGGAACCCTTCATCAACTTCAAGAATGTAGCCAAAAAACAGAGAGCACCTTTAGTGATTTATGCTGACTTTGAATGTTTCACGCAAAAGCATGAAGAAGGAGACAAGTATCAACATCATTGTCCAAACAGCTTTGCCTATGTGGTTGTTAGCCAGTATGATACACGTGCACCAGTTGTGTATCTAGCAGGCAATGTACTGAAAGACTTTTTAGACCATATGGTGAATGAACGTGATCGTATTGTACGTTGCTTAGAGCAGCCAAAGGATGTGGTGATGACCCGCGAAGACAAAGAGAATTTCAAGAATGCTACTGATTGTTACATTTGTCATGAGCTTCTAGGAGCAGATCGTGTGAGAGATCATGATCATATCAATGGCAAATATCGCGGAGCAGCGCATAATGAAGGCAACTTGCAATTTAGACTTAGAAAGGATCGACAGGCTGATAAAGATTCCTTTATCATTCCTGTGCTTTTCCACAATTTGCGAGGCTATGACAGTCATCTAATCATGGAGGAGATTGGGAAATTCAAAGATGAAACGATTACAGTCATTCCCAACACCATTGAGAAATATATTGCATTCACCATGAGCAATCTGAATTTAAGGAAAGCTTTCGGTTCATGATTACCTCTCTACAGAAGTTGGTATCCAATCTTGCGGCAGAAAGGAAAGATAACTTCTACAACATGACCTCTCACATTCACGACAGTGACCAACAAGATGGGAGTGTGCCCCTACGATTACGTGGACGAACAATGCAAGTTTGCTGCAACGCAGTTACCATCAAAGGATAAGTTTTATAGTCAGCTTAGCGAAGAGGACATTAGCGATGAGGATGATAGTGATATGATGGTATGATAGACAGATGATAGAAGTGTTGCCCATGGGTGGGATCGAACCACCAATCTTCCGCCCACGAGTCCCATGCTTTACCATGTGAACTACTCGGGACGTAAGGTTAATGTTCTGGAAAACATTCATCATATAGGGTTAGGGTCACATGACCGATGGTGATTGACAGGTCACGTGACTAATGACGTCACGATGATTGACAGGTGGGGTGGAACTCTCGTTAGGGTTATGGTTTTGCCTCCGAGGGGGGTCTTACGTCATTATTACGTCACAGACGGCGTGGAACACCTACTTTCCAACTACTAATGTCATCTTGGTCATTTGCTATTTTTAGATATGAATAAAACAGTTTGTTAAGTTTTACCTTGCAGTGTTATTGTCGTTGCGCTGATAACACAAAAGAAAACAAAATATGAACATATTTACTTTATGTTTCTTTATTTCCATCTTACCACAGAACATAACATTTACATTCAGATACGACAATTATATTGATGCAAGATCTTTTTCAAATTATACCTTAATGAATAACAATATTCTCCGAACCATTAGATAAAAAGTTTGTTGGTTTTTACGATATAAGTTCCCATACACTTCAGGGAAAAATATTGCCTTATAACATGCAATTAGTACATGTTTCAAAAGATCTTTTTACTAATAAGAATATTTTTAGAACCGTCGGAGAAATAGTTTCCTTTTCTTTTTACGACATCAATGTTTACTTCCTAAAGGAATATTTTGACTACCTCGAATTTTACAGTAAAATCCTTGTTTTCAGATAGCCTTATTTTCTGATAGCTTATTTTCCGATAGCTTCAACCTAGTCATTTTACTCAGTGTTTGCTCAAAGTTTGGCTTTGAGTTACTTATTGAGCACGAACACATACGACCTTTTTCCCGGAAAACGCCAAAACTTTCCATCGGGAAAATACGCAGAGGTGAAATTCGAGTCGGGGAAAACCGCGAGTTTCAAATCGGCATCCATATTGAGTTAAGGAAATCCAAAAACCAAAACAAGTGGGAGAAATAGGCAAAAGAAGCAGTCAAATATCTGAATACCTTCCTTAATAATGCTCAAAGCTATGTTAAACACTATTCGTGTGTTCGTTCGGGTTGATTTGGCTCCAGAAAAAGTTCTCAACTTCCTTGGCCTTCTAATCCCATAACAATTTTCAGGGCCCAAAATACTTACTTGTCAGTCTGAACCTTTTGTCATATAATGCGTGTCACGTGTTGTTTATACTACGTATGTAGTATGCAGTTGTATTTTCAAATGTTGCATGTTGCTGTTTGGAATTAGAATAGATCATATCTTGTCATAGTAAACAACAGAATGCCCATCTATGCGCATGTGACTCCCAATATGCTATTCGTAGTCCCAGCGGACCCTTTCTATCTTCCTAGAACAGAAAGGGTCACAGTTCCTGCAATAGAAATGGCCATTGATCTCAATTTTCGAGGCTCTGGATCTTTCGGCGTACGTTTAAGGACACCAAGGCCCGAACTGGCAGGCTTTTTCTTTAAAAGCATACTGAGAAGTACCCTGGCGCATTATTTTCGACCTCAGCGAAACTCCCAAACTAAAGTAAAGCGTGGTTTTACAACTGTGGATTCACTGTTGTTATGGGCGGTAATGAGGGATTCGATATCCTGATCTCAAGGAAACACAAATTTTTCCCAGTAAAAGATTGTTATCTGACCATAAAACGTGCACCATAATTTATAATTGGGCCATTTCTAAAATAACGTCGTTTACCTCAGTCGTGCGCCGAGATTTGAGAATTTACATCAAGGACATTTCCTTTTATAGGAACTATGACTCTTGCTGTCATAGGACGATCGCAAAAGTCATCTACCAGTAACCTAGGACGGTATTGTACACATGTTTTCTATTATGCGCGAAGTAAAATGTTGTGATTCATGAAAATGCCAGGCCAATTTATTCTTTTCGGGCAGGATTTTCGAGCATAGTTGTAGCTCGCCACTTTATTCTTTCATCCCGAAATATCAATATTTTAAATGCCAACTGTAAGATATATCAACTCGCTTTCCAAAATGACAACTAACAACTATAAGGATTACATGTGAGCATAAACCTGATAGTTATATATGTATACTTGTATACTGACAGTTTGCTTATAGCACATCAGTATTTTGCTTTCGAAAACTAGTGGCAGCTGTCGGGAGGTTCGACAAAAAATATTATTTCCGGCATAATAGCTGTTTTCGGGAGGTGGCGAAATGACAGGGACTGGCGGATTTAATCTAGGTTACTGGTAGGACTACCAATATGCAAATTCACCGGTTTGTTGACAACATATAAACTGCTCCAAAGAATGGCCTGTCGGGGGTGGGTCAGTTTCTCACCGTCTAAAAAAAGGGTCAATTGCTCACCACTAAAATTTTATTTCAAATATTTTACAATTTCCACTGTTACTGTTGAGACGAAATTTTCTGTTTAACTTTTTAGACGAATTTCCGCCTATCTGTTTTATCAGTTTCAAAGCGTGTTTGTTGTTATATTATGCAATAACGGGCCTCTCGGCGCAACCTCTAAAATCTCTTTTTTAGGCCCCAACCCTTCGGATTGGGGCCTATAGGTTTGGGGTGTCCGTCTGTCTGTCTGTCCTTCCGTCTGTCCGTCATCGCTTTATACCCCTATGAATTTGGGGGGCGGTTGGGGCCTGCGTGTGTTTCACAGATACTTACTTGTTTTTAAAGGGACCTCTTTTCTCTGAGAAATAGCCTCTAAAACCTTTTAAAACCTCTTTTTTTGAACATGTCAGAAATTATATTTTTTTAAAATTGAATTTATGACTAAAATAAACGAATTACAGCGTGAGCTGTAACTTTGCTTTACAGATGTTACTATAAATTTTTCTTTTTCATGAGCACTTGGGATAATGTGTTCACGTGATTGAAATTTTTTTTTATTTTTTTTTATTTATTGCTTTGATTGAGACTCGGGGTCCATATCTTGAATTTTCACAATGCCTTTCAGTAAAAGATACTTTATCAACATATTTACTATACATCAACTGTATACGACACATTATACCAATTGCGCATTAAATTAGATTTTCTCATGATATCACTTGTGCGTAATGATCGTAGAATTGCATTTTCTGATTCATGTAACCTTTTGTAAGTACTTTTAATATATACTTCCATAACTTCATCATATTGTCTAATGTTACGTAATTCCATTTCGAATGATATACTACATCTTCTATGTAAATTGAAAAAAAAAAGAACACGAAAAATATTATTGTAAGCAATTCTGAACTGATACAAAGTGCCTTTCTTATAGCTTATCTTCACAACTGGGAAGTATAAAAGTTACTGATATATGTTTTGAACAAGATAACTTTTACATCTTCTGAACAATGATTAAATTTGTTGAGTATTGCATTACCCCTGGAGTATATAGCTCTAGTTTGCCGCTTTATATCCTCATCATCACTAAGGTCATCGCAAAAAATATGTCCAAGGTACTTTTGCATGTTACAATACGTTACAATGCTATAAACCATTTTAAAGTGAGATTTGTTTAAGTAATTATTTATTTATAACTTAAATGAAAGCGCATTAAGTATTGCTTCACAAATGGGATGCCCATGACCTCGAAAAGTGATATACAGAACCTCTTGAAGCCTCTTTTTTGCCAGATTGAAAACCTCCACAAACTTCTTTTTTGGACAAAGGACCTCTTAAAATAACCTCTTTTTTGGTGGCAGCTCTCCGGGAGGCCTGCAATAATTCCACACGAAATTTCCTTAAAGAACTCACATCTATCTCTTTCATCACTTTCAGAGCGTGTTTATTCTTATATTATGTAACAATTCTTTTGTAAATGTCCTATTGCTGGGTGATATCTTATTTGCATATGTCTTTTTTGTTATCTTTTGCCGTGTTGCAATGTACAAAGGATGAGCTTATGTAAAACAAGAAAAAAAGACTTGTGTTGAAATGCAAATTAAAAATTGAAATTGGATAAAATTTTGGAATAAAATGGTAGTGTTGACCGTTTTTTTTAGACCCCAACCGGGCGAGTCCGGGGGGTCTATAGGATTGCCCTCTGTCCGTCCGTCTGTCCGTTTGTCGTACTATGGATGCTGGTTTGTTTCCATGCAAGTTCTTCGAAACTATTTACCCCAGGCACATGCAACCTTGCACAGTGAAAATACATATATTGAAGTTGTGCAACGTCGTGGTATTTTTCAAATCGGCCAAAAATTGCCAAAATGGCGACTTGTAAAAAATTGTGATTTCTTGAGATAACTGCAATAGTAAGACTTGGGTGCTTTCCACGCGAGTTCTCCAAAACCATTTATCCTAGGCATATGCTACCTTGCACAGTGAATATATACACATAAATATATTAAAGCAGGGCTCGAAATTAGCGGGAGCCCGGGAGCCCGAGGCTCCCAGATTTCGCGCCGGGCTCCGAGATTTTTGGATCTCGGAGTCCGGCTGGCTCCCGGAAAATCCGGTATTTTTTTTTTACAATACTAAAATCGGATTTTATTTATTGTGACGTCAGAAACTTAACAATGAACTTAATTATTTTTATTTTTTGAGAAATCCGTGCTTTGAAAACTGCACACTGGAGCACATCAAGTTTCTCCACAATGAAATTGATAAGAAATCAGCTTTAAAAAATTTCAAGACTACATTATGGAACTAGAACAGTGTGCATAGCTCACATATTCCCCACAGGCTCCCCATCAGTTAAACACGGCCATCAAAAGTCAATCAAGAGCTGAAATTTTCCAGTTGGTGCATTTTCCTTGGACGAACCCGGCGCCTTTACAATACTGATCTGTTTTTGTTCCCATAGTTGCTACATACCAAGTTTCACTAAAATCCCTGCAGTTGTTCTTGAGATATCGTGTTAACAAAGTCATTTCGATGCTGAATAATTTCCGGGATTTGGTAAATTTCAAAGTGCATTCCGATCATTTTCCTTGGGCCAACCTAACCCATTTACCACACAGACCCTCTACTTCAGTGACCATCTACACTATAGCGTTTTTCATCCTGCTAGATTTGATCAAAATCGAATTAGCTGTCTCTGAGATACCGTGGACACGTAGTCAAAAAGTCAAAAACACACCAAAGTGAAATTCTAAAAAATCGTTCAAAATACTATTTTTAATCAGAATCAACCTTCGTGATGATGTGCACTATCTGGGTTTCTCATTCCAGGGTTTGCTGAAGATCCGATGAACTGTTTTAGAGATATCGCATGAACAAAGTCCAAAACAGCTAAAAACAAACCAAAGTGAAAGTACCAAAAGTTCGTCAAAAATTCAATTTTTGACAAAAGTAAAAAAAAAACCATTTAGAAATGATCGTCACAGTATGGTCTTTCTTTGCAAATGGTTTGATGAAGATCTGATCAAATGTTTTAGAGATATCGCGTAAACAAAGTCCAAAACAGTTAAAAAACACCCAAGTGGAAATTTAAAAAATGTGTCAAAAATTCAATTTTTTGAGAAAAAAATCAAAATAATTCCTCAGTGCAAATCTGCACTATGTGGTCTTTCTTTCTGCAAGGTATGGTAAAGAGCTGATGGGCTATTTTTGAGATATCGCACAAAGTCTAAAAACAGTACTGAAATCACTAAAATTTTAAAAAATTATCGGACGGCCAAAAAAATTGGCGTGCATCAAGCCACGACCATGGAGGTGAGTCCTGTAAACTTCCAGACAAAATGGCATACACATCTAAGAGGAATGAGTGGTAACGGATGGAAAGACGGACGGACAGACAGAGCCCAATCCATAAGCCCCTTCCGAGGCATAAAGCCCCAGTTGGGGGTGGGGGGGGGGGCTATAAAACGAGAAGTGCCAAAGTGATGATCAGGAGAAATATTTAGCTTTCACCCTAGCCATGCTATTGATCTTTCGGCCATTTCAGGTGTTCAAAAAAAGGCGTCCCGATAAAAAGAGGAAAATAATGAAAAAGACAAACAAGACGTAAATGAAGAAAAAGAAGCTAGGCAGAACTTAGATTTCATGTTATGACAAGTGTGACATCAATAAAAAATGGAATGCACTGATTTTTTTTTCTTTTTTGTTTTTTTTTATTTAATCAAACATGTATACTACGGGCTCCCAGATTTTCGGTCGGGCTCCCAGATTTTCAGACCCGGGAGCCCGGTGGCTCCGAGTCAAAAATAGTTAAGTTCGAGCCCTGTTAAAGTTGTGCAACGTTGTGTTATTTTTCAAATCTTTAAAAAATTGCCAAAATGGCGATTTGTTGTGTCCGGTTGGGGTCTGCGCCTTCGATGATGGCTTGTTGCCGTTTTTTTCCTATCATTTATTCCCCACAGTTAGAACCTTTGTAGAACTTTTGTTAAATAATATATCAGAAATCATATGTGTTTTCTGGCAACACTTAATTTAAATAACCTTCTTACGTGTTGCGCTCTTACTCGGCATATTGCGCTCTTACTCGGCATATTTAGGCGAGCAATGTAACGTACAAAAGTTTCACAAGGTTAATTTAGCAACAATAAATAAATGTCATTCTGGTTCCCAAAATATCACATTTTGTAGTTGATAGCTGGCGAGAAGATACCGGACAATCAACAAAGGCCTCTGGTGTCAAGTCATGAGGACCAGCTTGTCAACACATGAGTTTTTCAGCTTAGAATAAAATAACGTCACATGCTTGGTTCCAAAAGAAAATCAGACGAATAGGCATTGGATGCCTGTTCGTCACCAGTAATATGCAGTCAGGGTTGAGACTTCGTAAAATTTTCTGGTCGCCCTCCGGGCGACCAGCTGTAAGAAGTTAGTTGCCCGGTACAAAAGTTAGTCGCCCGGCGCAATTTTTGCCAAATTTACATGAAAAAAAAGTTAGCCGCCACTCGGGCGACCAACTCGAAAAAGTTGGTCGCCCGTGCCACAAGTTGGTCGCCACGGGCGACCGGGCGACCGCGAAATCTCAACCCAGTGCAGTGACAAAACTTGGCATTGACTGCCAAACTGAGCTGAAGCTTAAAAAAAAATAATACAGTCCTTTGTGTACTCAAGAAGGCATAATCCACACCGCTTTTAAAAAAAATTAATACGGTCCTTTGTGTACTCAAGAAGGCATAATCCAAACCGCTTTAAAAAAATTAATACAGTCCTTTGTGTACTCAAGAAGGCATAATCCACACCCCAATCAAAGCAGTCAATGAACCTGTGGCCATTTATTCCCCACAGGGAATATATGCGATCGACCGCGTATCTGTCGGTCGGTCTGTCATCAAGAGCTTGTTAACACGATAACTTAAAAACTCCTGCAAGGATTTTAATGAAACTTGGTATATAGCTTCTATGGGAACAAACACAGATCTGTTTTGTAAATGGGTCAGGTTCAACCAAGGAAAATGAACCAGCTGGTTTTGCATCTCTGATGCCCATGTTTTTACACATTATTGACCGTTGCTCTGTAAAGAATAATCATATTTTATTTTTAATAGCTCGCAAGCAGATGCCGGACAGCCATCAAACCTAGCGAACATCTCATCATGACGCCAAGCTCATTAACACGTGAGGAATTGTTTAATTTCAGTGAAAAATTTTACTTTTGTTAAATACTATATCAGAAATCAGATGTGTTTTCTGGCAACACTTTATTTAAATAACCTTCTTACGTGTTGATACCCATACACAGGCCGCTGTGCCCTTACTCGGCATGTTTAGGCGAGCAATGTAACGTACAAAAGTTTCACAAGGTTAATTTAGCAACAATAAATAGATGTCATTTTGGTTCACAAAATATCACATTTTGTAGTTGATAGCTGGCGAGAAGATACCGGACAATCAACAAAGGCCTCTGGTGTCAAGTCATGAGGACCAGCTTGTCAACACATGAGTTTTTCAGCTTAGAATAAAATAACGTCACATGCTTGGATCTGAAAGAAAATCAGACGAATAGGCATTTTTTATTAACGTCCAACCACTGGATGCCTGTTCGTCACCAGTAATATGCAGTGACAAAATATGGCATTGAATACCAAACTGAGCTGAAGCTTTAAAAAAAAGTAATACAGTCCTTTGTGTACTCAAGAAGGCATAATCCACACCCCAATCAAAGCAGTAAATGAACCTGTGATCATTTGTTCCCGACAGGGAATATATGCGATCGACTGCGTGTCTGTCTGTCGGTCGGTCTGTCATCAAGAGCTTGTTAACACGATAACTTAAAAACTCCTGCAAGGATTTTAATGAAACTTGGTATGTGGCTTCTATGGGAACAAACACAGATCTGTTTTGTAAATGGGCCAGCTTCGTCCAAGGAAAATGCACCAACTGGACTTGGAAAATTTCAGCTCTTGATTGACTATTGATGGCCGTGTTTTAACTGATGGGGGGCCTGTGGGGAATATATGGGCTACGCACACTGTTCTAGTTTCTTAATATTTTTATCCCAATTGAATTCAGCTGAACCGCAAAAACTTCTCGGTAAAAGTCAAAGTGCGAATTGACATTTCTTTCGTGACTTTTTGCCGGCATCCGCTTTGAGGTCAAGGTTAGCCAGTTACTTGCTGGAGGCAGTAAGTAATTCAAGCATAAACAAACTCATACCGGAAGCACGTGCATCTGTCACTTTCAGCCCCGAAAGAACAAGTTTCTGTAACTAACAGAAACTGTAACATATGTCACCGAACGAACACATGATATACTGTAAATATAACTGGAAATTTGAAGCAACTGTCTCAGTGAAAATGGTTCATAATCGCGACTGGTCGGTGTCGATGTTCACAATATATTGGTAAATATATGCCAATTAAATCTCCGACAGATTTTCTTAGTGTAATATGAAAATGCACAGGACGTGATTCCAAGCAGCATTTTGTACTTTATCTTATATTTTTTAGGTTTCCCAATCCGATTCCAGACGGCTTGTGCTTTTTAGTTGATCAGGTTATCTTTGAATTTTACAGCTTTTGTATTTTTGGGGAATTTTTGAAAGAACAATTTAATAATGCATTTCCCCCTACAGTTTTTATCCGATTTTATTTAGTTTTGGTATGGGGCATCCCTATGGGTTCGCGAATACGATTTGTGTTTTTTCAGTCGATCGGAAAATTTTTGTAGTTTTGGGAAATTTTTCCAAGAAAAAACTTCAAAATGCATTTCCTCCTACAGTTTTCATCCGATTTCATTCATATTTGGTATGAGGCAGCCCTAAGAGTGGCGCGTACAGCCTATGCTTTTTTAGTCTAGTTCATTTATTTTTGGTGTGAGGCATCCTTAATCCCTATGGGGTCGGGGATGTGGTTTATGCTTTTTTAGTCGATCGGAAAATTTGCTGTTTTTAGCCCCCAACCGGGGAACTCGGAGGGGGCTATAGGATCTACTTCCGTCTGTCCGTCCGTGTACAAAAGTTTGTGAACACCATATCTCAAGAAGTCCTGTGTGGATTTCAATCAAACCTGGTGAGTGGCTTCTGTATCAAGGGTTCTCTACCGGATTAGGTTTTGGTGATCTTGACCCCACTTTTAAGGTCATCATGGGTCCTAGAATTTTAGAGATGTGAATGAAGAAAATGTACCTTATAAACACCATATCTCAAGAAGTCTTGTGTGGAATTCAATCAAACTTGGAGTGTGGCTTCTATATAAAGGGTTCTCGACCTGCTTAGGTTTTGGTGACCTTGACTCCACTTTCAAGTTCACCATGAGACTTTGAAATTTTAGAGATGTGAATGAAGAAAATGTACCTTGTGAACACCATATCTCAAGACGTCTTTTGTGGATTTCAATCAAACTTGGTGTGTGGCTTCTATGTAAAGGGTTCTCGAACTGATTAGGTTTTGGTGACCTTGACCCCACTTTAAAGGTCACCGTGGGACTGGGAAATTTTATAGAGGTATGAATGAAGAAAATGTACCTTGTGAACACCATATCTCAAGAAGTATTGTGTGGATTTCAATCAAACCTGGTGAGTGGCTTCTATATGAAGGGTTCTCGACCTTATTAGGTTTTGGTGATCTTGACCCCACTTTAAAGGTCACCCTGTGACTGGGAAATTTTAGAGATGTAAATGAAGAAAATGTACCTTGTGAACACGATATCTCAAGAATTCCTGTGTGGATTTCAATCATACTTGGTGTGTGGCTTCTATATAAGAGGTTCTCGACCTGATTGGGTTTTGGTGACCTTTGGTGACCCCACTTTCAAGTTCACCATTTTACTTAGAAATTTTATAGATGTGAATGAAGAAAATATACCTTGTGAACACCATATCTCAAGAAGTCCTGTGTGGATTTCAATCAAACTTGGTGTGTGGCTTCTATATAAAAGGTTCTCGACCTGATTGGGTTTTGGTGACCTTTGGTGACCCCACTTTCAAGGTCACCATGGTACTTAGAAATTTTAGAGATGTGAATGAAGAAAATGTACCTTGTGAACACCATATCTCAAGAAGTCCTGTGTGGATTTCAATCAAACCTGATGAATGGCTTCTATATCAAGGGTTCTCTACCGGATTAGGTTTTGGTGATCTTGACCCCACTTTAAAGGTCACCATGGGACTTACAAATCTTACAGATGTGAGTGAAGAAAATGTACCTTGTGAACACCATATCTCAAGAAATTGTGTGTGGATTTGAATCAATCTTGGTGTGTGTCTTCTATATAATGGGTTCTCGACCTGATTAGGTTTTGGTGACCTTGACAAGGTATATTTTCTTCATTCACATCTCTAAAATTTCTAGGTCCCATGGTGACCTTAAAAGTGGAGTCAAGGCAACCAACACCTAAGCAGGTCGAGAACCTTTTATGTAGAAGCCACACACCAAGTTTGATTGAATGAAGAAAATGTACCTTGTGAACACCATATCTCAAGAAGTCCTGTGTGGATTTCAATCAAACTTGGTGTGTGGCTTCTATATAAGAGGTTCTCGACCTGATTGGGTTTTGGTGACCTTTGGTGACCCCACTTTCAATTTCCCCATGGTACTTACAAATTTTAGAGATGTGAATGTAGAAAATATACCTTGTGAACACCATATCTCAAGAAATTCTGTGTGGATTTGAATCAATCTTGGTGTGTGGCTTCTATATAATGGGTTCTCGACCTGATTAGGTTTTGGTGACCTTGACAAGGTATATTTTCTTCATTCACATCTCTAAAATTTCTAGGTCCCATGGTGACCTTAAAAGTGGAGTCAAGGCAACCAACACCTAAGCAGGTCGAGAACCTTTTATGTAGAAGCCACACACCAAGTTTGATTGAATGAAGAAAATGTACCTTGTGAACACCATATCTCAAGAAGTCCTAAGTCGATTTCAATCAAACTTGGTGTGTGGCTTCTATATAAAAGGTTCTCGACCTGATTGGGTTTTGGTGACCTTTGGTGACCCCACTTTCAAGGTCACCATGGTACTTAGAAATTTTAGAGATGTGAATGAAGAAAATGTACCTTGTGAACACCATATCTGAAGAGGTCTTGTGTGGATTTCAATCAAACTTGGTGTATGGCTTCTATATATAGGGTTCTCGATCTGATTATGTTTTTGTGACCTTGACCCACTTTAAAGGTCACCATGGGACTTAGAAATTTTACAGATGTGAATGAAGAAAATGTACCTTGTGAACACCATATCTCAAGAAGTCCTGTGTGGATTTCAATCAAACTTGGTGTGTGGCTTCTATATTAGATTTTCTCGACCTGATTCGGTTTTGGTGACCTTTGGTGACCCCACTTTCAAGGTCACCATGGTACTTAGAAATTTTAGAGATGTGAATGAAGAAAATGTACCTTGTGAACACCATATCTCAAGAAGTCCTGTGTGGATTTCAATCAAACCTGGTGAGTGGCTTCTATATCAAGGGTTCTCGACCGGATTAGGTTTTGGTGATCTTGACCCCACTTTCAAGGTCACCACTTTCAAGGAACTATTAGAGATGTGAATGAAGAAAATGTATCTTGTGAACACGATATCTCAAGAGCTCTTGTGTGGATTTCAATCAAACTTGTTGTGTGGCTTCTATATAAAAGGTTCTCGACCTGATTGGGTTTTAGTGACCTTGACTCTACTTTTAAGGTCACCATGGGACCTAGAAATTTTAGAGATGTGATTGAAGAAAATGTGCCTTGTGAGTACCATATCTTAGGAAGTCCTGTGGAGATTTCAATCAAACTTGGTGTGTCGCTTCTGTGTAAAGGGTTCTCGACCTGATAAGGTTTTGGTGACCTTTACCCTACTTTAAAGGTCACCGTGGGACTGGGAAATTTTAGAGATGTGAATGAAGAAAATGTACCTTGTGAACACCATATGTCAAGAGGCCTTGCGTGGATTTCAATCAAACTTGGTGTATGGCTTCTATATAAAGGGTTCTCGACCTGATTATGTTTTTGTGACCTTGACCCACTTTAAAGGTCACCGTGGGACTTACAAATTTTAGAGATGTGAATGTAGAAAATATACCTTGTGAACACCATGTCTCAAGAAGTCCTGTGTGGATTTCAATCAAACTTGGTGTTTAGCTTCTATATAAAAGGTTCTCGACCAGATTGGGTTTTGGTGATCCCACTTTAAAGGTCACCATGGGACTTAGAAATTTTAGAGATGTGAATGAAGAAAATGTACCTTGTGAACACCATATCTCAAGAAGTCCTGTGTGGATTTCAATCAAACTTGGTGTGTGGCTTCTATATTAAATTTTCTCGACCTGATTCGGTTTTGGTGACCTTTGGTGACCCCACTTTCAAGGTCACCATGGTACTTAGAAATTTTAGAGATGTGAATGAAGAAAATGTACCTTGTGAACACCATATCTCAAGAAGTCCTGTGTGGATTTCAATCAAACCTGGTGAGTGGCTTCTATATCAAGGGTTCTCGACCGGATTAGGTTTTGGTGATCTTGACCCCACTTTCAAGGTCACCACTTTCAAGGAACTATTAGAGATGTGAATGAAGAAAATGTATCTTGTGAACACGATATCTCAAGAGCTCTTGTGTGGATTTCAATCAAACTTGTTGTGTGGCTTCTATATAAAAGGTTCTCGACCTGATTGGGTTTTGGTGACCTTGACTCTACTTTTAAGGTCACCATGGGACCTAGAAATTTTAGAGATGTGATTGAAGAAAATGTGCCTTGTGAGTACCATATCTTAGGAAGTCCTGTGGAGATTTCAATCAAACTTGGTGTGTCGCTTCTGTGTAAAGGGTTCTCGACCTGATAAGGTTTTGGTGACCTTTACCCTACTTTAAAGGTCACCGTGGGACTGGGAAATTTTAGAGATGTGAATGAAGAAAATGTACCTTGTGAACACCATATGTCAAGAGGCCTTGCGTGGATTTCAATCAAACTTGGTGTATGGCTTCTATATAAAGGGTTCTCGACCTGATTATGTTTTTGTGACCTTGACCCACTTTAAAGGTCACCGTGGGACTTACAAATTTTAGAGATGTGAATGTAGAAAATATACCTTGTGAACACCATGTCTCAAGAAGTCCTGTGTGGATTTCAATCAAACTTGGTGTTTAGCTTCTATATAAAAGGTTCTCGACCAGATTGGGTTTTGGTGATCCCACTTTAAAGGTCACCATGGGACTTAGAAATTTTACAGATGTGAATGAAGAAAATGTACCTTGTGAACACCATATCTCAAGAAGTCCTGTGTGGATTTCAATCAAACTTGGTGTGTGGCTTCTATATTAAATTTTCTCGACCTGATTCGGTTTTGGTGACCTTTGGTGACCCCACTTTCAAGGTCACCATGGTACTTAGAAATTTTAGAGATGTGAATGAAGAAAATGTACCTTGTGAACACCATATCTCAAGAAGTCCTGTGTGGATTTCAATCAAACCTGGTGAGTGGCTTCTATATCAAGGGTTCTCGACCGGATTAGGTTTTGGTGATCTTGACCCCACTTTCAAGGTCACCACTTTCAAGGAACTATTAGAGATGTGAATGAAGAAAATGTATCTTGTGAACACGATATCTCAAGAGCTCTTGTGTGGATTTCAATCAAACTTGTTGTGTGGCTTCTATATAAAAGGTTCTCGACCTGATTGGGTTTTGGTGACCTTGACTCTACTTTTAAGGTCACCATGGGACCTAGAAATTTTAGAGATGTGATTGAAGAAAATGTGCCTTGTGAGTACCATATCTTAGGAAGTCCTGTGGAGATTTCAATCAAACTTGGTGTGTCGCTTCTGTGTAAAGGGTTCTCGACCTGATAAGGTTTTGGTGACCTTTACCCTACTTTAAAGGTCACCGTGGGACTGGGAAATTTTAGAGATGTGAATGAAGAAAATGTACCTTGTGAACACCATATGTCAAGAGGCCTTGCGTGGATTTCAATCAAACTTGGTGTATGGCTTCTATATAAAGGGTTCTCGACCTGATTATGTTTTTGTGACCTTGACCCACTTTAAAGGTCACCGTGGGACTTACAAATTTTAGAGATGTGAATGTAGAAAATATACCTTGTGAACACCATGTCTCAAGAAGTCCTGTGTGGATTTCAATCAAACTTGGTGTTTAGCTTCTATATAAAAGGTTCTCGACCAGATTGGGTTTTGGTGATCCCACTTTAAAGGTCACCATGGGACTTAGAAATTTTACAGATGTGAATGAAGAAAATGTACCTTGTGAACACCATATCTCAAGAAGTCCTGTGTGGATTTCAATCAAACTTGGTGTGTGGCTTCTATATTAAATTTTCTCGACCTGATTCGGTTTTGGTGACTTTTGGTGACCCCACTTTCAAGGTCACCATGGTACTTAGAAATTTTAGAGATGTGAATGAAGAAAATGTACCTTGTGAACACCATATCTCAAGAAGTCCTGTGTGGATTTCAATCAAACCTGGTGAGTGGCTTCTATATCAAGGGTTCTCGACCGGATTAGGTTTTGGTGATCTTGACCCCACTTTCAAGGTCACCACTTTCAAGGAACTATTAGAGATGTGAATGAAGAAAATGTATCTTGTGAACACGATATCTCAAGAGCTCTTGTGTGGATTTCAATCAAACTTGTTGTGTGGCTTCTATATAAAAGGTTCTCAACCTGATTGGGTTTTGGTGACCTTGACTCTACTTTTAAGGTCACCATGGGACCTAGAAATTTTAGAGATGTGATTGAAGAAAATGTGCCTTGTGAGTACCATATCTTAGGAAGTCCTGTGGAGATTTCAATCAAACTTGGTGTGTCGCTTCTGTGTAAAGGGTTCTCGACCTGATAAGGTTTTAGTGACCTTGACCCTACTTTAAAGGTCACCGTGGGACTGGGAAATTTTAGAGATGTGAATGAAGAAAATGTACCTTGTGAACACCATATGTCAAGAGGCCTTGCGTGGATTTCAATCAAATTGGTGTGTGGCTTCTATATAAAGGGTTCTCGACCTGGTTAGATTTTGGTGACCTTGACCCCACTTTAAGGTCACCATGAAACTTAGAATTTTTACAGATGTGAATGAAAAAAATGTGCATTGTGAACACCATATCTCAAGAGGTCTTGCGTGGATTTCCATCAAACTTGGTGTGTGGCTTCTATATAAAAAGTTATCGACCTGATTGGATTTTGGTTGCCTTGACTCCATTTTTAAGGTCACCATGGGACCTAGAAATTTTAGAGATGTGAATGAAGAAAATGTGCCTTGTGAGTACCATATCTGAGGAAGTCCTGTGGAGATTTCAATCAAACTTGGTGTGTGGCTTCTGTGTAAAGGGTTCTCGACCTGATAAGGTTTTAGTGACCTTGACCCCACTTTAAAGGTCACCGTGGGACTGGGAAATTTTAGAGATGTGAATGAAGAAAATGTACCTTTTGAACACCATATATCAAGAAGTCCTGTTTGGATTTCAATCAAACTTGGTGTGTCGCTTCTATATAAAGGGTTCTTGATCTGGTTAGGGTTTGGTGACCTTGACACTACTTTCAAGGTCACCATGGGACTTAGAAATTTTAGAGATGTGAATGAAGAAAATGTACCTTGTGAACACCATATCTCAAGAAGTCTTATGTGGAATTCAATCAAACTTGGTGTGTGGCTTCTGTATAAAGGTTTCTCGATCTGATTAGGTTTTGGTGACCTTGATCTCACTTTCAAGGTCACCATGGAACTTAGAATGTTTAGGTATATAAACCAAGAAAATGTATCTTTTGAACACCATATATCAGGAATCGCACCTACCTTACTTGTTACGTAAATTTTGTCAAATTACATTTCTGTTACGGGCTTGGAATGTAGTGATTGTTGGCCTTATACATGTATGTGGCCCCGGTTGGGGGCTGTGCCCTCTACGATGGCTTGTTTCTAATAAATCTCATCTGAGATTCAAATTACAACAATTCAAAGAAATTTTTAAAAAGTAGAAGGCAGGTGTTTCTACAATTATCATAGTTCCAAGAACATAAAAAAAACAGAAACATACACGTACACACAATAACACACACATATAAAAAGAGAGGGGCAGATAACCTAGTATTGCAAATTGGGCAGATTACCGTTTACCACAAAACAGTCTTCTCATCCAATGCAAAAATGGCAATGGGTGTGAGTACATCACAGAAATAATCCACCATATATATAAATATTTATATAAAGAAGTTGAAAGCCAGCCGGGTCCCATACTTAAAAAAACTCGGAGCTCGACGCGAAAATCCGGAGCCCCTTTTCAAACAGTAGTTATCACCGGGGTTGTTTTCTCTACGAAAGGAAGGTGTTTCTTCCCGTCCACTGAAAGAAATATGGAAAGAAAGTCGTTTATTCCGAGAAAAAGGTAAAAAAAAAACTGTTAAGCCCGTTAAGCCCGCTTTACACGGCAGGGCATGCTCAAATTCAAAAATCACGAGCAAAGCGTACATTGCAGTTTATACAGTGCAGCACCGAATTCCTTGACTATCACATAACAACATTTTATTGGCCAAGTTGCCCTACATACCTTGGGGTCGTTTTTGTAAATTCATTTGATGTGAGTTATTATATGCCTCCCCCTAATGAGATTGATAGCCGTGTTTAACTGATTTGTGTAATGAACTCGTCCAAGGGTTTTTGCCATAGCAGCCTGAAACCTATGCGAAATGAAAATATATTGTATGAAGGGGTGCACGTGTCCTTTTGACCGACGCTCGTCTGTCCGTTTGCCCGTGAGCTGGCTCGGAACTTATTTTTTTTAGTACATTGGTGGGTAGCTTAAAATTTCGTTTAGAGCGGGTCATTCATGTTCCTCCAGGACACAATTCTAGTTTTTTTCTGTTTTTGTTATGGACTAAGGATCCCTGCATGGTCATGTCTGGTCCAACGGCCACTTATGATTTTCTTTAATAAATTGAACTCAAGTTGCCTTTATTATTGCAGGGCGAAGAATCTTTCAAGTACAACTGTGAAGATGCGAGTAGCCATTAATTCGACAAGAACAGCATTTCCAGACAGACCAAGACAAAGATAAGTATTATTTTATGGGTTTTTTGACCGACCGGGAGTTCTGTAGTTTTTTTTTTTTTTTTTACTTGTTTATAAGTCGTCGTTGTTTGCAAGTTCCGTGTTTGTGATTCATGTTTGTGGTTCGGTCCGTCGGTTAATGAGATAAGTCTGAACATAGGCCCAAAACGCATAATTACCGTACCTTATGGGTTTTGTAAACTTGTATTAGGATTTTTCTTTGATCAATCTGAAACGCGTATGGATAGATATAAAAAGCCAACCTTCTGATGAAAACATTTCAGCCAATTTCGAAGAGGCCTTGTATAATGTTAAGTTATATGATAGATTTCTGTGGTGGATTGCTTGATGTATTGTGAATATTGGACGATGGGATGAAATGCTTCGCCGTATGTCTTTAAAATATATGTAGATGTTTCAGAATGTAACGGTTTAGATGGGTCATACGTGTTGGAACGGACACATTTCTAGTTTTTATCTATTTCTGTACATATATATTTTCGTTATCTAGTTTTGTGCATGTGTGTTTTTGTCGCTATTGTAAACTGTGCCCATTCATAACATTTAAAAAGGTACGTATCTGGGATGGGAGTGGGGGGAGGGGGTATCGGGAAGCCAAAACGTTTGGTGGGGGAGGTCACGAATGGGTCCGGTATTGTTCGATTCCTCTACTCCCTTTGTTTGTGTCCCTACTTTCTTCTTCTCGTGTTTGTCCGTCACAACGAACATCCGCTGTCTGAATTGCGCTTCATGGCTGCGCTTGTTCGTTCTGACACACAAATCTAATGCGATGGTCTCTGCAAAATTTCTGAAGTTCTTTGCTTTCGAAATATCACGAGTTCAAAAAGTAGTTCTCCGTAGTTCTCCGTGATTTGGCATATGTAACCAGAAACTTGACCATTGTCTTCGTTCTACTTTTATTCTGCTTTCATTCTTCACGCTGGAATCATCTTCAAGTACCTTGAACATTTCGCGACGCGAAGTGGGATGGGCAGTTGCTGGTGGTCCCTGCTACACGCTTTACCCAAGCCCTCGGATTATAGTGATCGGATTATAGAGTCCGACACTGAAACGGGTCCTGCTCAAGAACTCAAGAAGACGGGTAATTCGTGTCAAAGTTATTGCCCATTTTCTCACACTTTCAGTTTATTTTGTAGGATTACTTCGAACCAGACCGGTATTCAGGCATGTAAACAAAACCTTTGAAATCTTTATTTTTATCCCAAACCTTTATTTATCTAAAAAAAAGCCTTTAAAACTTTAAAAAAAAACAACCTTTACTTTGGTTGATGTTAAAAAACCCCTTATTTGCTTCTTTAATTGTTATAAAAAAAATTTCAATTACTAAATTTATTCATGCATGTACCCCCTATTTCATTTTTTGTATATAATACGCTGCACTTGATTTTAATTCATTTTTCTAGGCATAATGTTTTTTGGACGCCATATGGCGTGCTTCTTCCCATCCACACTGATTTCCATATGTTCCCCAAAAAAACATGCACTGATAATTTAACTTAAAAAAACCTTTAAAAAAGCCTTTAGTTTCAAAACTGAAACCCTTTCAAAACCTTCGTGTTTGTCAAGGACCGTTTACATGCCTGGGTGTTTCCTGCAGCGTTTCTGACGCGCCAAGATGGGAGATTAATTGTTTTTACCTTTTCAGCAGTTCTTTTTTTTCAGCTCAGCACCTGGTGGGACGAGCCAACACCTGATATATTTCTATTCAATGAATGGGCAATATCGCTCTTGAACACAGCATGACCTCTGAACCATATCTATTTCGAATTGTAAAAATTTCCTTATTCTTTTGTTCCTCACTATTTTAGTGTTTGTTTGTTTGTTTTTTGGATATTTTTGTGCAGGGTTCATGTCTTGCTAGGATCAAGAGTTCCCGGAAAACTTCGGACCTGCAAAATTAATGCATTCTGGGTGTGGGGATTCAAAAAGCAAAATAGTAATGGATGACATGAAGGAGCCGAGGTTTTCCCCCTTTCTGTCCTATCTCCTTTTGCTCTACTTTGGTGTGGTGATTTCTTGGAATAGGCGGTGATTTAGGACAAGGGTATTTTAAGGGTATTTAAGGGGGTGTGGCCAGGTGCCGCGGGCGGGAAAGTGGCCGGTATGTGGTGGCTGTGAAGTTCTCTCCGACCGTTCTAGTGCAGGAGTTGGCGCTGGAGAAATGGTGACGACACCCATTTGCGTACGTGCTGAATGCCGACAGCGGCTGAAGAAATGCCGGACATGGCCTTGGACACTCGGCAGGGCAGCGAGCCCATCTCGCGGACTTGGAGCAAGACGACGCCTAGTGGGGAAGTCTTTGAAGAAGACACCAAGTGGAAACACCTTTTGGAGAATTTGCCACTCTGACACTGGGCACTTTCTTCATAAGGTCTTCCATTTGGCGTCTTCTTCTAATCTCTTCTTCATTAATTATCTTCTTGCGCCAAGCCCGGGGACTTGGAGCAAGACGACGCCTAGTGGGGAAGTCTTTGAAGAAGACACCAAGTGGAAACACCTTTTGGAGAACTTGCCACTCTGACACTGGGCACTTTCTTCATAAGGTCTTCCATTTGGCGTCTTCTTCTAATCTCTTCTTCATTAATTATCTTCTTGAGCCAAGCCCTCAAATTTTAGGATGGCCCATGGGACGGACTGGAGTCGGCGGAACGTTTGCACCTGGTTGTAGATAGTTGTACATAGTTGTGCATATTTGTACAAAGTTGTATATAGTTATACATTGTTGTATAGGTTGTACATAGTTGTACATGTTGTACATAGTTGTACATGGTTGTACACAGTTGTACGTAGTTGTGCATGTTTGTACATTGTTGTACATAGTTGTGCATAGTTGTACATAGTTGTGCATATTTGTACAAAGTTGTGCATATTTGTACAAAGTTGTATATAGTTGTACATTATTGTATAGGTTGTACATAGTTGTACATGTTGTACATAGTTGTACATGGTTGTACATAGATGTGCACAGTTGTACATAGTTGTGCATGTTTGTACATTGCTGTACAAAGTTGTGCATATTTGTACAAAGTTGTATATAGTTGTACATTATTGTATAGGTTGTACATAGTTGTACATGTTGTACATAGTTGTACAAGGGTTGTACATAGATGTCGAAGTTGTACATAGTTGTGCATGTTTGTACATTGTTGTACATAGTTGTACATATTTGTGCATCGTTTTACATTATTGTACAGAGTTGTACACAGTTGTACATAGTAGTGCATGGTTGTACATAATTGTACACAGTTGTACATATTTGTGCATGGTTGTACATAGTTGTACACAGTTGTACATATTTGTCCATGGTTGTACAGAGTTGTACACAGTTGTACATATTTGCGCATGGTTGTACATTGTTGTACAAAGTTGAACATATTTGTGCATGGTTGTACATTGTTGTACATAGTTGTACATATTTGTACATGGTTGTGCACTGTTGTACAGAGTTGTACAGATGTACATAGTTGTGCATGTTTGTACATAGTTGTACACAGTTGTATATATTTGTGCATGGTTGTACATTTTTGTACATAGCTGTACATATTTGTACATGGTTGTACATTGTTGTACATAGTTTCACACAGTTGTACACTTTTGCATAGTTGTACATTGTTGTATATAGTTGTACATAGTTGTATAGCTTGTACATAGTTGTACATGGTTGTACATAGATGTGCATGTTTGTACATTGTTGTTTACAGTTGTACACAGTTGTGCATTGTTGTACATACTTGTACACAGTTGTACATAGTTTTGCATGGTTGTACATTGTTGTATAGAGTTGTACATAGTTGGGCATGGCTGTACAATATTGTACATAGTTGTACACAGTTGTACATATTTGTCACGGTTGTACATTGTTGTACAGAGTTGTGCTTAGTTGTACATTGTATGTGGTTGTGCATAGTTGTCATATATATCATTGTTCATAGCTGTATACAGTTGCACATAGTTGTCAAAGTTTGTACATTGCTGTTCATACTTCTACACAGTTGTATATATTTGTGCGTGGTTGTATATTGTACGTAGTTGTGCACAGTTGTATATAGTCGTGCATGTTTGTACACTGTTTGTACATATTTGTATATATTTGCGCATGGTTGTACATTGTTGTACATACTTTTACACAGTTATACATAGCTGTGCATGGCTGTAAATTGTTCTACATAGTTGCACACAGTTGTACATAGGTGTGCATGGTTGTACATTGTTGTACATAATAGTACACAGTTGTGCATAGTTGTGCACTATTATACATTGTCGTACAGAGTTTACAGTTGTAAATAGTTGTGCATGGTTGTACATTGTTTTATATAGTTGTACATAGTTGCATGGCTTGTAAATAGTTGTACATGGCTGTACATAGTTTTACACATTTGGGCATGGTTGTACATTGTTGTACTTAGTTGTACACAGTTGTATATATTTTTGCACGGTTGCGCATTGCTGTACAGAGTTGTACACAGCTGTACATAGTGGTGCATGGTTGTGCATTGTTGTATATAGTTGTACATTGTTGTATACATTTGTACATAGTTGTACATGGTTGTACATAGTTGTGCATAGTAGTACATTGTTGTACATAGTTGTGCATAGTGTTGTATACAGTTGAACAATGCTGTGCATGGTTGTACATTGTTATATACATTTGTACATAGTTATGCATTTGTACTGAGTTGTGCATATGTGTGCATAGTTATACATAGTTGTATATAGTTCAGTGTTGCCACATCGTCGTTTTTTAGGGATTATCCTTTTGAGAAAAAGCCCGATTTTAACTTGTTTACTTTTTCCTTTACTTTTATCCTTAATTACTTTTTTAGCACTTTTAAAAAATGTTCATCCTCTTTTCATACATTTTTTCGCTTTTCATCCTGTTTTTTATTTTGAAGCTTTTCTTCCACGAGAGGGTCTGTGTTGACTGGCCGTTGGATACATTTATTCAATGCAAATGGACGATAAACAACTTCATCAAGTCTGTTGAAGCATTCTTATTTTCCATATTCGTGGGTGAAATTTGAGGAAGAGCGATGACAACCTCATTCCCTATGTAACGAAGGGATACGTTATGAACTTGGGTGTCTGTTTGTCCGCACGCGTGTCCGGGCAGTAACTCGAAATTGCAGGTCGGATTGTTTTGAAATTTTACACGCATGTCCAATACATATTGCTGGTGTGCACGTCGAAGTTTAGTCAAATTGACTGTTTTTAGTCCCAGCTTCTTTCAGAAGCAAGGGCTATACTAGTCGTTGAAAGTATGTGCGTATGTGCGCTTTTAAGTTGAAAAATCGTATCTGCTAGGTTTTTAGCCTGGATGTCTTGATGTTTATGGTGATGGTAGCGGACATAAGTACCTACCTGGCTTTTACCTTTTTTTGGCAAATCGCCACAATCTGGCAGTAATATTGGCCAAAAAACCAAACTTTATAAAATGTATCTCTTCCCAGGGTTTTGGTGGAAACGCTCTAAAATTTTGGTGGAAGGTAGGGTGCATAAGTGTCTACCAGGCTATTACTTTTTTGGGCGATTGGGGAAAATATTGGCGAAGCACCTAATTTTTTCGGGAAATTAGTCATACGGTCTTGAAATTGTAGTTCAGAATAGCCAATTTTATTTTTGTTAAGATCTTAACTGACGCAGGAATATGGTCTGGCTACTACCTTGACTTTTTTCTTTAAGGTGTCGGACATAAGTGCCTATGTGACTATTAACTGTTTGCCACTTCGCCCAAAACTGGCGAAGATATTGGAGACGAACGACGAACCCTTTTTGCATAATAGCCTCGACTGTGACCGCAAACATATACTCTCTTGAAAATTTAATGTACGATTATAATTGTATGAAGTAGGTCGTGGCATCAGTATTCGTGACCTTTCATATTGACCATGGAAATCTTTTCAATTTTTAGGAGTAATCCAGGGTTAGAGTTTGCGACAAATTTAATATTTTTTTGGATCCACCTTAAGTTTAGGAAATGGCACCTTTTCAACCAATTCTGCGAACTGCTGCTTCCATTTATTGGCAACCATTACAAGCCTTTTGATGCTTGATTTGTGAGATGTGGGCTGGTTACAATTCCCCTGGACATTCTTGCTTTTTCCGCTGTACTGTTTTCGGACAAATGTGAATGCAACTTCATGCTGTTATGCGTAACTTGTGTTATTTGCGAGGCCGTTAAGATAAGAACTATTTTGACCTCGTCTTAGGACACCAGCATTAACTTGCATGTGGCTAGGCTGTTTAAACATCAGAAGAACCCTGTATTTTCACGTCTATTTTAGATATGCATGTAAATATACGTCGTGTGTTCGAACCTACTTGTCTAGTGTGTCCAGGTTAGCTTCTCTATCTTTATCTACAGTTATCGGAGTTACATGAGTTGTAACTTCATGTTCGGAGCATTGATCTTCGTGTCTGGGTCTAAGGTGACGTGACCTGTGTTATTGTCGACGTCGTTCCGAGTAGAGCGAATTTGATCTGATATTCGGCCCTTGTGCGTTTGTAATAAAGAGCAGCTTCATGTGCCGGGAAATGTTCAAAATCTAGCACCAAAGGTTGGGACTTGTAAAGAGATGAGCTTGGATCTTCTTTCCAAGGTCAAAGATGATGGTAACCTTTTTTATCTGGCACTTCCTTCGGGAGAGAGCGATTTGGGTTCAATTTTGGGACACCAGCCACTGTGCGAGGTTAAATAAGGGTCAGCTCCGCGTATTGATAACTTCTAATAGAACGAATCGTGCATATTTTCCAGCTGAAACACCATACGAAGCCATTTTAGGCACTTCTTCGTAATCTGAAGACTGACCTTCATTTCTTGGTAAGTCTTCCTTATTTTCTGACACTACACAGTACTTGTCACTCCATCTGTGTTGTCTCAGACGTTGTAAAGGGAGAAAGTGATTTGATTTCTTTTTCGGAATGGCGATCTGAACTTTAATTTTCAATATCGAAGAGCACATAGCCTGTGTCCCCTTGTGGGTTGGGCGAATCTTAAGAACAGACCCACAGTGGCGACTAATCGGAAGACCTATTTTGACCTCGTCTTAGGACACCAGCACGTGTGGGTTGGTAATAAGGCGCAGCTTCGTGTGTTATGAAACAGTTCAGAATCTAGAGCTACAGGCTGGCACTTTGCTGAGCTGAGCTTGACCTTCACTCCCAATTCAAAGGTGACGTTAACTGTTTTCTCGGAATTCGTTCGGGGTAGAGAGTAATCATTTCAGTCGGAGCGGGATGTAATGCAGCGTTTGCTTCTTTTACTTCGCAAAATGGGAATTAAGTCGCGACCGTACCTTCACTTACTCCCCCTGTGGGGTGGGGGGAATCTCACGAATACACCCACTGCTTTCTATTCCGTGCATGGCGTAAGAGGCGACTAATCGGAATTTCCTTCTAACTCTTTTACTATTTCTTCATTCTTCCTTTTTTTCAACTTGTTTCTTTAACAAGTGTGTCCTAATATTCCCATCCTAGTCTGTGAACCCCGAACAAACCTTCACTTACAGACGACAGGACCAAACATCTACCACCAAGCCGGTGTCACTTTTTAGTCACCGAGGGGAAAAGAGCAAATTATGACAGGTTTAAATCATTTTTATACCTATATACTGTGCAAAAATAGTCCTCAATCAGCAGCAGTGCGTTTCTTAAAATGATTCATGATTTGTATGAATGATAAAATTGTAATATATGAATAACGTTTACTTTTTTACTTCGCAAAATGTG
Source organism: Protula sp. h YS-2021 (assembly GCA_949752745.1). Lineage (NCBI taxonomy): Eukaryota > Metazoa > Annelida > Polychaeta > Sabellida > Serpulidae > Protula > Protula sp. h YS-2021. The sequence continues at coordinate 51,758,466 of OX457025.1, read as the reverse complement.
AATTAAGTCGCAACCACACAAAAATAACGTTTCCCAAATTCAGAATTTTTACACAAATATGACAGGTTTAAATCATTTTTATACATATATACTGTGCAAAAATAGTCCTCAATCAGCAGCAGTGGGTTTCTTAAAATGATTCGTGATTTGTATGAATGATAAAATTGTAATATATGAATAACGTTTACTTTTTTACTTCGCAAAATGGGAATTAAGTCGCAACCACACAAAAATAACGTTTCCCAAATTCAGAATTTTTACACAAATACACAGTTCCTAATATTTCATAATGAAATTCTTTAAGTTGCAGTCATATTCGGAGATATACCGTGTTCTTTTCTGTTCAGTTTTCATGTGTTTAAGCATTAACTTGCATGTGGCTAGGCTGTTTAAACATCAGAAGAACACTGTATTTTCACGTCTATTTTAGATATGCATGTACATATATGTTTATGTACCATTGTCGGAGTTACATGAGTTGTAACTTCATGTTCGGAACATTGATCTTCGTGTCTGAGCCTAAGGTGACGTGACCTGTGTTATTGTCGACGTCGTTTCGAGTAGGGCGAATTCGATCTGATATTCGGACACCAGCCCTTGTGCGTTGGTAATAAAGAGCAGCTTCATGTGCTGGGAAATGTTCAAAATCTAGCACCAAAGGTTGGGACTTTTAAAGAGATGAGCTTGGACCTTCGTTCAAAGGTCAGAGATGATGGTAACTGTTTTTATCTGATACGAAGCCTTTTTAGGCACTTCTTCGTAATCTGAAGACTGACCTTCATTTCTTGTAAGTCTTCCTTATTTTCTGACACTACACCGTACTTATCACTCCATCTGTGTTATCTCAGACGTTGTAAAGGGAGAGAGTGATTTGATTTCTTTTTTGGAATGGCGATCTGAACTTTAATTTTCAAGATCGAAGAGCACATAGCCTGTGTCCCCTTGTGGGTTGGGCGAATCTTAAGAACAGACCCACAGTGTGTTGCGTGCATGTCGTATGCGACTTATCGGAATTTCTTTGTTTCTAGCTCTTGTTTTAACTATTTCCTGATTTTTTTCTCTTGTTCCTTTAGCAAGTGCGTCCAAATATAACCTCCAAAGTAGCTAAACGGGACTTTTAGCATCAGCCAAAAATTGGCGGACACGTTGACCAACATCCATTTTTTTAAAACATCTTCTAAGGATCCTAGTGGAAGCGTCTTAAAGGTTTGATCGCCAGCAGTTGGCGGACGTATTGTCGAAAAACCATTTTTGTTAAAATGTGAACAGACGCCATTATTAAAACGTAGCTGTAATAAAGTATAATTTACATGTAGCGGGATTTAGTGCCCAAGATGCTGTTACTTTTTGGTGATTTGGCGAAATTATTGGTTAAAATAAAATGTTCTAAAACATATTTCTTCCCAAGAGATAAATTTTAAAATATTGAATCAAGGGAGTGAGCATTATGTTTGGGGGCGTAAGAAAAATATAACAGAAATTTTGGCGAGAAACCAATTTTTTATTTTTAAGATCTTAACTGACACAGGAGTATGATCTTGTTACTACCTTGACTTTTTTCTTTAAGATATCGGACATTAGTGCCTATATGACTTAACTGTTTGCCAATTCGTCCAAAAATGGCTAAGTTATTGGAGATTTCTATGACCAGAAATACACTGTCTTGAAAATTTAGTTTACGGTTATAATTGTATGACGTAAGTCCTGGCATCAGTATTCGTGACCTTTTATATTGACCATGGAAATCTTTTTAATTTTTAGGCGTAATCCAGGGTTAGGGTTTGCGTGAATTTTCCTTTTTTTTTTGGATCGGACTCAAATTTAGGAAATGGCACCCTTTCAACAAATTTCAGTAACTGCTGCTACCATTTTTTTGGCAACCGTTACAAGCCTTATGATGCTTGACTTGTAAGACGTCGGCTGGTTACAATGTCCCTGGACATTCTCGTTTTTTTACGCTGCACTGTTTTCGGAGAAACATGAGTGTAACTGTTATGCTGTTATGCTCAAGTTGGCGTAACTTGTGTTATTTCCGAGGTCGTTAAGATAAGAGCTATTTTGACCTCGTCTTAGGACACCAGCACGTGTGGGTTGGTAATAAGGCGTGGGTCGTGTGGGTCGGAATTTCTTTCTACCTCTTTTACTATTTCCTCATTCTTCCTTTTTTTCCCACTTGTTTCTTTAACAAGTGTGTCCTAATATACCCAGCCTAGCTTGCGCCGGAGTAAAACGCATATTTTCTCGCTGTCTTATACCAAATATAACTGGGTATTTTTCTTGTTCTGGGCCGATTGTAGACATTTTGGCCTACTTGTCATATGCCAGGGAGTTAGTTCTTCAAATAGTTTTTACCGTTTAGAAAAATTTTATTAGTTAACCTAAATATCGAAGAATTTGTATTGGTATAAAACAGTGCGATAAAGTAGTAGTCCTAGAAGAGGGGAACTGATTTTTAAGATCAATACAGGATTAAAAATAGAAAGTTAACTCATTTGTCACTGGATTCAGTTTCAATCGCTTTAAAATTTTGTTGGAACTTTCCTGAGGTTAACCAAAAATAGTTAACTCCAGAAACTTTTTTCTGTTGCCCCGGACATGCCGCGTTTTATTTACTTTTAATTACAAAAAAATGGGTCAAAAACAGCGGGACATAATGAAAAACTGATGGCTTGAATGATCCCAGGCTTCACAGAGAGTTTTTCCGGTGTGTTGTGTGTGCTGTTCATGATTTTCCTGATTATTTATATAAATCCCAATTAAAAATGATCTTGCACAAAACAGATGTGAAACCTTTTAAATGTGTCCTGCAGTTTTTATAAAATCAACTTAAAAATGTTACGGTCATCTTTCCTGTGACAATCGTACGCCATTAAGTTTTTGTTGTGACGCGAAGAGAAAAATTCGTCCGTGCTCCCGTCTCTAAGCTTTTGTTTTTGCTACTGCTTTTTTAGTTTTCATGGGATCGCCGTGTAATTTTGTAGAAATATGTTGCTCTTAGGGGGACAAACTCCCATTATCTTTATTTTTTTATTCTATTATTAATATTATTATTATATTATTATTATTATATTATTATTATTTTTTTTTGAATTCGCCAATTTTCTTTAGTTTTGCGAACCGATCACCACCTTTCTGCGAACCGAACAACTTTTTTGCGAAAAAGCCCGTACGTCTCACAATTTTAGTTTAAATTTGCGCGAAAGTTCCAAATTTCTTGAAAAGTCGAGAAAAATTATTCCGAAATTCCATAGCCAGCCGTGTTTCCTGTTTTCCTGATGGGTTTACTAACAAAAAGACAAACAAATAACGGATAAATTTAAGGTTAATTGATCACTTTTTTAAAAAATAAAAGTTTTCGAATCAAATTTTCGACCACCAGTATAGCTTTTAATGGTGTATTTTATTCTTAAGATATGCTTCAAGCACTTTTTTCTTTATTATAATTTCTTCAAGAACTTAATGATGCGCAAAACCATAATTCGTGAAAGCAATATGTTGAGGAACATTGTTAATGCATGGGATATTTAAGACATCGAGCTATGTTAGCTATTGTATAGGGTACATTCTGAGGTGTCACGGTTACACCTAAATATAGCGACATTGAAATACTCATTGTTATGAAACTAGATCCTATTTACTTCAGCCGGGTTGCATTTTTCGATACCCGTATGTTAGAAAGGATCCCTTTCCCCTTCTCTTCCCACATTTTCACTTCGTGGAAGTTCGGTGGACTTTGGCGGACTTTGTTTTTACATCTTTCTTTTGATAGGGGTAGGTCATTTAGCTTGGTGTTTTTATTTGGATTCGGAGACTTGCGGAAGCACTGTACGAAACGCGGAGGTCACTGGCCTTTCAAAGGTGATACTCAGACACCAGGGTCTTTGGCTATTATTAAACAAACATCCATAATCATGATAATCAGAGCAGAAAGTGTTTCTCAGCGTTCGATTGAATGGGGCGTAAAAAATAAGTGCGTGCTGTAACATGTGTTTTTGTGACTGAAATGCAATGCGTGGTGGAAGTCTGCATCTGATAGTGGTTCATGCACTGTATAAGCGGTTCGGTTGAGAGCCTCGCAGAACCAAAAGTTAAGAGGCCTAACCAGGGTTGGTTGTTTATATAATTTAAAATCAGACTGATGAAACCTGTAGACTCGATGAAAAATAAAGAAAATGTCGGAATTTGGTCAGTTTTGGCAGATCGCGGAAGCGTGTGCTTTATCACGGGTATTCCATTTAGTACTGTTGTACAAATATTTTTAAGCATTCCTCTAAAAACTTAAAATCCGACACTTTGCAATCTTTTGTGAACTATACGGGAAATATTCGTTTAAAAGCATCACTACCTAAGTGTATGTGAGAAAACATACAGACTACAGATTCTTAAACTATTGTGATAGGAACATTCCTATTTGAACACTGATTGGTATTTTACTCAGCATACAGGGTTAGAACGCCCACGTGGGCGCTTTACCTAATTTCCATGGTGGACCCTTTGCCCAGTGGGACATTTTCCTAATTGATTATTAGTGTCTTTGGTGATTGTTACTGCGAACCGGCAAAAGGGTGCCCGCGTTTCTTAATTGACTATTCAGTTGTCTTTGGTTATTGATACTGCGAACCGGCGGCAGAGTGCCCGCGTTTAATTGATTATTCAGGTTTTTTTGGTGATTGTTACTGTGAACCGGCGACATGTTGCCCGCGGGAAGAACCTGAAATTCAAGAAAACAAAAAAAAATACTGAAATTGGTCTAAATGTCAGGAAAAGAATTTTAAAAAATGATTTCGCAATTGTTTAAATTTTAACAGAACAGCCATTTATTGTCTTGTAATTATTCTCTAGTCAGAGATGTAATATCAAAATAGCTTGCAGAAAAGCTAATTGGGGATTATAACACTGTCCAAAATATTGGCAACAGCCCTGATAAATTTAAGAAAAATTTGCTGCTTATTTTATTTTCCCCGGGAACATTTTGTCATAATTTTTGCGTTTTGCCTTCGTAATATCTTTGCTTTTACGACTGGAACAATGTTGTGGGATGTTCGTTTATCCCCCGCCGCCGCGTAGGGCGAAGCGGAACTTTGTATTCGGGTTCGTATGTCCGTCCATCCGGCCGTCTGTCTATTAACACTCAAGGTGCATGAAGTTGTGTAATCTGTATCTGAAGCCCGGAATCAAATATCGCTGCTATGGCTGTTAAAATGTTCCCTAGCATTTGTAGATGTGCAAGAAGTACTTGTCGACATGTCCACCCCTAATCTCTGACAGGCCGTCAAACCATAATTTTATGCACTAGAATTTGAGGTACATGATTTTATGTCCCCCTGTGGGGTGGGGGGAATCTTAAGAATACACCCACTGCGTTCTGTTCCGTGCATGGCGTAAGAGGCGACTAATCGGAATTTCTTTTTTCTAACTCTTCTTTTACTGTTTTCTCATTCTTCCTTCTTTTTCCCCACTTGTTTCTTTACCAAGAGGGTCCTAATATACCCATCCTAGTTTGTGAACGGGAGGTTCAAAAACATAAAAAGATGATTTTATGTAATCTTTATCGATACGTCCACTCTTTCATCTGTGACAGGCCGTCAAACTTAAGTTGTTAACTGCACAATTATTGAGATGCATGGTTGGTATAACTGTTTTTGAAGCTGCTATGCCTACGCGAAAATGTTCCCCACCTTTTCTAGATGTGTAAGAAGCATTTTGCGTATCCATACGTCCACCTGTGGGTCATTCTTTGTGTTGTGGTGGCGGACTCGGTTAATTTCACTGGCAATACTTGTTAATTTTTTTTCACCCATTTACTGTGGCGCACAACCTAAACCCGTTTATATAGTTTATATAAAAAGATTAGGCAGTAATTGGTACCATTTCTCACTAAAATTCTTGTTTGATTGTGACAGCGATACAACCGCAATCATCGGTATTAGCGCATTCAGTCGTCATCGCTAGGTGTTTTAAGAATACAGTGGGTTGACTGAAGTATCGTTTTTCACTACTCGAATCCTGAATATCAGTTTGATATTGAAGCCAGTGGCTTTGGCATCGCCGTTTAGCTAGTATCGGTGATTGTGACAACGGCTTAGTCGCAATCGGTATTAGCGCGGTAAGCCGTCAGCAGTTCGTGTTGGAAGAACGCAGTGTTTAGATTGAAATATTGTTATGAGTTGATCACGACAATGGTGTTTCGCACCAAACGTAGGTATCAGTTTAGCTTCATAACTGGTACGGTTTTTGTGTGCTCTTCGTCAAATGATGTCCAATAATTCAGTACTTGATCTCAGACCTGCATCCTACTGAAACGAGTGGCGTTGGCGTCGCCGTTCAGCTGGTGTCGGTGATTGTGAAAACGGCATAGTCGCAATCATCGGTATTAGCGCGGTAAGCCATCAGCTGTTTGTGTTGGAAGGATGCGTTGCATTGATTTAAGTATTGTTATGCGTAGATCACCAAATTGGTGTTTCGCACTAAACGTGGGTATCAGTTTAGCTTCATAACTGGTACGATTTTTGTGTGCGTTTCCTCGAATGATGGCCAATAATTCAGTACTTGATTTCAGACCTGCATCCTACTGAAAAGAGTGGCGTTGGCGTCGCCGTTCAGCTGGTGTCGGTGATTGTGACAACGGCATAGTCGCAATCATCGGTATTAGCGCGGTAAGCCGTCAGCTGTTTGTGTTGGAAGAATGCAGTGCATTGTTGAAGTATTGTTATGCGTTGATCACCACAATGGTGTTTCGCACTAAACGTGGGTATCAGTTCAGCTTCATAACTGGTACGGTTTTTGTGTGCGTTTCCTCGAGTGATGGCCAATAATTCAGTACTTGATTTCAGACCTGTATCCTACTGAAACGAGTGGCGTTGGCGTCGCCGTTCAGCTGGTGTCGGTGATTGTGACAACGGCATAGTCGCAATCATCGGTATTAGCGCGGTAAGCCGCCAGCTGTTTGTGTTGGAAGAATGCAGTGCATTGTTGAAGTATTGTTATGCGTTGATCACCACAATGGTGTTTCGCACTAAACGTGGGTATCAGTTCAGCTTCATAACTGGTACGGTTTTTGTGTGCGTTTCCTCGAGTGATGGCCAATAATTCAGTACTTGATTTCAGACCTGTATCCTACTGAAACGAGTGGCGTTGGCGTCGCCGTTCAGCTGGTGTCGGTGATTATGAAAACGGCATAGTCGCAATCATCGGTATTAGCGCGGTAAGCCATCAGCTGTTTGTGTTGGAAGGATGCATTGCATTGATTTAAGTATTGTTATGCGTAGATCACCACATTGGTGTTTCGCACTAAACGTGGGTATCAGTTTAGCTTCATAACTGGTACAATTTTTGTGTGCGTGTCCTAAAATGATGGCCAATAATTCAGTACTTGATTTCAGATCTGCATCCTACTGAAATGAGTGGCGTTGGTGTCGCCGTTCAGCTGGTGTCGGTGATTGTGGAAACGGCATAGTCGCAATCATCGGTATTAGCGCGGTAAGCCGTCAGCTGTTTGTGTTGGAAGAATGCAGTGCATTGATTGAAGTATTGTTTTGCGTAGGCCACCACACTAGCGTTTCGCTCTAGACGTATCACTTGAGCGGTATAATTGGTACGGTTTTTGTGCGCTTTTTCTCAAGTGGTGGGCACTAAATCAGTACTTGATTTCAGACCTGCATCCTACTGAAACCAGTGGCGTTGGCGTCGCCGTTCAGCTGGTGTCGGTGATTGTGACAACGGCATAGTCGCAATCATCGGCATTAGCGCGGTAAGCCTCAGCTGTTTGTGTTGGAAGAATGCGGTACATGGATTTAAGTATTGTTATCCGTTGCCTCCATAACCTTGTTTTGGCCGAAACCATGGGTATCACTTAAGGCTTCATAATGGTAGTTTTATTGCGCTTTTCCTCGAGTGATCGCCAATAACCTCAAAGCCAAAAAGCAGATGAACTGTAGTTGTGCAATTTGAGGTGCCTTTTATCACCGGTTCGTCTCCCCATTCCATGACACCTAAATGTTACTTTTCTCCGAGCCATATCTCAGAAGGGTAACTCGCCCAGTGATGTCACTGCTATTGGCTGAGGCCTGTCAAATCTCCGATGCCTATGTTTTATTCATGTTAAATGCAGAATCGTCCCAAACGCACGCTACTGAAGTGTTTGTACAACCTTCTCCCGCGTATTAGTCTCCCGCCGCGGCCCAAGCACACTGACCCAGGTGGATCTTCAAACTTTGTAGAGTGAGCACTTGAGTGAGTTTGGTAACACACTCAAGCCTAGATTTCTTGATCGATTTGTGAAATATTTCACATATGGGTAATATGGATCCTAACAATATGATACGAATTGCTTAAATTTGTTGTCCAACCTGACACAATCATATTCTGGGATTTCAAATGGCAACAAATTAAACCTGTGCATAGTTTATTTAAAAGATTTGGTAGCATTTGGTGCAATTTCTTAACTACAACATTGCTTAAATGTTGTAGTCCAACCTGACACAACCATATTCTTGGATTTCAAATGGCAACAAATCAAACTTGTGCATAGTTTATATGAAAAGATTTGGTAGCATTTGGTGCAATTTCTGACGTAAATCATTGATTCTGTCACTGGAAAAAGATCAGCTGCTGCAAATTACTAGTGCACAACCCTGCGCTGTGACGTGCAATGGTAATCAAACGGTATCAGAATCCGTTGTTTGGCTGTTATCCTTGACACTGGTACAGCACGGTCGGTGTCTGTTACCACTGACACTGCTATAATAATGATCACCACCACAATGTTCCCCGTGTGGAATGAGGGGAATCTTAAGAAGGCACCCACTGCGTTCTGTTCCGTGCATGGCGTAAGAGGCGACTTATCGGAATTTCATTCTGACTCTTCTTTTACTATTTCTTCATTCTTCCTTCTTTTCTCTGACTTGTTTCTTTAGCAAGTGCATCATACCTTACCCATCTTAGTTGGGCAACAGGGCGTTAAACACAAAAAAGCAAGACAAAAAAAAAACAAGAAAAAAAGACTTCCCGTTGAAGTGTGTACTGGTAATCGTTCGCACCACTTAGTTGATATCTTTGACACGGCTACAGCACTGTTGCTGTCTTCGTTAAGCTAAGTGCCTTGCTCGGGGTCTTTGCGCGAGGCTATCACTTCAGGTCGGAGCGGGATGTAGCGTAAAGATTTAAATGCCATTTTTTCCATAGGCTGATACCAATTTAATATGTTTCTTTTCTCATGGAGTTTTAGTTGTCGTTGAGTCTGTATGGTGCATGGATCACTATTCGCTTATACTGTGATTTTTATTTGATATATCACTAAAAACGAAAGTTGAGAACTTCATATTTGGAAAAATGTGTCAGGCTGGGAAAATTTACTTGATTTTGATTCTGGTGCCTTGCGTATGAATTGTATTTACATTTTTTGTACAAATGCATAACATGTAAAAGCAAAATTTCCTGAGCCCGTTATGTTTGAAGGAGCATGTGAAAGGGTGGGGTGGGGGCTTCGAAAGGAATCTGGGACTTAGGCCTTTATAAGATATGGAAGTAAAATGTGAAAAGGTGGGTTGGGGCGCTTCGGAAGGAATCTGGGACTTGGACCTTTATAAGATATGGAAGTAAAATGTAAAAAGGTGGGTTGGGGCGCTTCGAAAGGAATCTGGGAATTGGGCCTTTATAAGATATGGAAGTAAAATGTGAAAAGGTGGGGTGGGGGGCTTCGAAAGGAATCTGGGACTTGGACCTTTACAAGATATGGATATCGATAACAGTGGGATAAGACGGCTGCTTTGAGGTAAAAAAATAATTATTTTCTGCCGAGTTTTACAAAAGGTCATCAGAGTATTACTTTAAAAAATTTGCCATCAATTTATGGACAGGGAAGTTATGAGAAAAACGGCTTTTTCGCATATCTTACTCTATGGTAAAAGGGTGCATTACTTGTTTTTTATTCTTCCTTTCTTCCCACGTTCCTTCAGCTAGTGTATTATAGCCATCCTGGTTTCTGAACGGGAAGTTATACGCTACACAAGCAAAAAAACAAAGAAACAAACAAATATTCGGGCACCAGATGGTGTGCGTTAGAAACAGCAGCAGGGCCTTGTGTTATGAAACTTCAAAAGCTAACACCTCAGTGTGTAACTTCAGGACCAATAACCTACACTAGAAGATTAAAGGTTATGTTAACTGTAATCTTGTAATTGGTCAAGACAGAACGAGTTTCATTCCATTTTGAGACAACAGATGAAAAGTCTGAAAGTTTTCGTATTATCATTTATTACTTTCTATTTTATATTATAAATTATTATTTTATTACTTATTACTTTTTTGCCAATTCGCCGTAAATTGGGCATCAATATATGCGAAAATGTTATTTTTTATTAAAATATAAACCGACCCCATGGGTGTAGCCGTACTCATAAAATTTAATTGAAATGTAGCGGGCAGTAATGGCTATTGTGCTGTTAGTATTTGGCAGTTCACCATTTGATAGTCTTTAGATTTCGATTGAGTATAGAGCAGAAGCGGAAATTATTATCTTCGTTGCTATTTCTTGTTTGGCGATTCGCTAAAACACGTCTTATATTTTGACGATAAGCCGTTTTTGTGTCCATACCTTTACTGATGCTTGGGATAAAGCCTTATTGTCAGTGGTTCATGAAGAGTTCATTCTGGGCAGAGCGATTTTGATCCAATTTTTGAGTAGCATGCATGGGACATCTTTTCCGGCTGAAACTATACCGCGTCATTAAAGACACCTCTGTAATCTGGACGCGGCAGCTAGTCCCGATTTTTTTACCCTATACGGCATTTTACCCAAAGGTGGTTCCAACGCTCGTGCAATGCAGTGACCAGGAATTTTTGAAATACGACTGAATTGACAAAATGGTGACTTTTTAAATATTTGCAAAGTGTGTTTTTGGAGTTACTGGGGTATACTGGAGTCCAGTAACTCAAGCATATACTGGAGTCAATCTTACTACTTCACGTAGAGCATTTATTAGTTGATGGATTCGTTTAAAATTTTACCGAGGGGTGGTTCCAACCCTTGTGCAGTGCAGTGGCCAGGCATATTTTGGAAGTACGACAGAAATTAACAAAATGGAAAATTATTTTAAAAAATTATTTGCAAATGTTGCCCAAACCCCGGCGGATTCATGCTTCTCGAGCATCTTAGATCTAGTTTGACTTCATTTTCGAAAGGGCGATCTGAATTTTCACTTTAATTTTCGAGGTCGAAGGTGACATGGCCCGTGTTCCCATGTGGATTTGGGGGAATCTTGAAAAATAGACCCACTGCTGTCTGTTTCGTGCGTGGGGTAAGACTAGACTTATCGAAAATTCTTTCTAATCCCTCTTTTACCATTTCTTCATTCTTTCTTCTTTGTCAGACTTGTTCTCTTAGCAAGTGCGTTCCAATATAAATTTGAAATTCCCCTGAAAAAATATTTTTCAGACTAACATAGGGTCAAAAATATTGTTAAAATTTCAATATTTCTTCGATTGTTGGAACTCTCGACGGGTCCAGGGTAGATTTTCAAAACTATTAATTGGATTGTCTGACACACGGATAGAGCACATACTGCAGGTGTGCAACGTCGTATTTTGTTGGATTTATTTAAAGTTAAAATGAGTTTTGTGACATTTGGTAAAAATTCGCGTTTTGATATAATTTTGCCTGTGTAATACAGTATTGTCGAAGCTGTCTGCAAAACTATTCATAGGATTTTTGAAATTTCACGCACGTTTAAAAGAGATTGATTTCAGTCAACCCTGGTATGTAGCTTGTCTATGTAATGTTCTAGAGCTGATTAGGTTGTGGTGGCCTTGTGTCGCTATTTAAGGTCATTGTGGGGCTTCAAATTTTCCATGGGGTTTTCTTATATCAACTGGTTTGTGAGCACTGTGTCGTGAAGCTGTGTCGTAACAGAAGAAACGTAAAAATAGAGGCAGAAACTTCCAGAATAAACAAAAGCATTTTTATTTTGAAACAGTTTCTCAGTCGGAAAGGTCCAAATTTTGATTCGGTTGTTAGATACTGAATTTGAATCCAGTTTTCGAATATTTTTTAATTCTACTTTGTAATTGCTTTCGGATTCATGAAAATATTGTTAAAATTTCAATATTTTTTTCGATTATTTTCGTCCCGTCCACCCTAGATTTCTTAAACTCTCAATCGGATTGTTTGACACACGGACAGAGCACATACTGCAAGTGTGCAACGTTGTACTTTGTTCGGATTTATAAAAATTGTCAAAATGATTGTTGTGAAATTTGGTAAAACTGCCCGTTTTGATATAATTTAGCCCGTGTAAATAAGTGTCGTCCAGAATGTGTCTCCAGAACTTTTCAAATGATTTTTTTTAAATTTCACGCAGGTATAAAAGAGAGTGAAAATTGTCAAGACAATTTTTTCAGTCCAGCTGACTATCGTCGGTTGGCTATACCCATCAGTTGTGGTGAATCCGTCGTCTTTTATGTGTGCATTTGTGTAAGCAATGCTTCAAAATGTTACTGTACATTTCTGGTCCACTTGTTTTGAAACTTTTCAAACTATTCAAGAAAGTTCTTCTGCTTGGGTTTACAAACGCTGTCCAACGTTAGGGCTTCCTAGATTTTTTTTGGAGGGGGGGGGAGGATCTGCCATAGATTTGACAAATGCTGGCCTTTGAACAATTTTCAGTAGCCGGTTTTTAAAATGCTACGACGTAATCATCATGCGTCCCAATATAACAGTTGCTTAACGAAATGTTAAACATGAACCAACAATTTGCGGACAATGTGGACAAAAACACAATTTACTCCAAAAAATCTACTCTGATTTAATTGAAACGTCTTAAAACTTTTCTCATTGTACTTTTGGCTGTTACTTAGTAGTCTTATCCATTACTTATTATTTTAGTATTTATTAGATTGTTACTTATTTTTCAGTTCGCCCAAAATTGGTAGATATTGGTGAGAAACCATTTTTATTAAGTCGAATCAAACCCTGGGGATATAACCTTGTCATAAAATTTAGTGAAGACCAGGGTTCGTACAAAGCCCTTGGCAAGTCCTAGAAAATGAAACGCCCGAAAGTCCTTGAAAACGACGAAATAGTCCTGGAGAGCCCTGGAAATTTGGAAAGATTAGCATACACAGACATTTTTAGTTGCATTATAAACGGGTGCTTTGGTACACATTGGTTAGCGCAACTCGTCCGGACAAATCACGAACTAGAAGGAATATCTGTTGGGTCATGTGAACACAAAATTTTTCAATTTGCAGACGATACATGTTGCTTGAAAAACAAACGATCACTCGATTTTCTGTTCAAAATTACTACTCTCTTTGAAAAATATTCCGGTTTGAGACTTAATCTTGATAAAACTACCATGAGGTGGTTAGGCCCATAGAAAACAAAATCAGATAACCGATTTAACGTTAAAGACTAGAGGAATTGTTTTGATGTGCTTGGGACACGAGTTGGTAGAGATATATGCAATAAACTAGATGTGAACTTCGATAGTAGACTTAAGTAAAAAAATATCTGGAGAGGCATTCATATGTCTACAAAAGGCCGAATATTAATGAGCAAAACGCATGGCATCTCAAATTTGATGTATCAATTGACTGTGACTGTGCCGAGCCCAAAACGTTCTGTCTACTGCCCAAAAACTTATCTCAAACTTTATTTGGAACGCAAAAACCACCAAAAGTGAAACACTCCTCTCTTATTAATGACTTTAAACTGGGGGGGGGGGGGGGGGGCTCAAAACAGTAGATATTTTTACGATGAGTGCTGCATGGGTAAGAAAATTATGGCAAAAGAAACAGTGGAGTTATGTTATTGCCAATATTTTAACAATGGCGGGTTCAGATTTCTTATAAATTGTAACTATGATATTAAATATTTAAATATACCAAAATTTTATCCCCCTGTGGGTCAAAGGTCAAGGTCACTCGATCTGTTTTATTTCAAATACGGAGGTGCTGCGGAGGTTTCCTCTTGGTATTGAAAATACCAAATGGGGATGGAATGCCTCGAGTTCTTCACCTTTTTTCCCCTCCCCCTTTTTTAAATTTTTTTTCTTCTTCCGCCGAATCGGTTTCCAGACATCTGTTTCAAGACCGCTGAAGCTAGACCAACCAAATTTGGCACATGTATGGAGGGTCATTTGAAGTGGTGCACCTGATAAAAATTTTTGAACTTGACTTCACCGGTATAGTTGTTAGTATTTAGGAGGATGTTCTGCGTTCAGACATGTGAAAATTGTTAACAAATAGCAATAATAGCAACAAATACCTTAAAATAGCAACAAATACCTTCCATTTTAAGTTATCATTCCAAGTGGGATCTAATTCGCTGTGCGAATTTCTGTTTAGTTTTGTTTGGAACAAAATGCAGATTGTTCGCTCATGATTTTGAGTTTTGTTGCCAAGTTGATATCACAGATTTTTACGTTTTTTGGACCTCAACTGGGCGAGCTCGGAGGGGGGACTATAGGATTGCCGTCTGTCCGTCCGTCCGTGTGTTACACTTTGGATGCTGTTTTGTTTTCACGCGAGTTGTCCGAAACTATTCACCCTAGGCATATGGAACCTTGCACAGTGAAAATATACTTATGTATTGAAGTTGTGCAACGTTGTGTTATTTTTCAAATCGGCCAAAAATTGCCAAAATGGCGACTTGTCAAAAATTGTGATTTTTTTTAGATACCTGCAATGTAAGACTTGGGTGCTTTCCACACGAGTTCTCTGAAACTATTTATCCTAGGCATATGCTACCTTGCACAGTGAATATATATATATATATATATATATATATATATATATATATATATATATATATATATATATATATATATATATATATATATATATATATATATATATATTGAAGTTGTACCACGTATTATTTATTCCCCACAGTTAGAACCTGGGTTGAATATATGTGATCGACCGTCTGTCGGTCTGTCATGAACAGCTTGTTAACACGATAACTTAAAAGCTGCTGCACAGATTTTAATCAAACTTGGCATGTAGCTTCTACGGTAACAAACACAGATCGGTATTGTAAATGGGCCAGGTTCATTCAAGGAAAATGCACCAAGTGGATTTCAGCTCTTGATTGACTATTGATGGCCGTGGTTAACTGACGAGGGGCCTGTGGGGAATATGTGGGCTATGCATACTGCTCTAGTTGATAATGTTTTGATTTCATAAGGTAACTGCATTTCTGTTCTTAGTTTCCTTTAAAGTGAGACTGGCATGAGTCTTTCGTTAGTTTGGTTTGTGGTTCGGTGGTAATAATGTGATGTGACCCAAAACACGAGGTTGCATTGTATAATGAACGTTTCCGTCGTTTTTATCATTTTTTTACCACTTTAAAGGTATTTTAAAGATGTTTTTGTTGATACTTTTTTTTAACCTTTTTTTTACCCATTTTATACTTTTTAAAACATTTTTTAATACTTTTTTTCTCTTGACGTCCGTGGCAACACTGCGTATTCTTAGTCCTGGTGAAAGGGAGACCACGGGACGCAGCAGTGAGGTGTATTCGTAGTCCTGGTGAAAGGGAGACCACGGGACGCAGCAGTGAGGTGTATTCTTAGTCCTGGTGAAAAGGAGACCACGGGACGCAGCAGTGAGGTGTATTCTTAGGACTGGTGAAAGGGAGACCACGGGACGCAGCAGTGAGGTGTATTCTTAAGGCTGGTGAAAGGGAGACCACGGGACGGAGCAGTGAGGTGTATCCTTAGGACTGGTGAAAGGGAGACCACGGAACGGAGCAGTGAGGTGTATTCTTAGGGCTGGTGAAAGGGGGACCATTAGGCCTCCCGGGCCTCGCTTTCGTTCCCCGTTAACAGCCCGTCCCTTCCCTGCTGATGTGTTCAGGTTATTTCTGACGTTTTTTCAATCGTACTCAGCGTTTGGCCTACGCATTTGGATGTCTTCGCTGTTTCTCCTCGCCAATGACTGCGCCAGGACGGGAGGATTGGACTTTTCAGTTGCCATGTATCGGTCACAAGGAGGGAGGCGTTTGGTCACAAGGGGGGTTAAAAATTTTTGGAGCTGCCGTGTGGCAGCTCACATTTTCAGCATTGGCACCGCAGAATTCCAGCAGGCAGTAGAGCAGGACCCACGCGCGCCTTGGTAGCCTATGTACGATGTCCCAGTGCTGTAAACCCAATATGGCGCATACCCTGCTGAAATCACCAACCAACTCCCTTCTTCCATCCCTTTGTTTTTCATTCACCGTTCTTTCAGAAATTTGCTTGGTTAGTAGTGCTACATTGAAAAGGGCGGGGAGGGAGGGGGGGCTGGGTGGGTTGTAGGGGGAGCGGCGGACCAAGCCAATTTCTGAAGTGGTACGGGATTTTATTGTATTTTAGGAGATGCAGTTGCTGCCACGTGGCCATTGATCAGGTCTTGCTACTACGATATGTTAACATATGCCATAAATGAGGTTACTGTTTTGATTTGTTTATAGGTATAGACGATGTTGATTTGTTTGTAGATGGAGAGAGAGTGTTGATTAGTTTGTAGGTAGAGAAGGTGTTGATTAGTTTGTAGGTAGAGAAGGTGTTGATTAGTTTGTAGGTAGAGAAGGTGTTGATTAGTTTGTAGGTAGAGAAGGTGTTGACTAGTTTGTAGGTGGACAAGGTGTTGATTATTTCTAGGTAGAGAAGATGTTCATTGATTTGTAGGTTTAGAAGGTGTTGATTTGTTTGTAGTTTGAGAGGGTGTTGAGTTGTTTGTAGGTGTAGAGCGTGTTGATTTGTTTGTAGGTATAGAGGGTGTTGATTTGTTTGTAGGTATAGAGGGTGTTGATTTGTTTGTAGGTATAGAGGGTGTTGATTTGTTTGTAGGTAGAGAGGGTGTTGATTTGTTTGTAGGTAGAGAGGGTGTTGATTTATTTGTAGGTAGAGAGGGTATTGATTAGTTTGTAGGTAGAGAGGTTGTTGATTTGTTTTGTAGGTATAGAGGGTGTTGATTTGTAGGTAGAGATGGTGTTGCTTTATTTGCAGGTAGAGAGGGTGTTGATTTGTATGTGGGTAGAGAGGGTGTGGATTTATTTGTAGGCATAGAGGGTATTTAGTTGTTTGTAGGTATAGAGGGTCCTCATATGTTTGTAGGCATAGAGGGTGTTGATTTGTTTGTAGGTATAGAGGGTGTCGATTTGTTTGTGGGTATAGAGGGTGTGGATTTGTTTGTAGGTTTGGAGGGTGACCTTTTTTGACCAAACTGGCAGGGAAACTATTTCAAGTCCGTCTCACTTGTTTCAGGGTTAGGGTTTTGTGCTTGCATCAACATAGTTTATGAACAAGCTTTCACATAAAACTCTTGCAACGCGTCGTGCTTTTTATGGTCTTCCTAATAGTTGTATTTGTTTTTGTCGTAGCGTCTCCCACACCGGCATCTTTAAGAACGAGTGCCTGATGAGGACTGCATCAGGAAGACGACGTCACGGGCACGCCAAAACGTGAACGCAAAGGAAGACTGAAGACTAAGCTGTAGACTGTTTTTTCTTCACATTCAATGGAACGTTATGAGTATGTAAACCAACTTGAGCGATGAAAATTTATCTCAACAAGTCCTGGATTTTTTTTTTTTTTGCAAAAAGCGCAGCAACCATGTGTATGTCATTCTCTAAAATGCGTCCTTTGTCTCCTGTATTTTAAAATGAATTTCTCCATTTAAAATTCACCGGACAAAAATTCTTAAAAATTTTTTTTTCTAGCGAACCTAAAAAAATTTGCTTAATATCGGTGTATAAAGTTTTGGAGATCCAGTCTTTCAAATTTTACTTTTGTATTGGCTACCTTAGATCTGGAAGGAGGACTACCTGATGAGGACTGTACCAGGAAGACGCCGTTACGAAGGACACGCTAAAACGTGAGCGCCAAGGAAGACTGAGGGGTAAGCTGTACGTTTATTTTCTTACATCGCAAATGCGAAGGCACAAAGTACAGATAAACGTGCACATGTGTGACTGAATAAATAGTGGTTAGAATGTCCGCCTCGAGACTGGAAGATCGTGGGTTTAAACCCCGGTCGTGTCATACGTAAAACTTTAAAATCGGGACTCTTGCCTGCTACCCTGTGAGGCACTCCACATGTAAGGGTTAGAAGGGCTGGAATGCCCATTTTCAGTATAATTTGGCAGGGGGATCCCGATATGACCATACCAGTTGAAAGGGATCAAAGAACAACACAGTACAATAGAATTATCAATCTGTCCGTCCGCTTCCGTGCACCATCGTGTCCGGGCTATATCTCCAAAAGTATTTGTCGTATTTGCCATACAACTGGAACGTATATTGCAGGTGTGCAACGTCGCATTATTTTGGAAATTTTCCAAAAGTTCTCAAAATACGACTTGTCAAAATGGCTGTTTTTCAGAAAATGTTAGCACGGAGATCCAGTTTTGTCCAGACAAGTTCTGTAAACTATTCGATCCAGCGTTCTGAAATGTTATGCAGTGAAAATATATAGTATATTTTTAAATCGGCCAAAATGGTCAAAAATACTATTTGTCAAAATTGGATATTTTTATGGAAACTTGCTACCACGGACATAGATTTTATCCAGACGCGTTCTCCGAAACTATTCCATCCAGCGTTCTGAAATTTTATGCAATGAAAATATGTATATTGTAGATGTGCAACTTCATTTTATTTATTTTTTTAAATTGACCAAAAATTGTTAGACAATGTAGGGTTTTCAATTGCATTGAATTTGTTAACATACAATGGCATTGTGTTGTACACGGGGCACCCTACCTCACTGAGCCTCTTAGTTTCTCAGGTTGCCTGTACCAAGCACGAGAGATTGTACTTAATTTGTTGGTCGTTAGACAGTTTGTTGAATTTTTTTCCTTACGTTTGTAACTGATGTGGGTGAAGATACTGTACAGGAGGCCGCCTGGATGGATTATTGTATAGGAGGCCGTGTAGTGGGGTTGATATATCCTTGGCTTTTGTTGCAGACCCATCGACCATCGCGTGAAGAGGTCCTCGGCGTTACCGTTGCCACTGTTATTGAAGTTAGGCGCAAATCGAGGTGAGTCTTGTCTGTCATTAGTCCTTTTCTGATGCAGTGAGATGAGGAATCCCACAGAAGAAATGAAATGGTTATTTTGTTTTCCAAAAATGTTTTTTTTTTAATTTGTGCACAAATGAGCCGCGTATCAAGCAAAATATATAAACAGAGATGGTTTTAGTCGCACAGTTACTTATTAACACCAACACAGGCATAAATCTCTTCACTCATGGATTTCCCTCTGTTCCGTTGTTTTCCTCCCGTTTGCTTCGGATCGACGCTTTGCTAAAACATTGTAAATGCTTTGTTTCTGTTTGCATTTCAGCATTCCAAAACCACGTGACTAGCGACAACCAGCGGCAACGAGTCCGAGGCAAATGCCAACCGACAGGACAGTGAGTTACCGGACAAGTCCTTTTTCCAAAAATACTTTATGCGCATAAACGCGTAAAAACCGATCGCGAACGCTGTCATAATGCTAGACTCAGTTCTTGTATTGTTTACGGAGAACATTCATCCTGTTGCAGCTG
Organism: Protula sp. h YS-2021; assembly: GCA_949752745.1. Classification (NCBI taxonomy): domain Eukaryota; kingdom Metazoa; phylum Annelida; class Polychaeta; order Sabellida; family Serpulidae; genus Protula; species Protula sp. h YS-2021. The sequence goes on along the minus strand of OX457025.1, from coordinate 51,738,934 downwards.
TCGATCCTCGTAACGTAGCATGCTTAGAAACACTGGAAAATATCGGCAAAAAAACTAACTATTTCAGTAAAATCTTAACGAATGCCTGAGAAATAGCCTAAATCTTGAAATGTTCATTCAAAGATAACTCTCATTAGTACTTAACTGACCGTAAGTTTTTTTCGTTATTTTAATTGGACGGAAATACCGACAAAAACCAGTTTCATACTACAGTCTAAACTAACGCTAGGGTTAGAATCTTTCCGCCTTAAAATTTTGTATTTGTTTTTGGCACAGGAGACGCCACACCCAGGAGACGTCCTACTAGGAGCGAGACCAGACGAGGAAGGCGGAGACACGGCCCGGTAGAGAGGGCGGGGATAGTGAGGGCGGAGGGGAAAGTGTTTTCTGGCATAAGTCACACAAACCAATGTGCAATATTTCCACTTTCGCTCTTATCCCTCGCTTCGTGCCGGGAACCTGAGCGGGAATGCGCATACATAAGGGCATGTTTTGGGTAGTGTGGTTTATGTAACTTTGTAAAATAATCCTCCTTTACCAAATGCTAAAGAGCTTGATAAACTTTAATGTCTGTAGTAAATTTTGCCAGTATTATTTTTGGCAGCAGGACCCGGACATTTGACGACAAGGACAATGCCCGATTTTTAGACTAGCCAACTTCGTCGGACTGGTCTTGTTACTTCAATAGAGCATCCGTCGTCTGTATGTACCTATTTAAACTTTTACTTAAAATGCTTCTTCTTATTCATTTCTCTATTTAGGCCTCTCTTAAATTACTTTTTAGCGATCCGCCAAATATTGGCCAAATGAGGGGCATTTTAAACTTTTCCGTTGCCAATTTTCAAAATACTCTTCTCCCACAATTTTGATTAGATTCGCTTGACATTTTGTGCGAATATTCTCTGGGTACGCCAGTTTTGAAAATTTAGTTTTTTTTTTGGCAATCCGTCAAAAATTGGCCAAGTGAAATATGTGGGGGGCGTTTTTTTTTAATGTTTTTAGGTCTAATTGTCAAAATACTTCTTCTTCCACAAGTTTAATTAGATTCCTTTCCAATTTTGTACGAGTGTTCTCTAGATAGGCCTCTCTTGAAAAATTACTTTTTTGGTGAGCCAGCAAGAATTGGCTAAATGGGATGCATTTAAAATTGGCAGTTTTCAAAATGCTACTTTCCCAAAATTTTGATCCTATTTTCCTGAAATGTCGAACAAATGTTCTCTGTAGACCTCTCTTGAAAATCCCCCTAAAATTCATTTCTATTTCTATTCCTTGAAGTAATTGTGTATGTCCTTTATAAGTTTATAAGTACTTTATAAGTACTAATTTTCTACAACCTTGCCTAAGAATATGACAACCACTTTTTTGGAACCATACAAGTCTATTGATCCCTGATTTACTAGATCCCGGCTGGTCATCATGTTCCTGAACATACTTGTTTGGAGAAAATTGCAAGTTAAATTTTTCAGTAATGTAAACAATTTCAGTAAATAATTTAATATTTAATAACAGTAATTTGACAGTAATAACAGTAATAAATTAATAACAGTAATTTGATTTTATAGTTATTGATATGTAGAAAAGAACTGTAAGAGAAAGAGTCTTGTAAGATACATTAATAGGACTTGGAAAGTAGTAAATTAGTGCTTGCGATAAATTTAAAAGCATTGTTACTTTGTTTGCTAAAGTCGGGAATTGTCCCTATCGGCAACTTTCCGGGGCAGGAGTTGTGTTGTAGGGAGTTACTGTGTTTGGAACTGTTCTAGACTCTAGTATTTTTGCCACTATTTTTGTTTAAAGGAAAATTTTAAATGCTGTATTGTGTAAAACCATCAGTAGAACGACCAAACGAAGAGCCAACTATAAGGGCATGTTTTGGATAGTGTGGTTTATGTAAAATACTTCTCATTCGCCAAACCCTTAAGAGCGTGATGAGCGTTGACGCTTTTCCTGGTATTTTTGCAACTTTCCCCATTTAAGTTAAATTTCAGTGCGGTCAGTAGAACCAACAAAAGAACAACCGACTGTATGAAATCAGTCCTGCCGTTTGGCCATATTAACGTGAATGTACCATTGTTATCATTGTTCTCGTCTTTCCTTGTTTCCCCCTTTTCTTGCTCTGCGCTTTCCTCTCGTTGCCGTCTACTTTCCTGTCCTCCCCCGCCTTGTCGTTTCTGCGTCTCCCACATCTGGAACGAGGACTGCGCCAGGAAGACGACGTCACGAAGGACACGCCAAGGAAGACTGAGGGGTAAGCTGTATTCTAATTTTTTTCTTCATAAATCGTCCATCTGTCCGTCCATGTACAAAAGCTTGTGAACACCATATCTCACGAAATCCTAAGAGGATTTCGATCAAACTTAGTGTGTGGCTTTTATATTAAATGTTCTCAAACTGTTAGGTTAGATTTTGGTGACCTTGACCCTACTTTGAAGGTCACCATGGGATTTAAAAATTTTACAGATGTGAATGAAGAAAATGTACCTTCTGAACACCATATCCTGAGAGGATTTCAATCAAACTTGATGTGTGGTTTCTATATAAAATGTTCTCAAACTGAATAGGTTTTGGTGACCTTGACCCCAGTTTCTCAGATTTGGTATGTGGCTTCTATATATAATGTTTTTGATCTGCTTAGTGACTTTGACCCCACTTTGAAGGTCGCCATGGGACTGAGAAATTTTAGGGATGTGAATGAAGAAAATATGTGAACACCATATCTCAAGAAGGCGTAGGTGGATTTCAATCAGACTTAGTGTGTGGCTTCTATATGAAATGTTCTCGATCTGTTTAGGTTTTGGTGACTTTGACCCCACTTTGAAGGTCACTATGTTACTAAGAATGTTAAAGTATATAAATCAAGAAAATGTGCCTTATGAACACCATCTCATTAATCTCACCTGCCTTATTTGTTACGTAAACGTTGTCAAATTACATTTCTGTTACTGGCTTGGAATATAGTCTACTGTGTTTGGGGGCCTTATACTGTATGTGGCCGTTTGGCTGCCGGACACTACGATGGCACCCGATCTGACTAAGCCCATATTTTACAGAAAGCCGTCTGGTTGGATTACTGTACAGGTGACGGCGTGTTTAAATTATTGTACAGAACTTTAGTCTGTTTGGATTATTTTACAGGGGCCGCCTGTTTGGAATATTGTACAGGAGGCTGTCTGTTTTGATTATTGTACAGGAGGCCACCTGGGTGGATTATTGTACGATTGCCGCCTGGTTGGATTATTGGGAGGAGGCTGCCTGGTTGGATTATTGTACAGGCGGCCACCTGGTTGTATTATTGTACAGGAGGCTGTCTGTTTTGATTATTGTACAGGAGGCCACCTGGGTGGATTATTGTACGATTGCCGCCTGGTTGGATTATTGGGAGGAGGCTGCCTGGTTGGATTATTGTACAGGCGGCCACCTGGTTGGATTATTGTACAGGAGGCTGTCTGGTTTGATTATTGTACAGGTGGCCGCCTGGTTGGATTATTGTACAGGAGGCTGTCATGTTTGATTATTGTACAGCAGTCCGTGGGATTGATATCCCCTGTGCTTTTGTTACAGACACATGGACATCATCTGAAGGCGTCCTCGGGAATACGGTTGCCATACAGATTGAGTTACGGCGCAACTCTAGGTGCGTCTTGTCTGTCATTAGTCCTTTTCCGATTTTGGAGAAAAATTGGTGTACAAATGACGCGCGTGTCAAGCAAAATATATAAAAAGAGATGGTTTTAGTTGCACCGTTACTTGTGAGCACCAACACAGGCTTAAATTTCTTCACTCATGGATTTCTCTTTGTTCCGTTGTTGCTCTCCCATAAGCTTGGTTGAGTTATTCCACAGTAGACGGCCTGTTTGAATTATTGTACAGTAGGCAGCCCGTTTGAATTATTTTACAGGTGCCGCCTGTTTGGATTATTGTACAGGAGGCTGTCTGTTTTGATTATTGTACAGGAGGCCATATGGGAGGATTTTTGTACGGTTGCCGCCTGGTTGGATTATTGTGAGGAGGCTGTCTGGTTGGATTATTGTACAGGTGGCCGCCTGGTTGGATTATTGTACAGGAGGCCGTGTTGTGGGATTGATATCTCCTATGCTTTTGTTTGCAGGCACATCGACCATCATCTGAAGGGCGTCCTCGGGAATACGGTTGCCATACTGATTGAGTTACGGCGCAACTCTAGGTGAGTCTTGTCTGTCATTAGTCCTTTTCCGATTTTTGAGATAAATAAGTGTACAAATGACTCTCGTGTCAAGCAAAATATATAAAAAGAGATGGTTTTAGTTGCACCGTTACTTGTGAGCACCAAAACAGGCTTAAATTTCTTCACTCGTGGATTTCTCTTTGTTCCGTTGTTGCTGTTCCATAAGCTTCGGATCGACGCTTTGCTAAAACATTGTAAATGCTGCATTTTGTTTTCTGTTTGCATTTCAGCATTCGGGAATCACGTGAGCAGCGACAACCAGCGGCAACTTGGGAGGAGCCCGAGGCCAATGCCTATCGACAACACGGTGAGTTACCAACAATCATTTCACGTGAAAGTTTTCATGGACATAAAACCGTATAAACGCCAGTCAACGTGAATGCTGTCAATTCGTAAGCCATGCTCAGGTTTCTCCGTTTCCGGGGAAGACAATTCGTCCTGTTGTGTCCCGGCCACCTCGCCTCCGAAACGAACACTGGCTCGGAGCCATACACGTTAACTGCATTCTGTTCAGTAGCCCGTTGTATCATTATCGTCTGTTGCAATGAACTGTGTTAGGTTATTATCCAGAAATTCAACAAACGTAAGCCATGGAATGGGGTTTGTTTGCCTTGAGCTGTGCCAAGATTGTAAAAAAAAGTGACTTACCAGAAAATCTACTGATTGGGTGAAAAACGTGCTCAGTAAAAAGCGTACTTGGAAAAAACGTTCTCAGAAGACTGAAAAAAGCGGACAAAGTTATTGTCAGGAGAGTTTTGTTTCAAACAGTGAACAGCACGAAAATAGCTTCCTTCTTTACATTTCAGGATTGTGTCCACATCACGAGGCACACCTGGTGGCAGCCAGCCATTGACGTCACAGTGAGTGCCGGTTTTAGTCACCCTCCTTTATCTTTGGCCTGAGTTCTCTAGTCATACTGTTGTTGAAGGCCACTTTTTAGCCCACTTAGTCAACAGGGCTATACAGATGGAGAAAAGTGTCGTCCGTCCGTCTGTTGGTCCCTCTACTGTTAAAGTCGGTTTTATTTTATTTTTTTGTCCGATTCTTGCAAAATTTTAAAACGAGTTCTTGACCTTCTACTCCATTAGAAAATTTTGTTAGTCCCCCGTCGCCGCGATTACATTCTACGGGAGTTTTTCGGTACATCCGTCACTTGTGTGGTCTTTGTTCCTGATGTGGTGCTTCTTATGAGGTGAAGTCTTATAAGCTCCCATTGAGCACAAAACAAACCACATCAGAGAGTCCGTCAAAGTCCGTTGATCGACTGTCCTGTTACACCCTCTGACCTAAGACCTTCGCATTTCGCCATGGCGAAGGTGAAATCCATTTGGCAAAGGTGAACAGATTCACCTTCGCCAATTTGGCGAAGGTGAATTTTAGGCAAAAATTATTATATCAAAATTAAAATATGCTTTGTTTTTCATTTAGGTGAACTTGAAATAAATCCACAGCTATCTACTGACAAACGCAAATAGTGACGACACTTGTTCAACTTGTCCATTTTTACATGCCATAATTGCACGCATATCAATTTATACTTTATAACAGATTACCATTAAGTTACAGTTTTGTAAGAGGGTTAATATGGCGAAGGTTAATTCAATTTGGCGAAGGTGAGCTGAACGTCCCTCGCCAAATTGGCTAAGGTAAAAATTCAATTTGGCGAAGGTGAGCTGAACGTCCCTCGCCAAACTGGCTAAGGTAAAAAAGTCCTTATGTGCACCCCTGCTTATGTGATGTTGCTTAGACCCAAAGTGTCGACTATCATCTCTAACCTTTTTTGAGATAATATTCAACTTCTGATTTTTGACCTTGACCGTAAGTCGGAAGGTCAAAGTTACCGAGGTACCTTTTATGTACCGTTTTTTAGGCTCAAAGGGTCGAAAATGACTTCAGAATTGCTGTATGTCTAACCTTTTTCGACATAATAGTGAACTTCCGGTTTTTGAGTGTGACCGAGAACATCAAGGTCACCCAGGCATTTCTTATGTAACGTTATTTGCGCACAAAGGGTAGAAAATGAGATGAGAACCGCTCTATCTCTAATCGTTTTCGAGATAATCGTCAAGTTGCGGTTTTTGACCTTGACCGTGTTCGAGAACATCAAGGTCACCGAAGCATTTCTTATGTAACGTTATTTCCTCACAAAGGGTCGAAAATGAGCTCAGAATCGCTCTACCTCTAATCTTTTTCGAGATAATAGTCAACTTGAAGTTTTTGACCGCGATCATTACCGAGAACATCAAGGTCACCGAGGAATTTCTAAAGTAACGTTATTTGCGCACAAAGAGTCGACAGTTAGCTCAAAATCGCTCTCTAGCCGTTTTCGAGATAAAAGTCACTTCCGGTTTTTGACCTTGACCGTGACCGAGAAGGTTAAGGTCACCAAGGTGCCTGTTGTATAACGTTGCAAAGGCCTAAAGGGTCGACAGTTAACTCGAAGTCGTTCCATCTGTAGCGGTTTTCGAGATACCGGGGGTTTCCGAAAAAAAGCCCAGGGCTTCTATTTGGAAACTGGCCAATTTCAGGCGCTCATTTAGAAACCAAGTAGAAGCCAAGGGAAACAGTTTCCTAATTACAACCCCGGCGCTTGTTTCTTAGATGGGAGGGGGGATTGTTGATAAGTTTTTATTGAAAAAAGAAAATTTACCATCAGTATTTTATTAAAGCGCTACATGCTGCGGATATCCGCACAAAAATAACAAAACACACAAAAACAACACTAAATAAAAAGGTCTGGTAAAGTATCCTGTGTAAAACACGAAGCACAGGATTACGCAGAGACGCAGAACGTGTCTGGGGGCTTGCCTCATATCAAAGTATCAAGTGCACCGTGTCTGCATTGCGAGTAAACAAAGTTCTTAAAAGACTTACAGGGAAGGAGGGGCAACATCACACCGCCAGTTTCAGTACTCAGCCCGTTATATTTCCAGTAATACTCCGGAGTAAAGGTGGCAGTGAGGAGGGGGGTGTCTGTTCGCCTTGTGCGAAGCACAGGATTAAGCAACGACGCAGAACATGTCTACGGGCTGCCTCATATCAAAGGATTAAGTGCACCGTGTCTGAATTGCGAGTAAACAGGGAGTTCTAAAAAGACTTGTAGGGAAGGAGGGGGGTTTTATTAGAAAACGATTTTATCAGGTCTTTATTTTAAATCCAAATAGAAACCCCGGGGCTTCTATTGGGAAACAGTTTCCTAATAAGAGCCCCGGGGCTTTTAAATCGGGGCAGCTTCTTTTCGGAAGCTCCCGGTAATAGTCAACTTGATTTTTTCTACCTTGACCGTGACCGAGAACATCAAAGTCACCGAGGCATTTCTTATGTAACGTTCTTTAGGCCCTAGGGGTCGAAAATGAGCTCAAAATCGTGCATTTTTTCACTTTGGCAGGCTAAATTTCTAAAACAGTCCGTTGGATAAGGCTCAGACGTCGCAAGAACACACATATAGCGCAAATGTATACCGCTAAGTGTTTCTTCATTTCCGTTGAACATTTTTAACTTTCTTTGCCATATTGTTGCGATATCTCCGAAACAGTTTCTTGGATTAGGCTGCAATGTGGCAAGAAGAGCCCACAAGTTTTTCTTCATTTTCTGTAAAAATGTATTTTTGGCGATTTTTAATTTTTTTGGCTCGCCAATCTACTTTTAAGCAATGAATTTATTTCCACGTGACTGATTGGCGGGCGGGGGAGAAATATCCGTTTTTCTTTTAACAAAAACACTGGCCAGTCCGTAGTTGTACAATCCTGGGTGAATTTCAATTAAACTTGGTGTGTGGCTTCTGTATTAAAGGTTCTCGACCTGATTAGGTTTTGGTGACCTTGAACTCACTTTCAAGGTCACCATGCGACTTAGAAATTTCAGGGATGTGAATGAAGAAAATGTACCTGATAAACACCATATCTCAAGAAGTGCTGGGTGGATTTCAATCAGACCTAGTGTGTGGCTTCTATATAAAATGTTCTCGATCTGTTAAGGTTTTGGTGACTTTGACCCCACCATCAAGGTCACCATGGGACTTAGAAATTTTAGGGATGTGACTATTTTAGGGATGTGAATGACAAAAATGTGCATTGTGAACACCATATCTCAAGAAGTCCTGGGTGGATTTCAATCAAGCTTGGTGTGTCTCTTCTATATAAACGCTTCTCGACCTGAGTAGGTTTTGGTGACCTTGACCCCACTTTCAAGGTCACCATGGGACTTTGAATGTTTAGGTATATAAACCATGTAAAAATGTACCTTGTGAACACCATATCTCAGGAATCTCACTACCTTACTTGTTACGTAACTTTGTCAAATTACATTTCTGTTACTGGCTTGGAATATAGTCTGCAGTGAAGGGGGGCCTTATACTGTATGTGGGCCCGGTTGGGGGCTGTGCAGTGTACGATGGCTTGTTTTTAATGCAGCCGATCTGACTAAGCCCATATTCTACAGAAAGCCGTCTGGTTGGATTATTGTACAGGAGGCCGCCTGGTTGGATTATTGTACAGGAGTCGGCCTGGTTGAGTTATTCCACAGTAGACGGCCTGTTTGAATTATTGTACAGTAGGCAGCCCGTTTGAATTATTTTACAGGTGCCGCCTGTTTGGATTATTGTACAGGAGGCTGTCTGTTTTGATTATTGTACAGGAGGCCATATGGGAGGATTTTTGTACGGTTGCCGCCTGGTTGGATTATTGTGAGGAGGCTGTCTGGTTGGATTATTGTACAGGTGGCCGCCTGGTTGGATTATTGTACAGGAGGCCGTGTTGTGGGATTGATATCTCCTATGCTTTTGTTTGCAGGCACATCGACCATCATCTGAAGGGCGTCCTCGGGAATACGGTTGCCATACTGATTGAGTTACGGCGCAACTCTAGGTGAGTCTTGTCTGTCATTAGTCCTTTTCCGATTTTTGAGATAAATAAGTGTACAAATGACTCTCGTGTCAAGCAAAATATATAAAAAGAGATGGTTTTAGTTGCACCGTTACTTGTGAGCACCAAAACAGGCTTAAATTTCTTCACTCGTGGATTTCTCTTTGCTCCGTTGTTGCTGTTCCATAAGCTTCGGATCGACGCTTTGCTAAAACATTGTAAATGCTGCATTTTGTTTTCTGTTTGCATTTCAGCATTCGGGAATCACGTGAGCAGCGACAACCAGCGGCAACTTGGGAGGAGCCCGAGGCCAATGCCTATCGACAACACGGTGAGTTACCAACAATCATTTCACGTGAAAGTTTTCATGGACATAAAACCGTATAAACGCCGGTCAGCGTGAATGCTGTCAATTCGTAAGCCATGCTCAGGTTTCTCCGTTTCCGGGGAAGACAATTCGTCCTGTTGTGTCCCGGCCACCTCGCCTCCAAAACGAACACTGGCTTGGAGCCATACACGTTAGCTGCATTCTTTTCAGTAGCCCGTTGTATCATTATCGTCTGTTGCGGTGGACTATGTTAGGTTATTATCCAGAAATTCAACAAACGTAAGCCATGGAATGGGGTTTGTTTGCCCTGAGCTGTGCCAAGATTGTAAAAAGTGACTTACCAGAAAATATACTGATTGGGTGAAAAAAAGTGCTCAGTAAAAAAGACATACCCAGTAAAAAGCGTACTTGGAAAAAAGTACATACTCAGAAGATTAAAAAAAGCGGACAAAGTTATTGTCAGGAGAGTTTTGTTTCAAACTGTGAACAGCAGGAAAATAGCTTCCTTCTTTACATTTCAGGATTGTGTTCACATCACGAGGGTCACACGGTGGCAGCCAGCCATTGACGTCACAGTGAGTGCCGGTTTTAGTCACCCTCCTTTATCTTTGGCCTGAGTTGTCTAGTCATACTGTTGTTGAAGGTTACTTTTTAGCCCAATTAGTCAACAGGGCTATACTAATGGAGGAAAGTGTCGTCCGTCCGTCTGTCGGTCCCGCGACGGTGAAAGTGGATTTTTAAAATTTTTTTACCGGATTCTTACCAAATTGTAAACACGGTGTCTTAGCCCTCTACTGCACTAGGAAATTGTTTTAGTCCCCCGCCGCCCCGTAGCGCGGAACGGGGGACTATAGTATTCGGATCTGTCCGGGGAATTTCCAAAGTAACGTTATTTCCGCAGAAAGGGTTGAAAATGAGTTCAGAATCACTCTACCTCTAATCGTTTTCGAGATAATAGTCAACTAAAACGATAATAGTCAACTTGAAGTTTTTGACCACGACCGAGAACATCAAGGTCACCGAGAAATTTCTAAAGTAACTTTATTTGCGCACAAAGAGTCGACAGTTAGCTCAAAATCGCTTTGTCTCTAGCCGATTTCGAGATAAAAGTCAACTTTCGGGTTTTGACCTTGACCGTGACCGAGAAGATCAAGATCAACAAGGTACCTGTTGTGTAACGTTGTAAAGGCCTAAAGGGTTGACAATTAGCTCGAAATCGCTCTGTCTCTAGCGGTTTTCGAAATAATAGTCAACTTGGGGTTTTCTACCTTGACCGTGACCGAGAACATCAAGGTCACCGAGGAATTTCTTATGTGACGTTCTTTAGGCCCTGGGGGTCGAAAATTAGCTCAGAATCGCTCTATGTGCAAACGTTTTCGAGATGATAGTCAACTTCCAGTATTTCAGCTTAAATGTGACCGAGATGGTGAAGGTCACCTAGGTTCCTTTTGTGTAACGTTCTTTAGACCTAAGGTCGACACCTAGCTCGAAATCCCTCTATCTCTAACCTTTTTCGAGATAATAGCCAACTATCGGTATTTTTTTTACCTTGACCATGCCCGAGAACATCAAGGTCACCGAGGCCTTTCTGGTATAACGTTATTTGCGCACAAAGGATTGAAAATGAGCTCAGAATCGCTCTATCTCTAACCGTTTTCGAGATAATAGTCAACTTCCGGTTGTTGACCTTTACTGTGACAAAGCTGGTCAAGGTCACCGATTTACCTCTTATGTAATGTTGTTTAGTCCCAAAGTTAAATCAGCTCGAAATCGTTATATCTTTAACGGTTTTTTAGATAATAGCCAACTTTCGGTATTTTGACCTTGACCATGACCGAGAAGGTCAAGGTCACCGAGGAATTTCTAAAGTAACGTTATTTGCGCACAAAGAGTCGACAGTTAGCTCAAAATCGCTTTGTCTCTAGCCGTTTTCGAAATAAAAGTCAACTTTCGGGTTTTGACCTTGACCGTGACCGAGAAGGTCAAGGTCACCAAGGTACCTGTTGTATAACGTTGTAAAGGCATAAAGGGTCGACAGTTAGCTCGAAATCGCTCTGTCTCTAGCGTTTTTCGAGATAATAGTCAAATTTGGGTTTTCTACCTTGACCGTGACCGAGAACATCAAGGTCACCGAGGAATTTCGTATGTAACGTTCTTTAGGCCCTGGGGGTCGAAAATGAGCTCAGAATCGCTCTATCTGCAAACTTTTTCAAGATGATAGTCAGCTTCCGGTTTTTGAGCTTAAATGTGACTGAGATGGTGAAAGTCACCAAGGTTCCTTTTATGTAACGTTCTTTAGGCCTAAGGTCGACACCTAACTCGAAATCCCTCTATCTCTAACCTTTTTCGAGATAATAGCCAACTTTCGGTATTTTGACTGACCATGCCCGAGAATATCATAGTCACCGAGGCGTTTTCGAGATAATAGTCAACTTCCGGTTGTTGACCTTGACCGTGACCGAGAAAGTCAAGGTCACCGGCTTACCTCTTTTGTATTGTGGATTAGACCCAAAGAGTCGACAATCAGCTCAAAATCGCTCTATCGGCAACCGTTTTCGAGATAATAGTCAGCTTCCAGTTTCTGACGATTTGACCGTGACCAAGGTGGTCAAGGTCACCGATTTACCTCCTATGTAATGTTGTTTAGACCCAAAAGGTCAACAATTAGCTTGAAATCGCTCTATTTCTAACCGTTTTGAAGATAAAAGTCCACTTCCGGTTTTTGACCTTGACCGTGACAAAGCTGGTCAAGGTCAAAGATTTACGTCTTATGTAATGTTGTTTAGACCCATTTAGCCAACTTTCGGTATTTTGACCTTGACCATGCCCGAGAACATCAAGCTCACCGAGGCATTTCTGAACTACCGTTATTTGCGCACAAAGGATTGAAAATCAGCTCAAAATCGCTCTGTCGGTAACCGTTTTCGAGATAATAGTCAACTTCCAGTTTCTGACTGATTGGGGGGGGGGGGGGCGGGGGAGACCTATCCGTTTTTCTTTTTTAACAAAACGCTAGCCAGTCTAGTTGTACAGCAGGCCCCTGGTTGGATTATTGCACAGGAGACCGCCTTCTTGGATTACTATCCCCCGTGTAGCGAGGGGATATAGGTTTCAGCCTGTCCGTCTGTCTGTCCGCTTTCTTGCACCCACGTGTCCGTTACATAACATATCTCTCAGTCAGGGATCAGTGTCAGTTGTGGTGCATTATGAAGTCGTTACCTACGAGGTCATGGAATCATGCTATTTATAGGTCTAAGCAGGTCTAGCTATTGATTTTTTTTTCGCCGCATACTTGATTCGGCTGCTAAGGTGTTCTATATATAGGAGCTATTTGTATCGATTAGCATTGTTTGCAGAAGCATTTTTCGCTATTATCGTGGGTCATCTGATATTATCGTAGCTATATAACTACACTTAGGGTACAGACGGTTACCGTTATCTTGGGTAAAAGGGTTAGAGTTGCGTGTATAGTCGGACCTACATTCAACAGCTGGGGGGGGGGGGGGAGGGTGTGGAGGATGATGGTTAGTAAAAAAGAAAATGCAGACCACCTTCCAGACCTTCTTAAAAAGATGTAAGACCCGTTTGTCGTGACCCCTTCCAAATTTGGGTAAAAAGACGTCCGGTAAAACTTGCCTGTCTTGACCAACTTCCAGACCCGGATACAAATGTAACGTACAGTAAAAATACTGTAGTGACCAACTTCAGATCTGGATAAGAAGCCAGTTTTAGCCACCATCTTCCAGACTCGGATGAAAAAAGACGTAAATTTATATCTGTTTTAGTGACCACCATTGTTTTGTTTATTTAGAGTTTTTTACAATTAATTATGGTTATGTTTGCAGAAATGAATATTTTATTTCAGTAATTAATTATTTTTTTTGGGGGGGGGGGGGGTTGGGGGACGGCGTTATGGGTTCAGTCGGGAAGACATTTGTTTTTGTTTACAAAAAACAAGTAATTAAGTAGGTATCGATTGAAAGTGTATAATATTAGCCTGTACTCTCATGTTTTGTGTGCACTGGCCGCTCTAGTTATCTAGCCTCTAAAATGGCTGTTTTTCAGGAAATTTGTTAGCACGGGGATAGGTTTTGTCCAGACGAGTTCTCCAAAACTATTCAATCCAGCGTTCTGAAATTTTATGCAGTGAAAATATATATTGTACATGTGCTACGTCGTATTATTTTTTGAAATCGGCCAAAAATTCTCAAAAATACAATTTTTCATAAATGTATATTTTTATGGAAATTTGTTCCACGGGGAGGTTAGCACGAAAATAGGTTTTGTCCAGACTTGTTCTCCAACACCAGCGTTCTGAAGTTTTATGCAGTAAAATTGTATATATATATTGTACATGTGCACTTCGCATTATTTTTGAAATCGACCTAAAATTCTCAAAAATAGTACATGTCAAAAATGGCTGGTTTTTTAGGAAATTTGTTAGCATGGAGATAGCTTTGGTCCAGACGTGTTCTCGAACACTAGCGTTCTGAAATTTTATGCAGTGAATATATATATATATATATATATATATATATATATATATATATATATATATATAAATATATATATATATATATATATATATATATATATATATATATATATATATATATATATATATATATATATTATAAGACTGCTTTAGGCATTATCGGGACTAGGCAAATATACAAAAGGATAATATAGGCATTATGGGGACCAGGCACATATATATTATATACATGTGACATTAGCGGGACCACATATATTTTGCTTTTTTTTTTTAAATTATGATTCCATTTGATTCTGATTAAAAGTCAATATTCAAGATATTAAACTCGCAAATAAAATAATAAATAAATAATATTTTAAGATATAATATCAGGCGTAAAGTCAAAATTGTAAGGCGGTCTCGGTGATTTTATATTATTATACTATTTATACTATTATAAACAATATATAATATATACAATAGAATAATTATCAAACTAAAAATCTATCAAAATAGCAAAACTCTCGCAAAACATTGAAGTGTAAATGATATTGACTCTATACAACAACAGCAAAATTTTATGTTTTCAAAAACATATGTGACATGTAGCACCAAAGTCAAAATTATCGAGACCATAATTTCGCGGTCCCGCTAATGCCTATTTTAAAGGACATTCGGTGCCGAAAATGCCTAAATAAAAGATATGTGTATATATATAATATTGTACATGTGCAACATCGGTTTGTGCTCTAGTTGTAGAGAAGGCCATGTAGTGGGATCGATATCTCCTTTGCTTTTGTTGCAGACACGTCGACCATCCTGTGAAGGCGTCCTCGGGGATACGGTTGCCATACTGATTGAGTTACGGCGCAACTCGAGGTGAGTCTTGTCTGTCATTAGTCCTTTTCCAGTGGGTGAGATGAGAAATCTCTCAAAAGAAATGAAATGGTTATTTTGTTTTTCCAAAAGCCAGCCGACTTTGTCGGACTGTGGCAGTCGTATCACTATAGGAGGCTTGAATGTATGTGCGTATTATTTTTTTCGCGGTTCGCCAAAAACTGCCGAAATGGCGTAACTTTGAAGTTTGGCAAAAACTTAATAAATGGTAGTAAATAACTGAATTGTCAAACTATTCCTTTCTCTCAGTCTTTTTCAAATAGTCATAAAGTTTTAATCGAAAGTTTATTAGGTGCTTCTGACAAAAAAATGCCGAAATAGTGAGATTTTAATTTTTTTATAAAATTGTGCAAATGTCGATAAATATGTGAATCGTCAAAACCCAACCTCTCCAACATCCCTTGTCGGGTAGATTCCAAATTCGAAATAAATGCATTTTACATACTTAATTTTTTGGTCTAACAGTGTTAGAGTTTTTCTCTCTTTCCTTGTTTGGTAACTCGTTTTAAAATGGTGTACTAATGACCCGCGTGTCAAGAATAAAATATATAAATGGAGATGGTTTGCAGCAATACAGGTATAAATCTCTTCACTCATGGATTTGTTCCGTGGTTTTTCTTCCGTATGCTTCGGATCGACGCTTTACTGAAACATTGTAAATGCTGCATTTGGTTTTCCGTTTGCATTTCAGCATTTCAAAACCACGTGACCAGAGACAACCAGCGGCAACTTGGGAGGAGCCCGAGGCCAATGCCTACCGACAACACGGTGAGTTCCCAAAAAAGTGCTTTTACCAAAAACACCTCATGGACATGAAACGCATGAAAACCCATCGCAAATGCTGTCATATGCTATATTTCAGCAATACACAAATGCAAGTTTATTAGCCCTCAGTCATAAAATGACTTGCTGTGGCCGTGTCCGTCCGTCCTTCCGTCCGTTAACATTTACCTTGTGAACACGCTCTAGCCTACAATTTTTTGCCAATCGCTTAGATATTTTAAATATAGCTTGTATATGGAGTAATAAAGATCTCTATTTTTGATTAGTCATATCCGACCAAGGAGAGTGGCTCACCTGCACTTTATTTGTACCATTATCAAATTTGCTTAACATGTGGTTTGTGAACACTCTCTAGCCTCCACTTCTTTACCAATTACTAAGATTTTTCTGGTATAGCTACTATATGGACCAATAAAGATCTCTATTGTATATGAGCCTTATCCGACCAAGGACAGTGGCTCAGCTGGACTTTCTGATGGTAATTTTTTTTGTTCCTATCAAAGCACTGCCATCCTTTTTTTTTACTTTTCGTTGTTTAGGATTGAAATGAGCCTTTGACTGGCCTCCAACCTACTATTTTCCTTGTTTCGAATGTTCCGGCTGGCTGAGGGCTTTGCATCTCTGATGCCTCTGTTTTAATTTGTTGAAGAGTAGAATTTTTGAGACCTATATTTGTCGATTTATCTAGCCAAAAAAAAAAGGGAAACAGCCAATTGTGGAAAACAGAAAAATAGTCACCTGTCTTGTCTGATCAAACTCGTCACTTACGTTTGCAGACATACAGATTCATTTTGATGTGACAGCCTTGAGATTTCCGCAATCGTCAGGCAGGGAACTAAGAGCAGATGACTCTACTAACTCGCAGTGGATGACTTGACTAACTCGCAGTGGATGGCTCGACTAACTCGCAGTGGATGACTCGACTAACTCGTAGTGGATGACTCTACAAACTCGCAGTGGTTGACACGACTAACTCGCAGTGGATGACTCTACTAGCTCTCCAGAATTTCTCAATGATTACATTCAAACCGTACAACGGGCCGTATAAAAGGCTATAAAAACAGGCATAAAAACATTAAATTATAAAATATTATGTGAGGTTGAACGTTGTAGAGATTGTTTGTAGAGAACTGCTGGAAAATTTAAAACTAAAATACGATTTCATGTGAAGCTGTGATATAGAAATGAGTTATAAATAAGAGCTGACAAAAGTAGAAAGTTTGGTGACGCGTCTTTGTTGCGCCTGTGACGTAAGAACGGCAGTCATGAATTGTGTCTGATGACCGAGGCTTGTGCGGAATAGCCAGGCTTACTTGATTGAACCGGAACTATGTGTCTGTGGACAAATTTAGCAAAAGTAACGGCATTCACAAACTGTTTCATTGTAGAGCTCTGTAATTCAACATTTATGTAAGGGGTTTTATTTTATGAGGGTGAACCCAAAAAAGAAAAATGGATAAAAGTGGAAATTGGATGTGGGAACGGTGAAACCGATTTAAACTGTTGCGGGGTTTTTTATTTATTGTGCTGTTTTGATTGAAAACGCGCATTTGTTTTTCTGTGGGGGGAAGGGGAGGGGAGCTGCAGAGTACCGTACATTATAAAAACATGGATGGGAGCTCTGTGTGTTTTTGTCTGTTTGCGGGGTTTTTTATTTATTGTGCTGTTTTGATTGAAAACGCGCATTTGTTTTTCTGTGGGGGGAAAGGGAGGGGAGCTGCAGAGTACCGTACATTATAAAAACATGGATGGGAGCTCTGTGTGTTTTTGTCTGAGAAAACCATCCAGACTCCGATCCATAATGATGAAGTGGTAAATTTAAATAATTGTCAAAAAACGTAGAAATATTTGAACAAATCTGAGTCTACGAGTTTGTGAAATCCGTGCCAGTAGGCACAGATGCCGACGCTTTTCTTATGTAACATGTATTCCAATGTACATGAAATGTGTACATGTATTCTAATGTGAACATGGCACGTGTACAATTATTCTGATGTGGACATGGCACGTGTAAAGTTATTCTGATGTGGACATGGCACGTGTAAAGTTATTCTGATATGGACATGGCACGTGTAAAGTTATTCTGGTGTGGACATATCACGTGTATAGTTATTGTGATGTGGACATGGCACGTGCACAGTTATTTTAATGTGCACATGGCACGTGTACCGTCATTCTGATTTGGACATGGCACTGAACAGTTGTTCTGATGTGGAAATGGCATGTGTACAGTTATTCTGATGTGGACATGACACGTTTACAGTTTTGATAATATGTTTTGTTTTGTTGTTGTGGTTTTTTTTACATATAATATCGGCTCAATGTATTAATAACCAAGATTAAGTAAACTGGGTAGTACACAACGGCACACGGTAAATGGAGTGTGTGCGTAGGCTGACGGTGACTTGAGTGTGTGCGAGGGCTTACGGTGACTGGTGTGCGAGGGCTTACGGTAACTGGTGTGTGTGCAACGGCTTACGGTAAATGGTGTGTGTGTGGGCTTACGGTAAATGGAGATTGCGCTAGGGCTTACGGTAATTGGAGAATGCGCACGGGGTCACGGTAATTGGAGAATTCGCAATGGCTTACGGTAAATGGCGAATGCGCAACGGCTTACGGTAATTTGCGAATTCACAATGGATTATGATCTCTAAAGAATGCGCAATGGCTTACGATAAATGGCGAATGCGCAACGGCGTACGGTTATTGGCGAATACGCAATGGCTTATGATAACTGGAGTATGCGCAATGGCTTACGGCAACTGGGTAATGCGCAATGTATTACAGTAACTGGCCTAGGGTAATTGGAGTATGCGCAAAGTCATACGGTAATTGGAAAATGCGCATTAATAGCCTACGGTAATTGGAGAATGCGCAGTGGCTTACGGTAACTAGCGAATGCGCAACGGCTTACGGTAATTGGAGAATGCGCAATGGCCTACGGTGACTGGAGAATGCGCAATGGGCTGCGGTAACTGGACAAGGCGCAATGACTTATGTAATTGGCGAATACGCAATGGATTACGCTTACTGGAGAATGCGCAATGGCTTACGGTAACTAGCATGAGCACTGGCTTACGGTAACTGAAAAATGCGCAATGGTTTACGATAACTGGAGTATGCGAAATGGAGTAGGGTAATTGGCGCGTGTACATTGATTTACGGTAACTAGAAGATGCACAGTAGCCTACGGTAACTGGAGAGTGCGAATTAATGCCCTACGGTAACTGGAGAATGCAAATTAATGCCCTACGGTAACTGGAGAATGCACAATGACTTAAGGTAATTAGGGAATGCGCAATGGCTTACAGTAACTGGAGAATGCGCAATGGCTTACGGTAACTGGAGAATGCGCTATGGCTTACGGTAACTGTAGAATGCGCACTGGCTTACGGTAACTGAAAAATATGCAATGGTTCACGGTAGCTGGAGAATGTTGAATGGATTACGGTAAATGGCGCGTGTATATTGATTTACGGTAACTAGATAATGCGCAATGGCTTACGGTAACTGGAGAATGCGAAATGGCTTATGGTAACTAGAGAATGTTCAAGGGGTTACGGTAATTGGAGAATGCGCATTAATGATTTACCGTAACTGGAAAATGCGCAATGGCTTACGTTAACTGTAGAATGCGCAATATGTTGCGGTAGCTGGAAAATACACCTAGGTTTATGATAACTGGTTTGTGTGCATGCGTTTACTGGACAATGCTCAAGGGCTTACGGTGATTGGAGAGAGTGCACTGGCTTGCTGTGTTGCAATTTGTATGCGGGTATTTGTTGTACTGTATGTATGGACGGGGTTGAAGGGGACGAAGGGGACGCTGAGGCATTTATATTGAAAGAATATTTATTGATTGCAAAAATAATGGTAAGAAATATTTGTTAAACAATTTTAGAGATGTTTGCGTAAGTCCAAGCGTTTGTTAAATCCATGTCAGTAAGCTTGATTTGAATAATCTATTCTAATGTAACATGTAATTTAATGTGGACATGGCACGTGTACAGTAAATCTAATGTCGACATGGCACGTGTAGAGTTATTCTATTGTACACATGGTACGTATGCTGTTATTCTTATGTGGAAATGGCACATTCTTGTGTACACATGGTACGTGTACAGTTGTTCTAATGTGGACGTGGCGCGTGTTTTTATTCTGGTGTAGACATGGCACGTGTACAGTTATTCTGATATGGATATATCACGTGTATAGTTATTCTGATGTGGACGTGGCACATGTACAGTTATTCTGATGTAGGCGTTGCTCGTGTACAGTTATTCTGATGTGGATATATCACGTGTATAGTTATTCTGATGTGGACGTGGCACATGTACAGTTATTCTGATGTAGGCGTTGCTCGTGTAGTTATTCTGATGTGGACATAACACTATACAGTTATTCTGATGTTGACATGACACGTGTATAGTTGTTCTGATGTGTACATGGCACGTGTACAGTTGTTCTGATGTGTACATGGCACGTGTACGGTTTTGCTAGCAGATGCTTTGTTCTATTTTTGTGCTTTTTAAAATCTAATATCGGCTCAATATAGATATAAGTAAAATTAAATAAACTTTGTAGTACGCAAGGGCATACGGTAAATGGAGTGTGTGCGTCGGCTTACGGTAACTAGCTTGTGTACAAGGGCTTGCGGTATCTGGCGTGTGTGCAAGGGCTTACGGTATCTGGCGTGTGTGCAAGGGCTTACCGTAATTGGCGTGTGTGTGGCCTTACGGTAAATGGAGAATGCGCAGTTTATGGCAATTGGAGAATGTCCACGGCCTACGGTAACTTGAGAATGCGCAATGGTTTATGGTAACTTGAGAATGCGCAATGGCTTACGGCAGCTGGAGAATGCGCAATGGCTTGCGGTAACGGTGGAATGCGCGAAGGCTTGCTGTAACTGTAGAATGCGCGAAGGCTTACGGTAATTGAAAAATGCGCATTAATGGCCTCCGGTAACTGTAGAATGGGCAATGGCTTACGGTAACTGGAGAATGCGCATTAATGGCTTACGGTAACTGGAGAATGGGCATTAATGGCTTATGGTAACTCGAGAATGCGCATTAATCTCTTATGGTAACTGGAGAGTGCGCATTAATCGCTTATGGTAACTGGAGAATGCGCATTAATGGCTTATGGTAACTGGAGAATGCACAGCTGCTTACGGTAGCTGAAGAATTGGCGAATGCGCAATGGATTAGTTGTTCCTATGTGGATATGGCGCGTGTAGTTATTCTTATGTGAACATGGCACGTGTTCAAATATTCTTATGTGAACATGAGGCGTATACGGTTATTCTTATGTGGACAAGACACGTGTACACTTATTCTGATGTGCACGTGACACTTGTACAGTTATTCTGATGTGCTCATGATACATACGGCTCAATGTATAAAGTATAATTAAGCAAATTCGATAGCGCAATTGATATATGCGGCTGTGTGTATAAATAAGTAAAATTAAGCAAACTCGATAGTGCACAAGTAAATGGAGTTTGTGCGTGGGCTTACGGTAAATGGCGTGAGTGTGAGCTTACGGTAGCTGGGACGTGTACAAGGGCTTACGGTAACTGGGGCTTGTGCAAGAGCTTACGGTAATGGCGTGCGTGCGTGGGTTTGCTGTAAAGGGCATGTGTGCATGGGATTACGGTAAATGGCATGTGTCAAGGCTTACAGTAACTGGCGTGTGCACACGGGCTTACGGTAACTGGCGCAGTGGCTTACGGTAACTAGCGAATGCGCAACGGCTTACGGTAATTGGAGAATGCGCAATTGCCTACGGTGACTGGAGAATGCGCAATGGGCTGCGGTAACTGGACAATGCGCAATGACTTAGGTAATTGGCGAATACGCAATGGCTTACGCTTACTGGAGAATGCGCAATGGCTTACGGTAACTAGCATGAGCACTGGCTTACGGTAACTGAAAAATGCGCAATGGTTTACGATAACTGGAGTATGCGAAATGGAGTAGGGTAATTGGCGCGTGTACATTGATTTACGGTAACTAGAAGATGCACAGTAGCCTACGGTAACTGGAGAGTGCGAATTAATGCCCTACGGTAACTGGAGAATGCACAATGACTTAGGTAATTGGCGAATACGCAATGGCTTACGCTTACTGGAGAATGCGCAATGGCTTACGGTAACTAGCATGAGCACTGGCTTACGGTAACTGAAAAATGCGCAATGGTTTACGATAACTGGAGTATGCGAAATGGCTTATGGTAACTAGAGAATGTTCAAGGGGTTACGGTAATTGGAGAATGCGCATTAATGATTTACCGTAACTGGAAAATGCGCAATGGCTTACGTTAACTGTAGAATGCGCAATATGTTGCGGTAGCTGGAAAATACACCTAGGTTTATGATAACTGGTTTGTGTGCATGCGTTTACTGGACAATGCTCAAGGGCTTACGGTGATTGGAGAGAGTGCACTGGCTTGCTGTGTTGCAATTTGTATGCGGGTATTTGTTGTACTGTATGTATGGACGGGGTTGAAGGGGACGAAGGGGACGCTGAGGCATTTATAATGAAAGAATATTTATTGATTGCAAAAATAATGGTAAGGATATTTGTTAAACAATTTTAGAGATGTTTGCGTAAGTCCAAGCGTTTGTTAAATCCATGTCAGTAAGCTTGATTTGAATAATCTATTCTAATGTAACATGTAATTTAATGTGGACATGGCACGTGTACAGGTAATCTAATGTCGACATGGCACGTGTAGAGTTATTCTATTGTACACATGGTACGTATGCTGTTATTCTTATGTGGAAATGGCACATTCTTGTGTACACATGGTACGTGTACAGTTGTTCTAATGTGGACGTGGCGCGTGTTTTTATTCTGGTATAGACATGGCACGTGTACAGTTATTCTGATATGGATATATCACGTGTATAGTTATTCTGATGTGGACGTGGCACATGTACAGTTATTCTGATGTAGGCGTTGCTCGTGTACAGTTATTCTGATGTGGATATATCACGTGTATAGTTATTCTGATGTGGACGTGGCACATGTACAGTTATTCTGATGTAGACGTTGCTCGTGTAGCTATTCTGATGTGGACATAACACTATACAGTTATTCTGATGTGGACATGACACGTGTATAGTTGTTCTGATGTGTACATGGCACGTGTACAGTTGTTCTGATGTGTACATGGCACGTGTACAGTTTTGCTAGCAGATGCTTTGTTCTATTTTTGTGCTTTTTAAAATCTAATATCGGCTCAATATAGATATAAGTAAAATTAAGTAAACTTGGTAGTACGCAAGGGCATACGGTAAATGGAGTGTGTGCGTCGGCTTACGGTAACTAGCTTGTGTACAAGGGCTTGCGGTATCTGGCGTGTGTGCAAGGGCTTACGGTATCTGGCGTGTGTGCAAGGGCTTACCGTAATTGGCGTGTGTGTGGCCTTACGGTAAATGGAGAATGCGCAGTTTATGGCAATTGGAGAATGCGCAGTTTATGGCAATTGGAGAATGTCCACGGCCTACGGTAATTTGAGAATGCGCAATGGTTTATGGTAACTTGAGAATGCGCAATGGCTTACGGCAGCTGGAGAATGCGCAATGGCTTGCGGTAACGGTGGAATGCGCGAAGGCTTGCGGTAACTGTAGATTGCGCGAAGGCTTACGGTAATTGAAAAATGCGCATTAATGGCCTTCGGTAACTGGAGAATGGGCAATGGCTTACGGTAACTGGAGAATGCGCATTAATGGCTTACGGTAACTGGAGAATGGGCATTAATGGCTTATGGTAACTCGAGAATGCGCATTAATCTCTTATGGTAACTGGAGAGTGCGCATTAATCGCTTATGGTAACTGGAGAATGCGCATTAATGGCTTATGGTAACTGGAGAATGCACAGCTGCTTACGGTAGCTGAAGAATTGGCGAATGCGCAATGGATTAGTTGTTCCTATGTGGATATGGCGCGTGTAGTTATTCTTATGTGAACATGGCACGTGTTCAAATATTCTTATGTGAACATGAGGCGTATACGGTTATTCTTATGTGGACAAGACACGTGTACACTTATTCTGATGTGCACGTGACACTTGTACAGTTATTCTGATGTGCTCATGATACATACGGCTCAATGTATAAAGTATAATTAAGCAAATTCGATAGCGCAATTGATATATGCGGCTGTGTGTATAAATAAGTAAAATTAAGCAAACTCGATAGTGCACAAGTAAATGGAGTTTGTGCGTGGGCTTACGGTAAATGGCGTGAGTGTGAGCTTACGGTAGCTGGGACGTGTACAAGGGCTTACGGTAACTGGGGCTTGTGCAAGAGCTTACGGTTATGGCGTGCGTGCGTGGGTTTGCTGTAAAGGGCATGTGTGCATGGGATTACGGTAAATGGCATGTGTCAGGGCTTACAGTAACTGGCGTGTGCACACGGGCTTACGGTAACTGGCGTGTGTACACGGGCTTACCATAATTGACGTGTGTGCGTGGGCTTACGGTAAATGGCATATGTGGATGGGCTTACAGTAACTGACGTGTGCACAATGGCTTACGGTAACTGGCGTGTGCACAAAGGCTTACAGTAACTGACGCGTGTGCGTGAGCATAGTAAATGGGATGTTTGCAGGGGCTTACGGTAAATAGCGTGTGTGCAAGGGCATACGGTAACCGGCATGTGTGTTTGGGTTTACGGTTGGCGGTGGCGTGTACACAAAGTCGCGATAAATAGTGTAAGCACAAGCGCTTACGGTAACAGGCATGTGTGCATGTGCTTATGGTAACTGAAGAGTGCAAAGGATTACGGTAAATGGCGAATGCACACGGGCGTGCGCTAAATGGCTAATGTGCGTGGGCTTATGGTAAATGCATGTCTATGTGGGCTTACAGTAACTGACGTGTGTGCAAGGGCTAACGGTAACTGGCGTATGCGCAAGGGTTTGCGGTAGCGCGTTTCTGCGTGGACTTATAACTGGCGTGTGTGCATGAGCTTACGGTAAATTGGATGTTTGTTTGGGTTTATGGTAAATGGCGTGTGTGTAAGGGCTTACGGTAACTGGCATGTGTACGTGGGCTTACACGGTGGGAATTAGGGAAAATTTTGACAAAAAGCAAAAAAGAAAAAAAAAAGAAAGATTTTACTGAATTTTTTTTTTTTTTTTTTTTTTTTGTAAAATCTTAACTGCTGGAATACAGTCTTACTGTCTTGAAATTTTAGGTGAAGGTAGCGGGCATTCTTTTACATTTATTTAGTGATTGACCAAAAAATGGGTGGAAATTTTCGCAAAAAAGAAACCTTCTCAGTAAAATCCGAACTCCAGGAAAATAGTCTTACTTTCTTGAAAATTTAAGTTAAGGTAGCAGGCATTATTACCTATCTGGCTATTAATCTTTTCTGGTGAATGGCTAAAAAATTGGTGGAATTTTCGCGAAAAAACAAAAGATTCGGAAAAATCTGAACTTACTCTAGGCAAATACTCTTACTGGCTTGAAATTTTTTGAAAGGTAGCAGCATCTATACCTACCTGGTCATTACCTTTTTTAAATAAAAAATTATTGCTGTTTCACAGCTCTATGCTGTCTATAACTTGAGCATTTATAACAAATGACAGGAGCACCCAAAGCATAACTTAAAACGAACAAAATACTTCTCATTATAAAATAACTTTATTTGCCAGCAATGAGTATGCTTAATTCTTTGCTAATAAATTAGCCAGCAAAAATGTTGCTGTTTCGAATCTCAGAGACTGTGGTCTTGTTCTCTTGGACCGTCTCGAAAAATCAAGAAGCTCTCGGAAAATCGAGAGGTGTTCTTTTGGATAATTTCTCGTTATCTAGAGACAGCATTTGTCCCGGAAAATTTCTCTGGAGAAGGTCAGACACAAGATGGCGAAAATGTAAACAGGCATTACTACAACATTTGCCAAAATGAATGTGAAATATAGATATTTAAGAGAAATTTAGTTCAAGGAAGGTTTTAGACGTGATTGCACTATGCATAGTGAAATAACAAGAGGTCCCAAAGGTTTAACCTTAATAACTATAGGTTGAGGTCGAATCTGTATCACCGATGGTACTGCTGAAGTGGTAGGAACTTTATTGGGTCAAGCAGATCACATTTTAACCAATGCCCAACAAACGATTATCACAGGATATATATGGGCATATGAATTACATATTTATCTGAAATAAGTACCAAAGAAATTGGTTTGGGTTTTCCATTTCTCGATTTTTTGAGACTTGTTCTTTTCGACGGTTTCTCTGAAGCTTCTCTTGGCCTGTTTGGAGAGTGGATTCTCAGTTTCCTGAGTAGACCGGCAAGCGTCGTTAATAAACTACTCTAGAGTGGCCTTGGGAACCAATTTATTTCCTGAGAGGTTCAAAAGAATGTACCATATGTAGAGACTATGCCAATCGATCAAACAGTTACTTGTACCCGAAATTTTAAATTTTTATGTTCGTCAATAAAAGCTAAAATATATTTCGCATCAAGAGATGATTTTCTGTTACAAATATTCGGCTACTGCACCCATCATCACATATGTTTGAATGTTTATTGAATATTTATTCAAGTGGACAGATAACAGTTCAACAAATAACAGCTTAAATGAATTTTCCTGTACTGGTCCCCTTTTAGCCTATTTCAGATGTAAGATATAAATATATTGAATCAAATGCGTATCATATTTACTGTGTAAAAGTGTTATTTCAAAGGGATTTACACATCTTCATATTTTTTACAAAATCGGAGCGTATGCGTAAGGGATGGGGGCCTGAGTCAATACGTACGCACTGCATACAGGGGAGGGGGGGGGGGAGTAAAAAATGTCAAATTTTTGCGTACGTACTAAATCGGACGGCCCTTAAGGGCCGCTAACTATTTCTCCTCATAAAACAATCAAATAATGAAACAATAATTTATTTTCAATAAAATCAAATATTAACCAGACATTGTACAACTACACTATATATACTGCCTTGCTGTAGGGTTTTATTAGTTCCCGATGAATAGTTACAAAGCTACAGCCTAGAAAAACTTGTTATTGAAAAAGACTAAAAATAAACTAAAACAATATAAAAATTGAATAAATAAAAATGGAATAAAAATAACTCTATACACATAATAATGTACAATACCCTTAAAATTTTTTTGCTAAAAATTATCTTAATAGAAAAGCAAAATAGATATCTTTCATATGAAATCAGTACTAATATGACACCATAGCCTGAAGAGGCGTAATGTTATTTCTTTTAATTACAGCCAGAGAGGCGTGATCCCCAGTGTAGCGCCCAAGTCCGACGAATACATGAAACACTTACAAGGAAAATATTCTCATTTTCATATTTTTGATTAAATCAAACTTTAAACACAACGTTGAAAGCCTTCAATATGGGTTCTAATCGTGTGCCAAAAGTAAAAGCGATATGATCAAGAATTTCGGAGACACAGCCCGGACACGATATAGTATACCAGACCGGACGGACAGACAGGCAAGCCGAAACCTATATCGCTTCATTACACGGGGAATAACAGGTCATTCATTTCATTCCATGCATCCCTTCATATATATTAAACTTATTCAAAACATAATTCTATACACATAAAATTGTACAATACTTTAAACATACGCATCACATTTCAAAAGCCCTATCCAAGGAGGGAAACGTGGCTAATTTCTTACAAGATCAAACTGCTCATAACAATTTTCGATTAGGGCAACTCAAGCTCGGGAACTTTTCTCTCTTGATTTGATCTTTTCCCAAACAAGTGACGCCCCCATGCTCATTTGTCAACCTGTTTCCATGTTTGATATCTCTAACTGTCAGCTGTCCATAGCCGCACACTTTAAAAAATAATTGAAGGGGTCCATGCATAAACTTGATAACTCCACTTATCAGGAAAATGCACTATTACCACCACAGTATTTCCTGGCCTCTGTTCTATCACATAAGTAAGTCTTAAACCTCAAAACCGATTAGAAGTGGGCATTTTTTTAGGAAAATGCTGTCGGAAAAACCTATGTTTGTTACTAAAATTTCAAACTTTAAAAGCGTTTTTCTCCACTGCTGATAACTGCAGTTATCAAGTTTATGCATGGACCCCTTCAATTGTGTATCCATCTGAGCCCCGGCCATAAACAGACCGAACTGGACGGACGCCAGACGGACGGACACCGTGTGTAGTGCAGTTAAAAAGTGCCAGTCTATCACAGCTGAAGGCTGGTTGACGTGAAATGTTCGGCATTCGGTATTTTCGGGACGTAGTTGGTTGAATATTTTTCAACTTTTTGTTACATTGTTCTTATTCATTGTTTGTATAACCAAATGTTTTTAAGACGAAGGTGTTTGGTCTTCCTTTTGTTTATAATTTTAGACCGAACCTTTCTACATTGTTCATTTGGTTGTAGATGAACACTTTCATCCGATGTTTTTGCAAAATGCCCTGTATCTCTTTCTTGCCATGTAAATTTAAATATTACAATATTTAAAGTATAAAACATTTTATCACAAACTCAAAGGCAACAAAATGAAAGCGAAATTAGCATATAGAAATTCCCCCAAGAATAACTAATTGCCTAAATTGCTGCTTATGATAGAACTCAGCATATAAAATCTTTAAATATAAAGAACCTCAAGTTGTTGAATTTTATTTATATTTTATATTTTATGGATATTTGGTTGTCCTTATTTAATTTCGGACCCCCTCTGTTGTAAAAGCCCGTATCAAAAGAAGCCGTTTCAAAATTTTTTTCCAGCCCTGTTATACATACTTTCGCTGTGCAAGGTTTCATTTGGCGACATATGACACACCCTATCCAAAATTTTAACAGGTATGGGTACTCAAATTCCATATGCTCCGAGGTAAGCTGCGGCAGGGACAAAAAAATTTTTTTTTCTTACTTGGAAGACGCCTTTTTGTTTCTTTTAAGAATGAATCAAATGCACATGATATTTACTGTGTAAATGTGGTATTTCAAAGTGATTTACACATCTTCATATTTTTGATAAAATCGGTGCGTATGCGTAAGGGATGGGGGCCTGAGTCAATACGTACGCACTGCATACAGGGGCAGGGGAGTTTAAAAAATGTCAAATTTTTGCGTACGTACTAAATCGGACGGCCCTTAAGGGCCGCTAACTATTTCTCCTCATAAAACAATCAAATAATGAAACAATAATTTATTTTCAATAAAATCAAATATTAATTAGACATTGTACAACTACACTATATATACTGCCTTGCTGTAGGGTTTTATTAGTTCCCGATGAATAGTTACAAAGCTACAGCCTAGAAAAACTTGTTATTGAAAAAGACTAAAAATAAACTAAAACAATATAAAAATTGAATAAATAAAAATGGAATAAAAATAACTCTATACACATAATAATGTACAATACCCTTAAAATTTTTTTGCTAAATATTATCTTAATAGAAAAGCAAAATAGATATCTTTCATATGAAATCAGTACTAATATGACACCATAGCCTGAAGAGGCGTAATGTTATTTCTTTTAATTACAGCCAGAGTGAGGCGTGATCCCCAGTGTAGCGCCCAAGTCCGACGAATACATGAAACACTTACAAGGAAAATATTCTCATTTTCATATTTTTGATTAAATCAAACTTTAAACACAACGTTGAAAGCCTTCAATATGGGTTCTAATCGTGTGCCAAAAGTAAAAGCAATATGATCAAGAATTTCGGAGACACAGCCCGGACACGATATAGTATACCAGACCGGACAGACAGACAGGCAAGCCGAAACCTATATCGCGTCATTACACGGGGAATAACAGGTCATTCATTTCATTCCATGCATCCCTTCATATATATTAAACTTATTCAAAACATAATTCTATACACATAAAATTGTACAATACTTTAAACATACGCATCACATTTCAAAAGCCCTATCCATGGAGGGAAACGTGGCTAATTTCTTACAAGGTCAAACTGCTCATAAAAATTTTCGATTAGGGCAACTCAAGCTCGGGAACTTTTCTCTCTTGGTTTGATCTTTTCCAAAACTAGTGACGCCCCCATGCTCATTTGTCAACCTGTTTCCATGTTTGATATCTCTAAACTGTCAGCTGTCCTTAGCCGCACACTTTCTTTAAAAAATAGTTGTGTATCCATCTGAGCACGTAAGTCCCGGCCATAAACGGACGGAGCTGATGGACGCCGGACGGACGGACACCGTGTGTAGTGCAGTTAAAAAGCGCCAGTCTATCACAACTGAAGGCTGGTTGACGTGAAATGTTCGGCATTCGGTATTTTCGGGACGTAGTTGGTTGAACATTTTTCAACTTTTTGTTACATTGTTCTTATTCATTGTTTGTATAACCAAATGTTTTTAATACGAAGGTGTTTGGTCTTCCTTTTCTTTATAATTTTAGACCAAACCTTTTTTCGTTGTTCATTCGGTTATAGATGAACACTTTCATCCGATGTTTTTGCAAAATGTCCTGTATCTCTTACTTGCCATGTAAATTTAAATATTACAATATTTAAAGTATAAAACATTTTATCATAAACTCAAAGGAAACAAAATGAAAGGGAAATTAGCATATAGAAATTCCCCCAAGAATAACTAATTGCCTAAATTGCTGCTTATGATAGAACTCAACATGTAAAATCTTTAAATATAAAGAACCCTCAAGATGTTGAATTTTATTTATATTTTATATTTATATTTTATGCATATTTGGTTGCCCTT
This sequence comes from Protula sp. h YS-2021, assembly GCA_949752745.1. Classification (NCBI taxonomy): domain Eukaryota; kingdom Metazoa; phylum Annelida; class Polychaeta; order Sabellida; family Serpulidae; genus Protula; species Protula sp. h YS-2021. Next base: position 51,708,684 of record OX457025.1, on the reverse strand, counting down.
ATTTAATTTCGGACCCCCTCTGTTGTAAAAGCCCGTGTCAAAAGAAGCCGTTTCAAAATTTTTTTCAGCCCTGTTATACATACTTTTGCTGTGCAAGGTTTCGTTTGGCGACATATGACACATCCTATCCAAAATTTGACAGGTATGGGTACTCAAATTCCATATGCTCCGAGATAAGCTCCGGCAGGGACAAAAAATATTTTTTCTTACTTGGAAGACTCCCTTTTGTTTCTATTAAAAATTAATCATATGCGTATGATATTTACTGTGTAAATGTGGTATTTCAAAGTGATTTACACATCTTCATATTTTTCATAAAATCGGTGCGTATGCGTACGGGGTGGGGGGCCTGAGTCAATACGTACGCACTGCATACAGGGGGGGGGGAGTAAAAAAATGCCAAATTTTTGCGTACCTGCTAAATCGGAAGGGCCTTAAGGGCCGCTAACTATTTCTCCTCATAAAACAATCAAACAATGACACAATAATTTATTTTCAATAAAATCAAATATTAACCAGATATTGTACAACTACACTATATATACTTCCTTGCTGTAGGGTTTTATTAGTTCCCGATGAATAGTTACAAAGCTACAGCCTAGAAAAACTTGTTAATGAAAAAGACTAAAAATAAAATAAAACAATATAAGCATAGAATAATTAAAAATGGAATAAAAATAACTCTATACAGATAAAAATGCACAATACCCTTAAAATTTTTTTGCTAAAAATTATCTTAATAGAAAAGCAAAATAGATATCTTCATATGAAATCAGTACTAATATGACACCATAGCCTGAAGAGGCGTAATGTTATTTCTTTTAATTACAGCCAGAGTGAGGCGTGATCCCCAGTGTAGCGCCCAAGTTCGACGAATACATGAAAAACTAACAAGGAAAATGTTCTCATTTTGATATTTTTGATTAAATCAAACTTTAAACACGACATTGAAAACCTTCAATATAGGTTCTAATCGTGTGCCAAAAGTAAAAGCGATATGATCAATAGTTTCGGAGACACAGCCCGGACACGATATAGTATACCAGACCGGACGGACAGACAGGCAAGCCGAAACCTATATTGCTTCATTACACGGGGAATAACAGGCCATTCATTTCATTCCATGCATCCCTTCATATATATTAAACTTATTCAAAACATAATTCTATGCACATAAAATTGTACAATACTTTAAACATAGGCATCATATTTCAAAAGCCCTATCCAAGGAGGGAAACGTGGCTAATTTCTTACAAGATCAAACTGCTCATAACAATTTTCGATTATTGCAACTCAAGCTCGGGAACTTTTCTCTCTTGATTTGATCTTTTCCAAAACAAGTGACGCCTCCATGCCCCTTTCTCAACCTGTTTCCATGTTTGATATCTCTAACTGTCAGCTGTCCATAGCCGCACACTTTCTTTAAAAAATAGTTATGTATCCGTAAGCCCCGGCCATAAACGGACGGTGCTGATGGACGCCGGACGGACGGACACCGTGTGTAGTGAAGTTATAAAGCGCCAGTCTATCACAACTGAAGGCTGGTTGACGTGAAATGTTCGGCATTCGGTATTTTCGGGACGTAGTTGGTTGAACATTTTTCAACATTTTGTTACATTGTTCTTATTCATTGTTTGTATAACCAAATGTTTTTAAGACGAAGGTGTTTGGTCTTCCATTTGTTTATAATTTTAGACCGAACCTTTCTACATTGCTCGTTCGGTTGTAGATGAACACTTTTATCCGATATTTTTGCAAAATGTCCTGTATCTCTTTCGTGCCATGTAAATTTAAATATTACAATATTTAAAGTATAAAACATTTTATCATAAACTCAAAGGCAACAAAATGAAAGGGAAATTAGCATATAGAAATTCCTCCAAGAATAACTAATTGCCTAAATTGCTGCTTATGATAGAACTCAACATATAAAACCTTTAAATATAAGGAACCCTCAAGATGTTGAATTTTATTAATATTTTATATTTATATTTTATGCATATTTGGTTGCCCTTATTTATTTTCGGACCCCCTCTGTTGTAAAAGCCCGTATCAAAAGAAGCCAATTCAAAATTTTTTTCCATCCCTGTTATACATACTTTCGATGTGCAAGGTTTCATTTGGCGACATATGACACACCCTATCCAAAATTTTTACAGGTATGGGTACTCAAATTCCATATGCTCCGAGGTAAGCTCCGGCAGGGACAAAAATATTTTTTCTTACTTGGAAGACGCCTTTTTGTTTCTATTAAAAATTTGTCAAATGCGTATGATATTTACTGTGTAAATGTGGTATTTCAAAGTGATTTACACATCTTCATATTTTTGATAAAATCGGTGCGTATGCGTAAGGGATGGGGGCCTGAGTCAATACGTACGCACTGCATACAGGGGCAGGGGAGTTTAAAAAATGTCAAATTTTTGCGTACGTACTAAATCGGACGGCCCTTAAGGGCCGCTAACTATTTCTCCTCATAAAACAATCAAATAATGAAACAGTAATTTATTTTCAATAAAATCAAATATTAACCAGACATTGTACAACTACACTATATATACTTCCTTGCTGTAGGGTTTTATTAGTTCCCGATGAATAGTTACAAAGCTACAGCCTAGAAAAACTTGTTATTGAAAAAGACTAAAAATAAACTGAAACAATATAAAAATAGAATAAATAAAAATGGAATAAAAATAACTCTATACACATAATAATGCACAATACTCTTAAAACTTTTTTGCTAAATATTGTCTTAATAGAAAAGCAAAATAGATATCTTTCATGTGAAATCAATACTAATATGACACCATAGCTGCAGCGGCGTAAAGTTATTTCTTTTAATTACAGCCAGAGTGAGGCGTGATCCCCAGTGTAGCGCCCAAGTCCGACGAATACATGAAACACTAACAAGGAAAATATTCTCATTTTGATATTTTTGATTAAATCAAACTTTAAACACGACGTTGAAAACGTTCAATATAGGTTCTAATCGTGGGCCAAAAGTTAAACCGATATGATCAATAATTTCGGAGACACAGCCCGGACACGATATAGTATACCAGACCGGACGGACAGACAGGCAAGCCGAAACCTATATCGCTTCCTATATCGCTAACTATTTCTAATCATAAAACAATCAAATAATGAAACAATAATTTATTTTCAATAAAATAAAATATTAACCAGACATTGTACAGCTGCACTATATATACTTCCTTGCTGTAGGGTTTTATTAGTTCCCGATGAATAGTTACAAAGCTACAGCCTAGAAAAACTTGTTATTGAAAAAGACTAAAAATAAAATAAAACAATAAAAAAAAATAGAATAAACAAAAATGGAATAAAAATAACTCTATACACATAATAATACACAATACTCTTAAAGCTTTTTTGCTAAAAATTATCTTAATAGAAAAGCAAAATAGATATCTTTCGTATGAAATCAATACTAATATGACACCATAGCTGCAGTGGCGTAATGTTATTTCTTTTAATTACAGCCAGAGTGAGGCGTGATCCCCAGTGTAGCGCCCAAGTCCGACGAATACATGAAACACTTACAAGGAAAATATTCTCATTTTGATATTTTAGATTAAATCAAACTTTAAACACAACGTTGAAAACCTTCAATATAGGTTCTAATTGTGTGCCAAAAGTAAAAGCGATATGATCAAGAATTTCGGAGACACAGCCCGGACACGATATAGTATACCAGACCGGACGGACAGACAGGCAAGCCGAAACCTATATCGCTTCATTACACGGGGAATAACAGGCCATTCATTTCATTCCATGCATCCCTTCATATATATTAAACTTATTCAAAACATAATTCTATGCACATAAAATTGTACAATACTTTAAACATAGGCATCATATTTCAAAAGCCCTATCCATGGAGGGAAACGTGGCTACTTTCTACAAGGTCAAACTGCTCATAACAATTTTCGATTATTGCAACTCAAGCTGGTTAACTTTTCTCTCTTGATTTGATCTTTTCCCAAACAAGTGACGCCCCCATGCTCATTTGTCAACCTGTTTCCATGTTTGATATCTCTAACTGTCAGCTGTCCATAGCCGCACACTTTCTTTAAAAATAGTTGTGTATCCATTTGAGCACGTAAGCCTTGGCCATAAACGGACGGAGCTGATGGACGCCGGACGGACACCGTGTGTAGTGCAGTTAAAAAGCACCAGTCTATCACAACTGAAGGCTGGTTGACATGAAATGTTCGGCATTCGGTATTTTCGGGACGTAGTTGGTTGAACATTTTTCAACTTTTTGTTACATTGTTCTTATTCATTGCTTGTATAACCAAATGTTTTTAAGACGAAGGTGTTTGGTCTTCCTTTTGTTTATAATTTTAGACCGGTTTGTTGAAGATCCGATGAATAGTTTTTGAGATATCACCCGGACAAAAAGGTTTAAGGGCCCGACGGACATGGGACAAATTGAAACCCCGTTGCACATCTACAGTACATATACTTTCTTCCTTTCAGGTTTGGTAAAGATCCGATGAATAGTTTTTGAGGTATCGTCCGGACGAAAACGTTTACGGACAGACAGAGGGACGGACAGACCGATAGCAATAGCCTTCAGCCAGTATTGGCTGAGGGCTGAAAATGTGTAATTGAATTTATATCTAATAGCCCCATCAAGACCTTTTTCTCTTGCCAAAATTCGTTTTGACGGATCGAATTGTTCTGTATGATTAAACCTTTCAGACACTGAACCTAGGTCATAGGAACACACAAGCTGCTCTGCCACACCAAGGCAACAGTTCATTAGAGCATTCACAATAAATTATTTCTTTAGGCCATTTATTTAACTCTCTTGACAATGGTATGATAATCTTTTTAACATGGAAGTATTTTTAAATGTTGAAACGGATATAAGCCAGAGCGTCAGTGGACGACGGATACCACGTGCGGCCCCCATTCAGTGCATTATGATAGTATGCCAGCTAAAAACTACCTCATAATATCAACATTATTGTCTATGAAGTACTACACTATAAAACAGGTATACCGTAGAATCTGTGGTTTGCCCCTGTGCTAACCTAATGTCAATCAATGGACATGTAATAACATGCGGCCCAAAATCAGCATTAGTATTAGTATCAGTAATCAGTGTTAGTATCGCAATCCGCAGACATCAGCACAAAGACGCCAACGACTACAAGTCACACATTTCAGCTCATAACTATATACCACGCGCACGTTGTATAATGAAGCATACCTTAGTCAACATCTTTTAGCAGCCGGCCCATTACCAACGCCTCTTTCAACGCTTGCGGACATCTATAGTTTTCCCTCGAGATATCGTCGGTATTGTTCAGGTGCTGAAAGAAGAGTTTAGCATCCGCTGGCGACATATCGAGGGACGTATAAATTGTACAGATTTGATGACGGTTGATAGTTGCATTGACCTTCACGCCAGGAAACATCTTTTGAACTGACTGCGTTCCATCCACAGCAGTGTGTCAGAATATGAGTTAAGGGTTTTTAGAAAGGGTCAGAATGTAAGTGTCGGAATATAGGTTGAGGTGTGCGAGTCCAGTGACTTTGAGCCTCGGTCGGTTGGTTAAGTTTGATTTGTGAGAGTTCCGTAAACCCGAGATCTTGTCGGGCGGGGTATGCTTGGGATGATGTTCTACTTTTGTAATAAAGCCCGATAGGACAGTGACGATCAGTTTAGGATTTGGGGGGATCTTGATCCAGTGAACACGATGGAGCTAGTTTTAAGTTTGTTTGATGTCGTTTAGTTAGATTTTGGGTCATCTAAAAATTTACTTATATATCAAGTATACCGGTTATCTCCACGAGTCGATATCGAAATTTCAAGTTTCACATAGCGTTATGTAGAACGCGCCAAGATTGTGCACCTGGCAGTATTTTTGTGTTTAAAAATTTTCATATTGTTGGATTTTATGACGAGTGAAATTTTTGTGCTACCTAGCACAAACTTTGCGTGTAATTTTCAAGTATTTATAAATGCCAGAGATCATAACCGACAAAACTTTTTTGTAGACGAGTTTGTGGTCTTCCCAAAAACATCACTTTTTGGCCCATATGTCACTTATAACATATGTTTTTGGGCAGCTATTTTCTGATTGGTTCTAAGTTTAGGCGGGAAGTTCTTCGATTGGTTACATATTTAATGAGCAGCGGCTGTATCGCCAGCGCGTATATAAGGAGCGCGTCAGCTGCACCAGTAGCAGTCAGTATTCTCGTGGCCTGGGAGCCGGACGCTCGGTGCGAGAATTTCGCGTTATATCACGTTATTTGTGCGTTATTGCAAGGCAAAAGGGGAGAATCGGAAGGATAAATATTAGAATTGATATTAAAGTTATACATTTAAGATAAATCATTCGTCAGCAAGGATATTTGTATTGTTCAGTTATGATTTAGTGGAATTACGCATAATAAACGCTAATCAAGGTATGACTCTTTATTGACTTGAGATAAACTTGCGAAGTAAATCGAGAACAGACAGTAAACTGTAAAATACAACCTTCGAGTGATACTTAGGTCCGACTTTTGAAGATATTAAAGCCTTTAAGCACGGTACACCTAGTGACAGACTCAAATCAGTGTTAGTCGCACCTGTGACAGCAAGCCATAGGCACCTAAAGCAGTGGATCAGCACGTACACTCACTATACCGTGACAATTGGGGGCCAAGCCGGGATTTTATCTGCGTGGAGGTGAGACGTCATGGAGTCCGACTTACGAACACTGATCGAGCTTGGAACGAAACTAGGATTTAAGGATGAAGAACTGCGACGGTTTGTTGAGGCTGAACAGCAGAAGGCAGCTGAACGGGAGCGCGTTGCTCACGAACGTGAACAAAGAGCACAGGAGAGAGAAGACCGCCAACGCGAACAGGAGAGACGTTTTCAACTCGAAAAGATGGCTGCGGAACTTCGACTTGCAGAAACTAGAGCAGCTGAACCAGCTGGAGGCGGCGAGCAGAATCCGGTTCGGAACACAGGAAGTAACCGACCGAAGCTACCGAAGTTCGACGAGCAGGTTGATGATATCGATGCTTTTCTGGAAAGGTTCGAGCGTTTTGCGACGAGTCAAGAGTGGCCGCGTGATACGTGGACGATCAGCCTCAGCGCTATACTCACGGGTAAGGCGCTAGAAGTGTACAGCAGCATGCCGATTGAGACAGCAAGTGATTACGAGACATTAAAGAAAAACATTCTCCGGAGATATCAGATGACGGCAGAGGGATTTCGTTCAAAGTTCCGGGAACTTCGGGCCGAAAAGGACGAATCGGCGAGACAATACGCTGCGCGATAGAGCCGTTTCTTTAACAGGTGGGTCGAAATGGCAGGAATTGCAAAGACGTTTGAAGGACTTCGCGACCTGTTGTTACAAGAGCAGTTCATCGGTATGTGTTTTCCAGAACTGGGTCTGTTTCTACGCGAACGTGCACCGGATTCTATTGATGGTACAGTACAGTTGGCGGAACAGTTCCTGGAGGCACATGGCGGCAACATCAACCAAGGGAGGCCAAAGCCATCGCAGAATCGCACGCCACAGCAACGTAGTGCTGGTGGCCCCCGAGCGCCAAACCAGGCGCCGTCTTCTGTCGTGTGTTACAATTGCGGTAAACATGGGCATTTCGCCAGAGACTGTTTGAAGAAAGAAGGTGCCGGCCACGTTTCTGCTCAGCGACAGCAAGGTGCAAGGATGACGCGGATAGACCGTGGTCGAGGTGCAACTACCACGAAGAACTTCAAGACAGGTGCAGCTGCAGTGAAAGCGATTGTTGACAGCAATGTGAGAGACGGGCAACTCTTCCTTGCGACTGGCGACGTCATTCCTTACACTGGGGCCATATGCGACCGGATCGAGACCGTCAAGCGCCTACCGTTGTTCAGAGGCTCGGTTTCAGGACAGAGGGTTGTGGCGTTGAGAGATACCGGTTGTGATAGCGCCGTTGTGAAAGCAGATCTTGTGAAAGAAGAAGAGATGACCGGTGAGAAGAGTGGATGTGTACTCATGGATGGCACTCTTCGTACTTTTCCTATGGCTCGTGTTAGCGTCGAGACACCAGTCTACACAGGAATTCTAGATGTGATGGTGGTGAAGGATCCACCCTACGATTTGATAATGGGGAACGTCGGTAGTACTGGTGTGGCAACACCGATGCCGACAGTTGAGCCCAACAATTTCTGCAATGAGCAAGAAGAGAGCATAATGTGCAATGCTCCCCGTGATGATGGGGTCGTCACAAAATTACCCGGAGAGCCCGACAGCAACGCCGTGGACTCATGTGTGGAATGTCAAGAACGCAACGTGTCATGTGAGGTAGCTCACGAAGAAGCAATCAAAGTAGCGGCCGTAACTACACGAGCAGAGGCTGTGAGGGAGAAGAAAGGGAAGTCACCACTCATAACGCCAGATTTGACTGTGGACAGCACCAATCGAGATGACATCATCCGGATGCAGGAAGAAGACGAGTCCTTGAACAAACTGTATCAATATGCCAAGGATAAGACATTGTTCAAGGCGCGCAAGAGAGGAAGCTTCTGCTATGTGGTGAAGAACGGAATGCTTTTTCGTTACTTTTATGAGCTGCGGAAAGGCAACGAAGTCAAACGAAAACAGATCGTCGTGCCGAAGCCACTTAGAAGTCATATTATGTCAGTAGCGCACGAATCGATCGTAGGTGGACATCTTGGCACAAAGAAGACTGCTGATCGAATCGCACCGAATTTTCATTGGCCCGGAATCAATGGTGATGTGAAACGCTTCTGCCAATCTTGTGATGTCTGCCAGCGGACCATCCCGAAGGGCAAAGTGCGCAAGATACCATTGGGAGAGATGCCCTTGATCGAAACGCCTTTCACAAGGGTAGCTGTCGATATAGTAGGCCCGATCGCGCCTGTTTCGGAAAGCGGAAACCGGTACATACTGACTGTTGTAGATTATGCGACGAGATACCCGGAAGCCATTCCATTGAAACGGATAGAGACTGTGTACGTAGCCGAGGCATTACTTGAAGTGTTCAGTAGAGTAGGCTTCCCGAAGGAGATACTGAGTGATCGAGGCACCCAGTTCACATCGGAGTTGATGGCGGAGTTGGCACGACTCATCTCAATGCGACAGCTTTTCACAACGCCATACAACCCCAAATGCAATGGCCTTTGTGAACGTATCAACGGGGTGTTGAAGGCTATGCTTACGAGGATGTGCACAGAGCGACCGAAAGACTGGGATAGGTATCTGCCAGCAGTCCTGTTTGCATATAGGGAGGTGCCACAGGCGAGTACGGGGTTTTCGCCGTTTGAGTTGTTGTACGGCCGGGCCGTACGTGGTCCATTGGATGTTCTCAGAGAGATATGGACGAAGGAAGATACGTCAGCAGAAATGAGGAATACTTATACGTACATCGCAGACCTCCGAAATCGTCTTGAGGACACATGTCAAATTGCACGCGAGAGTTTACTTGAGGCCCAGGGCAAGTACAAGCATCACTATGATCGAAAGACGAAAGAACGGCGATTTGAAGAGGGGCAAAGAGTTTATCTTTTGCTGCCAACTGCCCACAACAAGCTTCTGTTGCAATGGAAGGGCCCATACAAGGTTACAAAGGTTCTGAACCGCATGGACTATGAGCTAGACGTTAATGGGAAGAAGAAGATTTACCACGCCAATCTTCTGAAGAGGTGCGTGGAACGATTAGAGAAGGCCGGAGAAGATGTCGAACAGACAGGAGAGGAATCAGACATAGAAGATGCAAACGTAGCGGCATATGCACGCATCGCTGTTATGGAGGAGATGGAAAACGATGAAATTGAGTTTGGATCAGTCGTTGAGAATCTTCCACAAACACAGCAGACCGAAACGATTGATGACATCCACATCAACCCGGATCTTCACGGGGATCAAAAGAAACAGTTGCGAGAATTACTGACAGAATTCCAGTCGATCTTCACAGATGTACCAGGGGAGACGACACTCGGAGAGCATAAGATCGAATTGACAACCCCACAACCCGTGCGCGTTAAGCCGTACCCAATGCCATATGCCAAGCAGCAGGACATAGAGAACGAAGTAAAGAAGATGCTGGATGCAGGAGTGATTGAAGAAACAGTTTCGGAATACAACTCACCGGTGGTGCTCGTAAAAAAGAAAGATGGAACGATACGATTTTGTGTAGACTACAGACGATTGAATAGCGTGACGAAGTTTGACAATCAGCCGATGGGAAATTATGAAGATATCATGGCTAAAGTGGGCAATGACAAGGTGTTTTCAAAGCTTGACTTTACCAAAGGGTACTGGCAAATACCGATGGAAGATGAATCTAAGAAGTATACAGCGTTTTCAACAACGAAGGGGACTTATCAATTTCGACGCAATCCTTTTGGGTTGATGAACTCGGGAGCTGCTTTTAACCGGGTGATGAAGCGGTTACTCGACGGAATGACGAAAGTGCATAACTATGTAGATGATCTCCTGCCCCACACAAGAAATTGGGAGGGTCACCTAGACGTGTTGCGGGAGTTGTTCATACGCATCCAAAAGGCGAACCTGACCGTGCGACCCTCCAAGACATTCATAGGGTACAAAGACGTCGGTTTCACCGGACATGTGATCGGAGGTGGTACGTTGCGCATGGAAGATGAAAAAGTGCAACAGATACAGAATGCAACACGACCCAAGACAAAGAAACAAGTACGCTCATTTTTGGGACTTGCTGGGTTTTACAGGAAGTTTATCCCAAACTACGCTGCGCTGACTGCACCGTTGACAGACCTGACAAAGAAAGGCTGCCCCAACGTGGTTGAATGGAAAGAACCTCAACAACATGCGTTCGAGAAGTTAAAGGAACTCCTTACCAGTTCTCCAATTTTGAGGCTAACGGATTTACAGAAGCCGTACATTCTCCGCACAGATGCTTCGGATACGGGAATAGGGGCGGTGCTACTTCAAGAGTTCGAAGATGGTGTTTTTCCAGTCGCTTACGCCAGCCGCAAGCTGTTGGATCGGGAGAAACGATATTCCGTAATAGAACGTGAGTGCTTGGCGATAGTATTTGGAGTCACTCGATTCTCCAAGTATCTTTACGGGACACATTTCACGCTTGAGACGGACCATGCTACACTTGCTTACTTACGGAAGGGCAAAGTTGAAAGCGGGCGATTGATGCGCTGGTCTCTATTTTTGCAAAACTATGCCTTTGACGTGAAAATAGTCAAGGGAAGCGACAACTTGGGTGCGGACTATATGAGCAGGATAGAATAGACTATAAATCATTGAGTAACAGTGGTAGAAGTTTTACCGGTTACATTGTCGTATAAGCATCAATATGTTGATTTAACGTCCCACTCATATTCTTTAATATGATGGAAACACTTGAGGTGTTTTCTTGAAAGGGGGGCTGTTGTCAGAATATGAGTTAAGGGTTTTTAGAAAGGGTCAGAATGTAAGTGTCGGAATATAGGTTGAGGTGTGCGAGTCCAGTGACTTTGAGCCTCGGTCGGTTGGTTAAGTTTGATTTGTGAGAGTTCCGTAAACCCGAGATCTTGTCGGGCGGGGTATGCTTGGGATGATGTTCTACTTTTGTAATAAAGCCCGATAGGACAGTGACGATCAGTTTAGGATTTGGGGGGATCTTGATCCAGTGAACACGATGGAGCTAGTTTTAAGTTTGTTTGATGTCGTTTAGTTAGATTTTGGGTCATCTAAAAATTTACTTATATATCAAGTATACCGGTTATCTCCACGAGTCGATATCGAAATTTCAAGTTTCACATAGCGTTATGTAGAACGCGCCAAGATTGTGCACCTGGCAGTATTTTTGTGTTTAAAAATTTTCATATTGTTGGATTTTATGACGAGTGAAATTTTTGTGCTACCTAGCACAAACTTTGCGTGTAATTTTCAAGTATTTATAAATGCCAGAGATCATAACCGACAAAACTTTTTTGTAGACGAGTTTGTGGTCTTCCCAAAAACATCACTTTTTGGCCCATATGTCACTTATAACATATGTTTTTGGGCAGCTATTTTCTGATTGGTTCTAAGTTTAGGCGGGAAGTTCTTCGATTGGTTACATATTTAATGAGCAGCGGCTGTATCGCCAGCGCGTATATAAGGAGCGCGTCAGCTGCACCAGTAGCAGTCAGTATTCTCGTGGCCTGGGAGCCGGACGCTCGGTGCGAGAATTTCGCGTTATATCACGTTATTTGTGCGTTATTGCAAGGCAAAAGGGGAGAATCGGAAGGATAAATATTAGAATTGATATTAAAGTTATACATTTAAGATAAATCATTCGTCAGCAAGGATATTTGTATTGTTCAGTTATGATTTAGTGGAATTACGCATAATAAACGCTAATCAAGGTATGACTCTTTATTGACTTGAGATAAACTTGCGAAGTAAATCGAGAACAGACAGTAAACTGTAAAATACAACCTTCGAGTGATACTTAGGTCCGACTTTTGAAGATATTAAAGCCTTTAAGCACGGTACACCTAGTGACAGACTCAAATCAGTGTTAGTCGCACCTGTGACAGCAAGCCATAGGCACCTCAAGCAGTGGATCAGCACGTACACTCACTATACCGTGACACAGTGATTCTGTGACCCTCTCGAGACAAACGTAAAGATGTTGCTAACATATATTAGGTAGGCTTTGCAATTTTCCACCAGGATATCAATAGGATTTACGAAGTCTTTGGGTATGAGCATGGGAAAGTACTTTTTTCCTTTCCCAGCCAAATATGCCAATTAATATTGATTGGCCAGATATCTTTCTGCAGGGTCACAGATTCAATCGCTTCTTTGCTCACCCAAACTTTGTTTTTTTTTTAATCTGTCCACTCTGTAAGTCGGAGCCTCGTAGATTCCTCACCTCTACGAGCGTTGTATAACGTCAGCCGACATACACCTAGATTTCTAAGAAAAGAGTATTTTTCTATTTTAAAATAATGACTGATTTGTTTATTTCTTCTCTGAATTAAGAGTGTAGTTGCAGGATGCTGTCCTCACTGGGCATTTCAGAAGGCCTTCGGCGTTCAAATGTACGCTCGATGGTGCGGTATTTGGCTGCACCAAATATTTCGGGATCTCGAAAATTAAAGTGTCTCTGCAAATCTACGTCTCTGACTTTATCTGCGAGTGACTGCTCATCACAGAGTGGTAATAGATGCTTTGACGTCCTCTTCAACACTGCTTTCAGATTCAGCAGCCATCCAGGCAAGGTTTTCCCGGTTTCGAGATTTTTCCACGGGCTTGTATAGTCTCATACAACATGGATGTATTTTCTGCACCACTGCGGAATATGTCTTGGAAACGTTTCGGGAGATTCTGGAAGACGTTTTTATTCGAGGAACAGATTAGCTAGCTATCGCATTTCAGTTATTGTTACTTTTCTACATACTCCTAGTTTTGTCTCCTGTGCCTTCTCTTGCAGAAAACGCGATATCCCTTTTATGATGATTATTATCATAGAAACATTTATATAGCCCTTTCATCAATATTAGCTCGAAGGGATTTTCAATATATAACAATGATCATATAATAGTCAAAATTGATTTAAACATTACTAAAGTGTGACTGGAATTAAACATTCCTAAAAAATGAATAAAATCACCAATACTGAGATAATCAACAATTGAATGCCTGGGTAAAAATGAGTTTTAAGCTTCTTCCTAAAATCAGTAATGGTTCCAGCATTTTTATACTTTCTGGAAGCTGATTCCATAGGGAAGGTCCTATACTGCTAAACGCTTTTGAGCTCATCTAACAAAAGTTTTGATGATGACCGTTAGAGTGCGATTGCATTTCCTAACACTGATGAGCTCAGAAATGTACGATGGTGCATTGCCTTTTAGGGAATTGAACACTGAAACCAGGACTTTAAACTTAATGCGGTACCCGATCGGTAACCAATGCAATTGATAAAATAAAGGAAGACCATTCTGTCTGTCATCAAGTCTGTCTATAAGCTTTGCAGAATATTTTTGAATTGTACTGAGTTTCCTTAGATTTTCTTTTGAAATTCCTACCAGCAAAGAATTACAGTAGTCTAATCGTGAAATAACCATAGACTGTACTAGTGCTTGTGTAGCATCTCTTGTAAAATGTTTGCGTATTTTACCGAGAGTTTTCAAGTAATACATACATGTTGAAACCTTTTGGTTGACAAACTTTGTCATAGTTAAATTCTTGTCAATAGCACCTAAATTAGCAACGGACTCTGAGGAACTTACACTTTGGTTACCAATTATAACATTCACGGAGTCTAACTTTCGGATGGCTTGATGAGATCCCACCAATAACACTTCAGTTTTGCAATCATTTACTTTCAACTATTGGCAATCATCCACTTTCTCAATTCTGATAAACAACTATTTAACTTGCCCATGTTTTCATCGTCCTCGACAGCCATGTAAATTTGCCCATCATCAGCATAAAAATGGTTACCCATATTGTGCCGTATAGCGATATACCCCATAGGCGCAGTGTACAAAACAAAGAGAAGTGGGCCCAAAATGGAACCCTGGGGGACACCAAAACTTAGAGAAGCAGACATAGATCTTTCCCCGCTAAGTACCACATGCTGAGTCCGATCACTCAAATAATTTTGTACCCATGCAAGAGCTCGATGGCGTATAGTATATCGTGATTTCAGTCTACTGAGAAGAATTTGGTGGTCGATAGTGTCAAATGCCGCTTGGAACTTGCTGAGAATTTCTATTCAAAATAATTCATCTCTATGCAAATTACCTTTCACCATTGTGTATGGTTTCACTGCTGATCGTGGAGAGTCAAAGTTGCATTTGTGTTTATAGAAAGTTGCAGTCCCAACGAATTTACTACATGACGAGCACAGCTTTATTATTTCGTCACTTTCGCTCACTCATCACGTTACAGTAGTTGAAATTTGACCTGCTTAGTTTTCTAAGATTAAATTCTTTATGACTTCCAGTCTTATTTAGTGAAAAAAGTTGGGTCTAGTTTTTTTTCCTCTCAGGTTGACAGAGACCTCTTCTTCATGTTTATGCAAAGTTTTAACGTGCCGATTTAATTTGCCATCAGTAATTAATTTTCCACAGTATGGGCATTCTCTATCTGGTTTCTGAATCAATGTAATATTATATAAACTGTAATTGGTTAAAAGAAACTGATTTAAAAGTGCCACAACTATATTAGTTCTTTTCTTCAACAAGAATTTGGAACACAAAAACACATATGTTCGGAATATGTTTCTCATTATCCTATCTCATGCCATTGACTTTATTGACTTTATCATTACAAAACCGAACATGTCGCATTCCTCTGAATTTCTCACTTTTTACGGAGGAAGCATGTTCGCATATTGGTTGCCTTTTCTTATTCCTAAGACGATTATTAAATACTACAAGCAAGAATAACGTTATACTTCTTGCTGACTTTGGTGACCTTGACACCACCTTTGTTGTTGATTTCATTACCGTTATCACCTATTGCAAATAAAAATACAGATAATTCAAACTTCAAAACATTTTTGTGAATCTGACAAAACTAATTCCATTTGTCTATAGATTTTCTATGATCTAAACGTGAGTAATTAATAAGAAGCCCCAAATCGCAGACCCGACAGGGCAAATAACACGAAGAAAACAGCTACAGTATCACACAGGTAAATTATACTACTTTTTGAAATATACTTATAGTTTATTAACAGTGTAAGAGAAGCGCGCCAAATATCACTACTAGAGCATGATGAAAGGACTGACAAATGAGCCGACAGGCAAATTCTATAGACGCCTATACGGTTTTACGAAACAGGGGTCTCACAAATTTAATTAACAATTTAACAATAGGGTTTACAATGTGATATCATTCCATCAAAATATGTTGACTTTATTATATGACAAGTGTATTAACCTTTCACGGGTTATTAGATTTTGGATGAAATTGGGCAAATCTTGTTCATCATGAGATTCAGCTGTATTACAGAAAGCATATTTCTGTGCAATTTATTTTAAAGAATAAAATCTGATACGGAAATAAAACTTCAAAATGTAATAGTATAAAGCTCATATAAATGGGAGCATTCAAGTAGTATTTAGTAGTAATGAACTCGAAAACTGACAACCTATATAAAATATTGTAACCTTTCCTGACATCTCACTTCTACTTCAAATTGAAAGTGACTCACTCATTGATATGTTTACGACTTCGGCCTCTATAAGTTCTCCCAAGGAAGGTATGTCTATGTGCAAAGCAACCTAAAACAAATGTCCGATTGTTTCCCTCATTTCTTGCATAACGAAACATGTTTAAAGGCGAGTGAAAGTCGGTATTTAGTATTTTTTCGGCTATATCCTGTAACATTCCCTATTTTAAATTGTCATATATATGAAATAAGGGGCAATATG
The DNA here is from genome assembly GCA_949752745.1 of Protula sp. h YS-2021. NCBI lineage: Eukaryota > Metazoa > Annelida > Polychaeta > Sabellida > Serpulidae > Protula > Protula sp. h YS-2021. The sequence goes on along the minus strand of OX457025.1, from coordinate 51,692,294 downwards.
GTGATTTAGTACCTCAAATAGAATTAAAGAGGACTATTACAGCATATTGCCTTTTTTCTCAGTATATTTCTTACAAGAGAAGGAGCTTGTATTGTAAGTTTTAAGTGATTATTCGATACTTCTCACGAACATGCCGACGGTAACAAGAATGTCCAGGGATATTGCAATCAGCACAGCCAGACGCAAGGAGAGTAAACCGCTTTAAAATCTCATTTTTCCTTAGACGATCAGCTGTTGCAAAGAGCCCATGTCTGAAAATATTACCCCATTCCCCTTCCACTAACCAAAAAACCGGTCCAAAACTAGTAAACTTAATGAAAGGCATGAATCTGAATTTTTTTTGGAAATGGATATACTTGTGTTAGTGGTCGTTCTATTTTATTGCAAGGAAAAACTGGTGGGAATTTCCCACGACTAACACACCAACAAACACGAAACTGACGGCAAAATTGAGGGCCGGATCCAACTTTTCGTGAAAGCGGAGGGGGGGTGGGGGTGGGGAGAATTCAACTACTGAACCCTTAACTTCAACAGTGTCATGAGAAAAAAACAAACTTTAACAGTCAAGGTTATATTTCCAATTTAGTAGAGGGGCTACAACCCCTGCCCCCCGGATCCGTCACTGAAAATGAATTTCACTTTGCAACGTCTCTTGTGTAACCCGCCCTATTTGGAACATGCGCGCTACTGTTGATCGCCTCCAAAGGCACGGTGCGTAAGATGCTAAAATGGATTGTTGGGAAATTTCAGCTTGCTATTGTTAACTGCATGAAGACACGCATACAAAAACGGCTGTTTCTAACGATTCAATCCGGTCACATGTGTGTCTCGGGGGCTGGAGGAGCGGAGAGGGGGAGGAAGAGGGGAAATGAGGGAACTACTAAGAGGTGTTAGATTCAACTACTGATGCACAGATATTGCAGTTATATGTTAAAATACATGCCAGTTATTTGTAATAATTTATAACAATTTTCAAAGTCCCGCTGTTTCGGCCCTTTTCGGCCGATCGCGAAAAAAGTAATGTTCTGGTAGAGGACAATCTAGAAATTGTACGTGTGGAATATCAAGAAGACCCAACCAAAACTGTAGGAGGAGATGCATTTTGAAAAAAATGAACACACACACACACACATATATATATATATATATATATATATATATATATATATATATATATATATATATATATATATATATATATATATACATATATATATATATATATATATATATATATATATATATATATATATATATATATATATATATATATACAGCTACGTCGGGAAACGAACGACGCATCGAGATTTCTTCTCCAACTCGCGAAATGTACGCCAAAAATCTAACTTCGTTATTAGGGACTTTTCAGACATAAGTTGTATATGAAGATCTCGGTAGATTTTTTTACATTCAATTCCGAAAGCTAAAATATAGAACAGATAACAGATTAATAGAAATTTAACAAAGTATGAACCCTGCGAAACGGAATATTTTGTTTACATAATTTGCATATTTTACACAATTTTTTTATATCTGCAACTATAAGTTTGCTGTAAAACGAGACTGTGTAAAAAATGTAAACAAACCGATTTTGTTTATAAACAAAGGCCACGTGCTTTCTGTAAAAGAATATTAGGGAAACACTACATAAAAGCCAAACAAGCGTAGAGTTTGTTTTCTTTTATTTAAACTTAACCTCCCTCTAATATTTATTATACATAAACTATTTAACATAAATTGAAGAGTTACAAAATACTGAAGAGTTAAAAAATATTGAAGAGCAGTACAAAAGATATTCAAATAGATGAATGTTAAAAACATAGATTTATACTATACAGATGAAATGTTTAAAAACAAATTACAGATTTATGCAGATGAATGTTTAAAAACAAAACTCTTTTGAAATAAAACCAAAATACAGAAAAAATAATAAAACAAAATCGCCTACTGATATAACCGTGATGTGTACATAACCAACTCTATCTTATTTACAAGCTCAGTGTTATGTGTACTAGTTAAAATTTCAAATGATAGATCGAAAAAACCTGAGGCAATGAAATATAAACCACATAAAATCTTCCTAAAGAAAACAAAATACACAGCTGAAACTTTCAAACTAACATGCGAAATGTACGTACACAACCTTGCACAAAATTTGCAAGTTTAGACACCCTGCAACACAGCTTGGGTGTATTACGGCATCTCGTGACGTTCATAAATTTAAAGTCGGTGACTTCGTATGAGAAAAGTGAACTGAAATAACACAATTAAAACTTTCAAACTGACATGCGAAATGTACGTACAAAACCATGTGAAATGTCTGAACACCAAAATTTTTTAATCACGGAAACATCGCCAAATTTCAAAGTTTTGAGACCCTGCCACGTTTGCGAGTACGCCCTTCTCGCGACGTTAACAAATTTAAAGTCGGTCATTTCGTATAAAAATAGCGAACTGCCAATAACAGAGGTAAAACTTTCGAGCTGACAAGCGAAATGCACGTTCATACACAATCATGCGAAATGTACGTATAACAACCACGTATGTGACACGGTCTCAAACTTTTGAAAATTTTGCCGATGTTTCTGTAAATAAGCACATTTTGGTTTCGCACATTCTGCATGGCTGTGTACGTACTAAAGTCGGTGACTTCGTAGGAGAAAAGTGAACTGCAAATAACACAAAACTTTTAAACTGACATGCGAAATGTACGTACACAACCATGCGAAATGTGCGAACAGTAAAATTTTCTTAATGACGGCAACACCGGCAAAATTTCTAAGTTTTGAGGCTGTGTCACATACCATTTGCTCGTACTACCCAAACTCGCAACGTTCATAAACTTTGAAATTGGTCACTTCGAACAGTGAACTTTCGAACTGACAAGCGAAATGTACACAACCATGCGAAATTTAGTGCAACCGCACGAAATCTACGACGCAAGTATTTCTTTTCTAAACACATCGGCAAACCCGATAGCTTTTGTGACCCTGTCACATGAAATTTGCCCGTACTACCCACCACCGCCACTTTAATCAATTTACAGTCAGTCACTTTATACGAGAAAAATCAAATGCAAATAACACATTGAAACTTTCAAATTGATACGCGAACGCACATAACCATGCAAAATGTACGAACCCAAACACTTCTTTTTAAATACCTCGGCCAATTTGGCAGGTTTTGAGACCCCATTACATGAAAATTGCCCGTACTACCCTGCCCCGCGACGTTCATAAATTAAAAGTCGGTCACTTCGTATAAGAACAGTGAACTGCATGTGAAAGTGATCCAAAGAAAACTCCCCGCACTTGTGTAAACCAAAACAGAATCCCACAAACATGTCATCACAGCAAAATGTCCTCGATAGTTTCTTTTTTTAAAATGGATCTGAGGCTTCGCACATTTCGCATGGTTTTGTACGTACTTAAGTCGGTCACTGGGTGTGAGAAAAGTGAACTGAAAATAACGCAGTTAAAGCATTCGAATTGACAAGCGAAATGTACGTACATAACCATGCGAAATGTGCGAACACCAAAATGTTCTTATTCACAGAAACATCAGCAAAATTTGCAAGCTTTGAGACCCTGTCATATATCATTTACTCGTTCTACCCAATCTTGCAACGCTCATAAATTTAAAGTTGGCCACTTCGTATAGAAGCAGTGAACTACAAGTAACACAGTTAATACTTTCGAACTGACAAGCGAAATTTACACTCATACACAACCATGCGAGATTCAGTGCAACCACGCGAAATCTACGACGCAAGTATTTCTTTTTTAAACACATCGGCAAACTTGTCAGCTTTTGTGACCCTGTCACATGAAACTTGCCCGTACTACCCACCACCGCCACTTTCATAAATTTACAGTCAGTCACTTTATACGAGAAAAATCAAATGCAAATAACACATTGAGACTTTCAAATTGATACGCGAACGCACATAACCATGCGAAATGTACGAACCCAAACACTTCGTTTTAAATACCTCGGCAAATTTGGCAGGTTTTGAGACCCCGTTACATGAAAATTACCCGTACTACCCTGCCCCGCGACGTTCATAAATTAAAAGTCGGTCACTTCGTATAAGAACAGTGAACTGCATGTGAAAGTGATACAAAGAAAACTCACCGCACTTGTGTAAACCAAAACAGAATCCCACAAACATGTCATCACAGCGAAATGTCCCCAAAATAGTTGCTTTTTTAAAATGGATCTGAAGCTTCATCCGGCTTTTTATTTTTCTTTTAAAATTTGAAAGGTATGCTCGCAACTGAACTTTGTCCCTGTGTTCTAAAATATCACATGCGAAATGTACGTCCACAACCATGTATGTGACAGGGTCTCAAACTTCGAAAATTTTGCCGATGTTTCTGTGAATTAGAAGATTTTGGCGTTCGCAAATCTCGCATGGTTTTGTACGTACTTAAGTCGGTCACTGGGTGTGAGAAAAGTGAACTGAAAATAACGCAGTTAAAGCATTCGAATTGACAAGCGAAATGTACGTACATAACCATGCGAAATGTGCGAACACCAAAATGTTCTTATTCACAGAAACATCAGCAAAATTTGCAAGCTTTGAGACCCTGTCATATATCATTTACTCGTTCTACCCAATCTCGCAACGCTCATAAATTTAAAGTTGGCCACTTCGTATAGAAGCAGTGAACTACAAGTAACACAGTTAATACTTTCGAACTGACAAGCGAAATTTACACTCATACACAACCATGCGAGATTCAGTGCAACCACGCGAAATCTACGACGCAAGTATTTCTTTTTTAAACACATCGGCAAACTTGTCAGCTTTTGTGACCCTGTCACATGAAACTTGCCCGTACTACCCACCACCGCCACTTTCATAAATTTACAGTCAGTCACTTTATACGAGAAAAATCAAATGCAAATAACACATGGAGACTTTCAAATTGATACGCGAACGCACATAACCATGCGAAATGTACGAACCCAAACACTTCGTTTTAAATACCTCGGCAAATTTGGCAGGTTTTGAGACCCCGTTACATGAAAATTACCCGTACTACCCTGCCCCGCGACGTTCATAAATTAAAAGTCGGTCACTTCGTATAAGAACAGTGAACTGCATGTGAAAGTGATACAAAGAAAACTCACCGCACTTGTGTAAACCAAAACAGAATCCCACAAACATGTCATCACAGCGAAATGTCCCCAAAATAGTTGCTTTTTTAAAATGGATCTGAAGCTTCATCCGGCTTTTTATTTTTCTTTTAAAATTTGAAAGGTATGCTCGCAACTGAACTTTGTCCCTGTGTTCTAAAATATCACATGCGAAATGTACGTCCACAACCATGTATGTGACAGGGTCTCAAACTTCGAAAATTTTGCCGATGTTTCTGTGAATTAGAAGATTTTGGCGTTCGCAAATCTCGCATGGTTTTGTACGTACTTAAGTCGGTCACTGGGTGTGAGAAAAGTGAACTGAAAATAACGCAGTTAAAGCATTCGAATTGACAAGCGAAATGTACGTACATAACCATGCGAAATGTGCGAACACCAAAATGTTCTTATTCACAGAAACATCAGCAAAATTTGCAAGCTTTGAGACCCTGTCATATATCATTTACTCGTTCTACCCAATCTCGCAACGCTCATAAATTTAAAGTTGGCCACTTCGTATAGAAGCAGTGAACTACAAGTAACACAGTTAATACTTTCGAACTGACAAGCGAAATTTACACTCATACACAACCATGTGAGATTCAGTGCAACCACGCGAAATCTACGACGCAAGTATTTCTTTTTTAAACACATCGGCAAACTTGTCAGCTTTTGTGACCCTGTCACATGAAACTTGCCCGTACTACCCACCACCGCCACTTTCATAAATTTACAGTCAGTCACTTTATACGAGAAAAATCAAATGCAAATAACACATTGAGACTTTCAAATTGATACGCGAACGCACATAACCATGCGAAATGTACGAACCCAAACACTTCGTTTTAAATACCTCGGCCAATTTGACAGGTTTTGAGACCCCGTTACATGAAAGATACCCGTACTACCCAGCCCTGCGACGTTCATAAATTAAAAGTCGGTCACTTCGTATAAGAACAGTGAACTGCATGTGAAAGTGATACAAAGAAAACTCCCCGCACTTGTGTAAACCAAAACAGAATACCACAAACATGTCATCACAGCGAAATGTCCCCGAAATAGTTTCTTTTTTTTAAATGGATCTGAAGTTTCATACGCCTTTGTATATTTCTTGTAAAAATTTGAAAGGTATGCTCGCAACTGAACTTTGTCCCTGTGTCCTAAAATATCACATGCGAAATGTACGTCCACAATCATGTATGTGACAGGGTCTCAAACTTCGAAAATTTTGCCGATGTTTCTGTGAATTAGATCATTTCGGTGTTCGCGCATTTCGCATGGTTTTGTACGTACTTAAGTCGGTCACTGGGTGTGAGAAAAGTGAAATGAAAATAACGCAGTTATATCACTCGAATTGATAAGCGAAATGCACGTTCATACATAATCATGCGAAATGTACTTATAACAACCACGTATGTGACACGGTCTCAAACTTTTGAAAATTTTGCCGATGTTTCTTTGAATTAGATCATTTCGGTGTTCGCGCATTTCGCATGGTTTTGTACGTACTTAAGTCGGTAACTGGGTGTGAGAACAGTGAACTCAAAATAACGCAGTTTAATCATTCGAATTGATAAGCGAAATGCACGTTCATACATAATCATGCGAAATGTACTTATAACAACCACGTATGTGACACGGTCTCAAACTTTTGAAAATTTTGCCGATGTGTCTGTAAATAAGCACATTTTGGTTTCGCACATTCTGCACTAAAGTCGGTGACTTCGTAGGAGAAAAGTGAACTGCAAATAACACAAAACTTTCAAACTCACATGCGTAATGTACGTACACAACCATGCGAAATGTGCGAACATTAAAATTTTCTTAATGACGGCAACAGCGGCAAAATTTCCAAGTTTTGAGGCTCTCTCACATACAATTTGCTCGTACTACCAAATCTCGCAATGTTCATAAACTTTGAAATTGGTCACTTCGAACAGTGAACTTTCGAACTGACAAGCGAAATGTACGCTCATACACAACCATGCGAAATTTAGTGCAACCGCGCGAAATCTACGACGCAAGTATTTCTTTTTTAACACATCGGCAAACTTGTCAGCTTTTGTGACCCTGTCACATGAAACTTGCCTGTACTACCCACCACCGCCACTTACATAAATTTACAGTCAGTCACTTTATACGAGAAAATCAAATGCAAATAACACATTGAAATTTTCAAATTGATACGCGAACGCACATAACCGCGCGAAATGTACGAACCCAAACACTTTTTTAAATACCTCGGCAAATTTGGCAGGTTTTGAGACCCCGTTACATGAAAATTACCCGTACTACCCTGCCCCGCGACGTTCATAAATTAAAAGTCGGTCACTTCGTACAAGAACAGTGAACTGCATGTGAAAGTGATACAAAGAAAACTCCCCGCACTTGTGTAAACCAAAACAGAATCCCACAAACATGTCATAACAGCGAAATGTCCCCGAAATAGTTTCTTTTTTTTTAAATGAATCTTTTTATTTTTCTTGTAAAAATTTGAAAGGTATGCTCGCAACTGAACTTTGTCCTTGTGCCCTACAATATCACATGCGAAATGTACGTCCACAACCATGTATGTGACAGGATCTCAAACTTCGAAAATTTTGCCGATGTTTCTGTCAATTAGATCATTTCGGTGTTCGCGCATTTCGCATGGTTTTGTACGTATTTAAGTCAGTCACTGGGTGTGGGAAAAGTGAACTGAAAATAACGCAGTTATATCATTCGAATTGATAAGCGAAATGCACGTTCATACATAATCATGCGAAATGTACGTATAACAACCACGTATGTGACACGGTCTCAAACTTTTGAAAATTTTGTCGATGTTTCCGTGAATAACATCATTTTGATGTTCGCACATTTCGCTTGGCTTTGTATGTACCAAAGTCGGTCACTTGGTGGGAGAACGTGAACTGCAAATAACACAATTAAAAAGCCTTCGAACTGACAAGCGAAATGTACGTACACAACCATGCGAAATGTGCGAACACCAAAATGTTCTTACAGAAACATCAGCAAAATTTGCAAATTTTGAGATTCTGTCACATACCATTTATTTGTACTACCCAATCTCGCAATGCTCATAAATTTAAAGTCGGTCAATTCGCATAAGGACAGTGAACTGTAAATAGCACAGTTAAAACTTTCGAACTGACAAGCGAAATGTACGCACACTTGCGTAACCATGCGAAATATAGTGCACCCACGCGAAATCTACGAAGTATTTCATTTTTAAACACATCAGCAAACTTGGCAGCTTTTGTGACCCTGCCACATGAAACTTGCCCGTACTACCCATCACCGCTACTTTCATAAATTTAGAGTCGGTCACCTTATAAGAGAAAAGTGAAATGCAAACTAGAGCAGTGTGCATAGCCCACATATTTCTCACAGGCAGTGCTCTACCCCATCCCTCAAAACACATGTCGCAATTTTATGTCCCGCAAATACCTCCGCATCTACCCCTGCAGGCCTCTCTACCATCCTGCAAACAAGTCAAGCAGCTTCTGCAAAAAACACAATGACAGACATGAGAGTTACACAAGCAAATGGTAAATGCATTTATGTGATATAATCGAAGACCTAGAGGACCACTACTGCTGCAGCCGTACTAGGATTTTGCAAGTGAAATCCTGCTTAGGCAGTGCTTAAGCAATGCCTTAGCAGGATTTCACATGCAAAATCCAAATAAGGCAGCAGCAGTAATTGCCCTCCAGGTCTTCCGTAATCACAGCAGTGGGCATTGACAAGCAGTCCGTTTGACCGACAACCATAACGCACGAAAATTTTTTTGAATTCTTTAAAATGCCAACACCCGGTTGGCTTGACCAAATCTGCACTACTGCTACATATATCAAGATACTCCTTCCGACACACCTCAACAACAATTCTTACCCTTTATAAATGCAAAGGGTAAGAATTTGGGTAAGAATAAAGCCTCACTTACCCAGCAACTTCTCAGAAGATGCCCCTTCAACAGCCAATTCCGCATTCGCTGAGAGTTTTGTGTCTTTTTCGCCCTGCGATGAATGTGTGTGCCCCCTCTTCCCTTTTCACTGGTCTCTCACAAAGCTCTTTTGACGTGGTATCGGCGCCCGTAATAACGCAATCGCTGTCCGGATTGCGCCACCCTCTCCCCAATGGTGACCGTAACTTCTGTGTCATGCCTTTCGATCGCTGCAACGGGGATATTGTATGAAAATGTCAACCAGTTAATCTATGCAAGCGAAATGAACAGATGTTTTTAAAATTAATTTAAACTCTGTGGTTACTTTTCTTCAAATGCCAATGTTTGATTCCAATGTAACAGCCGAGTCATAAACTATAACGTCCTTATTTCATCCTTGAACAATTTAAAGCTTAGCCGCGCAGGACACGCACGTTCAAAATTCTGACAACAGTCCGCCTCGCTTCAGTCTTGCAAGTTCCGGTTCAGTAACATAATGAAACTGCCCTTCGGATCACATTCACACAGACAAAAAGAAATGTCGAGTGAAACGAGAAATACGCGTCAAGCAAAATATATGTTGTATATTCGTCCACCTGTAATTACCTGAAATCGGCGCATGGATATTTTCCGCTGCTTTCTTAATCTGTCTACAGGCTTGGTTCACATCTGAACTGTCATCACTATCTTTAACCGGTCCCCCAACAATTTCACCCACAAAATGGGTCAAGTGGCTCTGACCCCTGCCGCATAACCCCTTCCCGGGGTTTTTACACACCTCTTGTGCAGAAAAAACTGACGGAATGCTTAATCATTCGACATTTCATTCCATACAAGTTTAGACACACATAAATCATTCCCCAAAAATCATGCGAAAACACACAGTGCGTAGAGAAAAACGATACTTTTTCATAATGCCAAGGCGTGAGCACAAAAATTACACGTACACAATGGTCACTTCAATTTCCCTTCCAAGGAATTTACAGAGGGAACAGACAACTAAGAGAAAATTTAAAAATAGGTGGTATACGAATAAGTAAAATCTCGCATATACAGTCCGTTTAGCAATGAGAACGTGCAACTGGCAATACAGGGATTCAGCACTTCATCTAAGATACTGAAAAAATACAAGTCCTTTTGGGTCTGATGCTTCCGGCTAGATAATCGAACCTACAAACTTATGAAGCACTATCATGCAAAATTCAACGGAAACGGAGATTGGCAAACCATAAAACGACAAAACAGACATCTAACCCAATCAAAGGGAAGGAAAAAAATCTGTCATTTCTTAATAACATATTACCAATTCCGACAGCCATAGGTAACGGATTGAACTTCCTGGGATCGGAAACTTTCTCCGGACTAAAAATGAAAGAATGTTTTGAAATCATGCATCACTCTCAGCTGCTGTAAGGACGTCACTTCTGTCCTTGTCAAGTTTTTTTCAGTTATTACAGGAGCAAAAAATGCTGCAATACACTGGTCTTTCAACTCTATAATTTCTGCGAATAGGACGTTATCATTCCACAAGAATGCGCAAAAACAAAAAGAAATCTAAATCAACCTGGTTTTACAGGACGTCCACGACCTGGAAAGGAAAGCAATAGAAAAATGTATAAGAACTTACGCAAAGTCAAAACCGCAAAAAGAGACTTCTATACTTCCGTCAGGGTCCAGGCCTTCCACACGTTCAGGCCACCGCTCCCTTCTATACATGTGAAGCACAACCTCACCTTTTCTGTAGCGCTGCAGATCAAGGAACTTCTCTGGGACCTTTGTCTTTTTAATCCACCCTTTTTTCCGCGGCATCTGTGAAAGCAATAAGAGAATTATCATTAGCTGAATATATTGGGAATTTGAAATAACGACAACACAATCCATAAATCCTAGCTAAACTAACCGACAAGTGACCGGATAGATTTTGTGTAGCATTGTGATTTTTCTATCTTTTTTTTTTACTGCTATTGGCCATATCGGGGACCCCTGTCACATTATTCTGATATGGGACATTCAAAATCTCTCTAACCGTTGTATGTGGAGCCCCTCACGGAGTAGCAAGAAGGAATCCCTATTTTAGGTATGACCCGACAGCATAAGCTATAACTGCGCGAAATTGACCGATTCTTTTACATTCTAAGAGACCATCCATGCAGTTTTTTTCTATCATTTACATCCTAATCCCACCCGAATTCAGCCGAAACGCAAACATTTTTCCGCAAAAGTGCGAATTAGCTTATTTCTTTAAGCGTTCAAGGTGGAAGGGGTGGCCAAAGCATCCGGACTGCGTTCAGGGGAGGGGGTTTAAAATTGGCAAAAGTCTGTGTACATATTAACAGGGCTAGAAATTTGCGGGGGTCCGAGACCCTCCTTTTTGGCCACCCAGAGTCCGACTCAGCCGCAAAAAATCAGGTCTTCTTGCGCCCTATTTTATCTTAACACGGTTGGGATCCTCTCTAAATAGCTTTGGACCCTCTTTTTTCAAAGACCCGGGTCCCAAGGATCCGGGCCTATAAACGCTAGTTTCCAGCAGTGGCATCTTAAAAAAAATTGTAGAACAATACATCCATGAAAAGACAACATCGACAGCATTTTCAAGCGACACTGAGCAACAATTTTCTGAGCAAACATTCCTAAACACTTAAATCCGTAAAATGAAAAGAGATGTTGGCTCAGAATTTGCCGCCCTCACAATTAGGCCTGTATTTTACAGCAGCATCTTACACATTCTTAAAAACCGCCACAAATCACACCAAACACGCTAAAACAACATATTCTCGTGATTCACAAAATAACCGCGCTTTTAACACGTGTGTATTTAAATTTCAGGCATATCCTCATTAACTTTTTATCCACTTTTAATTTTTTTCAAAAATTATCCACATGTGTCCTGGACGCTTTCTGCATTGAAAGTGATGCCACAAAGAACAAAGGCGCGCGCATACACCTCGTGACAGGTTAATTTGCATACTGCGTCAAAAAAACATTCAAGTTCATGTACACAGTGTAGCGTTTCGCAGATAATTTCATTCCAAACCTTACCATATTTCTTTATAAACTAACACAAGCTAAATAATATCACCAAAAAGAGCATTTTAATGTCAGAAAGCCTTTACAAAATAACGGATTATTTCGCGCGTAAACAGTAACAAGGCAAGCTAATCATAAAAATAGTGCTCACACAATTAAAACAGCGCACAATAATATACAGTCAGCCTGTTATGAGCGTGGGAAGCTTTTAGCCCGTTCACAGATCAAAGCAAATCAACTGCGAAATAGAGCTTCTATTACGTGTTTGAACTGGCAATTCCGCAGTGAAGGCGGACCTGGGTGTGGATGGAGAGGGGGAATCTGGGAAGCATATATGGAAGATAAATACGACCGTTTTCGCCTGTAAATATTAACAAGGCAAGCCAATTATAAAAGTAGTGCTCAGACAAATAAAACAGCGCACAATAATACACAATCAGCCTATCACATGTGCGTGAGAATCTCTCGCTTTAGTCCGTTCACAGATGCAAGCAAATCAACTGCGAATAGCCGTTTCGGTGTGTTTATCAACTGTCAATTTCGCAGTTGGCGTCTGCAAGAGAGGAGGAGGAAGGGTGAGGGATATCTGGCCGGCAATTTTTTTTCACTTCTAGACTTTACCAGAGCATTTCGCTTTTTGGGGAAAGGGTGGGGTTTACCCCGAATGCCCCCCACCCTGTTGTTGCACCAATTTAAAAGTACAAATACTAAAATTTTTGGCTCGAAAAAAAAGCCGTTTTGATGTGCCAAAACGTAAATCCAATGTGAAACGAATCGATTTCTCTCTCTCTTTTTTTCTTCTTTTTTTAAATAAAGCACACTCAATATTAAGGACAGTGAGATAGTGAAACTCAGTTAAAGCGATATTTTTTCGATAAAGGGAGGGGGGAGGTTTGAACGTCATTATCTCCCACTAGCTACACTAATGGAGCAACATATTTTTCAAGGATTGCGTCCTGCAATGAATAAAATCAGCCGATTTTAATGCGTTTATCAACTACCAATTTCGCAGTGGTTGTGTATTGGAGAGGGGGGAGTTCTCGCCTGCAAAATTCTTAAGTTTAACGGTGTTAAACATTTTTTATGACTAATAGGCTCTACCTTTGCATTTTGCTCTTGGAACGGGGGAGGGAGGAGTGGGGGAGGTCGCGCACAATCTCTATTTGCGCTAATACAAAAAAGCACTTTTGAAGTATTAGTTTGAGTCAAAGTGAAATAAGTCGAATTTGGAAAAAAGACAGCACAATTAAGATTAAGGTCACCAAGCAGTGAAAAACGAAACGCAGTTTAAGTGATATTGACTGAACGACTGAGTGTATATTAGACTTGTACGCACATGACACACGCCTGTACACCCCAGAAAAATATAAAATAGCATCACTCAAGAACCTGCCTCTACACGGCGTAACCAAGCGAATTTGGGAGAATTTGGCAGCCACAGCACACTCAAGTTTAAGGGCATCAAATAATGAGAAATGAAAGCCAATTTCAGCGATATCCACAGAAAGAGTGGGTGTAAATAAGACATATGCGGACATGAAACAGGCTTGCACACGCCAAGAAAAAAGTTTAAAATGAATGGTACTGAGAGTTTACAGTTACTGCACCTCACACGCGGCACGCATACATATCGCTTGCGAAACAACATGAACAGATATGAAACTCAGATAATGCGATATTTTTTTCCGAGAAAAACGGACGAGGGGAGGAAGAGTTGCCCGTCATTGTATCCTCCTAGCTACACTAATGGAGCAAAACATTTTTTGAAAGATTGCGTCCTGCAGTCAATAAAGCAGGCCGTTTTTAGTACGTTTATCAACTACAAATTTCGCAGTTGGCGTGTGCAAGAGAGCAGGGAGGAGGGGAAGGAGGATCTGGCCAGAAAAAATGTCTGGATTTAACGGTGTTAATTTATATTTTTACACTTCTAGACTTTATCAGTGCATTTCGCTTTTTGAGGAAAGGGTGGAGGGGTTTTTCCCGAATGCACCCCCTCCCACCCGGTTGTTGCGCCAATTTAACATTACAAATACTACAATTTTTGGCTCGAAAAAACAAGCCGTTTTGGTGTGTCAAAACGCAAAGCCAATGTGAAACGAACCGCTTTCTCTCTCTCTCTCTGTCTCTCCCTCTCTCTATCTCTGCTTTTTTTAATAAAGCACACTCGAGATTAAGGACAGTGAGATAATTAAACTAAGTTAAAGCGATATTAACAGATAGACTGGGGTAAATTTGTCTTGAAACACATAAAACACGTTTGTAAACCCCCCACAGAAAGATACAAATGGCACAAAGTAATAACTGCATCTACTGGGCGAATCAAGTCGAATTTGAGAAAGTAGTGAGATATGAAACTCAGTTAATGCGATATTTTTTATAAAGGGAGGGGGAGGGTTGCACGTCATTGTCTCCCACTAGCTACACTAATGGAGCGATATATTTTTGAAGGATTGCGTCCTGCAACGAGCAAAATAAACCGATTTTAATGCGTTTATCAACTACCAATTTTGCAGTGGTTGTGCACTAGAGGGGAGGGGGTTCTCGCCTGCAAAAATCTTAAGTTTAACGGTGTTAACATTTTTCCCGACTAATAGGCTGTACCATTGTATTTTGCTTTTGTTACAGGAGGGGGGAGTGGGGTGATGCACCCCTCTACTTGCCCTAATGCAACAATGCACTTTTAAAGTATTAGATTCAATCAAAGTGAAATAAGCCGAATTTGACAGCACACTTAAGATTAAGGTCACCAAGCAGTGAGAAACAAAACTCAGTTCAAGTGATATTGACGGAAAGACTGAGTGTATATTAGACTTGTACGCACATGACACACGCTTGTACACCCCAAAAATATAAATGGCATCACACAAGAATCTGACTCTACACAGCGAAACCAGGCGAATTTGAGAGAATTTGGTGAACACACCACTCAAGTTTATGGGCATCAAGTAATGAGAGATTAAGTCAATTTCAGCGATAGCCACAGAAAGATTGAGTGTAAATAAGATATGTACGGACACGAAACACGGCTGTTCGCACAACAAAAAGTTATAAATTGCACTGAGAGTTTACAGTGACTGCAATTCACACACAACTCGCATACATGTGGCTTGCGAAACAGACCGGCTTACATAAAGAAACCGAGAATAATATGTCAAACAAATGACTTGGTTTAAAAAAACAAGACTCTACGAAGATAAACAAACTGTAACGATTGCTTGATAAATTATGTGACACTTTGCTCCAGTTAAACAAAAATATGTACTTTAAAAAATGAAGTGGAAACTTTCTGATATTATCGTCCACTACCAAAAGGGGTGTTGCCTTGTTTACCCTCAACTATAAGTTTGATTTTTTAGATTTATAGGCTACAAACAAAACAATAAATAACTTTAAAACGTATTTGCGATATTATTCTTCCTGTTTTAAATACAATTATACGGATATGCCACTCCAAAATCTACTAAAATGTCGGCCAAAAAGTAGACAACCACCCGGGACCGGGTCCATTCCAACACGTGGTCGCGCTCCCCTGACACATGTGCTAGCATCTGATTGGCTGAAATGTGATATAAAAATAGATTTCACACAGATTGAAAGATGTGTACGCCTTCTGATTGGCTCTCGTTCCACGTGCTTTTCTCACACAGAGTTCATGTAGGTAGCCACCTATATGTTGGTGTGAGAACTATTTTACACAGAAAATTTGATGGTCCCTGTAAATTTCTGCGAAATGGGCATGTGGTCTCAGGTGAAAGAGCACGTTATGTTTCGCAAAATGAACCCCTTACACAGATTTGCGAAACGGACGACCCGACCAAAATGCGAAACGGACCGAAATTCGGTCAGTTTCACTTAAGCATTGCAGCGTGATACACACCAATTCGTCTTGTTTCTCGAAGAAGCCGCATCACCACACACACACACACACACACACACACACACACACACACACACACACACACACACACACACACACACACACTAAAGTGATTGCACAAGACCACCCGACAGAGTCGGCTGGTCTAAAAAGGGTGGTGCACAGCTGAAATCGTTATATTGATGTTCTGACGAGGTTTTTCTTATCTTAGCATCAAAGAGGAGGAAAAGTTTCGCTCAATAGAAATAGTACCTGAATGGCTCTAAATCACCTTAAGTATCTTAAGCGTATTTTAGGCAATTTTAGGCAAAAAAGAGACCCTTCATAGTCACCAGTAAATTAAAAGCTATTTTCATGAGAGCAATATCTAGCCAGTAACGTTCTCCTGATCAGAGTCAGAGATTAAGGGAATGTTCTCTCCCTCCTCGAAACATATTGTGTTTCGGTCTTGATACTGTTTTATAAACTACAATCAAAAGTAGTTTCCTTCTCACTTTATAACTGGGTTACATTTGTTTCAGGTCCTACTTCTAATAAATAATTTTGCCTATTTCAAACAGCAAGCTTAAATGGGAACTGCTTTTCTTATTTCTCTTCACTTCTTCTTCACTGCTTCACTGCACTGAAAAGCTCAGCAATACTTGTCTCTGATTGGTCTAAAAACATTGAAAAACTTACTCGCATGAATGACAGGCGCAGCGATAGTCAAGGGATATCGAGGCGTGCTACAGTCGATGTTGGAATTAAAATCACCATGAAGCTGAGCAGTCTAAAAACAAGATCGTCCAAGGGCAAGGACATTTCCGTTTAAAAATATTAATGAATAAGAGAATATTTTTCATTTAACAAAGGGAGTAATAACATTACCAGATAAAGTTTCATTAGTATCCGATGGATGATAGCAAAGAGACAGCCTAGACAAACGTGCCATCGAAAGCAGGCAAAGCCAAATTAAAAATTTCGCCAATGTAACACTGTCCAATAAATCCAAAAATTAACCTCAGGTTTCACATCTACACTATAGATACCGCCTTGTTGTTGAGTTTCATTAGTCTCTGATGAATGGGTACAAAGATACGGCCTGGACAAACTTCGCTTTGGACGGACGGCCTGACACGACTGAATACTATAGCCCCCCTCCCCCCCTGCACACTAACGCGGGGGATGGGAATTTAATGAAGAAATTTTAATCTAAACGTTTAAAATTTAATTAATGGCGGACGAAAGCAGACCTGTCGCACAAAACCAGTTTCGTTTCACAAAAGCTGGGTTAAAAAGAGACTTAATAGGCCTATATAGTGTAAACTCGAAATAAAAATTATTAAATAAGAAAAATCGGTCTCCCACGGTGGATCGGTCTCCCACTGGCTACTGCTTTGCAATGTCTGAGGAAGAAAGGGCACTCTTAGTAGAAGACAAGTTTCAATTTCAGTAATGGTTTAATTGACTGATCTTTTAGGTCCACAAAATTCCAATTGGCATGCGTTGATGATCTGAAATCAAGTCATATCAATTCATATTGACGATATCAATGAAGAACCACGAATTTTACATTTCCAACTTGATTAAATAGCAGCTTTCTTATGCATGTAATAACTGCACAAACTGTATGCTAAATTTTATCGTACACGATAAGTGTATTTAAAAGCTTTTATTAGTGGAGTGTTGTGGCACATTCATCGTTACTCATTAAAGCATGTATTTGTTTTTTTTTTCAGGATATCATACGACTTTGGTGTCATACATTGTGAATTAAAGACATCTGCAAAGTACTGATTTCCGCCAAATGTACTTTTTCACACTGTACCTTAAAATGGCAAACTGAGGCTAAAAAAACAGCAACGCACTTTTCTACTTTAAGGTCACATTCCTTTTTAGCATTAACGCACGTTTCATCTTCAGATACAGGACACGCTTCTTCTTCCGCTTTAACTCGTGTGTTGTACTTCATTATAGAACGCGAATCCGCTTCAACATGCGCGTCTTCCGTCACCCCTACACTCGTTTCCACATGTGTTCTGTCACTCCTACGTTCGTTGCCGCTTCACGGCGTGTGTCTACTTTTGATTCGATGCAGGTTATCCTCCCGCTTCAAAATGCGTGTCTTCCATCACTTCAGCGCGCGTTCCGAGTGCGAGTTTTCGACTCATCGCACGTTTCCTCGTCCGATGCAGCGTGCATGTCTTTCGTCACTCTTTCACTCGTTTCTGCTTCAACGTGCGGGCCAGCTTTCGACTCATCGCACGTTTTCTAGTCCCTTCAATGCGCATCTCTGTCGTCGTCCCTACACTCGTTTCCACTTCAACGTTCATGTCTTCTGTCCCTCCCTCATTCGTTGCCGCTTCACGATGCGTGTCTACTTTCGATTCAATACATGTTTCCTCTCCGGCCTCAAAATACGTGTCTTCCGTGCTGGTTTTCGATGATAGATGATACACATGTGCGAAACAAGAATCCATAGATTCTACGAAAAAAGTTTGGAATGGAATAATAAAAACATCCAAACGATGATAACAGTAATAATTAAAAACAGTCGCTGTAGCTGCATTGAAGAAAATCGTGAAAAACTAGAAAAATAAACATAAACATAGGCATCACAGATGCAAAGCCCCCAGCGGGGAGCAATGCATTGTTCATCGCTAATTCCGTCTACGTTTAAGCTGCTCAGATATAAAAAAGATCGATCAAACTGAAACCTGCATGTTCCACATTGCCAGTATCTAACCTTTCATTGTACCAGGTAAGAAGTACAGCAAATGCTCGCTTATCCGAATACGATTTATCCGAAATATCGGTTTAGCCGAATAAAACAGCCTGGAATAAAATAAGTTTTTTGGCATAAACCAATAATGGGTCCATTTGAACTCCCGCAACAAATTATAAAGCAAACATCTAAATCTAAATTCCTTGCATTATGAAAGGCTTTTTTGACTTCTACTGAAGATCACTACTATTATGATGACGAAACATCTTACCATTTGCGCAGCTCTTGTTCGTCCAGTCATTTCTTTTACCCATTTCCTGTAAAAAACAAGACTGCCCAGGGACTATGACCCAGCTTCGATTTCCGATTAAAAAGTATTGATGAATAAGAGAAATCTGCCATCTGTTAATGAAATCCAAAAGAATTGCATTAACAAATATGTACTCATATTTGTGTACATATTCAAATGTAAAGTCAAACCTGTGACATTAAAATTGTAAATAACGATGAAAAGCACAGGCCACATGCACCAAAAAAGCCAAAAAGGATAGGTTAAATGGTCGAAGTGATAATCTCATACATCTTTGACCTTCTTGATTCCATTTCATTTGAATTTCTTGGCGACATGTCCGATATTTTTGAAAATTTTTGGGGAAATTGCCCATAATCTGGGCACATCTACAGCGCTTTCCAAGGCTACAATTGACGGCCACACAGTTTTTTTAGATATGACCTCAAAGCGATGCCACATCTTGTCACCTGTCTGCAAATATGACCATATAACATATTCTACCAAAACGTGCGGTCTTGCAATATGTCGACAGAAACGGAAAAGAACCGATAAACTAGAATGGTCATAAAGGACCAACGAAACTTTCTTAGCAGTAAAACATCTCCATATCTTACGCTATTGTCTTTACGAAATTTCAAGGTAACTGTGTTCAGAAAACTGTATTACAGCAGTAGGCTTCATCTCAAAACACGAGATTTTTACACACAAAACTACAATAATGTTTCGAAAAGTATGCAAGAAAATATGTGTGTAACACCAAATAATGATCTTCCTTTTGGTAGTTAAATAAGTTAAAGAATGTCATATATGAAGGAAGCTATATACAAACTGAGCTCTTTATTTCCATCATAATCAAACATTTACAAATTTTGGCATTCTTAATACTGTAGTATATTTGTGAAACACTAATGTTTGACATTCTTCAATTTTGGCATTCTTAATACTGTAGTATATTTGTGAAACACTAATGGCCCAAACCGCCCCCAAATATCAAAGGAGGTGATCTTTTGGTCTGACTATTTACTTGTCTTATTAATCATTTTGCAAAAAAAAATTGAAGACATATACAATTAAAATACAAAACCAAGTGGCTATAATGACAAAGGTTTATTTCTGATAGTGTGCTTAAATTGTCTAAGTATTTGAGCAGTTGTAACCACGGAAATAGCCTGAATACACTTCACTTGTCCTAAAATCTGTTTTTTTTTTGGCTGTTTTTTGCCAAAATGACCACAAAAGTTGAATCTGCCAAAAAATACCTAAAAGTAAATTTACAGGGCAAGAGCCTTTCATTGATACCAAACTGAAGACTCTTATGCTATTAGATTCGCAGAAATAGCACGTACAGACCTCAATTGTAAAAAAAATTCCATTTTTTGAGAATCCAACCATAAATGGTTAAGAATCTGTCTCAAAATACCTAAAGGTACATTTACAGGGCAAGAGCTTTTTACAGATCCAGTAATACCAATTTGAAGACTCTGGGGCTATCAGAACCTTAGATATAGCCTTACAAATTTCATATGTCCAAAAGTCGGTTATTAGTAGAATAGGGGCAATTTGACAAATTCCTACGGGAACATATTCTGCCGTTGGATAAAACCAATACCCAGGCGCACAACTACAATATATATTTTTTCATTCTACAAAGTTTCATTTGATTACTCCCAGTAGTATGGGATATTTAGCCCGGAATAGCTAAGTCAGTCTTCTCTTAGAAATATGATTTTTTTTTCACGTATTACTACGAGAACATTTTTGCCACTCGATACCCTGGTGCACAACTACAAAATATATTCCTTCGTTCCTCAAGGTTTCATTTGATTCTTCCCAGTAGTACGGGAGATCTAGCGTAGCACAGAAAGTGTTCACAATTGTTGAGGGACTGACGAATTGATTAAAAGTATATTAAAATAAACTATAACCGCATTTCGCAATTGTTGAGGGACTGATGGACAGACTAAAAGTATATTAAAATAAACTAGAACCGCATTTCGCAAGCTAAATCTTCAATACTTGACAAACATTAACAGTAAAAAAATAAAAAACTCATTTTGGCATGCGCTCCTCAATGCCTCTAAAGCCCCCCCCCCGCACTCCAGCGAAAACTGCCTGAAAAACGCTCCCCCTCCGTTCTCATTTAATATTGATATTATTCTAACAGTCGGCCTTCGGACCCGCGCACGGGGAGGGGGGGAGTTCAGTCGCACCCACGGATGGATGGACGGACGGACGGAAACTAAGTAATAGAACTGTTTTGACACGTTTATTGATAACTTAACGGTGAAACAACATTGGTTGCTCACATCTCCAACCCTGACAGCACAGCACCGTATCTGAAGTAGCCTAAACATAGAAATAAGGGTTGCTAGACTGAGAACGCATTAAATAAACTGGTTCCATTACATGGAACCATTACATAAACGTTACTGCCATTAAAACGTTAAATGAACTGTAACTCATGAAGACACGTGACGTTTGTGGTCCGACAGGCGGACACAATCCTGTCTGTCGGACAAAATATATTAAAAAGCGACAGGAAAAATACGCTATCTAAATAAAATTGAAAATAAATACAATAACATACCTAGAATCTTCATTTTTCGCCCAATACAAATTGTGAAACAAAAAGGTTTCTCCGTGTAGGGCAAGGATCGATTGAACGTCTGATCCCGCGGCACTTAGTTAGTCAATGCCGAAGACCGATGTAGACGCTACAGTGTTCAGATCCAAACTGATTTATTATTTTCGATTTCCGACTTATATACTGTTACGCATAGCAACGTACGTCACTTGCGTAATCGCGTATGTGCGTACGCAAATGACGTTGTTGCGACCAGCGCACACCGCGTCAGTCCAGGAGTCATGACTTAGTCACATGACTCCGTACTAACGCAATGGCCAGCTGAACCAGAGCAGGTTAAATAAATGCAAATGATGTTTCTTCACATTATCCCCAACCTTCACAAGAATTTGTCCTCAAATTAAATTAATTTTTAATTTTCCAGGTTAATAAGGAAGAAACACCAAATGTTATGAAAAAAATGTACATCAAAAGACATAATGATGAACTAGTGCATATGCGTAACTTTCTACAACGAAATTAGATAAGAATAAATCAATAATAATTTTAACAATTTTCAAAAATGATTTTTTTTTAACCAATGACTAGATGAATGACTAATTGGCTAAGTTTACGTTCACGGCATGGTAGCATATCACTAGTCTCTTCGAAAGCCATACCACATGGCATTTACTTATTATTTTTATACTGTCTCTGTTCCAGATTCACTACTCCAGATGATTCTACGACTCAAT
The DNA here is from genome assembly GCA_949752745.1 of Protula sp. h YS-2021. Classification (NCBI taxonomy): domain Eukaryota; kingdom Metazoa; phylum Annelida; class Polychaeta; order Sabellida; family Serpulidae; genus Protula; species Protula sp. h YS-2021. The sequence continues at coordinate 51,669,988 of OX457025.1, read as the reverse complement.
ACGCTGATGACCTGAACTGATGAACACTTGGTGAACAACTGATGAACACCAAACTGTATGTTATAACTAAAAACGACATACTGTGTTTTACTATGAAACCTGTTGTTTTACTGCGTTAGCTGATAAGAAGAAAGAAAACTACTGACAGAAGAATTTGCCCAGACAAGAAAATCTTGCCAGAAGAACTACCCGTTGCCCATGTCCCTCGCCAACATAGCGAAGAGTCACGTGACGCTTCCCGAGCAACTACGTTAACGTTTTAACGTTTCGAATGTACACATATATATATTTAAGTCTGCAAGTAAATTGATTACCAATGTTGGTAATTCAAATTCCACATAATTGCCATAGTTGACTCATATTTACACCGCGTACCTGTCGTAACTAAGTACACCTACTGGTGTTAGCCCTGTAGTAACTATGACCACTTAGTCGGACTACTCTGTCATGGCAACATAGCAGACTTATATTAGCACATCATGATTAAATTGAAGTAGTACATTCGAGCATAATGGATCGCTATAGTATAACAACGTTATATAAAAGTTCGTTGCTATGGCGACGACCCAAACCTGTAAGAGCATATTATGATTAAATTGCAGTAATATATTAGAGCATAATGAATGAATAGTCAGTCTAGTTTCTGTCATCAGCAACGCAATTTTAGATAAATATAAGTTAATTTCAGTTAATTTTCTAAAGGTCAAACGTTCATAGTCCCTACCTAAAACACTTTAAGACCAGGTCCATGACACCCAGCCGTCCCACAGACCTCGTTTAGTTCTTTCACACAAGAATCACACTCGCTCTCAATGGTAAATGACAATAGCGAACGACAAGATACAGAAATTAAATGTTTTGCTATTTCCCAAATGTAATTAATTAAATTTCTGAAGTAAATTTAATGTACCAAATTTGTACCAAACTTCCAAAATGTAAAATGTAAGTTAATAAAATTTGTTTGTCAAATGTTTCCTGTATCTCGAATGACCGATTAACTTTAAACTGAAAGTTAAAAATAATAATAATAATAATAATTTAACGTTATATATATTTACTTTGAAACCTTCTTTAAAAGAATTTTAATTAATTTTAATAGACTAGCATCGATGTAAGTGATAAATGAATGCACTGTTATTTTTCATTAAATTAAAGTTCAAGTTTTTAAATTAAAGTTAAAAGTTACTTGGAACGATAGCTCCTATCATAATGAGTTATACGATATGACATCATGCATACAACATTATATAACGTTATCCTAGTCCCTATCTACCTAAGTTACTACGTACTGGTTCAACCCACACATGTACAACATCCACACTTGTAGGTTGTATCAACGTCAGATATAAATCACATCAGTCCATGATATGCAGATGACAGATGAAGACACAAGTCCTCCCTGGTTTGCAGATGACAGATGAAGACACAAGTCCTCCAATGCGACATTGAAACCAGCTATCGATCAGCTCCGTCGGTTTATTCGAGCATTGAAAAGGAAAAGCACATTACCATTACAAGGATGACTTTGTTCCATACTTAATCCTAATTTTATATCAAACATTAACAAACACTAGTACGGTTTCGTCAGCCAAACCTACCGAAAAGCTAAAATGTTTTGATCAGCCAAAACCATTCAAAAGCTAAAATGTTTTATCAGCTAAAACAATTCAAAAGCTAAAATGTTTTGATCAGCCAAAACCATTCAAAAGCTAAATCACTAATCAGGTTTCGTCAGTCAAACCCTTCGAAAAACTAACATCAGGTTTAACTAGCCAAACCCGTCAAAAAGCTAACATGTTTACTGATAAAAATTTACGCATGCAAGTTAACTTAACTTAAGCATGTCACTGCCTAAATAATACAGTGTAGACTGATCACAACCTGTCTTAAAGTAAAAGTACATATAATGTTAATACTGAAACTAAAATATTAAACTGAAAAGACGTTATATTATTGACATTTAAGTTAACATTTTACTGAAAAATTTTAACGACGCAAATTTTTTTTCAGTGAAATTTTAAGATTGTAGTTTACCAAAGTTAATTTTTTTTTTGGAAATTGTAAAATTTAGTTTGCCAAAGTTTTTTTTTGTATTTTAAAATTTAGTTTACCAAAGTTAAATCAAACTTTTTTTTAAAACTTAGTTTACCAAGGTTAAATCAAACTTTTTTTTCAATTTAGTTTACCAAAGTTAAATCAAACTTTTTTTTTTCAATTTAGTTTACCAAAGTTAAATCAAACTTCCCATGAAGCTCCCGTCGAATACTTTATCCCCCTTTCAATGAAATTTTACTTTTTTTTCTTTTTCTTTTTCTCGATAGGAAATTTTACTATTAAAGAAGGCACAGCCTCCAGATCCTCGACCTGATCTCCCCAGCTTTCTAAAGCCAGAGGATCCTTGACTGATGCAGTAGCCAATTCACTGCAACCTTCGGGGACCTGAAACGCTGTTGTTTCAGGCCGGGTGGCGACTGTTTTGTCACCACCACCCTCCACCTCAGAAGTTGACTTACCAGATGGAGCTGTAGTTACTGCTGAAGTGGAGTCCCCTGTAGGCTGTAATGACCTGGATGACTCGGTAGTCACCTCCATTGGTTCCTCAGGCATCCTGGTGAACTCCTGGCCAGGACCCTGGTACTCCATATCGTCAGGGATCCTGGCTGTCGGCTTATAATGGTCCGACTTCCTGGGTGGAGGACTGAATTTAATACTAGGACTTACGTCCTCTACCTTACCAGCCGTAGGTCGGCCACTGGCGCACCAACAACCCAAGGACTTGTTAAACAAGTCGAAGTTTGCGTAGTGACACCTGCGGCAAAAAGGGATGAGTCTATACTCAACCAAAAGGGCCCGGAAAAATTTTCTTGTCGACCACGTCTTGGACATGACGACGAGCAATATGGGTCTGAAAGCTAGACCCTGTGGCGAAAGTGCCAAGGCACAAAGTGCACTGTAAAGCGACATGCTTCACTTTGTGTGCTTCGAAGACATGTCGCATCCTAGTCTGTCCGTCAGTGGGTTTGAATTTTCTACCACATCCATCGGGACATTTTAGATATGTGTCCTTAGACACCTTGACTGGCTTTGCTTTGGCCGGCGACTTGTTAGGTCGCTTTAGGGGTGACGGTGCGTCACCAGCTGACTTTTCTTCAGTCCTAGTTCGAGCCTTAGAAGTTGCGTCAGTAACTGAAAGAGAAGTTTGAGCATTAGCGGTTACGGATTCCGAGGGAACCTTACCCTGTACTATACTACTGTACGAGGCGGATGGCTTAGCCACCATATTTGGGTTAGGGGCAATTGTCCAAGCTACTTGATTATTTGGTCCCTGAACTGGCAGGAACATATAGGGTGGGAAGCCAGAGGCTTCAAATCCCGGCGGTGGGGATACCGCTGTCGCTAGTGGGGATGGCATAGCCATAAGTCCCGGCGATCTAGGGGCTGTAATGACAGCCGGTTGATCAGCCGAGGGCTGAACAACGGATTCAGCCACCTTAGGTGACTGAACCTTAGGCTTAGTCACCCGAGGTGACTTGATCTTGGGCCTACAGGCCGGTGGTGGTGATGCCACATCACTGTTTGCCAAAATGGTTTTGGCAAACCGGAACTCCCAAAAATTTTCGGTGAGCCCAGCAATGGGTCCAATAGACCCCTGGTACTTTTGTACTTTGTACAAACACCGCTTTCCTTTACGAAGGCGACCTTCCACTTGATCGCGGTGTTTCGATAGAATATGTTCTTCTATCGATAACTGGGGGTCCAAAATAGTACCCCCCGCATTATATGCGGTCTTACAGAACCCACATTTGAATAATTTTCGGTAGTTAACCTGACTTTGTGCCATCTTGGGCGGCTACCTACGAACGAATGGTCGTCTGCATCCAGTCGCTGCGCGTCATGCGCGTACCTTGCGCAAAACGATACAATAACGTTTCTGCGCAAAGTACGCATAATTACTGAGGAAGCCATTGTTATTGTTTATAGTTCCCTTGACAACAGTCTCCATTTCTTGTTTACATAACAATGGTTCATCACAATGGCTGTGTGCATGAACATGAGAAGACTGAAAATTCATCCCGTAAACCAATATTCTCAAAATTAGTTTACATTGATAAAATTGGGTTTATAAATATTTATTGCAATAAAAAATATTTGATTTTAATAAAAATTATTAATTTTATACGAAATATGAGGTTAAAATTTTCAAAACTGGAGATTTAGCTTTAAGCTCCTTAAAATTCTCAAAAATGCAATTTTAACAGATATAATCGAAATATTACTAAATTTTTGTAACATTGGATCTAAAATATAGGCCAAAAACAAACAAAAGTAAGTTTTAGGACCAAAAATAGACCCCTAGAGTGCTCCACAACAAAATCCTACCACAATTGTTAATAAATATTTATTGTTAATAACATTGTAAATATCTGCTAGAAATAGACAACATTTACAATTTAATCACAGTATTTGTGTGATTTTTCACCACCAACACGCTAAAATCCACAAATTTTACAATTTTCCACACCAAAGTTTTTTTTTTTTTTTTTAAGCAGAGCACATGAAGTATTGAATTAAATATTTTATACTAGAATAAAGTTATGAAGATACAATAATTTTAATAACCCAATATTAATTTCAGTCTTCATAAATTTTGATAGTTAATAAACTAAGTTTTTAATTCAGGATCAGCGATCCTGTCCCCATAGAAATCTGGGACCTTACGATGACGCTTTGGCCGTTCTACAGGGTTTTCGCTAGGAAGTTCCAAAGATTCTTGCACTTTTCGTGTTCCTTCTACGGATTTCTTTGCGAATTTGGTTATACTATTGTCTAACCAATGCATATCAACCCGTTCCCTAAGGAAACACGGTTTCAAATGATTATGATGTACAACCAGAGTACCGGATCTAGCTGATTGCTGTAGTCTGTACACCACATCAGAAAGGATTTCCACAACAAAGTATGGACCCTTCCAAAAGCTGAGAAACTTGGAACACTGTCCTTTCTTAACAACAGGTCGCCAATACCAAACAGCATCCTTTAGCTGATACTTATGAGGTTTCAGCCGATTCAGATAGCTTCGCTCCTGATATTCTACAGCCTTCTGTAGATGTTGCATAGCAAATCTATGCGACTTTTTCAACATATCTCGAACATGCTGCACATATTCAGGTATGTTGAAATCCTGTTTGTCAGGAGTATCTGGTGAAAATGATTCCACCGGCAAAGATATTTCTTTCCCAAAAATAAGGAAATTTGGTGTAAAACCAGTGGAACTGTTTTTACAGCTCCTAAATGCCATTGTAAGAAAGGGGAGTACTTCATCCCATTCCCATACATTCTCGTCAATGGCTGTAGCTAACATCTGCTGCAGAGTGTGATTAAAACACTCTGTAATAGCATTCGCTTCCGGATGTCTAGCTACTGTGAATGATTTCTCAATACCGGGTAAATCACACAATGAGCGAAATATTTTCGACTCAAATTGCGTACCTCTGTCAGTATGCAATTCTGATGGGCAGCCAAATCTTGACACCCATTCTATAGCTAGAATATTAGCTATAGTCTCAGTGGTCTGATCAGGCATTCCATATGCCTCTACCCATCTAGAGAACATATCGGATACCACTAGTATATAGACATTGCCTTTGATAGTCTCAACTAATGGGCCCATCACATCACAGGACACCCGCTCGAAAGGCACACCCATTACGTATTTACGTAACGGTGCACAGTAGGACTTCGGCGGACTCTTTTTCTTTTGACAAGAAGAACAAGTCCTAATGTAAAGCTCTACTGCCTTTCGCATTTCAGGCCAAAAATACTTAGCCTGAATCTTAGAGTAAGTTTTATCTACTCCAACATGTCCACCAGTAACCGTATCATGATACTGATAGAGCAATCTCGCCTGATATACTTCAGGAATAACCAATTGGTAGGTTTTTCCCCGAAGTTGGCCAATGTTTCTTCTAAATAGAAGACCATCTTCCACGGCCAAATTTTTCCAGGAAGCTATGTAAGATTTTACTTCCTTTCCGAAATGACACATTTCTTGCCAAGTGGGTTTCCTTCCAGTTTCAAGCCATTTGAGTACCTCGGATATCACTGGATCAGACTGTTGAGTCTTTTTCATTGACTCTTTGGTCCAAGGAAACGGAAGGTCATTACTGCTGTCCACCGGATCGGGCTGACTTTCATCTTCCTCACTTTCGTCCATGCCCCAAGCGAAGACACTGTCTGGAGATATCTCTTCACAAGATAACTCCAAACAACAGTCCCCACCCTGAGTTAGACGTAAAGGACAAGGATTGTCTTGAAACTCTTCAAGCGTTGGATCCGAGCAAGAATACCCACATAAGCAGCGCTTGCCACCACATGGAATTCTGCTCATAGAATCCGCATTGCCATTCTTCCTTCCTGGCCTGGCTTGAATGTCAAAATCGTATTCCGACAAAGCGTCAAGCCATCTTGCAAGTTGACCAGTAGGATCTTTGAATGACATCAAATACCGTAAAGACGCATGATCTGTCCTTACAGTAAAATGACTACCCCAAAGGTAGCAACGCCAGTGTAACACGTGGTAAACAATAGACAGTAATTCATGCCTGCTGACACAGTAGTTACGTTCGGCCTTGCTCAATGCCTTTGAAGAGTAGGCAATAACGGCAAGTTCACCATCTTGCATTTGGTGAAGAACTCCACCAATGCCTTCTGCACTGCTGTCTGTATCCAGTACATAAGCACCTTCATCTCGTGGCAGTGCTAAAATGGGTGCTGAAACCAACTTGAACTTTAAGAGTTCAAATGCATTTTCGCACTCTTGAGTCCAGTTGAATTCTGGCTTCTTTCCCTTTTTATCGAGTTGTCGATTCAAAGGAAACGCAATTTTCGCATAGTCCTTAATGAACTTGCGATAGTAATTGGTTAATCCCAAAAACCTTCGGATTCCTTGCACCTCAGTCGGTCGTGGAAAATCCTTAACCGACTGTATTTTCACAGGATCCGTGTGTACACCATTTTTACTAATGGTGTATCCAAGATAAAGCACTTCTGTCTTAAACAGATTGCATTTCTTTGGCTTGAGTTTTAACCCTGCACTGCGAAGACGCAGAAATACCAACTCTAGTCTTTCTAAGGCTTCTTGTACAGCGGAACCGAAGACAAGAATGTCATCCAGATAAACCATACATATCTGCCAATGCAGACCTTTTAATATCTTCTCCATCATTCGTTGGAATGTGGCTGGAGCATTAGTTAAACCAAAGCTCATCACATTCCAATGATAGAGACCACTGCGAGTGCAAAATACAGTCTTTAACTTAGATTCTTTCTCCATTCTAACTTGATAGTAACCACTAATCAAGTCGAGAGAACAGAAATACTTTGCACCCGATAATGCATCGATTGATTGATCAATCGGTGGTATGGGATGTGCATCCTTTACCGTAACTTCGTTAAGTTTACGATAATCGCAGCAAATCCTTAAACTTCAATCCTTCTTTCGAACGCAGACTATCGGACTAGACCAAGCACTATCCGAAACGGAAATCATGCCGGTCTTCAAAAGAAGTTGGATTTGCCTTTCCATTTCCTCATTTTGTTTGGGAGGAAGAGGTCTTGGCCTCTGCTTGATAGGCACTTCAGTTTTTGTAACTATTTTATGCTCTACCAAATCAGTTTGACCCATATCATTTTCTCCTGACGAGAAAATATCCTGATATTGGATCAGTTTCTCCTTTACCAGAATTTGTTCTTCTGGAGAAAGATTTACACAAGCTTCTTCAAACAACTTGTATAAATGCTCAGGTAATTTGCCTCTGCTCATATTACCTAAGTTAATGCCAACTTGTGCAACCAAATCGGCGCGAGTGAACACCTCATTTTCTACTACGGTAGAAGTAAGATATCCACATCGAATCCCATCGGACCTGATTTTAAAATCACCGGATCATTAGTTGGATTAAAAACGCGAATAGGTACTATTCGCTTGTGATTCATAGTTGTTGAAGCGCGTGCTATTAAACCATGTTCACGAAAGAATGAAGGTTTTGGCTCAAACAACATGGGTATAGTTGAATTACAGCCAACTTCCCCACTCTTCAACTTAACTTTACCTGGTTAAATCATTTCTCTACCAGGTGGAATTATATAATCTCTACTGAGATATACTCTTCTGGGAGTAGGTTTTCCGTTCAATATTAGGCAAGGAATAGTTATGCCGTTCTCAGATAAAAATGACATCCCAAGAATGATCTTATCTCCGATATCTGCTACATGAAACTGTACAGGTAAAACAAGTTCACCAAATTTCACGCGATATCGAATGATCCCATCACATTGAATGAGATCGCCCGACACTGATCTTATACCACATTTGCGGTTTACCAGTTGAGGGCGGTGTTTATTTGGTATCGAGTTATAAACACTTCTAGCCATTACACAGCAGCTAGCACCGGTATCGATTAACATAGGCACAGCTTTGTCACCTATGGCACCAACAAGGAAAATTCCTCTGTCAGACTTATTCAATGTGTCTGGATCTATTTTACAATACTGTAAAACAGAATGGTTTTCACAAATGTAAAAACTGTCAGAATTCTCAGTTTCTGAGCCCAATAAATACTGAACGCTATCAGTAAATGTAACGTCAATATTACCCTGACTCAGAGAGAAAACTGCCGACTGGCTATCTGAATAACGTTCAGTTTTGTCAGTCCCTTCAGACACATCAGCATCTGAAATAAGGTTAGAATTGTTAGAATCCAATTCAGACTCCACAATCCTAACTTCAGTTTGTGTGTTCACACACTCAGGCTTCTGGAAGAAATTTACTTCACTTCTTCCTTCTTTTCCTCCTTCGTCTCCGTCCGCCTGTCGGAGGAGACTGCCCCAAGTTTAAAGCAGGACTAGGACATTTTTTTCTTAAGTGTCCGCGTCCCCCACAGTTAAAACAATTAACGAACTTGGGATCCCACTTTTTAGTGTATTTTGAGAAAGACTTCTTATCTTTTGATTTAAAAGACGCCTTCCCTTTTAGATAGTTGACATCATCTGTATCACTATCTGATTCCTCATCCTCATCAGAGGACTCATCGTCAGATGGACGTACCATTCTGACTTTATCCTTAGGATAAAGAGGTCTAGCTTTAGACATGGCTGTTTTAGCAGCAACATAACGCTCTGCATATTGCATAGCATTTTCGACAGTAGCTGGTGGATTTATCATCAGATACTGTTTAAGTTGATAGTCGTGAAGACCATTAATAAAATGGCGCTTCACGAGAACCTCCTGTTGTGCCAGGCTTTGTACCTCTGGATAAGCCAGAGATACCAATCTTCGAACTTCATCTAAATATGTTCGAAGGTTGTCCCCTATTTTCCATATCTGTCCCTCCAACAGAGACTGAAAATGGTGACTGCTGTCGGCTGAACCGAAGCGTTGCTCCATAGCTTGGAACAGTTGCTGAAATGTCAGCATATTAAGCTGACGCTCCAACGAAATGATAAAGCTTTTAGCTTCATCTTGTAAATTGGAGAGGAGGTAATATTTCCTCTCCTGTTCTGTCCAATTATTCAGAACAGATGCCTCTTAAAAGAGGCGTTTAAAATAAGGCCATTCGCTATAACGACCGTTAAAAGAGGGGGCCTTAATTCTAATTTTATGATCGTGAGAATGATAATTGTAATGAAATTGCGAATTGCGAGTTTCATTTGTAGCCCTTTCAATAGGATTAGGCTCATAACGAATGTCCCTAGCACGGAAATTACCGTTATTTGTATAGGCAGTATTTTGGGAATACTGCTGATCATCAACCAAATGATGATCATTATTTACAAAAGTATTCTGAAAATTAGAATACTGTTGCGACCTGTGCATAGGTTGATTCGCCATATTACAGTAAGGTAATTGTGAAAAATCATGAGTGCGAATCCCATTGGATTCATTACAATCAATGATTATATCATAAGAACCTACAGTTCTATTGGTAATGGCAGCTGTATGGTGCATACCATTATGAAAATAATTATTATTAAAATAATTATTTTGTGCTTGACTTCTACCTGAAGTCGTTTGCGTATGAAATGGCAAATACATTCCATATTTATCATGATTAAAATCGTGAATTTCATCGTTTGATGAAGGTACCCTAGGTGTTTCATACACCGTAGGTGTAGTACGAATATTTGAAATACCATACTTATCAGCAAATTGAGACTGCTGATTTGGTGGAATAAAAGTATCACCGAAGTGTATCGAATTTGACACTGGCAAATTATTTTGCATTTGAGATCCACGTAATAGATGTGAATTATTACTCGAATAATCCGGTATCGCAGTACTTTGCAAAACCGTGGACCTTGGAACAGGTCCAGCCGATGTCATTGGCATATTGTAACTACATGGAGTTACATGATTTTCTAAGGAAGAAGGGCCATTTCCACTTTCTTCTTTATTTACTTAGAAATTCTCATTAATCCTGTGAGAATTTTCAGTAACTCCCATGGGTGTAGAAAATGTACACCGTGGGCGTGCGGATTGCAACTGATCACGATAACGAGGCTCGCACCAGAATTCATGTGATCGAAAAGAATGTTTGTCAACATTAGAATTGACATTACTACTTTCGAAAACAAAAGTAGTCATAGTACAAGTAGGTACTGAGGTTTTAGATTGTGTACCTAAAACGGATATACCTCGGCTTTGGCTAGGCTGACGCCTATCCAAATCCGGTGGGTAAGGCAGTTGATCTACGAAAGGGTTATATACCGAAGATTTGTTAACACGGGAAGTAACAACCGAATGAGGTAAAATAACAGTATCAAATCTGTCAAATTTACTAAATTGAGGAGGGGTAGTGAAACCTCTCATTATCGCCAAAGATCTTGAAGGATCTTTAGGATATGCACCTTGTTTTTCAAGAAAATTAGGTGCCGAAAAATCGGGAATTTTGGACGAAATTTCGCCAGAATTATTAGACATATTTTGGCTTTCACCAATATGATCTAAAGAGGGTATATTGTCCAGAGAGCGAGCTCTCGGACGAGATCGTGGTGGTAACTTCGTACCACTACGAAGTTCCATGATAAATGATGAATATTATTGGAATATATTTCTCAGAAATAAAGAAATAAATGCCAGTTTCCGCTGCCACCACTGTGAAACAAAAAGGTTTCTCAGTGTAGAGCAACGTATATAGTAAGGATCGATTGAACGTCTGATCCCGCGGCACTGACTTAGTCAATGCCGAAGACCGATGTAGACGCTACAGTGTTCAGATCCAAACTGATTTATTATTTTCGATTTCCGACTTATATACTGTTACGCATAGCAACGTACGTCACTTGCGTAATCGCGTATGTGCGTACGCAAATGACGTTGTTGCGACCAGCGCACACCGCGTCAGTCCGGGAGTCATGACTTAGTCACATGACTCCGTACTAACGCAATGGCCAGCTGAACCAGAGCAGGTTAAATAAATGCAAATGATGTTTCTTCACAAAATGTCTTTTTTCACAAATTCTTATTGCCACATGGCTTTAGAAAAGTCGACTTCCACACGTCCTTCTCCTTGACAGAAATCCGTCGAATTTAAAGCAAGGGGAAGTATTTATGCAATTTGGAAGATACGCACTGCTAAACAATGTGAAACATTCGAAACATCACATGACACAGTGTCATAAGACGGAACCATTTGTTTGGGAGTCAAAAAAATTATTGCGCAAATAAAACATAACATGGCTCCCCAAAATTAATGTACGGGTCTTTCCAGATATTGACTAGAACTGTCGTCGTTTTTGCCCAAGAAAAGTTTCCTAACAGAGACCATCATTCGAGGGATAAATCTCGAAACTTTAGCGACGCCAAGGATTACGTGGGGAAACTGTCATCGGAGATGAGTACAGTGTCTCCATTCACTAAGTTTCTGGAAGGTTTTGTCGATTTAGAACGGGACTGAAGTGAACTAAGATACTCAGATCGCCAACGCGTCCAAAATACTTTCAGCAAATGCTGAACTATACACATCATTTTTTGAAAATTCAGACGATGGCGTCAACAGCACTCAAGACTTCAGAGTCAGTAAATGATTTGGGGTTAAGGGCTACATAACAGAAGGGGCATTTACAGTCAGAGTTGACAAAGATCGTGAATTTAGAATAGAAGCCATTTCAAACAGAAACGTTCTGAGAGAATCGTCGTCCAGTTGAGATCCGTTTTGAACTAACACAATATCTAAAATTTTTCTAACACTACGGATCAATCGTTCCCACGACCCAACCATATGGGACGCACTGGGTACATTTGTCTTAAACTCGAAAAGACAACCGTTGTCCCGAAAAGACAATCGTTGTCCCGAAAAATCTATCTATCTTCTTTTAGTTTGACTCTAATAAAGTTCTAAATTCGTTCTGTGTTCCTAGGAAGTTAGTAACCTGATCGGACCTCAAGATCGGCAAGAAATCGCCTTAGAACATTGATGAAGGCACAAGTGGACAAATCGACTGCCACTTCTAAGGGTACTGCACGAGAAGCTAAACACGTAAAAATGATGCCCATCGTTTCAACTCTTTTCGACTTTTTTTAATGAGGATAGGTCCGAAATATTCTACACTAGTACAGTCGAACGTAGCACTTTATTGGCATCTACCGTCTTCTGGACTGGGAAAGCGCCACGAATCTTCTTGCAGATAACACAACTAGAAACTACACGATAAACTTCAGCAGAACCGCTTATTACCCAAAAGCGGTTGCACAAAGCATGCTTTCTTATGAAGTCAGTCTGTGAAGAACTATTGATAAACATCTCACAAGAGCTTAAAGCAAATGGACCATCACAGTATCTACACTGCTACTTAACTTTGACCTCGACCTGTTCGTCTTCCAATTCAGTCTGTTATCCCTTCGCATCATTCGCGAAAGACCTAACTTTAGATTTCGGCTCAGCATTGGAATTGTATTTCGCTTTGGACATTGGACTACCTTTTGCTGAACCAGAACTTTAAAGTGAAGCTACGGGATCGTTCACAATGTCTTCTTCTCTAGCTAAGAATGTAGTAAACTCGGAAAAGGACGGAAAACAATTTGTATCTGTCTGTAATCAGCTACTTTACGCGCCCCAACGACGAACTTACCAAGAAGGAAGTTTGCGTAACATATTGCGATTTTCAGCTTTATCGCTCAGAATGTATAAGAAATTGACGAATTTACGCAAACCAATACTATAAATCTTTTGCCAAGAATTCAGCTTAGAGTGAAAAGCTGTATCGAACTGAACTGGTCTCCATACCGCTTGCTGAGTATTTCATAAGACCGTAGGTAAGCTTGCCCAGAAGGAAGTCGGAAAAATCCTTGATGTGCGTCTTTAGCTTCACCACTCAAACAGCGTCTCAGATAGTGCAAATGTTTACTTGATGGAATACCTTTGGTGTGTATCAACGTGTCAAAAGAGACTTTTAACGTTGGATATTCAATAGGATTGTACGATGGCTGACAGGGAAAATTCAGACTTCACACTTTATACTTCGTGCTTCGTATATAATATCTCTAAATTTCAGACATAGCACTAAAATTTCAGACTTCATATTTCATACTTCAGAGATAAGAATTAAGTCGGAAATATGAAGTGTGAAATCTGTATATTATCTCTGAATTATGAAGTATGAAGCTTTAAGTAAAAAACATCAGTTAGTTTTTGAACTGATCCAGTTCTTATCCCGTTTTAGACAACACACGTTTGGCTTGGTTTGGTCTAACAGACACAGCAGCATCTTTGTAACCAGATTTGTTGTCTAGGCAACGTATGCACTGACATGACCTTTTGCTTCCTCGTAGCGAATTTAGACGCTGCTTATAGCCATAATTAGTATTTCTTGAATACCCTTTCCTCACATTTATTTTTGTCTATTTAATCTTTTACCAATCAGATTTTACTATTATGTTTGCCCGATACGGTTGTTCACATGTGAACTGCCACGTCGTATGAAAGCTGATTGCGCAATATTTTCAGTCTCGCTTGCATTCTAAAATACCAGTAATATAGTGCTTTAGTGGTTCGTATTTTGTGGATGAATTCAGCATGTGGTGTGTTGGATTTGATGCGAGTAATAGCTGTTGATATTTTCGTCAATAAAAGCGTAAACACTACCACCTCGTTCTAGTCATTGCCTTCACGGACCCGGTGTGAGGGCCAAACACCAATATACCACGACGATGCGCTATATTCACCACACGGGGGCAGACCAACCGGCATACAGCAGACAGTCCCGTACACCGGTATCGACATGAATCACGCGTCTTTTGTCATCAGTGTCCGTCGAGAAACTCGTCGTTAGTCAAAGGTTTCTGTGGGTAAGCTTTCATTGTCCACCGGGTTGTCACCATGACACATTTCGCCGTGAAAACGGACATTTCGTCTGAAGTTTGAGAGAAAAGACATGAACATTCAGCCATCAGCAACGGTTAGTAAAATTCAATAAAATCGGAACTCTCGAAGTCAACGCGACGAGTCTATCAGTTCCGGCTGCTCAGTTTTATCTCGGAAATTCATATAATGTAAAATTGTAGTTTAAAATTATGCCTGGTTTTCTCAGTTGAGTTAAAACCATTTTGTTTGGTTAGCATTGTAGTGTTTGGCATAAATCTTCGCATTATTTCAAAATTAAAGCTTTTAACTTTCGTCCCTTTCGAATGTAAAACCTCGTTCAACTAGCGATAGATTTAGTTCTTTCTTGCCTTGTGTGTCTCCTCAGTAAGGTTCAATATTTATCCTGTATTTACTCTTGCTTATGGTGCTGCTTTTGGAATACACCTCTCAAAATTGACTAAATCTTAAAAGGCATATTCAATTTTCCATTACGCCCATTATTATTGCAAAATCTTATTCGAATTTGTTGCTTTAATTATTTTATTTATTACCTCAACGCTCTCTGCATTCTAGTGCAGCGTTCTAGCCGTTTGTCATCTGATCGCAACTTTTAATTTATAAGTCATTTGCTTCGATCAACGTCACTGCCAGCGTTTGGTATACGGTTGTCATGGTAACGGCCTTGAAAGCCCGGCCTCTGTGCAGTACTGGTACACGGGAATATTGATTTTTCCTGCCGCACCTTTTTTCAGCCTGAGTTAAATTCATCCTCATTGCAGGAAATATTAACCTTTCATTCTTGTACACTGATTTTATTGAATTATTGAATTGATTTAACTGTTGCTGCTGCCCTCCGCAACTGGAATGTGCACCCTGGAAACTGAAATGTAGTTCCTGGTAACTGAAATGTGGTTCTTGAAAACTGAAATGTGGTTTCTGAAAACTGAAATGTGGTTCCTGAAAACTGAAATGTGTTGTCTGAAAACTGAAATATGGTTTCTGAAAACTGAGATGTGGTTTCTGAAAACTGAGATGTGGTTTCTGAACCTGATGTGTGGTTTCTGAAAACTGATGTGTGGTTTTTGAAAACTGAAATATGGTTTTTGAAAATTGATATTTGACTTTCGAACATTGTTGCATAGTTGTTGAAATTTTTGCTGTATTATAAATCTTTCGGATCACGTGGCGTGTTCTGTTCGGATCACGTCTCATGTCAGCATAAGCGAAAATTTCAAATGCTTCTAACTCCTATATTACTGCCGTTAGAGCGATAAAAATAACTCAGTTTGAAAGTTCTTTGCCCGGTTCTTTCTATGCACGGCTGATCGCTTTTAAAAAAGTAATAGTGTTTGCAACTGAACTACATATTCAAAGGTTTAAGATTCGGAGCTTGCGTTTTTTTCGGCTTGTAGTTAGGTAGACCGTTTTTCTGCAGTTGACGTTAAACATACTGGGGTGGTAAAATTGTTTGTTTCAATTTTCTTTCAACTAGACCGCTTTTATAACTGGTGTAAAATATACACTGCTATCAAACTATTCTGCGGTCTCCATATTGTTATACTAAACTGAACCTGTCTGTTGTTCAGTAAGTTTATGTGGTATATTTCGAGGTGTCAAAGTTATGTTTGGTTAACGAAAATATGTTACGGGCGCTTGAAAACTATCAATTAGTTAAACCAATGGACTTAAAAACTTGCACATTGACTATCAGCTTCGAATTTGTGTTTCAAGTTTGTGTTCCAAGCTGACATTTGTGCTCAGAGTGGTGTGAGGTGAAAAGTGTCTCAAGTGTTTTAAGCTGTTCAATGTTACCGGGGGTTTCCGAAAAAAAGCCCAGGGCTTCTATTTGGAAACTGGCTAATTTCAGGCGCTCATTTAGAAACCAAATAGAAGCCCCGGGGCTTCTATTAGGAAACAGTTATCTAATTAGAGCCCCGGGGCTTCTATTTTTTAGATGGGGGGGTGGATTGTCGATAAGTTTTTATTGGAAAAAAAAAGAAAATTTACCATCAATCTCTTATTAAAGCGCTGCATGCGCTATATCCGCTAAAAAAATAACCAAAAAAAAAACACACAAAAACAACAGTAACTAAAAAAAGTTTGGTAAAGTAGAGGGGGGTTTGCCTTGTGCGAGGCACAGGATTAAGCAACAGCGCAGAACGTGTCTAGGGGTTTGCCTCACATCAAAGGATTAAGTGCACCGTGTCTGCATTGCGAGCAAACACGAGTTCTGGAAAGACTTGCAGGGAAGAAGGGGCAACATCACGCCACCCGTTTCAGTACTCGGCCCGTTATATTTCCAGTAATACTCCGGAGTAAAGGTGGCAGTGGAGAGGCGGGGGTGTCTGTTCGCCTTGTGCAAAGCACAGGATTAAGCAACGACGCAGAACATGTCTAGGGGATGCCTCATATCAAAGGATTAAGTGCACCGTGTCTGCATTGAGAGTAAACACGGGTTCTAAAAAGACTTGCAGGGAAAGAGGTGGCTTTTATTAGGAAAAGATTTTTTCAGGTCTTTATTTTAACTCCAAATAGAAGCCCCGGGGCTTCTATTGGGAAACAGTTTCCTAATAAGAGCCCCGGGGCTTTTATATGGGGGAAGCTTCTTTTCGGAAACTCCCGGTAGCTTAATCCGTGTTCATGTGTCGAAGTTGCCTTTGTTCTTCGCTCCGAAAAGGTGCCTGGAGTCGTGTTAGGACTCAAGTTTGTTTGAATTTGTGTTTATGCTGGAGTTATCTGGAGTTATCTTTCCTTTCCAAATCATTTCAAGATATTATGTCAAAACTGACGCCTTTTACAATCAGTCTGTCTTTGTCTGCGGAGACTTCCAGATTTGCTGGAAGTCGGTTGGTTCTTGGTCCCCCCTATAGATATGTTAGTTTGAAGTTAATTTTTAAGGTCGTAATTAGAGTTTTAAGTGTGCGCTTCATTCATTTTTCATTTATCATTTAAATTTTTAAAGATTAAGTTTCAGTAACAAAATGTCAGATTCGAAGGATCGGACTAAGTCCGTTGAAGTCTATAAAGCTTTTGCTGTTGGAGATGTGGCTGATCCGTGTGAGGATCACGCGAGCTTGAAGCATGGTGATCGTTCTCATCCTTTGTCTGAAAAGGATCGGTTAAATGAAATCTCTTGCCGTACCAAGGACTTTAAACGTCATGCGCGTCTCTTCAAGAGGCAAATAGGAACTGTAGATAGTGTAGTATCTGACTCTAATGACGTCGCTTGTCTTAAAGAGTCCCGTAAGGAATTTAGAGATGAGTTGGAGAATTTCTTGTTTCATTATGAGAAGTTTAATGACATTGTTGGTGATAGTGTCGATCAAGAGTTGCTTGAGTGTTCCAGTGAAGTTGAAGCTGCAGGTGAACTGGGCTTAAAGGAGTTGAACTCCAAGATTCATAGTCTCACTGATGAGGCTCATTCTGCGAGGTAGGTGCAAGCTGAGAATATTTCAAGTAAGATTAAAGGGTCTACATTCAAATCTGATTCAGACTTTGAAAACCTTGAAGAAATGTCGTCCAGCGATAAGTGTAAAGAGTTTTTCAAGGATCTTCCCTGAACAAAATGCTAAAAGTGCAGACTTACTAAACGTGTTGTGTAGTCAAATGTCTCTTTCGCGATTGCCTGCCCCCGAACCATCTGTGCTTTCGGGTGATGTATTAGAATATCTGAACTGGAAAAGATCCTTCAATATTCTCATATCAAATCGTGTTATTAGTAAAGAAGGAGGTCTCCACTACCTGAATCGGTATCTATGTGGTGAGGTAAAGGAATGTGTGCGGTCCTATTTGCTTCTAGACGATAAATGCGCCTTCAAGGATGCCTTTCGTGATTTGGGTCGTAGGTATGGCAAAGTCGCTGTACTTTGCGATAGAATGAGAGACAAGTTAGAAGAATTCCTCAAGGTCTCTGGAAGAGATAGTCAAGGACTTAGGAAGTTCGGCGACAATTTGCGTCAATGCGAGTCATGTATGGATTCTGTCCCAGTATTGAGGTTCTTAAATGAAAACAGAAAACTTCTTCAAAAGCTTTCAGAATGGGTTGTTCAACGGTGGAAGAGAGTACTAATGAAACACGAAAATCAAGGCAATGATTTTCCTTCCCTCAGTACCTTTGTTAAATTTATTAACAAGGAAGCAAATGTTGCTAACGAGCCCTTTACTTCTTGTGGCATTAAAGAAGTTACTACTCCGAGGCAAAACAAGACAGAAAAGAACTTAAACCAGCCGCTGAAGAACAACAGATCTCATACTTTTAAAGCTAAAGTGGGTCAGTGTCAGTGTCTGTACTGCCACAAGCCTCATAATACTCAGAGTTGTTTCAAATTCTCGAAATTGTCTGTGCCTGAGAAAAACTCTTTTGATGTTCAATGAAAATTGTGTCGAGGCTGTTTACAGCCCGGGCACATATACAAAAATGTAAGAACAAAGCCAAATGTAAGAACTGTGACAGACACCATCCAACATGTTTGCACAAAAGTTTTGAAGCTTACTTTCTCCAAAGCTCTAAACACAAGGTCGACAAGGATCCTCTTGTGGCTTCTTCTCTACGAGCACATGCTCCTGCTTTTTTTCCCTCCTCGAGATTTTCCTGAGCCATCTTTGCCACAGTTGTCCTACTTAAAGTGGCCTATTGATGATTTTGACATGTTATAAACTACTTTTACATGTCATTGACTTGTAATTATAGTACGCTTAAACAAGTGTATCTATCCTCATTGTTGCTGAGGGAGTTGCACTCTAGCGTCCACATGTGGTTAGCTGTGTACTTCAGTGTTGTGTTAACATTGTTTGTAATTGACATTAGTGTGACGTGTATTTGGTCGAAAATTATAATTTTGGGGAGTCAGGTTGCGAATTCAGACGCTGCTTATGGCCATAACTAGTATTTCTTGAATACCCTTCCCTCACCTTTATTTTGTCTATTTAATATTTGATCAATCAGATTTTACTATTCTGTTTGCCCGATACGGATGTACACATGTGAACTCCCACGTCGTATAAAAGCTGATTGCGCAATATTTTCAGTCTCGCTTGCGTTCTAAAATAACAGTTATATAGTGCTTTAGTGGTTCGTATTTTGTGGGTGAAATCAGGATATGGTGTGTTGGATTTGATGCGAGTAATAGCTGTTGATATTTTCGTCAATAAAAGCGTAAACACTACCACCTCGACTTCGCCATTGCCTTCCCCCGCCGTCATACTCCTTGTGCTATGTTTTTGTCTTAGGTACTTTACCGTACTTACTTTAAGTTGCTTACTAAGTTACCAATATTTTACGTGTAAAAAGATTGTAAAATACATTAAGAATCACATTTTCTGTGTGATCCAATAACAGTAGAAATTCACTCAGACTAACACTTGCTTTTAGTTTCGAAAGGAACGTTATATTTGGCTTTGAAAACAAAAATGTCCACATCAGCCTAAAGATTTTGGTTGCAACCCAAAAAACTAGTATCCCGTTGTTGTTGTTTGCCAGGCAGAAGCACAGCAGAATTATGACTACATTAATGTTTTACTAAAAGCGGTCATATTCCATTGGGGGTAGAGATGATAGTGTGTGTGGGGAGGGGGGAGGGTGTGCATGTTCATATTTCTATTGATACTCGGACCTTAAACGGTATTTTTACTTTTCAAATAACTATATTTTTTCTGATAAGGCCTCATTATCTGATTAAAAATGATGTAAAAACTTTTCTTATGTTTTGTGCACAGCGCTCGTTTGTATTTTCTCTTTGAAACAGCTATCTCTCTATTTCCTTTTTGCCAACAGTCACACCACAATGACCCCTTTGATAATCTTGAGCCAAAAACATTCAGGTGTGGCACCAGTTTATAATGGCAATATAAAGCAAATTCTAAGAAACTACTGCGCTGATTTGACTGAAAACTTGCACGCAGGTTGGTACATGTTCCCAAATGAGTGCACTTGTTTATTTTGTTCAGGCGATATCTCCAAAACGGGTCGATCGATTTTGTTCAAACTTTGCAAGAAAAATCGTTTTTTTGGAAGTTTCAATAATTCGGAAACTAACACACGTAGCGCTTCGGCTCAAAATACATTATGAGACCACTTTATTCATCATTTACCAATAATAACGTTATTTATGTTTTAAAGCGCCATAACTCGAAAACTAACGCATCTACTGCTTCGCCATCGGACATTTTAAGTGTGTGATATTATAAGATGGGTTGGCGATAATAGGGAATGTCATTTTGATCCACTTAGCTTGCGATTATGCACATTTTTGTGTTAGTCTATTTAAAAAAACATTGTTTACATTGGCGATGATATAAGAAAGTTGTTAAAGTAAAAAATGAAGGTCAGAAACCTCTACTAGAAGGGAGCACTAGCGCGGGGAGGGATACGGACTTCTTTGTGTTTTAGACTAGTTATATTTATGCTTAAAAACTCCCAGTTGTAGTAAATACGAGAAATTTGGTGCATGTTCTTGCCGCCTTCCCTCCAAGTGCATACTATATTAGTACAAAATATCTATGTTTTAACACTGTATGCAGAAAGAGAACATTAACGTATTAATGAGATAGAATATTTTACTGTTAGGTACTGTTTATGAAGGGAAATGGCTAGGAACGCGGGTTGCGGTGAAAGAAATTTCCATGAAAAAGAAAGAACTGATGAAGAAAGAAGTCTCCGAAAGGTCGAGATTCACTCATTAGCCAGATATCCAAATATTGTACAAATAATGTCCTATACATTCACGAATAGAGCACTGTATATCATATACGAAATGGTTGATGGCAAAGATCTAGAAGACCTCTTGCTCGACGAAGAGATCAAATAGACAATCTCGCTGACCAACACAAGGAAAGCAGGCATCGCAAAGAATATTTCGCAAGCGATAGCATATCTGCATGCTTGTCAACCAGCTATTCTGCATAGGGACATTAAACATGCAAACGTTTTGGTAAATACCCTCACCGCCAAACTGGGTGACCTGGGAATATGTCGTCCAACAACCAAGAAGCCCTTTTAGAAAGAAGATCAGACAGGAGGTCAGGCTTATATTCTTTAGGTGCAACTCATGAGTTGTTTGCCGGAAGGAGTCTTTGAGGTGATGATGCATAAGTAGAAGATAGAAGAGAATTTTTCAAATAAAATCTCAAATCTCAAACTTTTCACTGATAGACAATGCTGGCATTCGTACCATTGTAGAAAAGGCGCTTTCTTGAGAGCCGAGCGACAGGCCAAGCTCCCTCGATATTACTCTGTTTATGGAGAGTGCCTTTACTTCGCTTGAATTTACGCTGCTAAAACTCTCAATAAATGTGTACCGGTTTAAGGTCTTTCTGGCTAAACCTTCAATACCAGACTTAAAGTGAATTTTGCCGCAAAATAACAATTTGACACAGTCATCGGAAAAACGTAAATCACAACTGGAAAAGTCCTCCTAAAGCCGTAATATCTCAAGTATTAGATTTTGTTAGTATGGTTTGACTTTGGATGAAATTATTGTAGAGTTCGCAGATTGAATCGGACCAATTGTAATTGCTATGAAACTACAATAACTGGATATTGCTTATTTGTCTATTCAAATATAGCAAAATTTTAAAAGCTGTTGTGCATGTTTGTATCACTTGCATTGCATATAGAATGAACGAATTGAAGAATAACTGAATTTGGTATAGCATCTCAGTGAACAGTATTGCATGTGTAATGTAAAGTGTTTGGCTGGTTCTGAAAGTTAATCTTGTACATATCTCCTTAAAACGTAGTTATACCGAGATGTTCACTTCTATGTCACTAAGTGCTACCAGTAACTCATCCATAGCTGATACTACCCCGTAATGAGTGCAAAGCCTAATGAATCGCTTAACTACTTAATTGCTCCGTTTAATTATTTTTAATTTTGGTGAAATTTGAGCTTTGAAATCGGAATGTATTCCCTTCATACTTCAGAGATCTTATGTCCAAAGTTTGAAATTAGAGCAATTTTCTTCATACTTTAGAGATGATATGTCTGAAGTATGAAATCGTTACCAGTTCATTGCATACCTCAGAGATATTATTTCTGAAGTATGAAATAAAACCAATCGACTTCAGGCTTCACAAATGTTATGTATGAAGAACGAAATGGACACCGATCCACTTCAGAGTTCACTATATTATGTATCAAGTTTGAAATCAGAACCAGTTTCCTTCATACTTCAGACATATTATGTCAGAAGTGTAAAATCCGAACTAATTCATTTAGAGTGTAATTCAACACTACAGGTTAATACATTACGGGAATGGGCATCTAATAAACATCATTATACTCTTAAAATTAAATGGTATTTTCGATACGTCTTTAATCACAGCGCTCGTTTGTATTTTCCCTTTGAAACAGCTATCTGTCTATTTCCTTTTTGCCAACAGTCACACCACAATGACCCCTTTGATAATCTTGAGCCAAAAACATTGAGGTGTGGCACCAGTTTATAATGGCAATATAAAGCAAATTCTAAGAAACTACTGCGCTGATTTGACTGAAAACCTGCACGCAGGTTGGTACATGTTCCCAAATGAGTGCACTTGTTTATTTTGTTCAGGCGATATCTCCAAAACGGGTCGATCGATTTTGTTCAAACTTTGCAAGAAAA
Organism: Protula sp. h YS-2021; assembly: GCA_949752745.1. Lineage (NCBI taxonomy): Eukaryota > Metazoa > Annelida > Polychaeta > Sabellida > Serpulidae > Protula > Protula sp. h YS-2021. The sequence continues at coordinate 51,647,024 of OX457025.1, read as the reverse complement.
ATTGTATTTTTGGAAGTTTCAATAATTCGGAAACTAACACACGTAGCGCTTCGGCTCAAAATACATTATGAGACCACTTTATCCATCATTTACCAGTAATAACGTTATTTATGTTTTAAAGCGCCATAACTCGAAAACTAACGCATCTACTGCTTCGCCATCGGACATTTTAAGTGTGTGATATTATAAGATGGGTTGGCGATAATAGGGAATGTCATTTTGATCCACTTAGCTTGCGATTATGCACATTTTTGTGTTAGTCTATTAAAAAAACATTGTTTACATTGGCGATGATATAAGAAAGTTGTTAAAGTAAAAAATGAAGGTCAGAAACCTCTACTAGAAGGGAGCACTAGCGCGGGGAGGGATACGGACTTCTTTGTGTTTTAGACTAGTTATATTTATGCTTAAAAACTCCCAGTTGTAGTAAATACGAGAAATTTGGTGCATGTTCTTGCCGCCTTTCCTCCAAGTGCATACTATATTAGTACAAAATATCTATGTTTTAACACTGTATGCAGAAAGAGAACATTAACGTATTAATGAGATAGAATATTTTATTGTTAGGTACTGTTTATGAAGGGAAATGGCTAGGAACGCGGGTTGCGGTGAAAGAAATTTCCATGAAAAAGAAAGAACTGATGAAGAAAGAAGTCTCCGAAAGGTCGAGATTCACTCATTAGCCAGATATCCAAATATTGTACAAATAATGTCCTATACATTCACGAATAGAGCACTGTATATCATATACGAAATGGTTGATGGCAAAGATCTAGAAGACCTCTTGCTCGACGAAGAGATCAAATAGACAATCTCGCTGACCAACACAAGGAAAGCAGGCATCGCAAAGAATATTTCGCAAGCGATAGCATATCTGCATGCTTGTCAACCAGCTATTCTGCATAGGGACATTAAACATGCAAACGTTTTGGTAGAAGCAAATACCCTCACCGCCAAACTGGGTGACCTGGGAATATGTCGTCCAACAACCAAGAAGCCCTTTTAGAAAGAAGATCAGACAGGAGGTCAGGCTTATATTCTTTAGGTGCAACTCTTATGAGTTGTTTGCCGGAAAGAGTCTTTGAGGTGATGATGCATAAGTAGAAGATAGAAGAGAATTTTTCAAATAAAATCTCAAATCTCAAACTTTTCACTGATAGACAATGCTGGCATTCGTACCATTGTAGAAAAGGCGCTTTCTTGAGAGCCGAGCGACAGGCCAAGCTCCCTCGATATTACTCTGTTTATGGAGAGTGCCTTTACTTCGCTTGAATTTACGCTGCTAAAACTCTCAATAAATGTGTACCGGTTTAAGGTCTTTCTGGCTAAACCTTCAATACCAGACTTAAAGTGAATTTTGCCGCAAAATAACAATTTGACACAGTCATCGGAAAAACGTAAATCACAACTGGAAAAGTCCTCCTAAAGCCGTAATATCTCAAGTATTAGTTTTTGTTAGTATGGTTTGACTTTGGATGAAATTATTGTAGAGTTCGCAGATTGAATCGGACCAATTGTAATTGCTATGAAACCACAATAACTGGATATTGCTTATTTGTCTATTCAAATATAGCAAAATTTTAAAAGCTGTTGTGCATGTTTGTATCACTTGCATTGCATATAGAATGAACGAATTGAAGAATAACTGAATTTGGTATAGCATCTCAGTGAACAGTATTACATGTGTAATGTAAAGTGTTTGGCTGGTTCTGAAAGTTAATCTTGTACATATCTCCTTAAAACGTAGTTATACCGAGATGTTCACTTCTATGTCACTAAGTGCTACCAGTAACTCATCCATAGCTGAAACTACCCCGTAATGAATGCAAAGCCTAATGAATCGCTTAACTACTTAATTGCTCCGTTTAATCATTTTTAATTTTGGTGAAATTTGAGCTTTGAAATCGGAATGTATTCCCTTCATACTTCAGAGATATTATGTCCAAAGTTTGAAATTAGAGCAATTTTCTTCATACTTTAGAGATGATATGTCTGAAGTATGAAATCGTTACCAGTTCATTGCATACCTCAGAGATATTATTTCTGAAGTATGAAATAAAACCAATCGACTTCAGGCTTCACAAATGTTATGTCTGAAGAACGAAATGGACACCGATCCACTTCAGAGTTCACTATATTATGTATCAAGTTTGAAATCAGAACCAGTTTCCTTCATACTTCAGACATATTATGTCAGAAGTGTAAAATCCGAACTAATTCATTTAGAGTGTAATTCAACACTACAGGTTAATACATTACGGGAATGGGCATCTAATAAACATCATTATACTCTTAAAATTAAATGGTATTTTCGATACGTCTTTAATCACAGCGCTCGTTTGTATTTTCCCTTTGAAACAGCCATCTCTCTATTTCCTTTTTGCCAACAGTCACACCACAATGACCCCTTTGATAATCTTGAGCCAAAAACATTGAGGTGTGGCACCAGTTTATAATGGCAATATAAAGCAAATTCTAAGAAACTACTGCGCTGATTTGACTGAAAACTTGCACGCAGGTTGGTACATGTTCCCAAATGAGTGCACTTGTTTATTTTGTTCAGGCGATATCTCCAAAACGGGTCGATCGATTTTGTTCAAACTTTGCAAAAAAAATTGTATTTTTGGAAGTTTCAATAATTCGGAAACTAACACACGTAGCGCTTCGGCTCAAAATACATTATGAGACCACTTTATCCATAATTTACCAGTAATAACGTTATTTATGTTTTAAAGCGCCATAACTCGAAAACTAACGCATCTACTGCTTCGCCATCGGACATTTTAAGTGTGTGATATTATAAGATGGGTTGGCGATAATAGGGAATGTCATTTTGATCCACTTAGCTTGCGATTATGCACATTTTTGTGTTAGTCTATTAAAAAAATATTGTTTACATTGGCGATGATATAAGAAAGTTGTTAAAGTAAAAAATGAAGGTCAGAAACCTCTACTAGAAGGGAGCACTAGCGCGGGGAGGGATACGGACTTCTTTGTGTTTTAGACTAGTTATATTTATGCTTAAAAACTCCCAGTTGTAGTAAATACGAGAAATTTGGTGCATGTTCTTGCCGCCTTCCCTCCAAGTGCATACTATATTAGTACAAAATATCTATGTTTTAACACTGTATGCAGAAAAAGAACATTAACGTATTAATGAGATAGAATATTTTATTGTTAGGTACTGTTTATGAAGGGAAATGGCTAGGAACGCGGGTTGCGGTGAAAGAAATTTCCATGAAAAAGAAAGAACTGATGAAGAAAGAGTCTCCGAAAGGTCGAGATTCACTCATTAGCCAGATATCCAAATATTGTACAAATAATGTCCTATACATTCACGAATAGAGCACTGTATATCATATACGAAATGGTTGATGGCAAAGATCTGGAAGACCTCTTGCTCGACGAAGAGATCAAATAGACATTCTCGCTGACCAACACAAGGAAAGCAGGCATCGCAAAGAATATTTCTCAAGCGATAGCATATCTGCATGCTTGTCAACCAGCTATTCTGCATAGGGACATTAAACATGCAAACGTTTTGGTAGAAGCAAATACCCTCACCGCCAAACTGGGTGACCTGGGAATATGTCGTCCAACAACCAAGAAGCCCTTTTAGAAAGAAGATCAGACAGGAGGTCAGGCTTATATTCTTTAGGTGCAACTCTTATGAGTTGTTTGCCGGACGGAGTCTTTGAGGTGATGATGCATAAGTAGAAGATAGAAGAGAATTTTTCAAATAAAATCTCAAATCTCAAACTTTTCACTGATAGACAATGCTGGCATTCGTACCATTGTAGAAAAGGCGCTTTCTTGAGAGCCGAGCGACAGGCCAAGCTCCCTCGATATTACTCTGTTTATGGAGAGTGCCTTTACTTCGCTTGAATTTACGCTGCTAAAACTCTCAATAAATGTGTACCGGTTTAAGGTCTTTCTGGCTAAACCTTCAATACCAGACTTAAAGTGAATTTTGCAGCAAAATAACAATTTGACACAGTCATCGGAAAAACGTAAATCACAACTGGAAAAGTCCTGCTAAAGCCGTAATATCTCAAGTATTAGTTTTTGTTAGTATGGTTTGACTTTGGATGAAATTATTGTAGAGTTCGCAGATTGAATCGGACCAATTGTAATTGCTATGAAACCACAATAACTGGATATTGCTTATTTGTCTATTCAAATATAGCAAAATTTTAAAAGCTGTTGTGCATGTTTGTATCACTTGCATTGCATATAGAATGAACGAATTGAAGAATAACTGAATTTGGTATAGCATCTCAGTGAACAGTATTACATGTGTAATGTAAAGTGTTTGGCTGGTTCTGAAAGTTAATCTTGTACATATCTCCTTAAAACGTAGTTATACCGAGATGTTCACTTCTATGTCACTAAGTGCTACCAGTAACTCATCCATAGCTGAAACTACCCTGTAATGAATGCAAAGCCTAATGAATCGCTTAACTACTTAATTGCTCCGTTTAATTATTTTTAATTTTGGTGAAGTTTGAGCTTTGAAATCGGAATGTATTCCCTTCATACTTCAGAGATATTATGTCCAAAGTTTGAAATTAGAGCAATTTTCTTCATACTTTAGAGATGATATGTCTGAAGTATGAAATCGTTACCAGTTCATTGCATACCTCAGAGATATTATTTCTGAAGTATGAAATAAAACCAATCGACTTCAGGCTTCACAAATGTTATGTCTGAAGAACGAAATGGACACCGATCCACTTCAGAGTTCACTATATTATGTATCAAGTTTGAAATCAGAACCAGTTTCCTTCATACTTCAGACATATTATGTCAGAAGTGTAAAATCCGAACTAATTCATTTAGAGTGTAATTCAACACTACAGGTTAATACATTTCGGGAATGGGCATCTAATAAACATCATTATACTCTGAAAATTAGATGGTTTTTTCGATACGTCTTTAATGACATTCAATGCAGTATTTTGCTTTTTAAATTATACAAGGATTTGATGTGATTGCATTTCAAGGCTTAGTGACACTTAAGATAATTAACGAGTATTATTTAACCATGGATATTTTGCAAGATAGAAATCAAAGTCCGTAGCATTTTAATAATAATTGTAGTGAGTACTTGTCATTTTTTATTATTTATACAATTATTACATTAATAATCTCGCAATCATTAAAATAGCAAATTCAACAAAGACCTGTCAAATTCAATATACTTGTTGCACACAAAACACAATTAATAACCGTGCTCGGCTAGACATTGTAAAATCTGGCAGTATAACGGCATTCCTTCGCCAAGTTCTTGAGTTTGATCGTGAACCTGTGGTAATAGAAATCTAAGCAAGCCTAAAAATTCATCAGAGCTACCAGACTTTGGTTTTTCGTCCGCATCCGCATACGTCCGCAGAAAGTTGGAGGACTTTCATGAAACAAAACCTAGAAGGGCACAAAACAACATTTGGCGAAACGTTTTAGAAAAGTTTCATTAGACTATACCACAGCACCATCATTTGAAATGGGTTTTTACGAAATATATTTCACATTTTTATTATTAGGTTATGGACTTCCATTCCTGTAGGCTATTTCTTATAGCACATATAAATATCTATACAGATTCAAGAATGACACATACTTCTTCAAAATATCATGCAGCTAATAATTTATTTAACGCTCAGATAAAAGAGATTTTAAAACACGATAAATATTGTCATACATTTTTTTCGTATCAATTTCAAAATGATGGGGTGGTGCAAAAGCAACAGTATATTGGAGAGTAATTCCCTAAATGCCTCAAACATTCTACGTGTAGAGGATATGCACTATTGAACATGTCAGAATCTCGCAGATCTTTGAAGAAAGATATCCCCCAAGTTGAATCAAGGCTCTTAAACATACTCCCTCATGACTTGATACGTTGGTTACTTGTTCTCTCTACGTAGCAAAAAACCTGAATGGCCAGCAAAAGAGTCATCGGATATCCACGTAACTTGGGACCCAGCAGAACACTATGTCTTTGCCAGCTTTGGCGGCATCGTCATGCCTTTCCAGAAGGTCAAGGATAAGGGGGTTTGATATTTGTAGGTTTTCAATTGATTGCAGGAAGGACATCGAGTCCACGCATTACATAAACTTTTTGTATCGGCTGATCTTCACTGTCTGGATGGCAAGATGTAGAGCTTTAATTTTGCTAAGATAATAGAGGATGCATCTGGAAGTCTTGTTTGCAAAATGTTGTTTTCAGTTACAACGGAGACAGCCGAGCTTTGAGCCGTCCGTGTAGACGAAATGATAGTTTTTAAATTCTTCCTTGAGCTTTGCAAAGTTTGATCGAAATAGGAAGGGGCTAGTTGTTTCCTTTGCATAGACCGAAAGGTTCTTTAATACCACAGGTTTGGTGAGTTTCCACTGTGGTACTTTTAGTACTCTATATTTGGCAATTGACTCTGCGGTAATGTCAGCGTTAACGAGGCGAGGCAGAACCTTCGCACCGAATGGAGGTATTACGGTAGGGCCTCTTTCATGGAAGCGAGAAAATCTGATCCAAAGACGGAGTTGTAAGTGGGATTCTTCTTATTTGCAGAAGGCTTTGTTTCGTACTGCATGGCGAGTTTGATTAACAAGAGGTATTTGAATACCAGAAATATATATATATATATATATATATATAGAGAGAGAGAGAGAGAGAGAGAGAGAGAGAGAGAGAGAGAGAGAGAGAGAGAGAGAGAGAGAGAGAGAGAGAGAGAGAACGGTATAGTCGTGTTTTTTGCGTTTACTGCGAAAATGCATGCAGGCTGTTTGTGGAAATTTAAAGCCGTTTTAGTTATCCCATGTTTACAATGAGTGTATGTTCTGCTGCAAGCTATTGCGAAAGTGTCAACAAAGAGTGAGCTGTCTATCCCCTGTTTCACGGTATGTCAGATGCTATTTACCTTTATCAGCAACAAAAGAATGAAAAGAATGCATCCATGGGGAAACCTTCCTCTTGTTCGAAGTGGTCCGAGAACACGACCCCAAGGCGGACCCGGAAATGCCGGTCCTCTGAAAAGCCTTTAATAAATTCAGGTAGGCGGCCTTGCATACCCAAGTGAAAGAGGTCTTGTAGTACTCCGTACTTTGCTGCTGTGTCATAGGCCTTTTCCAAGTCACAGAAGACAGTGACGGCATGTTCGTTATTGATAAAGGCTTCTTTTACAAACGATTCTAGTCTTACAAGGTGGTCCTAGGTGCTTCTTTGTTTCCTAAAACCATTCTGTATATCGGCAAACAAATTATTTCTTTCTAAATACCAAGTGAATCCAGCTAGAATCCAGATACAGGTTAGCAGAAGCTATAGAGAGGCAAATAGAGATTTTCGAATATTTCGATATGGAAATATGTTATTGTTTTGTCATTGAATAAAGACAGGCTGTTGTAAGGTTGTCCCATAAGGGGCTGTGGGTATTAAAGTCGCCCAAGAGCAATACCGGTTTGGGTAGCTGGTTTAATAAATCGTTAATCTAATTTGGTTGCGGTTTGAGAGGTGGGGGGAGGTATATGCTGCAAATTGTAAACGTTTTTCTATTGCAACGCGGGTTGCCTGCACCTGAAGGGCTGCATTCATTGGAATTTTACTTTGAGGGATATCTGTTTGCATAAATGTAGATACTCCACCGATAGCTCGGTTATTGATAATATGCTATTGTAACTAACGTAACCTCTTAGGTTAGATTGATTATTTTCTCTACTATAGGTTTCTTGGATACAGAAAATGGCTTGGTTAAAGACATGTATTTAAGTTAGCAGATTAATATAGTTAATTCAAAAAGCTCTAATGTTCAACTGAATTGTAGCTATGTTATTTACTGTTAGCCTGTGACCGATGTATAAAAACGTAAGTTGCTTTGGTTGCACTTGAAGTGAAGTAGGGGGTGTCGTTTTTTTGGTCTGATGTGCGCAGTGGTTGCGGTGGAGACTGTCCCTCTTCAGGCCCCTGCACCTCCATCAGCGGGTTGAAGCTGTTGAAAGCCTGCTGCACACGTTCTCTGACAAGGCGGGCCTTGTTCTTCAGTTTTGGCCTAGTCTGTTTGTCTGGGGTAGATCACTTTACCCCTCACTGATGGACTTAGTGACTTTCAGATACTGGGTTCTTGGATGGGGAAGAGTTAGAATGACTTCCAGATTGTGCAGATTTAGTTACCTTCGATTCGATTTTAGTGGCCACTTTCTTGTAGGTTGTCTGTTCCTTCACCCACGTTACGGTTGTTTGACATGCTATTTCGCGGCTTTTCGCTTCCGCATAGCTTCTTCCAGTAGGTGTTCCTGCCGTGGCTAATCTACGAGCTTCTAGATATGTAACTGAGTTCAGGTATTTAATCTCTTGAACTTTTTTTCCAGTTTCCAACGCGGGCAGTCTTTTGAAGGTGCCGCGTGGTTGCCTTCGCAGTTGATACACTTCATGGTGATAGCTATGCAGGATTAGAAAAGATGGCCTCTTTCCCACAATTTGAACATGTTGGCAAGCTGTTGTGGCATCTTGTCTTTGCATACCGGTGGCAGTTGAAGCCTCTCATCGGATTTGGGACATACATTTTTACTGATAGGCTCAAATAGCCGATAACAACCAAAACTTTCAGAATAATGAAGCAAATTCATACATACATGTAGACATACATAGATGCACACGCACTTACACAGGCATGTGTGTGTTGTGTTCTTCGCTTTTTAGACAGTTAGTTATACTTACATTTTCGTTTAATCTGTTTTAATCCATATTCAAGTTGCAAACATGGAAGAAATATACACGAATGTCTTAAAAACCAAATGCACATGTTTTTTTTCACTGGCCCGGATTTATTGCCACTACCACGAAATTTTAAGCTAAGTCGCTACAGTATTCAAAACAACAGATAGATAGGCCAAATAAAGATATTTCTTTGTACTTCAGCCTCAGTTGAAGCCTGAGACCATTTCCAAAAAAGGTGGTTTTTCAGGCTTCAGTGTTCAGACTTCACACTTCAGATATAAAATTTATGAGTTCACACTTCAGACTTCAGACTTAATTCCTATCTCTGAAGTGTGAAATTTCAGTGCTATGTCTGAAATTCAGAGATATTATGTGTGAAGTACGAAGTGTGAAGTATGAAAAACTGAATTGTCCCTCTCAGCCATCGTAGGATTGCTCCCATCAAACACTGTTGGTTCAATAATGGGTAAACGACTCAAAGCCAACTGATCACACATTGATTTGGTCACTTCAGCAATGGAACTCTGCTCCATAAAAGATGGAGTAGGAGTGGAATAAATGTTTGGTATCTCCATAGGTTCAGTATTTCTACTGAAAGTAACCTTTGCTGGTGTAGTAGACATGATAGCTTGCCGAACGGATTTAGTTGGATTGGTTTGAAATCGCTGGAGTATTTAAACTTGAACTCGAGCAGTTTGATTTACAATGTTTTGACATGAAGTCTGTACCGAAGAACTAACAGACACCGACTGTATAACTCTACTAGAAACCGGTCGCATAGTACGTTAGAAGATGGCCGGATCTGACACTCTGGGAGTGACCACAGTATTAAGTGTCACAGGAGGACCCAGTTCTCAACGAAAGGTTACACCAGAAGGATCCGAAAGTATATCTTGATGAATGATCGATGTTGTCTCATTAGGGTTAACCGCAGCATTTGATGACACGAGAGAACAGATAGGTTTCTTCTTGACGAAGGGCTACATCATGAGGAAATGCATGGGTATCGACGAAAATCTTCATCTTTTCCCCAGAAGACATTTGACCAAGGCTTTTTAAAGAACGCGAACCACGAAAACTTAAGCCTTTATTGCATTGTAGCACGTTGAGTTTTGCTTGTGCAAGATCATGCTGGTTTTATAAGTTTTTTCTTTTCGGCCTCCTGCTTATTGAACTTCGAGGTAACCTAACTACGATGGCTCTGAAGGTCTACACACTTCAGACTTCACACATAAGACTTCATACTTCTGACATATAAGTCTGAATGCTGACTTCATACTTCAGACTTCGTACTTAACTTTTCTATGACATAATATATCTGAAGTCAGAAATCTGAAGTGTGAAATTTCATCAAAGCGAATATTGTGGAGTATTTTTGCTATGGTCCCTTTCAGTGTTTTTCACTCAAAGAAGAAAGTAACATTTTTTATGTGCGGCCTCATTTTCACCCACCAGATGTGCGCTTATTTTGTTTTTAACAATAAACCAATCGTTAAATATAACATGCTCATAAATTACCAAAACCATTGCCACTACCAGGACTGTTTGGCCACCAAAAGAGTTTTTCTGCTTCTCCTGAAAAGCAGAGTTTTTCACCCATCTGATTATATTTTAGGAACGTTTTGAAACATTAACAGTGAGACGTTTTTACCTTCTTACGGTTACGGAATTACTGTAACACAAAAGTATTAATTGTTTTCAGTCCGAATCCAGGCAACTTGCTTCGCAGCACCGTAAATTGTTTTAAGCTAGAGATACCTCAATGCGACCAAGCTGCTTAATCAAAAGCATATTTTCTGCTGTTGTTGGTGGATGTAAATATAAACATGGACGCCGGTTTTGTAAGCTGTCTGCGTAAATCTAACCAAAATCTATACATTGTTCCTCACTAATGTCTTAAAGAGAGTTGTAAACGCGATACACATCCTGCCAGTGTCTAAATTTATGGCCTGGATCATCTGGATACAGTTTTTACAATATGAGCGGCGTTAGGACATGCTATGTTATTTTGTGGCTTGAAAAAATACATTACTAAAGGGACCGTTACAAAGTCTCCGTTTCAGACTTCATACTTCATACTTCACATTTCACACTTCAGACTTCAGAATTCATACTTCATACTTCACACTTTGAATCATCGACAATAAATGTAAGTCCGAAGTATCAAGTAAGAAATTTGAATTCAGATTTATAAGTCTGAATTTTGCGGTCAGAAGTGTGAAGTCTGAAGTCTGAAGTGTGAAGACCTTTAGAGCCATCGTATCTAACTGTACAGTGGCTTCAACTGCTGCCACTTCAACTTTAACCCTTTGGGAAGAAATATAAGACTTATCCGAACTGTTCTTTAATTGCTTTGAAAGGCGAGAGACGTCATTAGAAAACACAGATTGTCCATATGACTTGGATGTGGACACACGAGATTTGATACTGGAAGGTTTTTCACAAAAACTCGGCTATGCTGCAGGAGAACGAAGGGTAGAAACCTTTTCGGAGTACTCCTGTATTCTTGAAATCATAGACAAAACTTGATTCGACTCAAGTTTGATATCGGCAATACGGGTTTAGACCGTTTCCTCAAGAGAAGTCCATCCTTAACTGCAGACTTTAACTCCTCAAAATCCGACCTGTCAAGAAAGTCTATGTCAACAAGCTCTCCAATCCCATGAACCCGATTGTAGAAAGTCGTCAGCTGACGCTTCAAAGATTTAGTAAGAATCTCTACTTGATAAAGTTTTTCCTTTTCGAGAACGAGCCTGCGAGCAAGCATCCATGTCCAGGCTTTCAAGAAAGGATTCTTCTGTTGTAGGGTTGAAAGAGCACCCTCAGCCTTCGAGATCGAAGATTCCTTTTCTGTTTTACAGACATAACGAATAAATTGCAAGGGTCAGCAAAAGAAACAAATGTTCAAGATATGAAATATTTCACTTGAGCTGAATAGTTTGCGAAGTAAAATTCTTCAGAACATTCACTTGTTAGTCAGATGCATTTTAAGATGGAAGAGTTGAACTGAAACTTGCAAATATATCTTAAATAATAACTATTTACAAAACGGTTGCGTTGAACTCTGTCACAGTGACACTCGAAAAAATATTTTAGCTGTCTCATAAAGTTATCAGCACTAAATCTCCTGCTTAGTTATAAGTCACGTATATTTGTCTGATGTGTTCACCATTGTGAGAGTGTAATATCAAGAACCGAACTGAGTGGTGTAAAAATAAAAATGTCTTATTAACTAATAACTATATACAAAATGTTGCGTAGAAATCTGTCAAAGTTCCATAAGTGGGGAAATATTTTTGCTATCACATGGGATTATATACGCTGTACCTAATGCATGTGAAACTCGAAAACTATCCGATCTATCAACCACGTTTATATCCGATCTAGCAAACCACCTATATTGACCAATACAAATATTCGATTTTAATGCTAAAGACATATTGGTAATGCTGTCTCAACACCAAAGATGACCCATTCACAGAATGCAGCAATTATTTAAATATTTAAAAGCAGACAATTGGCTTGAGCATAAAGCTCAATACCTTGGCCAAAAAATAAGATTTCTACTTATTTCTTCAGAATTCAACAGAATACTTCGAACTCAATTTCAATTGAACAAGTTCTGGATAGTTATGCACCCAAATAATACTTTAACAATTTTAACAATTAAGAACTATAATACTTCGATTCAAATTTAAAGTTAAAGAAGATTTTTAGAAGGGCAAGGCGATGCCACGGAAAGTATTCAACCCGAGGGGAATGCGTGTACACACAATATGTGCTCTAGTTTGTTTGCCAAACCTTCATCAATTAAAGACTTTGAAATGGAGGGGAATACGCGTTCACTCAATATGCGTTCTAGTTTGATTAAAAAGAACTTCAGCACTTTAAAATACTGAAAACCTACGTCAGGGATACGTGTACACGCAATACGCACTCTATTTTTTATCCTAGTTTTTTTTACCAAAACTTCAACACTTTAAAACACTGAAAACCAGCGGAGGGGAATACGTCTGCAGTTAAAATGCACTCTAGTTTTTTACCAAAACTTTAACACTTTAAAATACTGAAAACCAACGAAGAGGGATTCGTGCCACTCAATATGCACTCTAGTTTTTACCAAGACTTTAATACTTTAAAACACTGAAACCCAACGGAGAGGCAAACGTGCACTCAATATGCACTCTAGTTTTGTACTAAAACCCTAACACTTTAAAACACTGAAAACCAACGAACGGGGATACAGCGCGTTTCACTTATCACAATGTCAAGGATAGATGTGCATGAAAATAAATCAATGCTGTGTACTGCAAGGCCCAGCGAATGGGGATAGATAATCGGGCTGAGTGCTTTGTGTGGGATTCGAGCACGTGTGGAAGGCCTGTGAACGAACCGTACAGCGGTGAGTACATTTGCCTTCTACAGGTGCTCGAATCGCATACAAAGCATAACTGCACCAGGATCTGTCCCCATTATAACACAAGCAAGCAAAATCGATTCACAGATAGCGAAAAAAGCCAAAAACTCGAGATTTTGCTCGAAAAATTTTCATGGAATTGTCATGCGACACGAATGTTGCATAGTAACTTGCGCAAAGCAAAGAAAAACGTTTTACATCACAAAGCCATCGTCATAGTATCTCAGAGTCATACCCATTGTTTTTCTGTGAACTGGCTTTGTGACTTTTGTACGCGGTTAGAGCATTTCTCTTTACGGGAGTGCATTACTCAATTGTGCGTGTTATAATACATGGTTTTTTAATACATGGTTTTACAGTGAGCTTTAACACAGTACAAAGGCCAAGCTGGCATAGAGAGGGTATCAAAACATGGATATGCAAATATTTAAACGTTTAAAACAACCAGTTTTGATAGAATTTTCGTAGAAAAGTAAATTTAATAAAGGGATGAATACACCATTAAGATAGTAACAAAATCTTAGTGGTGAATTGTGTAGCACAGCAATAAAATCATAGTTTAAAGATAGGATATAAATGTCGAGTTTTCAAGTGAGCGCACACTGTTTTTTATTTTTGACAGCACAGCACCGTATTAGACATAGCCTAGACATAGAAATACATGTGGCTGGAATGTGAACGCATTAAACAAACTCATTACATGGAACCATTACATAAACATATACTGCCATTAAAACATTAAATGAACTATAACTTATAAAAACACGTGACCTTTCGACACTAGGACACAATCCTGTCTGTCGTACAAAATATATTAAAAAGCGACAGAAAAAATACGCTTTTTAAAAAAACTTGACAACAAATGCAATAACATACCTAAAATCGTCATTTTTTCGCCCAATATAAATGACTTGTGTCACAAATTCAAATAGCCACATGGCTTTAGAGAAGTCGACTTCTTCTTGACAGAAATCCGGCAAAATGGCTGAATTCAAAGCAAGGAGAAGTATTTATGCGATTTGGAAGATACGCACTGTTGAACAATTGCTGTGTTTCTTTTGCAAGACGTCTGTCATAAACAAAACAACCTGCGTAGTGGCAATTAGAGGTATTTGTTTACAAAATATGTCAAGCGAAAGAAGCACAAAATTTCCCGTTTTATCGCTCACTTTTCATTCCACCGAATTTTTGTCTCCATTAGACAAATAAAAAGACACATGTTCAGAAGAATATGTTGTGATCTAATAAGACATATTTTTCTTTATATTTCATAGTAAACGTAAGGGAACACTGGTTTTTACTTGTGTTTTTTTAGCAAAAATAGCGAGACTTTATTCGAAACAATCCACCTAACGTAATGCAAAATAAATTTAAAAAGACGATTATCATTATCCTAATCCGGTACTGTTACATATATATATATAATTTCAGTTAAAGAAGATAAATAACAAATATATTCTTTAAAAGTGTATGGTTATGAAAACTCAGTAAGGTGAAGGCCAGGTCTCAACTGCTGCAAATGCAAAGTTAAAAACGTCAAAACAAACAAAACCGGAAACACATGAAAAACCCGTTTGATTTTGACACAAGTGAAAAACATTTTGACAGTGACAGTGACAGCTGTCTTAAAATAAACACTAGGCATGTGAAACATTCGAAACATCACATGACACAGTGTCACAAGACAGACAGAACCATTTGTTTGGGGAACCAAAAAATACTACTTCACGTATAAAACATTACTATTTTGGACTTATTTGCATGTCCATTGTTTTATTTGGACAAGTTTTCTCTGGTGAAATTGTCATGCCACTGATATATTAGCAAGCATCGCAGCTTGAATTCCGCTCATAAACCGTGTACATTTGCTTGGTTATGTTGGCTCAATGGCCTTATTGATTGAACGGACTAGCACCTTTTCTCTATGCTGACAGAACTCGCATAACGCCCACAAGCTGTGCTGTTTTGCTCAACCGTTACTTTGATTTTATATGCGCTGTATTTAACACCTGTTATTTATTCTAAAATAAGCTGTACTCCCATTGTGTTTTAAACACGAAAACGAAAACGTAGACAAAATAGGCGGGATGCACACCCTCAGATCAAGTGCTACATAAGTACAAAGTTTTGTAGTCGTACCGCCTGTAGTGTAAGAGAAGAAGCTGAGACAAGAAAATAAATTTTACTGTCAAGGAGAAAAAGCACCAACGGCTGCCCCCGCAAATTCATATAAACATTGACCAAGTCAAAGTCCTGTCAAGTGTTAAAATATCGATTGTCGTTTTACAGATTGCGTATAATAGTTGTGGAAGTTCACGGAATTAAACTTCCGGATACCTTGTGCTGCGCCTACTTCCGCTGCGGGTCGTACCACCTTTGTGAAAATTATTATCTAAAAATTGACTGATAAGGATAAGCCATCAAGTCAAGCCATCATATTTGGAAAGTAAATTAGATAGCATTATACAAGCAATTGAATAGATATCTTTTCGCGTGGCTGAGATGGAAGAAAAACCAAATTCAACAGAAGTTTGTACAAATGCTGTGTTAACACGTGTAAAAAACTCGAAAACCCAAGAAAAATTGTTTTCTGTTAAGAATCGGAATCTTTTAGCCAAAATAGGGGTTTTCGTTAACCTCAAGAGGTTAGAAGAAATTTTGTTGAGGACACTTCTTGCGAAACTACATACCAGGCCGAATAGACCCTGCCATACCATGCAAGGAAGGGATATAATGTCCTCCGCCGCCATCCAAGCTGATTTTTCTTTTGAGAGAACGTTATTCGTCTTTAGCAATTCCAGAAGAATTCAAACTATCCACAGATCGCACAGGCGTTAAGAGAGAGAACCAAAATCGTATAAATTTGATTGCATCCTTTGGGAAATACGGCGAAACAATACTGAAAATAGCCACAGCACAACAGTCAATCTGTAGACATTGTTAAGCAGGATGTGTTTGTGGCCGCCAGTGCGTTGAAGAAATTTCTACAGACTGAATATTCTGAAGTTATAGTTCACAGTCAGTTTGATTCTCAGACAGCACGCTTTTACAAACAATTTCAATCATACCACTGCCTTCGACAGTGATTCGGTTGCCGATCTGAAGGACGCTGTATCAGTTTGTTCCCAATACCAACCGGCAACTTCGGAAAAGGATCATTCGAAACGCGGCAGAGCTTTCGGTAGATTCCCCGACAAATTCGTTACCAGCACAGGACGGATGTTACAGTCAGTTTACAAACCAACAGGCCACACAACAACGATGAGTATCAGTAAGATATGGGAAGATCGGTAATAGATTCTCTGAAAAGACACATCGGAGAGTGGCATAAAATTGGAGCCAATAAGGAAGTCATTGACTGGATCAACGAGAGAGTAAAACTTCCGTTTTCTTCGCAAACCCTTCGGTACGTTTTCGAAAACCATAAACTTACTGGCAAACAATCGCGTTTAGTGGATAGTGAAATAAAGAAATTATTACTTTCCGATGCCATTCCTCAGTTAGTGAAAAACCCACATTGCATCAATGCTATAGGCTGGGTGCCGAAAAGGAACAAAAAACTTAGACTGATTGTAGATTTGCGGCCTTTAAATAGCCACATCTCAGTGCCGTAGTTTAAGAAGGAAGGGATAGATGTGGTATGCGATGTCTTAAAGTTAAGCGATCAATTTATTTCTGTCGAACTTAAAGATGGTGCATACCGCTTACCGTCAGTACCTTGGGTTCGCCTGGAGGGGCGAATCCTTGGTTTGGAATGTACTTCCGTTTGGATTGAATATTAGTCAATATTATTTCAATAAAACAATCAGATCTGTGGTGCAGTATTTACGGGAAAATATATTGCAGTTCACGTCATTTGTGGATGACGGTCTCGTATTAGCTCAGCCTAACGACATCGCGCAACCTAAAAAACTGTTAATCGATACCCACGAAAGGCTAGGTTTAGTGATAATCTACGACAAACCGGAGCTGGATCATAGCGCAAAGATCATTTCTATTGGCTATCTATTGAATTCAGTTGGGCCAAGTGATTGTCCTTGGATATCTATACCCAAGCCTAGAATTGTGAAACTGAAGATGGACATTAATCGGTTATTGGCCAAAGGTACTATTTCAGCTCGTATTATCGACCGTATTTGTAGACAGTATATTGCATGCACAAAAGCCTTTGCCCCTACAAAACTGTTACTGCGTAACATGTATCGCTTACTGTCCACAAGGAAATCTTGGTCTGACTCTCTTTGCCCTGACAAACCTAGCATAAAGGACTAAGAATGGTGACTGTCAGCATTGCATTCCTGGAAAGATCGACCAGTGGTTAAAAAAGTTATTGATAAGCAGGTATACACTGATACCTCCGACTTGTCCTGGGGAAGCGTCTGTGATAATAAAGAGGCTGCTAGGCCATGGACAGATGTAGTGAAATAACAATCAATTAATTATCGGGAATTGTTAGCGATGTTGTTAACTTTGCAAACACTTAAAAACAAATGCATATAGATTCGGTCAGACAATGTGCCAACAGTGGCGTTTATTAATCATTTAGGCTGCAGTGTTCCCGAATTAACTCAAGTAACAAAGGAATTTAGAAACTGGCTGCAGAATTCGATATCGAGCTACAGACAAACCATTACCCGCTGGTTCTGAACGGGCATTCCGACAGGCTCACTCGCCTATCAAAATTCAGCACTTACAGTTGGAAACTGGATTCCAGCATATTCAGGCTTTTAAACGGGCTGTACGGAACTCAGGCGATTGACAGGCTTGCCGATATGACAAATTTCTTCTACTGGGATCCGTTAAAAAAGGGATGGATGCTTTTGTTTATTCGCACTGGGCAAATCACAAGAATTTTGTCAACCCACCAGTATTCTTGTTGCCAAAAATATTGAAGGCGATAAAACAGCAAAGCGCAGTTGATACCATAATCGTACCAAAGTGGCCAGAACAGCAGTGGTTTCGTATTCTACAGCAATTGTCAGTAGCATCTCCATTAGAATTACCAACTCCAAAAATTTGGTGCAGGGGAAAAACCCAGAACCGCTAAAAATCGCAAGTAGAGGTATTTTGCCTGGAGAGTGAGTGGGCGAAAACACGAAATAAACAAGGTTGGAGCTCTCAAGGTTCAAAGTCTATTAAATTCTGCCTTGCCATATCTACTCTACGCACGTATAACCTACAAATCACTCGATTACGGGAGTTTTGTTTGTTACATGCGGTGAGTTTTTTACCTCAGCATTTTTTAATAATCGCCGATTATTTGGGTGTTGTAGCTCCCAGATCAAACAGACCAAGGTCAATACTGTGCACATTCCTGGATGCATTGGATTATTAATTTCGTGTTTTGCATACCCCAAATCCTTGTGTTGCGAATGTGCGGTTTTTTTCTGCACTCCATGGTGAATTCGTGCACAAAGGCTCTCTACGTCAAATTGCAAATATTCTGCCAATTGAACCCTTCAATCGTCTCTTCTCCAACTGGGAGGAGAACTACGAATTGCCAATTAAAAGACTGCGACTGAAATGCAGCACGGTATTGCCATTAGCGCTGATATTACGCTGGATACGAAAACAGGCTCTTGCAAATAATCACCTTTTTGGGAAAAAAATGACACTCACAGAGACGGTTTTTTCCGTTACCATTTCTCCCGTTTCAGTGTAAAAACTTATGCTCTAAGGGTTTACATCAAACGCACAGAAGACTATCGACTATCGGACAGTAAGTCTGTGTTTTTGACAGTTAAGAAACAAGCTCGTACAGTGTCTAATATTCTCTTGGACGCCATATGCTTGGCAAAGTTAGACCTCAATATATACTCGGCAAAATGCTTCTGTTCAAAAGGCGCAACGACAGACATTGAGAGTGGTTTGGATTCCGACAAGGCAATGCCAATCGGGCGATATAACACCTCAAGCGTGTTTTTGGAACATTATGTACACAATAAGACACCGCAGAACTACTCGGATCAGATACTTTTCTCGCGATTAGCGTGTTTCCACCTAACTCATTTTTACTCTGTATAATAGCAAATATTTCGAATGAAGTAAACTATAAACAACGTATTTGAGTAAATAATAGTTGTGGAAGTTCACGGAATTAAACTTCCGGTTACCTTGTGCTGCGCTTAAACGTTTTTATTTGGTGGCTCAAGGACTTTTGGTGTATATATACTAGTGTGCAGATAGTTGTTGTGAAGCTTTATTCAAAGCTAAAACCAAACCCGGACATGCTACCCAGGATCCGATAGACCCGCTCGCAGATAGCAGTGCACAAGGCTATAGCAAATGTTTCGAATGAAGTGAACTATAAACAACGTATATTTGAGTAAGTTTAAGTTTACATATTTGCGCAAATCAACATAATGTATGCCGTCTCCATAAGGATGACCTCAGATTTTTTTATAATTTACAAGAGTGACCCTAGTCTTTGAAACAAACCAATATACACTATCTGCATAAGAGTGAAATCAGCCAACATATACATTGTCTCTTTAAGAGGGGCCTGTGTAGCACGTCTAAGGTAAAACATTCCTAAACGAAATGTTCGACCATATGCGAGATGATAAGCCTGAAAAACTGTGCAGGGAAGACGAGCTGATAAAAAAGAAAAAATTGTTTATTTTTTTAGTGCTTAAACTTTTAAATCAACAAATATTCCAAGGTCTCTTTAAGAGGGATCTGCCGAAAATAAAATATTCCAAAGCAGAATTATCAGTATCGAAATGATAAGCCTGAAAAGCTGTGAGCATGACAATAAAAAAGGGATATTGCTTATTCTTCAATGCAGTTTAAGTTTATACTAAGCTTTGAATGAATAACTAGTTGTGATATGCCTAACTAAATTTTGAGTATTAGAATATTCTACATATTTGAAAATTATAGCATTCACTTTGTATACACGTGAGTACTTATACTTTCTGATCAGAACACATCGACTTCCGGCTCCACATTACCCAATTAAATGTGAGGAAGTGGTGTTGCAGTTTAAGTATCTTTTTTATGAAAAATTCGGAAGGTGCTTTTATCGGCTTTATTTCATTTTAGAAACATCCGACGCGTAAAAATACAGAAAGTCAAACAATTTTTTCTGGTATAATGAACACTCGATTTTGTCATTAAGACGCAATTTAAAATGGTCTCTGCAGGAGTGCTTTCTTACATTCATAAAATAAAAAAGGAACTCAGTTGAGAATTTATTTAAAATTTCATTGTTTAATTTACAAAATAGATTTTACCGTCAATAAATAGTTTATGGTATTAGACTAGGATTTTATTGTAATCGTCTTTTCAATACTTTGTTTGAAGCCCAAAAATTAAGAAAAGCTACTGTTGGTCCCCTTTATTTTTGGGACTACTTAAGAGGTAAAAATTTTCACGAATTGTCTCCTGTATGCGGGTTTTAGATATACATATATATTTCAGAAAAAGGCCCCGTTTATGGTGCTAAAATATCTTTTTCTTCAATTTCGAGCTAAGCCATGTGTAAACATCTTGAACAGTTAAGGAGCAAATACTGGTTGCTATAATTTTTAATACATAATATATAATTATAAGGTAATAAACATTATGAGGTAATAAAACGTATCCCCAAAAACAAAACAAAACAAAAATTCGAGGTCTTCTTTGTTTGACCAACTTTTTTGCCAGAAAGAGACCCACTAAAAGAGACCGTCTCCTTAATTTTGTATATGAGCCCGGTTCCCCAAATGATCACTTTTAGCAGAGCCAGTGGACTAGCTAAATCTTTCTTTTTTTTAATTTTTAGAATTTAATAATTTCCTGGCACTTTGTAGGTAATTTTGCTTTTATTGTTTACATTTACCCGCCATAGACGAAGAAAAATAACTAATGAAAATAATTTCAAAGAAAGAAGTTAAACTAAATAACAAAATACTTGAAACTATTACATCAGGACTGAAGACTACTTGACATATTACTCTCGTGCAGAGCAAGCTCCTATCTTATGCTTTAGCACAAAACCTATATTATCGCCCACTTGTTTACAGTTAAAACTAGTCCCAGCGGACTCGTCCTATTCTTGAGAACAAGTTCACGTCACAACCTTACATCTACCAATAAAAATTACCATTTTTGTCACGTGATCAGTGCCAGTGCTTGCCTGGGGGCAAAGCACAAGTTCTCATTGTTTTCATACCAAATACAACGGTATAAAACTGCGATGAACTCCAAATATCGCTCATTATAAACCCCCGCCCCCCAAGTTGCCCACAATGCATTAGCCAAGTAATAAAGTAACCGGGTAAAATAAATCAAAGAAATGATAGAGAAATTTCGTCTAAATGTCAAATTTCTCTTGCATCAAAGAGCAGTCATGTTTTTAACGACTCGTATGCTATTTAAAAATGCATTATAAGTTTTAACAAATAGTTTCAAGTTTCAATTTCTTTTATGTTCCAATTATGAGCTGTCTTTGCGATATTTCTTCCATATTTTTCTATCATTTCTTTCATTTTTTACCCGGTTCCATTGCAGTCGAAATTCAAAATTCTATCGCAAATTATTCAAAACACCCAAAGTGTGATTTGGCTTATTGCATGAACTTGTCTGCAAGATGACTTGATCAATCCTCCAAGGACAGAAATGGTCATAGCTCCTGTAATAAGCCAATTCGCACTTTCGGGTCTTTCCGGTGGAGCTGTTGTTTCGGCTGCAAAAATTTTTGTTATAAATTATAAAGAAGTGATAAGGAAACAAACATCAAAATTCTTATTTTCTTTCAACATGCACACTTTAAAATTTATGAAGCCATCATATGATCTTCTAAAAACTATTTTACATATTATTCAGTCCTTTTAGTAATCAACATGTGGATATGTTGCTGGCAAAATAGGATTTTGTTGATTTTTTGCCGTTTTTTCCATCATTTCTTGATATCCTTATCCTACCTAAATTCAGTCGAAACGCAAACACTTTTTCCACAAAAGTCAAAGTGCGAATTGGCTTATTGTTGCTGTGGGTGGTAATAGGAGATTTTATATCCTGATCCCAAGAAAACATATATTTGTCGCAGTACAAAATTGTTGTTTAACCATAGAAATTGTGCGTCGTATATATAATTGGGTCATTTGTGTGATGCACTCTTTCTAAAATAACACTACTGACATGAGCCATGCGCCCAGATTAGCACAATTGACATCAATGACACGTTCTGTTATAGGAATTAGGAAGATCGCAAGAGTCCTCTAAGACTAAGTTAAAACCAATCATCATGGCACCAAATTGCCCGTAATTACACTTACACAATTCGGTTATTGCCTGCAGATGCTGACAATAACTTTTGTTTAGGGACAAGCCGTCCCCATAGCCAACCTGGTATATTCACCCGTAAACCAGTGGCCGTATTTGCAAAAGTGTAAGTTTAAACTTAGAGTCAATCTAAGTGTAAGAGTAAACTTAGATTCTGGTTGGCTAAACTTAGCGGTATTTACAAAATGTAAGTTTAAACTTACACTCAAATATAAGTTCAAACTTCTAAGTTTACTTTTAACTACACTTAGATTTCTAAGTTCAATCCAACGCGATGTTAAATAGCCGAAGTGTTTTGCTTACCTTGACAACAATGATTTTATTGAGATAAAATTAACAATATGAAAGGGTTTTAGGAGGGAAAGAGTGTACGAGATAAGAGTAATCCATTTGAAGTTTACAATGACGATGAATTCTTAACTCGATACAGATTTTCAAGAGAAGGTGTTCATTTTTTTGGTAGAAAATCTCGAAAATTTGGAGTCGGAAACAAGAAGAAGCTTTGCCGCCCCGAAACATCTAAAAGTTTTCATCGGCCTTTTATATTTACATTGACAACCCGTTTATACGATTAAGATTAGTCGCACTCTTTATAAAATTTTGCAATATTGACTTAGAATGTAAGTTGATAAACTTATGTAAGTTTACTTCTGTGACTATGATATAAGTAAGTACACTTACGTAAGTTTAATCTTGAGATCTAAGTTTAATATCTAAGTAAATAAACTCAGATATTCGTGAAAACGGCCACAGATACAAGGGAACGTACCTGTCGTCAACTGTACCTCACGATCATCACTCCCGAAAAAGTTAAAGTTAATTTCATCAAGTATCAAAACATCTATGTTGCAAAATGAAACATTTCCTTAAGTATTTATTCAAACACTTATTAACACAAAATAAGAACAAGGGCGGAGAATTTTTCTTTACATGGGGGCTTTACTGTAGCTATAAAACGTAGTCAACATAGCCTGCACAATGTGACCACCAGTGCGTGCTTGCATTATGTGTTATTTTGGGTTCGACTGCCACAGGTTGCTTGCCTAACGATTTTTATGCAATGAACTAGCAATCTCCGGGCGAAGAACAGGAAGATAAGTACCAAACTGTGACACAACAGCATGTGAAACTGGTTTTTGAGGCAGGCTGCCATGCCATATTAAACAGTGATGGTTCATTTTTCTGTTTCCGATATTTCCCCGAGATACTACTCCAGCTGACCCCTCAAGGCCACCTGATGTTTAAACGTGAAACGATATTTTAACTTCACTTATGAGTATATATCACCTACGGCCACATTGAAGGCAAATCTTGGAAATTTTAATGGCAAAGTAACTACAATTTGCCATCCTTTCGGGAGGGAGGGAAATGGGGGAGCTTTGACATATTTTCTGCATCCAAGGATCGGGGAAGGGGAGAAGGGGAAAACAAATACAAACAAGTTTTTTTTGGCTTTATTGGATAAACACCAAATTGATGTCATATATCTTATTTAGCTTATTCCACCTAAGCATCATATACCAAATAACAAAATTCACGAGCACATACACATGAATACAATGGGAGATCCATCGCGTCATTTCATTTCTCAATCTAAATTTGCTTTGAGATTACTACACGACTATTTCTGTTAAGAATTAACAAAAAATGACAAACTTCATTGTATCAAAATAAATTTATTTTAAAAATCTTTGCAATTTTTAGAACTAAAATAGTGTTCTGATGTTTTTGTTTTATTTCTATTAGTATTTTTTTGCTTTTACTACCAATAAGTGAATGTAACTGAGATAATAGTAAGGTTTTTAGTTACTATTTTACAGAGAGCATGCATGAAAATAGAAAATAGGGAGACCATTGTGCATCATATATAATAATCAATTATATATAACTCAAAAATACAACTCCGGGAGACCATACTTTGGTCTCGCTATTTTCTATTTCGCGGGCCACAACGTCATATCTGTAACCTTAACCAACATCAACAATAACAAATAAATGTGCTCTGTAGTTTCAATTCTCTAGTTAGTGGATATTGGCAATATTATTTTGGAATATTATGAAAAACAAGTTGCTGACAGCGCACCGTGAACATAAATTTGAATGCAGCAACTAAAGTTGGCTTTTGGCCTATCTAGGTCAAATTCACTTCTTTTCTTCTTTTCATGTATTCACCCCACCTCGTAGATTTTAAATTGGCTATCCTTAAAAGTATGAAAGTACGAATTGGTTTATTCAAAACTATTATGCTCTATGTTATAACTATCACTGTATCATGGAACAAGTAGTAGTACTAGTCAGGCACCAGGCTCTACGACATCTAAACCGAACCAGGGATCAGTATTTCCATGAATAAAAACTTTAATATCTACAGCCGAAACGCATTTTTATTTACTTTCTAAAGTTGATAAAGGAGCAGTCTGTATTTGAAGGTGGCTTCTTGCAATTGGCACATCGCTGCAACCCTTTCAAAATCATGACAATCCTGGCTCTGTACCTAGGAGATTATAACACCATGGAGCAGAAACTGACACACTTTCAGTCTATGCCAAAGCTCGGGCCAGCAACACGGATTTTCTCCAGGCTTTTCAGGCGAAAATGAGCGAAATATATTGATGTTTTAGTGTTTATCTACCGTTTCAGCACAAGATTTTTCTAGAAATACATAGAGTATGACATCTTCGCAATCTTCGCAATATTAAAGGTGTGACATCTCACGATGTTATTACACCGCACACGCGCCACGGATCCTAGATAACTGAACTTCTAATATAATTGTTAAATTCTTCAACGCGCTCTAAAACTGGGCTATGTTTTTGGAATACACTACTGGGGAGACTATTCCAATTTACTATTGTGGCCGCAATGAAGCTATGTTTAGAGAGGTCAGTTCTTACTTGGAGATGCCTAAAAGCGTGTTTGTGGGTGTTCCTTGTGTTCTTACTTAAAGCTACGAGTTTTGCTGCAGGTATAACTGCTCTGTTGGTGAGGCCTTTTTAAGGGGTGGCCGAAAGGCTCATTTGTGCTAATTTTGAATTCCGTGGTGGTGAATAATCTAGAACAGTCGTTTAGCAGAGGCAACTTGAGCGAAAGTCAATCCCCTGCTTTCCACCCTTGTCCAGTTTCGAACCAGGGGCTTAAGGATTACAGGACGAATTCTCTGTCGACTGAGCTAACCGTCACCCCATTATATCGTCAATTGCTCGATATATATGTATAAGAAATTATTGTTAGCAGCTCTGTACCTCCATATTTACAAGGAGACTCTTCACGTTCGTTGCAGTGCACATCCATTGTAAAAATAGTGCAAAATGTTTCAAGCAATACGTTACAATACGTTAAAATAGCATATAAAAATTATATTCCATCACATTTCTGTTAAAGCACCAAAATTATAGAACAGAGGTGGCAAATAAGTATCCATATATTGCTACATATTATATCCAACATCATACATAAATTCATACTCCCGAACTCTTTTTTTATTCGAAAGATTCAGAAATTCGTACTTCGGCAAATTTGTCCGCAACATATGTGTTTCGACTGTTTGCGACGCTGTCGCAGGTCATTCAATAAGTAAATACAAAGTATACCTAAAAAATCCCGAGAATTTTCTTTATTTTATATATTTTATATATTCCCCCACGAACAATTTCCCTCTTAGGACAATTCCCCCGAGGACTTCCCCCACTTAATTTTTATTTTTATTTTACTTTGAATTCCAAAACAAAAATAAAACAACCGGGTATCTGTCATTTCTTCACTTGTAAAATACCTTAAAATCAAACATGCAAAGTTCTTCTGTATGGGGCGAAAGTCTTTTCTGCCATTTAAAACCTGATGTTGTCGGCGTACTGGCGACGTGGTGGCTCGAGCAAAGAGCCAGCCAGGTGCACCCCGAACATTACAGCGGATCCGAACCGATATACCCGTAAAAACCAACGACTCCGGTAAAATCTGGTAACCAAAATTTTTACTGTTTTGCCTTAATTAATATCAATAAATAAGATAAGTTTATAAATAAGTTGTAGCCACTAGGTTTTAAGTAGCTGGAAATTGGCTGTACTGTGATAGTAAAACAAGATGGTACTCATCTTTTGGTCTTTTCAAATAAAACACTACAACGTTGAAAGGACAATTACACGGCCTCCAATTAAAAGATAAAAAGGCAATAATTTCTTTAAAAAAGAGAGAGAAAAAATACGAACAAAAGAAAAAAAACGAAAAATAAAAATGAATTGGGGAATAGACATCGGGGGGGGGGGAATTGTCCTACGAAGGGAATTGTTCGGGGGAATTGTCGGGGAGAATTGATTGAGGGAATTGTCTGAGGGTATTGTCATGTTCCCTTTAGCAATATATTAAAACTTAATACTGCTAGCACAAGTGTTAAAAATGACATTCTCTTATTTAGATACACTAGCATATTACATATTGAATATTGACCTGCGACGCCGTCGCAGGCCATTCAGTAAGTGATATACAAGCATACCTAAAATCCCGACAATTTTCTTTTTTTATATATTTTATATATATTTATTCCCTCTTAGTATTGAAAATACCAAATGGGAATGGATTGCCTCGAATTCTTCACCCTTTTTTCCCTCCCTTTTTTCCTTCCGCTAAAACGGTTTCCAGACATCTCCTCCAAGACCTCAGAAGCTAGACCAATAACACTTTGCACATGTATGGAGGGTCATCTGCAGTGATAAAAATTTTTGACCTTACTGGTCAAGGTCAAATCGCGAATAAGGTCAATCGGTTTCCAGGCATTTACTGCAAGGCCGTTGAAGCTAGAAAAGCCAAACCTGGAGCATATATAAAGGACGATGTGATCTGACTATTTCTTTTAAGAACTAATAAGAATGACTCCACTGTATCAAAATAAATTTATTATAAAAATCTTTGCAATTTTTAGAACTAAAACCGCGTTCTGTTGTTTTTGTTTTATTTCTATTATTATTATTTTTTTTTTTGCTTTTACAAGCAATAAGTGTGTGAAACTGGGATAATAGTAAAGGTTTTTTAGTTACTTTTTTAGAGAGCATGCATTAAAATAGAAAATAGGGGGCCCATTGTACATCATATATAATAATCAATTATATATAACTCAAAAATACAACTCCGGGAGACCATACTTTAGTCTCCCTATTTACTATTTCTTATCTATGGTCTCTCTAAATGACACCTTTAGTGTCTTCTAACATATACAAAAGGTCTCCTTATGCTTGCATATTCTGAGTTCATATATTATCAAATGTGCGTATATATTATCAACTTTTTTGTTAGTGTCAATGTAGGATCAACTTCTACAGGGTGATCGCATAACGATTTCCTATGCGGTGTTACTGCGCTCTCCGGTGATGGTGCATCAAACTTTAGTAATATAGTGATAAAATATACGCACATCCCACCAATATCCCTCACTCCTCAATAAAACCAGTAAACGTCACTGTTTTGTTACGTTTGAACCGCTCGATCGCTTTCTCAACATATCTTCTAACATTAGCTATTATTTCACTTTCTGCACCTCCGTCCCAATCATTTGTTTATTTCGCTTTGCTGAAGGGGGCTCTGCTGAGCCCTCAAGTAGTTCTTCTTTAATAAGGAAGCTCTGATCTGCCCACCATTGATCCGATGCATCCGCATAATCTACTATTTTAATAAAGAAGTCAGAAAAGTTTTTTTCTCTACACACAACTAGCATAAAACATTTAGCATGATAGTGAAACATTTATTAGTAATGTCAACCAAATAAGGAGTGGGGGGAGGAGGTAGTGGGTAGTAAAAGGCAATGCTGCTATTTTGTTTCAATGGGCGCTCGCTGCTGGCTAAAATGCAAGTGACGCTTCCAGTCAGTAAGCGCAGTCGCTGTGCTTTGACAGATGCATTCTGAGTAGGAGGGCCTAAGCCTGTCTGTTTGCGCAGCTGACAAATCAGCCTTTGTTGTGAGAGCGTCTCACTGAGGTTCTGTTTGTGAATGGGTGCCAGAGTTCCAGGCACCAATCTTCTAGTTATACACAGTAAGCAGTAACAAGTTTTTTTTACTTCCAGTGAGTAAGTTCAATATGAATTGCACATTCATGGAGGAAATTGGGAAATTCAAAGATGAAACGATTACAGTCATTCCCAACACCATTGAGAAATATATTGCATTCACCATGAGCAATCTGAAATTTACAGACAGCTTTCAGTTCATGAGTACCTCTCTACAGAAGTTGGTATCCAACCTTGCAGCAGAAGGGAAAGATAACTTCTACAACATGACCTCTCACATTCACGATAGTAACCAGCAAGATTTGCTGCTGAGAAAGGGAGTGTACCCCTACGATTACGTGGACGAACCATCCAAGTTTGCTGAAACACAGCTACCATCAAAGGACAAGTTTTATAGTCAGCTTAGCGAAGAGGACATTAGCGATGAGGATTATGCACATGCGCAGAAGGTGTGGGATACATTCAACTGTACAACATTTGGTGAATACCACGACCTGTACCTGAAATCAGATGTGTTATTACTAGCTGACGTGTTTGAAAATTTTCGTCAAGTATGCCTCAACACGTATGAATTGGATCCTGCTCATTACTATACAGCACCAGGACTGTCGTGGGATGCAATGTTAAAAGCGACAAAGGTGAAGTTGGAATTGATCAATGACATTGACATGTACCAAATGGTTGAGCAAGGCATACGTGGAGGAATATCCGTGATCACACACAAGTATGCGAAAGCAAATAATCCCTACGTAGCAGATTACAATTCTGAGATACCAAACAACTACCTGATGTACCTCGACGCAAACAACTTGTATGGCTGGGCCATGTCACAAAGCATGCCACAAAGGGGATTTATGTGGGTGAGCGAGCCAGAATCCATTGACTTCATGGATGTGGATGAAGATGATGACATTGGATTCATTTTGGAAGTGGATTTAGAATATCCAAATTCAATCCATGATCGTCATAATCACTACCCAGTGGCTCCAGAACGGAAATGTGTCAAATTTGGAGAATTGTCAGAGTACAGTCAGAAGCTGCGGAAAGATCTAAACATGAAAGGCAAACCCAGTGAAAAGCTCATTCCTAACTTGTCTGACAAGAAGAAATATGTTCTTCATTACAGGAATTTACAACAGTACGTATCACTGGGGTTGAAAGTCACTAAAGTTCATCGCGCCATCATGTTTGAACAGAGCAAATGGTTGGCAAAATACATTGCCTTGAACACGGAAAAGAGAAAGTTGGCCAAGAACCCATTTGAGAAAGACTTCTTCAAACTGATGAACAACTCGGTGTTTGGCAAAACCATGGAAAAATGTGAGAAAGCGAATCAATGTTGAACTTGTTCACAAGGAAAAGCGGTTCAAGAAACTTGTAGCCAAACCTTCTTTCCACAAATTCAAAATTTTCAACGAAGATTTGACCGCGGTAAATTTACGCAAAGTGGATTTGCTTCTGGATAAACCCATTCAAGTTGGCTTCACCATTCTCGACCTCAGCAAAGTGCTTATGTTCAACTTTCATTACAATTACATCATGGTCAAGTATCCCAATGCCAAGTTATTGTTCAGCGACACCGACAGTCTATGTTACGACATAGAAACGGAAGATATCTACAAGGATATGCAGCAAGATGCTGACCTGTTCGACACAAGTGACTATTCGCCGAATCACTTCCTACATTCCAACGTGAACAAAAAAGTGCTTGGGAAAATGAAGGATGAGACGGCAGGCGTCCCCATTGAAGTGTTTGTTGGACTCAGACCGAAAATGTACAGTTTATTGTGCGGTGGGAAAGAAAAACATACAGCTAAAGGCATCACTCGAGCTTGTCAAAGACGCATTAAACATGTGCAGTATAGAGACAGTTTGTTCAAGAAAACTCAAACGATGGCTACAGGACACATTATCCGAAGTTATAGTCACCAGCTTTTCTCGGAGAAGTTGAGGAAAGTAGCCCTCTCCCCATATGACGACAAGCGATATGTGCTGAATGATGCCTATTCCACTTTAGCGCATGGACATTACAAGGCTGTGGTATAAAAGGGGGAGGTCCTCCAACGGAAGAGTTATTTGAGGTGCAAACATTGAAGCGTTAACATGGAACGTGAAAGTCGTAAGAGATCTGCAACTGATATGGATACTGTTGCAGATACAGTTAAAGACTTAAAAGTGAAAAATCCTACCACTACCATCAAGAAATTGAAAGTGGAGACGGTGCCAACACCACAGTCGTGGGATGGAATGCTTTCTCTAGGAAATGTAAAGTATATCAAGATTATGAAACAAAGCAATGAAGGAGTGGTAAACATTCGCAAGTACCTGAGAGATGAGGGGACTGGAAAAAACCGTCCAACGAAAAAGGAAATTTTGCTGACAATACCTGAATGGAAAATGCTGAAGAAGCAAGTGAAAGAAGTGGATAAAAGGCTTCGCAGACAAGAAGACGGCTCATAACAAGGTAAAAACATGAATGCACTCATGCTGAACGGTGGTGCTTACCTTACTGTAAATGATAGGAATGAAGTGATACTAGATTCTCAGACAAGTAAGCATCGGTTTAAACCTGAAGTGTGGAAAGACTTTAAAAACATACCACTTGAACCTGGGTTTAAACGTAGATTTGAAAATAAAGTGGAAGTGACGGTGGCTGAATATGATTCTAACATACGTGTAGAAATCTGGAGAAATCTTTTACAGGATTATCCAAAGGATTATAAGGGATTTGTGCCAGATACACCATATACAGATTTGATCCTCTTTGATATCAAGAACTGGCGCGCAGTCTTACGATTCCTAGAAGCTATACAACATCCACTATTCACCATCTTGCGAGCATAAAAACGTCTTTGCAGACAAGGAGACAGCTCATAGTTCATCTGACTGTTGAATGAGATGGAAGACTTTTTATCGGAATATGAACCTATTTCACATGGATTCTCATATCTGAGAAACGTATATGATGACATTGTGTTAAGACATTTTGGAAAGTATATCATTCTATCAACTGACGAACAATCTGTGTTGAAAAACCATCTAGAGAAGTTCAGGATACCTGGCTTTCTCCTGGCAGTCTCAAATGAATTAGAAGTGCGTGTGACTGAGAACTGCTTAGACGTGTTTGTACAATTTCGCCAATATGACGAGCTTACAGAATGCTACGACCACATCACCCTCAACACAGTGGAATGGTACGCTCTGTTACAAGCATTGGATTGGAAAGAACCTGACGCTTGAATTCAAAGAGGAAGGAGTGCAACTCATGCGAGGCACCAAGTCCATTGAACTGACACATCCCATGTGTGTTATGGTGATGAACATTGACATGAATGATCATGGATATGAACTGAAACTGTCTGAACATGAAGATGTTAAAATAATAAAGTTTGGTAATGGACAGTGTTATGCTAGTTTTCATAGCATTTACAAACGTGGATGTAATGTCTATGATACATATATTAATTTAGATTGGTATGAATGGCATGTGTTTATTGATGTATTGAATGTATTTGTAAAATAAAAGTTTAATGTAAAATAAGTGTTGAAATGTAAATAATGTATAACACAATAAACAAAGAATGTTGTATAAAACTGTCTTGTTTATTTACAATATTCATAATACAATTCACAATTACCAACAACTTAACTAATACAACTTAACTAATACAACATCAATAAAATAATGGTTTATAATGTCTATATACAAAATCCTTTACAACAAAATCACCGTCACTTCTTCTTAATACATCAATGATTTCAAAAGGACTATGTCCTCGAGCTCTTTGAATTATATAATACACACAATAAAATCCACATTGAAATTAAACTTTAAAAACTTATTCAAACGACTGTCTATAGGTAAAAGTCCATAAGAGTCAAAATATTCTGCAGGGTCTTCGTCATAATATACTGCCACCCAATGCTCTCCTGGCTCATCATGATCGTCTGTGTTGATGACATAGGCATCGCGTTGTAAAGATGGTAACTGGTCCATGGCAAACACACCTTGAAACAAGTCTTTTGTCGTGGCATCATGGGATAGGATGGCTTCTATCTGCTTCGTGTTCATGACTGGTAGTCGAATTGAATGCTACGATTTGCACTTATTTCAACAATGTTATCAAATTCAGCATACACTATAACATTGACTGTATTTTGCAAGGCACCAGCAAAATTCATTTTTAGTCTCAAATTCCCATGTTTGATAAGGGCATAATGATCAGCACCATCATAATCAGGTGTTAAGTCAAAAGAAAATAAAGAATAACCTCTAGGCCAATCTTCCCGTTTTATAATGGAACTTTTCTCACCATCCAATCTATCAAAAGATTTGTAAAGAGTTTCAAAAGCATCAAGATATTTGCCTCGATTTATATCAAGCTTGAGAGGTTTGGATAGGACTGGTTCACCATCAGAGTAAAGCTGCATAAAGTTAAGATCAAAATGTTCAAAATTGTATGGATTTCTCAATACTGTTCCAGCAAAGGATTCATTATGAACCATTCCAATGACAATACGTTTTGGTAATTGGCCTAAAAAGATGCTATCTTTCACAAAAGATTGAAATCCAGTTGGAATAGCTAAAACTTTACACTCTTTTCTATTAATAATAAACTTAGCAGGACTTTTCATCAATGCATCTGTATGTCCCAATTGAATACCTGGACTAACCCTCACTTTGCGAATGGTTAAAAACGCTTCTCTCACTTCTACTTTAAAACCATTATTTGCAGCCATTAATACATATTCATCTATTTGTCTATGTAAACGTAATTTCATACTAACACCATTGGGAAGATAACGATCCTGCTCAAACAAATCTACCCTTAAACCACCTGTAAGCATAAACTCACGGCTTAGACGTGTATACAAATAGCGATTATGTAAACCATTATTTCCTGTTTCAGCTATATCACCACCTTCAATATTTACATGAAAACCTGATACATATCTTTCATGATTAGGTCTTTTCACCTCATGAGTATTCATTGACCCGGCAGTATCTTTATAGATGAGACGCATAGAGCGCTCAGAATGGAGACTTTCTTCCGAGTCATGAATGAGTCAAGAATGAGATGAGATATGATGCTGGTATAACCATGGGTATTGTTACTATGTGATACCAATCGATCATTTAGAAATAATTCAATATTGGACCATAACCCATTAAACAAATCATTGATACATGACACGTTATCATCTACACCACACGGTGTACCATCAGCCTTTACAATGCGACATATAATATGGAGTTTACTATTCTTAAAATCTAGATATTCTTCTGTACTCGCAGGAATGTAGAATTCTATTGGAGCACCCTCTCTAATGGTAGTCACTGGTTGAGAGTCTACATTATAACTTTTTTCTACAGCAGTTTGCGTTGGTGGTATGTGAAACCATTCTAATGGAGAAAGGCTACATTCACAAGAATGATTATGAATTAAAGACATGATTAAAAAATATCTTTCTTATATTTTGTTGATGTTATCCGTTTAGCTGCCTTTCGCCTTCTGACAGGTTTTGCTGGTTTCGCTCTCTTTTGTCCTCCTAACTCATCACCAAACATACGTTGTGCTACTCGACCTGTAACATCTTTCGCGACATATTTTGCAGCCTTTTTAAGATGTGGTGCAACGATTTTAGCCCCTGCCTTAAGCAGTGGAATAGCTTTTCGAGCCAATGATCCCAGTATTGAACCAATACCATCTCCATATTGTATTCGCGCTCCTTTAAATCCTGGTAATTCTCCGACCACTTGACGAAGAAAATGGCTGCGATATATAGATGGATTGTGTGTGTATGCTTTCATAATGCTTTTGGTCGAAAATGAAGTTTACAGATCACCTTTCCAGTTTGAAATGGAACATTATGGCCTGTGTCGTCCTTGATATTCATTTCTATCACGTCAAATTTGGATGTGTTTACAGGAACATAATGCGGTTCTCCATAAGTTTTCATGATAATGTCTCCATCATGTCCTTGTATTCCAACAGAACGTAGCAAAGGAACATAATAATCACCAACAACTTATGGCTCACAAATACTACAGTACACATAAAGTGTATAAAATCCCTGTTTCACATCAGCTTTATGTTCAGCTGTACATGTTTCAGTAAACCATTGATCTGGGATAAATCCTAAAATGTCAGCTAATCCAGTTGAGAATGACACTTCAAAGCCATAATTTAGAAATAGAAAAACGCGTCGTCTAATTTTATCATACTTTATCCGAATAGCTTCTTTAAGGTCATCTTTCATAGAATTAGTCGCTTCTTCATTAACTGCATGACATATCTCTTGTGTGGATCTGTAGTAACCATGAGGAATATTGATTGTGTCAAGAACAACATCATTCAGTGGTTGTTGTCGATACTGAATAGAATAGTCCATTCCATGTCTCATGGTTGTCCATGTATGTGGATATTGAATTTCAGCTAAAGCCACTTCATATTTTCCGTTCAGATAGATGGTTCGAGGCATACGAATTTGATAATTCGAAGTCTTGTTGTTGGGATAATAGTTCATACTAGCATTGCTGGGTAAAGTAATGTAAAAACATGTTGACTCCATGACAGCTAAATCGTTTATGTGATGCAGATAGACTAGATGTGTATATACATTACTTCATGTTTGACACTCGTCATCCTCACTTTCTACATTTCTGTCTACATTGTCGTCTAAATTGCTATCTACATGATCTACATTGGTATCTACTACTTCTCCCTGACAACAAGCACTAACACACCTAATTTTTACAGGAATAGTATTTTTATTTCCATTTTCTTTACAACAACAACACCATAACTCTTTAATCCATGTTAAAAAGTTTCCCATCCTTCTA
This sequence comes from Protula sp. h YS-2021, assembly GCA_949752745.1. Taxonomy (NCBI): domain Eukaryota; kingdom Metazoa; phylum Annelida; class Polychaeta; order Sabellida; family Serpulidae; genus Protula; species Protula sp. h YS-2021. The sequence continues at coordinate 51,611,795 of OX457025.1, read as the reverse complement.
GAAACAACCTTTGTTGACGTTGTTGTATCTCTTTTGTAATATCTTCACGAGTTGTCTTTTTACCAAAAACAGTTTTTGGAATATTAGCATCTACAATTTCCTCAATAAACTGCTTCCAACCATGCGGTGGTTCTCGTTGTTCTTTTCTTCTTGTAGCAACCAATGCTTCTTTCAACAAATCAATAATGTTGGAATTTGTAATGACAGTACCCGTTTTTAAAACAAGTTCATTTTTATCTGTCCATCTCGTACCATATTTCTTAAGTTCTGCTAGAAGTTGTGTTAGTTTTACATGATAAATAGGTTGAAAATGGCTTAGAAACTGTTGGGACTTTTCTGATTTTTCTGCTTTGGATGATGTAACAGACTTTTGTCGCTGTTGTTGCGACTGAATTGTTCGGCCAAGAACTTGAGACATTTCTATTGCCTTTTCACGAGTTCGTTTCCCACGTAAAAGTCTATTCACTTTCGTTTTGATTTCACCATTTTTTCCCTTCTTTTCTAACAACATTTTATATTCATATTCAGGAATGAGGACCATTTTCATAGTATGTTTCATTTTAACAGCAACTGAGCTAACAAGGGTAATGCAAATTTAGCAATAGCTCCAATGTATCCTCCTTTCTGATTAACCAACTTCTTTTTTCTTCGAAGTGATATCTTCTTATCTGCTAGTGTACGTAGGGTATGACGTTCACGCTTGAATACCTTATACCTTTTTGAGCTTAAGGGTAAATGTCCTCGCAATATATTCAAACAAATTTCAAACAAGCTAGTTAATTCCTCCTTAGTAGCTTGTTGTAGCAAGGATTTACGTCGTTTAGGCCCGCTGCGTGCGAGCAAATAAAGAAAAGGTTGATTCGCTTGAATACGTTTAGACATCTTGGCTGCGAATGGTCAAATGACTTGGTTCTTGTTCATACGCTACCTTATCAACATAGACACAATGTGTATCTTTTGGTAAAATGCCTGTACGAATACGTAGTTGATCATTCGTCTTCGGCTTCAAATCAATGAATAAATAGCCATGAGGTTTGCTGGTAGCATCTTGATAGGCTTCTATGAGAAATTGAGATTTTCCAGGATACATTTGTAGCGCTAATGTACTTATTTGTTGACTGTCTCTAGGATTTTTAAACAGAATGATGTAATGTGTATTCAAACTAATATTTCGCATTTCTCTACCATGATGGAATAAATTATGCACAATAAAAATAATGCTTAGATTTTGATGACTACTACCAACACTAAAGAGACGTGTCATTCGCTCATCACTACATGACATGACATGACATTTCGTCATTAAGTCATCAATGATGAGTAAGTTTGGTTTTTTCGGGTTAAAACGCTCTTCAATGTCATCTGGAATGCCTTGGTAAAACTCCACACCTTTTATTCCCTTGTACAAAGGCTGATCTGCTGCATAGAGCCATAAAATGACTTTTGGAGAGGGTTTAATTAACTTTTGTTCTAGAATTTCTCTAACTAGAGAAGTTTTACCACTGCCTGTAGGTCTAGAGACCAAACATGTGAATGGATGCTTCATTTTCGAATATCAGTTTCTTTCACCCAACTGTAAAACTTCTTTGGCCAACCTAACCACTTCACAAATAATTCTTTAACACCTCGTCTTCTTCGTGTTTTCAAAACCTTTTCAATTCTGTAGACAGATTCAATATCTTTTGTCACTTTCTGTAGTTCTTCTTCATAAAAATGTCCGTCAATATCTTCGTCCAAAAAGTCTTTCACACGATACAAGTGTACTCCTTGCTTCTTACAACGATGTGTGATAATGAACACTTCTTGCGTCCATTTTATATGATAATCCCGTTGAAATACATATTTCATGTGAGAAATGCGAACCTGATCACCAATTTTAAATTTGTAGGGTTTTTTCTTCTTCTTTTGTTTCAATTTCAATTTGTCTACATACATATACTTCCACACTTTTGATTCGTTGTCTTTACGAATATCTGCTGGAGCATACTTATTAGGGAGGGAGCCATGAGGTCTATGATTATAATTATACACTAAGTCTGGAAGGATGTCCATATAGCGATAAGTTTGATTATGTAGGAAATATCGATACATCATTCCTTTTAGAGTACGAATGACTGTCTCAGCAAAGTTGGCTTTGGTTTCATTCTTTGTTGTATAGGCATATATTCCCTCCTTCTTCAAAAATGCTTTTACCCATCTGTTTTTAAATTCACTTCCTTTGTCTGACTTTAGAGTTCGTGGTCTTCGTTGTGTTTCATGAAAAATCTTTTGAAAGGCTTCTATAACACTGGTATGTGATTTATTAGGTATTGGTTGCACCCATAAATATTTGGAAAACACATCAATGACAACCAATACAAAGCGGGTGTCATCATTATGGGAAGCTATGTTTCCCATGTCAGCTAAATCAATATCACACATGTCATCAATTCCACATGTAATGACACGTTGCCTTTTAAACCTGTATTTTACAGGTTGTAGTAAACTGAAGGCATCTTGATCCTGTAACAATTTCTTCACTTGTGAATGAGTGACTGGTTGATCATGTTTTTTAATATGTGATAAAGTTTGTAAGGACCAGCAAATGCCCCGGGTTGACCAGGTTTAAAGTAAATATTGGTTAAGTAGTCTTTCCACGTCGACATGTTAACACTAAATGATCAACACTTGTTAACATATCTTGCATTTTATTTTATCAATATATCTTACATTTTATCAACACATCTTACAAATCAAGTATTGATACAATGGTGTGAATAATTGGAGTCCATTGATCTTCAATATATACTAACCAGCTACTTAATTCATCAAATGTGATAGCATCTACACCATATTTTTCACAACGTTGATTTGCATTATCTAACACTTTATCTAAATGAATGTAATATTTAGCTTCATTCCAATATGTATAGACACATGTAGAATGACACATATGTTCTGAACACTCTTCATTTTGACAAGCAGGACATACTAAACATGCAAACTTTTTTACAGCTAATAACATTTCTTCACAATATGTTTTTGCACAATATATTGTCTCAATGTAATGTCCACCATTATACTGCAATGTAGATTAACCACTCTCTCACTTCATCAAACAGTCTTGGATCAAATCGAGCAAAGTGATATGCTGCTTCCATATCAAACTCCTCAGCTCCACCAATGTTTGAAAACATACACTCTTTGATGAAATCCTCACGTAAGTTTGGTACGTTCAACGTGGAATGATCAAGTTCCCAATAAATGTCAAAGTGCTGCAGTTGTTGTTGAATAGATCCAAAACGTGCCAGTTCACTTATCATGTAGTCCACATACTTGTCCTTGAAACACGTTTCATCATCCATCTTTCACATGTCCATATAACACGTCTGCACACTGTGACGGCTGGTAAGCAAATGACTTGTAGTCTTACTCCGCAGAAACAGTTAGTAAGCCGCACTTGTTGCAGAAGTTGTCTGGTTCACACAACTTGCAATTGTACTTGTGGCAGTGACAATCATAATCCTCAGCATATCCGTAAGCACCGCAATATTCACAGGTAAGTCCAAGTTGATTTTGCACATCCATATTCTCCAATCGAACTTCAGCCAGTCTTTTCTTAGATAACTTTGACACTTTCATCCCATTGTCCTTTTGCAGCTTGATAGGAGTTTTCTTGCCATGACATTCCGTACATGGCAATAAGGTTGAGTTAATGTTATCCATCTCCTGAAGTAATGTCTCCCATTCACCATCATTCATGTTGATGTAACGCGTATATTCTTTCCCTTCAAGCAAGAAGGTTTGCACAAAACTCACATAGCGCATATCCAAGTATGAAATGACTTCAAGCCACTTCGTTTGCGTTAAGTACCGTTTGAAGCCAATGTTGCGTAATCTTGTCAAGTTCTGACACACAATCTTCCACAAGGATGGTGATAAGGCAAGCCATCTCTCTCCACGTTTGATTCGAAGAAATAGCCCAAATTGTCCATGCTCCACAGTAATGGTTAAGTTTGCACTAATTTTAAAGCTGCTTGTCTTCTCAATGGCTGCGCGTTGAATGATGACTGCACTTGACACCTCACTCCTTTTTATATGAACATTACATGTATGTTTTCATGAGATGTTTGCAAAATCGCGGAGTGATCTCGTTGAAACCATCCCGAAAAGGCTGTTGGCAAACCGTCTGTCAAAGATTGTCTCATAACAATCACTAAAAAGTCTCCTCGTTTGCGACTCCCAATTATCCATTGAAAGAGCATTGGCATGGTGAAATGTCCTTTTTCATAGAGGTAAGCCATCATATCATACACCTTAATACGTTCTTCAAGGTACTTGAAGCCATGTAGCATGACCTTTGCACATTTGGAATCGCGATCCTCATCAACACCCTTTGGCTCCGGTAGACATAAAGTCTTAAAAAGTTCCTCATAGAGACTTCTAATAAGTTGAACGAAACGTCGGGTCATGGCTTCGGAGAACTGTGGCTCTGACGCGGGAAGATGCTCTATGTTTCCTTCTAGCCTGTAGATAAGCTGAATGACAGTGTTCACTTCTTCCGTTAGGTACATGTATGTGTGCTGATCGAAAAAGCCTTCTTCGAAAAAAGCCTTCTCCATAAAATGTTGCAATCGATCAGAGGAATCACTGCTTGAAAGTTTCGTTTCAACAGCGTGACGTCTTCCTCAGTAACAGGAATAGTTTTGCTCAATTCAAATTTAGATTTGGGCTGCTTGTCATCATCGTCGTCATTGTCGTCATCACCGTCGTTGTTGTCATTGTCGTCATTGTCGCCGTCACCGTCGTCATCGCTTGACATGACCACTTCTTCCTCCTCAAGATGCTCTAGGTGAGCCTGTAACTTTGTACTAAGTGGCTTGGCGCTACCATTTACAAGCGCATTGGCAACCCAGAACGGGTAGTCAGATCCCTCGGGATCGGGCATTGCTTGCTGTACTTCTTCGGGCCTAGTTTGCTGTACTGTAGGCACGTCCGACGGAGCCCCTAATGCTTCCTCCAAGGCTTTTTCAGCTCATGCTAGTGTACTTAGGAAGGTAGCAGTCTCCTCTGCAGTTAAAACTGCATCTGTAAAAGCCATTGTTTCATTGCTGAACAGGCTATCAATTTCCATGTTGCTAGCCGTTGCTGCTTTTCGAGACGTCTCCATGATGGTTTGGCAATGCAATGGCCATAGGGGTGTCGAATCGACCTTTTTAAACTACTGTCGGTGAGCCGTGAGCCCAGCGGCTAAAAAGTCGGTGAGCCGGGGGGGGGGGGGGTCCTTGCTTCAGGTCGACTGGCCGGGGGGGGGCCGTCGACCAGCTCACCCATATAGATACAGTGCATGCTTAAAGGTTTGTGGGCCGGGGGGGGCTCATGGGCCAGTGAGCCGGGGGGGATCATGGGCTAGTGAGCCGGGGGGGGGGCTCATGGGCCAGTGAGCCGTGGGGGGTCCTATATAATAGCAGCCTCGCACTGTATGCAGTCAGTCAGTTGCAACGGCAATCCATTCGTGAAGGTGTGGGGCGAGAAAGCCGAAAAAGACTGTTTGCCCCTCAGACGCCGTAGGTGTGATGGAGAGAGAGATACAAAAATTAAAAAAAACATGACTGACTGGGTGTCCGTGTGTCTGGGTGTCCGTGTCTGGGTGTCCGTGTGTCTGGGTGTCCGTTTGTTTGGTTGCCGTAGGTGTTATGTGTGTGTACGCAGTGAGAAAGCTTTAAAAAAAGAGCTTTTGTTGCCTGTATATATCGTGATGGAGAGAGCTCTGGGTTAAAAATTGCGTCTCTTAAGGCAGCGTTGCTCAAGTTTAATTGCTGCTACGACAATCCATTAGTGAAGGTGTGGAGTGAGAAAGCCGAAAAAGACTGTTTGTTTGCCCCTCAGACGCCGTGTGGAGAGAGAGGTTAAAAACAAAAAAAAGACTGTCCGTTTGTCCGAGTGTCCGTTTGTCCGGGTAGACCGTTTGTCCGGGTGTCCGTTTGTCCGACTGACCCGTTACCAGTCTGGTCTGCTGTGTGTTTCGAGAGAGAAAGGTAAAAAAAGAGTTGCCATTGCTTGTATACATAGAGTGGCCTGCGGTGAGCCGTGAGTCAGCGGCTAAAACCACCATGGGCGGGGGGGGGGATATGGGCCAGTGAGCCGGGGGGTCCCAATGGTATGATTCTTAACCAGGGGGGGTCCCCCATGGTATGATATGATTCTTCACCAGGGGGGGGGGGGTCCCCATGGTATGAAAGTGATGCCCGAGGGCGGGTTCGATCCATTGACCTTCAGATCAGGGTTCCGCTTACGGGCCCTGCGCTCTACCAACTGAGTCATTCAGGCCAGAAGGTTTATGATCGGGAAAATTTTCCTCATATACATGATTGACAGGTCATGTGACACATGATTGACAGGTCACGTGACTCATGATGATTGACAGGTCACGTGACTAATGACGTCAATGATGTTTCATAGGTGACTTAGGGTTATGCCTCCGGGGGGGGGGGGGGATTGGGGGTCTGATGACGTCACTTCCTGTGCTCGGACTCTCGTTTCTCACCTACTTGACTGTACTCTTGGCAGCTTCTGTTGGCGGTCTTCCTTGGTTTTTAGGCCAGCTGACTAAGGCGGGCTGGTCCTATCACATTGGTAGAGGGACATCCGTCGTCTGTATGTACGTATGTAAACTTTCACTTAAAACGCTTCTTCTCCATCAGTTTTGATCAGATTCCTTTTAAATTTTTCGAATGCTCTCTACTTTTTTGTCGAACCATCGAAAATTGGCCAAATAGGGGGCATTTTAATTTCCAAGGTTTTTTCCACAATTTTGATCGCATTGCCTGCCTTCAGATTTTGCATAAATGTTCACTAGGCATAAATGTTCTCTTGAAAAGTTACATATTTGGCGATGCACCAAAAATTGGCCAAATGGGGGTGAGGCCGCATTTTTCGGTCGTAAATTTTCAAAGCCCCTATTCTTCCACAGTTTTGATCGGATTGTCTTCAAATTTTTCATAAATGTTCACTAAATGTCCTCTTATGAATTCCGGATTAAAATTTTGTTGTAAGTTTCAACAACCGTTTTTTAACACATGACTAATACATTTTGACGACCACACAAGCCTACTGATGTATGATTCAATAAATCTCGGCCGGTCACAATGTCCCTGGGCATTCTTGTTTCTCAGTCTAAACTAACATGTATTTAACTGAAGATTTTATACCCAAAAGATGCTGGTCTACTGTAAAAGTAAAAAGTTTGACAGAATACTGGTTATAAAAATACAGCAAATTATGCCGTTATATTACACTGGTGTATCGTTAGCTTGTTTCCATTTAACGTGCTTTCATCTTGTTATTGCACCAAAAAATTTTATTACACAAAGAAAGAAAAACAGATTCACGCAGAAAAAGCTCGTTGATCCGAACACTGTTAAATCGAATTGCTGGATATTTCATATTTGTTTATTGAATAATTGCATGTTTGTCTTATCAACAAATAAATAATCAAACTGGAAAGATACGTAAGATACTTAAACATGTTGAGCTGATCTGCCGCCTTCAGATGGTGTGGAGTTTACTTGACATTGTTACAACACAGATTGTCTATAAAATTAGAAAAGTTAGAAAAGGCAATAGGAAAATAATCTGCGAACTTAATTTCAAGTAAATATCGTTTTACCCGATTTACGGATAATCCAAACAGACCTGTTCGGATTAACGAGCTTCTACTGTATTTCCGGTTCATTAATGTCATATGGTCACTGCTACCTTCTGCTTTGCTTGATTTGTAGCGTAATTTTGACGGGGAGCTGCTGTCGACCATCTTCTCGCATGCCGTATTAGGCAATTCGCTGGTGGCCATCTTGTCCGGTGTTGCTGCTCTGCAGGGCGCTGATGTCTTCGGATACGTGTAAGCACTCCATGAAGTATTCAAATATGTCTAAAATACGTCTTAGCATTCAGTAATTTGATGTTACTCTGCTCAGTTTGGAAATAAAATCATTTTAACTATATCTAAGTCGTACTAATTGCATGGAAGTAAAAAGAAACCAACTTGAAAAGGCGATTTTCAACGACAGCCTTGTTGACAATTGGAGATGACGTTTTTTCTATAGGGTTAAATTTCATTTTCGTAGGTGCTACCTTGCGAAATAAAGCAAAATAAATAAATAAAAAATAAAGAAAGAAATAACTAAAATAGAAGAAAAAAATAAACAAAACAAAAACGAAATTGCCATTTTTTCAAAAGCCACAGATACCGGTACTTCGAGACTCTTTTGTGCCTTCGTTAGATTAAAAGTCATACCTGCAACTGCCCGTGGGACAGCTCGCTTTTTCATCATTTTTCTACAAGTGTCGGCGGAAACTGCAAGAAAAAACAAGACAAGTTTGTCCAAGGACAAAGTCCCAGCTTACGAAAAGCAATAAGACCAATTCCAGCGTGCATGAGCAAGGGAATTTTCCTGAAAAATTGGGCTTCAAAAGATGAGACGGCAAAGAGCTAGCCCAATAATTAATTTAGCACCGGACCAGAACATAGACCGATAAATGCATACAAAGATTTCTTTCCCAGAAAAATGGGAAACAGATTTTTTTGTATCGCTGGTAGACTGGATAGTCTGCCATAGATACCTTCAAACAACGCTCGCATTTCGGACCAGTACGCATATTTATGTAACTTGCCTTGATGCGCGGTTCTTATTCAGACAAGTGCGCATGTTTATTTAATTTTGCGTAGATGCGCGGCTCCCATTTTGGAACAGTGCAACTGTTTATTTAACTTGCGTTGATGTGCGGTTCGCATTTCTGACGAGCGCCCATGTTTTTTTTTTACCTTTTGTGGATGTGCGGTTCTTATTTCGGATCAGTGCGCACGTTTATTGACCTTGTGTTGATGTGCGGTTCTTATTTCGGATCAATGCGCATCTTTATTTACATTGTGTTGATGGGCGGTTCTTATTTCGGATCAGTGCACATGTTTATTTACCTTGTGTTGATGTGCGGTTCTTATTTCGGATCAGTGCGCATGTTTATTTACCTTGTGTTGATGTGCGGTTCTTATTCCATACCAATGCGCATGTTTATTTTACTTGCGTTGATGAGCGCTACTTATTTCGGATAGCCCTTGATACGCGGTTCGCATTTCGGACCAGTTTGCATGTTTATTTAACTTGCGTTGACGCACGGTGCTCATTTTGGACGTGTGCCTATGTTTATTTAACTTGCGTTGGTGCGCGGTTTGCATTTTGGACCAGTGTGCATGTTATTTAACTTGCGTTGATGAGCAGTTCGAATTTCGGATCATTACGCATGTTTATTTAACTTGCGTTAATGCGCGGTTCGAATTTCGGACCAGTGAGCATGTTTATTTAACTTGCGTTGATGCGCAGTGCTTATTTTGGACCAGTGCAAATGTTGAGGTAACTTGCGTTGGAGCGTGGTTCGCATTTCGAACCACTGCGCATGTTTATTTAACTTGCGTTGATGCAAGGTGCTTATTTTCGTCCATTGTGCTTGCTTATTTAGCTTGTGTTGCTGTGCGGTTCGCATTTCGGACCAGCGCGCATGTTTTTTTTTAACTTGTGTTGATGCGTGGTTCGCATTTTGGACCATTGCGCATATTTATTTAACTTGTGTTGATGATCGGTACTTATTTTGGACCGGTGCAATTGCTTATTTATCTTACGCTTATGAGCGGTTCGCAATTCGGACCAGTGTGCATGTTTATTTAATTTGCGTTGATATCCGGTTCGGATTTCGGAGAGTATACCTGTTTCATTAGGTTGCGTTGATGCGCAGTTAGCATTTTGGGACAAGTGAGCAGGTTCATTTAACTTGCGTTCACGCGCGATTTGCGTTTCGGACCAGAACGCATGTTTATTTAAGTCCCGTCGATGCCCGACTGTTATGTCTATTCAACTTGCGTCGATTCATGGTTCTTTCTTCGGACCACTGCGCATGTTTATTTAACTTGCGTTGATGCGCGGTTATCATTTCAGACCACTGCGCATGTCTATTCAACTTGCGTCGATGCGTGGTTCTTTTTTTCGGACAAGTGCGCATGTTTGTTTAACTTGCGTTGATGTCCGGTGCTTATTTTAGACGGGGTCGCATGTTTATTTAACTTCCGTCGATGCGCGGTTCGCATTTCAGGCCTTTGTCCATGTTTATTTAACTTGTGTTGATGCGTGGTTCTCATTTCAGACCAGTGCGCATGTTTATTTAATTTGCCTCGATGTGCGGTTCTCATTTCGGATCAGGGCGCATGTTTCTTTAGGCTGCATTGATGCGCGGTTCGCATTTCAGACCACTGCGCATGTCTGTTCAACTTACGTCGAAGCGTAGTTCTTTTTTTTCGGACCAGTGCACATGTTTATTGAACCTGCGTTGATGCGCGGTGCTTATTTTGGACCAGTTCGCATCTTTATTTATCTTCCGTCGATGCGCAGTTCACATTTCGGACCAATGCGCATGTTTATGTAACTTGCATCGATTCGGAGTACTTAATTTGGACTACTCCGAATGTTTATTTAACTTGCGTCGATGTGCGGTTGTTAAATCTGACTACTGCGCAAGTTCATTTAACTTGCGATTATGCGCCGTAGGAGGAGATTCATTTATTTTTTTTTTCAAAAATTCCGAAAAAAATTCAAAAGTTTTCCAATTCACTCAAAAAGCACAAGCCGTATGCATGACCCCCTAGAGACGGCGCATATCGAAAATAAATGAAATCTGATAAAAACCGTAGGATGAAATGCATTTTGAATTTTATCTTCAAAAATTCTCTCATCGACTGAAAAAGACAGACCATATTCACGACACCCTAAGCATGCCTCAGCCCCATTTTGATGTTTGATCAAAACTGCAGGAGAAAATGCATTTTGAGGTATTTTCATCAAAAATTCCCCCCGAAATCAAAAATTCCAAAGTCGAGTCAAACAGCACAAGCCGTATGCGAGACCTACCTAAGGATGCCTCATAGCAAAAATAAATGAAATCGGATAAAAACTGCAGGAGGAAATGCATTTTGAAGTTTTTCTTCAAAAATTCCCCCAAAAATACAGAAATTGTCGGATCAATTAAACAGCGCAAGTCATATTCTCAACCCCTTAGGGATGCCTCAAACCAAAAAAAAGAAGAAAAAAAAAAGTTCAAAACTGTAGGGGGAAATACATTTTGAAGTTTTTTCTTCAAAAACTCCCTAAAAATACAAAAATTGCCCAATCGACTAAAAAGCACAAGCCGTATGCACTCACACCAAAAATAAATGACATCGAATCAAAATTGTAGGGGTAGATGCATTTTGAATTATTTTCGAAATTTTTGCTTAAAAAATTCCCAAAAATACAAACTAAAAAAGCACAAGCCATATGCACGACCCTTTAGGGGTGCCTCATACCAAAAATAAATGACATCGGGTCAAAAATGTAAGAGGAGATACATTTTAAAATTTCTTTAAAAATCCCCAAAAATTAAAAAATCACCCGATGGACTAAAAAAGCACAAGCCGTATGCACGACCGCTTAGGAAATCCTGACACCAAAAATAAATGACATCGGATCAAAATTGTTGGAGGAGATGCATTTTGAAACAAAGTTTACAGCGAGCTAACTAACTAACTAACTAACTAACTAACTAACTATTTAACTAACTAACTAACTAACTAAATAACTAACTAACTAACTAACTAATTAACTAACTAACTAACTAACTAACTAACTAACTAAAGCCATCCGCAGACCGATAGGAATACCCCAGCTTACGTGTAACGTAAGCTGGGCTAAAAAGAAAGAAAACTAGCCTAATACTGCTAATATTTGGGCGTATTAGTAATGAAAGGTTAACCTTGTCCAAAATTATAGCGTGACTGTGCAATGGTACATAAATCAAAGCGTTATTGGGGTACTATATGTGGAAATTAGTTGCCGTTGTTAAATACGCCGTCGTTGTGGCAATATACAAAGCCACGCGAATATCAGAATGTTGTCGCTACTGGCGTAGACGTGGCTACTGTGTACAATAATTGACAGGTGTTGGCTTGTTTTGAAACAGTATGAAGTATTATTGATCCGTAAGAAAATGTTCTTCAGATGAGTACTTTAGAATCTAGTGGGAAATATCTACATATTGACGCGATAAAGTCGGTATCCTTTGTCACATAATAATAGATCGACTCCTGCGTTTTGGTCAAGTTTTAAAAGTTATTGACTTTGAAAGAGATCAATAGATCAGTCAGCTTTTATCTAAGTCATTTAACAACACCAGCTGCGTGTTGTATTGTTTGTGACTGGCATTGCGTTTGTCTGATATCGTTTTAAACCGTGCTGTTTCATACAGGAACAACAGTTTGCCAAAACTTCTGCCAGTTATAACGTTTAAAAGAAAACGATTATTAAGACAAAGGTTAAATTGGTGCCGATCCATCCTTACAAGACTGAGCCCACGTGGAAAAGTCTGGCGAGAGTTCTTCCTCTCCTTTGTTTATTCCCCACAGGATGGGGGGGGGGGGGTGGGTGGGTGGGGAGGGATATATGCGATCGACCGTGTGGCGGTCTGTCGGTCGGTCTCTCATCAACAGCTTGTTAACACGATAACTTAAAAAATGCTGCAACGATTTTGATGAAACTTGGTGTGTAGCTTCTATTGGAACAAAGACAGTTCGGTATTGTAAATGGGCCACGTTCGTCCAAAGACAGTGGACAAGGCCGTGTCTAACTGATAGGAACCTGTGGGGGATATGTGGGCTATGCACACTGCTCCAGTTTATTACAGTTGCATCTTTGTTTTCTTCAAATTATTAGCCCCAGCTTCTAACGAAGCAGGGGCTATAGCAGTCGTTGAAAGTAGGTGCGTATGTATGTTTTTAAGTTGAAAAATCGTATCTCATATTAGGTTTTTAGCCTGAATGTCTTGCAATTTTGGTCGATGGTAGCGGACTACCTGACTGTTACTTTTCTTGCGATTCGCCAAAGGTAGGCAGAAATATTGGCTAAAAACCGAATTTCTTCAAAACGTATCTCCTAGGGTATTGGTGGGAATGCTTTAAAATTTTGGCGGAAGGTAGGGGGCAAAAGTGTCCACCTGGCTATTTTTTCTTTGACGATTCGCCAAAAATTGGCGAAAAACCCATTTTTTCTCTTGTAAAATCTTAACTACTTCAAGGAAAGTAATCTTGCTGTCTTGAAATTTTAAGTGAGAGTAGCAAGCCCTCCCAGGCTGTTTTTTTTTGTTTTTTTTGATTGGCAACAAATTTGCGAAAATTCTGGCGGAAAGCCAAAAAAAAAATCAGTAAAGAGAGAGCCAAACAAGCCAAAGAAAGATTGCGCACCTCTTTAACCAGCGAGGTAGAGAATAGGTTCTCTCCGGTAATGAAAAAAGACGATAGGACACATCGTCAGAAGCCCTCTCCTCCAAAACCACAAAGAAAAGTGGCCATGAAAAAAGCAAATTTCAAGACCTGGTGTCGGAATACAGAGACCTCTAGGCATAACGAAATAAGACCATATGGCAATAATTCAGTGGAATATACGAGGTTTTTGGACCAACCATCACGAAAATTTAACAAACAATGTTTATTGCACCTCACTCTTTTTTCCTTAACGATTTCAATGATTGATGGAACCACAGAAACGCGATGGCTTAGTGTTTCCTAATGTGATTCTTAATTGCTGCTTTGCCAGAATTAAGAAACTACAAAATGCTGAAATGTGTAAAATGGTGTAGTGCTGTCAACAAATTATCTCAAGAAGATGCCTTGCAGAGCTTTTGTTTTTCCCTAGAATGACAAAGTGGTAGTTTTACTTTATTAGTCCCCCGCCGGGGGACTATAGTTTTCGGGTTTGTCTGTCCGTCTGTCTGTCGACACTTTTTTTGTTAACACACTCAAGCCTACATTTTTCCACCGATTGTTCAGATATTGTATATATGGGTAGTACTGGAACGAACAAGGATCGGTATTGTAAATGAGCCATGTCGGCCCAAGGACATTGGCCCAGCTGAACTTCACAAATTTTCCCAATCCTTACTCAGTCCAATGAGTTTGGTAACACACTCAAGCCTACAATTTTAGATCGATTGTTGAAATCTTTTAGATATAGGAAGTATTGGAACCAACGAAGGTCGGTATTGTAAATGAGCCATGTCGGCCCAAGGATATTGGCCCAGCTGAACTTCACAAATTTGTCCAATCCTTACTCAGTCGAATGAGTTTGTTAACACACTCAAGCCTACATTTTTCCACCGATTGTTAAGATATTGTATCTATGGGTAGTACTAGAACGAACAAGGATCGGTATTGTAAATGAGCCCTATCGGCCCAACGACATTGGCCCAGCTGAACTTCACAAATTTTCCCAATCCTTACTCAGGTTGAATGAATTTGTTAACACACTCAAGCCTACAATTTTGGATCGATTGTTGAAATCTTTTAGATATAGGAAGTATTGGAACCAACAAAGGTCGGTATTGTAAATGAGCCATGTTGGCCCAAGGACATTGGTCCAGCTGGAATTTTAAAATTCACGAATATGATACGAAGGGTTGTAGTCCAACCTAACACAATCAAATACTGGGATTGCATGCCGGCGGGGGACATAGTCAGTTTCACTGACCCACTTGTTATTATTATTATTATATCAGTACACCATTTGATATGTCCCTGACGCTGCTTGTGGTGATGAGTGTCATCATTGTGTTCACGTGGCCGGAAAATTACGGTTATTCCAGCGCCAAGGTCACAGACTCGTTTAAAAATGCCATATCCGCCATTAGAACAGGTGAACTATTATTTGGTTCTGACATTGTACGTAAATTGGCCAACGTGGCGCTGCGTTATTTATGCATACTTATACTAGTCCTGAGGCTGAGTTAATTGTATATTCCAATCAATCTCTGCGCTTTTGAAGCACAACATTTTTTTTAGTGGCTGACTGGCGAATTTCTGCATTGTCAATTATGTGACTGTGTAAATAATTAACGGTTAACAGAAAATGTTTTATGGGCAGAAAGGGATGTTAGAGGTAGAGAGTCCTGAATGTTTAATCTCAGATGACGGCTATACAGCCTATACCGAATTTGAAAAGCAGCGGTTAAGCTTAGGTAACTAGAACCTGAACTGCGTGACAGGTATTTGGGCATTGCGTGACTGTTCATTATTGTTCCGCCTGTTGTGTCCATGGGTGACGTCATCACATCTTGTACACGTGCCTGTATTCTTAACCTTGTTAGATACTCTGTGATATTTAGAATTACTTGTGTAAAGAGCGAGTTGATTTTGACTTCGATTTGCCGTCAAACCTGGCATTTCCACAATTGATAGTGATTCTATGATTTGGTTCAGTTAACCTATATTTGCAGACAGCCAATCGTTCGGCCGTTATACCTATTTTCTTTAAACAGAAGCGTGTTTGGCCCTGTTATTGGTATCGTTGCTGCAAATGGCTTCGTCGTCGTTGAGACAGCAATTAGCTCATGATATCTGTGTTAAATCGTTTTATTTTTTGCCTGATGTATTTGACTACAAAGTATATGTATAATTATACTTACAATAAAAAATGATAATAACAAAGTAAGTAAATCTATTTATAGTAGTCATTTGTACGAGTTTGCCTCGGCGTCTCCGAATAACCCGATGTTCCGTCAGTGGTCTGTGCTTCACAAACGTTCTAGCACTTATAATCTGATATCATGTATACTGAAGAGCTTGGCTGTTGTCCTTCCTGAGTCATACAACTCAAGTCCCGCATTTCATTCCAAATTTCCCATTGAAAATAAATAACAAGAAATAATGTGAAGCTATTTTTGGGATGAATGAAAACATTGGTTTCTGTATACAGACGCCAAAGTCTTGTGCTTTGGGCTGATACAGTCATCGTTTGAGGGCGCGATGTACACGTTTGTTTTGGAGTGGACCCCGGCCTTGACCCCGGAGAGTGGCACTGCCAAAAGAGCTGAAGTGGACGATTCGGACGGTGATGGCCACCTGGGGACGATCCCTCACGGCTACATCTTTGCTGCATTTATGGTAAGGAAGAAATGTTCGCTTTTCACACGCTGAGAATGCGGTCTGAAAAGCAATGCTTTCGGGTATGGGTACGGTATTGTCCGGTCACAATGTTGTAGACACCACGGCGTGCTGGAGTATTTTTAATGTCTTTAACCACGCTCGATCGCTCAATTCTGGCTATTCTGCTCGACTTTTGACTCGCGAGGCTTCACTCAGTATAAATTAAGAGTTAAATTAATATATCAGCAAACCGACTTCATAACACCAGCCAGCCAGGCACTGAGACGAATAATTAAATCAGTTCATAGTGAATGTCAGATTTTCATCACTGGCCATTCCACCACGCACGCAAAGCTCGAGCAATCCTGGATGTGTGTCTGTGGACAGCTGAACGTAAAGCCAAAAGTCTTACAACAGATGGCTGTTTTCTTCGATTTCGCGTTGATTCCTCTCCATTGATTTTTAAGTCAAGGAGAAACACATTATTGTAGGGTGGGAGGAGCTTCTCATTAAGGAAGACGGTAGAGTGAAAAAAATTAAGTGTATAAAAAATTCTCTCCGCTTGAACACTGTTAAAGTGTTACTTACTCGAGATATTAGGTAATGACGACGGGGATGGGTTTTTGGGCCTGCTGTACTTTTCATTGGCATTCGGGAATACGGGGAAGGTTTGTGAAGTCAGGGAACTCCAACAAGTGCCCGAATCCAGCACAAAGCACACGGGAGCCTATCATAACAAACTCACACAGTCGTACCTTAGATAAGCGCTGGGCTCGGAAGTTCCCTCTTCTTCCCTGTCAAGCAGTTGAACTGTGACGCTGCCTGTTTGTTGCATGACAACTTTCTTTGCGCGGAGCAAAAAGGGTTTCGTCACAAAGCCTTCGCCACAAAATGGCTTATACCCCTGACAGTCGTGTGAATGTGGCGAGCTCTGTATGCGGACACATCAAGCAAAATTTACTCATCATTTCTTAATGCGGTATTGCATGTCAGTCGGTGTGCAGCAATTAAGAACTTTTGTGTTTAGCTGATTCTTACCTGCAATTTCTTATCGATTTTTTTTATCTCGCAGGTGGCTCCTGTTTACTTCTTAGTAAAACTTGCGGTCATTTTTATGCCCTGATTTGTTTGTTTGTTTTTTTTCAGGTTGCTATAATGATAGGTTCTTGAGTGCTTGTAACTCGTGGATGCAGCTGTTTGATATGTTGGTTTTCCGCGTGAGTGCTTGTGACTCGTTAATGCAGCTGTTTGACATGGCGGTTTTCCGTGTGAGTGCTTGTAACTCGTGGATGCAGCTGTTTGACATGTTGGTTTTCCGCGTGAGTGCTTGTAACTCGTGGATGCAGCTGTTTGACATGTTGGTTTTCCGCGTGAGTGCTTGTCACTCGTGGATGCAGCTGTTTGACATGTTGGTTTTCCGCGTGAGTGCTTGTGACTCGTGGATGCAGCTGTTTGACATGTTGGTTTTCCGCGTAAGTGCTTATAACTTGTGGATGCAGCAGTTTGACATGGTGATTTTCCGCGTGAGTGCTTATAACTTGTGGATTCAGCTATTTGGCATGTTGATTTTACGCGTGAGTGCTTGTAACTCGTGGATGCAGCTGTTTGACATGGCGGTTTTCCGTGTGAGTGCTTGTAACTCGTGGATGCAGCTGTTTGACATGTTGGTTTTCCGCGTGAGTGCTTGTAACTCGTGGATGCAGCTGTTTGACATGTTGGTTTTCCGCGTGAGTGCTTGTGACTCGTGGATGCAGCTGTTTGACATGTTGGTTTTCCGCGTGAGTGCTTGTGACTCGTGGATGCAGCTGTTTGACATGTTGGTTTTCCGCGTGAGTGCTTGTAACTCGTGGATGCAGCTGTTTGACATGTTGGTTTTCCGCGTGAGTGCTTGTAACTCGTGGATGCAGCTGTTTGACATGTTGGTTTTCCGCGTGAGTGCTTGTAACTCGTGGATGCAGCTGTTTGACATGTTGGTTTTCCGCGTGAGTGCTTATAACTAGCGGATGCAGCTGTTTGATATATTTGTTTTTCGCATGATTAATTCCAGCTTGTGTGGGTCCTTTTCATTTCTTATTACCGAATGGTCGTGTTTTGTCCTACGACAGAGCGTCAGGTGACAATCCCTTTGAAACCGTACCAAGTTTGATATTTGGGGCTGATTTCTCCTTTACACAACTTCTGTGATCTACACTTTTAAAACGAATTTTTGTCAGCTCGACGACAAACCGACTCGCCGACAAACCAACTCGCCGACGAAATGACCAGCTCGCCGACACTTGAAAAATACATTTGGATTTGAATGTTTAGATGCACCTAGGAAACTTCTGTTTCAAATTTGGATGATTTTGTATGAAAAAAATCAAGCGTTCTTATTCGAGTGATATTATTTAAAGTTCACCATTTGGAATTATTCAGACGACTTGTTAAGATTTCTCTTACCTGTGATCAGCCCTTAAGGGATTTCTTCATTGCACTTGTAGCACAAATCTGAACGTTTCATGTTATTAATAGTGATTAATTACGAATAAGCCGATTGCACTTATCAAAGCTTCACAGATTCGTTTCAAATTTTGTGCACAGCTTCTCTGGACCCTTCCGCAGTGCAGTGATCAAGAATTTTCCGGATCGGGCAAAAATTGACAAAATGGCGGACTTTTGAAAATTGGCACTGGACTTAGCGTATATACGGCAGTCTCACGCGCCTACAGGCCATATTAATAGACAGATTCGTTTCAAATTTTATACACGGCTTCTCTGGATCCTTCCGCAGTGCAGTGACCAAGAATTTTCCGGATTGGGCAAAAATTGACAAAATGGCGGACTTTTGAAAATTGCCGCTGTACTTAGCGTTCCTACGACAGTCTCACGCGCCTACTGGTTAATGGATTGATTCGTTTAAATGTTAGATACTACGTCTACCTATCCTTCCACTTTTAAATTTTGCGTTGTCAACACGCAACAGCCTTACACACACCATATCCCCCACGGGGGATAGACGTACCCCTCGAGACGTAGTCAAGTTGTAATTATAATTTTACGTGTATGAATTTGGAGATGACTGGTTTAAACAACTATATGTTGTGTTTGATTGGTCTTTCGTCACACCAATATTATAGTTTTACTCGATTTTAATTGATAGTTCCGTTGATAGCGTTTGTATCTTTAATTTTGTATTAGTAAATAAACTCGATTTTAAGTTAAGATGTTTTTGTGACGTTCATATTTATAGTATGACATGCCATCCAAACATGTCGTCCAAATCTGAAATAGAAAAAAATTTCCTAGGTGCACCCAAACACTGACATCGAAATGTATTTTCTCGTGTCGGCGAGTTGACGTTTTTGCCTGCGAGTTGACCATTTACTCTTTTTAAACTACATGAAATGCAAACATTGATGCACAACAATAATTAAAATACAGTAAATGGATAAACATTGATATCAAATTATTTTCATTGGTTTTGTACACAAGAAAGATTAACTAAGTTCATTTATTTATTGCTTTGGAGGGTTCAGTTGATACCTCTTAATTGCCTAGTACATTTTACAAAGCAATTTTATACATTTGAGTGATTTATGCGATTAGTTGGAATGTTTTAAAAAATGCAACCGATTAACTACCTGATTTGATGACTAATTGACTGATCGGACCGACTGATTTCATCTCTGTGGCAGTGAAATATTGACAAGTTTGGTGTTGTTTGGTGCAGAGGAGCACCAGTGTTTTTTTTTTTTTTTTTTTTTTTTTTTTTTTTTTTTTTTTTTGAGGCGTGCATGGCTTGATAGAAACGGAAACAGGACAACTCCCACCCGCAAAATTCCCAGCCGGACAACCCCCACCCGGACCACTGCCACCCAGACAACTGCCACCCGAGCAAACTCCCACCCGAACAACTCCCACCCGTGCCAACTCCCACCCATGCAAACTCCCACCCGCACAACTCCCATCCGGCTTTTTGAAAGAAAAAATATATATTTATACACACATTTATTTAGCAATTAGCCTAGAACAAAAATATATTAACTTATATTACACTCTTGTCCAAAACCGATGTCCGTGTGACAAATCCATGACTTCTACATGTGGATATTATGCGAAATCCCACGAAGGTAGTCGATAATATGTCGATTCGCATAATCCGCTGTAATTGTTGCGATTCTTCGGCTCGTTTCGCGGTAGGCGCGCCTCGGCTGAGCTGCATCGTGACCTCCTAACATCTGCGTCAAAAGTACATTATTCAACGCTTGTTCCCCTATGAGCACAGTAGTGTAGAAAGAGGGGTTCCAGCGCACTTTATGACGTCATACTGTCTGGAAGTGACGTCATCATGTCTGGACCGGAAGTGTTGTCTGGAGCGGAAGTGTTGTCTGGACCGGAAGTGCTGTCTGGACCGGAAGTGTTGTCTGGAGCGGAAGTGTTGTCTGGAGCGGAAGTCACGATAAGCGTTAGGATAGGCGCGGCCATCCATGAGGTTATAATGACGTCATGATGACGTCATACTGTCTGGAGCGAAAGTCTGGAGCGAAAGTCTGGAGCGAAAGTTGCTTGATAGTGTTGTCCGAGTCAATCATCATGAAGCCAACGCACTCCACCTGTCAATCAGTGTAACCATGGCAACAGACCCTAAAAAGGTCGACCACCCCCCCCCCTCGAAATTGTGATTTTTGCATATTTATCCGTTTCAGACGATTCTGAACATTTTTCATTTTTTGGGTCGACCACCCCCCCCCCTCGAAATTGTGATTTTTGCATATTTATCCGTTTCAGACGATTCTGAACATTTTTCATTTTTTTGGGTCGACCGACCCCCCCCCCCCCCTCGAAATTGTGATTTTTGCATATTTATCCGTTTCAGACGATTCTGAACATTTTTCATTTTTTGGGTCGACCGACCCCCCCCCCCCCCCCTCGAAATTGTGATTTTTGCATATTTATCCGTTTCCGACGATTCTGAACATTTTTCATTTTTTGGGTCGACCGACCCCCCCCCCCCCTCGAAATTGTGATTTTTGCATATTTATCCGTTTCAGACGATTCTGAACATTTTTCATTTTTTGGGTCGACCACCCCCCCCCCTCGAAATTGTGATTTTTGCATATTTATCCGTTTCAGACGATTCTGAACTCAGCAGTTCAACTGTAAGTGAGACATTCATATACACAAGTAAAATTCTGCTGAGTAAGCAATTTTTGAACAAAGTTACACACCATATTTTGATTACATGGAAGTAGTATAAAAGCATGAGTGAAACATATCAACTAGTAAACTAGTAATACATTGTGTGACGAGAAAAGACTTCACAATGTCAGCATTACTTCTTGACAGATGTATGACTATGGACGACGTCTTCAAAGTGAATTATACTAACTATGTGTTTTCAAAGCTTCCTACTTTTGAATGGGATTGGATGCAGCAAGTGAAGAATTTACATCTGCATTGGGAAGCTGTCGGAAAGACTATTCCAAGTGATTTCATCGACTCGTTTCTACGTGACTGTGAAGATCTACATATACTATCAACTTATAACATTGATTTAACATTTATCATATCAACTTATGACATTGATTCAGCATTTATCAACGCGAATACAATTTGGGCAGTTGAGCTCATGTTAGTTGTAGCTGCAAGATTCATTTTACTTTATGATGATGATGTTTCATTGACGACGAATGTATCAGACCTTGTTCGGTTCAACCATGGACGAGTTGAAGTGAATTCAAACGTTTGCAAGAAGTTTGAAAAGCTTGACTCAGCAACCAGTTGGGTATAAAAGGGAGTGAACTCAGCAGAGTGAAGTCATTTCTCAGCAGACAGTTGGAGGGAGTGGATCATCAATACATTGTTGCAGCCATGGAGAACAAGACAAGCAACGCAGCGCAGCGTAGCGCAGCAGCGCAGCGCAGCAGCAGCTTTAAAATTAGTGCTAACTTAACCATTACTGTGGAGTATGGAGAATATGGGCCATTTCTACGCATCACACGTGGAGAGAGATGGTGTGCTTATTCACCATCTTTGTGGAAGATTGTGTGCCAGAGCTTGAAAAATTTACGCGACATTGGCTTCAAACTGTACTTAACGCAAACGAAGTGGCTTGAAGTCATTTCATACTTGGATATGCGTTATGTGAGTTTTGTGCGCACGTCACGGTTTGAAGGGAGAGAATACACACATCACATCAACATGAATGATGGTGAATGGGAGACACTGCTTCAGGAGATGGACAACATCAACTCAGCCCTATCACCATGTGAGGAATGTCATGACAAGAAAACAATCATCAAGCTGCAAAAGGATGGTCGGATGAAGGTGTCAAAGCTATCCAAGAAAAGGCTGACTGAAGTTCAGTTGGAGAACATGAACGTGCAAAATCAACTTGGACTTACCTGTGACTATTGCGGTGCTTGTGGATATGTGGAAGATTATCATTGCCATTGCCACATGTATAATTGCAAGTTGTGTGAACCAAACAACTTCTGCGGCAAGTGTGGAGTACTTAAAGTCAGTGAAGCAAAGTAAAAGCCCACAAGACACTGAAACAAGATGGACGCATGTTTTAAAAATGCTTATATTGACTTGATGATTGCTAAACTTGCTTGCTGTGGCACTCCAGACTATCAACTTTATCATTTGGATGCTTTTTGGGATGTTGTACATCATAGTCTTGATGTGATTGAACTGCATTCAAGATTTCTTGGAGAATGTCATAAAATTGGAATAGAAGAAGATCCTGACTTTGACTTTGATTCTGCACTTTATTCTGCTCATACTGATGTTGAAGTATATTTCACCGTAGTGGATCATTTGAGAGATTGTTGTAAAGAAGAAGAGGAAACCGAGCAGCTTTATCAGGTAACTTTAAAGATATAAAAACCTTTTAAAACATGTTTATGACAACATAGTGAATTGATATCAATGTTTTTCTTACTAGCAAATTTAGTTTTATGTGAGTGTTTTCAACGTAAACAAAGAAAGAACATGATAGAAGAGGCAGCAACTATATTAAAAGATATTTTATTACAGGAAGAAACCGACATGTCAGAATAAAACAACAGAAACAAAGTCAACATGGAGAATCTTGTTGTGTGAGACTTGATGTGCAGACGTGTGAACATGGAGAAGTGTGTTAAGTGAACAGCACCTGGAAATAACTTCCTGAACTTGACAGACTTGTGCTACATTGCCGGAGCAGCATAACTTGCTAAACCTGACAGACTGCATAATGGCGGATATGGCACTGAGACAATATATTGTGCAAAAAGCTTATTGTGAAGAAATGTTATCCGCTGTAAAAAAGTTTGCCTATTTAGTCTGTCCTGCTTGTCAACATGAAGAGTGTTCAGAACATACTTGTCATGCTGCATGTGTCTATACATATTGGAATGAAGCTAAATATTACATTCATTTAGATAAAGTGTTAGATAATGCAAATCAACGTTGTGAGAAATATGGTGTAGATGCTATTACATTGGATGAACTCAGTCATTGGTTAATGTTCATTGAAGACCAATGGTCTCCAGTGATTCATACCATTGTATCCATACTTGATCTGTAAATATATGTTAGTTATAAATACATGTTAGTTATAAATACATGTTAGTTAAGTTACTATGTTAGTTAAGTGATGTTGGTTGAGTTATAAAATAAAAGCTGTTCTGTTGAGAAGGTGGTTTTCATTCATCATGTCGACGTGGAAAGACTACTTGACCAATATTTACTTCAAACCTGGACAGCCTGGAGCATTTGCTGGTCCTTACAAACTGTATCACATCTTACGAAAACATAATCAACCAGTCACACATTCACAAGTGAAGAAATGGCTACAGGATCAAGATGCTTTCAGTTTACTCCAACCTGTCAAATACAGGTTCAAAAGACAACGTGTCATTACACGTGGTATTGATGACATGTGGGATATTGATTTGGCTGATATGGGAAACATAGCTCCCTATAATGATAACATACGCTTTTTACTCATTGTCATTGATGTGTTTTCCAAATATGTCTGGGTACAGCCAATACCTAATAAATCACATACCAGCGTCATACAAGCTTTCCAAAAGATTTTTCATGACACACGACGAAGACCGCGAACTCTAAGGTCTGATAAAGGAACAGAATTTAAAAACAGATGGGTAAAAGCATTTTTGAAGAAAGAAGGCATTCATGCTTATACCACAAAGAATGAAACCAAAGCCAACTTTGCTGAAAGAGTCATTCGTACTCTGAAGGGAATGATGTATCGGTATTTTCTACATAATCAAACTTACCGTTACTTAGACATTCTTCCAGACTTGGTGTACAATTACAACCATAGACCTCATGGTTCTCTTCCTAATAAATATGCTCCAGCCGAGATTCGTAAAGACAACGAATCAAAAGTGTGGAAGTATATGTATGTCGACAAACTGAAATTGAAACCGAAGAAGAAGAAGAAGTACCAATTTAACATTGGCGATCATGTTCGCATTTCCCACATTAAATATGTGTTTCAACGCGATTATCACATCAAATGGACGCAAGAAGTCTTCATTGTCACACATCGTTGTAAGAAGCAAGGAATACATTTGTATCGTGTGAAAGACTTTTTAGACGAAGATATTGATGGTCATTTCTATGAAGAAGAACTGCAGAAAGTAACCAAAGATATTGAATCTATTTATAGAATTGAAAAAGTCTTGAAAACACGTAAAAGACGAGGAGGAGGTGTGAAAGAATTATTTGTCAAGTGGTTAGGTTGGCCAAACAAGTTTAACAGTTGGGTGAAAGAAACAGACATTCAACAATGAAGCATCCATTTACATGTTTGGTCTCTGGACCTACAGGCAGTGGTAAAACGTCTCTGGTGAAGGAAATTCTAGAACAAAAGTTGATTCAACCCTCTCCAAAAAGCATTTTATGGCTTTATGCAGCAGATCAGCCTTTGTACAAGGGAATGAAAGGCGTGGAATTTTACCAAGGCATTCCAGATGACATTGAAGAGCGTTTTAACCCGAAAAAACCAAACTTACTTATCATTGATGACTTAATGACGAAATGTCATAGTGATGAGCGTATGACACGTCTCTTTAGTGTTAGCAGCAGTCATCAAAATCTAAGCATTATTTTTATTGTGCATAATTTATTCCATCATGGGAAAGAGATGCGAAATATTAGTTTGAATACATATTATATCATTCTGTTTAAAAATCCGAGAGATAGTCAACAAATTAGTACATTGGCGCGGCAAATGTATCCTGGAAGATCTCAATTTCTCATAGAAGCCTATCAAGATGCTACTAGCAAACCTCATGGTTATTTATTCATTGATTTAAAACCAAAGACAAATGATCAACTACGTATTCGTACAGGCATTTTACCAAAAGATACACATTATGTCTATATTGATAAAGCAGTGTATGAACAAGAACCAACTCATTTGACCATTCGCAGTCAAGATGTCTAAACGTATTCGAGCGAACCAGCCGTTTCTTCATTTGCTTGCACGCAGTGGGCCTAAACGACGTAAATCCTTGCTACAGCAAGCTACAAAAGAGGAATTAACAAGTTTGTTTGAAATTTGTTTGAATATATTGCAAGGACATTTACCCTTAAGCTCAAAACGGTTTAAGGAATTTAAACGTGAACGTCATACGCTTCGTACTTTAGCAGATAAGAAGATATCCCTTCGACGAAAAAAGAAGTTGATTAATCAGAAAGGAGGATTCATTGGAGTTATTGCTAGATTGGCATTGCCCTTGTTAGCCAAACTGCTGTTAAAATGAAACATACGATGAAAATGGTCCTCATTCCTGAATATGAATATAAAATGTTGCTAGAAAAGAAAAATGATATCAAAACGAAAGTGAATAAACTTTTACGTGGGAAACGAACACGTGAAAAGGCTATAGAAATGTCTCAACTTCTTGGTCGTCATTTACGAACAAGTCAGTCTAGACAGCAAAAGCCCTCATCATCATCATCACCACCTGAAAAGCCAGAAAAGTTATTTTTAAGTCATTTTCAACCTATCTATCATGGAAAAATAACACAACTTTTAGCAGAACTGAAGAAATATGGTACAACATGGTCAGAGAAGAATGAACTTGTGTTGAAAACGGGCGATATTATAGCAAATTCCAACATGGTTGATTTGATGAAAGAAGCATTGGTGGCGACAAGAAGAAAAGAACGAGCCATACCACCATATGGCTGGCATCCATTTATCCAGGAAATTGTAGATGCGAATATTCCAAAAACAATGCTTAGTAAAAAGACCACTCGTGACGACATTACAACAGAAATGAAACAACGTCAACAAAGACGGTTTCCTGAAGGATGGGGAAATTTTTAACATGGCTGAAAGAGCTATGTTGTTGTTGCCAGGAAGATAAACCAACTATTCCTGTAAAAATAAGATGTACAAGCGCGTGTTGTGAAGGAGAAATAAAAGACCATGTGAATGAGGATGAGATTTGGCATACTTGGTTGAATGACGCGCGCTATCGTGAGGTATATAGACAACGTCAACGCACCTATACCATTTAGTTCCCATCATGGGGTCGACAAGCTTTTACATCACTTTGCCTAGCAATGCGAGTATGACCTATTATCCCAACAACAAGGCTTCTAATTATCAAATTCGTATGCCTCGAACCATTTATCTGAATGGAAAATATGAAGTGGCTTTAGCTGAAATTCAATATCCACATACATGGACAACGATGAGACAGGGCATGGACTATTCTATTCAGTATCGACAAGAACTATTCGATGATCCTATTCTTAGCACTCTCGATATTCCTTATGGGTACTATAGAACCATACAAGAACTATGTGAGGCAGTCAATGAAGAAGCGACTAATGCTCTGAAACTTACAGAAGCTATTCGAATAAAGTATGATAAGATTAGACGACGTGTGTTTCTATTTCTCGATTATGGTTATGAAGTGTCCTTTTCCGCTGGATTAGCTGAGATTTTAGGATTTATCCCAGATCACTGGTATACTGAAACATGTACAGCTGACCATAAAGCGGATGTGAAACAGGGGTTTTATACACTGTATGTGTATTGTAGCATTTGTGAACCACAAGTTGTTGGTGATTATTATGTTCCGTTACTACGTTCTGTTGGCATACAAGGCCATGATGGAGATATTATCATGAAAACGTATGGCGAACCGCATTATGTTCCTGTAAACACATCCAAATTTGACATGATAGAAATGAATATTAAGGACGACACAGGCCATAATGTTCCATTTCAAACTGGAAAGGTGATCTGTAAACTTCATTTTCGACCAAAAGCAATATGAAAGCTTATACACACGATCCGTCTGCATATCGCAACCATTTTCTTCGTCAAGTGGGCGGGGAATTACCAGGATTCAAAGCAGCGCGAATCCAATATGGCGATGGTATTGGTTCAGTACTGGGATCATTGGCTCGCAAAGCTATTCCACTACTTAAGGCTAGGGCTAAGATCGTTGCGCCACATCTTAAGAAGGCTGCAAAGAATGTCGCGAAAGATGTGACGGGCCGAGTAGCAGAACGTGTGTTTGGTGAACGTGTGTTTGGAGAACAAAAGCGTGTGCAACCGACGAAACGTGCCAGAAGACGAAAAACAGCCAGACGGATAACATCAAAATATCGCAAAGATATCTTTTGAAATCATGTCTCTCATTCATAATCATTCGTGTGAATGTAGTCTTTCTCCATTGGAATGGTTTCACGTACCACCGACGCAAACTGCTGTAGAGAAAAGTTATAATGTTGACTATCAACCACTTACAAGTATTAGAGAAGGCGCTCCAATAGAATTCTACATTCCTGCGAGTACAGAAGAATATCTAGATTTAAAGAACAGCAAACTTCATATTGTATGTCGCATTGTAAAGGCTGATGGAACAGCGTGTGGCGCAGATGATAATGTCTCTTGCATCAATGATGTGTTTAATGGGTTATGGTCTAATATTGAATTGTTTCTGAATGATCGTTTGGTTTCGCATAGCAACAATACTCATGGTTATACCAGCATTATCTCTCATCTCATCCATGATTCTCTCAAGTTTGACATTACACAGAACAAATACCTGAACGCTTTTGAAACGCTTTACAAATCGTTTGATCGGTTGAATGGTGAGAAAAGTTCCATTATAAAACGGGAAGATTGGCCTAGAGGTTATGCTTTATTTTCGTTTGACTTAACACCGGATTATGATGGTGATGATCATTTCCCCCTGATCAAGCATGGGAATTTGCGGCTAGAAATGAACTTTGCTACGGCTTTGCAACCCTACAATCAATGTCATCGTCTATGCTGAATTTGACAACATTATTGAGATCAGTGCAAATCGCAGCATCCAATTCGACTACCAGTCATGAACACGAAGCAGATTGATGCCATATTGAGTCATGATGTCATGACCAAAGACTTGTTTCAAGGCGTGTTTGCCATGGACCAGTTACCATCTTTACAACGCGGCGCCTATGTCATCAACACAGACGATCAAGATGAACCAGGAGAACATTGGGTGGCAGTGTATTATGATAAAGACCCTGCAGAATATTTTGACTCTTATGGACTGTTCCCTCTCGATGATCGTTTAGACATGTTTTTAAGAAATGACTATATGTATAATTCTATCTCATTACAAACGCCAATATCATCGTCATGTGGTTTTTATTGTGTCTATTATATATTACATAGAGCTGGAGGTCAGAGTATGTTTGATATTGTGAATATATTAAAAAGAAAGGATGGTGATTTTATTGTATAAGGATGGTGATTTTGTATATAGACATTATAAACCATTGTTTTATTAATGTTGTTGTTTTATTAATGTTGTTGTTTTTATTAATGTTGTTGTTTTATTAATGTTGTTATTGTAGTAGTTAAGTTGTTGTTGTTATATTAGTTAAGTTGTTGTTATATTAGTTAAGTTGTTGTTGTTAAATAAAACAAACCAAGTTTTCAAACTGTCTTGTTTATTGTGTTCTATTTACAAAGTTTACAAACACTATTTACAAACTCTTAACTACAAACGCTATTTACACTATTTACAAATTCTTAACTACAAATTCTATTTACACTATTTACAAACTTTTATTTACAAAGTCTATTTACACTATTTACAAAATTTTATTTACACTATTTACAAACTTTTATTTACAAAGTCTATTTACACTATTTACAAATTCTTAACTACAAAGTCTATTTACACTATTTACAAACTTCTATTAACAATCACATCCATTTTTCAATACATTCATCAATGCATGCCATTCATTAGAATCTAAATTGATATAGGTATCATAGACATTATACCCGTATTTGTAAATGCTATGGAAGCTCACATAACACACATCACAAAACTTT
The DNA here is from genome assembly GCA_949752745.1 of Protula sp. h YS-2021. Lineage (NCBI taxonomy): Eukaryota > Metazoa > Annelida > Polychaeta > Sabellida > Serpulidae > Protula > Protula sp. h YS-2021. Next base: position 51,582,468 of record OX457025.1, on the reverse strand, counting down.
ATCACTTTCACAGTAACATGTTCAGACAGTTTCAGTTCATATCCTTCTTCTAAGTCAATGTCCATCACACGCATAGGTTGTGTCAGCTCAATGGATTTGGTACCCCGCATAAGTTGTATTCCTTCCTCTTTGAATTCAAGCACAAGGGTCTTTCCAATCCAATGCTTGCAACAGCGCGTTCCATTCCACTGTGCTGAGGGTGATGATGTCGTAGTTTTCTGTAAGCTCGTCATGTTGGCGAAATTGTACAAACACGTCTAGACCGTTCTCAGTCACACGCACTTCTAATTCATTTGAGACTACTAGGAGAAAGCCAGGTATTCTCAACTTGTCTAGATGATCCTTCAACACGGATTGGTCATCAAGCGATAGGACGAGATACTGTCCAAAATGTCGTAGCACAATATCATCACATAAGTTTCTCATGTATGAGAATCCATATGTTATGGGTTCATAATCCAACACATAGTCTTCCATCTCGTTCATGTATTTTATACTCGGATGATGTCGAACAGTGGATGTTGTATCGCTTCTAGGAATCGTAGGACTGCGCGCCAGTTCTTGATATCAAAGAAGATTAACTGTGCATAGGGTGTATCTGGCACAACTCCCTTATAATCCTTTGGATAATCCTGTAAAAGATTTCTACAGAATGTCACACGTATTTTAGAATCATATTCAGCCACCGTCACTTCCAGTTTATTTTCAAGTCTGCGTTTAAACCCAGGTTCAAGCGGTATGTTTTTAAAGTCTTTCCACACTTCAGGTTTAAACCGATAAGCAGAAATTCTCCGAGAACCCATCATCACTTCATTCCTCTCATTAACTTTAAGGTAGACACCATCGTCCAACATGAGTGCATTCATGATTGTTAATTTGTTATGACTTGTCGTCTTGTCTGCGAAGCCTTTTATCCACTTCTTTCACCTGCTTCTTCATCATTTTCCATTCAGGTATTGTCAGCAAAATTCCCTTTTTCGTTGGACGGTTTTTTCCAGTCCCCTCATCTCTGAGGTATTTGCGAATGTTCACCACACCTTCATTACTTTGTTTCATAATCTTGATATACTTTCCATTGCCTAGAGAAAGCATTCCATCCCACGACTGTGGTGTTGGTGCCGTCGCCGTCTCCACTTTTAATTTCTTGATGGTAGTATCAGGATGTTTCACATTCATGTCTTTCACTGTATCAGCAAGAGTATCCATATCCGTTGTTGCAGATCTTTTCATGTTGACGCTTCAGTGTTCACACCTCAACTGACTCTAAAGTTGAAGCGTCTCCCCCTTATATACTGTAATGCCCATGCGCCAAAGTGGAATAGCCATCACTCATCACATATCGCTTGTCATCAAAGGGAGAGAGAGCCACTTTCCTCAACTTCTCCGAGAAAATCTGGTGGTCATGACTTCGTATGATGTGTCCTGTGGTCATCGTTTGTGTTTGGTTGAACAAACTGTCTCTATACTGCTGATGTTTCATCCGTCTTTGACACGCGCGAGTGATGCCTTTAGCCGTACGTTTTTCTTTCCCACCATACATCATACTATACATTTTCGGCCGAAGTCCAACAAACTCTTCAATGGGAATGCCCGCCGTCTCATCTTTCATTTTCCCAAGCACTTTCTTGTTCACGTTGGAATGCAGGAAATGATCTGGCGGATAGTCACTTGTGTCGAACAAGTCGGCATCTTCCTGCATGTCTTTGTAGATATCTTCCGTTTCTATGTCATAACATAGACTGTCGGTGTCGCTGAACAACAGCTTGGCGTCGGGATACTTGGTCATGATGTAGTTGTAATGAAAGTGGAACATGAGCACCTTGCTGAGGTCGAGAATGGTGAAACCAACTTGAATGGGTTTATCCAGAAGCAGATCCACTTTGCGCAAATGTACCGCGGTCAAATCTTCGTTGAAAATTCTAAATTTGTGGAAGGACGGTTTGGCCACAAGTTTCTTGAACCGCTTTTCCTGGTGAACGAGTTCCACATTGATGCGCTTTCTTACATTTTCCATGGTTTTGCCAAACACCGAGTTGTTCATCAATTTGAAGAAGTCTTTCTCAAACGGGTTCTTGGCCAACTTTCTCTTTTCCGTGTTCAAGGAGATGTATTTTGCCAACCATTTGCTCTGTGCAAACATGATGGCACGGTGCACCTTCGTGACTTTCAATCCCAGTGAGACATATTGCTGTAAATTTCTATAATGAAGCACATATTTCTTCTTGTCACACAGGTTGGGAATGAGCTTTTCACTAGGTTTGCCTTTCATGTTTAGATCTTTCCGTAGCTTCTGACTATGTTTTGACAATTCTCCCACTTTCACACATTTCCGTTCTGGAGCCACTGGGTAGTGATTATGACGATCATGGATTGAATATGGGTATTCCAAATCCACTTCTAAAATGTATCCAATCTCGTCATCTTCATCCACATCCATAAAGTCAATGGATTCTGGCTCGCTCACCCACATAAATCCACTTTCCGGCATGCTTTGCGACATGGCCCAGCCATACAAGTTGTTTGCATCCAGGTAAGTCAAGTAGTTGGTCGGTTTCCTGGGATCGTAATCTGCTACGTAGGGGTTATTTGCTTTCGCATACTTGTGTGTGATGACAGATATTCCTCCCCGTAGACCTTGTTCAACCATTTGGTACATGTCAATGTCGTTAATCAATTCCAATTTCACCTTTGTCGCTTTCAACATGGCATCCCAGGACAGTCCTGGGGCTGTATAGTAGTGAGCAGGATCTAATTCATACGTGTTGAGACATACGTGACGAAAGTTTTCAAACACGTCAGCCAGCAGCAACACATCTGATTTCAGGTACAAGTCATGGTATTCGCCAAATGTAGTACAGTTGAATGTATCCCACACCTTCTGCGCATGCGCATAATCCTCATCGCTAATGTCTTCTTCACTGAGCAGACTGTAAAACTTGTCCTTGGACGGCAGTTGTGTTTCAGCAAACTTGGATGGCTCATCCACGTAATCGTAGGGGTACACTCCCTTTCTCAACAGTAACTCTTGTTGGTCACTATCGTGAATGTGTGACGTCATGTGATAAAAGTTGTCTTTCCCTTCTGCTGCCAGGTTGGAGACCAACTTCTGTAGAGAAGTACTCATGAACTGATAACTGTCTGTAAATTTCATATTGCTCATGGTGAATGCAATATATTTCTCAACGGTGTTGGGAATGACTGTAATCCTTTCGTTTTTGAACTTTCCAATTTCTTCCATGATCAAATGACTGTCATAGCCTCGTAAATTGTGGAAAAAAGACAGGAATGATGAAAGAATCTTCAACATCCTGCTTATCCTTTCGAAATCGAAATTGCAAATTGCATTGACTATGTGCAGCTCCACGGTATTTGCCATTGATATGGTCATGATCTCTCACATGATCTGCTCCTAGAGGCTCATGACAAATGTAGCAATCTGTGGCGTTCTTATAATCCTCTTCATCTTCACAAGTCATGACTATTTTCTTTTTCTGTTGTAAACCATGCACAATACGATCACGCTCATTCACCATATGGTCTAAAAAGACTTTCACGGCATTGTCTCCTCGATACAGGACTGGAGCGCGTGTCTCATACTGGCTCACAACCACATAGGCAAAGCTGTTTGGACGATGATGCTGATACTTGTCTCCTTCTTCATGCTTTTTCGTGAAGCATTCAAAGTCTGCATAAATGACAAACGGCGCTCGCTGTTGTTTGGCTACATTCTTGAACTTGATGAAGGGTTCCTTGGGGAATGATAAACGTTGTGCGCCATGCTTGCCACACACTTCACGATGCTCATCTAAAAGCTCTTGTCGTATAAACCCGTGAAGATAGTTGAAACAATAAAATGCTGCAGTCTTACGCTTTGATCGATAAGCCATTAGTCTGCTGAAATTCTTGATGAGGCAAGTAATGTCTTGTCTTGTCATTGCTAATCAAAAGCAAGTTGATTTCTCTGGCGCTGTTGGCGCTGTTGGCGCTGGTGTTTCGACTGAGTTGTATCGGAACAACGACATCATGTTCATATCCAAACACGTTAATGGACACATCATTCTCCTTTTCAAACTTTGGAATGTCTGTAATCGGTGTGGGAAATGTCATGCCTTCTACCTTCAATTCGTTCTCAAATGCTTTGTATTGATGCACACGGTATGGGCTGTTTGTTGAAGGGTGAAGGTGAGCCAATACAGACCATAAGAAACATTTGTTGTCTTTATTCTGAATGTTTAACACACCTCCTGTATTCTTTACTTTCTTCGGTAGTGGGATAAAACTGCTCGCTTCCAGTGGCGCTGACGTAGCTGTATGCACTTCAATGAATAATATGTTATCCAACACCCAGCCAGAGCCTTGTCGCTCATGTTCATCAAACCTGGTAAACAATTCTTTATAGGCTTCTGGCAAGTCCTTCTCAATATCCGCTGGATTGTATGCTGCATATGTCGGACTACTGATGAAGGCATTATCCACTTGTTCTACCATCACGCCTTCAACATTTGGTGTCATTTTCTTGAAGCGTGCATGTACGACAATGTACCATTTCATGCCATGATTTAACGTCTCTAGCAAATGTCTCTTAATCCGGTTCTCTTGTTGTCGCATTTCAAGTAGCAAATCCGATCCATCTTCAGGCTCAAACCGTCTTTCCTGTGCGTTTTCACCAAGACTCACTCTTCTGCCTCTGCCTACTTGTCCTGTCTCTTTCTTTCTTTGTTCTTCATGAGACACATTTTCCATCTCAACACATGCATGCGTCTCAAACGCATCCAAAGATGGAAATATTTTAATACATTCACCGCAGAGGACTGGATCAGGTCTTTCAACATCATCTTGTAAGGTCTTTCGTCTCTTGGCTTCAATCTGCTCAACAAGCTCTTCACGAGCACGTTTCAACCTAGCTGGTTTACATCTATGTGTCACGAACACTTCCAGAGATGGAAATGTCACATCACAATCATGACAGTAGACTGTTGCCATCGTTGTAGTTTTTTCAACTGCTAGAACTGAAATGAAGTAAAATTATACGTTTCACTCTTCCTTTTATACCACTTCAATGGTGTGTTAACTCAGCAGAATGTATCACTAGTTGACTAGTTGACATGTTTCACTCATGCTTTTATACTACTTCCATGTAATCAAAATATGGTGTGTAACTTGTTTCAAAAATTGTTAAAATTGCTGACTCAGCAGAATTTTACTTGTGTATATGAATATCTCACTTACAGTTGTACAGCTGTTATACAGCAGAGACATCTAGCGGTGAAGTTAAATGGTCTGTCAAATGGTATTCATCCGCGAAGAAGCACTGTAATGGCGGTAAAAATGCATACAGCCAGCTGCGCAAATAGCCTATGACTACTTTATAACAAAACTTTACATAAAACTGAATCAAATGGTGAAATTTTCATACAAATCGACCAAGTATAATGAAAGGTATTGTTTTACAAAGTTTCAATTAAGCAAATAACTAAAGTTTGTTTACAAAGTTTGTTTACAAAGTTTGTTTACAAATTTTCAATTATGTAAATAAGTCAAGTTTGTTTTCAAAGTTTGCTTACAAATTTTGTTTATAAAGTTTGTTTATAAAGTTTGTTTACAAAGTTTGTTTACAAAGTTTGTTTACAAAGTTTGTTTACAAATTTTGTTTATAAAGTTTGTTTACAAAGTTTGTTTACAAATTTTATTTATAAAGTTTGTTTACAAAGTTTGTTTACAAAGTTTCAATTATGCAAATAACTAAAGTTTGTTTACACAGTTTGTTTACAAATTTTATTTACAAAGTTTGTTTACAAAGTTTGTTTACAAAGTTTGTTTACAAAGTTTCAATTATGCTAATAACTAAAGTTTGTTTACACAGTTTGTTTACAAAGTTTGTTTACAAAGTTTCAATTATGCAAATAACTAAAGTTTGTTTACAAAGTTTGTTTACAAAGTTCACTTTTTATTTATAAAGTTTCAATAAACACTTACCGAAATAGTTGTCACTGGATGTCATCCCTGGATCTGATGTGATCCAATTGCTTCCTTGCTCCACTCACCGAAATGACTGTCACTGCTGGACGCTCATCCCTTATATACCCCTCTGATGGAACTGAAGCTGACTTGACAGAATGTTGCTCGCCTAGGGGGAGGGGGGGGGGGGTGGTCGACCCAAAAAATGAAAAATGTTCAGAATCGTCTGAAACGGATAAATATGCAAAAATCACAATTTCGAGGGGGGGGGGGGGGGTCGGTCGACCCAAAAAATGAAAAATGTTCAGAATCGTCTGAAACGGATAAATATGCAAAAATCACAATTTCGAGGGGGGGGGGGGGTGGTCGACCCAAAAAAAAAAATGAAAAATGTTCAGAATCGTCTGAAACGGATAAATATGCAAAAATCACAATTTCGAGGGGGGGGGGGGGGGGGGGTCGGTCGACCCAAAAAATGAAAAATGTTCAGAATCGTCTGAAACGGATAAATATGCAAAAATCACAATTTCGAGGGGGGGGGTCGGTCGACCCAAAAAAAATGAAAAATGTTCAGAATCGTCTGAAACGGATAAATATGCAAAAATCACAATTTCGAGGGGGGGGGGGGGGGGTCGGTCGACCCAAAAAAAATGAAAAATGTTCAGAATCGTCTGAAACGGATAAATATGCAAAAATCACAATTTCGAGGGGGGGGGGTGGTCGACCCAAAAAAAAAAAGAAAAATGTTCAGAATCGTCTGAAACGGATAAATATGCAAAAATCACAATTTCGAGGGGGGGGGGGGGGTCGGTCGACCCAAAAAATGAAAAATGTTCAGAATCGTCTGAAACGGATAAATATGCAAAAATCACAATTTCGAGGGGGGGGGGTTGGTCGACCCCAAAAAAATGAAAAATGTTCAGAATCGTCTGAAACGGATAAATATGCAAAAATCACAATTTCGAGGGGGGGGGGGTCGGTCGACCCAAAAAAAAGAATCGTCTGAAACGGATAAATATGCAAAAATCACAATTTCGAGGGGGGGGGGGGGTCGGTCGACCCAAAAAATGAAAAATGTTCAGAATCGTCTGAAACGGATAAATATGCAAAAATCACAATTTCGAGGGGGGGGGGGGTCGGTCGACCCAAAAAATGAAAAATGTTCAGAATCGTCTGAAACGGATAAATATGCAAAAATCACAATTTCGAGGGGGGGGGGTCGGTCGACCCAAAAAAATGAAAAATGTTCAGAATCGTCTGAAACGGATAAATATGCAAAAATCACAATTTCGAGGGGGGGGGGGGTGGTCGACCCAAAAAATGAAAAATGTTCAGAATCGTCTGAAACGGATAAATATGCAAAAATCACAATTTCGAGGGGGGGGGGGGTGGTCGACCTTTTTTAGGGTCTGTTGCCATTGTTACACTGATTGACAGGTGGAGTGCGTTGGCTTCATGATGATTGACTCGGCCAACACTATCAAGCAACTTTCGCTCCAGACTTTCGCTCCAGACAGTATGACGTCATCATGACGTCATTATAACCTCATGGATGGCCGCGCCTATCCTAACGCTTATCGTGACTTCCGCTCCAGACAACACTTCCGCTCCAGACAACACTTCCGCTCCAGACAGCACTTCCGCTCCAGACAACACTTCCGCTCCAGACAACACTTCCGTCCAGACATGATGACGTCACTTCCAGACAGTATGACGTCATAAAGTGCGCTGGAACCCCCTCTTTCTACACTACTGAGCACATTCAAGAACCGCCACAGATTCGGGTGGTGTGCGGTCACAGCCGACAGCATCTTCCTGTGCCACCCTTCAACGTGATTGCATAAAAGAAGTAAATTGCAACTGATACAAGTTCAGACGACTTCTGTATGTGGTTGATCATTCTGCCTCAACACAACCAATTGCAATTAAGCGGAGGGAATTGGTACCCTAACTTGTCGAATATTATACGGGTGGGAGTTGGCCGGGTGGGAATTGATCGGGTGGGAGTTTGCACGGGTGGAGTTTTGCACGGGTGGCAGTTGTCTGGGTGGCAGTTGGCTCGGGTGGCAGTTTTCTGGGTGGCAGTGGTCCGGGTGGGGGTTGTCCGGGTGGGAGTTTGCGGGTGGGAGTTGTCCTAGACTCGATAGAAACAGTATATACAATGCGGTCTTGAAATGAAATCGATTGTTCATTGCGATGCAGCGAAATCGATCACTTGTTGAATAGACACAAGTGAATATACGATATGTATGATGCGGAACAGTAGGGGGAAAGTGGGGCTATCAAAACAGGAAGTGACGTCATAATGACGTCAGAAGGTGTTTTGATAGCCCCATGGGGCTTTTTAAACAGTGACGTCATATTGACGTCATATTGACGTCATATTAACGTCATATTGACGTCATATTGACTTCATATGGTTGTCATATGGTTGTGATATGGACGTCATATGAACGTCATAATGACGTCAGGAGGTGTTTTGATAGCCCCATGGGGCTTTTAAAACAGTGAGGTCATTTTGACGTGATATAGACGTGATATATAGACGTGATATGGAGGTGATATGGAGGTGATATGGAGGTGACATGGAGGTCATATGAACGTCATATGAACGTCATAATGACGTAATAGGGATAGTGGGCGGCCATTCAAACGGGCGGCCATTCAAATGACATTCAAACGGGCGGCCATTCAAACGACATTCAAACGGGCGGCCATTTAAACGACCATGCAAAAGGACAGCCATTCAAACGGCAGACGGACAGACGGACAGTCGAACAGTCAGACAAACGGGTAGAGAGCTCTCCAACTTTTTTTTTTTTAAGCCAAGGGACTCAGAGAGACATGGTTAGAGCTAGCCTGCTATGTATTTTGACCCATCAATGACGTCACACTTATCGACTCAAGCTTGCGACCAACTGATGGACCGGCCCCCCGGGGCCAGCCCTACAGTAGGTCGACAGGCCCCCCCCCCCGGGACCAGCCAAACACCAGATCGACAGGCCCCCCGGGGCCAGCCAAACACCAGGTCGACAGGCCCCCCGGGGCCAGCCTACAGTAGGATGGCAGGCCCCCCCGGGGCCAGCCAAACACAGGTTGGCAGGCCCCCCGGGGCCTGCCAAACACCAGCCCCAACCTAGCGAGCGATAAAAGAAGGACCCCCCGCACCCACCGACCTTTAAGCATACACTGTATCTATATGGGTGAGCTGGTCGACAGGACCCCCCCCCCCCGGGCTCATGGCTCCACCCCCCCCCCCCCGCCCATGGTGGTTTTAGCCGCTGGCTCACGGCTCACCGCAGGCCACTCTATGTATACAAGCAACAACTGTTGCTTTTTTTTTTAGCGTTCTCGCTCCAAACACGCACCATGACAGACTAGTAACGGGTCAGTCGGACAAACGGACACCCGGACAAACGGTCTACCCGGCAAACGGACAGTCGGACAAACGGACAGTCCTTTTTTTTGGTTTTTTTTTTTGCCTCTCTCTCCACACGGTAGCTGGGGGCAAACAAGCAGTCTTTTTTCGGCTTTCTCACTCTCTAAACCCACACAACTTCACTAATGGATTGTCGTAGCAGCAATTAGAAGTGACCTAAATAAGAGACGCTATTTTTAACCCAGAGCTCTTCTTTTGACACACACACACACACCGCGGTGGCTACGGCTTTCCAAATACGGTAGCAAACGCAGCCTCTCTTTCACTCTCTCTCGAACGGTGCCCATCTTTTTTATCCATACTTTTTCTTTTGCTCTGTCTATCCACGACAGTCAGACAAACAAACAATGATTTTTTTCCCTCACATTTTCTTTTGCTCTATCTCTCTCTCCACACATATAGCACCTACGGGAGACGGGCATACGGAAAATCATTTTTTTTTACTTTCTCGCTAATGGCTTGCCGTAGAAGCAATTAAAAACTGGGCAGCCATTGCTGTCTTAATGAAACTATTTTTAACCCAGAGCTCTCTCTCTCTCTCTGCGCATGCACACGTGACACGGCAACTAGGCAGTCTTTTTGTTGTTTCGATTTTCTCGCTCTGTCTCCCTACATATACTAACCACACAGGGCTCATTTAGCGTTTTCGTTTCTTTAGCCACTCTTTTTTTTTACCCAGTCTCTCTCTTTCACTTTTAAACGAGGGTCGTATCCACGGCGGCTACGTCAGCAAACGCAGCCTCTCTTTCACTCTTTCTCGAACGGTGGCCATCTTTTTTATCCGCACTTTTTCTTTTGCTCTGTCTATCCACTACAGTCAGGCAAACAAACAATGATTTTTCCCTCATTTTTTCTTTTGCTCTATCTCTCTCTCCACACATATAACACCTACGGGAGACGGACAAACGAACAATCTTTTTTTTTTTTTTTTGCTTTCTCGCTAATGGCTTGCCGTAGAAGCAATTAAAACCGAACAAGCACTGAGATGAGAGCTCTCTCTCCACTCTTTTCTTTATTTACCTTTCTCACTCTCCAAACACACATCAGGCAGACGGGCAGTCTTTTTTTTAATTTTTTTCCCCTCTCTTCACATATATAGCCACAACCCATTCAGCGTTTTATTTCATAAGTCTGAGTATTTTTTAACCCAGATAGTGGCTTTTTTTTAACTCTCTCTCTTCACACACACACACACATAACACAGCAAACGGTCAGACGGACAGATTTAGCGTTTCATTTCTCATGCCAGAGTATTTTTAACCCAGGCAGCAATTTGTTTTGCTTTCTCAGACGGTCAGACGGGCAATCATTTTTTAAAATTTTTTTATCTCTCTCTCCACACACACATAACACATCAGACGGTCAGACGGACAGATTTAGCGTTTATTTCTCAAGCCTGAGTATTTTTAACCCAGACAGCAATTTGTTTTGCTTTCTCAGACGGTCAGACGGACAGATTTAGCGTTTATTTCTCAAGCCTGGGTATTTTTAACCCAGGCAGCAATTTGTTTTGCTTTCTCAGACGGTCAGACGGACAGATTTAGCGTTTCATTTCTCATGCCAGAGTATTTTTAACCCATGCAGCAATTTGTTTAGCTTTTTCAGACGGTCAGACGGACAGATGGGGGTATAAGTCAATGATTTATAGACCCTCTTTTTTTTAGCATTTCCCACACTCTCATGCATACACATACATACTAACACCATGACACGATTAGCGTTCATTTCGTAATAATGGGAGGCCGCTAAAAAGCGGCCGTGGAGGGATTTTCTTCAGCTTCGGCCAGCCGTCGCTTCCCCTGCCGTCTTTTCACGTCTCACCGCTTCCCCTGCAGCCGACCCTCCTTCTATGCGCTGCTACCGCGGCCCTATGCGACTTAAAACCTCTACCCATAACATTGCAATAATGATAGTCCGGCTTCAATGCTTGTGGGCATGACTGTTCGTGGATTCTCATAGACTGTCCTGCCGGAATTCCATAATGGCAGAACTCGCAATACTCTACATTATCCGCCGTATCTAAGAAATCCACGATCTCCTGGAGGGTTGACTCTTTTCTAGAGCCATCCTCCTGTTTTACGTCGACTAGTTCCGCGGTGCGGTCAAAATCGGAGGGCGACTGCATCATGCTGAAATCAACCACTTGAATGTCTGGCGTAATACTAGCGACAGCGGCTGCAACCTCGTCCTCAGGAGCTGGTGGCGGACTGTCCGGCTTTGTAATGGTGGCACTGGGTAAGTGCCGCCTCTCCGTAAATGGTGCCGCCGACACCTTCCGGACAGTCACATCAGCTGCCTTTGGAGTTGGTTTCGGCGGAGTCGTCATCGTTGACGCCGTGGCCTTAGCAAGAGTCGCTTTGACAGGGGTCGCCTCTGTCATGGTTGCTGCTGTTGCCTTGGCAGGAGTCGTTCTGACTGGCCTCTCTTCCTGGCAGGGCGACGGGTCACTAAACTGGCCGGGCGACACCTCCCTCCGTCGCTTGTATCCTTCCTCCGCCGCCCTGCCAAACCGGTTGTATTCTTGGTCGGGCTTGCTCCTCAAAAAATCCCTCCACTTTCTAAACTGGAAAGCCTTGTAATCGATGTAGATCTCTTCGAAGAGATCTACATCCTTCTGGCTCAGGAAGTACTTCTTCCTTCTTTCCGCAGAAAAGAATTCATCCTTGTACTGCATTGTTTTTTAGGTGTTGCTCGTTCAGTGATCAAAAGCAGACTGACTGCACACAGTGCGAGGCTGCTATTATATAGGACCCCCCGGGTTCTCACTGAGGACCCCTCCCCCCGGGCTCTCACTGAGGACCCCCCTCCTAAGGACCCCCCCCCCGTGGCCAGTCGACCTGAAGCAAGGACCCCCCCCCCCCCCCTCCCTTCGACTTTTTAGCCGCTGGCTCACGGCTCACCGACAGTAGTATAAAAAGGTTGGTTCGACATCCCTATAGCCATTGCATTGCCAAACCATCATGGAGACGTCTCGAAAATCAGCAACGGTTAGCAACATGGAAATTGATAGCCTGTTCAGCAATGAAACAATGGCTTTTACAGATGGAGTTTTAACTGAAGAGGAGACTGCTGCCTTCCTAAATACACTAGCAGAAGCTGAAAAAGCCTTGGAGGAAGCATTAGGGGCTCCGTCAGCCGTGCCTACAGTACAGCAAACTAGGCCTGAAGAAGTACAGCCAGTACAGCAAGCAATGCCCGATCCCGAGGGATCTGACTACCCGTTCTGGGTAGCCAATGCGCTTGTAAATGGTAGCGCCAAACCACTTAGTACAAAGTTACAGGTTCATCTAGAGCATCTTGAGGAGGAAGAAGTGGTCATGTCAAGCAATGACGACGGTAACGACGACGACGACGACAACGACGGTGATGACGACAATGACGACAATGACGACGATGATGACAGCGACGACGATGAAAAGCAGCTCAAATCTAAATTTGAATTGAGCAAAACTATTCCTGTTACAGAGGAAGACGTCACGCTGTTGAAACGAAACTTTCAAGCAGTGATTCCTCTGATCGATTGCAACATTTTATGGTGCTTATGTGAAGAAGGCTTTTTCGATCAGCACACATACATGTACCTAACGGAAGAAGTGAACACTGTCATTCAGCTTATCTACATGCTAGAAGGAAACATAGAGCATCTTCCCGCGTCAGAGCCACAGTTCTCCGAAGCCATGACCCGACGTTTCCTTCAACTTATTAGAAGTCTTCACGAGGAACTTTTTAAGACTTTATGTCTACCGGCGCCAAAGTGTGTTGATGAGGATCGCGATTCCAAATGTGCAAAGGTCACGCTACATGGCCTCAAGTACCTTGAAGAACGTATTAAGGTGTATGATATGATGGCTTACCTTTATGAAAAAGGACATTTCACCATGCCAATGCTCTTTCAATGGATAATTGGGAGTCGCAAACGAAGAGACTTTTTAGTGATTGTCATGAGGCAATCTCTAACAGACGGTTTACCAACAGCCTTTCTGGATGGTTTCAACGAGATCACTCCGCGATTTTGCAAACATCTCATGAAAACATACATGTAATGTCCATATAAAAGGAATGAAGTGTCAAGTGCAGTCATCATTCGACGCGCAGCCATGGAGAAGACAAGCAGCTTTAAAATTAGTGCAAACTTAACCATTACTGTGGAGCATGGACAATTTGGATTATTTATTCGAATCAAACGTGGAGAGAGATGGCTTGCTTTATCACCATCCTTGTGGAAGATTATGTGCCTGAACTTAGCAAGATTACGCGACATTGGCTTCAAACTGTACTTAACGCAAACGAAATGGCTTGAAGTCATTTCATACTTGCATATGCGCTATGTGAGTTTTGTGCAAGCATCACTGTTTAAAGGGAAAGAATACAAGTTTTACATCAACATGAATGATGGTGAATGGGAGACATTGCTTCAGGAGATGGATAGCATTAATTCAATCTTATCGCCATGTACGGAATATCATGGTAAGAAAACTCCTATCAAGCTACAAAAGGACAAACGGATGAAAGTATCAAAGTTATCCCAGAAAAGACTGGCTGAAGTTCAATTGGAGAATATGGATGTGCAAAATCAACTTGGACTTACCTGTGAATATTGTGGTGCTTACGGATATGCTGAGGATTATGATTGTCACTGCCACAAGTACAATTGCAAGTTGTGTGAACCAGATAACTTCTGCAACAAGTGCGGCTCACTAACTGTTTCTGCGGAGTAAGACTGAGAGTCATTTGCTTACCAGCCGCCATAGTGTGCAGACGTGTTATATGAACATGTGAAAGATGGATGTAGAAACGTGTTTCAAGGACAAGTATGTGGACTACATGATAAGTGAACTGGCATGTTTTGGATCTATTCAACAACAACTGCAGCACTTTGATATTTATTGGGAACTTGCTCATTCCACGCTGAACGTACCAAACTTACGTGAGGATTTCATCAAAGAGTGTATGTTTTCAAACATTGGTGGAGCTGAGGAGTTTGATGTGGAAGCAGCATATCACTTCGCTCGATTTGATCCAAGATTGTTTGATGAAGTGAGAGAGTGGATAATCTATATTGCAGTATAATGGCAGACATTACATTGAGACAATATATTGAGCAAAAAAAATATTGTGAAGAAATGTTATTAGCTGTAAAAAAGTTTGCATGTTTAGTATGTCCTGCTTGTCAAAATGAAGAGTGTTCAGAACATATGTGTCATTCTACATGTGTCTATACATATTGGAATGAAGCTAAATATTACATTCATTTAGATAAAGTGTTAGATAATGCAAATCAACGTTGTGAAAAATATGGTGTAGATGATATCACATTTGATGAATTAAGTAGTTGGCTAATATACATTGAAGATCAATGGACTCCAATTATTCACACCATTGTATCAATACTTGATTTGTAAGATATGTTGATAAAAATAAAATTTAACATGTGTTGATAAAATGCAAGATATGTTGATAAAATGCAAGATGTGTTGATGAAATAAAATGCAAGATATGTTAACAAGTGTTAATCATTTAGTGTTAACATGTCGACGTGGAAAGACTACTTAACCAATATTTACTTTAAACCTGGTCAACCCGGGGCATTTGCTGGTCCTTACAAACTTTATCACATATTAAAAAAACATGATCAACCAGTCACTCATTCACAAGTGAAGAAATGGTTGCAGGATCAAGATGCCTTCAGTTTACTACAACCTGTAAAATACAGGTTTAAAAGGCAACGTGTCATTACACGTGGAATTGATGACATGTGGGATATTGATTTAGCTGACATGGGAAACATAGCTTCCTATAATGATGACACCCACTTTTTATTGGTTGTCATTGATGTGTTTTCCAAATATTTATGGGTGCAACCATTACCTAATAAATTACATACCAGCGTCATAGAAGCCTTTCAAAAGATTTTTCATGAAACACAACGAAGACCACGAACTCTAAGGTAAGATAAAGGAACTGAATTTAAAAACAGATGGGTAAAAGCATTTTTGAAGAAGGAGGGAATACATGCCTATACTACAAAGATGAAACCAAAGCCAACTTTGCTGAGCGAGTCATTCGTACTCTAAAGGGAATGATGTATCGATATTTCCTTCATAATCAAACGTATCGATATATGGACATCCTTCCAGACTTAGTGTATAATTACAACCATAGACCTCATGGCTCCCTCCCTAATAAGTATGCTCCTGCAGATATTCGTAAAGACATAGAATCGAAAGTGTGGAAGTATATGTATGTAGATAAATTGAAATTAAAACCAAAGAAGAAAAAACCCTATAAATTTAAAATTGGTGATCAGGTTCGCATTTCTCACATGAAATATGTATTTCAACGGGATTATCATATAAAGTGGACGCAAGAAGTCTTCATTATCACACATCGTTGTAAGAAGCAAGGAATACACTTGTATCGTGTGAAAGACTTTTTAGATGAAGATATTGATGGACATTTTTATGAAGAAGAACTGCAGAAAGTGACAAAAGATATTGAATCAGTCTACAGAATTGAAAAGGTCTTGAAAACACGAAAAAGACGAGGTGTTAAAGAATTATTTGTGAAGTGGTTAGGTTGGCCAAAGAGTTTAACAGTTGGGTGAAAGAAACAGATATTCGAAAATGAAGCATTCATTCACGTGTTTGGTCTCTTGACCTACAGGCAGTGGTAAAACTTCTCTAGTTAGAGAAATTCTAGAACAAAAGTTAATTAAACCCTCTCCAAAAACCATTTTATGGCTCTATGCAGCAGATCAGCCTTTGTATAAGGGAATGAAAGGTGTGGAATTTTACCAAGGCATTCCAGATAACATTGAAGAGCGTTTTAACCCGAAAAAACCAAACTTACTCATCATTTTATGACTTAATGACCAAATGTCATAGTGATGAGCGCATGACACGTCTCTTTAGTGTTGGCAGCAGTCATCAAAATCTAAGCATTATTTTTATTGTGCATAATTTGTTTCATCATGGTAGAGAAATGCGAAATATTAGTTTGAATACACATTACATCATTCTGTTTAAAAATCCTAGAGACAGTCAACAAATAAGTACATTAGCGCGACAAATGTATCCTGGAAAGTCTCAATTTCTCATAGAAGCCTATCAAGATGCTACCAGCAAACCTCATGGCTATTTATTCATTGATTTGAAGCCGAAGACAAATGATCAACTACGTATTCGCACAGGCATTTTACCAAAAGATACACATTACGTATATGTTGATAAGGTAGCATATGAACAAGAACCAAGTCACTTAACCATTCGCAGCCAAGATGTCTAAACGTATTCAAGCGAATCAACCTTTCCTTCACTTGCTCGCACGCAGCAGGCCTAAACGACGTAAATCCTTGCTACAGCAAGCTACTAAGGAGGAATTAACTAGCTTGTTTGAAATTTGTTTGAATATATTGCGAGGACATTTACCCTTAAGCTCAAAAAGGTATAAGTTATTCAAGCGTGAACGTCATACCCTACGTACACTAGCAAATAAGAAGATATCACTTCGAAGAAAAAAGAAGTTGGTTAATCAGAAAGGAGGATTTATTTGGGGCTATTGCTAAATTTGCATTACCCTTGTTAGCTCAGTTGCTGTTAAAATGAAACATACTTTGAAAATGGTTCTCATTCCTGAATATGAATATAAAATGTTGTTAGAAAAGAAGAGAAAAGATGTTGAAATCAAAACGAAAGTGAATAAACTTTTACGTGGGAAACGAACTCGCGAAAAAGCAATAGAAATGTCTCAAGTGCTTGGACGTCATTGACGAACAATTCAATCACAACAACAACGACAAAAGTCTGTTACAGCATCTAATGCAGAAAAATCAGAAAAGTCCCAACAGTTTCTAAACCATTTTCAACCTATTTATCATGTAAAACTAACACAACTTCTGGCAGAACTTAAGAAATATGGTACGAGATGGACAGATAAAAATGAACTTGTTTTAAAAACAGGTACTGTCATTACAAATTCTAACATTATTGATTTGTTGAAAGAAGCATTGGTTGCTACAAAAAGAAAAGAACGACGAGAACCATCGGGTGGTTGGAAGCAGTTTATTGAGGAAATTGTAGACGCTAATATTCCAAAAACTGTTTTTGGCAAAAAGACAACTCGTGAAGATATTACAAAAGAGCAACAACAACGTCAACAAAGATTGTTTCCAGAAGGATGGGAAACTTTTTAACATGGATTAAAGAGTTATGGTGTTGTTGTTGTAAAGAAAATGGAAATAAAAATACTATTCCTGTAAAAATTAGGTGTGTTAGTGCTTGTTGTCAGGGAGAAGTAGTAGATACCAATTTAGATCATGTAGATAGCAATTTAGACAACAATGCAGACATCAATGTAGAAAGTGAGGATGAAGAGTGTCAAACATGAAGTAATGTATATACACATCTAGTCTATCTACATCACATAAACGATTTAGCTGTCATGGAGTCAACAAGTTTTTACATTACTTTACCCAGCAATGCTAGTATGAACTATTGTCCCAACAACAAGACTTCGAATTATCAAATTCGCATGCCTCGAACCATCTATCTGAACGGAAAATATGAAGTGGCTTTAGCTAAGATTCAATATCCACATACATGGACAACCATGAGACATGGAATGGACTATTCTATTCAGTATCGACAACAACCAATGAATAATGTTGTTCTTGACACAATCAATATTTCTTATGGTTACTACAGATCCATACAAGAGATATGTCAGGCAGTCAATAAAGAAGCGACTATTCTATGAAAGATGACCTTAAAGAAGCTATTCAGATAAAGTACGATAAAATTAGACGACGCGTTTTTCTATTTCTAAATTATGGCTTTGAAGTGTCATTCTCCGTTGGATTAGCTGAGATTTTAGGATTTATCCCAGATCAATGGTATACTGAAACGTGTACAACTGAACATAAAGCTGATGTGAAACAGGGATTTTATACACTTTATGTGTACTGTAGTATTTGTGAGCCACAAGTTGTTGGTGATTATTATGTCCCTTTGCTACGTTCTGTTGGAATACAAGGACATGATGGAGACATTATCATGAAAAGTTATGGAGAACCTCATTATGTTCCTGTAAACACATCCAAATTTGACGTGATAGAAATGAATATTAAGGACGACACAGGCCATAATGTTCCATTTCAAACTGGAAAGGGGATCTGTAAACTTCATTTTCGACCAAAAGCATTATGAAAGCATACACACACAATCCATCTATATATCGCAACCATTTTCTTCGTCAAATGGGTGGAGAATTACCAGGATTTAAAGGAGCGTGAATAAAATATGGAGATGGTATTGGTTCAATACTGGGATCATTGGCTCGAAAAGCTATTCCACTGCTTAAGACAGGGGCTAAAATCGTTGCCTACATCTTAAAAGGGCTGCAAAAGATATCGCGAAAGATGTTACAGGTCGAGTAGCACAACGTATGTTTGGTGGTGGGTTACGAGGACAAAAGAGACCGAAACGAGCAAAACGTGTCAGAAGGCGAAAGGCAGCTAAACGGATAACATCAAAAAAACATAAGAAAGATATTTTTTAATCATGTCTTTAATTCATAATCATTCTTGTGAATGTAGCCTTTCTCCATTAGAATGGTTTCACACACCACCAACGCAAACTGCTGTAGAAAAAAGTTATAATGTAGACTATCAACCAATGACTACCATTAGAGAGGGTGCTCCAATAGAATTCTACATTCCTGCGAGTACAGAAGAATATCTAGATTTAAAGAACAGTAAACTCCATATTGTATGTCGCATTGTAAAGGCTGATGGAACACTGTGTGGTGTAGATGATGACGTGTCATGTATCAATGATTTGTTTAATGGGTTATGGTCCAATATTGAATTATTTCTAAATGATCGTTTGATATCACATAGTAACAATACCCATGGTTATACCAGCATCATATCTCATGTCATTCATGACTCGGAAGAAAGTCTCCATTCTGAGCGCTCTATGCGTCTCATCTTTAAAGATACTGCTGGGTCAATGAATACTCATGAGGTGAAAAGACCTAATCATGAAAGATATGTATCAGGTTTTCATGTAAATGCTGATGGTGACGATCTAGCTGAAACCGGAAATAATGGTTTACATAATCGCTATTTGCACACACGTCTAAGCCGTGAGTTTATGCTTACAGACGGTTTAAGGGTAGATTTGTTTGAGCAGGATCATTATCTTCCCAATGGTGTTAGTATGAAATTACGTTTACATAGACAAAAAGATGGATATGTATTAATGGCTGCAAATAATGGTTTTAAAGTAGAAGTGAGAGAAGCGTTTTTAACCATTCGCAAAGTGAGGGTTAGTCCAGATATTCAGTTGGGACATACAGATGCATTGATGAAAAGTCCTGCTAAGTTTATTATTAATAGAAAAGAATGTAAAGTTTTAGCTATTCCAACTGGATTTCAATCTTTTGTGAAAGATAGCATCTTTTTAGGCCAATTACCAAAACGTATTGTCATTGGAATGGTCCATAATGAATCCTTTGCTGGAACAGTATTGAGAAATCCATACACTTTTGAACATTTTAATCTTAACTTTATGCAGCTTTACTCTGATGGTGAACCAGTCCTATCCAAACCTCTCAAGCTTGATATAAATCAAGGCAAATATCTTGATGCTTTTGAAACTCTTTACAAATCTTTTGATAGATTGGATGGTAGATTGGATGGTGAGAAAAGTTCCATTATAAAACGGGAAGATTGGCCTAGAGGTTATTCTTTATTTTCATTTGACTTAACACCT
Organism: Protula sp. h YS-2021; assembly: GCA_949752745.1. Taxonomy (NCBI): domain Eukaryota; kingdom Metazoa; phylum Annelida; class Polychaeta; order Sabellida; family Serpulidae; genus Protula; species Protula sp. h YS-2021. Next base: position 51,562,299 of record OX457025.1, on the reverse strand, counting down.
GATTATGATGGTGCTGATCATTATGCCATTATCAAACATGGGAATTTGAGACTAGAAATGAATTTTGCTGGTGCCTTGTAAAATACAGTCAATGTTATAGTGTATGCTGAATTTGATAACATTGTTGAAATAAGTGCAAATCGTAGCATTCAGTTCGACTACCAGTCATGAACACGAAGCAGATAGAAGCCATCCTATCCCATGATGCCACGACAAAAGACTTGTTTCAAGGTGTGTTTGCCATGGACCAGTTACCATCTTTACAACGCGGTGCCTATGTCATCAACACAGACGATCATGATGAGCCAGGAGAGCATTGGGTGGCAGTATATTATGACGAAGACCCTGCAGAATATTTTGACTCTTATGGACTTTTACCTACAGACAGTCGTTTGAATAAGTTTTTAAAGTTTAATTTCATTTATAATTCAGTTCCATTACAAACACCGATATCCTCTGCATGTGGATTTTATTGTGTGTATTATATAATTCAAAGAGCTCGAGGACATAGTCCTTTTGAAATCATTGATGTATTAAGAAGAAGTGATGGTGATTTTGTTGTAAAGGATTTTGTATATAGACATTATAAACCATTATTTTATTGATGTTGTATTAGTTAAGTTGTATTAGTTAAGTTGTTGGTAATTGTGAATTGTATTATGAATATTGCAAATAAACAAGACAGTTTTATACAACATTCTTTTTTTATTGTGTTATACATTATTTACATTTTAACAATTATTTTACATTAAACTTTTATTTCACAAATACATTCAATACATTGAGAAACAAATGCCATTCATACCAATCTAAATTAATATATGTATCATAGACATTACACCCACGTTTGTAAATGCTATGAAAACTAGCATAACACTGTCCATTACCAAACTTTATTATTTTTACATCTTCATGTTCAGACAGTTTCAGTTCATATCCATGATCATTCATGTCAATGTTCATCACCATAACACACATGGGATGCGTCAGCTCAATGGACTTGGTGCCTCGCATGAGTTGCACTCCTTCCTCTGTGAATTCAAGCGTCAGGTTCTTTCCAATCCAATGCTTGTAACAGAGCGTGCCATTCCACTATGTTGAGGGTGATGCAGTCGTAGCGTTCTGTAAGCTCGTCATATTGGCGAAATTGTACAAACACGTCTAGGCAGTTCTCAGTCACACGCACTTCTAAATCCCCTGAGAGTATAAGGCGAAAGCCAGGTATCCTGAACTTCTCTAGATGGTCTTTCAACACAGATTGTTCGTCAGTTGATAGAATGATATACTTTCCAAAATGTCTTAGCACAATATCATCACATATGTTTCTCAGATATGAGAATCCATGCGTAATTGGTTCATATTCCGATAAAAAGTCTTCCATCTCGTTCAACAGTCAGATGAACTATGAGCTGTCTCCTTGTCTGCAATGACGTTTTTTATGCTCGCAAGATGGCGAAGAGTGGATGTTGTATAGCTTCTAGGAATCGTAAGACTGCGCGCCAGTTCTTGATATCAAAGAGGATCAAATCTGTATATGGTGTATCTGGCACAAATCCCTTATAATCCTCTGGATAATCCTGTTAGAATCATATTCAGCTACCGTCACTTCCACTTTATTTTCAAGTCTACGTTTAAACCCAGGTTCAAGTGGTATGTTTTTAAAGTCTTTCCACACTTCAGGTTTAAACCGATGATAACTTGTCTGAGAATCTGGTATCACTTCATTCCTCTCATTTACAGTAAGGTAAGCACCACCGTTCAACATGAGTGCATTCATGTTTTTACCTTGTTATGCGCTGTCTTCTTGTCTGCGAAGCCTTTTATCCACTTCTTTCACCTGCTTCTTCAGCATTTTCCATTCAGGTATTGTCAGCAAAATTCCCTTTTTCGTTGGACGGTTTTTTCCAGTCCCCTCATCTCTGAGGTATTTGCGAATGTTTACCACACCTTCATTGCTTTGTTTCATAATCTTGATATACTTTCCATTTCCTAGAGAAAGCATTCCATCCCACGACTGTGGTGTTGGCACCGTCTCCACTTTCAATTTCTTGATGGTAGTGGTAGGATTTTTCACTTTTAAGTCTGTAACTGTATCTGCAAGAGTATCCGTATCAGTTGTAGATCTCTTACTACTTTCACGTTCCATGTTAACGCTTTAATGTTCCCACCTCAAATAACTCCTCCGTTGGAGGACCTCCCCTCTTTTATTCCACAGCCTTGAAATGTCCATGCGCTAAGGTGGAATAGCCATCATTCAGCACATATCGCTTGTCGTCATATGGGGAGAGGGCTACTTTCCTCAACTTCTCCGAGAAAAGCTGGTGACTATGACTTCGAATAATGTGTCCTGTAGCCATCGTTTGAGTTTTCTTGAACAAACTGTCTCTATACTGCGCATGTTTAATACGTCTTTGACAAGCTCGAGTGATGACTTTAGCTGTATGTTTTTCTTTCCCACCGCACAATAAACTGTACATTTTCGGTCTGAGTCCAACAAACTCTTCAATGGGGACGCCTGCCGTCTCATCTTTCATTTTCCCAAGCACTTTTTTGTTCACGTTGGAATGTAGGAAATGATCCGGCGGATAGTCACAGGTCAGCATCTTGCTGCATATCCTTGTAGATATCTTCCGTTTCTATGTCGTAACATAGACTGTCGGTGTCGCTGAACAACAACTTGGCATTGGGATACTTGACCATGATGTAGTTGTAATGAAAGTTGAACATAAGCACTTTGCTGAGGTCGAGAATGGTGAAGCCAACTTGAATGGGTTTATCCAGAAGCAAATCCACTTTGCGTAAATGTATCGCGGTCAAATCTTCGTTGAAAATTTTGAATTTGTGGAAAGAAGGTTTGGCTACAAGTTTCTTGAACCGCTTTTCCTTGTGAACCAGTTCAACATTGATTCGCTTTCTCACATTTTCCATGGTTTTGCCAAACACAGAGTTGTTCATCAGTTTGAAGAAGTCTTTCTCAAACGGGATGTTGGCCAATTTTCTCTTTTCCGTGTTCAAGGTAATGTATTTTGCCAACCATTTGCTCTGTTCAAACATGATGGCGCGATGAACTTTAGTGACTTTCAACCCCAGTGAGACGTACTGTTGTAAATTCCTGTAATGAAGTACATATTTCTTCTTGTTAGACAAGTTAGGAATGAGCTTTTCACTGGGTTTGCCTTTCATGTTTAGATCTTCCAGTAGCTTCTGACTGTACTCTGACAATTCTCCAAATTTGACACATTTCCGTTCTGGAGCCACTGGGTAGTGATTATGACGATCATTGAATTTGGATATTCTAAATCCACTTCCAAAACGAATCCAATGTCATCATCTTCATCCACATCCATGAAGTCGAGGGATTCTGGGTCGCTCACCCACATAAATCCGCTTTGTGGCATGCTTTGTGACATGGCCCAACCATATAAGTTGTTTGCGTCGAGGTACATCAAGTAGTTGTTTGGTATCTCAGAATTGTAATCTGCTACGTAGGGATTATTCGCTTTCGCATACTTGTGCGTGATCACAGATATTCCTCCGCGTATGCCTTGCTCAACCATTTGGTACATGTCAATGTCATTGATTAATTTCAACTTCACCTTTGTCGCTTTCAACATTGCATCCCACGACAGTCCTGGTGCTGTATAGTAGTGAGCAGGATCCAATTCATATGTGTTGAGGCATACTTGACGAAAATTTTCAAACACGTCAGTTAGTAATAACACATCTGATTTCAGGTACAGGTCGTGGTATTCACCAAATGTGGTACAGTTGAATGTATCCCATACCTTCTGTGCATGCGCATAATCCTCATCGCTAATGTCCTCTTCGCTAAGCTGACTATAAAACTTGTCCTTTGATGGTAGCTGTGTTTCAGCAAACTTGGATGGTTCGTCCACGTAATCGTAGGGGTACACTCCCTTTCTCAGCAGCAAATCTTGTTGGTCACTATCGTGAATGTGAGAGGTCATGTTGTAGAAGTTATCTTTCCCTTCTGCTGCAAGGTTGGATACCAACTTCTGTAGAGAGGTACTCATGAACCGAAAGCTGTCTGTAAATTTCAGATTGCTCATGGTGAATGCAATATATTTTTCAATGGTGTTGGGAATGACTGTAATCGTTTCACCTTTGAATTTCCCAATTTCCTCCATGATCAGGTGACTGTCATAGCCTCGCAAATTGTGGAAAAACACAGGAATGATAAAAGAATCTTTATCCCCTTGCTGATCCTTTCTAAGTCAGAATTGTAAGTTGCATTCATTTAGCGCTGCTCCACGATATTTGCCATTGATATGGTCATGATCTCTCACACGATCTGCTCCAAGAGGTTCATGACAAATGTAGCAATCAACAGCGTTCTTGAAATTCCTTTTGTCTTCACGAGTCATCACCATTTCCTTTGGCCGCTCTAAACCACGTACAATACGATCACGTTCATTCACCATATGGTCTAAAAAGACTTTCACAGCATTGTCTCCTCGATACACAACTGGTACACGTGTGTCGTACTGGCTCACAATCACATAAGCAAAGCTGTTTGGACGATGATGTTGATACTTGTCTCCTTCTTCATGCTTTTGTGTGAAACATTCAAAGTCGGCATTAATCACAAAAGGTGCTCGCTGTTGTTTAGCCACATTCTTGAACTTGATGAAGGATTCCTTGGGAAATGATAAGCGTTGTGCTCCATTCTTTTCACACACTTCACGATGTTTATCTAAAAGATCTTGTCGTACAAACCCGTGAAGACAGTTGAAACAATAAAAATATGTAGCCTTATGCTTTGATCGATAAGACATAAGTCTGCTAAAATTCTTGATGAGGCAGTAATGCCTCGTCTTGTCATTGCTAATCAGAAGTAAGTTGATTTCTCTCACACTGACGTTTCGACTAAGTTGTATTGGAACAACTACATCTTGTTCATATCCAAACACGTTGATGGCTACATCGTTCTCCTTTTCAAACTTTGGAATGTCAGTAATTGGTGTCGGAAATGTCATACCCTCTACCTTTAATTCCTTCTCAAACGGTTTGTAATGATTCACGCGATTTGGGTTGTCGTCAAGAGGGTGAAGGTAAGCCAATACTGACCATAAGAAACACTTGTTATCATCATTCTTAATGTTTATCACACCCCTTGTTTTCTTCACTTTCTTCGGTAGTGGAATAAAACTACTCGCTTCTAGAGGCATCAACGTAGCTGTGTGTACTTCAATGTACAGTATGTTATCCAATACCCAGCCAGAGCCTTGTCGCTCATGTTCGTCAAACTTGGTAAATAATTCTTTATAGGCTTCTGGAAGGTCCTGCTCAATATCTGCTGGATTGTATGCTGCATATGTTGGACTGCTGATAAATGCATTATCCACTTGTTCTACCATAACACCTTCAGCATTTGCTGTCAGTTTCTTGAAACGTGCATGCACGACAATGTACCATTTCATTCCATGGTTTAAGGTCTCCAACAAATGTGTCTTGATACGGTTCTCTTGCTGTCGCATTTCAAGCAGTAAATCTGATCCATCCTCAGATTCAAACCGTTTTGCCTGCGCGTTTTCACCAAGACTAACCCTTCTACCTCTTCCTACTTGTCCTGTCTTTTGTTTCTTTGAAACATGTTCTTCATGAGGTACATTGTCCATCTCAGCTGGTATGCATGCATGTGCTTCATAAGTATCCATAGATGGAAATTTTACATTGCATTCCATACACTGAACTTGACCGTATGGCCAAATGTCATCTTCATCCATCTTTTGTCTCTTTGCTCCTTTCATCTCAGCTTTACTGCATGTATGTGTCTCATAAGTATCCATAGATGGAAATTTCACATTGCATTCCATACACTGAACTTGACCGTATGGCCAAATGTCATCTTCTTCCATCTTTTGTCCCTTTGCTCCTTTCCCATGCTCTTCACTTTTCATCATAGCTGGTTGTTGTTCCGTCAACTGCTGAAACTGAAATGCTGAAATGTAATGTCAGACATACCCCTTTTATACACACTCATACATAGACAGAATTTGCGTTTTCATTTCAGAACAGAGGATGGCCCTTAGAAGGGCCGAAAGATGTTAGTGAGTTGACTCTTCACCAGCAAGTCGGATTTCCGCAATCACACTGATATCTGTAATATTGTTCCATCGTGAAAGGTCTTCGTGAATACTTGAAAGGATGAAAATTATAATATCCAAAGTTTTTCAGCGTCGCACCGCACCACCAGCAGTCTGTGCATGGCTCCGGTCCAGGTAATCTTGCAGTAAACTTGTACCAGAGCAAACCGCCGCAGGTTTTACAACAGTACCGGCGTGGTGCATTGTGGTGCACCGGGCAGTTGTGTGGTTGTCCTGGATATTCTATCCACACCCAACACTTATAGCATTCTGTTTTTAGAGTCACTGCCTTGCCGTTTCGCATCACTGTGATTGTATGACTTGCTGACATCTTGCTGCTTGTGTTGGATAATGCAGTCTTTAACCCGCATTTATATACTACTACCGGCCATCCTCGCATTATATGCCGACCAGGGGGGGGGGGGGGGTCCTGACATAGTACATATGTGAGTACCCGGGGGGGGGGGGGGGTCCTCACATAATGCAGGTAGTTTTGTTCTATCTCCGAGGGGGGTCCTTACTTTTATCGCTCGATGGGGGGGTGGGTCCTCAGTGAGAACCCGGGGGGGTCCTCAGTGAGACGTGACGCTGGGAAAGCGGATGGAAAATATTGAGCAGGGACATTACGTTGAGGCTTACTTCGGATGCACCATGCTGGGGGAATCGATACCATCAAGACTTGAGGAGGAAGAGTATCCAGCATGGGCAAGATTCTTCCTCCAGCAAGACCTCGACATATGTATCGCATGCGGCTGCATGCTCAGTCCTGATCGCGTTATTGCTGTGGATTGCGGCCATCAATCGTGTATTTACTGCGCTGCAATTTGGACCCAGATGATGGCGCTTGCTGATGAATACACGACTGCATGCTTCACCTGCGGACTGAAAACGGATCATTACGTTTTCAACAGCCAGCAGTTAACACACTGCGCAAGGCCAGTCCAAGACATCGTCGAATTTTTCTGAGTCCGGCAGCAGCAAAAACCTGCCGGCCCTTCTAAGGGCCATCCACTAATACGAAATAAGCGCTAATCGTGTCATGGTGTTAGTATGTATGTGTATGCATGAGAGTGTGGGAAATGCTTTAAAAAAAGGGGGTTATTTTTTTACCCCTTTTTTATACCCCCTTTTGACTTTAAGGGAGCCTTATAGGTGAGCTCTAACCATGTAGCTATGAGTTCTCTATTTATAAAATGGAGAACTTGTACGTTTGGGGAGGTGTCTCATCTGTCCGTCTGCCGTTTGAATGCCGTTTGAATGGCCGCCCACTATCCCTATTACGTCATTATGACGTTCATATGACGTTCATATGACCTCCATGTCACCTCCATATCACCTCCATATCACCTCCATATCACGTCTATATATCACGTCTATATCAACAACGCTAAGGTACAAGTGGCGTGCAGGGGTACGAAGTGTCTGTAGTAAGGGTACGACGTGGTGAATGATGGGGTGCAAAATGGTAGGGTACGACGTGTCTAGTTCCCGAGAGACGGAATCCCACGTTCAGTTACAATGGTGTTACGCTGGAAGCGTGCCTTGTACGCGGAGCTGTTCCATGGAATTTCCGTACTTTTTCTTTACTCAGAGAAGTATAGTATAAAAAATAAGGCGATTGAAGAACTTATGCCACATTTAGATAAGATGGGAGATACACGTTCTAATGACCATTACTATTTAGGTTGTTAAAATGGTTGTAGGACAAAATGGCAGCGGATAAAATGGCAAGGGACATAATGGCAACGGACATAATGGCAAGCGGGCATAATGGCAAGCGGACATAATGGCAAAGTGGCAAAGCGGAAAACATGGCAACTTAAGAAAAAATGAAATAAAAATGAATGAAAAAATGTTCGATTCACCGCATTATAAAACAACTAGTTTACGGTGCATCCACCTCATGTCTAGGCGGGGGGCGGGGGGGGGGGGGGGCTCGAATCTTGCCTGCCGTCTAACTGTCTGGTTACTTGGAATAAAACAAACAAAGGGGGGCCAAAATTGATGAATGGATGACTGCCCCACCGGATGACTGCCCCACCAATAGCCTTCCTAATTATTTTTCATCTGTCTGGAAAGCCTTACTTTTCTTGGCTAAATCTTCCTCTTCGAACCCCCATGCTTTTTACCCCACCCGCCCCGGGGAAATGCTCCGCAGCAGTAAATGAGAACTTCCATCGAGCCGTCTGTCAACATTTCGGATATGATATCTTTTGTGCGATAGATCTCTGAAGTTAATGTAAGGATTTCATTTAAACCTTGCATAGGGAAAGAATATAGGGTGTGGTTGTGCACCTGGGTATAGGTTTTACCGGCCGCCCAAAAATGTATCCTAGGGACTTGGTCAAAAATCTAAATATCTTAGGCCGTCAGCATCTGGATAAGATGTTTTTTGTGCGATAGATCCCAAAGACTAAAAGTGGAATTTCATTTAAACCCTGCATAGGGAAAGAAACAGGGTTTAGTTATGCACCTGGGTATAGGTTTTGCCGGTCGCCGAAAAATGTATCCCACGGATTTGTCGAAAGTCCAAATATCTTTGGCCGTCAACATCTGTTTATTTTATAAACATTTGTTGTCATGCGATTATTCCCACTTGCAAACATAGTTTGCAAATGAATCCCGGACAAAACGGCGACGGCCAAAACGGCGACGGCCAAAACAGAGAAGACCAAAACGGCGACGGCCAAAACGGCGACAAGTGCAACCCTGGACAAAACGGCGACGAAGATTAATAATCTAATGTTGAAAATCAAAATACAAAGAATAGTGTTGCCAGATAAATCAATTCATTTCTACTTGAAGATAAGTATAATTTGAACTAATATTTAAATTTTAAGGGCAAAATAAAATGGATAATTTAACACTTATTTCCCATATATTCCTAATTCCTAAGTAAGTGAGTAAATCATTTCTTGAGCAGATTACTGAGACAGTGACAGGAAGGAGGTGGTTAGGGAGGGCAGGAAGGGCGTGTTGCGAGAAATACTGCGCTGTGTTCAAATTTATTTATCTCTGATGGTTAAATAAACTGTGTTAGCAACGTTGTTACTTTTTGATTTTTTTTAATAAGTGTTTTAAAGCATAAACTTAAAAAAAACTCCGTCGCCGTTATGTCCGGGGTTAAACTTGTCGCCGTTTTGGCCATCGCCGTTTTGGCCGTCGCCGTTTTGGTCTTCTCCGTTATGGCCGTCGCCGTTTTGGCCGTCGCCGTTATGTCCGGATACCTTTGCAAATGGGTATGCTTTGCTAGGAATTCTGGCTGTTTATTCCTTCCTTTTTTTCTTTTTCTTTTTTTCGTCTCTTTTTTTTTTCATCTCTGCGCTATTTGACCTAGGACTATGAAATTTGGCACAGGGATAGAGGGTGATGAGATGTCGTGAAATCCGCAAATTTTTTTGCCCTTGACCTTGGCCTTCAAGGTCAAATTGAGGTTAAAGTATTTTTGACCTCAAAGTAGTTTCCAGAAAACTCCTCCTACAGGGTTTGTAGTAGAAAGACGGTATTTGGCAGAGACATAAAGATTTTGCGAAAATTTGGCGACCTTAAAGGTCAAGGTCAAATTGAGGTCAAAATATTTTTTCGAAGCCCTACTCATCACGAAAAATTGCTGGAAATAGCGCTCAAATCCTTGTGCGGTGTCAGGAGTCGTGGACTGAATGTCCACATTCATGATCAGGGTCATGTGACTATTGTATATCGTAATCCGTTAGAGAAAAATTGTCCATGATCTCGAAAACGGATAGAGATAGAGCGATTTTGAGCTTATTTCCGACCCGATGTGCTAAAAGACGTTATGTAAGAGGTACCTCGGTGACCTTGACCTCCTCCGTCAGGGTCAAGGTCAAAAACCGGAAGTTGACCATTATCTCGAAAACGTTTAGAGATAGAGCGATTTTGAGTTTATTTTCGACTCTTTGGGCCTAACAGTCGTTGTTAAAGAGGTGGTAAACGGTCATCTGCCCCCCAAGTCAACTGCCCCCCCCCCTTTTTTGCAACCCGGTCGACTGCCCCCCCCCCTCCTGCAATTTGACGGGGTCGTCATCTGCCCTCCTTTTTTTTAGTGGAAAAAAAAATCTTAAAAAAATTAGGCAATTGTGATGTCCCCGTCTACTTCGTCTCTGAAGTAGAAAGAGTAAAAAAATTAGGCAATTGTGATGTCCCCGTCTACTTCGTCTCTGAAACAATTGATCTTCATTGATCTATTCACCAATATTGATCTTAGGAGAGACTGATCCTTAAACTTTGCAATTCTAATTGCAATTACTTTCCTATTGGTGAATTGCAATGTACCGAAATGCAACACATTCAATAAAATAGACATAAATTTATTTATTTTGTGTTCGTAAGCCAAGAACCCAAGAAAAAATAGTATATGGAGGGGGCAAGCGACCCCCCTCCACTTTGAAGGGGGGGGGGCAGTCGACCGGGTTGCAAAAAAAGGGGGGCAGATGACAGGGGGGGCAGTTGACCGGGGGGGCAGATGACCGGGATTCATAAGAGGTACCTCGGTGATCTTGACCTCCTGCTTCATGGTCAAGGTCAAAAACCGGAGGTTGGCCATTATCTCGAAAACGGTTAGTGATAGAACGATTTTGAGCTCATTTTCGAGGTAATACGCTGATCTCCTCCGTCATGGTCAAAGTCAAAAACCAGAGGTTGGCCATTTGCTCGAAAGCGGTTAGAGAAAGAACCTTTCGGCCTAAAGGACGTTATATAAGATGCACCTCGGTGACCTTGACCTCCTTCGTCATGGTCAAGGTCAAAAACCGGAAGTTGACCATTATCTCGAAGATGGTTAGAAAACTTAATTTCATTATTTGTACTCAAAAGAGATTACATTATGTTTACTTCGATGTACTCGTTCAAGATAATAACTCGGAAGCTGATAATTATGTCGAAACACTGAAAAATGTGTCTTTGACCGGAAAAAGTGTACCATTGCAAGTGGGTGCCATTTCGCTGCGTGAAGCGAAGTTCGGTCTAGTTTAAGATTGTTTTTCTTACACAGTTACAAATATGCTTTTCATGGATGTGTATCTAAGTGAATAAGTTTGTGAATTTAATGAAATTTGGTAACAATTCAGACATTCTTTCACATAGTTTTATCCGGACATATATTATTTTTTAAACTTTTCTATTGAAATTGCACGCCTGCGGGGGACTTAGTTTCACGGACATACTTGTTTATCTTGTCTCTGAATGCATTTAAGGCGGGACTTTGGACTTAACTAATTTTTTCAGTGCTAAACAAACATTAAAATCCTGATATTTGTATGTATTATAAGTGTTTCATCTTGAATGACCTGTAACATCCGGTCGAATCTGTACTCTTCACGCTGGCTTTTAAGACTGATGATGAGTTTATTTCTAAAATATACCTGACTCAAAGAAAAAAACATGTAGAATTGGGAATGTAGGAACAGACCCCCTTTTTTGGTAGGAAGAGACCCCCCCCCCCCCAGGAACAGACCCCCCCCCCCCATTAAATACATACATACACACACACACACATATATATATATATATATATATATATATATATATATATATATATATATATATATATATATATATATATATATATATATATATATATATATATATATATTAAACTTTTTTTCATATATATATTTTTCTGTATTTTATAATTTTCAATTATTATTTTAAATTGCGTGTTTATTAGTAATGCAACACCTTTTCATCACGATGAAAACCTGTGCCAATGTCCTTTCATCATAATGAAAGGGATGAAAGGAGGTATTGATGTTGTTTCATCGCAATTGCAGTTTGATAAAACTATTAGCAATAACACAATTAATGACTGTGAGATCACACAAATAACACAATTACAGAACTCGAATGCAATCAAAACCTCTTTATCAAAACAATTAACGGAGATTCAATCTGCAGATTAGCGAAACACCCACACCCCGACCCAAGAGCCGGAGATGTATTCAATAGAAAGTGAAAGTGATTCTGGATATCTGCTCGCTGCTCTGTTATCCCCAAAATAACTTGATTTTTTTTAATTTCACAGAGATACTGAAACATTGTTATAATAATAAAAAATGGGGGGGGGGGTCTGTTCCTACCACTTCAAAAAAGGGGGGGTCTGTTCCGGAGGGGGGTCCGTTCCGGGGGGGGGTCTGTTCCGTTTACCAGCATTGGATTACGCATTAAACGACAGCCTTTTTAATGATATAAAAGGTAAACATCGTTGCAATTGACTTTCCTGGGCATTTACCTCCGATAAATTGACACTTATTTTCATAATTATCAGATACGTTTGTATTGTGTTCATGATTTCGTCCAGTCTAACCCTAAGTGACGCCAAACGGAAATAATACTTATAGCCCTGAGCGGTCGCAACGCTAAGCGGAAGTAATACGCTGGCAGCTCTGAATGGACGTAACGCCAAACGAAAGTAATACGCTGACAGCTCTGAACGAACGCAACGCTAAGCGGAAGTAATACGCTGACAACTCTGAAGGACGCAACGCTAAGCGGAAGTAATACGCTGACAGCCCTTAGCACAAGTAGCACTAAACGGAAGTAAGACACTTACAGCATTGAGCAGAAGTAACGCTAAGCGGAAGTAAGACACTTGCAGCCTTTTCAACTAAATAAAGGCTTGATTTACCTAGAATTCATGTTGCTGACTTAATTATGTACTTATTTATTGCAGCGCGGGCAACGATAATGAACATTTTCAGAATTCCACTCAACACGATAATAGCAGTGATATTAACGCAGGTGAGTGTCCTATCCAGCTTCTACCCCCCACCCCCTCAAGCACATCTTAGTTGTGTATATTTGTCTTTGAACGAACTGTCAGCTATTCTCCCTCTATTTGTCTTCCGCCCGTCTCCTGCAAAGTACTAGACATATATTGTCGCTGCTTTGTGCTGTCGTTCATTCTTCTCTGCCAGGCAGTAGTGGTCGTAAACGAAATTAGCGGACCCAGCCCATTATTCCCCAAGACAGAATGTCCAGTGCAAAACTTAATTGTTATCATCATCAGCATTCACATTCCCTAAATCAAAACGTTGTGTATCTTTAAAAGGATGGGTCATTGATTTGAATTAGAATTCTGGATACAGTGGCCGCACATGAGAAACGACAAGTTTACGAGTTGGATGCGCGTCACTCAATCATGTCTTCCCAAGGCTAGAATTTAAGTGGAGGAGCACGCATACATTATCATGTTATTGCTTAAGCAATGGCTGCCTGATTCATCTACAATTCAAACCCCTTTCGCACACAGCTATCGTCGGCAGTTACCGCATTGTGAAGTGTGCATAACAGAGAATTTATAGAGTACTTTGCTGTTTATAAAAAAGTAAACATTTAAGACTGCGTGTAGGCTGTTATATCCGATTGTCTTTTTTTACAGTCCTTGGACCGCGGTTCAGCTGACCCAGTCTCCATTTCTATCTATTTGTGAAGAGTCTAGGCACTTTTGATATAATTTGAATCCCAATGTCCAGTTAGGAAAGCAAGAATAATTTAATTTTAATTTTATTTGACTGAACCTTCCTATGCATGTCATATTCTGGTGTTGTGTGAGTTTCTTGATCATGGCCGCATTAAGTCAGCAAGTCCTTTTCAGGTAAGCCTCGTCTCTCTCTCTGTCTATTCGCCCGTCAACGTAGTCTAAGTTCATCTTACTCGCAAAACTGTGGCAGCATGTTAAGTATAAAGGAGGTACTTAAACAGAGAAAATGATTTTTATGTGACTCCACTTTGTGGCAAACTCGCCACTTCGCGAAGTATAAAATAGTAGATAAAAAGGTAATAAATGACAGTGAGGGCTTTTGGCTGATGTGATATACGGTGCACCACTGAGAGAGAATATATCCGCAACTAAAAGCCCTTCTCTGTGTACATTCAACTAACCTAATAAACCTTTCCCTAGAGAACAGGGTTCATAGTGATCCTTGAAATCCTGGAAAATCCTGGAATTCGGCAAAATCCTTCAAGGATCCTGGAAAATCCTGGAACCTGACAAAAAATCCTTGAAAATCCTGGAATTCGGAATTCGTATTTTTTTTTTTTTCTAATTTATGAAATATTACAATTTTCTCTGTGTGTATGATTTAAAAATATAATGTGCAAATAGATAATCAAATTTGTTGGTTTAGAAGTACAAATAAACGACATTTCTGAATTTAAAATGTTTTTTTTTAAGTTCTTGGAAAAATCCTTTAAAATCCTGGTATTTCATTTTAAGATATCCTTGAAAATCCTGGAATTTCACCTGCAAAAATACTTGAAAATCCTTATTTTTTACCTCCAAATGTCCTTGAAAATCCTGGAATTTGACGTATGGTTTTCGCTATGAACCCTGGAGAAGGCTACTCCTAGCTTCACTGGGACCTCGTGATCGGATAATACGACATACAGTCTGTACCGACAGTTATTCGGACTTATCAAAGCTTTTTCTCTGTTTTAAAACTGCCGGTTATCATGACGCATCGGTTATAGCGACATATTTCCTCGATCCCAGCCATGCCATTATAACAAGGTTCTACTGTATTTTGAGAATTATTTTATTTCCTGTTCTGGCCTGTTTGGATATATGGACCATGAATTAGAGATTTGGACCATGAATTTCACACAGATTAAAAAAAACCCCTGATGTTTACCATATAAATCTTGGTAAACACACATATCTTGATTATAACAATTAGTTTCAGTGCTGGTTTGAATGTCACGCCAGTTTTTTTTTTTTTTTTACTGATTTTAATTAAGTTAGAGCTGAACAGTTTGACATGAAAAAAGGTTTCTTAACCTTTCGCTTTCTGATATACAGAAAATTCATATTTTCTCCATGCACAATATTTTATGGACTGTCATTTTAACATTTATTTAGCTATGATTGATATCTAAAATTAATTTTTGATCTCAAAAGTTGATTTTTTAATATCAAAAATTAATTTTGGTGTCTGTAATTATATTTTTGATTTCTCTAAATGATCTCAGAAAATAATTCTTGATATCAGTAAATGTTTATAGATGTCCAAAAATATTTATTTATCAAAAATGATTTAATGATCTCTAAAATTGGTATTTAGATATCAAAAGCTGAATTCATGAAAGCAAAACTGAAATATTTGACTGCAAAATTTTAAGCTCAATAATTTATTTTCTTTTTATTGATTTCAAGAATTTATTTTACATGACATTATTTCAGAATGAAATGAGACTTTGTAGTCCCAGCCTGTACAGAAGCAGGGGCTATAACAGTCGTTGAAAGTGTGTGTATGTACGCTTTTATCGTAAAATCATATCTCTTCTTAGGTTTTTAGCCTGAATGTTTTGAAATTTTAGTGATGGTAGCGGACATAAGTACCTACTTGGCTATTGCCTCTTTTGGCAATTCGCCAAAATTGGCGGAAATATTGGCCAAAAACCAAATTTCTTTAAAATGTATCTCCTCTCTGGTTTTCGTGGAAACGTTCTAAAATTTTGGTGGAAGGTAGGCTGCATAAATGTCCGCCTGGCAATTATTGTTTTTGGCGATCCGCCAAAACCTGGCGAAAATATTGGCGAAAAACCAAATCTTAAATATCTCCAGGAAAATTTTAAGTGAAGCAAGCATTTCTGCCTGCATTGCTGTTACTCATTTTGGTGCTTTGCGAAAAAAAATAATCATTAATGTTGGCGAAAAACCAAAAATATTTCAGTTAAAATCTTTGAAAAAAATGCTGTAAAATAGTCTTACTGTCTTACTGTTTTGGGTGCTTTTCTAATACAATGGCGAAAATTATGGCGAAACACCAAAAATATCTCTGTTAAATCTTAACGAACTGTAGCAAAATAGCCCCAGTGCCTTGTAATGTCTCCTCGACCAAGGGGAGATGTATAGTGTTTGTACGTTCTGTGTGCTTATGTGTGAGTTCGGCTCTGTGGTGTTCTTAAATCCTTCGTGTAAAAAATGCTTAAGCTCGAAATGTTGTCAGAGCTTTTTTGTGAACACAGTAGGGTTGGAATGGATCCAAAATTTTTGGACCCGTGGACCCGAGGCCTTGACCCGGACCCGATTTTTTTTATACACTTAGTTTTTTCATAACTTATATATTAACTTATAACTTAGAGATTCTTTTTATTCTAGTAACAAAATACAGAATTATCTTAAAGCATAATTCTGATTATTTAAATCTGAAAGTCGCAACGGTGATCATTTAAACTACAACTTGCAATACCGATTATTCGATCGACTTTCCACACGCGCTACTCGGCAATATGCTTGTGTCGGCCCTATACTCTCCACCGAGACCATAAGTAAATAGATATACCCGATGGTACCTCCGGATCTCTTAAAAATTGGAGCCACAACCCATCGATCAAGTTCTAGGCTGCAATAAGAGCATTTGCTTACCAAAAGAAAATCAGGCAGCAGAGATGCAAAGCCCTCAGCCATAGGGAACATACCCAAAAAAAGAAACAGTAAAACTGGAGGGGACCAATCAGTGCAATGAAATTTATGATTAAAATGCACCAGGTACTTAGAGCACCTGAAATAGGATGACAGTGCTTTAAGATAAAAAAAAAATTACCATGAGGCACTGTCCTTTTCAAAGTCCAACTGAGCCACTGTCCTTGGGCGGATATAGCTCATATACAATACAGATCTTTATTAGTTAATATACTAACTATAACTCCTATATCTTTGTAATCGTGAAAGAATTGTAGGCTGCAGGCTGTTCACAAGCCGAATGTTAATGGACGGACGCACGGATGGACGGACGCGGCTATAGCAGTAGTCCTTAGCCATTTAATGGCTGGGGGCTGAAAACTGCATATGTATCCTGTAAGGGGAGAGATATAATAATAATTTGGCGAAGTGTCATAATTCAACGGTTGCATAGCCGCCTAGCGAGTTTCGATTCCGCGACGGCTCTGTACCTCTCGCTCACTAAACCAACGCCTTAACCACCTACTCTGTAGAGCAAATACCCTTGATAATGTTACAAATAAAAAATTCAAAGTCCAGCTGAGCCATTGTCCTTGGGCAAATATGGCTCATATGCAGTACCGATCTTTATTAGTTCATATAGATACAGTGGAACCTCTGAAATCGGACCACCCTTGGGACTGGATAAAATGTGCCCCATTTCAGAGGTGGTCCCATTTGGGAGACTTGGTCCTAATTAGGTAAAAATTTTGCGGTTTGACCGCAGATTCAAGTTTGATGTCCGGTAAACGGTCATCTGCCCCCCGGTCAACTGCCCCCCAGTCAACTGCCCCCTTTTTTCAACCCGGTCGACTGCCCCCCCCCCCCCTGCAATTTGATGGGGTCGTCATCTGCCCTCCTCCTTTTTTTAGTGGAAAAAATTCTTTAAAAATTAGGCAATTGTGATGTACCTGTCTACTTCGTCTCTGAAATAATTGATCTTCATTGATCTATTCACCAATATTGATCATAGGAGAGACTGAGCCTAAACTAATTGCAATTCTAATTGGTGAATTGCAATTTACCGAGGTGCAATACATTCAATAAAATAAATATAATTTTATTTATTGTGTCTTTGTAAGCCAAGAATCCAAGAAAAAATAGTATATGGAGGAGGCAGGCGACCACGTTGAAAAAAGGACTGTTCTTTTTCTATTAACGTTTTCTCTGCTTTCCATTTTGAGAAAGTTTTAACAATTTTTTTCTTATTTAAATTACCTTTATGTGCTTAAATTGACATTTAGTTGTCATTATGAATTCGGTTGCCTTTGGGTCGGCTTAAATACTAAAAGAATAGGCACCACATAAATTAAGATTTCTCGGGTTTGTATATTGTCAGCCGCTATTGTTTAGACAAGGTGCAAAAGTATAGATAACAAAACTATGCCCCTGTCTGGTTACACACTTGTTACCATAATCCCTAGCAACAATATGTAAGACGGCAACATGCTCAGTGTTGTAAGCAATGTGCCGCAAAAATACAGTGGATTCCCCTCTGACTAACAGTGGTCCGATCTCAGGCATTTTGAGGGCTCGGGACCGAAAAAAGTGGCCCGAAGTGGTCCGATCCGAGGTGGTCCCAATTGCGAGTTTTCTTAACCATTAAAGTCTATGGAGCGCATTCGGGACCGTAAAAAATGTGCCCTAACTTCAGGTCCCAAGATGGAGGTGGTCCGATGCCGAGGTTCCACTGTATATCTCAAATGTCTTAGCAATTGCAAAAGAATTTGAGGCTATAGAGTGTTCACAAGCCAAATGTTTACGACACTTGATAATGGTACAAATAAAAAAAATCAAAGTCCAGCTGAGCCACTGTCCTTGGGCGAATATGGCTCATGTACAATACCGATCTTTATTAGTCGATATATTAGCTATACCTCAAATATTTGACGCCACGTTCTAGTTCCATAATTGTTGTATACTTAATATCCATTAATTTAACTTCTGATTTACGCTTTACACCTTTTCCCTTAGCCATATTAAAATTGTTGATTCGCTCCTATTCAATAGTCACTTTGTATTAGCAAACTTATAATGAAACCGATCGAGACGATCGTTATTTATACCATACCTTAAAGCCATGTGGATAATTGCATTTTCAAAATCTCGATTTCCCATTGCAGTTAAAGCAAAATTGTCAACTATTCATCTGTTTTAACGTGAAAAAGAATGTGTCGGGCTCGAAACAATTCTGATTGCAATTCAGTTTGACTAGTACTCAACTGTCCAGGTATAGTCCATTGATCTTTTGTTTTAATATGGCAATGAGAAATGACAAATACTCAACTGTGATCGACATAGCAAGAGGCCTTAATGCCAGTATTTATGCTTTGACTAATTAGAGGTATTAAATGGAAGGAAAAAAGTTCCACTGATGTTCTAAAAGCATGACTTCTATCAGAATCCCCCCTTTTTTGCAACCAGGTCGACTGCCTCCCCCCCTTCAAAGTGGAGGGGTGGTCGCTTGCCCCCTCCATATACTATTTTTTCTTGGGTTCTTGGCTTACAAAGACACAATAAATAAAATTACAGTGAAACCCCACTATTAGGGACAAAAAGTGACTGAAGAACTTTGTCCCTTATGGCGGGGTGTCCCTAATTTCGAGGTCCTGTTCTGTCTGACAACTACAACTAAAATCTTTGGCAATTTTTTACACTTTTTCCATCACTAGCTTTGATTATTTTAACTTTCTCAGATAGCGAACATTTCTTTTCACATCATCGATATTCAGACTTAACACCTTGCATAACATCGTAACTGAGTATAAAGACAATGAATCACTTGTTCTTGTATACGAATTTTAAAAGACCGAGCACATGTCAATAGGGTTTAGTAGTATAAGGCTTCTCCCTTAAGCACACACCTTTTGTAATAAGTCCTATTGGCTTTACATGCACTGTGTTCAATATAATGTACTCAAAACCCACAGATAACAATAGCGAAAAAACAAGCACTACCGAGTAAGAAGCTGATAGGGGTTGTTTACACAACGTACAACATATGGACAGCAATTTGACTGTCCACAATAGAGGGGCTGTTTTAAATGTGTAACCTTACTTACGGGGAAAAAAGAGTGTCCCTGATTCTGAATAGAGGGGTGTCTACAATACAGGGGTCTAGATATAACATAACTCTATGGCGTTTTAAAACAGTCTGAAAAATACTGTGCATAATTCAGGGGTGTCCATAATAGAGGGGTGTCGATATCCGGGGTTTTACTGTATATTTATTTTATTGAATGTATTGCACCTCGGTAAATTGCAATTAGAATTGCAATTAGTTTACGGATCGTCTCTCCTAAGATCAATATTGGTGAATAGATCAATGAAGATAAAAAAAAGAAAAAAAAAAAGAAAAAAAAGAAAAGATGGTCTTATTGTCTTGACATTGTGATTAATGGCAGTGGATACCGGTACATACGTGACTGGGATATTGCCCTCTTTAGAATTGAAGACATAAAGTGCTTCTGTGTGTGTTTGTGTCAGTCTGTTGTGAACAAAATGTTGTGTGAAAGATATCTCGAGAACGAAAAGTCGGAGCGACTTCAAATTTGGTCTGTTTATTCCTTTGGTGGGTCTGACGGTTCTGTCAACTTTTTACATGTGCCGTCTTATTATGGAGGGCGTATGACATCATTACTTAGAAACCTTGCGTATCTCCTCCTAGGGATTTGGTGGAAATTTTCTCAAATTTTGTTGGAAGATAGGGTACGTACCCACCTGGCTATTACTTTTTTAGCGATTCGCCAAGGATTGGTGAAAATATTGACGAAAAGCCATTTTTTTTGTAAAATCTCAACTATCTCCAGGAAAATAGTCTTACTCTCTTGAACTTTTAAATGAGAGTAGCAAGCGGTATACATATCTGGCTATTTTTTTTTGGTGATTGGCCAAAAATGTTCGAAAATTTTGCAAAAAGCCAAATCTTTTTCAGTGAAATCTTAACGAACCTCAGGAAAACAACCCCATTGCGATACATATCGCGATATTTTTAATTCTTGAAAAGCGAAAAAAAATGCAGCTGTTTTATGGTTTCATTTCCAGGAATTGTAACACTTACCAACGGCATTGATCAGTGTTAGATAATGGCGTTATAACAAATACAAAAAGTATGTTGCCAATGGCAGTATATAACTAAATTTTAAGAATATCTGTTTGATTGAGTGTCTAAATTTAAATGTGTGATTGGTATATTTTTAACTTGTAACATCAACAGTTCTGTATTTAAAACTGAAACAAAAACACAGCGTCTACTCTGACATTGAATCGCAGAATGTCACATGCTCTTTTTATCAAGTTATCATTCCATTATCCAATCAGTTCATATCCAATATAGCAAAAAATCACCCATGTTCTATCACACTAAAATTGGCCGACTTAGTCAGAAATTTACATGAAAAAAATATCTTGAAAATCTATCTGAAACGAAAACCAGCCGAATATGGTGTATAAAATGATGAACAGCAGCATTGCAGATATCACTCGTTAGCACATCACCAAAAAAATATTGAATTGAACATCTAGCAGAAAATATCGAAAAATATCGATATTTCAAAATTCGTATCGCGATACGTATCGTGAGAAAATATATCGCGATATATCGCTGTAACGATAAATATCGCCACCCCTACTTCAAATGTTATAAGGGTATTCGTTGGGGTAGTCCGTTTTTTTTTCAACCTTTGAACGATGCAGAGAAATTACGAAAGGTGTATGAGGTCATTACGTTAAAATCTTATACATTGTCTCTGTGCACAAAATATCTCGCTAAGGGAAAGTGGTATCGATGTGCAGACTTATATGGCTATTCCTTTGTTCCGTGAGACGACTGTTTCAACTTTAGCGTGTGGTGAAACTAAGAAAAGCATAATTGTGTGAACATTTATCTGTTGCTGAGTAAAATATGTCGATAGCGGAAAGTAGGATCGACTTCAAACTTGGTGTAGTTATTCCTCGGATAAGTCGCACGGTTTTGGTTAAGCATTGAACTCGTATAGAAAATTAAGAAAGGTGCATAACGTCAACGCCCCCCCCCCGACCCCCCATTTTGTCGGCTGCTTTGTTATCTTAGCATAGTTGTTGGCAATGTTGGGGATTTCGGCGTTTTCCAGAAGATTTTCGTGTGTTCCTGCATTCTTTAGAATGCTTCAAAACATTACCAGCATTACTATCGTTCTATTGCTATTTCTTATTGCCTAAAATTGAGCTTTTTTGTGCGTTTCTCATCTATGTCTATTACGTAACATGCCACTCAGTCAGGGGTCAGTGCCATTTGAGGTGCATGACGAAGTCGTTATCTACGAAGTCAGGGAATGTGTTGTCGTATTTGTAGGTCTCAGTAGGTCTAGCTATTTTCTCCGCATACTTGATTTGGTTGCCAAGGTGTTCCATATATGGGAGCTATTTTGCATCGGTTAGCATTGTTTACAGTACCTGGAAGCATTTTTCGCTTGTAAAGTGGGTCATCTGATATCTTGTGTTATGAAAAGCAGCTCACTATCTTGGCATTGAAATGCACCCACCCCCTTCTACCACCGAGGTAGGTCATCTGATGCGCAGTTATGAAGAATCTCTTTGTAGTGCTTTTTGGCCGATGGGAATCTACAAAGAGAAGGTAAATATATCACGGCTATAACTACACTTAGGGTACAGACCCTAACCATTACCGTGGGTATAAGGGGTAGGGTTGCGCTTACAGTTGTACCTCCATAAGATAGCTCGGGAAGGGGGGATGACGGTTAAAAAATGTAGACCACCTTCAAGACCTGGATATAAAGATGTAAAGTAAGACCTGTTTGTCGTGACCCCTTACAGATTCGGGTAAAAAGACGTACGGTGAAACTTGCCTATTTTGACCAACTTCCAGACCCGGATAAAAATGTAACGTACAATAATGACGACCATCTGTTTTGTTTATTTTGAATTTTTCAGGATGAATTATGATTAAATTGGCAAAAGTTAATATTTTATTGCAGCAATTAAAAAAAGGAAAATTGTTTTTGTATTTTTTTTAGTGGAGAGGGGGGGGATTGTGGGTTTAGTCGGGCAGACATTTGTCTTTGTTTACAAAAATGAGAAACTGCGTAGGTATGGATTGAAAGTGTGTAATAGAAGCCTGTACAGTTATGTTTTGTGTGCACTGGCCGTTCTAGTTCCATTTTAATTTTGTGTTTTCACAAAAAAGTAGTATGAAAACGAGAGTTCCACCACACTTTGTGACGTCATACTGTCTGGAAGTGACGTCATCATGTCTGGAAGTGACGTCATCATGTCTGGACCGGAAGTGACGTCATAGTGTCTGTTTGTTTCTATCTGCTTCAGTTTTTGGATGGAGCGCGCGCGCGTGTTGGGATGACGTCATGATGAAGGGTTAACGTCACAGCAGAGTGTGCGTAAACGAAACGTCATTTTGTTTTCGTTATTTGAAATAACCGACTTCCGTTGAAGTGTGGAACTTATATTTGTAACATGTCGCCATTTTAACTTTGTAAAAAGTGAAAAAGTGGGATAACTTTTGTTATAGTTGACCGATTTACATGAAAATTTCACTGTTTGATTCAGTTTTATATCTAGTTTTGTTATAAAGTAGTCACAGGCTATTTACACCGGTGGCTATATGCATTTTTGTAACATGCCGCCATTTTAACTTTGTAAAAAATGAAAAATTGAGATAACTTCCGTTATACTTGGTCGATTTACATGAAAATTTCACTGTTTGATTCAGTTTTATGTAAAATTTTAACATTAAGTGGTCACAGGCTATCTACACCGGTGGCTGTATGCATTTTTGTAACATGCCACCATTTTAACTTTGTAAAAAGTGAAAAATTGGCATAACTTCCGTTATACTTGGTCGATTTACATGAAAATTTACTATTTGATTCAGTTTTATATCTAGTTTTAACATTAAGTGGTTAAAGGCTATTTGCGCAGCTGGCTGTATGCATTTTTGTAACATGCCGCCATTTTAACTTTGTAAAAAGTGAAAAATTGGCATAACTTCCGTTATACTTTCTCGATTTACATGAAAATTTCACTATTTGATTCAGTTTTATATCTAGTTTTAACATTAAGTGGTTATAGGCATTTGCGCAGCTGGCTGTATGCATTTTTGCAACATGCCGCCATTTTAACTTTGTAAGGAGTGAAAAAAATGAGATAACTTTCGTTATAGTTGGTCGATTTGCATGAAACTTTCGCTGTTTGGTTCAGTTTTATATTTAGTTTTTGTTTTAATGTAGTCATGGGCTATTTGCGCAGCTGGCTGTATGCATAATTTGACATTCGCCATTTTAACTTTTTAAAAAGTGGAAAAGTGTGATAACTTTCGTCAACATGACTGAAAAGAATGCACATGCTTGTACAGAATGTGGTGCGTTATACAACAGTCAAGAAGCTTTGTTCAAACATATGGAACATTGTGTTGAGGGTGATGATGACGGCAGCTCTGAAAGTGAGTCAGAAACAGACTCTGAAAGTGAGTCAGAAACAGACTCTGTTTGGTGTGATATGGTTCAAGAAGTCTACGATGAATATGATAAGAAATTTCAAGAAAAGGTTTCAGAATATGAAGAACAAGGGCTTGAAGATGCGCGTGAAATAGCAAGTGATGACTTTCGACCCATTTATAAGCGTCGACTTAAACAACTGTTTATGAGACTATTCAAATATGCCCAACGTTTACAACAAAACGAACATTATGAAACCATTTTAGAAGACTTCAATTATTTTGTTGATGAAAAACATTACGAGTATTCAAAGGCACTGAAGGCGGCTATAAGAAGAAACGATGCATTCTTTGAAGAGCTTCCAGATGAGGAGGAGGAAGATGAAAGCAGTGACGAAGAAAGTGATATGGATGCCAGTGAACAGAGTGAAACAGATGAAGAAAAATAGACTTATTTGACTAAACATTATAATAAAGACTTTGTAAATCAATAGTTGTTATAATATTGTTATAGATTTAAGCTGTATATATTTAAGTGTATTTAAGTGTATTTAAGTGTATTTAAATGTATTACTAAACCTATTCAACATATGTCTTGTTTTTTCTTTGCTTGAACTACAACTTGTTGAACAACTTGTTAAACAGCATGTTGTTGAACAAGTTGAACATGTGGAACATGTTGAACATGTTGTTGAACATGTTGTTGAACATGTTGAACATGTTCAACTTGTTGAACATGTTGTTGAACATGTTGAACAACAGCTTGTTGAACAATTGTTGTACAATTGCTAAACAACTTGTTGAACAATAGTTTGACGTAAAAATAATTCAAACACATGTTTGAATGGTAGGCGCGCGCCATTCCAACAACCCACCTATGCAAACTACTGTAAACTAAGACATCAAACTGAATTCAATGGTGAAATTTTCATTCAAATCGGTTAACCATAACGAAAGTTATTACACTTTTCCACTTTTTAAAAAGTTAAAATGGCGAATGTCAAATTATGCATACAGCCAGCTGCGTAAATAGCCCATGACTACATTATGACAAAAACTAGATATAAAACTGAACCAAACAGCGAAAGTTTCATGCAAATCGACCAACTATAGCGAAAGTTATCTCATTTTTTTCACTTTTTACAAAGTTAAAATGGCAGCATGCCACATTATGCATACAGCCATCGGTGTAAATAGCCTATAACCACTTAATGTTAAAACGTTACATAAAACTGAATCAAACAGTGAAATTTTCATGTAAATCGACCAAGTATAACGAAAGTTATCTCAATTTTTCACATTTTACAAAGTTAAAATGGCGGCATGTTACAAAAATGCATACAGCCAGCTGCGCAAAATAGCTTGTGACCACTTTATAACAAAACTAGATATAAAACTGAATCAAACAGTGAAATTTTCATGTAAATCGACCAAGTATAGCGAAAGTTATCCCAAATTTTCACTTTTCGCAAAGTTAAAATGGCGGCATGTTACGAAAATGCATACAGCCAGCTGTGCAAATAGCCTATAACCACTTAATGTTAAAACTAGATATAAAACTGAATCAAATAGTGAAATTTTCATGTAAATCGACCAAGTATAACGGAAGTTATGCCAATTTTTCACTTTTTACAAAGTTAAAATGGCGGCATGTTACAAAAATGCATACAGCCACCGGTGTAAATAGCCTGTGACCACTTAATGTTAAAAATTTACATAAAACTGAATCAAACAGTGAAATTTTCATGTAAATCGACCAAGTATAACGGAAGTTATCTCAATTTGTCATTTTTTACAAAGTTAAAATGGCGGCATGTTACAAAAATGCATATAGCCACCGGTGTAAATAGCCTGTGACCACTTTGTAACAAAACTAGATATAAAACTGAATCAAACAGTGAAATTTTCATGTAAATCGGTCAACTATAACGAAAGTTATCCCACTTTTTCACTTTTTACAAAGTTAAAATGGCGACATGTTACAAATATAAGTTCCACACTTCAACGGAAGTCGGTTATTTCAAATTACGAAAACAAAATGACGTTTCGTTTACGCACACCCTGCTGTGACGTTAACCCTTCATCATGACGTCATCCCAACACGCGCGCGCGCTCCATCCAAAAACTGAAGCAGATAGAAACAGACACTATGACGTCACTTCCGGTCCAGACATGATGACGTCACTTCCAGATATGATGACGTCACTTCCAGACAGTATGACGTCACAAAGTGTGGTGGAACTCTCGTTTTCATACTACTAAAAAATTTGCGGAATTATGAGCGAAAACCCGATTTCTTATTTAAATAATAACTGATACGACTTATATGGCCTTACTCTCTTGAATTTCTGGTTAAGGTTAGTGACATTGGTATCTACCTAGCTGTTAATTTATTTCCTGATTGAATTCGGCAAAAATTAGCGGAAATATTTTCAGCCGATTTTCAAAATGCGTTTTTTCAACCCAGTTTTGACCTGATTCCTTTCAGATTTGTACGGATTTTCCCCTGGTGATGATTTCTTGATTTTTTTTAGCGATTTACAGAAAATTAGGTAATTGACTGACGGTATTGTAAAGCTTATGAGCGGCGTTTTCCAAATTGCGTTACCTGCTGCAGTGTGATTGGATTTATTCTAAATTTTAGAATAATGCTAGTCACATGTTCTTTTCTTTATAAATTACTTTATTTTTGGCGCACCCCAAAAAAAAAAAAAAGGTCTCCTGCGACCGTTTTAAAGGGATCAAGCTTTCACAATAGTTATTATTCTTTTGCAAGTAATTTAAGTTAGATTGCTGTCAGTTTTTAGGGTACTAAAAGTAAAGCCGTCCTTGAAATTTAGATTTTTAGGGGGATCCGCCAAAGAGTAGGCAAATGCCAACCTTTGAAAATTGTTTGGTAACCAGTTCTCAAAATGTTACTGCCACTTTTGGCGACCCTACAAGCCTTTTAGTATTTGATTCTGGGCTGGTCATAATGCCCCTGGACATTCGTTTTTTGTGTGTTTGACCCGGCAGTGTTAAGTGCTTGAAGCTTGGCACCACGCAAGGTACGTGTGACAGCGAGCTTCTGGTGGGGGGCAGGGTGGTCTTAGAAATAACGGCAGTACCACATCTGCTTCAATGGAAACGTATGAATTATTCTACAGATATGTTGGCCAGTTGGTATTTATAGCCAGATAAGGGTGGGCTCCATATCTCATGACATTCTTGTTTAGGAGGTCGCGGTTTGAATATTCTCCGCACGCGGAAGGGCTTCGTATTACTTATATTGCTGCTGCTTCTGTGTTTAAACAAAACAAAGAAAACTGTTACAGTGTAGTTCTTTTAAGAAAAGGTCCTATTTTATCTGGCTATAATAACACAAACTCCGAATATCACAGTGTTTTAATCTCTTTTGTATATATATATATATATATATATATATATATATATATATATATATATATATATATATATATATATATATATATATATATATATATATATATATATGTATGTATTTCAGTAAAAAAGAGCAGAAAAACAGTCTTCTCAGTAGGGTGAAAACGTTGGTTCTACCGCACTTGCGGTAGAACCAACGTTGGTTCTACCGCACTTGCGGTAGAACCAACGTTGGTTCTACCGCAAGTGCGGTAGAACCAACGTTTGGTTCTGCTGCAGAACCAATGTTTTGCATTGCAGCAGAACCAACGTTGGTTCTGCTGCAGAATCGGCAGATGGTAGACAGACGGTCAGACGGACAGACGGACAGACGATAACTTTTTTTTTTTTTTTTTTTTTTTTTTTCCCATTTCCCACACTCTCATGCATACACACATATACCAACACCATGATAAATTGTTTTGCTTATTTTGTAATAAGTGGCGGCCGCTCTGAAAAGAGCAGCCTGGAGTTGAAACTCCTCACTGTTAGTGCTGTTCAGCAAAAGGTGATAACATTTTGATATCGCCTGCCGCACTGAGTCATCTGCTGACCATTAAATATGAAGTGATTCGTCTTTATCCCACAGCTTAAACACTTGAGGAGATACTCATGCCGTAAGGCTGCCTGATAGGCACGCGCGACAGAACAAGATATACATGCTTGATGACCGCAAGCAGCAGCAATGACCTTGTCTGCACCTATCAGACAGCCACACCCGCGACATAGATTGATGTGTTGAAGCATAAAGTATCCAGCCCAGGCCGGGTATTCCTCCTCTTCTAAATGGGATGGTGTTGCTTCCCCCAGGACGACTGATCTGATGTACGCCTCTTGGTATCTGCCCTGTTCAATATCACTAAGCCGCTTCCCAATCATAACATCCCTGTTGAGTAGAACTGGCATAGCGATGGCGACAGCACGAGCCGGATCTGGAAACAGCTGCAAGAAGAATTCTCGCACCGCTTCATGCGCTGTAGGGTGGTACATTAAATCCACCTTTGTAATGTCTCGGATAACTAACGAATTCTCTAAAGCGAAACAGCACTCCATGATGGTATTCTGTGGAAGTTGTGAAGAGAGCACACCTATATATATATATAGTAAAATGACATCATTACAAAATGATGTCGCATTGCAAAAATGACGTCACCCCCCCCCCAGTGCATACTATTTACCGACCCCCCCCCTAGTGCATACTATGTACCGACCCCCCCCCCCTAGTGCATACTATGTACCGACCCCCCCCCCCCGGGACATACTATGTACCGACCCCCCCCCCCCCCCGGGGCATACTATGTACCGACCCCCCCCCCAGGAGAACAAACTAAAAAAAAAAAAAAAAAAAAAAAATTGTGCTGAATCAGCATGATGAAATCGTTGATTCAGCATGATAAAATCGTATATAAGTGTAGTGTCTCGAGGCTTAGGCATCGTCAGACACACCAGCTATCAACATAGACATGGATGACTTTGAAACAGTTACTTTTGATGATACATTATTATCGTTGGAAGAGATAGATGCGTTCTTTGAAGACGCTGAAACAGCTTTGAAGGAAGCGTTAGTTGCTCTGCCAGATGTCGCTACAGTGCAACAAGCAATGCCTCAGGAGGAAGCGTTAAATGCACCATCAGATGTCGCTACAGTGCAACAAGCAATGCCTCAGGAGGAAGCGTTAAATGCACCATCAGATGTCGCTACAGTGCAACAAGCAATGCCTCAGGAGGAAGCATTAAATGCACCATCAGATGTCGCTGCAGTGCAGCAAGAAATGCCAGATCCTGAGGGGTCTGACTACCCGTTCTGGGTTGCGAATAGACTTATCAATGGTGACAACTCACAACTAAGTGCAAAGTTAAAAGCGCATCTAGCACATTATGAGGAAAACGAAGTGAGTGATGATGATGAGGATTCAGAATTGGACATGTCAAGCGATAATGAGGATTCAGAAGTGGACATGTCAAGCGATGACGGAGAAGACAAACAGCTGAAATCTAAAATTGAATCGAGTAAGACCATACCTGTTACTGAGGAAGATGTTATAATGTTGAAACGGAACTTTCGAGCAGTACTTCCTCTGATTGATTGTAACATTTTATGGTGTTTATGTGAAGAAGGCTTTTTCAACAACCACACGTACATGTATCTAACGGAAGAAGTGAATACCGTCATTCAACTCATCTACATGTTAGAAGGAAACACAGAACATGTTCCGGCGTCAGAGCCAAAGTTCTCCGAAGCTATGACTCAACGTTTCATTCAACTTATTAAAAGTCTTCATGAGGAACTTTTTAAGACTTTATCTCTACCGGCGCCAAAGTCTCTGGATGAGGATCGTGAATTCAAATGTGCAAAGGTCATGTTGCATGGTTTCAAATACCTTGAAGAACGCATTCATGTGTATGATATGATGGCTTACCTCTATGAAAAAGGACATTTCACTATGTCAATGCTGTTTCAATGGAT
Source organism: Protula sp. h YS-2021 (assembly GCA_949752745.1). Lineage (NCBI taxonomy): Eukaryota > Metazoa > Annelida > Polychaeta > Sabellida > Serpulidae > Protula > Protula sp. h YS-2021. Next base: position 51,532,399 of record OX457025.1, on the reverse strand, counting down.
ACTAGGGCATCGGACCCCAGGAGACTTTTTAGTGATTGTCATGGTACAATCGCTAACAAACGGTTTACCAACAACCTTTCTCGACGGTTTCAATGACATGACTCCGCGATTTTACAAACATCTCATGAAAACCTACATGTAACATCTGTATAAAAGGAGGTAAAACCATCTACAATGTCAACATTGCTTCTTCATCGATGTGTAGAGACCATGGATGACGTCTTCAAAGTGAATTATGCTGACTATGTGTTTTCAAAGCTTCCTGCTTTTGAATCGGATTGGATGCTGCAAGTGAAGAATTTACATCAGCATTGGGAAGCTGTTGGAAAGACCATTCCAAGAGATCGTTTCATCCGCTCGTTTCTACGTGAATGTGAAGATCTACATTTACCGTTAACTTATGACATTGATTCAGCATTTATCAACGTGAATACAATTTGGGCAGTTGAGCTCATGTTAGATGTGGCTGCAAGAATCATTTTACATTATGATGATGATGTTCCATTGAAGACGAATGTATCAGAGCTTGTCCGATTCAACCATGGACGAGTTGAAGTGAATTCAAAACTTTGCAAGTTCTTTGAAAAGAAAGCTGACTCAGCAAACAGTTGGGTATAAAAGGGAGTGGACTCAGCAGAGTGAAGTCATTTCTCAGCAGACAGTTGGAGGGAGTGGATCATCAGTACATTGTAACAGCCATGGAGAACAAGACAAGCAGCAGCAGCAGCAGCAGCAGCAGCAGCTTTAAAATTAGTGCTAACTTAACCATTACTGTGGAGCATGGAGAATATGGGCCATTTCTACGCATCACACGTGGAGAGAGATGGTGTGCTTATTCACCATCTTTGTGGAGGATTGTATGTCAAAGCTTGAAAAATTTACGTGACATTGGCTTCAAACTGTACTTAACGCAAACGAAGTGGCTTGAAGTCATTTCATACTTGGATATGCGCTATGTGAGTTTTGTGCGCACGTCACGGTTTGAAGGGAAAGAATACACACATCACATCAACATGAATGATGGTGAATGGGAGACACTGCTTCAGGAGATGGACAACATCAACTCAGCCCTATCACCATGTGAGGAATGTCATGACAAGAAAACGATCATCAAGCTGCAAAAGGATGGTCGGATGAAGTTGTCAAAGCTATCCAAGAAAAGGCTGGCTGAAGTTCAGTTGGAGAACATGAACGTACAAAATCAACTTGGACTTACCTGTGACTATTGCGGTGCTTGTGGATATGTGGAGGATTATCATTGCCACTGCCACAAGTATAATTGCAAGTTGTGTGAACCAAGCAACTTCTGCGGCAAGTGTGGAGTACTTAAAGTCAGTGAAGCAAAGTAAAAGCCCACAAGACACACTGAAACAAGATGGACGCATGTTTTAAAAATGCTTATATTGACTTGATGATTGCTAAACTTGCTTGCTGTGGCACTCCAGACTATCAACTTTATCATTTGGATGCTTTTTGGGATGTTGTACATCATAGTCTTGATGTGATTGAACTGCATTCAAGATTTCTTGGAGAATGTCATAAAACTGGAATAGAAGAAGATCCTGACTTTGACTTTGATTCTGCACTTTATTCTGCTCGCACTGATGTGGAAGTATATTTCACCGTGGTTGATCATTTGAGAGATTGTTGTAAAGAAGAAGAGGAAACCGAGCAGCTTTATCAGGTAAGTTATATAAAACCTTTTTAAACATGTTTATGACAACATAGTGAATTGTTTCTCAAAGACATAACAATGTTTTTCTTACTAGCAAATTTAGTTTTATGTGAGTGGTTTCAACGTAAACAAAGAAAGAATATGATAGAAGAGGCAGCAAATATATTAAAAGATATTTTATTACAGGAAGAAACCGACATGTCAGAATAAAGAAGCAAAGTCAACATGGAGAATCTTGTACTATTCAGCGGTCATAAGGACGTTCTTTCAAATATGTTTCCAACACGACTTGAAAAGTATGGACATGTGTTCAACTCAAGTGAAGCTTTGTATCAATATGAGAAAGCAGTGTTTCATCACCGTCCAGATATTGCTTCAGCCATTGTATCATCCAGAAATGGATATGAAGCGAAACGTATTGCTAAAGGGATAAAACCATGTCCTTTATGGCATACAGTGAAGAGAAGCAAAATGCAAGATGTTTTACAAGTCAAACTGGATCAGTGTGTATTGTTTCGCAACAAGTTGAAAGAATGTAAAGACAAAACTTTAGTTGAAGCAACGTATGATCATTGGTGGGGAGCTGGTGTGAAACATGTGTCATCTGAATATCCTGGTCAGAATATTATGGGAAAGTTGTTAGAACTGTTGTGTGAGGGTTAGAGACTTTTTCATTTGCTTGCCAACCGTCATGGTGTGCAGACGTGTGGACATGTAAATTTGAAGTATGTTTAACTTGTGCTGCATTGATTCAAGACTGCACAATGGCGGACATGACACTGAGACAATATATTGTGCAAAAAGCTTATTGTGAAGAAATGTTATCCGCTGTAAAAAAGTTTGCCTATTTAGTCTGTCCTGCTTGTCAACATGAAGAGTGTCAAGAACATACTTGTCATTTTGCATCTGTTTATACATATTGGAATGAAGCTAAATATTACATGCATTTAGATAAAGTGTTAGAGAATGCAAATCAACGTTGTGAGAAATATGGTGTAGATGCTATTACATTGGATGAACTCAGTCATTGGTTAGTGTTCATTGAAGACCAATGGTCTCCAGTGATTCATACCATTGTATCTATACTTGATTTGTAAAAAACTTGTTAGTTAAGTTATAAATGCATGTTAGTTAAGTGATGTTGGTTGAGTTATAAAATAAAAGCTGTTCTGTTGAGAAGGTGGTTTTCATTCGGTGTGACCATGTCGACGTGGAAAGACTACTTGACTGATATTTACTTCAAACCTGAACAGCCTGGAGCATTTGCTGGTCCTTACAAACTGTATCACATCTTACGAAAACATAATCAACCAGTCACACAGTCACAAGTGAAGAAATGGTTGCAGGATCAAGATGCTTTTAGTTTACTCCAACCTGTCAAATACAGGTTCAAAAGACAACGTGTCATTACACGTGGTATTGATGACATGTGGGATATTGATTTGGCTGATATGGGAAACATAGCTCCCTATAATGATGACATACGCTTTTTACTCATTGTCATTGATGTGTTTTCCAAATATGTCTGGGTACAGCCAATACCTAATAAATCACATACCAGCGTCATACAAGCTTTCCAAAAGATTTTTCATGACACACGACGAAGACCGCGAACTCTAAGGTCTGATAAAGGAACAGAATTTAAAAACAGATGGGTAAAAGCATTTTTGAAGAAAGAAGGCATTCATGCTTATACCACAAAGAATGAAACCAAAGCCAACTTTGCTGAAAGAGTCATTCGTACTCTGAAGGGAATGATGTATCGGTATTTTCTACATAATCAAACTTACCGTTACTTAGACATTCTTCCAGACTTGGTGTACAATTACAACCATAGACCTCATGGTTCTCTTCCTAATAAATATGCTCCAGCCGAGATTCGTAAAGACAACGAATCAAAAGTGTGGAAGTATATGTATGTTGACAAACTGAAATTGAAACCGAAGAAGAAGAAGAAGTACAAATTTAACATTGGCGATCATGTTCGCATTTCTCACATTAACTATGTGTTTCAACGGGATTATCACATCAAATGGACGCAAGAAGTCTTCATTGTCACACATCGTTGTAAGAAGCAAGGAATACATTTATATCGTGTGAAAGACTTTTTAGACGAAGATATTGATGGTCATTTCTATGAAGAAGAACTGCAGAAAGTGACCAAAGATATTGAATCTATTTATAGAATTGAAAAAGTCTTGAAAACACGTAAAAGACGAGGAGGAGGTGTGAAAGAATTATTTGTCAAGTGGTTAGGTTGGCCAAACAAGTTTAACAGTTGGGTGAAAGAAACAGACATTCAACAATGAAGCACCCATTTACATGTTTAGTCTCTGGACCTACAGGCAGTGGCAAAACGTCTCTGGTGAAGGAAATTCTAGAACAAAAGTTGATTAAACCCTCTCCAAAAAGCATTTTATGGCTCTATGCAGCAGATCAGCCTTTGTACAAGGGAATGAAAGGCGTGGAATTTTACCAAGGCATTCCAGATGACATTGAAGAGCGTTTTAACCCGAAGAAACCAAACTTACTTATCATTGATGACTTAATGACGAAATGTCATAGTGATGAGCGTATGACACGTCTCTTTAGTGTTGGCAGCAGTCATCAAAATCTAAGCATTATCTTTATTGTGCATAATTTATTCCATCATGGGAAAGAGATGCGAAATATTAGTTTGAATACACATTATATCATTCTGTTTAAAAATCCGAGAGACAGTCAACAAATTAGTACATTGGCGCGGCAAATGTATCCTAGAAGATCTCAATTTCTCATAGAAGCCTATCAAGATGCTACTAGCAAACCTCATGATTATTTATTCATTGATTTAAAACCAAAGACAAATGATCAACTACGTATTCGTACAGGCATTTTACCAAAAGATACACATTATGTATATATTGATAAAGCAGTGTATGAACAAGAACCAAGTCATTTAACCATTCGCAGTCAAGATGTCTAAACGTATTCGAGCGAACCAGCCGTTTCTTCATTTGCTTGCACGCAGTGGGCCTAAACGACGTAAATCCTTGCTACAGCAAGCTACAAAAGAGGAATTAACAAGCTTGTTTGAAATTTGTTTGAATATATTGCAAGGACATTTACCCTTAAGCTCAAAACGGTTTAAGGAATTTAAACGTGAACGTCATACGCTTCGTACTCTAGCAGATAAGAAGATATCCCTTCGACGAAAAAAGAAGTTGATTAATCAGAAAGGAGGATTCATTGGAGCTATTGCTAGATTGGCATTACCTTTGTTAGCCAAACTGCTGCTAAAATGAAACATACGATGAAAATGGTCCTCATTCCTGAATATGAATACAAACTGTTATTAGAAAAGAAGGGTAAAGATGGTGAAATCAAAACGAAAGTGAATAAACTTTTACGTGGGAAGCGAACGCGTGAAAAGGTTATTGAAATGTCTCAACTTCTTGGTCGTCATTTACGAACAAGTCAGTCTAGGCAGCAAAAGCCCTCATCATCATCATCACCACCTGAAAAGCCAGAAAAGCTAGTGTTAAGTCATTTTCAACCTATCTATCATGGAAAAGTACTACAACTTTTAGCCGAACTGAAGAAACATGGTGTAAAATGGACAGAGAAGAATGAACTTGTGTTGAAAACGGGTGATATTATCACAAATTCCAACATGGTTGATTTGATGAAAGAAGCATTGGTGGCGACAAGAAGAAAAGAACGAGCCATACCACCATATGGCTGGCATCCGTTTATCCAGGAAATTGTAGATGCTAATATTCCAAAAACAATGTTTAGTAAAAAGACCACTCGTGACGACATTACAAAAGAAATGAAACAACGCCAACAAAGACAGTTTCCTGAAGGATGGGAAAATTTTTAACATGGCTGAAAGAGCTATGTTGTTGTGGTCAAGACACAACTATTCCTGTGAAGATCAGATGTACAATTGCTTGTTGTGAAGGAGAAGTCATAGATCATCTAGATCATCATCATGATGTAAAAGACCATTTGCATACTTGGTCGAATGGCGCGCGCTATCGTGAAGTATATAGACAACGTCAACGCACCTATACCATTTAGTTCCCATCCATCATGGAGTCGACAAGCTTTTACATCACTTTGCCTAGCAATGCGAGTATGAACTATTATCCCAACAACAAGGCTTCAAATTATCAAATTCGTATGCCTCGAACCATCTATCTGAATGGAAAATATGAAGTGGCTTTAGCTGAAATTCAATATCCACATACATGGACAACGATGAGACATGACATGGACTATTCTATTCAGTATCGACAACAACCACTGACAGAGACACTTGACACTATCAATATTCCCTATGGTTATTATAGATCCATACAAGAAATATGTCAGGCAGTGAATGAAGAAGCAACTCATTCTATGAAAGATGATCTTAAAGAAGCTATTCGGATAAAGTATGATAAAATTAGACGACGTGTGTTTCTATTTCTAAATTATGGTTTTGATGTGTCCTTTTCCGCTGGATTGGCTGAGATTTTAGGATTTATCCCAGAGCAATGGTATACTGAAACATGTACAGCTGAACATAAAGCGGATGTGAAACAGGGATTTTATACACTTTATGTGTATTGTAGCATTTGTGAACCACAAGTTGTTGGTGATTATTATGTGCCGTTACTACGTTCTGTTGGCATACAAGGCCATGATGGTGACATTATCATGAAAACGTACGGCGAACCGCATTATGTTCCTGTAAACACGTCCAAATTTGACGTGATAGAAATGAATATTAAGGACGACACAGGCTATAATGTTCCATTTCAAACTGGAAAGGTGATCTGTAAACTTCATTTTCGACCAAAAGCAACATGAAAGCTTATACACACGATCCGTCTGCATATCGCAACCATTTTCTTCGTCAAGTGGGCGGGGAATTACCAGGATTCAAAGGAGCGCGAATCCAATATGGTGATGGTATTGGTTCAATACTGGGATCATTGGCTCGCAAAGCTATTCCACTACTTAAGGCTGGGGCTAAGATCGTTGCGCCACATCTTAAGAAGGCTGCAAAGAATGTCGCGAAAGATGTGACGGGTCGAGTAGCAGAACGTGTGTTTGGTGAACAAAAGCGTATGCAACCGACGAAACGTGCCAGAAGACGAAAAACAGCCAGACGGATAACATCAAAATATCGCAAAGATATTTTTTAAAGAAAAAAAAAATGTCTCTCATTCATAATCATTCGTGTGAATGTAGTCTTTCTCCATTGGAATGGTTTCACGTACCACCAACGCAAACTGCTGTAGAGAAAAGTTATAATGTTGACTATCAACCACTTACAAGCATTAGAGAAGGCGCTCCAATAGAATTCTACATTCCTGCGAGTACAGAAGAATATCTGGATTTAAAGAACAGCAAACTTCATATTGTATGTCGCATTCTAAAGGCTGATGGAACAGCGTGCGGCGCAGATGATAATGTCTCTTGCATCAATGATGTGTTTAATGGGTTATGGTCTAATATTGAATTGTTTCTGAATGATCGTTTGGTTTCGCATAGCAACAATACTCATGGTTATACCAGTATTATCTCTCATCTCATCCATGATTCGGAAGAAAGTCTACATTCTGAGCGCTCTATGCGTCTCATGTATAAGGATACTGCTGGGTCAATGAATAGCTATGAGGTGAAAAGACCTAATCATGAACAATATGTATCCGGGTTTCATGTCAATGCCGACGGCGGTGACTTGGCTGAGCAAGGCAACAATGGCTTACATCATCGTTATTTGCATACACGTCTTAGCCGTGATGTTATGCTTACTGGCGGTTTAAGGATAGATTTGTTTGAGCAGGATCGTTATCTTCCGAATGGCATCAGTTTGAAATTGCGTTTCCATAGACAAAAAGATGACTATGTATTGATGGCTGCAGATAATACCTATAAGGTAGAAGTGAAAGAGGCATTTTTAACCATTCACAAAGTGAGGGTGAGTCCAGGTATTCAGTTAGGACATACAGATGCATTGATGAAAAGTCCTGCCAAGATCATCATCACTAGAAAAGAATGTAAAGTCTTGGCTATTCCAGCAGGATTTCAGTCTTTTGTGAAAGATAACATCTTTTTGGGTCAATTACCAAATCGTATTGTCATTGGTCTGGTTCATAATGAAGCTTTTGGTGGATCAGTATTGAGGAATCCATATGATTTCAAACATTTTAATCTGGACTATATGCAACTGTACACGGATGGTGAACCAGTTCTATCCAAACCTCTCAAGCTTGACATTACACAGAACAAATACCTGGACGCTTTTGAAACGCTTTACAAATCGTTTGATCGGTTGAATGGTGAGAAAAGTTCCATTATAAAACGGGAAGATTGGCCTAGAGGTTATGCTTTATTTTCGTTTGACTTAACACCGGATTATGATGGCGATGATCATTTCCCCCTGATCAAGCATGGGAATTTGCGGCTAGAAATGAACTTTGCTACGGCTTTGCAACATACCATCAATGTCATTGTCTATGCTGAATTTGACAACATTATTGAGATCAGTGCAAATCGCAGCATCCAATTCGACTACCAGTCATGAACACGAAGCAGATTGATGCCATATTGAGTCATGATGTCATGACCAAAGACTTGTTTCAAGGCGTGTTTGCCATGGACCAGTTACCGTCTTTACAACGCGGCGCCTATGTGATCAACACAGACGATCAAGATGAACCAGGAGAACATTGGGTGGCAGTGTATTATGACAAAGACCCTGCAGAATATTTTGACTCTTATGGACTGTTCCCTCTCGATGATCGTTTAGATATGTTTTTAAGAAATGACTATATGTATAATTCTATATCATTACAAACGCCAATATCATCGTCATGTGGTTTTTATTGTGTCTATTATATATTACATAGAGCTCGAGGTCAGAGTATGTTTGATATTGTGAATATATTAAAAAGAAAGGATGGTGATTTTATTGTAAAGGATTTTGTATATAGACATTATAAACCATTGTTTTATTAATGTTGTTGTTGTTATATTAGTTAAGTTGTAGTTGTTATATTAGTTAAGTTGTTGTTGTTATATTAGTTAAGTTGTAGTTAAGTTGTTGTTGTTATATTAGTTAAGTTGTTGTTGTTAAATAAAACAAACCAAGTTTTCAAACAACTGTCTTGTTTATTGTGTTGTACATACGTTTATTTACAAATTCTTAACTATAAACACTATTTACAAATTCTTAACTATAAACACTATTTACAAATTCTTAACTATAAACACTATTTACAAAGTTTACAAACACTATTTACAAACTTTTATTTACAAAATCTATTTACACTTTTTACAAATTCTTAACTACAAACTTTTATTTACAAATTCTATTTACAAAGTTTACAAAGTCTATTTACAAACTCTTAACTACAAACTCTTAACTATAAAGTCTATTTACACTATTTACAAACTTTTTATTTACAAACACATTCATTTTTCAATACATTCATCAATGAATACCATTCATTAGAATCTAAATTGATATAGGTATCATAGACATTACATCTATGTTTGTAAATGCTATGAAAGCTCACATAACACACATCACCAAACTTTATCACTTTAACAGTTTCATGTTCAGACAGTTTCAGTTCATATCCTTCTTCTAAGTCAATGTCCATCACACGCATAGGTTGTGTCAGCTCAATGGATTTGGTACCCCGCTTGAGTTGTATTCCTCCCTCTTTAAATTCAAGCGTTAGGTTCTTTCCAATCCAATGCTTGTAACAGAGCGTACCATTCCACTGTGTTGAGGGTGATGTAGTCATAGTTTTCTGTAAGCTCGTCATATTGGCGAAATTGTACAAACACGTCTAAGCAGTTCTCAGTCACACGCACTTCTAATTCATTTGAGACTGCTAGGAGAAAGCCAGGTATCCTGAACTTCTCTAGATGGTCTTTCAACACGGATTGGTCATCAAGTGATAGGACGAGATACTGTCCAAAATGTCTTAGCACAATGTCATCATATTCGTTTCTCAGATATGAGAATCCATGCGTAATGGGTTTATATTCCGTTAAAAAGTCTTCCATCTCGTTCAACAGTCAGATGAACTATGAGCTGTCTCCTTGTCTGCAAAGACGTTTTTATGCTCGCAAGATGGTGAAGAGTGGATGTTGTATCGCTTCTAGGAATCGTAAGACTGCGCGCCAGTTCTTGATATTAAAGAGGATCAAATCTGTATATGGTGTATCTGGTACAACTCCCTTATAATCCTTTGGATAATCCTGTAAAAGATTTCTACAGATTTCTACACGTATGTTAGAATCATATTCAGCTACCGTCACTTCCACTTTATTTTCAAGTCTACGTTTAAACCCAGGTTCAAGTGGTATGTTTTTAAAGTCTTTCCACACTTCAGGTTTAAACCGATGATAACTTGTCTTAGAATCTAGTATCACTTCATTCCTCTCATTGACAGTAAGGTAAACACCACCGTTCAGCATGAGTGCATTCATGTTTTTACCTTGTTATGACTTGTCGTCTTGTCTGCGAAGCCTTTTATCCACTTCTTTCACCTGCTTCTTCAGCATTTTCCATTCAGGTATTGTCAGCAAGATACCCTTTTTCGTTGGACGGTTTTTTCCAGTCCCCTCATCTCTGAGGTATTTGCGAATGTTTACCACACCTTCATTACTTTGTTTCATAATCTTGATATACTTTCCATTGCCTAGAGAAAGCATTCCATCCCAAGACTGTGGTGTTGGTACCGTCGTCTCCACTTTTAATTTCTTAATGGTAGTATCAGGATGTTTCACTTTCATGTCTTTGACTGTATCAGCAAGAGTATCCATATCCGTTGGTGCAGATCTTTTCCGATTCATGTTGACGCTTCAGTGTTCACACCACAACTAACTCTCAAGTTGAAGTGTCTCCCCCTTATATACTGTAATGCCCATGCGCCAAAGTGGAATAGCCATCACTCATCACATATCGCTTGTCATCAAAGGGAGAGAGAGCCACTTTCCTCAACTTCTCCGAGAAGATCTGGTGGTTATGACTTCGAATGATGTGTCCTGTAGTCATCGTTTGCGTTTGGTTGAACAAACTGTCTCTATACTGCTGATGTTTCATCCGTCTTTGACACGCGCGAGTGATGCCTTTGGCCGTACGTTTTTCTTTCCCACCATACATCATACTATACATTTTCGGCCGAAGTCCAACAAACTCTTCAATGGGAATGCCCGCCGTCTCATCTTTCATTTTCCCAAGCACTTTCTTGTTCACGTTGGAATGTAGGAAATGATCTGGCGGATAGTCACTTGTGTCGAACAAGTCAGCATCTTCCTGCATGTCTTTGTATATATCTTCCGTTTCTATGTCATAACATAGACTGTCGGTGTCGCTGAACAAGAGTTTGGCGTTGGGATACTTGGTCATGATGTAGTTGTAATGAAAGTGGAACATGAGCACCTTGCTGAGGTCGAGAATGGTGAACCCAACTTGAATGGGTTTATCCAGAAGCAGATCCACTTTGCGCAAATGTACCGCGGTTAAATCTTCGTTGAAAATTCTAAATTTGTGGAAGGAAGGTTTGGCTACAAGTTTCTTGAACCGCTTTTCCTGGTGAACAAGTTCCACATTCATGCGCTTTCTTACATTTTCCATGGTTTTGCCAAACACAGAGTTGTTCATCAGTTTGAAAAAGTCTTTCTCAAACGGGTTCTTGGCCAACTTTCTCTTTTCCGTGTTCAAGGAGATGTATTTTGCCAACCATTTGCTCTGTGCAAACATGATGGCACGATGCACCTTCGTGACTTTCAATCCCAGTGAGACATATTGCTGTAAATTTCTATAATGAAGCACATATTTCTTCTTGTCGCATAAGTTGGGAATGAGCTTTTCACTAGGCTTGACTTTCATGTTTAGATCTTTCCGTAGCTTCTGACTATGCTCTGATAATTCTCCCACTTTCACACATTTCCGTTCTGGAGCCACTGGATAGTGATTATGATGATTATGAATGGATTGTGGGTATTCTAAATCCACTTCTAAAATGTAGCCAATCTCATCATCTTCATCCACATCCATAAAGTTAATGGATTCTGGCTCGCTCACCCACATAAATCCACTTTCTGGCATGCTTTGCGACATGGCCCAGCCATACAAGTTGTTTGCATCCAGGTACGTCAAGTAGTTGGTCGGTTTCAAGGGATCGTAATCTGCTACGTAGGGGTTATTTGCTTTCGCATACTTGTGTGTGATGACAGATATTCCCCCACGTAGGCCTTGTTCAACCATTTGGTACATGTCAATGTCGTTGATCAATTCTAATTTCACCTTTGTCGCTTTCAACATGGCATCCCACGACAGTCCTGGCGCTGTATAGTAGTGAGCAGGATCCAATTCATACGTGTTAAGACATACGTGACGAAAGTTTTCAAACACGTCAGCCAGCAGCAACACATCTGATTTCAGGTACAAGTCATGGTATTCGCCAAATGTAGTACAGTGGAATGTCTCCCACACCTTCTGCGCATGCGCATAATCCTCATCGCTAATGTCTTCTTCACTGAGCAGACTGTAAAACTTGTCCTTGGACGGCAGTTGTGTTTCAGCAAACTTGGATGGCTCATCCACATAATCATAAGGGTACACTCCCTTTCTCAACAGTAAATCTTGTTGGTTGCTATCGTGAATGTGTGACGTCATGTTATAAAAGTTGTCTTTCCCTTCTGCCGCCAGGTTGGATACTAACTTCTGTAGAGAAGTACTCATGAACTGAAAGCTGTCTGTAAATTTCAGATTGCTCATGGTGAATGCAATATATTTCTCAACGGTGTTGGGAATGACTGTAATCCTTTCGTTTTTGAACTTTCCAATTTCTTCCATGATCAAATGGCTGTCATAGCCTCGTAAATTGTGGAAAAAGACAGGAATGATGAAAGAATCTTCAACATCCTGCTGATCTTTTCGAAGTCGAAATTGTAAATTGCATTCATTATGTGCAGCTCCGCGGTATTTACCATTGATATGATCATGATCTCTCACACGATCTGCCCCTAGAGGCTCATGACAAATGTAACAATCTGTAGCGTTCTTATAATGCTCTTCATCTTCATGAGTCATGACTATTTTCTTTTTCTGCTGTAGACCATGCACAATACGATCACGCTCATTCACCATATGGTCTAAAAAGACTTTCACAGCATTATCGCCTCGATATATGACTGGAGCACGTGTATCATACTGGCTCACAACCACATAGGCAAAGCTGTTTGGACGATGATGTTGATACTTGTCTCCTTCATGCTTTTTCGTGAAGCATTCAAAGTCTGCATAAATGACAAACGGCGCTCGCTGTTGTTTGGCTATATTCTTGAACTTGATGAAGGGTTCCTTGGGGAATGATAAACGTTGTGCGCCATGCTTGCCACACACTTCACGATGCTTGTCTAAAAGATCTTGTCGCATAAACCCATGAAGACAGTTGAAACAATAAAATATTGCATTCTGACGCTTTGTTCGATAAGCCATCAGTCTGCTGAAATTCTTGATGAGGCAGTAATGTCTTGTCTTGTCATTGCTAATCAAAAGCAAGTTAATTTCTCTGACGCTGTTGGCGCTGGTGTTTCGACTGAGTTGTATGGGAACAACGACATCATGTTCATATCCAAACACGTTAATGGACATATCGTTCTCCTTTTCAAACTTTGGAATGTCTGTAATCGGTGTTGGAAATGTCATGTCTTCCACCTTCAATTCGTTCTCAAATAGCTTGTATTGATGCACACGCTGTGGGTCATTGCTTGTTGAAGGGTGAAGGTGAGCCAATACAGACCATAAGAAGCACTTGTTGTCTTTATTCTGAATGTTTAACACCGCCTTTGTAGTCTTTACTTTCTTCGGTAGTGGGATAAAACTGCTCGCTTCCAGTGGCGCTGACGTAGCTGTATGCACTTCAATGAATAATATGTTATCCAACACCCAACCAGAGCCTTGTCGCTCATGTTCATCAAACCTGGTAAACAATTCTTTATAGGCTTCTGGTAAGTCCTTCTCAATATCCGTTGGATTGTATGCTGCATATGTCGGACTACTGATGAAGGCATTATCCACTTGTTCTACCATCACACCTTCAACATTTGGTGTCATTTTCTTGAAGCGTGCATGTACCACAATGTACCATTTCATGCCACGGTTTAACGTTTCTAGCAAATGTCTCTTGATTCTATTCTCTTGTTGTCGCATTTCAAGTAACAAATCTGATCCATCTTCAGGCTCAAACCGTCTTTCCTGCGCGTTTTCACCAAGACTCACTCTTCTACCTCTGCCTACTTGTCCTGTCTCTTTCTTTCTTTGTTCTTCATGAGGTATGCATACATGTGTCTCAAACGCATCCAAAGATGAAAATATCTTGACGCATTTACAGCAGAGGACTGGATCAGGTCTGTCAACACCATCTTGTAACGTCTTTTGTCTCTTGGCTTGAATCTGCTCAACAAGCTCATCATGAGCACGTTTCATCCTAGTTTTCTTACATGTGTGTGTCACGAACAATTCCAGAGATGGAAATGTCACATCACAATCATGACAGTAGACTGCTGTCATCCTTGTTGTTTCTTCAACTGCTAGAACTGAAATGAAGTAAAATACACGTTTCACTCTTCCTTTTATACCACTTCAATGGTGTGTTAACTCAGCAGAATGTATCACTAGTTGACTAGTTGACATGTTTCACTCATGCTTTTATGCTACTTCCATGTAATCAAAATATGGTGTGTAACTTGTTTCAAAAATGTTAAAATTGCTGACTCAGCAGAATTTTACTTGTGTATATGAATGTCTCACTTACAGTTGTACAGCTGCACTGCTGCACAGCAGAGACATCTAGCGGTGAAGTCAAATGGTCTGCCAAATGGTATTCATCCGTCAAATGGTATTCATCCGCCAAATAGACCTGAAATGTGATAAAATGTATTCTCTCTCACACACACACACACACACACACACACACACACACACAGACATGTTTTGCTTCATTTCATAATATAGGATGGCCCTTAAAAGGGCCGAAAGATGTTAGTACTTCTTCACCAGCAAGTGGGATTTCCACAATCACACTGGTATCTGTAAAACTGCTCCATGGAGAAAGGCCTTCTCGAGCACTTGAACGGATGAAAGTTGTAATAGCCGAAGTTTTTCAGCGTCGCACCGCACCACCAGCAGTCCGTGCATGGCTCCGGTCCTGGCAATCTTGCAGTAAACTTATACCAGAGCAATCCACCACAGGTTTTGCAGCAGTAATGCCGTGGTGCGTTGTGGTGCACTGGGCAGTTGTGTGGTTGACCTGGGTACTCCAACCACACCCAACACTTATAACATTCTGTCGTTAGTGTCACTACCCTGCCCTCTCGCATCACTTTCTTACTTGTCGTAGTAGCTGGTGTGTTGTCCATGATGTGTCTAATGATGTCTGTCTATGTCTGACGGTGTCTGAGCCTCGAGACACTACACTTATATACGATTTTATCATGCTGAATCAACGATTTCATCAAGCTGATTCAGCACAATTTTTTTTGCTCTCCTGGGGGGGGGGGGTCGGTACATAGTCTGTCCTGGGGGGGGGTCGTCGGTACATAGTCTGTCCTGGGGGGGGGGGTCGGTACATAGTCTGTCCTGGTGGGGGGGGGGGTCGGTACATAGTCTGTCCTGGGGGGGGGGGTCGGTACATAGTCTGTCCTGGGGGGGGGCGTCGGTACATAGTCTGTCCTGGGGGGGGGGGGTTAGACGTTAACTTTTTTCCATCTTTACATCATTTTGCAATGACGTCATTTTGGTTTTCTACCCTATATATATATGTGCTATCTTCACAGCTTTCCACAGTTTACCACTGCCTGCTGACATGGAAGTTCTAGCCGCGATCGACGATTCACGCATAATAAGAGAGATTAGAGAGGTGGTTGTTCAAGTAACACCACCAATCTATCCGTCTGAGAGACAGTCGTTTTTGCATCTGCTGCCGGATCCAGCTAAAGCCGCTGCGCTGTGCATTCCGATATACTTCCATAGAGGGGCTATGATTGGGCAACGCATTAGAGACATAGAAGACGGGTGTTACAGGCAGGCCTACTTCAGATCTGCTGTTCTAGGAGAAGACATTCCATCAAAGACTGAAGAGGATGAATACCCGACCTGGGGTCGATACTTCCTACAGGAAGACATCCAATTTTGCATTGGATGTGGGTGCATGCTGTCCCCAGACCGGGTCATAGCAGCAGGATGTGGACATCAAACATGTCTCTTTTGCGCCTTCATCTGGACCTGCCACTCCGCGCTGAGAGACAGATATACGCTGAGATGTTTTACATGTGGTTTGACAACAGACCACTTCTTATTCAACTCTCAGCAGATGACCTCATGTGCCAGACCAGTACAACAAACAGTAGTCTTCTACTAGACTGGAAGCAAAAAGAGTGAGGAGTTTCAACTCCAGGCTGCTCTTTTCAGAGCGGCCGCCACTTATTACAAAAATAAGCAAAACAGTCATGGTGTTGGTATATGTGTGTATGCATGAGAGTGTGGGAAATGGGAAAAAAAAAAAAAAAAAAAAAAAAAAAGTTATCGTCTGTCCGTCTGTCCGTCTGACCGTCTGTCTACCATCTGCCGATTCTGCAGCAGAACCAACGTTGGTTCTGCTGCAATGCAAAACATTGGTTCTGCAGCAGAACCAAACGTTGGTTCTACCGCACTTGCGGTAGAACCAACGTTGGTTCTACCGCAAGTGCGGTAGAACCAACGTTTTCACCCTACTCTTCTCAAAGGTGATAGACCCATTCATTTAACTCCATTACCTTTACATGTAGTAAGTTCATTGTGCTTTAGCTAGTCGATTCACAAAGGTTTAAAACTCAAGTTTATTTGTGTCTTTTATTATTTTTGGATGCACCTGTAGCGTTAAGAACATTATCAAACCCAGTAGCAAAAAATGCATGCAAGAAATTATAGGAAGCCTACCTTACTTCAGCAGGAGTACAGCCACGTGTACAGCCTAGCTAAAGATCGTGAGATCAATGCATCACAGTGTACTTGGAGTTAAATCTAGGTCGCGCTGAAAAAAGTTGTAAATAAATGCCACAATTAAAAAGTTCACAAATTTTTGGGGGTTTCGGTTCAATCGGTTTCTTTTCAATTTGGGCGCACTGCGAATGGTATTGATCTGCCATAAGCATTTAATATGGCGTTATGACTCGGTTCAAGATGATGCACTTAAATTAGTGGAAGCGATCGCCGGGTTCTAAATGGCTGATTCGACTCACCGCAACAGAAACAGGCCACGCTCACATCATTATTTTCCTTCCTTTCATGTATTACATAGAGAAATAAACAACATTTTTAAATTTTGCGAGAATGTATCCGTTTTATTGTTGCACTTTGTTCTGTTGTTTACTCCACAGTGAGTCTTTAGATCCTATCTGTTGTCTACCATTTATTATGTATTGGCTCTTAAATTGTGGTTGTGGTGTCATTTTGCGCATTAAGCCTGAACTTGAAGGCACCAAATTGAATGAGAAAACCCGAAAAAGTAAAATTTATTAGCTATTCGTTAAATTAAAAAATATTAGAAATTAGCAGGAGCTGTATTTGCATGAAAATTTAGAGACGTACATGCATGAAAATTGTGGGTTTGACGCGCCGTCGACTTTTTAGCCCCAGCTTTTGAAGAAGCAGGAGCCAAAGCGATCCTGCGTATGCACGCTTTTAAGTGGAAGTAGCGTATCTCCAGGTTTTTAGCCTGGATGTCGTGAAAGTTTGGTTGTGAGTAGAGGACTTTAGCACCTACCTGGCTGTTACATTTTTTGGCAATTCGAAAAAAAAACTGGCGGAAATTTTGGTAAAAAGCAAATTTTCCTCAAAACGTTTCTCCTCCGCTCTAAAATGTTAAAGGAAAATAGGAAGTGTGTGTGTCCATCTGTGGCCGTATACACAAAGGTTAACTGTACAGTGAACTGATTCCCTTAACTGCTCCGTTAGCATCCAGATCAGGTGAAATTTTATCTAATAAATTTAACCTAGTTAACGATCAAAAATCCACTTAAAATTGTTTGCATGATACAGCTAGGATTCTTATGTTTTATGTGAATGTTCTCTAGGCAGGCCTGTCTTGAAACATTTTTTTGACTATCCACCAAAAATTGACCAAATGGGGGAGGGAGAATTCATGATCTTTTGGTATCCAATTTTTAAGATACTTCTTCAATTTTGATCGGTCGGATTACCTTTATATTTTGCAAAATTGTTCACTAGCCTATCCTTAAGTTACTTTTTTTTGGCGGTCCAAAAGTGGCGAAATGGAGGGTAGGGGCATTTTTTTTGAGCTAATTAAAAAAAATATGCACTTCTTTGTCAATCCGCCAAAACTTGGCCAGATGGGAGAGCGCCTTCAATATTTTGGTTGCCAGTTTTCAAACTGATTATCTTCAATATTTGCATGAATCTACACTAGGAAGACCTCTTTTTATTTGTTTTATTTCTTTCTTTCTTTATTTATTTGCCATCCACCAAAAAATTGACTAAATGAGCGTGAGAGCATTTTTAATTTATTGGTAGCAAGTTTTCAAAGTGTTTCTTCTCCCACATTTTGGGTCGGATTACTTTCCCATTTTGTATGATTGTTGCCAGTATGCTTCCCATTTGAAAAATTACTTTTTCGACGATCGCCAAAAACTGGCTTAAAAGGAGAACATTTAACATTTGTTAATTGCCAGTTTTCAAATTACTTCTTTGACGATTTTGATTGGATTGCCTTCAAAGTTTGCATAAATATTTGCTACTCGGTCCTCTCTTGAAAAATTTTTTTTTTCGCGATCCATAAAAAAATTGGCTAAATTAGGAGGAGGGAGATTTGTATATTTTTTGGCAACCATTTTTCATAATGCTTGCACTCCTACAATTTGAATCAGATTCCTTACAAATTCTGGTCAAATTGAGGGCATTGCATAATTTTTGGTAGCCAAGTTTCAAAATGCTTTTTTTCACCAATTTTGATCTGTTGTTTTCAAATTTCATGTAAATATTCTCTAGGAGGTCCTGTCGTGAAAACTTACTTTTTTGGCGATCCGCCAAAATTGGGTAAATGGAGGCGGTGAGGGGTGTAACTGAAAAAAGTGATGGCTAATTTTGATAATGTTTCTTCTTCCAAAATATTGTTCCCAATCCTTTCCAATTTTGTACGAATGTTTACTGGGTTGTTCTGTTCCTGAAAAATTACGTTTTTGGTGATCCACCAAAAATTAGCCAAACGACGATTCTCCAAAAATTTGCCAATTGGCGGCATTTTAAGAATTTTTTCAAAATACGTTGTCTGCTAGAATATTGGATATATTTGAAATTTTAGATTATTCCTCTTCATGTGATGTTTTATTTAAAAAAAGGCCTTATGCGGTCGTTTGAAAGTTTTAGGGATCAACTTTTCAGAAGAATTGCTCTACGGGTAATTTTAGTGAGATTGCTTTCGTTTTTAGGCGTAGTCCAACGGTAGAACTTCTTTGAAATTTTCTTATCTGAGATACGCAAGACCTTAGGCAGATTCCGGCTTTTTAATTTTTAAAAAATATGATTATCACATTTTTGGCGACAGTGCAAGCGTAGTGGTATTTGATTCACTAGATCTCGGCTCGACACTATGTTTCTGGACATTCTTCTGGGTTCATACATGTCATGGAAAACCTGGAAGAATATTTTTGTGAGGAAAAGCCAGGGAAATGTCAGGGAACTTTGTCTTGCCGGAAAAGTCAGGGAATATCAAGGAATTTGTAAAAAATATCAGGGAAAATGGGGTTATTTGGTAATTAATTTTTTATATTATTGATGATATAGTTACTGATATCTTTCTTTAGCATAAGGAGGCCGATAAAAATACGAAAAAAATGCAAGTAAATAAAGAATAGGAAAATGACGGTTACTGGGTTTTCTTACTTACTGATCATCTTGTTTTGGTGATTCACAAAAGGCGGAATATTGTCGAAAAACCATAAGAAATTAAGTTAAATCCTTAGTCACGCCAGAGAAATAAATTTACCGTCTTGAAAGTTTAGATAGAGATAGCGGTCACTGTTACTTAACCTGGCTATTAGAGTTTTATGTCATTCGAAAAAAAATGACAGATATCTTCACGAAAAACCCAAACTAAATTGTAACTTATGTTAAGGATACAATCTTACCGTATTATCATTTTAAATTAGGGAAGCGGACATTAGTATCTAATGATTTTTTTATAATTATTATTATTATTATTATTATTATTTTGATTGTTTAAAATTATCAGGAATATTGGCGAAAACCAAGGATGTTATTAGAATCGTAACTTACGCCATGCTATGTATATGGCTTAATGTCTTGTAATTTTGTTTAAAGGTAGCGGCTATTGGTAAATATCACTCTATTACTTTTTCGGGATGCGCCAAAATTTAAAGGGGATATTGACGAAAAGTTTTTTTCTTAAAAACGTATCTCTTCCTAGGATTTTAACGGAAGTACTGTAAACGTTTGATGAAAGATCGTGAGCGTATGTGTCTACCTGGCTTTTATTAGTTTTTGGCCAAAAAGTGGCGGAAATATTGGCGAAAAAACGATTTCTTTTTGAAATATTAATTGATGCCAGGCGTAAGTCCTTTCTCTCTTAAAATTTTGATTATACCTACTTGGCTATTGTTTTTTGTGTCAGTCGCCAGAAAATAGCGTAAACATTGGCGACAAACCATACATATTTAGTGAAATCTTAACTGAAGCTATGAAATTTTGGTCTTTAATGTTTATCGGGCTATTCCTTTTTTTTTCTTTCTCTTTCTTTTTTTTTTTTTTTTTTTTTTTTTTTTTGGAACTCGTCAAACATTTTGAAAATATTTGCGAAAAATTAATTTCTTATTAAAGTCTTAACTCAGGCTAGGGATAGGGTCTTACCATCTGAAAGTTTTTACTAACAGAGGGGAAAATTAATACTAGCGTGGCTTTTGCTTTTTTCATTGTGATTCGTGAAAAATTTTCAGCAATAATGGCGAAAAAAATTCTTATTGAAATCTTAACTGACGTCAGGTATATGCCTTTCTCTCTTGAAATTTTGAATAAAGATGGCGGGTATTAGTACCTGTTACTCTTTCTTGTGTGATTGGGAAAAAACAATTTGTTTAGTAAAATCTTAATTGACGCCAGACAGATGGCCTTATTGTTTTGCACTTTTGATTAAAGATGGTGATAATTAGTACTGAACTATCTGTTACTTTTTCGCAGCGTTCCATTAAAGAGTGGCCGAAATATTGACGAAACAACATATTTCTTATTAAATCTTAACAAACGGTAGGAGTGCAGTCTTAGTGTCTTGACATTTTGAGTAACAGAAGTGGGCAGTAATATCTACCTGGTTGTTACACCTTTCTTGCGTGATCCGCGAACATGTAGTGAAAATATTAGGGAATTTTTAGCACTTGACAAGCCTTTGGCTTGCAAGGGTTATATGAATTTGTGCGAGCAGCCGTTGGTATCTTTTTTTTCTTGACAGTGATCGGATTTCTTGTGCCATCTCCTCAACTGGCACTACTGGCCCTAGGGCCACGAAACTTGGGACTTAGGTAGAACTTGATATGAACGTGTGCATGACACTTTTTATTTTCGCCTTCGATTTCGTTTTCTTGTTTAAAACGCCATGTGAAAAGAGTGTATATTTGCAAGCAAATGCGGTGCATTTAACGCGCAGCACAGAACACACAGTTGCTCAGCTTTGTGCGAGCACTCACTGCGTAAATAGATAACACGGCCTATGTCTGATCAGTCAATAAAACCTTAAGTCAACGAAAACCAAACACTACTCGGCTTATAAGACGTATTCAAGCTGTGTTGTTTGCAATATATTATTAAAAATATATTATTTTTGCGTTTTAATTTTTGTCAAGTGTCTAACATTTCGCCAGCGAAAAGAGGTTCTAGTTTTGGTTGAGATCATAACTGACACCATTCTTACCTGTCTGGGCACGTGTGTGTATGTGTGTGTCAGTCTGTTGTGAAAAATGTTGTGTGCAAGATATCTTGAGGACGAAAAGCAGGATAGACTTCAAATTTGATCTGTTTATTTCTTGGATAGGTCGGACGGTTCTTTTTTAACATTTGACGCGTGTCACTTTATTAGAGAAGGCGTATGGCGTCATTATGTAACTCTTGTGTGCAAAATTTCTCAACCACTGGGAGAAAGTTGAAACTTGGTGGGATTGTTGCTTGGTAGGGCCGAAAGATTCTGTCAAATTTGGCTGGAGTACAACGAACGAGTGCGGCGTTTGACGTCATCATCCAAAATATTTATATACAGGGGCCCCTCGTTAATTCGTCCTCGGTTAATTCGGTCCCTCGGCTAATTCGTA
Organism: Protula sp. h YS-2021; assembly: GCA_949752745.1. Lineage (NCBI taxonomy): Eukaryota > Metazoa > Annelida > Polychaeta > Sabellida > Serpulidae > Protula > Protula sp. h YS-2021. The sequence continues at coordinate 51,510,354 of OX457025.1, read as the reverse complement.
CCAATTCCGCCGGTCCCGATTTTGGGACCCATTTACTTCTATGTAAAAGTACGAATTAACGAGGACTCGGATAATTCGTCCCAAAATTTAAACTCATTTTTTTTCTATTCCGGTCTTTTATCAATGCAGAGCATACAGATTAGGCATGCCACACATTTCAAACAAGTAGGTATTTGTGATACACGAGCAGGCACCAACCGCCCCCAAATTCAAAGGGGTATAAAGCGATGACGGACACCCCAAACCTATAGGCCCCGAAGGGTTGGGGCTTAACGACACGTTGCTCAGGCGTCATGTGTGGCGAGATGAAGGGGTTGCATAATGCGCATTGTGGGGCAGTAATGATGGGGGTTTAGGAATTATGATTGACATGATCTACTCAATATACCGGGTGTCCTAGTGTGCACCGTGTTTTCACTGGCCACTAATCCGTAGCATCGTCTGTCACGTACTATGCGGCAGCTTAAGATGTCGTTTGTCTTCTGTGGACACTTCGCGCTTAGGAGCGTGTATATAAATTGTGAACAGTGGTCAAGCATTTCAACTTGCGAAATGGCATCAAAACGAAAACACAGTGATTAAACAATGAACCTTAAGTTCAAAGTGTTAAAGCAAATAACGAGTGGCCCTAAAACCAGAACTGAAACTAGACCGATTTCGCCACCGAGTGACGAAATTAACGCTTGGAAGCAGTCAATTAGAATGTTAAGGATATAATTTATCGTTAATATGCTTTTGTATGGAGATTTTTTCAATATTGTGCGATTTATCGAGCTTCATTTCCATTGTTAGGCATAACCTGTTCACTAATTACTGCGTCCCTTTTGTTTTATGTCCACACTCGCTCAGCTGTGACAAACCTCGAAGTCATGCAGTACCCCTTCTTTATCGCAGCTTCTTTTACCTTGACCGTGACCAAGGTCAAGGAAACCGAGGTACCTCTTATGTAACGTTGTTTAGGTCCAAAGGGTCGCAAATGAGCTCAAAATCGCTCTGTCTCTAACCGTTTTCGAGATATAGTCAACTTCCGGTTTTTTACCTTGACCATGGTCGAGAAGGTCATGTACACCGAGGTACCTCTTCTGTGACGTTGTTTAGGCCAAAAGCGTCGAAAATGAGTCCAAAATCGCTCTATCTCTAACCGTTATTGAGATAATAGTCAACTTCCGGTTTTTGACCTTGCCCGTAACCCAGAAGGCCATGTTCACTGAGATATCTTATATGAAGTTGGTTAGGCCCAAAGGGTCGAAAATGAACCCAAAATTGCTCTATCTCTAACCGTTATCGAGATAATAGTCAACTTCCGGTTTTTGACCGTGACCATGACCCAGAAGGTCAAGGTCACCGAGGTGCCTCTTATGTAACATTGTTTAGGCCCAAAGGGTCGATAATGAGTCCAAAGTCGCTCTATCACTAACCTTTTTCTAGATAATAGTCAACTTCCGGTTTCTGACCTTGACCGTGACCCAGAAGGTCAAGGTCACCGAGGTACCTCTTATGTGACGTTGTTTAGGCCCAAAGGGTCGAAAATGAGTCCAAAACCGCTCTATCTCTAACCGTTTTCGATGTAATAGTCAACGTCCGGTTTTTGACCTTGACCGTGACCCAGAAGGTCATGTTCACTGAGGTACCTCTTATGTGAAGTTGGTTAGGCCCAAAGGGTCGAAAATGAGCTTACAATTGCTCTATCTCTAACCATTATCGAGATAATAGTCAACTTCCGCTTTTGACCGTGACCATGACCCAGAAGGTCAAGATCACCGAGGTACCTCTTATGTACCGTTGTTTAGGCCCAAAGGGTCGAAAATGAGTCGAAATGGCTCTATCTCTAACCGTTTTCGAGATAATAGTCACCTTCCGGTTTTTGACCTTGACCGTGACCACGAAAGTCATAATTTGAATAACACCGTAGAACATTTAACCCATTAATTGAACACTAACTACTCCCTCCCCCCCACACACACTCACTGTAAACGAATTCCTGTTTCAATGGCATTTTTAACTTTTTATTACGTTAACGGATACCTACTTTTCGAGTGGCTCTTCCTTATCCTTATAAAACACAAGGACAAACAGCTTTTTTAATTAGCTTTGTCAAATAAATAACTTGCAAAAGACTATAAAATTTAAGAAGCAACACTCCAGCGATGAGCGAAGCGAAAAAGAGTACCATGAAGGCAACATTGCATTTAAGAGGCCAGACGAAATGAGCACAGTGATGGGAGCCTTTCTGTATCAGCCAGTTACAGCAAGCATTGCTTATTTATGCTTATCCTTATTTGGCACACATACCACAGATGGCTACTGCAAGTACTGCAGTATCTGTTTACTTGCTGACCTTGTGATGGGAGAATTTTGTTAACGTATTTTGGGTAGTTTAAAGTTATTTTTAACTGCCAATTCGTATACAACTAAGCTTTCTGTATACTGTGCGCAAAAATCCCGCTTTAAAACCGACCAGGAACAGAAAACGTAGAAATTACGTCAGAATTACGCAATACGTAAAAAATAGTGCTATCACGGTGTTCTTTGTCAAAAAGTAGTCTCATGACCTATTTAGCTCCAAACCTCTAGATCCAGCGGTTTTGGAGATATTAAGCTATGAAATCGGCGTGACGTCACAAGACGCAGATGATGACGTCATAGGTCAATAAAAATTCATTTAGCACCACTTCGCATAGTCAACTTCAAGTGTGCCAAATTTCATTCTTCTAGCTTCAGCCGTTTCGGAGGAGATGTCTGGAAACCGACGGGGACTTTGCGTGAAAAAAAAATAAAGAAGAAAAAAAAACAAAAAACTAACAAAAAAGGAAAAAAAGAGGTACTTTAACCCCCACAATTCGAGGAAAAACAATAACTTCTTGGAACGAAGTTCCAAGCGTCAATAATCAATGGTGTTGAAACCAACCAATTTGAGCCTGCTCGAAAGCGCGCAAGGCTTGAATGTTCAATGTTGTTTTTGTCTAATTTGACCCCCGGTTAATTGGTACCCTCGGTTAATTCGTACTTTTTCCCTTGGTCCCGAGGAGTACGAATTAACGAAGGGCCCCTGTATTGCGAACACGGTTGTGTGTTTAAAATATTTGGGTAGGGACAAGTCGAATCGATTTCAAACTTGGTGTGGTTATTCCTTGAATAAGTTGCACGGTTTGTTTTGTAAACATCGAACTCCTAGAAAATTAAAAAAAGTTCCAGTCGCGTGAAAAGTGATATATTTTGCAGTCGCAGAATCTAATGCCCCCCCCCCAAACTCTCCCACCGAGATGAGTTACGTGCCTTCTAGTGCTATGGAAATGTTTGAAGACAAGGTATACATTATGGCTCTAATGACACTTATTGTACAAAACCTTACCGTAACGTTGGCTAGACTGGGTATGGTTGCCTTAAGAGTCGCAGCTACATTAGATAGCTTGGGGCGCTGAGATTAGCAACAAAACTATTTGTAACTGCCACCTTCAAGATCCGAATAAAAAGACGTAAAGTAAAACCTGTTTGTGGTGATCACCTCCCAGTTTCGGATAACAAGACGTACAGTTAAACCTGCCTGTCTTGACCACCATCCAGCATTGTATAAAAAAAGTAGGTGCAGTAATGACCTGGGATAAAAATGACGTACAGTAAAACCTGTTTTAGCGACCACCATCTGGAACCCGACGAAAAAACCACAGTAAAACGTTTTAAGTAACTACCTTCTAAACCCAGATAAACCACTTAAGCCTAAACTTGTATGAAAAAGAGGACTGAAATACCCCCAAGTCAAATTACTTGTGGTTAACCCCCCCTTTCAAAAATTGGATAAAGGTCATACACAACCCGACTTTTTGGCACTTGGGACATTTACATAAGGTAAAAGGTCTTATTATTTTGAAAATAGTACAAACTTGTTCAAATAAAACTTTTTGAAAGGGTTGTCGGATGGAAAACGACAAATGGAAAATCATTATTGGAGTATTATGGGTTTAGTTGTGGAGAATTTTTTTTTTACAAAAACAAGAAATTTGATAGATGTCGATTGAAAGCTTCTGATATAAGCCTGTACTCTTAAGTTCTGTGTGCACTGACCGCTCTAGTTTCAATTTGTGATTATATTTGCAGAAAAGGAAAATTATTTTGTTATTTCTTTAAAAGGGAAAAATGAGAAATGAGTTTTGCATAACCATGGATTTGGTCGGGGAGACATATTTTTCTTTTTCTTCACAAAAACAAGAAGTTGAATGGCTTTCAAATGAAGAGGGGACTAGCATTCGGGTTTGTCCGTCCGTCTGCCTGTCTGTCGACACTTGAAGTACATGATTTTATGTAATTTTTATCTCAAACATGGGGGCCAATACAGCTGCTATGCCTTTGCTAACATGTTCCCCACCATTTGTAGATGTGCATGAAGTATTTTGCGTGTCGATACGTGCTCCCGTTCGTCTGTGGCAGGGTTATTCTTCGTGTTGAGGGCTCGGTCAGTTTCACGAACAATACTTGTTTGCTGTTACCTTTTTGACGATTGGCAGAATTAGTGGTGATAAACCTTTTTTGTTTAAAATCTGCATCATGCGGTAAGGGTGTAACATTGCTGTCGTGAAATTTTGGTGAACGGGTAGCATGATAGGTCGTAAATCTTTCAGTTAGTATTTGCGAGCTGGGGCATTGTTCATGGACAATCCTGTTCATATTTGATGGAATGTTTGGTGAAATTATGTACCCAGAATATTCAGTTAAAATTAAGTAGGACTTTAACTGAGTGTCTAAGTTTTATTTACTTGCTTTAGACGTTTCCTTTGTTGGAAATAATTCTTTAGTTGCGGACATGTCACACATGAGCCGCTAGTTTGTGTTCCTGCCCAAATTTGCATGCCTTGTGATATATGCTTCTAAGTAATGAAGGCAGCTGTCCGTGTTCTAATCACTATAGTATAACCTCCCACGCAAGTTTATTTTGTGAATGAGAATAATGAGAAAAACCACGGAGGAAAATGTCCTTTTTTATCAAAAAAATTTTCACCGGAGAACTAAAGGATGCTCATGGCTTGTTAACGACACTGCTGATAGTTTTCTTTCGAAAATGCCCAAGGAAATTACTTAATGTCCACTTCTTTTGTTTTCTCCGATGACTTACTTTGAAGAACGAGGCAAGCAAAGTCGCACCTCTTTTGTGAGGAAGGGCATTCTCAAAAATAACGACCCGGTACACAGGTCATTCTTTTTGAGAATGCCCTGCAAGGTGTGACTTTGTTTTCATTGTGTAATTTGATTCATTGAAAACAACAGACATAGTCATTGATCAAATGGAATTTTAACAGGAATCAAACATGAAGAATCTTCGCCTTGAAAAAAAAAGATTTATTTAAACTTATAAACATATATTCCTTAACAAATATTCTAATGCCTAAATACCTGACGAATTCTTTAGTTTTTATTGGAGTGGGGGGAGGGGGGCTGATGGAAGAGATATATCGATACAGACGTTCGACAGCCGTCGTGATTTAGTCGCGACGAGAATGACAAAAAGCATCTCATTTTCTACGTTAAATATTCGTCGACAGACGTCGTGACCTCAAAAAGACGTTTGACAGACGTCAAAATGATTACTTAATCGATTTTTTTCTCTCGATTTCAAATCTCGAGCAAAACGCCAGAATTTTACGACGAGTAACATTAACTTAAACAGAAGAAAGTAGAAGCTTTCAAATAAATTAACTTGTAGCTAATGTCGGAATTCATTTTCAAAAACTATGTAAGGTCCATCCGGTCTTAACATGATTGTGGTATCGATAGATCCGACTGGCTCGTTAACATTATATACTTGAATAAATCCATCAATGTCCAATCCAAATTCCCAGGCTCCCTCTGCAATTCAGAAGGAGTCTGGGTAAAAAAATCATTTTCTGAATGTTCCTCCATATTAATTTATTACCAAAAAAAGAGCTCGTGTTGACTCTCGCATTAACTATGTTGTTATGAATGATCGTTTAGTTTTTTATACCTTGTCATGATTGTTATTCTTTATTTGTCACCTTAATCGCAGAACAATAGGGGGTGACGGGCCGGGGGAGGCGGGGCCAATTCGTCTGGCACATGGACATTAAGTATGAGAATGTCTTCCTTCTCGGTAAACTCTATTTTCATGGCCCTGTCTATTCACACCTCGGGCTGACGCCCTCGGTATGAATAGACAGGGCCATGAAAATAGAGAATACCTCGAAGGCATTCTCATATACGTAAAATTTATAGCATGCCGATATTGTGTGATTTTCTTCTTTTTCTACTTCAAACTGGTTTTATTCATGTGAAGCCATTCATGGTAGAATGTATTGATCTCTAGTTGTAGCTTGGTGCCATGTCACGTGACACTCATAAGTAACTAACTTTGTTCCGCTGTCAGTCTTCAGGACCCTGTTAAGCCGGAAATCTATTCCCAGTGAAAGCTTTGCCTGTAAAACAATGCGGTAATGGTAAATATGCAGTGAATGACAGATCTCGTAGATCTAGAAGCTCCTTGAATTTTAATAACCTTTGTAGCGGCTTACGGGACGGGCAAAGGTGTGAATACCTTCGAGATGTAATTGTACTGGAGATATGCAGTAGAACCTAAACCTCTGTATTCTATTTAATCCAACTTTGATCCCTTCGAAAAATGGAAAAGAAGGATGGAAAAGGGGAATTTTAATGTATTTTGGAGCTACTTTAACCCAGCAATGCTGCCATTTGATAAACGAAGTCCATGAGAACTTCGGCGCGCAAATAAAACAACAAAAACACTACCACGTGTTTCTTTGAAAACACTACCACGTGTTTCTTGTTTATTTCTCCTCATAACGAGGTCAGGTAAAACTGCCACAAAGGAGGTGACGTCACATTTATTTTTGCGCGCAAAAATTTCAGAAGCACTTGCTATTTGGGATATCTTTTTTCGTTTTTACACGAGAATTTTGGATATTCTTTCTGGATTGTTCAACACACTGCACATATGTAAGTTTCTGCTTCGTTTGATGGCCAAAAACCTAGGTTTCTAGGCTTAGTTGTTGTACAATTCGGCACTTTATGCTTCGGAACCTTCTAGAGCCAGTGTTTGCTCATTCGGGGCTATTGTCTCGCTCGGAGCTACATTCTGCCAATGGATCTTTGCTAGGTTCAATTTACGTTGCTAGGCAACGTTTTTCCGTGTGATCCGGTCTCTGGGAGAGTTTGGAAAAGGTTTTTAGTTCGCAGCTGTCTGACAGCTCACTCGCCATTTTGGCGGGACCGCGTACGATGTCTTTTTTCTCACTTCCTCCTCGCCTGGTGGCACAGTCAGCACCGCTAGTGTGTTCTGCACACCCTGGTTCTGCTTCCCACCGTAGGATCCACGCCCTACTTGCTGTTCTTTGCAAGATAGGGATGTTTTTTCGCCAGACAGTATCTAGGTCACGTTAACTGTCGCGGTACCATCAAATATGGCGGCGAAAAAAATGGGGTTTCCCTGGCCTTACAGGCATATTCTGCATGTTTGAAGTGCTTACTGCCTGGCAGAACAGGGCTACGTACCCCCCTTCCTTGTCCACGGGCTTTCGAGCTCAGCAGGACAGGTTTTGAATGTTTTATTTGGGGAATCCCCAAGGAATGCACCGCGGGTTTTCCCCTTGTTTGTACGACGTCACGTGGCTTGTTGTATTGACAACAACTCACCAGCCGTACAGCAGCTAAGTTATTTTGCACTCGCACTGCGAAAGCAAAGGGGTTGGTGTAGGACGAGTAGAGGCTTTAGCTGCCTTTTAGTACTACCCAAAATATATTTCACCCCACCCTGGAAACGACCTCGTGTAAGTATGGAATTAGCAGTTAAACCACGAGAAGTTCCGCTCCAAACTTCGTACGACATTGATTCCTCCTGTCATGGCTGGAAGTTCGCGTGACAAGAGGTTTCTGTCGTAACGAAATAAGTGCATACTCAGGTGAATTCAGTGTGTGTACGGGGCACTGGGATATTAAATCGCAGTAAGAAGAACGCTTCCGGTAAATTGTCATTTCACAGAGGGCTAGATACAGGTTTAAAGTGAACACACTTATCGGAATGTTATCAATTGCAGTATATGGACTCGTCGTGACAACTGGGCTTCGCGTGACAGCGGGGTGCTGTCACGACAGAAATTCAGTGTAGCTACAGGTTAAAGCTTTCCACATCCAGCAGGGCGCAAATAACGTAGCAATAACGAGATGTAGCGCTGGAAAAGTGTTAAAAAAAAAAGAAAAAAAGAAAAGAGACACTTGTAACAAACAGCAGCATGCAAAGTGTAATACTGCAAAGCAACAAGTTTTTATTCGCCATAACCAACAGACGTTGCTTGACAACGGATCTGGTCATGACGAAATGGCTGTACCTACAAGCTGATGTTCACCTGGAACACTTTCTGCTTAACTTTCAGGTCGCAGTCGGGCAAGAAGTCATATTATGTGGGGCCAGTATGTGGGCATCGTATGTCACACCGCGATCCACACAGCTCCTGCCCCAAGTGCCGTGAACGCGCTACAGAGGGTTTGCCGCAGTGCACGCAAGAACATACCTGTGACGAGTGTAATGGGCTTACACCAGCGCAATGACACGCGTTACTACAGGTCCGGAAACACAATGCTGGCAGACGCAGCGCACGTGAGACAGATTCAGCTGTCAGTACAGGCTCACACGCTGAACTGGTTATGTAAACGGAGGAGTTAGGGACAATGGAGGAGGCCGTAATACCATTGTCAACGACAACCATGCTGGACTCTTATGTGATTCCGCTAACTAATGCCGAGTCATTGCAAGGTCTCACGCAGCAAGATCCAGCGCCTACACCGCCCACACTTTTCGCCCCGCCTAGTGCGTCGATTTCACTCGCCGCCACTACAGCATTGCCACCCAGGGAATTAATCAGAAACTGGAATGTGTTCACGACATTGCTCCAACAACCGGCTGTACAAGCAATTATGGACAGTACAAGGGTTGTGGACACCGCAGTGATGGATGGCGCCACACGCACAGCAACCACACGGGAGTCGAGCCGCGATAAGAAACGCAAGAAAGACAGTAAGGGAGCACCCCCTCGTCTACGCCTGCGGCTCAGGGACGCGCTGGCTCACCGGAAGTGACGTTAGTGGAGTCCTCGAATCAGGCTTCCCCCACCGAACCGCCGCTGTCTGCCTTGAAAAAACTTGAAAAAGCCACATTAAAGGCACATGAGGCAAAGGAAGTACACACCGCACCAAAGTCCAGACGTGAAAGTAGTCGAGCCACAAAGACAGACGGACGCGGGATAGCACACAAAGCGCTGTTGAGCAGACTACTTTGCTGTCGCGCCGCGATGCTACGCAGTCACTGGATAAGAAGGGAGCAAATCGAGCCCACGCCGTACACGACACCACTAAGGCACAGCATGCAGTGGCAGCTCCGGTCAAAACACAGCAACCGTGTGTTGAAAATGTAGTCGATACACAGCAGAGTGGCACAGGGGGAGAAGGAACTGTACCAGAACCACACCCCTCGCCTTCGCCTCAACTGAACAGACTTGTCGACCCAAGGATACACGCCGCCCCGTCATGGAGGTATACACATCCGAGGATGAGAGCGGCAGTGACAGTGACAGTGACTATGATTCTGATCAAGATGTATCCTGCGTTGAAGACTCACCCGACCAGCAAATGCACGCGCCCACCGATCACGATGGGGACTGGGGTGCGTACAAAATACTTCGTCTGCCATCACGCCAAGACATGGCACCCTTATTTCCGGCAGTACGACAGCTAGGCATGGCGCGCTCGCCTGCTAAAGCTCAGTCTCTTACACCACGTGACTTTGCGGGGCGTCGACGAGTACGTACACCATCACCGCCTAACTACGTCGAGTCAGATTCAGAGCCAGGATCCCGGGACAATGACGACGAATCCACACCGTCAACTGAGCCTACGGATATACAGTTCACTGATCTGCTGCGCATGATTATTGCACACGACTAGAGTGCCGCGGAACTCCAACTGCTGCAAGCTGGTGTCACACGACGCCATCTTCGGTTCGCGTCACAAAGAGAGGTTGAACCTCGCCCTGCTCGAGTAGCCCTACCGACGGCTGACTGCATTAAGCAAATCTTCAACTTGAAGTCAGAGGATCATGCCGAGAAAATTGTGCAACGCAATCACGCATACCACAGGGTCTCCTCCTGTAGGCTACTGGATGTCAAGACTGCGCCGTATGTCACGCATGACCATTACCTGCCCATGGCGGCACTACAACCGCTGAACTAACGCCTGCAATGGATTCAAAGGAGTCACACCGACACGGATGTACCCTTAGTGGATGCGGACGCCAGGAAGTTCGAGGAATGGGCTCGTCGCTCACTGAACATTCTGTCTTTCCAGGATTTCGCACTGGTGGCGCTACGAGACATAGTTATGCAAACAGTGCCTGCAGAAGACGCCCCAGCGGTAGAAAATCTCATTCACTCCATTGCTAGAGCCTCGTGGAACATCGCCCAGTTGCAAAGCGAAGTTGTGGTTGGCATGGTAGGGTTGCGGAGAGACGCCCTTCTTCACCACTCTCTTCTGCCGGTGGAGGATGCGGCCGCACTGCGGGGCCAACCTGTGGCGGGACAAACAGAGCTATTTCCACCAGACCCAATTGCTCGCCTGACAAGTGAATTTAAGGATTCCCTCAAGGATAAGTTTATGCAACAAGCTATCCGGCAACAGAAAGGGAAGACTACAGGAGGGAACAAGCAAAGCAAACGGGCAGCGTCGCAAGGGAAGCGGCAACGGTCACAAGCAAAGAAGCCACATCAAGAGCAGACGACCAAGCCACGCGGCGCCAATCAGAGCAGGTAGCAATTACTGTACACATCGCACTGCGAGCGGTTATCTAGACGATTACTCGCAAGGCGCTTTAATTTTCCCTCTTTCCGCGTCCGCTCCGCCCAAAACCTGCGCAGACACCTGGCCCGTCGGGGGAAGACTGAGACATTATTGGCAGAGATGGAAGTTCATGGGGGCCCCGAAAAGAGTGTTAAAATGGCTTCGTTACGGTTACCCCCTCCCCTTTCGACGCTCAAACAAGGGGATGGTTATTTGCCCGCCTCTCACACCTCTGTCCCCTCCCTGTCTGACGACCACGTACCCGCCCTGGAGCGAAAAAGACATTGCTTTGCATACCATGATTCAGGAATTGCTAGGCAAAGGGGCTATTGCAGAAGTGCCAAACTCAGAGCCAGGCTTCTACAGCCGAGTTTTCCTACGACCGAAGAGAACAGGGGGCTGGAGATTGATCATAGATTTGTCAGCACTCAACCAGTTCTTGCTCGTACCGACATTTTGAATGGACACCAATCAAGTTATTCGCGAAGCACTACGCAAAGGTATGTGGGCGACGTCAATCGATCTCACAGACGCGTATTTCCACATACCCATGCACCGCAGCAGCTGGAAATTCCTTTGCTTCAGCATCGCAGGAAAGAACTACAGGTTCCTCGCTCTGCCATTCGGACTTGCGCCAGCGCCTTGGGTGTTTACAGTAGTCATGACCGTACTGAAGAAGTGGGGCCGGGAAAGGTCTATCCTGCTATTCCAGTACATCGACGATTGGCTCATCGCTGCGCTGTCCCGCGAACTGGTCGCACAGCATACACAAGCCGGTGTCAGACAATGTCTAGAAGTGGGGTTACAGGTGAATCTCAGAACTGCAACCCACACAAACCATCACGTTTCTAGGAGACATATTCGATTTCCAACAAGGTATGTGTTTTCCAACCGAAAGTCGTATACAAAAACTGATGGAGCAAATTCAGACAGTACTCAGTCACACGCAACCTTCCCCAGAAAGACTCGAAAGCTTGCTGGGACTACTCACCGCCACGGAGAAGACTGTGACTCCATTTCAGAGAATTTCAAGCCCTCGTTCGCCGAGCACTATTTCAGGGCCGCGCGAGAGGACGCATAGTTCCGCTATCGAAAGAAGCAACGGCAGACCTCACATGGTGGAGCAACCGACGCAACTTGCTGACCGGGACATGGTTCACCACGCCATCCATCGACTGCCAGGTACAAACCGATGCGTCGACGACAGGGTGGGGAGTGTTTTTCAGAGGTCAAACATGGTCAGGAAAGTGGGAGGAAGACCTCCAAGAAGCACATATAAACGTCAAAGAGATGTGGGCTGTCAACCATGCTTGCTGCCTGCCGTATCGACAGCTACACAGACAGACGCTATTCCTGATCCAGTGCTATTCCTGATCGACAACACGACAACCGTAGCATATCTGAGACGCCAAGGAGGCACACGCTGTCGCGAATTAATGTCGCTGACCAGAGACATACTGCTGTTCGCCCAGCAACATCAATTTCAGATCGTTCCACAGCACATTCGAGGACTGTTCAATGTGGTGGCAGACTTAGCTTCTCGCCAGGGGACCGTCGTAGCGACAGAATGGACACTGGACCGACAGACATTCTGGTGGATACAGACGCAGTCACCGTTGGGGCCTCCACAACTGGACCTGTTTGCGAACAGTCTGACAACCCAGCTTCCACGCTATGTGTCTCCATGCCCGGACGAACAAGCGATAGCAGTGGATGCTCTGCAATGGGAGTGGCCGGACGAGATTCTATATGCGTTCCCCCCCAACGTCTCTTCTCCTGCCCACACTCCAAAAGATACGACGCCAGGCACCACGACGTCTCCTATTAGTGGCACCGCTGTTACCAGAGAAACACTGGTTCCCTCTATTACTACAGTGTCCACAAGTCAAACAACTCGCGCTGCCAATACATCAAGGGATGCTAAGACAGCCCCATTGGGAATATCATCACCCCAATCCACAGCTTTTCCAGCTCCACCTTTGTTGCATAGGCACTCAGTAGCGGATACGCTGGGATTTTCTGTAAAGGTACAAACACGCCTGGACAAGATACATGCAGATTCTACGACCACTGTATATCTCTCCCAGTGGAAGTTGTTTGAATACTTCTGCTCGCAACGCAAACTCGACCCAATCGCAGCAACGTCGCCAGTAATAGCTGATTTTTTAGTATATTTGTTCGAGGAACGGCGGCTGTCTGTACGTACGATTGAGGGCTATCGCTCGGCAATTTCGTCCATACTAAACAAATATTCAGGCTTTGACGCCGGAAACGACAAGCATCTTAGTCAGCTACTACGAAACTTCAAGCTAGAGAGGCCGGTTGCCACACGCACAGTTGTTAAGTGGGATATTAGGCTTGTACTGGATTTCTTGCAAAAAGGGCCTTTCTTACGTATGAAAGAACTATCAGCTAAAGAAAGCACGCTGAAATGTACTTTTCTTCTAGCTCTGGCAACAGGCAAACGGAGAGGTGAGATACATGCCCTGGAAAATAAGGTGCTACGCTATCAGGATAATTAGAGACGAATCACGCTCGTCCCGCGAGCCGGTTTCCTCAGCAAAACACACCTGATCAGCAGCGGTGCAGGGGCATTAAAGGAGATCACATTGGAGGCATTGGATGAAGTGTGCTCGCCAGACGACACAGCTGAAAAGGCACTCTGCCCGGTGCGCACGCTGCGATATTATTTAGAAACGTCGGGCAAGTACAGACACCCCGACCAAAAAAAGGTTAATAATCTCCTACGTAGCAGGTCGATCGAAGGATGTAGGAAAACAGACGATCTCAAACTACCTTAAAAGCACGATCGTGATGGCGTATCAAAAGTCTGGCTCTGATCCGAACACACTGCAAACACTTAATATAAAAGCCCATCAGGTCAGACATGTGGCAAATTCACTAGCGTTCTGTAAGGGGGCGTCGTTAGAGGAACTGCTTCGGGCGGGATCATGGACGTCACCAAATACATTCATTTCCCACTATTTGCAGGATTTTTCCACCGATTCCTCCACAGGTTTACACAAACTGGGGCCTTTTGTGTCAGGGGGAAAGGTTTCTCTGGCCGAAAAATAACGTAGTTAACCCCTAACTGTTTTTCAATTCTCGCAGAAAATCAAATAAGAGCGGGGGAAAGAACCGGCACAACGGGAAGAGAGGTGCGAAGCAAGCCCCCAAGCCGCCGGCGGCGCAGTAATTTCTGTACAGACGAACTGACTTGTCATGACAGTCCAAAATAACAACAACTCGTCACTTCAGAGCTGTCATAACAGGGGTCGTTATGTGCCAGCAGACAGTTTAGTTCATAAGGCACTCGAACGTTACAGTTGTAGTTGCAGTTGTGTGCATTCACATAAGTTTTCAATTGATATGTTTGGTTGTTCGCGGCGCGACCGTACGTCGTCCAGCCACTCGGATCTCACTGCTGTGTAGTGACTGTGTTATTCAGACTCGTTAACATTTAGAATAAGAACGCAAAACAAATGAATCCCACCGTGATCATATCTTCTTTTCTCTCTTCTTGTCAAAATAGGCAATACAACTAAAGTCAAATAAAAGGCAAGAGAAAGAAAAAGGGGGGAGAGCATGCAACGAGTTAGGAAAGCAGAGCTCCTTACCGCACCATGTGGTACCTACAGGGTAGAAACGGCAAGGGGAGAGTAAGGTTGATTCTCTAAAGTAATTAGGAATCCAAGTACTCCAGGAATGTTGTCGTTCACGTCAAAAGGAGGTGATGCACGTTTCGCGGAAATTCGCGGAACATAGAAATTCGCGTGACATGGGAAACAAAAAAAAATTATTTTCTCATGCTAAGACAAAAGACACCCACCTCCGGTTTCACGTCTATCAAATTGGCAGCATTGCTTGGTTAAAGTAGCTCCAAAATACGTTAAAAGTGACGTTTTATGTGTTTTTGGAGTTTAACCTAAGCAATGCTGCCAAGCAAATTATACCCCCCCCCCCCCCCGCCTGTCCCTCGACAGTCTTTTGACCAAAATAGATGGCTTCTTTAAGCACAAAAATTAATGTGACGTCACCTCCTTTGTGGCAGTTTAACCTTTTCTCGTTGTGAGGAGAAATAAACAAGAAACACGTGGTAGTGTTTTCAAAGAAACACGTGGTAGTGTTTTTGTTGTTTTATTTGCGCGCCGAAGTTCTCATGGACTTCGTTTATCAAATTGGCAGCATTGCTTAGGTTAAACTCCAAAAAAACATAAAAATGCGTTTTAATTCCTTAAAACGTCACTTGAAATTGGGTTACAGTGAGGCAGGTTCCGCTGCTTATCAGCCGTGTTTTCGTGGTGACTCGCCAATCCATTTGTGTTGAGACATGAATGGAGGAAGCTTGTGCGCTTTTGAGGCCCGGGTGAGTGGATTGGACAAAAGTTACGTGGGCCGCGAAAGACAAAGCAATCGGAATTATGCCCACTCCCACCCCTTCTAATCTTGGGTTCGGCTGGCATGGGGGCAGGATTTCCTAAACCAGACCCAGGTGATGTGGATTTATGTTTTGATAAAATAAGGAAACTAGATAGAATTCCGGTATCCAGACATCTCGCATTTGGACATCTCGCATCTGACAACTCGCATCTGGACATCTCGCATCCAAATGAAAAAGTGGACATCTCGCATCCTTGATTTTTTTTGCTCGATTTATCATTGTGTTTTGGTCGGGCCGGACACAGTCGTGGTCGCCGAGGTACCCGCTTGTGTGGCGTCTGTTAGGCTAAAAAGTCTAAAAGGCATTCAGATAAATAGATGATAGCATTTCCCGGAAGTAGTCGAACTCTTCTAGAAATGAAGAGTTTGAAAACTGGAATGAGGTGTTAGTCTTGTCCCCGGGGAGGCATCCGTTTCTGTGTATAAAAATAAAGCGTATATTGAAGGTACACACTGATGACAGTTTTGCCTTTGTCGCTTGTAAATACAACTAAGTAATCAATTTAACTTTTATTTCTGGATCAGTGGAGCACATGTATAGTGATAGATTTTCTGCATTGGTGTGTGCGTGTCATAACATTGCAGTGCAGTTAACTAATACTTTGCAAACGAATATTTCTTCCCCTGTCCCCACCCTCCGCCTGTCTAAAAACGCCTAGACTATTTGCTTAAGCAGCTGTGAGTCGCGTGAATGACAGTTTGAAAGACAGCAGACATGGGGCATTGAGAGAAGACAAGCAACAGGGAAGGCGTGTGTGGAAATTCCCGTATTCATCTAATATGGGACACCTGTCATCGGCGCACTTCCAAACCGAACATCCAAAATTAAAATAGTTGGCATCTCACATCGATTATTTTTTTCGCGAAAGTATCATTGGAGATTGGTAGAAGTTACGTATTATAATGGGTTATAGCCGTTACGTGCGACCTTTGTCGTCTGTCCTATCGTCCGTCCAAAGTAACGATAAGTAACAAAAATCTGTTGGCTTGAGTGATTCCAAATGTCACAGAAAGTTGCGCCAGAATGATATGTACGCTTTTCATGATTTTTGTTACCGTTTGTTTAAAGCCAATAATTTGAGGTAAATGCAGCAGGCATTACTACCTCGTGGTTATTAATATTATTATATCTCCCCGTCCAAGGTGCAATATAAGCGTGTGCTCTGATGTTTTGTCTGAATGGCCGTTTTTTGTGTTTTTGTATTAAATTCTTGACTGACGCCAGGTACATAGCCTTACTGTCTTGAAGTGTTGGTTATGCTTATATGTCACAAATCTTTACATCAGTATTCATGAGCTGGGTATTGTTCCTTGATTTGCCAAATATTGGCGGAAGATTTGGCGAAAAAGTACAATTGCATTAAATTCTTAACTGAAATAGTCTTACTGTCTTGAGTTGTTGGTCAAAGATAGCAGACACAAGTAGCTGCCCGGCTATTCTTATGTCTCACCGAGCAAGGGGAGACGTGTAGTGGTTGTACATTACACGCAACAAAACAGGTACAAAAGTTTTGAGGTGCCCACATTGTCTTGCGGATTGTCAGAGGTCGAGGTGAGAAGTGCCTGACTGTCCTTTTCCTCACATGAAAGCCTCGGAATGTTTTTTCAGTGGTTTTCTTCTCGCTGAACTGGAATGGTAAAAAAATATAAATCGGTGATTTTGTTTTCCGTCTTGGGTTTTTATTTTGCGTATTTATTTAAGCTTAACCTACTTCCTACGATGGCCGGTAGACTTGAGACCCTTATCCTCTTTTCACTCTTGCTTCACAGTTAGCTTCAGGCGTCAGACGTATATATGTAACAAGACAACGTTTCTTTTCTTTAAAGAAGCTTTCTTAAATTTGAAATAATCAATGCGGGTCCACCTGAAGACTTTTGTTCTTGGTTTTAGTCTGCATCAACTTAATTGAGTTTCAAAAAAAAAAGTTTGGTCAGTGTGACCGTTTTGAATTTTACTGGTAGTCATTTGACCGGTGATCAGAAGACCAGTGGGCTTTCTGTGCGAACCCCCCCCCCCCCCCCCCACCCCCTCTACTACCGAAAACATCCACACAAAAGAGACTGATTTATTGGAGAAATGTGTCTGACTTCACATAAAGTCACAGACCACAATTATTTACTTGTATGTTTCTTTATAAAACTTGAAAGTCTTGCTCCTTCCATAACTCTGCTGTCCGCGAAGTCTTTATCAAGTCGTTCAAACTAACGCTTAAGAAGGGAAACACACTAGAAATAAATGGGGGGTTGATCAGTGGGGGTTGATCAATAGTGTTTTTGTCATTTAGCACTAAATAGGAGCGCATGTCCAGTACACATTGCAACGTTTGATCAACTTTGGATAGACGTGGCAGCCGATGTCGAATGAACGTCGGTGTTTATGGAAGTCAAAACAACACCTGCCTTCCTACATGGGATAGGCGTCGATAAAAGTTGCCAGTGGAAATCGAAACAATATCCATGACGTTGCATAGGCGCGGGGAAAATACCTTTTGTAAGAAGTTAACTTTTCGCATTTTACACCTGAAAAGAATTCTGAAATGAGCGGTAAAATCCTTTAGCAAAAAGTGTTTTGCAGGAAGTAAATTTATTTTTAATCAAAAAGAATAATTTTCAACGTGAGGTAATTTGAATTAGTTGCGCAAAACCTAAATATGAATCGAAATTGTGTTTTGATCAGTCGAAAGAAAGTGCTTTACGGGGGATTTTATATCGTAATTTACAGCTAAATTTTCTAATTCATATGTGAATAAAACATGTGTCCAAGGATTCATGAGCATGCTTAATTAGACCAATGTACTAAATAGTAATCAGTTGTAAAATGTATCAGTCAAAAAGTAATATTAATTTCTGAATCGTGTTTGCCAAGTTAAATCTTTTCAAGAAATGGTTCATTTTGCATACGACAGGTACAAGAAATAAAATGGGAAGTAAATTGAGAAGTTTTGACTTCTTGCAAAAGGTGTAAAATATTTTTGAAAAGACTTGCGCGCTCTTGAAGTCCTCGTTTGGTCTATTTTCGATGTCACCAGTCGTGGGTACACTTTTAGAATTGGAGTAAGTATGCTGTTCTTTCAAAAGCAAACGCTGTGGATATGCACCACAGAACATACTTTTTGAATTCAAGCAAGGCTATGCCAGTTCATATATTTGAATTTTTAACGTTATAAAAGAAGTGCCATTTTCAAAATTCAAGACTTGTCATATCACGGGTATCAGTGATGTATGAAAGGTATCTTTTAAGTATTAATTTAGTCACCTGTTTGTGAAGTGTGAACTCTGAACAGGACTGAATTGACATATTTGTAGCCAGGGAAATGTATACACTTTGATGGTGAGGTTCGAAATCTTAGTTTTTCAGCCCTTTCTATGCGTTTCCTACTGGACCGTTATTTTAATTTTTTTTTTTGGCAGTTTCAGTTTGTTTGTTTTCGTTAAATAATGTCAGCATAATTGTGACGTCATTGTTAAGGATTCTGCCGAGATTTTCCTCGTTGCATGTGTTACTGAAGAGATGCGGTTAGTAGTTGAGAAACGAGAGAATCACTGCATTTTGTGACGTCATACTGACCGACCCCCCCCCCCTGGTAGAGAATCAAATACCAAGGGGACCCCCCCCCCCCTCGGGACATACTATGGACCGACCCCCCCCCCCCTGGTAGAGAATCAAATACCAAGGGGACCCCCCCCCCTCGGGACATACTATGGACCGACCCCCCCCCCCCCCCTGGTAGAGAATCAAATACCATGGGGACCCCCCCCCCCCCTGGTAGAGAATCAAATACCATGGGGACCCCCCCCCCCCCCCGGCTACTTTTTACGCCGCTGGCTCACGGCTCACCGTCAGTAGTATAAAAAGGTTGGGTTGACACCACTCTAATCATTGCATTGCCAAACCATCATGGACCAACCATAGTATGTGATTCAGCACTCCTATAAGAGCACCTTGTCTGTGCACATATGCATCATTCAAGCTCTGGCTACCGTTGGATACACATGGGAAAAAAAGTGAAAACAGTTGCTCTTACCTATTGTGTTGTGCTGTTGAAGAACAATTGATGAATTTACTGGAATACACATAGGAGACGAAGTGAAACATTGACTATTCTTTGGAAAAAGGAAGTGAAACATTAGCTATTCAATGGAAAAGAGAAGTGAAAGATTTGGTTATTCTTTGGAAAAGGGAAGTGCAAGATTGGAAGACAAATTAACCAATGACTTGTGGTAAGTCTTTTTTTTTTTTTTTTTTTTTTAAGACTGAGAAATTTAAGAGTGCACTCGTACAGAGTGTGAGGGAAAACCGATCGATAATTTCAGAGTGCGCTCGAGTGTGGGAACAATCAATAAATTTGAGAAGGAATGGGATTTTCCCTACGTTAAGTCCAATGTTATGTTTTAAGTTATAGTAGTTGGAAAAATGACACTTCTAAAACACATTTAACAAATGTAGTTTTTTAACACCATATAATATATAAAATAAGTTTGAACATTTTAGCATGCTATTTATTTGAATATTCTAAAGTCATAGTAGTGGAAAAATGGTGGTTCTAGACCAATTTTAACAAATTTTGTTTTTTGACAAAATATTATGTATAAAATAAGTTTAAACATTTTACCATGGTGTAGTAGGGTAAAAATGAGGGTTTTAGACCAACTTTAACAAATTTTGTTTTTTGACAAAATATAATGTAGAAAATAAGTTTGAACATTTTACTATGGTGTAGTAGGGTAAAAATCAGGGTTTTAGACCAACTTTAACAAATTTTGTTTTTTGACAAAATATGATGTAGAAAATAAGTTTGAACATTTTACTATGGTGTAGTAGGGTAAAAATCAGGGTTCTAATCCAAAATTTAATTTTCTTTGAAAATATATTATGCTTTTCTTTTCTTAATGCTTTCAGGTATCGTCAGAACACATCGCTCTCCGCTAGATGTCTCTACAATACATGCCTAGGTGGTATAAATAGGATGAGTGAGACCTACATTTCATCATATCAGTTTAGGCAATTGACGTGACAACAACAATGGCATCTAATTCAGACACATTAGTCGTCTGTCATGATTGTAATGTGACATTTCCATCTCATGAATTGTTCGTAGCACATACATGCAAACCAGCTAAGATGAAACGTGCTAATGAAGAGCTTGTTGAGATGATTGAAGCCAAGAGACGAAAGACGGTACAAGATGGTGTTTTCAGACCTCATCCAGTCCTCTGCTGTGAATGCATTAAAATATTTCCATCTATGGATACATTTGAGGCACATGCATGCATACCAGCTGAGATGGAAAATGCGTCTCATGAAGAACATGTTTCACAGAAAGAAAAAACAGGACAAGTAGGGAGAGGTAGAAGGGTTAGTCTGGGAGAAAACGCACAGGAAAGACGATTTGAGTCTGAGGATGGATCGGATTTACTGCTTGAAATGCGACAACAAGAGAACCGTATCAAGACACATTTGTTGGAGACCTTAAACTATGGAATGAAATGGTACATTGTCGTTCATGCACGTTTCAAGAAACTGACAGCGAATGCTGAAGGTGTTATGGTAGAACAAGTGGATAATTCATTTATCAGCAGTCCAACATATACAGCATACAACCCAGCAGATATTGAGCAGGACTTGCCAGACGCCTATAAAGAATTGTTTACTAAGTTTGATGAACATGAGCGACAAGGCTCTGGCTGGGTATTGGATAACATACTATACATTGAAGTACATACAGCTACGTCAGCGCCACTGGATGCGAGTAGTTTTATTCCACTGCCGAAGAAAGTGAAGAATACAAAAGGTGTGTTAAACATTCAGAATAAAGACAACAAATGTTTCTTATGGTCTGTACTGGCTCACCTTCACCCTTCAACAAATGTAAACCCAGAGCGTGTACATCAATACAAGCTATTTGAGAACGAATTGAAGGTGGAAGGCATGACATTTCCAACACCGATTACAGACATTCCAAAGTTTGAAAAGGAGAATGATGTGTCCATTAACGTGTTTGGATATGAACATGATGTCGTTGTTCCCATACAACTCAGTCGAAACACCAGCGCCAACAGCGCGAGAGAAATCAACTTGCTTTTGATTAGCAATGACAAGACAAGACATTATTGCCTCATCAAGAATTTCAGCAGACTGATGGCTTATCGATCAAAGCATAATGGTGCAGCTTTTTATTGTTTCAACTGTCTTCACGGGTTTATGCGACAAGAGCTTTTAGATGAACATCGTGAAGTGTGTGGCAAGCATGGCGCGCAACGTTTATCATTTCCCAAGGAACCATTCGTTAAGTTTAAGAATGTAGCCAAACAACAGCGAGCACCGTTTGTGATTTATGCAGACTTTGAATGTTTCACGCAAAAGCATGAAGAAGAAGACAAGTATCAACATCATCGTCCAAACAGCTTTGCCTATGTGGTTGTCAGCCAGTATGATACACGTGCACCAATCGTGTATCGAGGAGACAATGCTGTAAAGGTCTTTTTAGACCATATGTTGAATGAACGTGATCGTATTGTACGTGGTTTAGAGCGACCAAAGGAAATGGTGATGACTCGCGAAGACAAAGAGAATTTTAAGAACGCTGTTGATTGCTACATTTGTCATGAACCTCTAGGAGCAGATCGTGTGAGAGATCATGACCATATCAATGGCAAATATCGCGGAGCAGCGCACAATGAATGCAACTTACAATTCCGACTTAGAAAGGATCAGCAAGGGGATAAAGATTCTTTTATCATTCCTGTGTTTTTCCACAATTTGCGAGGCTATGACAGTCACCTTATCATGGAGGAAATTGGAAAATTCAAAGATGAAACGATTACAGTCATTCCCAACACCATTGAGAAATATATTGCATTCACCATGAGCAATCTGAAATTTACAGACAGCTTTCAGTTCATGAGTACTTCTCTACAGAAGTTGGTATCCAACCTAGCGGCAGAAGGGAAAGACAACTTTTATAACATGACGTCACACATTCACAATAGTGACCAACAAGATTTACTGTTGAGAAAGGGTGTGTACCCTTATGATTACGTGGATGAACCATCCAAGTTTGCTGAAACACAACTGCCGTCCAAGGACAAGTTTTACAGTCTGCTCAGTGAAGAAGACATTAGCGATGAGGATTATGAGCATGCGCAGAAGGTGTGGGAGACATTCAACTGTACAAAATTTGGCGAATACCATGACTTGTACCTGAAATCAGATGTGTTGCTGCTGGCTGATGTGTTTGAAAACTTTCGTCACGTATGTCTCAACACATATGAATTGGATCCTGCTCACTACTATACAGCACCAGGACTGTCGTGGGATGCAATGTTGAAAGCGACAAAGGTGAAGTTGGAATTGATCAATGACATCGACATGTACCAAATGGTTGAGCAAGGCATACGTGGAGGAATATCCGTGATCACACACAAGTATGCGAAAGCGAATAATCCCTACGTAGCAGATTACAATTCTGAGATACCAAACAACTATTTGATGTACCTCGACGCAAACAACTTGTATGGTTGGGCCATGTCACAAAGCATGCCACAAAGAGGATTTATGTGGGTGAGTGAGCCAGAATCCATTGACTTCATGGATGTGGATGAAGATGATGACATTGGATTCATTTTGGAAGTGGATTTAGACTATCCAAATTCAATCCATGATCATCATAATCACTACCCAGTGGCTCCAGAACGGAAATGTGTCAAAGTTGAAGAATTGTCAGAGTACAGTCAGAAGCTGCGGAAAGATCTAAACATGAAAGAGAAATCCAGTGAAAAGCTCATTCCTAACTTGTCTGACAAGAAGAAATATGTACTTCATTACAGGAATTTGCAACAGTACGTCTCACTGGGGTTGAAAGTCACTAAAGTACATCGCGCCATCATGTTTGAACAGAGCAAATGGTTGGCAAAATACATTGCCTTGAACACGGAAAAGAGAAAATTGGCCAAGAACCCATTTGAGAAAGACTTCTTCAAACTGATGAACAACTCGGTGTTTGGCAAAACCATGGAAAATGTGAGAAAGCGAATCAATGTTGAACTTGTTCACAAGGAAAAGCGGTTCAAGAAACTTGTAGCCAAACCTTCTTTCCACAAATTCAAAATTTTCAACGAAGATTTGACCGCAGTACATTTACGCAAAGTGGATTTGCTTCTGGATAAACCCATTCAAGTTGGTTTTACCATTCTCGACCTCAGCAAAGTGCTTATGTTCAACTTTCATTACAACTACATCATGGTCAAGTATCCCAATGCCAAGTTGTTGTTCAGCGACACCGACAGTCTTTGTTACGACATAGAAACGGAAGATATCTACAAGGATATGCAGCAAGATGCTGACCTGTTCGACACAAGTGACTATCCGCCAGATCACTTCCTACATTCCAACGTGAACAAAAAAGTGCTTGGGAAAATGAAGGATGAGACGGCAGGCGTCCCTATTGAAGAGTTTGTTGGACTCAGACCGAAAATGTACAGTTTATTGTGCGGTGGGAAAGAAAAACATACAGCTAAAGGCATCACTCAAGCTTGTCAAAGACGCATTAAACATGTGCAGTATAGAGACAGTTTGTTTAAGAAAACTCAAACGATGGCTACAGGACACATTATCCGAAGTCATAGTCACCAGCTTTTCTCGGAGAAGTTGAGGTAGGTAGCCCTCTCCCCATATGACGACAAGCGATATGTGATGAGTGATGGCTATTCCACCTTAGCGCATGGACATTACAAGGCTATGGTATAAAGGGGGAGGTCCTCCAACGGAAGAGTTATTTGAGGTGTGAACATTGAAGTGTTAACATGGAACGTGAAAGTCGTAAGAGATCTACAACTGATATGGATACTCTTGCAGATGCAGTTAAAGACTTAAAAGTGAAAAATCCTACCACTACCATCAAGAAATTGAAAGTGGAGACAGCACCAACACCACAGTCGTGGGATGGAATGCTTTCTCTAGGAAATGGAAAGTATATCAAGATTATGAAACAAAGCAATGAAGGAGTGGTAAACATTCGCAAGTACCTGAGAGATGAGGGGACTGGAAAAAACCGTCCTACGAAAAAGGGTATCTTGCTGACAATACCTGAATGGAAAATGCTGAAGAAGCAAGTGAAAGAAGTGGATAAAAGGCTTCGCAGACAAGAAGACGGCTCATAACAAGGTAAAAACATGAATGCACTCATGCTGAACGGTGGTGCTTACCTTACTGTAAATGATAGGAATGAAGTGATACTAGATTCTCAGACAAGTTATCATCGGTTTAAACCTGAAGTATGGAAAGACTTTAAAAACATACCACTTGAACATGGGTTTAAACGTAGACTTGAAAATAAAGTGGAAGTGACGGTGGCTGAATATGATTCTAACATACGTGTAGAAATCTGTAGAAATCTTTTACAGGATTATCCAGAGGATTATAAGGGAGTTGTACCAGATACACCATATACAGATTTGATCCTCTTTGATATCAAGAACTGGCGCGCAGTCTTACGATTCCTAGAAGTGATACAACATCCACTCTTCGCCATCTTGCGAGCATAAAAAACGTCTTTGCAGACAAGGAGACAGCTCATAGTTCATCTGACTGTTGAACGAGATGGAAGACTTTTTATCGGAATATGAACCCATTACGCATGGATTCTCATATCTGAGAAACGTATATGATGACATCGTGCTAAAACATTTTGGAAAGTATATCATTCTATCAACTGACGAACAATCTGTGTTGAAAGACCATCTAGAGAAGCTGAGGATACCTGGCTTTCTCCTGAAACTCTCAGAGGATTTAGAAGTGCGTGTGACTGAGAACTATTTAGACGTGTTTGTACGATTTCGCCAATATGACGAGCTTACAAAATGCTACGACCACATCACCCTCAACACAGTGGAATGGTACGCTCTGTTACAAGCATTGGATTGGAAAGAACCTGACGCTTGAATTCAAAGAGGAAGGAGTGCAACTCATGCGAGGCACCAAGTCCATTGAACTGACGCATCCCATGTGTGTTATGGTGATGGACATTGACATGAATGATCATGGAGTTGAACTGAAACTGTCTGAACACAAAGATGTTAAAATAATAAAGTTTGGTAATGGACAGTGTTATGCTAGTTTTCATAGCATTTACAAACGTGGATGTAATGTCTATGATACATATATTAATTTAGATTGGTATGAATGGCATGTGTTTATCGATGTATTGAATGTATTTGTAAAATAAAAAATTCAATGTAAAATAATTGTTAAAATGTAAATAATGTATAACACAATAAACAAAGAATGTTGTATAAAACTGTCTTGTTTATTTACAATATTCATAATACAATTCACAATTACCAACAACTTAACTAATACAACTTAACTAATACAACATCAATAAAATAATGGTTTATAATGTCTATATACAAAATCCTTTACAACAAAATCACCATCACTTCTTCTTAATACATCAATGATTTCAAAAGGACTATGTCCTCGAGCTCTTTGAATTATATAATACACACAATAAAATCCACATGTAGAGGATATTGGTGTTTGTAATGGAACTGAATTATAAATGAAATTAAACTTTAAAAACTTATTCAAACGACTGTCTATAGGTAAAAGTCCATAAGAGTCAAAATATTCTGCAGGGTCTTCGTCATAATATACTGCCACCCAATGCTCTCCTGGCTCATCATGATCGTCTGTGTTGATGACATAGGCACCGCGTTGTAAAGATGGTAACTGGTCCATGGCAAACACACCTTGAAACAAGTCTTTTGTCGTGGCATCATGAGATAGGATGGCTTCTATCTGCTTCGTGTTCATGACTGGTAGTCGAATTGAATGCTACGATTTGCACTTATTTCAACAATGTTATCAAATTCAGCATACACTATAACATTGACTGTATTTTGCAAGGCACCAGCAAAATTCATTTCTAGTCTCAAATTCCCATGTTTGATAATGGTATAATGATCAGCACCATCATAATCAGGTGTTAAGTCAAAAGAAAACAAAGAATAACCTCTAGGCCAATCTTCCCGTTTTATAATGGAACTTTTCTCACCATCCAGTCTATCAAAAGATTTGTAAAGTGTTTCAAAAGCATCAAGATATTTGCCTTGATTTATATCAAGCTTGAGAGGTTTTGATAGGACTGGTTCACCATCAGAGTAAAGCTGCATAAAGTTAAGATTGAAATGTTCAAAATTGTATGGATTTCTCAATACTGTTCCAGCAAAGGATTCATTATGAACCATTCCAATGACAATACGTTTTGGTAATTGACCTAAAAAGATGCTATCTTTCACAAAAGATTGAAATCCAGTTGGAATAGCTAAAACTTTACATTCTTTTCTAGTAACAATAAACTTAGCAGGACTTTTCATCAATGCATCTGCATGTCCCAACTGAATACCTGGACTAACCCTCACTTTGCGAATGGTTAAAAACGCTTCTCTCACTTCTACTTTAAAACCATTATTTGCAGCCATTAATACATATTCATCTTTTTGTCTATGCAAGCGTAATTTCATACTAACACCATTGGGAAGATAACGATCCTGCTCAAACAAATCTACCCTTAAACCACCTGTAAGCATAAACTCACGGCTTAGACGTGTATACAAATAGCGATTATGTAAACCATTATTTCCTGTTTCAGCTATATCACCACCTTCAATATTTACATGAAAACCTGATACATATCTTTCATGATTAGGTCTTTTCACCTGATGAGTAGTCATTGACCCGGCAGTATCTTTATAGATGAGACGCATAGAGCGCTCAGAATTGAGACTTTCTTCCGAGTCATGAATGAGATGAGATATGATGCTGGTATAACCATGAGTATTGTTACTATGTGATACCAATCGATCATTTAGAAATAATTCAATATTAGACCATAACCCATTAAACAAATCATTGATACAGGATACGTTATCATCTACACCACACGCTTCTCCATCAACCTTTACAATGCGACATACAATATGGAGTTTACTGTTCTTTAAATCTAGATATTCTTCGGTACTCGCAGGAATGTAGAATTCTATTGGAGCACCTTCTCTAATAGTAGTTAGTGGTTGATAGTCTACATTATAGCTTTTTTCTACAGCAGTTTGCGTTGGTGGTATGTGAAACCATTCTAATGGAGAAAGACTACATTCACAAGAATGATTATGAATTAAAGACATGATTAAAAAATATCTTTCTTATATTTTGTTGATGTTATCCGTTTAGCTGCCTTTCGCCTTCTGACAGGTTTTGCTGGTTTCGCTGTCTTTTGTCCTCCTAACTCATCACCAAACATACGTTGTGCTACTCGACCTGTAACATCTTTCGCGACATCTTTTGCAGCCTTTTTAAGATGTGGTGCAACGATTTTAGCCCCTGCCTTAAGCAGTGGAATAGCTTTTCGAGCCAATGATCCCAGTATTGAACCAATACCATCTCCATATTGTATTCGCGCTCCTTTAAATCCTGGTAATTCTCCACCCACTTGACGAAGAAAATGGTTGCGATAAATAGATGGATTGTGTGTGTATGCTTTCATAATGCTTTTGGTCGAAAATGAAGTTTACAGATCACCTTCCCAGTTTGAAATGGAACATTATGGTCTGTGTCATCCTTAATATTCATTTCTATCACATCAAATTTGGATGTGTTTACAGGAACATAATGAGGTTCTCCATAAGTTTTCATGATAATGTCTCCATCATGTCCTTGTATTGCAACAGAACGTAGCAAAGGAACATAATAATCACCAACAACTTGTGGCTCGCAAATACTACAGTACACATAAAGTGTATAAAACCCCTGTTTCACATCAGCTTTATATTCAGCTGTACACGTTTCAGTATACCATTGATTTGGGATAAATCCTAAAATCTCAGCTAATCCAGTGGAGAATGACACTTCAAAGCCATATTTTAGATATAGAAAAACGCGTCGTCTAATTTTATCATACTTTATCCGAATACCTTCTTTAAGGTCATCTTTCATAGAATTAGTTGCTTCTTCATTGACTGCATGACATATTTCTTGTATGGATCTGTAGTAACCATAAGGAATATTGATTGTGTCAAGAACAATATTATTCAGTGGTTGTTGACGATACTGAATAGAATAGTCCATTCCATGTCTCATGGTTGTCCATGTATGTGGATATTGAATTTCAGCTAATGCCACTTCATATTTTCCGTTCAGATAGATGGTTCGAGGCATACGAATTTGATAATTCGAAGTCTTGTTGTTGGGATAATAGTTCATACTAGCATTGCTGGGTAAAGTAATGTAAAAACTTGTTGACTCCATGACAGCTAAATCGTTTATGTGATGTAGATAGACTAGATGTGTATATACATTACTTCATGTTTGACACTCTTCATCCTCACTTTCTACATTGTTGTCTACATTGTTGTCTACATTGTCGTCTAAATTGCTATCTACATGATCTACATTGGTATCTACTACTTCTCCCTGACAACAAGCACTAACACACCTAATTTTTACAGGAATAGTATTTTTATTTCCATTTTCTTTACAACAACAACACCATAGCTCTTTAATCCATGTTAAAAAGTTTCCCATCCTTCTGGAAACAACCTTTGTTGACGTTGTTGTATCTCTTTTGTAATATCTTCACGAGTTGTCTTTTTACCAAAAACAGTTTTTGGAATATTAGCATCTACAATTTCCTCAATAAACTGCTTCCAACCATGCGGTGGTTCTCGTCGTTCTTTTCTTCTTGTAGCAACCAATGCTTCTTTCAACAAATCAATAATGTTGGAATTTGTAATGACAGTACCCGTTTTTAAAACAAGTTCATTTTTATCTGTCCATCTCGTACCATATTTCTTAAGTTCTGCTAGAAGTTGTGTTAGTTTTACATGATAAATAGGTTGAAAATGGCTTAGAAACTGTTGGGACTTTTCTGATTTTTCTGCTTTGGATGATGTAACAGACTTTTGCCGCTGTTGTTGCGACTGAATTGTTCGTAAATGACGACCAAGAACTTGAGACATTTCTATTGCCTTTTCACGAGTTCGTTTCCCACGTAAAAGTTTATTCACTTTCGTTTTGATTTCACCATCTTTTCCCTTCTTTTCTAACAACATTTTATATTCATATTCAGGAATGAGGACCATTTTCATAGTATGTTTCATTTTAACAGCAACTGAGCTAACAAGGGTAATGCAAATTTAGCAATAGCTCCAATGAATCCTCCTTTCTGATTAACCAACTTCTTTTTTCTTCGAAGTGATATCTTCTTATCTGCTAGTGTACGTAGGGTATGACGTTCACGCTTGAATACCTTATACCTTTTTGAGCTTAAGGGTAAATGTCCTCGCAATATATTCAAACAAATTTCAAACAAGCTAGTTAATTCTTCCTTAGTAGCTTGTTGTAGCAAGGATTTACGTCGTTTAGGCCCGCTGCGTGCGAGCAAGCGAAGAAATGGTTGATTCGCTTGAATACGTTTAGACATCTTGGTTGCGAATGGTTAAGTGACTTGGTTCTTGTTCATACGCCACCTTATCAACATAGACGTAATGTGTATCTTTTGGTAAAATGCCTGTACGAATACGTAGTTGATCATTTGTCTTCGGCTTCAAATCAATGAATAAATAGCCATGAGGTTTGCTCGTAGCATCTTGATAGGCTTCTATGAGAAATTGAGATTTTCCAGGATACATTTGTCGCGCTAATGTACTTATTTGTTGACTGTCTCTAGGATTTTTAAACAGAATGATGTAATGTGTATTCAAACTAATATTTCGCATTTCTCTACCATGATGAAACAAATTATGCACAATAAAAATAATGCTTAGATTTTGATGACTGCTACCAACACTAAATAGACGTGTCATGCGTTCATCACTATGACATTTAGTCATTAAGTCATCAATGATGAGTAAGTTTGGTTTTTTCGGGTTAAAACGCTCTTCAATGTCATCTGGAATGCCTTGGTAAAATTCCACACCTTTCATTCCCTTGTACAAAGGCTGATCTGCTGCATAGAGCCATAAAATGACTTTTGGAGAGGGTTTAATTAACTTTTGTTCTAGAATTTCTCTAACTAGAGAAGTTTTACCACTGCCTGTAGGTCCAGAGACCAAACACGTGAATGGATGCTTCATTTTCGAATATCTGTTTCTTTCACCCAACTGTTAAACTTCTTTGGCCAACCTAACCACTTCACAAATAATTCTTTAACACCTCGTCTTTTTCGTGTTTTCAAAACCTTTTCAATTCTGTAGACTGATTCAATATCTTTTGTCACTTTCTGCAGTTCTTCTTCATAAAAATGTCCGTCAACATCTTCATCCAAAAAGTCTTTCACACGATACAAGTGTATTCCTTGCTTCTTACAACGATGTGTGATAATGAAGACTTCTTGCGTCCACTTTATATGATAATCTCGTTGAAATACATATTTCATGTGAGAAATGCGAACCTGATCACCAATTTTAAATTTGTAGGGTTTTTTCTTCTTTGGTTTTAATTTCAATTTGTCTACATACATATACTTCCACACTTTCGATTCGTTGTCTTTACGAATATCTGCAGGAGCATACTTATTAGGGAGGGAGCCATGAAGTCTATGGTTGTAATTATACACTAAGTCTGGAAGGATGTCCATATATTGATACGTTTGATTATGTAGGAAATATCGATACATCATTCCCTTTAGAGTACGAATGACTCTCTCAGCAAAGTTGGCTTTGGTTTCATTCTTTGTCGTATAGGCATGTATTCCCTCCTTCTTCATAAATGCTTTTACCCATCTGTTTTTAAATTCAGTTCCTTTGTCTGACCTTAGAGTTCGTGGTCTTCGTTGTGTTTCATGAAAAATCTTTTGAAAGGCTTCTATGACACTCGTATGTGATTTATTAGGCATTGGTTGCACCCATAAATATTTGGAAAACACATCAATGACAACTAATAAAAAACGGGTGTCATCATTATAGGAAGCTATGTTTCCCATGTCAGCTAAATCAATATCCCACATGTCATCAATTCCACGTGTAATGACACGTTGCCTTTTAAACCTATATTTTACAGGTTGTAGTAAACTGAAGGCATCTTGATCCTGTAACCATTTCTTCACTTGTGAATGAGTGACTGGTTGATCATGTTTTCTTAATATGTGATATAGTTTGTAAGGACCAGCAAATGCCCCGGGTTGACCAGGTTTAAAATAAATATTGGTTAAGTAGTCTTTCCACGTCGACATGTTAACACTAAATGATTAACACTTGTTAACATATCTTGTATTTTATTTTATCAACACATCTTGCATTTTATCAACATATCTTACAAATCAAGTATTGATACAATGGTGTGAATAATTGGAGTCCATTGATCTTCAATGTACATTAACCAACTACTTAATTCATCAAATGTGATAGCATCTACACCATATTTTTCACAACGTTGATTTGCATTATCTAACACTTTATCTAAATGAATGTAATATTTAGCTTCATTCCAATATGTATAGACACATGCAGAATGACAAGTATGTTCTGAACACTCTTCATTTTGACAAGCAGGACATACTAAACATGCAAACTTTTTTACAGCTAATAACATTTCTTCACAATATGTCTTTTGCACAATATATTGTCTCAATGTAATGTCTGTCATTATACTGCAATGTAGATTAACCACTCTCTCACTTCATAAAACAGTCTTGGATCAAATCGAGCAAAGTGATATGCTGCTTCCACATCAAACTCCTCAGCTCTGTCAATGTTTGAAAGCACACACTCTTTGATGAAATCCTCACGTAATTTCGGTACGTTCAGCGTGGAATGAGCAAGTTCCCAATAGATGTCAAAGTGTTCCAGTTGTTGTTGAATAGATCCAAAACGCGCCAGTTCACTTATCATGTAGTCCACATACGTCTCCTTGAAAAACGTTTCTACATCCATCTTTCACATATCCATATGACACGTCTACACACTTTGACGACTGGTAAGCAAATGACTTGTAGTCTTACTCGGCAGATACTGTTAGTGAGCCACACTTGTTGCAGAAGTTGTCAGGTTCACACAACTTGCAATTGTACTTGTGGCAGTGACAATCATAATCCTCAGCATATCCGTAAGCACCACAATATTCACAGGTACGTCCAAGTTGATTTTGCACATCCATATTCTCCAATCGAACTTCAGACAGTCTTTTCTTGGAAAGCTTTGACACTTTCATTCGATTGTCCTTTTGCAGCTTAACAGGAGTTTTCTTCCCATGACATTCCGTACATGGTAGTAAGGTTGAGGTTATGCTATGGATTTCCTGAAGCAATGTCCCCCATTCACCATCATTCATGTTGATGTAACGCGTATATTCTTTCCCTTCAAACAGTGATGTTTGCACAAAACTCACATAGCGCATATCCAAGTATGAAATGACTTCAAGCCACTTCGTTTGCGTTAAGTACAGTTTGAAGCCAATGTTGCGTAATCTTGCCAAGTTCTGACACACAATCTTCCACAAGGATGGTGATAAAGCAAGCCATCTCTCTCCACGTTTGATTCGAAGAAATAGCCCAAATTCTCCATGCTCCACAGTAATGGTTAAGTTTGCACTAATTTTAAAGCTGCTTGTCTTCTCCATGGCTGCGCGTTGAATGATGACTTCACTTCACCCTTCTCCTTTTATGCCATTAGAAATTGCAGAGTCAGCTTTTTTATAGTTCTTCAAACATTTTACAAAGCTTTGAATTCACTTCAACTCGTTCATTGTTGAATCGAACAAGTTCTGATGCATTCGTCGTCAATGGAACGCCATCATCATAATGTAAAATAATTCTAGCAGCTACAGCTAGCATGAGTTCAGCTGCCCAAGTTGTATTCGCGCGGATAAATGCTGAATCAATGTCGTAAGTTGATGGTAAAAGTAGTTCTTCACATTCCTGTAGAAATGAGTGGATGAATTCATGTCTTGGAATTATCTTTCCAACAGCTTCCCAATGCTTATGCAAATTCTTCACTTGTAAAATCCAATTAGATTCAAAAGCAGGAAGCTTTGAAAACACATAGTCAACATAGTTCACTTTGAAGACGTCATCCATGGTCTCTACACATCGGTGAAGAAGTAATGTTGACATTGTTAATAATCAGGTGAAAGCGGAGAGCGATGTGTTCTGACGATACCTGAAAGCATTAAGAAAAGAAAAGCATAATATGTTTTCAAAAAAAAATTAAATTTTGGATTAGAACCCTGATTTTTACCCTACTACACCATGGTAAAATGTTTAAACTTATTTTATATATCATATTATGTCAAAAAACTAAATTTGTTAAAGTTGGTCTAGAACCCTTATTTTTACCCTACTACACCATGGTAAAATGTTCAAACTTATTTTATATATCATATTATGTCAAAAAACTAAATTTGTTAAAGTTGGTCTAGAACCACCATTTTTCCACTACTATAACTTTAGAACATTTAAATAAGTAACATGCTAAAATGTTCAAACTTATTTTTTATATTATATGTTATAAAAAACTACATTTGTTAAATGTGTTTTAGAAGTGTCATTTTCCAACTACTATAACTTAAAACATAGAGTTGGGGAAAATCCCATTCCTTCTCAAATTTATTGATCGTTCTCACGGTCTAGGCCTTTGATGTTTTCAAATTTATTGATCGTTCCCACGGTCTAGGCCTTTGATGTTTTCAAATTTATCGATCGTTCCCACGGTCTGAACGAGTGCACTCTAAATTTTATCAATCGGTTTTCCCTCCACACTCTGTACACATATACTTATGCTATGTGTGTAGTTATTGCAATGGGGAAACCATTGAAATATGACTAATTAAATATTATCATAATAATAATAATAATAAAAAAATTATAAAAGTCATAGAGTTACATAATGTCACATGATGTCACAGTCACATGTTGTCATATAATGTCACAGAGTCCGAAAATTGAACAAAAAACAAATAACCAAAAAAAATTTTTTGTCCCAGCCGGGAACCGAACCCGGGGCTCTTATGTTGCTAGTCGTTCGCTCTAACCAGTGAGCCATTACGACTTCTCTGTTGAATGATCTGATAATGACATACATACGTTACCAAAAAAAAAAAAAAAAAAAAAAAAAAAAAAAAATGGGGGGGGGGGTGGTCCCCATGGTATATGATTCTTCACCAGGGGGGGGGGGTCCTCATGGTATGATAGACACATGATAGAAGTCGTCACATGGAGGACCCGGGGGGGGGGGCTCACTAGGTAGCTGGGCCGGGGGGGGGCTCACTAGGTAGCTGGGCCGGGGGGGGGCTCACTAGGCAGCTGGGCCGGGGGGGGGCTCACTACGTAGCTGGGCCGGGGGGGGGGGCTCACTAGGTAGCTGGGCCGGGGGGGGGTCAGTATGACGTCACAAAATGCAGTTATTCTCTCGTTTCTCAACTACTGCGGTTCATACTGAAACCACACTTGTTAACGTCGGAGAAATTATTTTGCAGAAGCTATCAGCTGATAACGAAGAAATCTAGACCACAACCAGAAGAATCAAAGGACGTCCAAATACAGAAAATGATTGAGAACGCGGAGAAGGAGATGGAGGAGACCAAAAGCAGCAGTGACAAGGCGGGGGAAGTCATCTGAGCGTCGGCTTGTCAGGGACGGAATGAAAACGGACATTGATCTGAACTGTAGTATATGGGCAGAGTTTACGGCTCAGAATAAGCCAATAGGGGGTCTGGGTGAATGCTTGAAAATGCTGTTTAAAATCCAGTTTTTTGTTTGTTTTTTTTGTTTTTTTTTTTGTTTTTTGTTTTGTTTTTTTTTTTTTTGAGGTTGTGTTAACACTTCAGACCTGCTGTTTAAAATCCAGTTTTTTTTTTTTTTTTTTTTTTTTTTTTTTTTTTTTTTTTGAGGTTGTGTTAACACTTCAGACCTGCAGCCGCCGTATTCACGAAAGTTAAACCAATGGGTTAACCCATAACTTAATCCAAAAAGTTAACTTCGCAGTTTAAACCAAGTTAAACCATTGGGTTAACTTATGTCATATTCACGAAAGTTAAGTATGGTTTAAACCAGTGGGTTAAACCAAAAAGTTAACCCTGCTTGTGAGGTGGGTTAAACCAGGATTAAGTTCCTGAGAATTGTCTGAGACATATCATTTGTGTTCCTCCTCCTTTTTCCTCTCTAGGAGGGGTAAGGGGACTGAAGTACAAATGTGTTTGAAACTGACTTGTAATCCCAAATACCAAGTTTGCAGATTCAGTCATGGAGAAAGCATTGACGAGTACAGGATTTTGCAGAGGAAGGGGAGGCACAGGCCCGTATTATATATGAAAACTACACTATATTTACCAGACTGTAAAACTTCGGGTACTACTATCCCAGCAAACATTAAGACGTCAGAATGACGTCGGGTCGACGTCGTGACCCGACGTTTCCGACGTCGGGCTGACGTGCCGGTTTTGGTTGTATATGAAATGGAACCGACGTCTGGTTTTCAACGTCAGAATGACGTCGGGTTCCGACCTAAATCCGACGTCGGAATTAAGTCGGTTTTAGGTTGTATATGAAATTGGAACCAACGTCGGATTCCGACCTGAAACTGACTAGAGTTATATAATTAATAGATAATTAATCATTCAACTGCTGTTGTGAAATACATACGAAAGCATTTTCCATGTACATTTTTACAATATAGGAAGAAAAATACCAACGCGCCATCAAAATTCTAAGATTTTCATGTAAAAATTACGTTTTTTCTTCCTCTTTTTCAAAATGACTTCCATTTCCGGTGAGCGATAATAATGTTCATCGCTTTTTGGTCGTTTTTGCAACGTCGGAACGACGTCAGAAAACCGACGTCGCCTCGACGTCGGAATAAAGTCGGGTTTTGGGGTAATAGGCCAGAATATGGTTGTGAAGTCGTCGCGATCAAAATACAACCTTTTTTCAACCAAAAAAGACGTCGGTTTTTTGCTGGGATGGGTATGCTCCCTCTCTCTTTTTCTCTCTCCGTCTCTGTCAGCCCCTATCCCCGCCGGGTTTCAATCCTTATGCACATGTTGAGTATTCAAGTACATTCAAGCAACGGTTACGATGATCACCTCTCTCTCTCTCTCTCTCTCTCTCTCTCTCTCTCTCTCTCTCTCTCTCTCTCTCTCTCTCTCTCTCTCTTTTTTTTTTTTTTTTGTCTTTTTTTTCTTTTGCCTTTTTTCATTTATTAGCCAGTCATTGCATTCACTTCGCTTTAAAAATCTGTTTTGCGATTATGTACGTCATTTAGATGTTCACTGGGGGGGGGGGTGGGCATTCGCATGTTTTTTTTTCAGATATGTTATTCTGCAAAGTCATAATATTGTCCACTTACACCAACTCCAGTCCAAGATTAGGCAACCCAATCTTAAAAGGTGTTTCGAAATGAAAATAAACAAAACACAATTATTTTTTCACTTTCCAGTGAGTGCCATTCTCTTGGAAAATCCCTGGGAATTCCCTGTATTCTCCCCCAATAATGATGACGTATTTGGGTTAACTGCGGTTTAACTTAAACCAAAAGTTAAACCATTGGTTTAGTTAAACCACGGTTACACTTCTTTTGTGAATATGGTTTAAGCCATTGGTTTAGTTAATCCAATTTTTTTGGTTTAACCCACTGGTTTAACCCAATCAGTTAAACCAAAGAGTTTACTTTCGTGAATACGGCGGCTGGTGTAGAAATAGTAAGGTAGCATTACGTTGATTGTTGTCTGGGGATTTCAGCGCTGTTACTGCTATGAGTATAATGTGTTCTGTATTAAATATGTTATTGCCATTACATTATCTGCATTAACGGATATTTTGGTTTCAGATTTTTTGGTCTAGTCAGAATGTTACAACATGTTAAATCACAAACTTTGTATTGTAAGGCCAGGAACAACTGTGGCTATACACAAGTCACATCATATATATATATATATATGTATATATGTATATATATATATATATATATATATATATATATATATATATATATATATATATATATATATATATATATATATATATATATATATATATATATATATAAATTTGTAAATAAATTTTAAAAAGCGTGAATTTTACAATGCGCAGATATTTATGTGTGATTTTAGTGACCTGTCCTGGTGATGAGAAAGAAGGCTATTGTTTTTTAGCCAAGCTTACGTTACACGTAAGCTGGGGGCATTCCTATCGGTTTGCATGTGGCGTCCGTTAGTTAGTTAGTTAGTTAGTTAGTTAGTTAGTTAGTTGTTTATTTAGTAAACTTTGGTTCAAAATGCATCTCCTCCTACAATTTTGATCCGATGTCTTTTATTTTTGGTATGAGGCATCCCTAAGGGGTCATGCATACGGCTTGTGCTTTTTTAGTCGATCGGGTGATTTTTGAATTTTTGGCGAATTTTTAAAGAAAAAAATTTAAAACGTATCTCCTCCTACATTTTTTATCCGATTTGATTTATTTTTGGTATGAGGCACCCCTAAAGGGTCGCGCATACGGCTTGTGCTTTTTTAGTCAGACGAATAATTTTTGTATTTTTGGGGACTTTTTAAAGCAAAAATTTCGGAAATAATTCAAAATGTATCTCCTCCTTACATTTTCGATCCGATATCATATATCTTTGGTGTGATGCACCGCTAAGCGATCTTGCATACGTTTGTGCTTTTTCAGTCGATCGGACAGTTTTTGTATTTTTAGTGAGTTTTTGAAGAAAAAAATTTTTTTAAACTGTATCTCCTTCTACATTTATTGATTCGAGTTCATTTTTTTTGGTATGAGGCACCACTAAATAGTCGTGCATACGGCTTGTGCTTTTTTAGTCGATCGGACAATTTTTGTATTTTTGGGGAATTTTTGAAGCAAAAATTTCGAACATAATTCAAAATGTATCTACTCCAACAAGTTTGATTCGATGTCATTTATTTTTGGTGTGAGTCATCCCTAAGCGGTCGTGTATACGGCTTTTGCTTCTTTAGTCGATCGGGTGATTTTTGAATTTTTGGCGAATTTTTGAAGAAAAATTTCTAAAATGTATCTCCTCCTTAAATTTTCGATCCGATATCATTTATTTGTGGCATGAGGCACCACTAAAGGTCGTGCATACGTTTGTGCTTTTTCAGTCGATCGGACAATTTTTGTATTTTTAGTGAGTTTTTGAAGAAAAAACTTCAAGATGCATTTGTCGCTACAGTTTTGACCCGATTTCCTTCTTTTTTTTTTTTTTTTTTTTTTTTTTTTTTTTTTGGTATGAGACATTCCTAAGGGGTCGAGTATACGGCTTGCGCTATTTCAGTCGATCGGAAAATTTTTGTATTTTTAGAAGAAAAAAAAGGCATTTCCTCCTACAGTTTTGAACCGATTTCGTTTTTTTTCTTTTGATATGAGGCGTCCCTAAAGGGCTGAGCATACGGCTTGCGGTTTTTAGTCGATCAATTTATTTTTGGTATGAGGCATCCTTAGGTGGGTCGGACATACGGCTAGTGCTATTTGACTCGACTTTGAAATTTTTGATTGTTGGGGTGATTTTTGATGAAAATACCTCAAAATGCATCTTCTCCTACACTTTTGATCAGACATAATTTATTTTGGGGCTGAGGCGTGCCTAGGGTGTTGTGAATACGGCCTGTGCTTTATGAGTCGATCAGGGAATTTTCGGAGAATTTTTGAAGAAAAAAAAATGTATTTCCTCCTACAGTTTTAATCGGATTTCATTTATTTCTTATATGAGCCGTCTCTAGGGGATCATGCATACTGCTTATCCTTTTTAGTGAATTGGAAAACTTTTTATTTTTTTCGGAATTTTTGAAAAAAAAATAAATGAATCTCCTCCTACAGCGCATCGACGCCAGTTAAATAAACATGCGCAATGGTCCAAAATTAGCACCGCGCATCGATGCAAGTTAAATATGCGCATTGGTTCGAAATGTGAACCGCGCATCGAAGGAAGATAACTAAACATGCAAACTGGTCCAAAATAAGCACCGCGCATCAACGCAAGTTAAATAAACATGCGCAATGGTTCGAAAAAAGAACCACGCATCGACGAAGTTGGATAGACATGCACAGTGGCCCGAAATGCGAACCCGCGCATCAACGCAACCTAAAGAAACATGCGCACTGGTCCGAAATGCAAATCGCACATCGAGGCAATTTAAATAAACATGCGCAGTGGTCCTAAATGCGAACCGCACATCAACGCAAGTTAATTAAAATTGGCAATGGTCCAAAATGCGGACCACGCATCAGCACAAGTTAAATAATGATGCGCACTGGTGGAAAATGCGAACCGCTCATCGACGCAAGCTAAATAATCAAACAAACTAGTCAGAAATGGGAATCGAGCATTAACGCAAGTTAACAAAAACATGCGCACTGGTCCTAAATGCGAACCGCACATCGGCACAAGCTAAATCAGCAAGCAAACTGGACCAAAAGTAGCATCGAAGTTAAATAAACATTGAAATGGGAACTGCGCATTAACGCAACTTGAATAACATGCGCACTATTCAATAAGAACTGCGCATCAGCACAATTTAAATAGACACGCGCACTGGTCCAGAATAAGAACCGCGCATCAACTCAAGTTAAAGAAATATGCGCATTGGCCTGAAATAAGAACCGCGCATCGACGCACGTTAAATAAACATGCGCAGTGGTTGGAAATGCGAACTACGCGCTAACACAAGTTAAATAAGCATTTGCACTGGTCCAAATTAAGCACCACGCATGAACGCAAGTTAAATATGCGCACTGATCCGAAAAAAGAACAGGGCATCAACTTAAACCAAAGAAACATGCGCAATGGTCCGAAATGCGAACCACGCATCAACACAAGTTAAATAAACATGTGCAATGGTCCGAAATGCGAACCGCGCATCGACGGTAGTTAAACAAACATGCGCACTAGTCCGAAAAAGAACCAGACATTGACGCAAGTTGAATAGACAAGTTGAATAGACAGTGGTCCGAAATGGGAACCGCGCATCTACGCAAGTTGAATAAACATGCGCAGTGATTCGAAGAAAGGACCATACATCGACGCAAGTTGAATAGACATAAAAGTCGGACTTCGACGGGACTTAAATAATAATAGTACCAGTCCGAAATGCAACGCAGGTTATATGACCCTGTGCGCTGGTCCGAATTGCGAACCGCGCATCAACGCAACCTATAGAATCATGAGCACTGGTCAGAAATGTGAACCGGATATCAATGCAAGTTAAATAAACATGCACACTGGTCCGAAATGCAAACCACGCATCAACATAAGTTAAATAATCATGCGCACTGGTGGAAAATGCGAACCGCTCATCGACGCAAGCTAAATAAACAAACACACTGGTCAGAAATTGTAACCGAGCATTAACGCAAGCTAAAAAACATGCGCACTGGTCTTAAACACGAACCGCACATCGACACAAGCTAAATAAGCAAGCACACTTGACCAAAATTAGCACCGTGCATCAACCGTGCATCCGAGTTAAATAAACATGCGCACCGGTTCGAAATGAGAACTGCGCATTAACGCAACTTGAATAACATGCGCACTATTCAAAATAAGAACTGCACATCAGCACAACTTAATTAGATATGCGCACCTGTCCAGAATAAGAAATGCGCACCAACTCAAGTTAAAGAAATATGCGCATTGGCCTGAAAAAAAACCGCACATCGACGCACGTTAAATAAACATGCGCAGTGGTTGGAAATGCGAACTACGCGCCAACACAAGTTAAATAAACGTTTGCACTGGTCCAAATTCAGCACCACGCATGAACGCAAGTTAACTATGCGCACTGATCCGAAAAAAGAATCGCGCATCCACTTAACCCAAAGAAACATGCGCACTGGTCCGAAATGCGAACCACGCGCCAACGCAAGTTAAAAAAACATTTGCACTGGTCCAAAATAAGCACCGCGCATCAACGCAAGTTAAATAAACATGCGCACTGGTCCGAAATGCGTACCGCGCGCCAACGCAAGTTAAATAAACATGCGCACTGGTCCGAAATGCGTACCGCGCACCAACGCAAGTTGAATAAACATGCGCACTGTTGTCCGAAATGCGAACCGCGCATCAACGCAACCTAGGGAAACTTGTGCACTTGTCCCAAATAAGTACCGCTATCAACGCAAGTTAAATAAACATGCGCAATGGTCTGAAATAAGAACCGCGCAACGACGCAAGTTAAATAAACATGCGCACTTTTCCGAAATAAGAACCGCACATCAACACAAGGTAAATAAACATGCGCACTGATCCGAAATAAGAACCGCACATCAACACAAGGTAAATAAACATGCGCACTGATCCGAAATAAGAACCACACATCAACACAAGGTAAATAAACATGCGCACGGGTTCAAAATGCGAAAAGTGCATCAACGCAAGTTAAACTAGAACAGTATTTCGCTAGCGAAATGTTATACACTTGACAAAAATTAAAACGCTAAAATACTTCCTTCAGTGGGTTATTTCTAGAATAATATAAAGTATTTTACAACATGCATACAGTGTGTTATACAACTATGTACAGAGCTTATGGCACAGCATGTATGCGGCTTATAATATTCTAAAAAAATCGGACGACTGTCAAGAAAAAAACTCCATAGGTTGATAACTTAATACCAGCTAAATATATTACCAAAGAACACAGTTTGAATACGTCTTATAAGCCGAGTAGTGTTTGGTTTTTGTTGACGTAAGGTTTGATTGACTGATCACGCATACACTGTGCTATCTGTTTACGCAGTGAGAGCTCGCACAAAACTAAGCAACTGTGTGGTATTCTGTGCTATACGTTAAATGCTCAACATTTACTTGCAAAAAATACACTCTTTTAACATGGCGTTTTAACAAAGAAAACGAAATCGAAGTCGAAAATTAAAAGTCACATGCACACGTTCAGATTAAGCTCTTCATAAGTCCCAAGTTTCATGGTCCTAGGGCCATAGTGTCAGAAAAGAAGATACAAAAATGGGAAAACTGTCAAGAAGAAAAAAAGGACGAACGGCTGCTCACACAAATTCATATAACCCTTGCAAGCCAAAGGCCTATCAATAAACATGTGCACTGTTCCAAAATGAGAGCCGCGCATCAACGCAAATTAAATGAACATGCGCACTTGTCTGAATAAGAACCGCGCATCGAGGCAAGTTACATAAATATGCGTACTGATACGAAATGCGTGCGTTTTCGAAGATATCTATGGCAGACTATGCAGTCTGTCAGACCATTTTTCTGGGAAAGAAATCTTTGTATGCATTTATCGGTCTATGTTCTGGTCCGGTGCTAAATTAATTATTGAGCTAGCTCTTCGCCATCTTATCTTTTGAAGCCCAAGTTTTCAGGGAAATTCCCTTGCTCATGCACGATGGAAGTGACTTTATTGCTTTTCGTAAGCTGGGACTTTGTCCTTGGACAAACTTGTTTCTGGCCTTACAATGACAACCTGCTGTGACGGGTCGGTGCTGGGAACTGATCAGTGCCGCGGCTTCAATCGTCAGAATGGGGCTGTGAAAATGTAGCCTTCTCATGAAACTATTGATATTATCTCGTAG
Source organism: Protula sp. h YS-2021 (assembly GCA_949752745.1). NCBI lineage: Eukaryota > Metazoa > Annelida > Polychaeta > Sabellida > Serpulidae > Protula > Protula sp. h YS-2021. Next base: position 51,467,523 of record OX457025.1, on the reverse strand, counting down.
TAAATGCCAGTTTTCGTTTTCAGCCCCAGCTTTTTTTTTTACAGAAACAGGCTATAAGGGCTTGAAAGTATGTGTGTGTGTGCGCTTTGAAGTTGAAAAATCGTATCTTCTCCTAGATTTTTAGCCTGAATGTGTTGATTTTGGTTGATGGTATTGGACATAAGTGCCTATCTTGCTATTACTATTATTTTTGGCAATTCGCAAAAATTGGCATAAATATTGGCCAAAAAACCAAATTTCTGTCAAACTTATCTCCCATGGTTTTCGTGGAAACGTTCTAAAATTTGATGGAAGGTAGGGTGCATAAGTGTCCACTTGGCTATTCCTTTTTTTTTTTTTTGGCGATTCGCCAAAAAGTGACGATTTTTTAAAATAAAATCTTAACTATCTCCAGCAAAATAGTCTCACTGTCTTGAAATTTTAAGTGAGAGTAGCAAGCGTTACTACCTACCTGGCTATTACTTTCTTGCTGATTGACCCAATATTTGACGAATATTTTAGCAAAAAAAAAACCAATTTTAAGTAAAGGTGGCAAGGATTACTACCTGACTGGCTATTTTTTATTTTTTTATTTTTTTTTGCCAATTCACAAAAAGTGGCGGAAATATTGGCAAAAAAAAAACAAATTTCTTGAAAAAGTGTCCCCTAGGGTTTTCATGGAAATGTTCTGAAATTTTGGTGGAAGATAAGTGCATATTGTCCTTCTAACCTTTACTTGTTATGACCATTCACCAAAAGTTTGCGGAAATTGTAACGAACAGCCAATAAAAATTCAGTAAAATCGCAACAGACTCCAGGAAAATAGCTTCATTGTCTTGAACTTTGGGGTATAGGTAGCAATCATTACTACTCACGGGACTTCACTTGTTTTTCGTGCCTGGCCAAATTTGGCGGAAGTACTAGTTACAAACAGAAAAATATATCAGTAAAATCTGAACTCTTACCAAAGAAATGTCCTTACCATCTTCAAATTTTAGATAAAATAGCCATCATTGGTACTTACCTAACTATTACTGAAAAATTGGCGGAAATATTGACGAAAAAAGAATTTCTTACTAAAATCTTAACTAACACCAGTTATATAATCTTAGCTTCTTAAAATAAGAAGAATAAGGGAATAAGGGAAGCGGATGTTTGAACTTAGTTTGCTATTGTTTCTTTCTCTCTTCCTGAGTGATTCGCTAAAAATTGGCCGAATTATTGGCGAAAAGGCAATTTTTCCAAAAAATCTTAACTAACGCCAGGAAAATAACCTCATTGCCTTTAATTTTATGTAATATTGGCACACATTAGTACCTATCTGGCTATTATCTTTTTGGCCATTCGCCAAAAATTGGTTTAAATATTGGCTATAAAACGTTTTTTCGTAAAATCTTAACCAACTCCAGGAATATAGCCTTACTGTCTTGAAACTTTAAGTATAGGTAGCAGGAATTACTGCGTACAAGTCCGTTACTTTTTTTTTTTTTTTTTTTTTTTTTTTTTTTTTTGGTGATTGGCTAAAAACTGGCGGAAATATAGGCAAAAAAAAAAAAAAAAAAAAAAAAAAAAAAATCTAACTCACACCACATAAATGGCCTTACGTTCTTGAAATTTTCAATGAAGATAGTGGTCATTGGTACTTACCTGGTAAATGTTGGTTTTTGCGAAATTCGGGAAAAAATATAGACGAAAAGCCAATTCTTACTAAAATCGTTTCTAACGCTAGGGATATGATGTTACCTTCTTAAAAGCTGAATACTCATATGTAAAGCTTAAAATTCAAAAATTGCTCATTGACCTGTTTATCACATTGCTTTCAAATAGACTTTCAAATGGACTATACTATCACTTGTGGGCTATCTGTCGTCCGTTGTGTGTGTGTGTAAGCAATTTTTGAAATGCTGCTGTTCCAATATTTATGGTCCGTCTGTTTTGAATTTTGCCAGAAAGGTTTCCTGGGTAATCCCCCACACAACTTTTTTTGCGATTTGGCCAAACTTGGACAAAATATTGACCATATAGTGCCAAATCTCAGACAACACAAAATGCTGCTCTTTCTGTAGATCCGGTGGAATTGTGTCAAAATTTTGCAAGAATGTGCCCCTATATTCCCGCATCGGGCTTATATTTACTTTGGCGATTGGTCGAAAAATAGTGGAAAAAAAACGCCGAAATATCAGAACATCACAAAGTGCTCCTGCTTGACACATCTTCAACCGCATGTTGTGGAGGCGTATAGTCTGGTGGTTCGTTGTCGCTTGTGAAGCAACAGGTCTTGAGCTGAAGCCCCTCTCAATATTTCAATGTGTTCCTTGATATATTTTGTAGGCAAAATTTATAATTCTGCATCTCTCAGAAGCATTCCATGTGTGTGTACAGTCGTATACTACACTAACTCATTTGCTAGTGACTCGGAATTGTTAGGTTTATACGCTAAATTGTATCGTCCCGACTTTAAAATTATCAGCAATGTCGATATATATGGGTACATTCTAAACCGGCTTGAGTAAAATTATATAAAAAATCAGTATATAAAAACTCTTTCTTCTTCATTTCTTTTTAGTCCAGCTTACGTTACACGTAAGCTGGGGTATTCCTATCGGTCTGCGGATGGCGTCCGTTAGTTAGTTAGTTCGCTGTAAACTTTGTTTCAAAATGCGTCTTCTCCTACAATTTTGATCCGATGTCATTTATTTTTGGTGTGAGGCATTCCTAAGGAGTCGTGCATACGGCTTGTGCTTTTCTAGTTGATCGGGTGATTTTTGAATTTTTGGCGAATTTTTAAAGAAAAAAATTAAAAATGTATCTCCTCTTACATTTTTTACCCGATGTCATTTATTTTTGGTATGAGGCACCCCTAAAGGGTCGTGCATACGGCTTGTGCTTTTTTAGTCGATCGGACAATTTTTGTATTTTTGGGGATTTTTTTAAGCAAAAATTTTGAAAAAAAATGCATCTACTCCTACAATTTTGATTCGATGTCATTTATTTTTGGTGTGAGGATTTCCTAAGCGGTCGTGCATACGGCTTGTGCTTTTTTAGTCGATCGGGTGATTTTTGAATTTTTTGGGATTTTTTAAAGAAATTTTAAAAAGTATCTCCTCTTACATTTTTGACCCGATGTCATTTATTTTTGGTATGAGGCACCCCTAAAGGGTCGTGCATACGGTTTATGCTTTTTTAGTTTGTATTTTTGGGAAATTTTTTAAGCAAAAATTTTGAAAATAATTCAAAATGCATCTACCCCTACAATTTTGATTCGATGTCATTTATTTTTGGTGTGAGTGCATACGGCTTGTGCTTTTTAGTCGATCGGGCAATTTTTGTACTTTTAGTGAGTTTTTGAAGAAAAAACTTCAAAATGCATTTCCCCCTACAGTTTTGAACCTTTTTTTTTGGGGGGGGGGGGTTTGAGGCATCCCTAAGGTGCTCAGAATACGACTTGCGCTTTTTAGTCGATCCGACAATTTCTGTATTTTTTGGGAATTTTTGAAGAAAAACTTCAAAATGCATTTCCTCCTACAGGTTTTATCCGATTTCATTTATTTTTGCTATGAGGCATCCTTAGGTAGGTCTCGCATACGGCTTGTGCTATTTGACTCGACTTGGGAATTTTTGATTTCGGGGGGAGTTTTTGATGAAAATACCTCAAAATGCATTTTCTCCTGCACTTTTGATCAACATAATTTATTTTGGGGCTGAGGCATGCTTAGGGTGTCGTGAATATGGCCTGTCTTTTTCAGTCGATGAGAGAATTTTTGAAGAAAAAAATCAAAATGCATTTCCTCCTACAGTTTTTATCAGATTTCATTTATTTTCGATATGAGCCGTCTCTAGGGGTCATGCATACGGCTTGTGCTTTTTGAGTGAATTGGAAAACTTAAGAATTTTTTCGGAATTTTTGAAAAAAAAATTAAATGAATCTCCTTCTACAGCGCATAAACGCAAGTTAAATGAACTTGCGCAGTAGTCAGATTTAACAACCGCACATCGACGCAAGTTAAAGAAACATTCGCAGTACTCCGCATCGATGCAAGTTAAATAAACATGCGCATTGGTCCGAAATGTGAACTGCGCATCGACGGAAGATAAATAAAGATGCGAACTGGTCCAAAATAAGCACCGCGCATCAACGCAGGTTAAATAAACATGCGCACTGGTCGGAAAAAAAGAACTACGCTTCGACGTAAGTTGAATAGACATGCGCAGTGGTCTGAAATGCGAACCGCGCATCAATGTAGCCTTAAGAAACATGCGCAGTGGTCCGAAATGCAAACCGCACATCGAGGCAAATTAAATAAACATGCGCAGTGGTCCGAAATGCGAACCGCGCATCAACGCAAGTTAAATAAATATGCGCACTGGTCTGAAATGACAACCACGCATCAACACAAGTTAAATAAACATGGGCAATGGCCTGAAATGCGAACCGCGCATCGACGGAAGTTAAATAAACATGCGATCCGGTCCAAAATAAGCACCGCACATCAACGCAATTAAACAAACATGCGCACTTGTCCGAAAAAAAGTTGAATAGACATGCGCAGTGGTCTGAAATGAAAACCGCACATCAACACAAGGTAAATAAAGATGCGCATTGATCCGAAATAAGAAGCGCACATCAACACAAGGTAAATAAACGTGCGCATTGATCCGAAATAAGAACCGCACATCCACAAAAGGTCAACAAAACATGGGCGCTCGTCAGAAATGCGAACCGCACATCAACGCAAGTTAAATAATCATGTACACTGTTTCAAAATGGGGACCACGCATCTACGCAAAATTAAATAAACATGCGCACTTGTCTGAATAAGAACCGCGCCTCAAGACAAGTTGCATAAATATGCGCACTGGTCCGAAATGCGAGCGTTGTTTGAAGGTATCTATTGTAGGCTATCCAGTCTACAAGAGATACAAAAAATCTGTTTCACATTTTTCTGGGAAAGAAATCTTTGTATGCATTTATCGGTCTATGTTCTGGTCCGGTGCTAAATTAATTATTGGGCTAGCTCTTTGCCGTCTCATCTTTTGAAGCCCAATTTTTCAGGAAAATTCCCTTACTCATGCACGCTGGAGTTGGTTTTATTGCTTTTCGTAAGCTGGGACTTTGTCCTTGGACAAACTTGTTTTTTCTTTCTTTCTTTCTTTCTTTCTTTCTTTCTTTCTTTCGCTACCTCTCCTTTCCTGTCCCTACCCCCTCTGTAGATTCGCTGAAAATTTTCAGCGAATCTACAGATTCGCTGGTTTTTCCCCTTTAAAATTATACAGATTTGCTGAAATTGCCTGACCAGTCATCTTTACCGACAGGATTACTTGTGTTGGGTGATATTTGAAAAGTAATTGCTATCATGTGACTTCTTTACTCCAGAGGTGTTTTACACACCTTTTTCTTTTTTGGGGAGAGTGTGATATATAGCTATCGGAACTTTTTAAATTACTTATATTTTTATTTAACTAGCTTTAAAATGCACTGTTGAAATGCGAATTTCCAGCCTCAAATGAAAAACAATATTGGAAAGCGTTCGAAAATATTGCTATCAATATTCACATAGGCTTAAATTAAGTTTCTCTCTTTGTGTTGTGGTCTTTCAAAAAAGTGATCACACCAAATCTTAATACTTTGTTTCTAAATAAATTGCAATCATAACTCCCATTCTGAGTATCATTCAAATTGCTATTAGCCAAACTGCGATATTTTTCTGTGAGTGCAGCACAAAAATCTTCTTCCCCTCCGGGTGATATAAATTGCAATTGAATTACGGTACGGTTATCCAATCAGTGTTAAGTTTCGATGCTCCCCACACTAATAGTTTAATTTAACAGGAAATGATTGGACCATGATTTCGACGAATAGAAACTTTATTCCGCTGTGAAAGCATATAAATTGCTGCATTTCCACCAAATGTCCAAAACACACAGCTGCATGAAATGATTTAAAAGCAATGAAAACAGAGAATAAAGCTCGATTTTAATACATTCCCTTCACATACACCGAGAAAAAAGTGTGTAAAATACAACCGGACTTACGAAATCACACAACAACAATTAAATTTCAAATATTAACAAAAAACAAGTCATGCTGTCGGTAAAGATGCTCGATCAGGCAATTTCAGCGAATCTGTATAATTTTAAAGGTGAAAAAACCAGTGAATCTATAGATTCGCTAAGTGAGTCAGCGAATCTACAGATTCGCTGAAATTTTCAGCGAATCAATGGATTCGCTGGTTTTACAGATTCGCTGTAACACATATATATATTATATATATTATATCGGAGTGTCTGTTATTATTATTATAATATATATATATATATATATATATATATATATATATATATATATATATATATATATATATATATATATATATATATATTATATATATGTTACAGCAAATCTGTAAAACCAGCGAATCTATAGATTTTCAGCGAATCTACAGATTCGCTGGTTTTTCCCCTTTAAAATTATACAGATTCGCTGAAATTGCCTGACCAGTCATCTTTACCGACAAGATTACTTGTGTTGGGTGATATTTGAAATTTAATTGCTTTTATGTGACTTCTTTACTTCAGAGGTGTTTTACACACCTTTTTCTTGTTTTTTGGGAATGTGGTATATTGCAATCGGAACTTTTAAAATTACACATATTTTTTTAACTAGCTTTAAAATGCATTGTTGAAATGCGAATTTCGAGTCTCAAATGAAAAAACAGTATTGGAAAGCGTTCGAAAATATTTGCTATCAATATTCACAAATGCATAAATGAAGTTTCTTGTTTTTTGGGGAATAGGATATATTGCAATCGGAACTTTTAAAATTACACACATTTTTATTTAACTAGCTTTAAAATGCATTGTTGAAATGCGAATTTCTAGTCTCAAATGAAAAACAGTATTGGAAAGCGTTCGAAAATATTTGCTATCAATATTAACTAATGCCTAAATTAAGTTTCTTGTTTTTTGGGGAATAGGATATATTGCAATCGGAACTTTTAAAATTTCACATATTTTTATTTAACTAGCTTTAAAATGCACTGTTGAAATGCGAATTTCGAGTCTTAAATGAAAAACAGTATTGGAAAGCGTTCGAAAATATTTGCTATCAATATTCACGAAGGGTTAAATTAAGTTTCTCTCTTTGTGTCGTGGTCTTTCATAAAAGTGATCACAACAAATCTTAATACTATTGTTTCTAAATAAATTGCAATCATTACTCCCCTTCTGAGTATCATTCAAATTGCTATTAGCCAAATTGCAATTATTTTTCCGTGAGTGCAACACAAATATCTCTTTGATATAGATTGCAATTGAATTACGGTACGCTTATCCAATCAGTGTTAATTTTCGATGCTCCGCACACTAATGGTTTAATTTAACTGAAATTGATAGGACAAGCATTTCAAGGAATAGAAACTTTATTCCAGTGTGAAAGCATGTAAATTGCTGCATTTTCATCAAATGACCAAAAAACCTCAGCTACATGAAATGAGTTAATAGGAATGGAAACAGAGAATGAAGCTCGATTTTAATATATTCCCTTCACACAAATCAAGGAAAAGGTGTGTAAAATACATCTGGAGTAACCTAACCACTCAAAAGCACTTAAATTTCAAATATTAGCGAAAACAAGTGACCATTTCGGTAAAGATGGCCGATCAGGCAATTTCAGCGAATCTGTATAATTTTTTAGGTCAAAAACCAGCGAATCTGTAGATTCAGCGAATCTACAGATTCGCTGAAATTTTCAGCGGATCTACAGATTCGCTGATTCTACAGATCCGCTGTAACATATATACTATATATTATATATATATATTATATGTATGTTACAGGGAAATTGTGATTTCAGGGAAACTATAGTTTCCCTAGGGAAAGTATACTTTCCCTGACCGAACCAGGGAAACTATAGTTCCCTAAAAATTTTCAGGGAAACTATAGTTTCCCTGAATTTTACCACGCAAAACGTTAAAGATTTCCTGAAATGGCTGAACATCTGGAAACTGGGCAAGTATTAATAAAACACATTGCTCTAACTTCACTTTTATTCCTTCATATCTTTCGCTTCAATTACAATACAATTATTCACTTGTGTGAATTTTCCGAATTTCTTTTACCATTTTGTCTCTGCCACCATGGCCAGTGGCAATGTGAGCCCTTTTGATAACGTCATACATTTGCTCCACAGGCACGAAGTATTTTGGTTCATCGTTTTCTGAATTTTGTTTTTTGATAATTTTCTGAACGTCACCACATGCAAGCACATCGTACTTCCTAAGCACGTGTCGCTGTTTCTTGAGTTTGCATTCTTGGCCTCCAGAATTTCAGTCAGAAAAATTTCGTAGTCATGCTTAGCCAGAAGCAGACTTTTTTTCGGGTCCACCTTGGCCGAAAGAGTTTGAAGAAGTTCTCCAGTAAAGCGGTTTTCTATGTCATCCATCTCCGATCAGTATTCTTGCAGGTAATTTCGAATTATGCTTGATGAATATTTTTACTCTCTTATATAGCAAACGGCTTAATCCATCAAACACCGGAGTTAAGCTACAATCCTGATGAAATGATCGTCTCCGGAGAATTCGTTGACAATGCATCACAGAAACTTAATTTAAAAAATGTAATTCAAATCGCCTGATCATTAAGCCATAAAAATCTTTCATGTATAATTGTAATTACTAATTGCATTTCCTGAAAGGTTAATAGTTTCTTTTATGTATAATTGCAATTTTTTAATCGTTAATCATTGTGTTACAACGTCAATTGCTCTTGTTTCGATCACCTATGAAGTGCAATTCCAGCTTGTGATTGGCATTGATAAAGCAAAAACGTTGTCTTTTATGTCGAGATAAAAAAGCCATTTGGATAAGTTTCAACTTCACCGAACTTTCATTTCAGGGAATCTTTAACGTTTTGTGTGGTAAAATTCAGGGGAACTATAGTTTCCCTGAAAATTTTTAGGGAAACTATAGTTTCCCTGGTTCGGTCAGGGAAAGTATAGTTTCCCTAGGGAAACTATAGTTTCCCTGAAATCACAGTTTCCCTGTAACATATATATATATATATATTATATATATTATATACATTATATATATATTATATTATTATATATATTATATATATTATATATATATTATATATATTATATATATTATATATATTATATATATTATATATATTATATATATTATATATATAATCAGTGTTCCTCCCTATGCCAGTGCCATGTATTTTACAAATTTTTAAAAAGGTTTCTTTTTGCTGTTAGAACTTTATAAAACCCTTTTCTAAAAGAAAAATACACTCTTTAAAAAGAGTGTTTTGCTCACGGACCACTTACATGCCTGACAGTGTCCTCGGACATTCTGTTATTATTATTATCATTATTTTTATATATATTATATATACTATATCAGACAGTCTGTTATTATTATTAGTATTCCTTCTGTTATTATGATTATTATTTGAGATTCAGAACTTTTTAAGAAACCGTTTTTAAAAAAATGTCGTTTAAAGTTACGGAAGAAAAAGCCAATGGTCGGAGGTAGGGCGAGCGAGGTGCTGTATCTACGTGATCGCGTGTGAAAACTCGCAGTAGTATGAAAAGGAGAGCACCACTGCATAGCAACGGAAAATGGAGGAGAGAACCACTGCATAGCAACGGAAAATGGAGGAGAGAACCACTGCATAGCAACGGAAAATGGAGGAGAGAACCACTGCCCTTGAGTGGAGTGCAGTGGTTTATATATGGGTGAGGAAAAGGAGCGAAAAAGCACCAATGAGAATGCAGTGTTAAAGGTGCATTTGTATTGACGAGCGAAAGAGCGAAATGTTTGGACGAAAGTGGAGTGAAAAAAGTGCAAATGAGAATGTAGTGTTAAAGGTGCATTTTTATTGGTGAGAGCATGTGAAAATTTCGCTCCTTTTGCTGGTTCATATAAAAGGAAGTGTATTGAAGGAAAAAAGGCCAGTTGGAAAGAGTTTGTCAAGCATGTCTATGGGACCCTCCCTCCCCCCTCCCTCCCTTGCTTTAGCATTGAGGCTTTGCAGAGTGAGTTGTTAGAGTGTGGTTGGGAAGTGATGATGATAGAAAACGTCATTTGATGCAGTTGGAAGGATTGCAAGCCATTGCGAGCGAAAGAAAGGTGTTTCCGGTGAAAACGTGTATGGGGATGGTAGGGAGGAGGGCTTGTGAGGGGAAAAAAAAGCCGTGAGCGTCTCGAGTGAAACGGTGTGTGTACACCGAGACGGGGTTGGGGGAGAGGGTGACAGTATGAGAGGGAGGGGCTTCTTTTTTTGAAAGAAGGCGCATTGAGGCTTTGCAGAGTGAGTTGTAAGAGTGTGGTTGGGAAGTGATGACGATAGAAAACGTCATTTGATGCAGTTGCAAGGATTGCGAGCGAAAGAAAGGTGTTTCCGGTGAAAACGTGTATGGGGATGGTAGGGAGGGGGGCGGAGCTTGTGAAAAAAAAAAGCCGTGAGCGTCTCGAGTGAAACGGTGTGTGTGCACCGAGACGGGGGGGGGAGAGAGGGGAGACAGTATCAGAGTTTTTTTTATTAAGCATTTCCCACACATTCTCATGCATACACATACTTTCCAAACACGATAGGTTTGTTTGCTTATTTCTTAATAGTTGGCGGCCGCTCTAGGAGCGGCTTGGAGATACGCTCCTCACTGGCGTTTATTGTGGTTTATTTTTTTTTAGTTTTTGTAGATGATGATGTCCCTCGCCTGCCTGCCACACTGGGACATTTGCTGGGAATTGAAGAGGTAGCAGCTGCTCCTGTTGTTGCAAGTTAAGCATCTGAAGGTGAAGTTGCCTTTCAATGCCCCAACTAATGCTGCTGTAACTGAGCAATGGAGGCAGGCGAGGTGTCCGCAGGGTGCGCATATGGTCTTATCACATAAAATGCTATAGTCGCAACCCGGACAAACGGCGTGATCAGCGCGGGTGTAATACTCCATCCATTCTGGGTATTCTTGATCTTCAATGATGTTTGGTATAGCTTCTCCTAAGATGGTACTTCTTAAGTAAGCTTTTCTGAACTCTCCATCGGCTATGTTTGCGATTCTTTTCCCTGTTGTTATGATCCTATTGAAGGTGACTGGAAGGCAGACCACGCCAACTTTTTTTGGATCTGGAAAAAGTTCCACAAAATACTTTCTGTATGGTTCTTCGCGAAGCAGTGTTGCTTGAAAAAAGCGTGTACCAACTGTGTCGATACTTAATTGATCTTCAACATGAATTGCAAATTCCATTGTTGCATCCATTGCTGTAATAGGTTTGCAAAGGCTGGAGAGGCATGGCTGAGCTGCAGCTTATGTACTCGTTTGCGGGGAGCGAAAAAGCGCCAATGAGGATGCTGCGTTAAAGGAGCATTTCTATTGGCGAGAGGGAGAGAGAGCATGTGAAAATTTCGCTCCTTTTGCTCCAGCATATAAAAGGGAGTTTGGCAAGGAAAGAGTTTGGCAAGCATGTCTATGGGACCCTCCCTCCCCCCTCCCTCCTCTCTCTCTCGTCGACACAGAGTATCGAGGACCCCCCCCCCCTCCCCAAGAACAGAATGTCGACGACCCTCCCTCCCCCCTACCACCAAAGAAGAGTTAAAAAATCATTTCCCCAAACAAAAAGAAACTTATGTTAGTATGTTTAAAGCATGTTCCACACATTTTTCTTGACGAAATGGATGGCTGTATAAATGAAACGTCATTTGTGCAGTTGTCAACGCGATTAAAGGATTTGAAATAACGACTTCCGCTGAAGCGCTGATGAAGCGTTGATAAAGCGCTGAAGTGTACCACCCACCCTCCCCCTCCCCAAAACTTCATATATAACCCCCCTCCCTCCCTCAAAAATATTTTCAGCAGGAAAGAAAACTCATATATAAGGGGCGAGGGGGGGGTCTAGGCTGAGGTGTGGTCAGATCATGGAAGCGTTGCTGAATACACCTCCTTCTCCAGCTATCAGCACGGACATGGATGACTTGTTTGGGTTGGAACCGTTAACTTTTGATAGTGTATTACCGGTATTACCAGTGGAAGAGATTGATGCATTCTTGGCTAACATGGCAGAGGCTGAAAAAGACTTGGAGGAACTGGTAGGCATTCCATCAGACATCCCTCCTAAGGAAGGGACTGCTGCTGCTCCGTCAAATATACCTACAGTACAGCAAGGGATACAGCAAGGGATACAGCAAGGAATAGAGGAAGGGATGCCAGATCCTGAGGGCCCCGACTACCCGTTCTGGGTTGCAAATGCACTTGTCAATGGGAGAAACACACAACTCAGCACAAAGTTAAAAGCTCATCTGAAGCAACTTAACGAAGAAATGAGTGCCGCCGAGCCCAGCGGCGAGCCCGGGGACGAGCCCAGCGACGAGGAGCCTGAGGATTCAGAAGTGGACATGTTAAGCGATGATGAAGAAGACAAGCATTTGAAATTGAAATTTGAATCGAGTAAGACCATCCCTGTGACTGAAGAAGATGTGACGCTGTTGAAAAGAAACTTTCAAGCCGTGCTTCCTCTGATCGATTGCAACATTTTATGGTGTTTATGTGAAGAAGGCTTTTTTGACAAGCACACGTACATGTACCTAATGGAAGAAGTGAATACTGTCATTATGCTCATGTTCATGCTAGAAGGAAACGTAGAGGATGTTCCGGTGTCACAGCCAAAGTTCACCGAAGCCATGACTCGACGTTTTGTTCAACTGTTTAAACTCCTTCATGAGGAACAGTTTAAGGTGTTGTGTCTGCCAGAGCCGAAGTATGTGAATGAGGGTCGCGATTCCAAATGTGCAAAGGTGATGCTACATGGTTTCAAATACCTTGAAGAACGCATTAAGGTGTATGATGTGATGGCATACCTCTATGAAAAAGGACATTTCACCATGCCAATGCTGTTTCAATGGATAGTAGGGAGTCGGAAACCAGGAGGCTTTTTAGTGATCGTCATGAGACAATCTTTAACAGGTGGTTTACCAACAGCCTTTCTGGATGGTTTCAATGAGATGACTCCGCGATTTTACAAGCATCTCATGAAAACCTACATGTAAAACTTCCCCTGGTATAAAAAGGGGCGGTACGCGCGGTGGCGGACCACAAAGTCTGCAATCATTAACCGCAATGTCTTCACCATTTTACAGAAGTGCAGAGACTATGGATGATGTGTTCAAAGTGAATTATACTAACTATGTTTTTTCAAAGCTTCCTGCTTTTGAATGGGATTGGATGCAGCAAGTGAAGAATTTACATCTGCATTGGGAAGCTGTTGGAAAGGCTATTCCAAGTAATCGTTTCATCCACTCGTTTCTACGTGACTGTGAAGATCTACATATACTATCAGCTTATGACATTGATTCAGCATTTATCCACGCGAATACAATTTGGGCAGTGGAGCTCATGTTAGTTGTAGCTGCAAGAATCATTTTACCTTATGATGATGATGTTCCATTGACGACGAATGTATCAGACCTTGTTCGATTCAACCATGGACGAGTTGAAGTGAATTCAAAGCTTTGCAAGAGGTTTGAAAAGTTTGACTCAGCGGATGGTTGGGTATAAAAGAGGTGGGGTAGTGAAGGCATCAGTGCATTGTGGCAGTCATGGAGAACAAGACAAGCAGCAGTTTTAAAATTAGTGCCAACTTAACCATTACTGTGGAGTCTGGACAATATGGATTATTTCTACGCATCAAACGTGGAGAGAGATGGTGCGCTTATTCACCATCTTTGTGGAAGATTGTGTGTCAGAACGTGAAAAAATGCCGTGACATTGGCTTCAAACTATACTTAACGGAAACAAAGTGGCTTGAAGTCATTTCATATCAAGGCATGCGCTATGTGAGCTTCGTGCGCACATCACGGTTTGAAGGGAAAGAATACACACATCACATCAACATGAATGATGGTGAATGGGATACACTGCTTCAGGAGATGGATCACATCGACTCAGCCTTATCAGTTGAACCGTGTACTTAATGTCATGGTGAGAAAACGATCATCAAGCTGCAAAAGGATGATCGGATGAAGGTGTCAAAGTTATCCAAGAAAAGACTGGCTGAAGTTCAGTTGGAGAATATGGATGTACAAAATCAACTTGGACTTACCTGCGACTATTGCGGTGCTTGCGGATATATGGAGGATTATGATTGCCACTGCCACAAGTACAATTGCAAGATGTGTGAACCAAACAACTTCTGCGGCAAGTGTGGAGTACTTAAGGTCTGTGAAGCACAGTAGAAGTGACACACACACACACACACTGCAAGATGGACGCATGTTTTAGAAAAGCTTATATTGACTTGATGATTGCTAAACTTGCTTGCTGCGGCACTCCAGACTATCAGCTTTATCACTTGGACGCTTATTGGGATGTTGTTCATCACAGTCTTGATGTGATTGAACTACATTCACGATTTCTTGGAGAATTTGACACAATTGGATTAGAAGAAGATCCTGACTTTGACTTTGATTCTGCACTCTATTCAGCCCGCACTGATGTAGAAGCATATTTCACCGTTGTGGATTATTTGAGAGATTGCTGTGGATTTGAGGAGGAAGAAACCGAGCAGCTTTGTCAGGTAAGCGCCCCCTTCCCCTTTTAACACCAACAACTCTAACACCCAACAGCAACAGCAGCAGCTAACAATGTTTTTCTTTCTAGCAAATTTAATTTTATGTGAGTGGTTTCAACGTGAACAAAGAAAGAAGATGATAGAAGAGGTAGCAGATATATTAAAACATATTTTATTGCAGGAGGAAGACATGTCAGACTAAACCCCCAAAAAAGTCAACATGGAGAATCTTGTCCTATTTAGCGGTCACAAGGATGTTCTTTCCAACATGTTTCCAACACGCCTTGAAAAGTATGGACATACATTCAACTCGAGTGAAGCGTTGTATCAATATGAGAAAGCCGTGTTTCATCACCGCCCAGATATTGCTTCAGCTATTGTCTCATCCAGAAATGGATATGAAGCAAAACGTATCGCCCAAGTGATAAAGCCATGTCCTTCATGGCATACAGTGAAGAGAAGCCAAATGCAAGAGGTGTTACAAGTCAAATGGAATCAGTGTGCATCGTTTCGCAACAAGTTGAAAGACTGCAAAGACAAGACTTTAGTGGAAGCCACGTATGATCCTTGGTGGGGAGCTGGTGTGAAACAAGTGTCATCTCCTGGATATCCCGGTCAGAATATCATGGGAAAGTTGTTAGAACGGTTGGTGTGTGACGGGGGTATAAAAGAGACTGTGCCTCCATCATCATCATTATCTTACCGACCGCCGCCGCCGCCGCCCAGCCGCTCGCCCAGCCGCTCACCAGTCCTGGTGTGGAGACGTGTTTTTGTGAACCTATGAATTCCATGCTGAACTTGACAAAACTTGCGGAGTGTGGTGGTTGCTGGAGCTGAGGAGTGCTTACTGCTCTCTATAATTCAAAGACTGTTTGATGAAGTGAGAGAGAGAGTATACTGCAGTATAATGGCAGACATGACACTGAGACAATATATTGTGCAAAAAGCTTATTGTGAAGAAATGTTATTAGCTGTAAAAAAGTTTGCATGGTTAGTCTGTCCTGCTTGCCAACATGAAGAGTGTTCAGAACATACTTGTCGTTTTGCATGTGTCTATACATATTGGAATGAAGCTAAATATTATATTCATTTAGATAAACTGTTAGAGAATGCAAATCAGCATTGTGAGAAATATGGGGTAGATACGATTACATTCGATGAACTCAGTCATTGGCTAGTATTCATTGAAGACCAATGGTCTCCAGTTATTCACACTATTATATCTATACTTGATTTGTAAAACTTGTGAGTTAAGTGATATTGGTTGAGTTAAATAATAAAGCTGTTCTGTTGAGAAGGTGGTTTTTTTTGGGCCTCATGTCGTGATAAAACCGTGTTTAGCCCACGAGACGGCCTCGTTAAAAAAACTTCACATATCTACTGCCTCTCCCCCCCCCCCTCTAATGCAAATAAATAAAAACCCCAGTGTGTCCCGTAAGCAGCCTCTTTTCACTCGAGACGGCAACCTTGCAAGTGCTGCTGCTGCGCTGCGCTGCTGCTCCCGTGTTGTTGCTTTACTTTTTGGTGTGACCATGTCGACGTGGAAAGACTACTTGACCAGTATGTACTTTAAACCTGGACAGCCCGGGGCATTTGCTGGTCCTTACAAACTGTATCACATCTTAAGAAAACATGATCAACCGGTGACACAGTCGCAAGTGAAGAAATGGCTACAGGATCAAGATGCATTCAGTTTTCTCCAACCTGTAAAATACAGGTTCAAAAGACAACGTGTGATTACACGAGGCATTGATGACATGTGGGATGTGGATTTGGCTGATATGGGAAACATAGCTCCTTATAATGATGGCACACGCTTTTTACTCATTGTCATTGATGTGTTTTCCAAATATGTGTGGGTGCAGCCAATACCTAATAAATCACATACCAGCGTCATACAAGCTTTCCAAAAGATTTTTCATGACACACGCCGAAGACCACGCACTCTAAGGTCCGATAAAGGAACGGAATTTAAAAACAGATGGGTAAAAGCATTTTTGAAGAAGGAGGGCATTCATGCTTATACCACAAAGAATGAAACCAAAGCCAACTTTGCTGAGAGAGTCATTCGTACTCTAAAGGGGATCATGCATCGGTATTTTCTACATAATCAAACTTACCGTTACTTAGACATCCTTCCAGACTTGGTGTACAATTACAACCATAGACCTCACGGTTCTCTTCCTAATAAATATGCTCCAGCCGAGATTCGTAAAGACAACGAATCGAAAGTGTGGAAGTATATGTATGTCGACAAACTAAAATTGAAACCGAAGAAGAAGAAGAATTTTAAATTTAACATTGGCGATCATGTTCGCATTTCCCACATTAAATATGTGTTTCAACGGGATTATCACATCAAATGGACGCAAGAAGTCTTCATTGTCACACATCGTTGTAAGAAGCAAGGAATACATTTGTATCGTGTGAAAGACTTTTTAGACGAAGATATTGATAGACATATCTACGAGGAAGAACTGCAGAAAGTGACCAAAGATATTGAATCCGTCTACAGAATTGAAAAAGTCTTGAAAACACGTAAAAGGCGAGGAGGAGGTGTGAAAGAATTATTTGTCAAGTGGTTAGGTTGGCCAAGCAAGTTTAACAGTTGGGTGCAAAGAAACAGACATTCAAAAATGAAGCATCCATTTACATGCTTGGTCTCTGGACCTACAGGCAGTGGCAAAACGTCTCTGGTGAAGGAAATTCTAGAACAAAAGTTGATTCAACCCTCTCCGAAAAGCATTTTATGGCTCTATGCAGCAGATCAGCCTTTGTACAAGGGAATGAAAGGCGTGACATTTTACCAAGGAATTCCAGATGACATTGAAGAGCGTTTTAACCCGAAAAAACCAAACTTACTCATCATTGATGACTTAATGACCAAATGCCATAGCGATGAGCGTATGACACGTCTCTTTAGTGTTGGTAGCAGTCATCAAAATCTAAGTATCATCTTTATTGTGCATAATTTGTTCCATCATGGGAAAGAGATGCGAAATATTAGTTTGAATACCCATTATATCATTCTGTTTAAAAATCCGAGAGACAGTCAACAAATCAGTACATTGGCGCGGCAAATGTATCCTGTAAGATCTCAATTTCTCATAGAAGCCTATCAAGATGCTACCAGCAAACCCCATGGTTATTTATTCATTGACTTGAAGCCGAAGACGAATGATCAACTGCGTATTCGTACAGGCATTTTACCAAAAGATACACATTATATATATATTGATAAAGCAGTG
This sequence comes from Protula sp. h YS-2021, assembly GCA_949752745.1. Classification (NCBI taxonomy): domain Eukaryota; kingdom Metazoa; phylum Annelida; class Polychaeta; order Sabellida; family Serpulidae; genus Protula; species Protula sp. h YS-2021. The sequence continues at coordinate 51,449,726 of OX457025.1, read as the reverse complement.
TATGACCAAGAACCAACCCATTTAACCATTCGCAGTCAAGATGTCTAAACGTATTCGAGCGAACCAGCCTTTTCTTCATTTGCTTGCACGCAGTGGGCCTAAACGGCGTAAATCCTTGCTACAGCAAGCTACGAAGGAGGAATTAACGAGCTTGTTTGAAATTTGTTTGAATATATTGCGAGGACATTTACCCTTAAGCTCAAAAAGGTAAAAGGTATTCAAGCGTGAGCGTAATACCCTACGTACTCTGGCAGACAAGAAGATATCCCTTCGACGAAAAAAGAAGTTGGTGAATCAGAAAGGAGGATTCATTGGAGTTATTGCTAGATCGGCATTGCCCTTGTTAGCCAAGCTGCTGTTTAAATGAAGCATGCTATGAAAATGGTTCTCATTCCTGAACATGAATACAAACTGTCATTAGAAAAGAAGGGGGGAAGCATAGCATCAAAACAAAAGTCAAGACACTTTTACGTGGGAAACGAACACGTGAAAAGGCCATGGAGATGTCTCAACTTCTTGGCCGTCATCTACGAACAAGTCAGTCACAACAACAACGGCAACCACCACCACCACCACCACCAGAAAAGCTAGTGTTAAGTCATTTTCAACCTATCTATCATGGAAAAGTGATACAACTTTTAGAAGAACTGAAGAAACATGGTACGAAATGGACAGAGAAGAATGAACTTGTGTTGAAAACGGGTGATGTCATTACAAATTCTAACATGGTTGATTTGATGAAAGAAGCATTGGTGGCGACAAGAAGAAAAGAACGAACCATACCACCCCATGGTTGGCATCCGTTTATCCAGAAAATTGTCGATGCTAATATTCCAAAAACTACGTTTAGTAAAAAGACCACTCGTGAAGACATTGCAACAGAAATGAAACAGCGTCAGCAAAGACAGTTTCCTAAAGGATGGGAAAATTTTTAGCATGGTTGAAAGAGCTATGGTGTTGTGGTCAAGAAGAGAAACCGACTATTCCTGTGAAGATCAGATGCACAAGTGCGTGTTGTGAAGGAGAAGTTATGGACCATCATCATCATCATCATGTAAAAGAGGATGAGACTTTGCATACTTGGTCGAATGGCGCGCGCTATCCTGAGGTATATAGGCAACGACGACGACGCACCCATACCATTTGAGGTTCCCGTCCACCATGGAGTCGACAAGCTTTTACATTACTTTGCCTAGCAATGCGAGTATGAATTATTATCCCAACAACAAGGCTTCGAATTATCAAATTCGTATGCCTCGAACCATCTATCTGAATGGAAGATATGAAGTGGCTTTAGCTGAAATTCAATATCCGCATACGTGGACAACGATGAGACATGGCATGGACTATTCTATTCAGTATCGACAACAACCGCTGACAGATGCTGTTCTTGACACTATCAATATTCCTTATGGCTACTACAGATCCATACAAGAGATATGTCAGGCAGTGAATGAAGAAGCGACTAATTCTATGAAAGATGTTCTTAAAGACGCTATTCGGCTAAAGTATGATAAAATTAGACGACGTGTTTTTCTATTTCTAAATTATGGCTTTGAAATGTCCTTCTCCACTGGATTAGCTGAGATTTTAGGATTTATCCCAGATCAATGGTATACTGAAACGTGTACAGCTGACCATAAAGCCGATGTGAAACAGGGGTTTTATACACTTTATGTGTATTGTAGTATTTGTGAACCACAAGTTGTTGGGGATTATTATGTGCCTTTGCTACGTTCTGTTGGGATACAAGGCCATGATGGCGAGATTGTTATGAAAACGTACGGCGAACCGCACTATGTTCCTGTAAACACATCCAAATTTGACATGATAGAGATGAATATAAAGGACGACACAGGCCATACTGTTCCATTTCAAACTGGAAAGGTGATCTGTAAACTTCATTTTCGACCAAAAGCATTATGAAAGCCTACACACACGATCCGTCTGCATATCGCAACCATTTTCTTCGTCAAGTGGATGGAGAATTACCAGGATTCAAAGGAGCGCGAATTCAATATGGGGATGGTATTGGTTCAATACTGGGATCATTGGCTCGTAGAGCTATTCCACTACTTAAGGCTGGGGCTAAGATCGTTGCGCCACATCTTAAGAAGGCTGCAAAGAATGTTGCGAAAGATGTTACGGGTCGAATAGCACAGCGTGTATTTGGTGATGTACATAAAAAGAGAGTGCAACCGATGAAACGTGCCAGAAGACGAAAAACAGCTAGAGGGATAACATCAAAAAAGCATAAAAGAGATATCTTTGGAAATCATGTCTCTCATTCACAATCATTCGTGCGAATGCAGTCTTTCTCCATTGGAATGGTTTCACGTACCACCGACGCAAACTGCTGTAGAGAAAAGTTATAATGTCGACTATCAACCACTGACTACCATTAGAGAGGGTGCTCCCATAGAATTCTACATTCCTGCGAGTACAGAAGAATATCTGGATTTAAAGAACAGCAAACTTCATATTGTATGCCGCATTGTAAAGGCCGATGGATCAGCGTGTGGCCCAGAGGATAAGGTCTCCTGCATCAATGATGTGTTTAATGGGTTATGGTCTAATATTGAATTGTTTCTGAATGATCGGTTGGTATCTCATAGTAACAATACTCATGGGTATACCAGCATTATCTCTCATCTCATCCATGATTCGGAAGAAAGTCTCCATTCTGAGCGCTCTATGCGTCTCATGTACAAGGATACTGCTGGGTCAATGAATAGTTATGAGGTGTAAAGACCTAATCATGAACGATATGTATCCGGGTTTCATGTCAATGCCGACGGTGGTGACTTAGTTGAGGCGCAAGGGAACAATGGCTTGCACCATCTTTATTTGCATACACGTGTCAGCCGTGAGTTTATGCTGGCAGGTGGTTTAAGGATATATTTGTTTGAGCAGGATCGTTATCTTCCGAATGGCATCAGTTTGAAATTGCGTTTCCATAGACAGAAAGATGATTATGTATTGATGGCTGCAGATAATACCTATAAGGTAGAAGTGAAAGAGGCATTTTTAACCATTCGCAAAGTGAGGATGAGTCCAGGCATTCAGTTAGGGCATACAGACGCATTGCTAAAAAGTCCTGCCAAGATCATCATCACTAGAAAAGAATGTAAAGTCTTGGCCATTCCGGCAGGATTTCAGTCTTTTGTGAAAGTAAACATCTTTTTGGGTCAATTACCAAATCGTATTGTCATTGGTCTGGTTCATAATGAAGCCTTTGGTGGGTCAGTATCGAGGAATCCATATGATTTCAAACATTTTGATCTGAACTATATGCAACTGTACACGGATGGTGAACCAGTCCTATCCAAACCGCTCAAGCTTGACATTCCACAGGACAAATACCTAGATGCTTTTGAAACGCTTTACAAATCGTTTGACCGATTGAATGGTGAGAAAAGTTCCATTATAAAACGGGAAGATTGGCCAAGAGGGTATTCTTTATTTTCGTTCGACTTAACACCGGATTATGATGGGGCTGATCATTTTCCCCTGATCAAGCATGGGAATTTGCGGCTAGAAATGAACTTTGCTAGGGCTTTGCAACCCTACAATCAATGTCATCGTCTATGCTGAATTTGACAACATTATTGAGATCAGTGCCAATCGTAGCATCCAATTCGACTACCAGTCATGAACACGAAGCAGATAGAAGCCATACTGAGCCATGATGCCGCGACCAAAGACTTGTTTCAAGGTGTGTTTGCCGTGGACCAGTTACCACCGTCTTTACAACGCGGTGCCTATGTCATCAACACCGACGATCATGATGAACCAGGAGAGCATTGGGTGGCAGTGTATTATGACAAAGACCCTGTGGAATACTTTGACTCTTATGGACTGTTACCTCTCGATGAGCGTTTAGAAACGTTTTTAAGAAATGACTATATGTATAATTCCATCCCATTACAAACGCCGATATCATCGGCATGTGGTTTTTATTGTGTATATTATATATGGCATAGAGCTCGAGGTCAGAGTATGTTTGAGATTGTGAATATATTAAAAAGAAAGGATGGGAATTTTATTGTAAAGGATTTTGTCTATAGACATTATAAACCATTGTTTTATTAATGGTGGTGGTGTAGTTAAGCTGTAGTTAAGTTGTTGAATAATTGTTCAAGTGTTTTTGGGAGGTGACAATAAAAAACTCTCAAGTTTTCAAACTGGTCTTGTTTATTGATGTTTTCCAAACTCCCCACCTCCCCTTCTTATCTACCAACTACTTTTTTACAGTTTCTCTCTCAATACATTGATCAATGCATACCATTCATTACAATTTAAATTAATATAGGTATCATAGTCATTACACCCACGTTTGTAAATGCTATGAAAGCTCACATAACGCACATCACCAAACTTTATCACTTTAACAAATTCATGTTCAGACAGTTTCAGTTCATATCCTTCTTTTAAGTCCATCAGCCGCATCAGCCGCATCAGCCGCATCAGCCGCATAGGCTGTGTCACCTCAATGGATTTGGTACCCCGCTTGAGTTGTATTCCATCCTCTTTGAATTCAAGCAGAAGATTCTTCCCAATCCAATGCGTGTAACAGCGCGTTCCATTCCACTGTGCTGAGGGTGATGATGTCGCAGTCTTCTGTAAGCTCGTCATATTGGCGAAATTGTACAAACACGTCTAGACCGTTCTCAGTCACACGCACTTCTAATTCATTTGAGACTGCTAGGAGAAAGCCGGGTATTCTCAACTTGTCTAGGTGATCCTTCAACACGGATTGGTCATCAAGCGATAGGACGAGATACTGTCCAAAATGCCGTAGCACAATGTCATCACATAAGTTTCTCATATAGGAGAACCCATATATCATGGGTTCATAATCCATCAAATAGTCGTCTTCCATCTTTTATACTCGGATAATGTCGAACAGTGGATGTTGTATAGCTTCTAGGAATCGTAAGACTGCTCTCCAGTTCTTGATATCAAAGAAGATCAACTGTGCATAGGGTGTATCTGGCACAACTCCCTTATAATCCTTTGGATAATCCTGTAAAAGATTTCTACAGAATGTCACACGTATGTTAGAATCATATTCAGCCACCGTCACTTCCAGTTTATTTTCAAGTCTGCGTTCAAACCCAGCTTCAAGCGGTATGTTTTTAAAGTCTTTCCACACTTCAGGTTTAAACTGATAAGCAGAACTTCTCCGAGAACCCATCATCACTTCATTCATCTCATTTACTTTAAGGTAAACACCATCGTTTAACATGAGTGCATGATGGTTACCTTGTTATGCGCCGTCGTCTTGTCTGCGAAGCCTTTTATCCACTTCTTTCACCTGCTTCTTCAGCATTTTCCATTCAGGTATGGTCAGCAAGATACCCTTTTTCGTCGGACGGTTCCTTCCAGTCCCCTCATCTCTGAGGTATTTGCGAATGTTCACCACGCCTTCATTGCTTTGTTTCATAATCTTGATATACTTTCCATTGCCTAGAGAAAGCATTCCATCCCACGACTGTGGTGGTGGTACCGTCGCCGTCTCCACTTTTAATTTCTTGATGGTGGTGGTGGTGGTGGTGGGATTTTTCACGTTCAAGTCTTTCACCGTATCTGCTAGAGTATCCATATCCGTTGTTACAGATCTTTTTCGATTCATGTTCACACACTGAAAACTCTGAATTTTTTTTTTTTTTGGCGAAAGTCCTCCCCCCCTTTTATACTGTTGCTGCTGCCGCTGCTGCCTTGTAATGCCCATGCGCTAAAGTGGAATAGCCATCATTCAACACGTATCGCTTATCATCAAAGGGGGAGAGAGCTACTTTCCTCATCTTCTCCGAGAAAATCTGGTGGTCATGACTTCAAATGGTGTGTCCTGTCATCATCATCTGCGTTTGGTTGAACAAACTGTCTTTATACTGTTGATGTTTCATCCGTCTTTGACACGCGTAAGTGATACCTTTGGCCGTATGTTTTTCTTTCCCACCATACATCATGCTGTACATTTTTGGCCGAAGTCCAACAAACTCTTCAATGGGGATACCTGCCGTCTCATCTTTCATTTTCCCAAGCACTTTCTTATTCACGTTGGAATGCAAGAAATGATTGGGGGGATAGTCACTTGTGTCAAACAAGTCGGCATCTTCCTGCATATCCTTGTAGATATCGTCCATTTCTATGTCATAACATAGACTGTCGGTGTCGATGAACAACAACTTGGCGTCGGTATACTTGGTCATGATGTAGTTGTAATGAAAGTAAAACATGAGCACTTTGCTGAGATCGAGAATGGAGAAGCCAACTTGAATGGGCTTATCCAGAAGCAAATCCACTTTGTGTAAATGTACCGCGATCAAATCTTCGTTGAAAATTCTAAATCGGTGGAATGAAGGTTTGGCTACAAGTTTCTTGAACCGCTTTTCCTGGTGAACGAGTTCCACATTGATGCGTTTTCTCACATTTTCCATGGTTTTGCCAAACACAGAGTTGTTCATCAATTTAAAAAAATCTTTCTCAAACGGGTTCTTAGCCAACTTTCTCTTTTCCGTGTTCAACGAGATGTATTTCGCCAACCATTTACTCTGCGCAAACATGATTGCACGATGCACCTTCGTGACTTTCAATCCCAGTGACACATATTGCTGTAAATTTCTATAATGAAGTACATATTTCTTCTTGTCACACAAGTTGGGAATAAGCTTTTCACTAAGTTTGTCTTTCATGTTGAGATCTTTCCGTAGCTTCTGACTATGCTCTGATAATTCTCCCACCTTCACACTTTTCCGTTCTGGAGCCACTGGGTAGTGATTATGACGATCATGAATGGTCTGTGGGTATTCCAAATCCACTTCTAAAATGTATCCAATCTCATCATCTTCATCCACTTCCATGAAGTCAATGGATTCTGGCTCGTTCACCCACATAAATCCACTTTCCGGCATGCTTTGTGACATGGCCCAGCCGTACAAGTTGTTTGCGTCGAGGTACATCAGGTAATGGGTTGGTTGCATAGGATCCAACTCTGCTACGTAGGGGTTATTTGCTTTCGCATACTTGTGTGTGATGACAGATATTCCTCCACGTAGACCTTGTTCAACCATTTGGTACATGTCAATGTCATTGATCAATTCCAACTTCACCTTTGTCACTTTTAACATCGCATCCCACGACAGTCCTGGCGCTGTGTAGTAGTGGGCAGGATCCAATTCATAGGTGTTGAGACATACTTGACGAAAGTTTTCAAACACGTCAGCCAGCAGTAACACATCTGATTTCAGGTACAAGTCATGGTATTCGCCAAATGTAGTACAGTGGCTGTAAAACTTGTCCTTGGACGGCAGTTGTGTTTCAGCAAACTTGGATGGCTCATCCACATAATCGTAGGGGTACACTCACTTTCTCAACAGTAACTCTTGCTGGTCGCTATCGTGAATGTGAGAGGTCATGTTATCAAAGTTCTCTTTCCCTTCTGCCGCCAGGCTGGAGACCAACTTCTGTAGAGAAGTACCCATGAACTGATAACTGTCTGTAAATTTCAGATTGCTCATGGTGAATGCAATATATTTCTCGACGGTGCTGGGAATGACTGTAATCGTTTCATTTTTTAACTTTTCAATTTCATCCATGATCAAATGACTGTCATAGCCTCGCAAATTGTGAAAAAAAACAGGGATGATAAAAGAATCTTTATCCCCCTGCTGATCCTTTCGAAATGGAAATTGTAAATTGCACTCAACATGTGCAGCTCCACGGTATTTGCCATTGATATGGTCATGATCTCTCACACGATCTACTCCTAGAGGCTCATGACAAATGTAGCAGTTGGCAGCAGTCTTGAAATCCTCTTTGTCTGCGTGAGTCATCACCATCTCCTTTGGCTGTTGTAAACCATGCACAATACGATCACGCTCATTCACCATATGGTCTAAAAAGACTTTCACAGCATTGTCTCCTCGATACAGGACTGGGGCGCGTGTGTCATACTGGCTCACAACCACATAGGCAAAGCTGTTTGGACGATGATGTTGATACTTGTCTCCTTCTTCATGCTTTTTCGTGAAACATTCAAAGTCGGCATAAATCACAAAAGGGACTCGCTGTTGTTTGGCTACATTCTTAAACTTGATGAAGGGTTCCTTGGAGAATGATAAACGTTGCGCTCCATGCTTGCTACACACTTTGCGATGCTTGTCTAACAGATCTTGTCGCTTAAACCCGTGAAGACAGTTGAAACAATAAAATGCAACTCCATTATGCTTTGATCGATAAGCCATCAGTCTGCGGAAATTCCTGATGAGACAATAATGCCTTGTCTTGTCATTGCTAATCAAAAGTAAGTTGATTTCTCTCGCGCTGGTGTTTCGACTCAGTTTTATCGGAACAACTACATCCTGTTCATATCCAAACACGTTGATGGATACATCATTCTCCTTTTCAAATTTTGGAATGTCCTTAATCGGTGTCGGAAATGTCATACCTTCCACCTTCAATTCCTTCTCAAATATCATGTATTGATGCACACGCTCTGGGTTTGCATTTGTTGAAGGGTGAAGGTGAGCCAGTACTGACCATAAGAAGCACTTGTTGTCTTTATTCTGAATGTTTAACACACCTCCTGTATTCTTCACTCTCTTCGGTAGTGGGATAAAACTGCTCGCTTCCAGAGGCGTTGATGTAGCTGTATGTACTTCAATGAACAATATGTTATCCAACAACCCGCCAGAACCTTGTCGCTCATGTTCATCAAACTTCGTAAACAATTCTTTATAGGCTTCTGGCAAGTCCTGTTCAATATCCTCTGGATTGTAGGCTATATGTGTTCGACTGCTGATAAAAGCATTATCCACTTGTTCTACCATCACACCTTCAGCATTCGCCGTCAGTTTCTTGAAGCGTGTATGCACGACAATGTACCATTTCATGCCCTGATTTAAGGTCTCCAACAAATGTCTCTTAATCCGATTCTCTTGTTGTCGCATTTCAAGAAATAAATCCGATCCATCTTCAGGCTCAAACCGTCTTTCCTGTGCGTTTTCACCAAGACTCACTCTTCTCCCTCTCCCTACTTGTACTCTCTTTGATTCTTCCATCCTGCATGTATGTTTGTCAAACGCATCCATAGATTCAAATATCTTAATACAGTTACAGCAGAGGAACGGATCAGGTCTGATAATACCATCTCGCACCGTCTTTTGTCTCTTGGCTTCAATCTTCTCACCAAGCTCTTTACGAGCACGTTTCAACTTGGCTGGTTTGCATGTATGTGCTACGAACACTTCCAGAGATGAAAATGTCTCTTTGCACTCATGACAAAACACTGATGAATTCATAGCCATTGGTGTTGTCGCTGCCGCTGCCGTCAACTGTTCTGATGTTCTCCCCCTCCCTCCCCTTTTATACACGGACGGACTACGAGAGAACTGGCCTACTTTAGTTACTGTAGTTAAACTACAGCGTGGCAGTGAAAAAAGAGCTCTTTGAAGTTTAAAAAATCATTCTATTTATTTACAAATATTTCATATTCATATATTCATATATGCTTTCATATATACATTCGAAATATGCTATATTCATGCTTTAAAACGTTAAAACACTAAAGTTAAAAGTTAAAAGTTAAAACACTAAAGTTAAACCACTAAAGTTAAACACTGATGATTTCCAGTCACCATTTTTTCCAGTCCACGTCAGGCTCTCCGCAGGGCTCTCCTTTACCAGCACGTCGGCTCACCACAATCGCACTGGTAGCGATAAGATTGGTTCATGGTGAATGGTCTCTTGGAACATTTAAATGGGTGGAAGTTATAATATCTGAAGTTTTTCAACGCTGCCCCGCACCACCAACAATCTAACAGTGGTTCTGGTCCTGCCAATAATGCTGTGAAGTTGTATGGCAGTAATCCGCCGCAGGTTTTGCAACAATAATGTCGTGGAGCATCATGCTTTACTGGGCAATTATGTAACTGTCCTTCATATTCTAGCAAGCACCAGCACTTGAAGCACTCGGTTGTTAGCGTGACCATGCCGCAGCCTTTCTTCCACACTCTGAATCTGTACGTCTTCACCTCCTCCACTGGTGCTACAGTGGAAGGAAAGTTTAAAGTTTCTTCTAAAGCGTAGTTCATCTCTGCCTTTGCCTCTGCCTTTGCTTTCTCTTCATTCAATGGCATGGTAATAATCACTGTCTCATTTGGTTTGAATTGACTCATATCATCTATGGCATCTGACGATTTCATCTTGTGTGTTAAATGGCATCCTCGACTCACTTATATAGTGAGTTTTGGGGGAGGAGGGTGTTTAACTCTTCTTTAGTGATAGGGGAGGGGGAGGGTCGTCGATACTCTGTTCTTGGGGAGGGGTGGTCGTCAGCTGTCACTCTCGGGAGGGGGGGGGGGGGTGGGTGGTACACTTCAACGCTTCATCAACGCTTCAGCGGAAGCTGTTATTTCAAATCCCGTAATCACATCGACAACTGCACAAAATGACGTTTCGTTTACACTGCAATCCATTTCGTCAAGAAAAATGTGTGTGGAACCTAACATAACTTTCTTTTTGGGGAAAAAATGATTTTTTAACTCTTCTTTGGTGGTAGGGGGGAGGGAGGGTCCTCGTCTTCTCTGTAATACTCTGTTCTAGGGGAGGGGGGTCCTCGATACTTTGTGTCGACGAGAGGAGGGAGGGGGGAGGGTGGTCTGACGTTTCGCACATCATTTCGTCATCATTGCATGCATTGCCTGCAGTGCTTTCGAACTTTTTGTAGAGAGCGGACGTGTCAAAAAAAAAATATGCAGTTCAAGAGAGAATTTTTCACTGAGGAACGCCTGGTGACTTATCATTTTTCAAAGAAGGATGCTGATTTATGGGAAGAAGTGTATGTCGATTACCAGGCGTTCCTCTATGAAACATGGAGGGATTTTCAGTCTCAACATCAACAAGAATTTCACCGCTTTGGCAGGTCAGCTAAAAAGAGCCATCGGCGGCTGAAGAAGAAGAAAAACAAAAAGAGGGATCGCACGCCGCCCCCGTCCTCGCCGCCGCCGCCCTGCCAAGAGGAAGAAGAAGATCTCCTCCTGCCGAAGTGACTTCTGCCGCTGTGCTATCTACACCTTCGCCGCCAGCTCATCCGCAGGCAGTTGATGTCCAAAGCGTGCCGGTGGCACCGTCTACACAACAGTCTACACAACAGTGCAATATCAACGTGACATCAACTCCTGAAGAAGAGCTAGCGGCCGCTGTCGCTAGCATCTCAGATACACCCGTGCAGACAACTTCCACAATCGACTGCACCCTCAATCTTAGTGAATCAAAACTGGAGGACATACAGAACAACACAGACCTCCAGGGTCTTATGCGTCTTGTAGACGACTTACAAGCCATCGTGTTTTGTGACTTCTGTCACTATCCTGTTCCTGAGGGCATGACTATACGCCAGCATGAACAGCTATGTGCAGAAGCCATGAAGCATGCACATTATTATTGCTGCCTACAACGTAAAGGCTTTGATTCCACTAAGGCTGGAGTTGCAGCACACAAAAGGAAGTGTGCCTGCAGCGAGATTAGCGGCAGCGAAGCTAGCACAAGCGGCACGAAGAAACTGAAAGTGGGAGGAGGAGAAAACCGACACTGAAAATCCCTCCACGGCTGCCTTTTTGGCAGCCACCCATTCTTCCAAAATAAGCAAACAAACCTATCGTGTTTGGGAAGTATGTGTATGCATGAGAATGTGTGGGAAATGCTTAATAAAAAAACTCTGATACAGTCTCCCCTCTCTCCCCCCCCCCCCGTCTCGGTGCACACACACCGTTTCACTCGAGACGCTCACGGCTTTTTTTTCACAAGCTCCGCCCCCCCCCCCTCCCTACCATCCCCATACACGTTTTCACCGGAAACACCTTTGTTTCGCTCGCAAACCTTGCAACTGCATCAAATGACGTTTTCTATCGTCATCACTTCCCAACCACACTCTTACAACTCACTCTGCAAAGCCTCAATGCGCCTTCTTTCAAAAAAAGAAGCCCCTCCCTCTCATACTGTCACCCTCTCCCCCAACCCCGTCTCGGTGTACACACACCGTTTCACTCGAGACGCTCACGGCTTTTTTTTCTCCCTCACAGGCCCTCCTCCCTACCATCCCCATACACGTTTTCACCGGAAACACCTTTCTTTCGCTCGCAATGGCTTGCAATCCTTCCAACTGCATCAAATGACGTTTTTTATCGTCATCACTTCCCAACCACACTCTAACAACTCACTCTGCAAAGCCTCAATGCTAAACCAAGGGAGGGAGGGGGGAGGGAGGGTCCCATAGACATGCTTGACAAACTCTTTCCAACTGGCCTTTTTTCCTTCAATACACTCCCTTTTATATGAACCAGCAAAAGGAGCGAAATTTTCACATGCTCTCACCAATAAAAATGCACCTTTTACACTACATTCTCATTTGCCCTTTTTTTACTCCACTTTCGTCCAAACATTTCGCTCTTTCGCTCGCCAATACAAATGCACCTTTAACACTGCATTCTCATTGGTGCTTTTTCGCTCCTTTTCCTCACCCATATATAAAACCACTGCACTCCACTCAAGTGCAGTGGTTCTCTCCTCCATTTTCCGTTGCTATGCAGTGGTTCTCTCCTTTTCATACTACTACTCGCTCGGCTAGTCTCAACGATGTCTCTTGGTCTAAAAAAAATAACGAAAAAAATTGCTGAGTGTAGATTTTAAATATTTGTTTCATAGCTATTTGAACAGGGTTTGGTGTAACTTAATTTCACCTGTATGATATGGATGCTCTACTCGTTTAGGTTTTATGATAAATTTTGTTTGTGCGGTGAAAATTGACAGTGCCATAAACTTATATGGGTCGTGAACTTGTGTTTACTTGGGTCAATAATAACTGTTGAAAAAATATGCAGTGAGCCTTTACAAATGGGAGTTACATTAAATCGGTGCTTTTTTAACGCTTTGTTGTCCGGTGGAGGCGCCGTCATTTTAAATGTGATTTGCTTCCTGAATAAATGTATTTTTTATTTGTTGTATATTTGCACTGCCAACTGGCATGGGTAGACAAATGTGGACCGGGAAATCCGGCTTATATATGCCGGATATATGGACGCAGAAGTATCACTGGAAAGACCAAGCGATGGCGCATATAAACGCCGGTCTGCTATGATATAACGTTGTTCATGTTTGACTTTTAACACCGTATTATTTGACATAAAAATTCTGAATTCTGAAATTTGTTCATTATATTTCATCATTCTAGGATGTAAATTGGGTGCAGAATGTTTCGTTGCCTTCTTAAAAAAAAAAAAAAAAAAAAAAAAAAATCACGAAAAAAGAAAATACCATTAATTTCACATAATTAAAATTTTTATAGGTTATTCAATACTGAACTGCAGACAGTTTAATGAACAGCTGAGTATGAGTTCAGTTTTGTAATAGTTTTATTTCCCTTCCCCCCTCCCCAACAGAATTTACATTGTTCAACTTATTTCCACCCTTTGGTGTGTGTCAGTCTGTTGTGAACTCAATGATGTGTGAAAGATGTCTTGAGAGCGGTCGGGTCGACTTCAAACTTGATGGATTTTTCTTTGATAGCTCGGACGTTTTTCTGTCAACTTTTGACACATATTACGTAACGGAGAAAAATACATTACGTCACTACGTCAAAACTTTGTGTGCCCAATTTTGCAGCCGGATGAACATCGGAAAAGTTTAATCATCCGAAAAGTTCAAACTTGTGGGATTGTTGCTGGGTAGATTCCAAAGATTCTGTCAAATTGCATCGCGAGCAGAACCAACGAGTACGGCACATGACGTCATTACGTAAAATGTGTATATATCTTGAACAAGATATTGTGTACAAATCATCTCGATAGCAGAAAGTCGTATCGACTTCAAACTGTTTATAGGTATTCCTTGGGTCAGTTGGACGGCCCTTCCAGCTATCACCCGCTGGGCGTCGTAGATCCTTCAGAGTTGTTGGGATTGTTGTTTGGTAGACTCGAAAGATTCTGTTAACTTTTACAAGTGAAAACCGCGCATGACGTCATAGCTTTGTCTGCTCATAAGATCTTGAAAAGGAGATGTAGTATCGACTTCACACTTGGTATACTTGTTCCTTGAGTAAGTCAAACGGTTTTGCATAGCTTGAAACGAGTACGGGAAATAATTTGGTATGACGAGGTATGACGTCAGCTTCAGTGCCGTGTGACTCCCTGCGTTTTCGTGCACGGCTCACTGAATAGCAGTGCGTAATGAATTCCTCTGCCACGGGATCAATGTCTTTGTATTCTATTGTTTAAAAATCACGGCAAATAGGTAAGTACGTCAAGAGGTATTTCAGCTGCTTCAGAGAGGTGTGAGTGTAAACGGAAATATCATTCCTAAAATTGCACTGAAGTTCAGTGCAGCCACTTAATTCACGGAAACAACATACGAGATAAACAGTGTAGTGTGCAGTTCTATCTAAGGAATTACAAAGTTTTTTTTTTAACGATGCAGGGTGGGGAATGTATCCCAAGATAAAAAAATGATGCATAGAATTATATATTGCAAGTTTCCTGAATATTTTGACGAACATTCTTTTGAACAATGTTGTGTTTTGTGTGAATTTATCGTAACGAATTATGATTATATTTGCAGAAAAAGAAAATTATCCTTTTATTTCTATAAAGGGAAAAAATGGGAAATGGGCATTGCAAAACCCTGGATTTGGTCGCTGAGACCTTTGTTTTTGTTTCCAAAAACATGAAAGTAGATAGTTCTCAATTGAAATTATACGCTGTATCCCTGTACACTGATGTTTTATGTGCACTTGCCAGTTCTAGTTTATTTATGCGGTATTCGAATTATCGGTACTGTCTTCCGGAACAAACTACCAAAACATATATGGTTTCTTATTTGCTTCAGAATTCTTATTTTAAATCACACGGGCTTTTTACAACATTCCGTCTATTTTGCACCGAATGGAGCGTAGTTTATGTTATTTTTGCCCATGCTGTGAGATACTGGGAGGCAAGTGCTGCTCTGTCATGTTCTTAGATGCGTCGGGACAAGCACTTTTGTCCCGATGCTCTCACATTCGTGGGGACAAGCACTTGTGTCCCGATTTTCTCAGACACGTGGGGACAAGCACTTGTGTCCCGATGTTCCTAGATACGTGGAGACAAGCACTTGTGTCTCGATGTTCCCAGATACTTGGGGACAACCACTTGTGTCCCGATGTTCCTAGATACGTGGAGACAAGCACTTTTGTAACGATGTTCCCAGATACTTGACTACAAGAACTTGTGTCCCGATGTCCTAGACACGTAGTGACAAGCACTTGTGTCCCGATGTTCCCAGATACTTGGAGACAAGCCCTTGTGTCCCGATGTTCCTAGATACGTGGGGACAAGCACTTGTGTCCTGATGTTCCTAGATACGTGGGAACAAGCACTTGTGTCCCGATGTTCCCAGATACGTGGCGACAAGCACTGGTGCCCCGATGTTCCTAGATACGTGACGACATGCACTTGTGTCAAGATGTTCCTAGATATGTGGGGACAAGCACGTGTGTCCCGATGTTGTCAGATATGAGGGGACAAGCACTTGTGTCCCAATGTTCTTAGATACGTGGGGACAAGCACTTATGTCTCGATGTTCTCATATACGTGGGGACAAGCACTTGTGTCCCGATGTTCCCAGATACTTAGGTACAAGCACTTGTGTCCCGATGTTCCTAGATACGTGGGACAAGCACTTGTGTCCCGATTTTCTCAGATACGTGGGGACAAGCCCTTGTGTCCCGATGTTCCTAGATACGTGTAGACAAGCACTTGTGTCTCGATGTTCCCAGATACTTAGGGGCGAGCACTTCTGTCCCGATGTTCCTAGGAACGTGGAGACAAGTATTTCTGTCCCGATTTTCTCAGATACTTGGGGACAAGCACTTGTGTCCCGATGTTGCTAGATACTTGTAGACAAGCACTTGTGTCTCGATGTACCCAGATACTTGTAGACAAGCACTTATGTCTCGATGTACCCAGATACTTGGAGACAAGTACTTGTGTCCCGATATTCGTAGATACGTGGAGACAAGCACTTGTGTCCCCATGTTCTCAGATAGGTGAGACAAGCACTTGTGTCCCGATATTCCTAGATATGTGGAGAAAAGCACTTGTGTCTCGAGGTTCCCAGATACGTGGGGACAAGCACTTGTGTCCCGATGTTATCAGATACGTGGCGACAAGCACTTGTGCCCCAATGTTCCTAGTCACGTAGGGACAAGCACTTGTGTCCTGATGTTCCTAGATACGTGGGAACAAGCACTTGTGTCCCGATGTTTCCAGATACGTGGCGACAAGCACTGGTGCCCCGATGTTCCTAGATACGTTACGACATGCACTTGTGTCCCGATGTTCCTAGATATGTGGGGACAAGCACTTGTGTCCCGATGTTGTCAGATATGAGGGGACAAGCACTTGTGTCCCAATGTTTCTAGATACGTGGGGACAAGCACTTGTGTCCCGATGTTCTTAGATACGTGGGGACAAGTACTTGTGTTTCGATGTTCTCATATACGTGGGGACAAGCACTTTTGTCCCGATGTTCCTAGATACGTGGGACAAGCACTTGAGTCTCGATGTTCCCAGATACTTAGGGACAAGCACTTCTGGCCCGATGTTCCTAGATACGTGGAGACAAGTATATCTGTCCCGATTTTCTCAGATACGTGGTGACAAGCACTTGTGTCCCGATGTTCCTAGATACGTGGAGACAAGCACTTTTGTAACGATGTTCCCAGATACTTGACTACAAGAACTTGTGTCTCGATGTCCTAGACACGTAGTGACAAGCACTTGTGTCCCGATGTTCCCAGATACTTGGAGACAAGCCCTTGTGTCTCGATGTACCCAGATACTTGGGGACAAGCACTTGTGTTCCCATGTCCCTAGATACGTGGAGACAAGCACTTGTGTCTCGATATTCCCATATAGTTGGGGACAAGCACTTGTGTCAAGATGTTCCTAGATAAGTTGAGACAAGCACTTGTGTCTCGATGTTCCTAGATACGTTGAGACAAGCACTTGTGCCCCCGTGTTTTCAAATACGTGAGACAAGAACTTGTGTCCCGATATTCCTAGATATGTGGAGAAAAGCACTTGTGTCTCGAGGTTCCCAGATACGTAGGGACAAGTACTTGTGTCCCGATGTTCCTAGATGCGTGGGAACAAGCAATTGTGTGTCGATGTTCCAAGATACTTGGGCACAAGCACTTGTGTTCCCATGTCCCTAGATACGTGGAGACAAGCACTTGTGTCTCGATATTCCCATACAGTTGGGGACAAGCACTTGTGTCCCGATGTTCCTAGATACGTTGAGACAAGCACTTTTGTCTCGATGTTCCCAGATAGTTGGGGACAAGCACTTGTGTCCCGATTTCTTAGATACGTATTAACAAGCACTTGTGTCCCGATGTTCCTAGACGCGTGGAGACAAGCACTTGTCCTCTCATGTTCTCAGATACGTGGGGACAAGCACGTGTGTCAAGATGTTCCTAGATACGTTTGGACAAGCACTTGTGTCCCGATATTCCCAGATACTTGGGGACAAGCACTTGTGCCCCGATGTTCTCAGACACGTGGGAACAAGCACTTGTGTCCCGATGTTCCCAGATAGTTGGGGACTAGCACTTATGTACCGATTTCTTAGACACGTAGTGACAAGCACTTGTCTCCCGATGTTCCTAGATACGTAGGGACAAGCACTTTTGCCCCGATGTTCCTAGATACGTGGAGATACGCACCTGTGTCCCGATGCTCCCAGATTCTTGGAGACAAGCACTTGTGTCCCGATGTTCCCAGATACTTAGGTACAAGGACTTGTGTCCCAATGATCTCAGATACGTGGGAACAAGCAGTTGTGTCCGGATGTTCCCAGATACTTGGGGACAAGCAGTTGTGTCCCGATTTCTTAGATACGTAGGGACAAGCAGTTGTGTCCCGATTTCTTAGATACGTAGGGACAAGCACTTGTGTTCCGATGCTCTCAGATACATGGGGACAAGCACTTGTGCCCCGGTGTTCCCAGATACTTGGGGACAAGCAATTGTGTCCCGATGTTCTCAGATACTTGGGCACAAGCACTTGTATCTCGATTTTCTCAGATACCTGGGACAAGCACTTGTGTCCCGATGTTCCCAGATACTTTGGGACAAGCACTTGTGTCCCTATGTTCCTAGATACGTGGGGACAAGCACTTCTGTAATGATTTTCTCAGAGACGTAGGGACAAGCACTTGTGTCCCGATATCTTAGATACATTGGGACAAGCACTTATGTCCCGATGCTCTCAGATTCGTAGGGACAAGCACTTGTGTCCCGATGTTCCCACATACTTGGGTACAAGCAATTGTGTCGGGATGTTCCCAGATACTTTGGGACAAGCACTTGTGTCCCGATGTTCCTAGATACGTCTGGGCAAGCACTTGTGTCCTGATTTACTAAGAAACGTGGAGACAAGCATTTGTGTCCCGATGTTCCTAGATACGTGGGGGCAAGCACTTGTGTCCCGATGTTCCCAAAGACTTGGGGACAAGCACTTGTGTCCCGATGCTCTCAGACACATGGGAACAAGCACTTGTGTCCCGATGTTCCCAGATACTTGGGGACAAGCACTTGTGTCCCGATGTTCCTAGATACGTCTGGGCAAGCACTTGTGCCCTGATTTTCTCAGATACGTGGAGGCATGCATTTGTGTCCAGATGTTCCTAGATACGTGGGGACAAGCACTTGTGTCCCAAAGTTCCCAGATACTTGGGGACAAGCACTCGTGTTCCGATTTTTAGATACGTGGGAACAAGCATTTTTGTCCCGATGATCCCAGATACTTGGGGACAAGCACTTGTGCCCGATATTCCTAGATACGTGGATACAAGCACTTGTGTCCCCATGGTCTCAGATACGTGAGACAAGCACTTGTGTCCCGATATTCCTTGATACGTGGAGAAAAGCATTTGTTTCTCGTGTTCACAGATACTTGAGAACAAGTACTGGTGTCCCGATGTTCCTAGATACTTGGAGACAAGCACTTGTGTGCCGATGTTCCCATACTTGGGAACAAGCACTTGTGTCCCGATGTTCCCAGATACTTGGGGACAAGCACTTGTGTCCCGATATTCCTAGATACGTGGAGACAAGCACTTTTGTCTCGATGTTCCCAGATAGTTGGGGACAAGCACTTGTGTCCCGATTTCTTAGATACGTACGGACAAGAACTTGTGTCCCGATGTTCCTAGATACGTGGAGACAAGCACTTGTGTCCCCATGTTCTCAGATACGTGGGGACAAGCACTTGTGTCCCGATGTTCCTAGATACGTGGGGACAAGCATTTGTGTCCCGATGTTCCCAGGTACTTGGGGACAAGCACTTGTGTCCCTATTTCTTAGGCACTTGTGTCCCGATGTTCCTAGATACGTGGGGACAAGCACTTGTGTCCCTATGTTCCTAGATACTTGGGGACAAGAAGTTGTGTCCCGATCCTCTCAGATACGTGGGAACAAGCACTTGTGTCCCGATGTTCCCAGATAGTTGGGGACAAGCAGTTGTGTCCCGATTTCTTAGATACGTAGGGACAAGCACTTGTGCCCCGATGTTCTCAGATACTTGGGGACAAGCACTTGTGTCCCGATGTTCTCAGATACGTGGCGACAAATTTGATCAAATGGAGGCACTTTTTAATGTATTTGCAGTTAGTTTTCAAAATTTTACAATTTTGATCAGATTCCTCTCCAATTTTGTACGTGTTGTTCTTTTTATGGTTCTCTCTTGAAGAATTATTTTGTTTGCTGATCAATCAAAAATTCGCCAAATTAGGGCCATTTTTAACCCAGCCGACTTTGTTAGTCGTATCACTATAGGGGGCTTGAATGTATGTGCGTATGTTAATTTTTTTTAAATGCTACTGCTCCTTCAGTTTTTATTATTATTATTATTATTATTATTATTATTATTTTTATTATTATTATTATACTCGATTTTTGTAACGCGCTTATTTGGAGTATCCTCTAAGCGCTAACAATGATATAAAAACATTAAGCATTAATCGTTAAACTAAAAAGCAATATAAAATCTAAAATTAGTAATGCTTTATGACAACACATGGCCTTAGGCCTTAGCAAACAGATGAGTTTTGAGTTTGCATTTGAAAATACTAAGCAATTGCGCAGATTTAACGTTTTCAGGAAGGCTGTTCCATAAAACAGCACCGGTATATTGGAATGAACGCTCCCCATATCGACATCTAGGTTTAGTTACTTCCAGATAGTTGCCTGAACTAGACCTGAGAACACGAAGGGGAGTGTACGGGGTGACCATATCCGTGAGATATGAGGGCGCCAAGCCGTTCATACACTTGTACACAAAGGTCAAAGTCTTGAACTGGCATCTCTCTATAACTGGTAACCAGTGCATTTGTATCAGGCTCGGGGTTATGTGCTCTCTGCGGGGCACCCGTGTGATCACACGCGCTGCTGCATTCATGATAAGCTGTAAACGACGAAACGAACACTGGGGCAATCCTGTGAACAGACTGTTACAATAATCTATTTGCGATATTATCAAGGCATGAACTTAAATTTTAGCGGCTCGAAAGTAAGTAGATGTCTTATCTTTTTTATCCATCCAAGATACATGAAACAGACTTTGCGGAGATGCGTGATATGATGGTCGAAGTTGAGGTGGGTATCCATGTAAACGTCCAGATTCCGCACTACAGGCACTGATGGTATTATATCTGCGTTTATTTGAAGCTCGTGTACTACAATATGCCTCAAATTCTGTTTTGATACGAAAGTGATGAACTCAGTTTTTTCGCAGTTTAACTTAAGTCGATTTGCAAACATCCATTGAGAAATGCTGCATATCCCACTTTCCAAGCTCTGGGCGGCTTGCAATTGGGATTCTTTAGACTTTGGACTGCATGACTTGCCAACTTGTGCATCGTCTGCATAGTAATGATATAAGAGCTGCAATATCCGTATCAGTTTAGCTAGAAGTGCAACATAGTCACTATAACGCTTGGGTCCCATCTGGGAGCCCTGAGGCAGAGAGCAATCGAGTGTGATTGATTCTGAGTATGATTTATTAATGCACACTCGAATCGATCTATATGTCCAATACGACTCTAGCCATTTATATACTGTATCGGTGATATTGAACGTAGTGCGCAGTCGGTGTAGTAATATACCGTGGTCCACGGTGTCAAAAGCCGCGCTGAGGTCCAGCATACCGAGAAAAACAGCCCCGCCACTGTCCAACTCAGTCATGATATCATTGCACACTTTGAGCAAAGCGGTCTCCGTGGAATGCTTTGACTTGTAAGCTGACTGAAGAGGATCCGCAAGACTGTTTCTCTCGATATGCTTGGCAATCTGCTGACTTGCAGCCTCCTGTATGACTTTCGAAATATATGCAAGGTTTGAAACCGGTCGAAAATTTTTCAAGACTGGCTCTAAAGTCGGCTTCTTTATCAGGGGGCGCACAATTGCCTGCTTAAATATTTGATGCATTTGAGCACTACTCAGCGACTTATTGACGATGCTTGTAATCACTGGGCAAAGTTCATCGATACACAACTTCAGCAACAACGTGGGGATAGGGTCAAGTTCACAAGTTTTCGATGCGGACTTCATCATGATGTTCTTTACATCATCTTGTGATAGCGCTGCGAAAGATTGCAAAGGCGTAAAATAACACGGAGTCTTTGAATCAAACGCAAAAGTCTCCTCCGAAATATGCCCAAAATTATCTCTGATCTTCTTAATTTTATCCATGAAAAAGTTACAAAATTCGTCCGCAAGAGCCTTGTCGTCGCTGTTATCTGGCAAGGATTGTTTCACGCTACGGTGCATGACTTTATCAATTTCGCGAAATAACTTTCCTTGGTCATTAGAATGACTAAGATCGTAAACCGACTGCTTGACACCTGGCGACAGAACATCGTTCTTGTATTTGCATATTGATCCTAACCTATATAACTAACTCTTCCCTTGAATACGAATGGTTGATCATTGTTTTGCTGTAATCGTTTTGATATTATGCAGGAATGTTCCCTGGATAGTCCCCCACCTGGCTATTACTTTTTTTGACGATTCGCCAAAAACTGCTGAAATGGCAGAATTTTGAAGTTTGGCAAAAACTTGAATAAATGGTGGTAAATAACTGAATTGTCAAACCATTCATTTGTTTCAGTCTTTTTCAAATAGCTATAAAATTTTAATCGAAAGTTTCTTAAGTGCTTCTCCACCTGGATATTGCTTTTCTTTTCTTTCTTTTTTTTCTTTTTTTTTTTTTTGCAATGACAAAATGACAAAAATGCCGAAATGGTGGAATTTTATAAACTTTGTAAAATTGTATAAATGTCGGTAAATATGGGAATCGTCAGAACCCAACCTCTCCAACATCCCTTTTCGGGTAGCTTCCAAATTCGAATTAAATGCATTTTACATACTTCATTGTTTGGCCTGACAGTATTTGTTTCAGAGTTTTTCTCTCTTTTCTTGCTTGGTAACCCGGCTGGGTCATGTCCTTGCACATACTTGTTAATTTATTGGATTTTAAATTATAAAATGCTTTTCTTCTTGCAATTTCGATCGGATTCCTTTCCAATTTTATACGGTTGTTCTCTAGATAGGCCTGCCTTGAAAAATTACTCTTTTTTGCGATCCCCCCAAAATTGGTCAAATGGGGGCATTTTTTTAATTTTATGATAGCCAATTTTTAAAATACTTCATCTCCCGCAATTTGGGTTGGCCAAGACATCCCCGAAGTAAAATTTATCATATTGGAATCCAGGGCAAAACGCCCCCGGCCTTAAGGTCCCCAAATGAATTTTGGTCCAAAACGCCCCCAGAGCTAAAAACGTATGATAACCTAAATTAACGCTTTATTAGGCTTTACCTCGGCCATAGGTCCCCAAACGAATTTAAGGTCAAAACGTCTTTAAAGCAGAATTTGTCGAGGAAACCAGGACAACATGCCCCCGGCCAAACAGTACCCGACCATAAGATTCCCCGTCCTAGGTCACCAAAATAAATTAAGGCCAAAACGTTTCCAAAGCAAAAAACGTATAACCTAAATGAACACTTTATTAAGCTTTACACCGGCCATATGAAACCTCCCAACAGGTCCCCAAATGAATTTAATGCTAAAACCTGACAAAATCCAAAAAACGTCTGATAACTTAAATTGGAGCTTTATTAAGCTTTACTCCGGTCACAAAGTCCCCAGCCAAAAGGTCTCCAAATGAATTTAGGGCCAAAACCTCAGAGGAAAAAAAACGCGTGATAACCTAAATTAACGCTTTATTAAGCTTTACCCCAGCCATAGACTACACGGATATAATGTCCCCTGCCATAAGATCCCAAAATGAATTTATGGCCAAAACGTCCCCAAAGTAAAATTTGTCATAGCGGAATCCGTGACAAAACGCCCCCGGCTCCAGAATTCAGGACCAAACGTCCCCAAAGCTAGAAAAACTATGATGACCTATAATAGCACTTTATTAAGCTTTGTCCCGGCAAAAGATACTCGGCCATATGGTCTTCAAATGTATGTAGGGTCAAAAGGTCACCAAATCAAAATTTGTTGTGGAATCCAGCACAAGTCCTCGGCCATAAGGTCTCCGGCCAAACAGTATCTGGCCATAAGGTCCCCAAATGAACTCAGGGCCTAAACGTCCCCAAAGCAAAAAAAAGTTAACGCTTTATTGAGCTTTGCACCGGCCACATGTGCCCTGCCATAAGGTCCCCAAATGAATTTAGGGCCCAAACCTCCCCAATGACAAAAATCTTATGATAACCTAAAATAAAGCTTTGTAAAGCTTTAACCCGGCCAATAGGTCCCCAAAGCTAAAAAACGTATGATAACCTAAAATTAATGCTTCATTAGGCTTTACCCCGGCCATAAGTTACCTGGCCATAATGTACGCGGTCATAAGGTCGGGATGATTTTTGTTCGGAAACGTCCCTAAAGCAAAAAAAAAAGAAAAAGACGGGGGGGGGAGCATTTTTCGGCAGCGAGCTTTGAAAGCCCTTCTTCCACGATTTTGGTCGGATTCTCTTCAAATTTTTCATAAATGCCCATTAGGCAGTCCTCTTTTGAAAAGTTGCATTACTGGCGATCCGCCTAAAATAGGTTAAATGGGGGGCATTTAAAAATATTTGGTAGCTAATTTTTAAAATGCTTCTCCGCCCACAATTTTATAAATTTGTACAATTTTCTACATCCGGCTTTAACGGTATGACAACCACCTTTTGGCGACCATACAAGCCCATTGATAGGTGATTTACTAGATCTCTGCTGATCATAATGTGCCCGGACATTTTTGTTTAGATTTTGGTAGTCAATTTTCAAAATACTTCTTCCGCCACAATTTCGATCGGATTTCTTTCCAGTTTGGAAAGATTGTTCCCTAGATCATTCTCTCTTGAAAATCAACCTTTTTTGTCGATCCGCCAAAGATCTGGGTGAGGGTGGGCATTGATAATTTTTATAAGCAATTTTTTCACTAAAAGTTGGCCAAAAAGGAGGCATAAAGTTGAGTAGCCAGTTTTCATGTTTTTTTTCAAAATAGTTCTTCTGCAAGTAATTTAGTCCAGCGCTAGGGCTCTTTAAAATTACTGTTCTAAGATCCGCCAGAAATTGGGCAAATCCCGACATTTGAAAAAGTTTTCAGTAAATATGACTACCACTTTTTGACGGCCACACAAACCTTTGATACTTGATTCACTAGATCTCGGCAGATCACAATGTCCCTGGACATTCTTGCCATATTTAGGCCTGTATCCCAGAAAAAAAGAAGAAAGAAGAAAAGAAACCCATCTGATCTGTGTGCGATAATATTTATATACAGCATATAAATATAATATGACATTAAAATAAAAATCCACACATAACTAAAATATTTTAACCAAGCGTTATGTGGTACTCACGAACACTGATTTCGCGGAAAGAAGTACAATATTATACCGGTCTGTGGTGGGGATTTCACCCGACGCTGTATCAAACCACCAAGTAGTGGATACTGTATATTCGTATTGTAGTCGGGTCGATAAACGCATTGTTAGGCCCCAACCCTATAGGGTTGGGGCCTATAGACTTGGGGTGTCTGTCTGTCCGTCTGTCCGTCTGTCCGTCTGTCTGTCTGTCCGTCATCGCTTTTTTGTACAAGCGATATCTCGAGAACGCAGAGGCCTAGAGACTTGGAAAAAAAACTTTATTCTTAAAAGCCATTTTTGGTCTCTGTATGGAAAAGGATACTGAGTGTAGTGAAGTGGAACAATTGTCTGCGTGTTCTATTTGTACCTAATGGTCATTAGATATTCAACAGAACAATTGAATCAGTTTGGCACGACACGTTTGGATAGACACCTAGCCCAGTCTATTGGAGACCTCGGTCTTGCAAGAACAACGCGTACGCATCGTGGCTCCAAAGGGTCAAAATGTAGGATACAAACAATAAAGCCTAGTTCTCGATCTCAATCAGCTGTTTTGTGTCATGGGGTAAACAAACAGAATTTGATATACATTGACAGTTCTCTGGATACTAGACGTGAAAAATTGAAATGTGGTCTGATTAATGCAAGGTCACTGAGAAACAAAACAAGCATTTTAAACGATCCTATCATAGAGCGCAACTTAGACCTTCTTTTTATCACTGAAACCTGGCTTGGACGTGATGACGACCATGCAGTTCTATCGCAAATGGTGCCAGATGGCTACCTTGCCTTATCTTATCCACGATCAACAAAACGTGGCGGTGGTGTCGCGACCATTTATCGTTCGGACATACTGTTTAAGCCTCACCCAATACAGCAACATAGCACTTTTGAACTGTTGGGAACGGATATTACTGTGAGTAATCAGCGTTTTCACTTGTATACAGTATATCGTCCTGACCCATATGGCAATTCCTTATTTCGACACTCGCTTCTTCTAAAACCCACAACACAATGGTTGTCGGAGATTTTAATTTGCATCTGGATCGTTCTAATGATCAGGATATCATGCGCTTGAATTCATTAATCTCTTCATGTGGCCTTTCTCAAATTGTGAGACTCACAACACATCAAAGCAAGCATAATCTAGATGCAGTTTTAGTCTCTGATAGCAATATTATGCCGACATCGACTGATGTGTACGACCTACAGATCTCTGATCACTATCTTATAATATACGATATTCAAATTGGTAAGCCTCTACGTCCTTCAAAAACTATATCGTACAGAAAATTAAAATCAGTTGACATTGAAAGTTTTAAAACGGATATCGCTTCTGTTTGTGTCGATCAGTGTGCAACAGTTGACGAAGCTGTCACTGTTTATAATGAATCTATACAGAACATTGTCGCAAAAAATGCACCTACCACTAAAAAACGTGTTTTGGTTCGTCCAAATACTCAGTGGTATACGGCGAATGTACGTCAAGCAAAATTGATTCGACGCAGGCTAGAGCGCAAGGCCGTACGTTCTGCACTAGACTGTGATAAGGATAAATATAAAGCGCAATGCAAGCTCGTTAATTTCCTAATTGATGAGGCTAAAGCCCAGTTTCATTCAAACCAAGTTCTGGACGCTCAACATGATCAAAAACAATTGTTTAATGTGACGAAGTCAATTTTGAACTGGAGCAAACCGTCTAGCTCCCATCAAATATTCCCAAGGATACAATGTCCAAAGTATTCAATGATTTCTTCATGAACAAAATAATCAAAATACGCAGTAATATCTCGCTCTCCGAAAGAGTGACTTTAATGGATAATACACGTGAAAAACAGGAACCGACACCATTTGAAAACGCCTTGTCTACCTTCTCATTAGCTACAGAGGAAGAGATCAAGTGTCTAGTGATGAAAGCATCGCCCGCTACGTGCGATTTGGACCCTTTTCCTACTTGGTTATTGAAATCGTGTTGTGATGTTATTGTCCCAGTGCTCACAAAAATAGTTAAGTTTTCCCTTTCTAATAGCACTGTTCCCATTTCGTTGAAAAATGCACTCATACGACCTCTGCTGAAAAAGGCTAGTTTAGATAAAGATGTTTTGAAAAATTATAGACCCGTGTCAAATTTGAGTTTCCTGTCAAAATAAATAGAGAGAGTTGTAGCCAAACGCATAAATGATCATATTATTCCTAAAAATTTGCATGCAAAATATCAATCGGCCTATCGAATGTTTCACAGTACGGAAACTGCACTACTATGTGTAAAGAACGATATTATGCAATCTCTCAACAATAAGAAAATGGTAGCACTAGCAATGTTAGATCTAAGCGCTGCGTTTGACACTCTGGATCATAATATTTTATTTGCGCGATTGCAGTCACGTTTCCATATACAAGGGTCGGCACTGCTTTGGATTAAGTCATATCTATCACACAGACATCAGTCAGTTTTGATAAACGGCGTTCGCTCAGATGCAGCGGAGCTTAAGTTCGGTGTACCACAGGGCTCGGTCTTGGGACCGATTCTCTTTACTCTCTATGTTAGTCCGCTGGCCGACATTGCCGATCAGCATAACGTTACGTCCCACTTTTACGCTGATGACAGTCAGTTGTACGTTGCCTTTAAAAACAACAATCCAGATTTGAGTAGACTAGAAGTATGTGTTAAAAGTTTCAGTTCATGGATGGCCAAAAATATGTTAAAACTCAATGATGACAAAACTGAAATCATTTTGATAGGTTCGAAGCAAAATCTCTCAAAGTTGCGATCATTTCTTAACTCAAAAATTAAATGTTCCCTGTTCTATTTGCGGAATATTTCCCGAATTAGACGTTACGTAACACCTATGGCGACCAAACTCCAGATCCACGCTTATGTTATTTCCAGGTTAGACTTTTCAAACAGTCTTCTGTATGGAATACCAAAATGTGAAATGCAGAAGTTGCAAATTGTACCAAAAATTGTACAAAATTGTACAAAATGTTATGTGTTTGTATGTACGTGTGTCTGTCTGTTATGAATAAAATGCTGTGTGCAAGATATCTCGAGAACAAAAAGTTGATCGACTTCAAACTTCTAACTATTCCTTAGTTAGGTAGGACTATTCTGTCAACTTTTGACGCATTTTACTTTATTACGGTAGGCATATGACGTCATTACGTAAAAATCTTGTGTGCGACATTTCTCAGCCGCTATACATCGGAGAAAGTTAAAACTTGGTTGGAATGTTGCTTGGTATTTCCGAAAGATTTTGTCGCGAGAAGAACGAAAGAGTGCATCGTATGATTCGTCACGTAAAACATGTATATATTTTGAACTAACACTTGTGTTTAAAACATCTCGATAACGGAAAGGTATATGGACTTCAAATTTTATCTTGATATTCCTTGGATCTGTCGGACATTCGTCAACTTTGACGAATGTAATGAAATAAAGGCATATGACGTCATTACATTAAAATCTTGTATGTAAGATTTCTCAGCCGCTGAACTTCAGAAAAGGTTCAAACTTGTTAGTTTTTTTTTGCCGGGCCCGAAAGATTCTGCCAAATTTTGCCATGAAGTAGGAATATAACGAGAGAACTGAGCCAAGCATAAAGTATAGGACGAGAGAACTGGGCCACCTACCTGCCCCCCCCCACCCCCCCCCCACCCCCGTGGGAACTTTTTTTACTTTTTTCATAGGACGAGAGAACTGAGCCAAGCATAAAGTAAAGAACGAGGTAACTGGGCCAACCATACAGGACGAGAGAACTGGGCCAAGCATAACGTATAGGACGTGAGAGCCTCCCTCACCCCCATCCCTCTGATTCATGCGCAGGCATATGATATTTAGTCATAGTAATCATTTATTATCCCATGATCAGATAAACTCAACCTGAATCCGGCTCACGTGTCTGCCGGCGTAATATGAAATATTATTCAGTACCACTTGGGATGTGCAAGACTTTCCATTGTTAATTACTTTAAAACAACATTCATACATCAATCATACAACTACGGCAGCTTTTTGCATTCCTATCAGCTGGTGGCACTGTTAAAAGACCGTAGGTGTTTTTTTAGTTAAAGATGATTCTGTGTTCGTGCGCTCTGTTTCTTTGCAATGAAAGAGAAGTATGTGGATGTTGAGTTGTAGGCATTTGCGTAGTATATGACCCAAAACGAAAACTGATAATCTTATTACCTTGAAGGTTGACCACGCATAGATTGAAGCGTGTAGCTCTGGCGTGTTAATTCACCCATAAACTTTCATTTTCATTTTCTATTCTTATGGACGGTCCCTGGCGAGGCGGTAATTCACCCGTAAAGCGTATATCATATATCAAATATTATGTATTATAGTAAGGTGTCGTATTATTTTTATGTATTATAGTCAAGTATTGTTTGAAAAAAAATTAAAAAGTTGAAAAGCATCATATATGCTTTTTCATTTTATTGAATGTCACAAATATTTACACTTTTGAGAACTACAATGATCATAAACACCAAATTAAAATATTGACATTTATTGAGGATGAAAACAAAAAATTTCAAATAAATGTAACATACTAACCCACTCACGAGAACTTAAACTGAAATAAGTATCATAAATGTTATCACCCCGTTTGTAAATGTTATGAAAACCGACATAACATTGATCCAATCCAAAAACTTTTACTTCAGCATGATTTGATAATGGCAATTCAATTAAACTTTTCAAAGTCTTTATATTAGTCCACATATAAGGCTTGAAGTCAGTTTTATTTGAACCACGTATCAATTGTACATGCTCATTTGATTCAAAGCTAACTTTGCAAGTTCTTGGCAAGCATCACAAACTTAACTCAAATGTTTTCCATTGAGAGTGCTTCGCTAAGCTCATCATATCTTTGAAACGGTATACAGCGTTCCGCGTCACGTTCAAAGACTCTCGCATTAAGATGTTCTGACATTTGTAGAAGAAATCGTATTATTTATAAGGATTCAAAGGAACCCTCACCAAAGCTTGATCTTCAGGAGATAGGACAATGTAAGTTTCACAATAATAGATCGTCAGTTTACCTAAGTGATACAGAGATAGTTTCACTTTTGAATTCATGACGATAAATGAGTTCTACTGAACCTTCTTTTGACTGTCACTGCATTTATACACATCCATCTGCTAAAGCATGAGATCCACTGACGGCACTTGCTTCTTCAGCATTTGCCGATCTTTCAATGATGACAAAATTCCCTTCTTCGTAGGATATAGCCTCCCAGAATGATCCGTAATATATTCACGAATGTTAACTGTCAGTTGCTGTTGATATTTCACCAATTTAATACATACATTAATGGGTATCATAACCGGTAAATCGTCTACACGGATTTTCGCTTTATTTAGTCAAGTTGTAAGTGCAAGCGTTGGGGTGAAATTCACGGCAGATCTTGCTTAGATACATTTTCCATTCACCTTCAGGTATTTATTTAATAAATGGGTGTTGCCTTTTGTGAAACTAACTAAATGGGAAGAATGATGTGTTTGAAATCTATACATTTCAACGTATATTAAAAGCCAAATTTTATATATACGGCTCTTAAACCAGTTAAGCATCCGTGCTGCCATGGCGGGGACAAAAGGAATCAGACGACAATGCATCGTTCGAATTCGTTAAACTACGGGGATCCCTCAATCCACAAGCAAAAAAATACAAGAAACCTTATTGCATGGAATATTCTGCCTTTTTTAATCACATGCCTACGCAATTTAAACAAGTAAGTATTTGTGAAACACACGCCGGCCCCAACCGCCTCCCCCCCCCCGCAAATTCATAGGGGTATAAAGCGATGACTGACAGACGGACGGACAGACACCCAAACCTATAGGCCCCAGTCCAAAGGGTTGGGGCCTAATTATGGCGCACAGGTTTTATGGTCAGATAACAATTTTTTACTGGGAAAAATATGTGCGTTCTTGAGATCAGGATACCGAATCCCTCATTATCGCCGACAACAAAAACAAATCCACAGTTGCAAAATCACGATTTACTCTGGTTTGGGAGTTTTGCTGAGGTCGAAAATAATGCATCAGGGCACTTCTCAGTGTGCTTTTAAAGAACAAGTGGATTTTTGGCCAATTTGGCCAAGATCACGTGACCGAATTCGGCCAAAATGTCTTTCAAATGAGCCAAACATCAAGTCTCTAGGCCTCTGCGTTCTCGAGATATCGCTTGTACAAAAAAGCGATGACTGACGGACAGACGGACAGACGGACAGAAGGACACCCCAAGTCTATAGGCCCCAACCCTGTAGGGACCTAAAAATGCAAACACTTTCTGAAAATTTCACACAACAAAACAGATATTCGCTACAAATATGCAAAAAAACCCCAGTAATTTAAAAGCATTCTGAAGGCATGTTGCACTTTCCAGTATTTTGTGTGCTTCCGCTGGCCTGGATCAGCGCGTTGACATTTAGTAATATCGACATAACTGGTGGAGTTATCCTTCATTGTGGAATCCTGTGACATTTGGCAATCAATACGTATCTCAGCTCCTCATGATTTTGTGGCGGCGACGTACGGTCTTAAACTCCGCGATGGAAAATATCCCAAACGTGTTCAATAGAGTTCATGTCGGAAAAGCATGGAGGCACGATCTGATTCGCTTGCAACAGAATTGTACAAATTACAGTCACATGAGGGCGCGCATTGTCGTGCTGTGCGATCGTTTGTATAGTACGGTACGATTTTACATTCTAAGGCGGTTGCCACCTTGTGGTCAGTTTGCCATCGATGAATAGCAGAGGTGATTTCACAGCAAATCGAGTAGCTCAACTAAATCTATCAACTCCCCAAACACAAGTTAATGCGAATCGCCACCTTCGCTGAATTATACTATTCGGCGAATGTCATTTCGAAGCAACAGAAACCGAAATCGAAGGTGTCAATAACGCCATTGCCACTGCAGACCGGATGCGTTCGCATCATTCGGATAACTCGATCTTACTCCGGGGCTTTCACTCTTGGTTGGCCCGGTCTGGGGCGGTCCCTTAGGAACCGTTCCCTTGCTAAAGAATCGTTGAATCAAATAACAAGAGCGTTCTGACGACTGCTGCTTGCGTCCTGCTGGTATGAAGAATGAAAATTTGTTACCTTTTTTCATTATCGCATTGCTTTCTGAATGCTGCTTGCACTTTTGAAAATAATCGTCTCATAATCCGAATTACTTTTTGGGGGAATGGCCGAAAAAGTAAGTTACTTAGTTGTATGATCTGCTTAACGTCACGGTCGACCATTAACGGGTTACATTGGGTCAGTACATGCCATTGACCAGAAAACAATAATACCACAGTTCAAATCCAGGTTAGCTAAAACGGTTTATATTCTGAAGTGATAAAATACACACAGGTTTTATAAACACTATACAGGTTGGTTGTATAATTTTAATTGGTTTTATTTCATTAAACACCTGCATCAAAGAGTCAACTCTATAATAGTGTGAGCGGACGTCTTGGAGATCGGTACAGTCTATTAAAATACGATCCACTGTATAATGTTTCCGTATAACTTTCCTGTATACGTTTCACTGTATAACGTTCGAGTGTAGGTTCGCCTCTTAAAAAATGGCATGTGACTGACATATTTAATATTTTCGCATATCTTGAGATATGGATTGAAATTCAGACTATGGGATAAGCAAGCGGGCACAGTTCTTATTCGAATGTTACATGACTTAGAACCCAACAGAAAATTCCTTCTTTGTCAGCATTTATGGTACAATGGTGTTTTTCTAGAAGTTTCAGTATAAAAAATCTGATATTTTAAAGTTATCAAGTGCTTGGAATGTTTTTTTAATCAACGCAAATCATATAACGGCTTTTTATAACAGCTTATCTTGATGATCTGGATGGCTGACAGGAGGTCTTTGATTCTGTAGAGAATATTGATGACTCATTAGAGAGTCTTGTTTCTAGGATATTAAATTAAGACTATTGTGTTATGGTCAAGTTTAGAGCCATATGTGTGAAAATGTAATAGTTGTTATACTGTTCTTTAAACTCTGCCAAATTTATTTGGAATATGTAAGGGTCGGTGGTCTCCTTTGGGCAATATGAAAGGGTCTAAAGACTAAAAGTATGGCTAGTGTCCATTCAGGATGACCAGGAACGCTATAGTCTGTAACAACGATGACAACGATTACACAAGCTTCCTCCAGATGAGGTATAACTCTGGCACAAAACAGAGGAACAGGTTTTCTATCTGTATGCCGTTGGAAATATGTTCCAAAGACTGTTTCATATGTAGAATTTCTTTTGTTCACAAAACCTTAATGAATAGGATAAACCATCGAGTTTGAAGTCAATCATTCACATTTGAATATCCTAAATAAAATCCGCGGAAGGTCTAATATGTGCAGAATATGCATCGCTTCGTCACCCGTCTAATAGTTTTATTTTCGAATCTTGAAAATCTGCTTGAGCAGCGCTTCTGGCACCCCTGCTCTGGAAGTGTGAGTCATACAACCTGGTTCAACAATGATTGAGACAGTGTTTAATTGTTTATATCTACAAGAAGGTCCTGTCTAACTTGGACATACCTATAAAATATAAATACTCTTCTAAAGCATAAAATATATGTCAGGGTGTCCACGGCCTAGAAAAACCTGCAAAAACCTTGAATTTTACACATAGGTTTTCCAGACCTGGAAAATACCTGGAAGTTTAAAAAATGTCCTAAAACCTGAAAAACACCTGGAAATTCAATTTTGCATATACTAAATTCTTCCAGGTTCCTCCAGGTTGTTTCTCGATTTTACGCAATCATTTTGTATCAGTTTTGCTCGTAACTGTACTATAGAAATTTGTTTGTGTCGATTGCTGAGGCGTTTTCCCCGTCTGTGCAATCGTATATCACATGTATTTGTTATATGGCTTACAACTGAGGCACCTGCCGTTTTTAAGATCACTTTGTTACCCTTGAACCACACACGGAAGATATGTTTTACCTTGCATCAGTTCATATTTTGGATTACATTTTTATTGTGCAATATTATTATGTCTCCCTCTGTCCGCAGTAAGTTCTTATGAAATTAATGAGTCGATTTTTTCTCAGCGCTAAGCGCTGCGTTTGACACTCTGGATCATAATATTTTATTTGCGCGAACTCATTTTGATAGATTCGAAGCAAAATCTCTCAAAGTTGCCTCGTGTTTCCATCTTAGTTGGTGATTCAAATATTGAGTCTACCAGTAGTGTGAAAAATCTCGGTGCGACATTTGATCAGGAAATGTCCATGCGATCATTTGTTAACTCAAAAATTAAATGTGCCCTGTTCTATTTGCGGAATATTTCCCGAATTAGACGTTACCTAACACCTATGGCGACCAATCTCCTCATTCACGCTTATGTTATTTCCAGGTTAGACTTTTCAAACAGTCTTCTGTATGGAATACCAAAATGTGAAATGCAGAAGTTGCAAATTGTGCAAAATGCAGCCGCCAGACTAATATATGACACCCGGAGAAGTGACCATACGACACCGCTTTTACGTGAACTCCACTGGCTTCCTATTTGCAAACGGATACGATATAAAATTTTACTTTTTGTTTTTAAAGCCTTAAATGGGAGTGCACCAATATATATTAGTGATCTCGTATCTGTTTATAGACCTACCAGAATCCTTCGCTCACAAAATAGTTTTTTTGCTCGTAGAGTGATAGAGCATTTATGAATTATGCTCCGCGTGAATGGAACGCCCTTCCCATCTCTGTTAGATCAAATGACACTTTAGCTGGTTTTAAAAGAGCGCTTAAGACGCACCTTTTTATTCAATATTACAACAATTAAACATGGGTGTGCTTATTCCATCAGTATTGAATTAAACAGTATTAGTTTCGTGTCAAACTGTTTCAAAGTTCATTTTAGGTTATCTTTGTTATGTTTTATTGTAATGTTAAGCTGTTATACTATTGTGATTTGTATATTTTTACTTTTTGCAATGCGCTTTGAGCTTTAATTAGATAAAGCGCAATAGAAACTTACCATAATAATAATAATAATAATAATAATAATAATAATAATAATAATAATAATAATAATAATAATAATTGATGTTGGGCTCATTTGAAAGGTCTCGACTTGTAGATGTGCCTTTTGGCCATTTTGGCTAAATTCGATCACGTGATCTTGGCCAAATTCGCCAAAAACGCAAAAAATCGACTTGTGTTTGTAAGGCGATACCTCGAGAACGCAGAGGCCTAGAGACTTCATGTTAGGCTCATTTGAAAGGTCTCGACTTGTAGATGTGCCTTTTAGCCATTTTGGCCAAATTCGATCACGTGATCTTGGGCAAATTGGCCAAAAATCTACTTGTTCTTTAAAAGCACACTGAGAAGTACCCTGACGCATTATTTTCGACCTCAGCGAAACTCCCAAACCAGAGTAAAGCGTGATTTTGCAACTGTGGATTTGATTTCGTTGTCGGCGATAATGAGGGATTCGGTATCCTGATCTCAAGAACACACATATTTTTCTCAGTTAAAAATTGTTATCTGACCGTAAAACCTGTGCGCCATAATTAGGCCCCAACCCTTCGGACTGGGGCCTATAGGTTTGGGGTGTCTGTCCGTCCGTCTGTCAGTCATCGCTTTATACCCCTATGAATTTGGGGGCGGTTGGGGCCTGCGTGTATTTCACAAATACTTACTTGTTAATGTTGGTTAAGGATAATCGTAATAAAAATAAAACAAAACACGTACGTGTATTTTATTTTAAACATGCGATCGGGAGGAAACTCGCATACAAATTGATTACCACGCGTATCGATGACTTGTTGGGCCTGCCGACTTCGTTAGGGTGGTCTTATTACATCAGTGATTAGGGGTGGGGGAATCCGTGGTCTGTGTGTTGTGTGTAGGTATGTAAACTTCAACTGCTTCGTTTATTTCGTTTTTGATTGGATTGCTTTCACATTTTGTACGAATGTTCACTAGGAATGACTCTCTTGAAAATTTTCTTCTTTTTCAGTCGATTCATCTAAAATTATCCAAATAGGGGGGAGGGATAATACTTTAATGTATTATTAGGCTAATTTCAGAATGCTTCTTTTCCCTCAAATTGGACTGGATTTCATTCCAGTTTTGTACGATTGTTCCCTAGATCGTTCTCTATTGAAATTTGTGTTTCAGGATCCGCCAAAAATTGGCCAGATGGGGTCATTTTATTTTTCTTTAGTTGCTAATTTTCAAAAAAATTTACACAGTTACTTTTGTACGTTCTGTGTTTTATGTACGTATGTCTGTCTGTTATGAATAAAATGCTGTTTGCAAGATATATCGAGAACAAAAAGTTGATCGACTTCAAACTTCTAACTATTCCTTAGTTAGGTAGGACTATTCTGTCAACTTTTGACGCATTTTACTTTATTACGGTAGGCATATGACGTCATTACGTAAAAATCTTGTGTGCGACATTTCTCAGCCGCTATACATCGGAGAAAGTTAAAACTTGGTTGGAATGTTGCTTGGTATTTCCGAAAGATTTTGTCGCGAGTAGAACGAAAGAGTGCATCGTATGATTCGTCACGTAAAACATGTATATATTTTGAACTAAACCTGGGGTTAAAACATCTCGATAAAGAACGAGGTAACTGGGCCAACCATACATGACGAGAGAACTGGGCCAAGCATAACGTATAGGACGTGAGAACCTCCCTCACCCCCATCCCTCTGATTCATGCGCAGGCATATGATATTTAGTCATAGTAATCATTTATTATCCCATGATCAGATAAACTCAACCTGAATCCGGCTCACGTGTCTGCCGGTGTAATATGAAATATGGATTCAAAAATATAGATGCTTCGCTTGTCTGCTTATTTCCGGTAGTAGAAATTTACCGATAGTCTGGTTCTTTGGGAAATCTGCAGGGAAAAAGAAAAAAGGAAAATCGACAAGTTTCAAGTTATTCAGTACCACTTGGGATGTGCAAGACTTTCCATTGTTAATTACTTTAAAACAACATTCATAATCATACAACTACGGCAGCTTTTTGCATTCCTATCAGCTGGTGGCACTGTTAATAGACCGTAGGTGTTTTTTTAGTTAAAGATGATTCTGTGTTCGTGCGCTCTGTTTCTTTGCAATGAAAAAGAAGTATGTGGATGTTGAGTTGTAGGCATTTGCGTAGTATATGACCCAAAACGAAAACTGATAATCTTATTACCTTGAAGGTTGACAACGCCACAGGCATAGATTGAAGCGTGTAGCTCTGGCGTGTTAATTCACCCGTAAACTTTCATTTTCATTTTCTATTCTTATGGACGGTCCCTGGCGAGGCGGTAATTCACCCGTAAAGCGTATATCATATATGACATATTATGTATTATAGTTAAGTGTCGTATTATTTTTATGTATTATAGTCAAGTATTGTTTGAAAAAAAATTAAAAAGTTGAAAAGCATCATATATGCTTTTTTATTTTATTGAATGTCACAAATATTTACACTTTTGAGAACTACAATGATCATAAACACCAAATTAAAATATTGACATTTATTGAGGGTGAAAACAAAAATATTTCAAATAAATTTAACATACTAGCCCACTCACGAGAACTTAAACTGAAATAAGTATCATAAATGTTATCACCCCGTTTGTAAATGTTATGAAAACCGACATAACATTGATCCAATCCAATCACTTTTACTTCAGCATGATTTGATAATGGCAATTCAATTAAACTTTTCAAAGTCTTTATATTAGTCCACATATAAGGCTTGAAGTCAGTTTTATTTGAACCACGTATCAATTGTACATGCTCATTTGATTCAAAGCTAACTTTGCAAGTTCTTGGCAAGCATCACAAACTTAACTCAAATGTTTTCCATTGAGAGTGCTTCGCTAAGCTCATCATATCTTTGAAACGGTATACAGCGTTCACCGTCACGTTCAAAGACTCTCGCATTAAGATGTTCTGACATTTGTAGAAGAAATCGTATTATTTATAAGGATTCAAAGGAACCCTCACCAAAGCTTGATCTTCAGGAGATAGGACAATGTAAGTTTCACAATAATAGATCGTCAGTTTACCTAAGTGATACAGAGATAGTTTCACTTTTGAATTCATGACGATAAATGAGTTCTACTGAACCTTCTTTTGACTGTCACTGCATTTATACACATCCATCTGCTAAAGCATGAGATCCACTGACGGCACTTGCTTCTTCAGCATTTGCCGATCTTTCAATGATGACAAAATTCCCTTCTTCGTAGGATATAGCCTCCCAGAATGATCCGTAATATATTCACGAATGTTAACTGTCAGTTGCTGTTGATATTTCACCAATTTAATACATACATTAATGGGTATCATAACCGGTAAATCGTCTACACGGATTTTCGCTTTATTTAGTCAAGTTGTAAGTGCAAGCGTTGGGGTGAAATTCACGGCAGATCTTGCTTAGATACATTTTCCATTCACCTTCAGGTATTTATTTAATAAATGGGTGTTGCCTTTTGTGAAACTAACTAAATGGGAAGAATGATGTGTTTGAAATCTATATATTTCAACGTATATTAAAAGCCAAATTTTATACAAATCAGTAGAAAGCATATGCTCTATTTTAATCAATTTTTAAAAGTCTGACACTAAGAGAACCTTATTAAGTAAATTTTGATCTACGTCCAAAGCCCTATTAGCAAGGAAAGTAAACTGAAATTGGACATGCATACATTGCCAGTGAGAAGCCTGCTATCCAATGTGCCCAACATAAGCTTACACATGCACAAAGTAACTGCTCACTTGGTAAGAAGTTGAACGATCAATGTGCTGTAGGTACGGTATACATGGTCTATAGCTAAGTTTTAACAGCCCTTTCTAGATGAAAATTAGTAACGAATTCGAAACAAAATAGATGATGATTGACCAGGCAAGGTAAAGTTAAATACGGCTCTTAAACCAGTTAAGCATCCGTGCTGCCATGGCGGGGACAAAAGGAATCAGACGACAATGCATCGTTCGAATTCGTTAAACTACGGGGATCCCTCAATCCACAAGCAAAAAAATGCAAGAAACCTTAATGCATGGAATTTTCTGCCTTTTTTAATCACATGCCTACGCAATTTAAACAAGTAAGTATTTGTGAAACACACGGTGGCCCCAACCGCCTCCCCCCCCCCCCCCCAAATTCATAGGGGTATAAAGCGATGACTGACAGACGGACGGACAGACACCCCAAACCTATAGGCCCCAGTCCGAAGGGTTGGGCCTAATTATGGCGCACAGGTTTTATGGTCAGATAACAATTTTTTACTGGGAAAAATATGTGCGTTCTTGAGATCAGGATACCGAATCCCTCATTATCGCCGACAACAAAAACAAATCCACATTTGCAAAATCACGCTTTACTCTGGTTTGGGAGTTTCGCTGAGGTCGAAAATAATGCGTCAGGGTACTTCTCAGTGTGTTTTTAAAGAACAAGTGGATTTTTGGCCAATTTGGCAAAGATCACGTGACCGAATTCGGCCAAAATGTCTTTCAAATGAGCCAAACATCAAGTCTCTAGGCCTCTGCGTTCTCGAGATATGGCCTGTACAAACACAAGTCGAGTTTTTGCGTTTTTGGCCAATTTGGCCAAGTGCACGTGATCAAATTTGGCCAAAATGGCCAAAAGGCACATCTACAACACGAGATCTTTTAAATGAGCCCAACATCAAGTCTCTAGGCCTCTGCGTTCTCGAGATATCGCTTGTACAAAAAAGCGATGACGGACGGACGGACAGACTAACAGACGGACCGACGGACAGAAGGACACCCCAAGTCTATAGGCCCCAACCCTGTAGGGGCCTAAAAATGCAAACACTTTCTGAAAATTTCACACAACAAAACAGATATTCGCTACAAATATGCAAAAAAAACCCAGTAATTTAAAAGCATTCTGAAGGCATGTTGCACTTTCCAGTATTTTGTGTGCTTCCGCTGGCCTGGATCAACGCGTTGACATTTAGTAATATCGACATAACTGGTGGAGTTATCCTTCATTGTGGAATCCTGTGACATTTGGCAATCAATACGTATCTCAGCTCCTCATGATTCTGTGGCGGCGACGTACGGTCTTAAACTACGCGATGGAAAATATCCCAAACGTGTTCAATAGAGTTCATGTCGGAAAAGCATGGAGGCACGATCTGATTCGCTTGCAACAGAATTGTACAAATTACAGTCACATGAGGGCGCGTATTGTCGTGCTGTGCGATCGTTTGTATAGTGCGGTACGATTTTACATTCTAAGGCGGTTGCCACCTTGTGGTCAGTTTGCCATCGATGAATAGCAGAGGTGATTTCACAGCAAATCGAGTAGCTCAACTAAATCTATCAACTCCCCAAACACAAGTTAATGCGAATCACCACCTTCGCTGAATTATACTATTCGGCGGTTGTCATTTCGAAGCCACAGAAACCGAAATCGAAGGTGTCAATAACGCCATTGCCACTGCAGACCGGATGCGTTCGCATCATTCGGATAACTCGATCTTACTCCGGGGCTTTCACTCTTGGTTGGCCCGGTCTGGGGCGGTCCCTTAGGAACCGTTCCCTTGCTAAAGAATCGTTGAATCAAATAACAAGAGCGTTCTGACGACTGCTGCTTGCGTCCTGCTGGTATGAAGAATGAAAATTTGTTTCCTTTTTTCATTATCGCATTGCTTTCTGAATGCTGCTTGCACTTTTGAAAATAATCGTCTCATAATCCGAATTACTTTTTGGGGGAATGGCCGAAAAAGTAAGTTACTTAGTTGTATGATCTGCTTAACGTCACGGTCGACCATTAACGGGTTACATTGGGTCAGTACATGCCATTGACCAGAAAACAATAATACCACAGTTCAAATCCATGTTAGCTAAAACGGTTTATATTCTGAAGTGATAAAATACACACAGGTTTTATAAACACTATACAGGTTGGTTGTATAATTTTAATTGGTTTTATTTCATTAAACACCTGCATCAAAGAGTCAACTCTATAATAGTGTGAGCGGACGTCTTGGAGATCGGTACAGTCTATTAAAATACGACCCACTGTATAATGTTTCCGTATAACTTTCCTGTATACGTTTCACTGTATAACGTTCGAGTGTAGGTTCGCCTCTTAAAAAATGGCATGTGACTGACATATTTAATATTTTCGCAGTAGTGTAGAAAGAGGGGTTTTGGACCACTTGATGACGTCATACTGTCTGGACCGGAAGTGACGTCATAGCGTCTGGACCGGAAGTGTTGTCTGGACCGGAAGTGTTGTCTGGACCGGAAGTGACATCATAGCGTCTGGACCGGAAGTGTTGTCTGGAACGGAAGTGTTGTCTGGACCGGAAGTGACGTCATAGCGTCTGGACCGGAAGTGTTGTCTGGACCGGAAGTGTTGTCTGGACCGGAAGTGCTGTCTGGACCGGAAGTGAGGTCACGATAAGCGTTAGGATAGGCGCGACCATCCATGACGTCATAATGAGGTGATAATGAGGTGATAATGAGGTGATAATGAGGCCATAATGAGGTCATGCTGTGTGGCGGCTTCCTAGGGTTTCAGTCGATGATCGTCGAAGTCAATGAAGTCAAGCTTTCATTTCCGAAGTCAATCGACAACAGACCCTAAAAAGTGATGACCTCCCCCCCCCCCCCTCGAAATTGTCATTTTTGCATATTTATCAGTTTCAGACGATTCTGAACATTTTTCATTTTTTGGGTCGACCGACCCCCCCACCCCCCCCCCCCTTGAAATTGTGATTTTTGTATATTTATCGTTTCAGACGATTCTGAACATTTTTCATTTTTTTGGGTCGACCGACCCCCCCCCCCCTCCCAGGCGGCAGTCGGGACCGACCCCCCCTCCCCTCAGGACATACTATGGACCGACCCCCCCCCCATCGAAATTGTGATTTTTGCATATTTATCCGTTTCAGACGATTCTGAACATTTTTTTTTTTTGGGTCGACCGAACCCCCCCCCCCCCTCGAAATTGTGATTTTTGCATATTTATCCGTTTCAGACGATTCTGAACATTTTTCATTTTCTGGGTCGACCGACCCCCCCCCCCCTCGAAATTGTAATTTTTGTATATTTATCCGTTTCAGACGATTCTGAACATTTTTCCTTTTTAGGGTCGACCGACCCCCCCCCCCCCCTCGAAATTGTGATTTTTGTATATTTATCCGTTTCAGACGATTCTGAACATTTTTCATTTTTTGGGTCGACCGACCCCCCCCCCCCCCCTCGAAATTGTGATTTTTGTATATTTATCCGTTTCAGACGATTCTGAACATTTTTCATTTTTTGGGTCGACCGACCCCCCCCCCCCTCCTCGAAATTGTGATTTTTGTATATTTATCCGTTTCAGACGATTCTGAACATTTTTTTTTTTTTTTTGGTCGACCATATACACAAGTAAAATTCTGCTGAGTCAGCAATTTTAACAATTTTGAGCAAGTTTGAAAAGTTACACACCATATTTTGATTACATGGAAGTAGCATAAAAGCATGAGTGAAACATATATGTGATACATTCTGCTGAGTCAACAATTTTGAACGAGTATTGAATAAGTTTGAACAAGTTACACACCATATACCATCAAAGTTTTATAAAAGGAAGAGTGACGAGAAAATACTTCACAATGTCGGCATTACTTCTTGACAGATGTATGACTATGGATGACGTCTTCAAAGTGAACTATATTGACTATGTGTTTTCAAAGCTTCCTGCTTTTGAATCGGATTGGATGCTGCAAGTGAAGAATTTGCATCTGCATTGGGAAGCTGTGGGAAAGGCTATTCCAAGAGATCGTTTCATCCGCTCGTTTCTACATGAATGTGAAGAACTGCATTTACTATCAACTTACAACATTGATTTAGCATTTATCAACGCGAAAACAATTTGGGCAACTGACCTCATGTTAGTTGTAGCTACTAGAATTATTCTACATTATGATGATGATGTTCCAAATAATGTATCAGACCTTGTTCGGTTCAACCATGGACGAGTTGAAGTGAATTCAAAAGTTTGCAAGTTCTTTGAAAAGAAAGCTGACTCAGCAGATAGTTGGGTATAAAAGGGAGTGAACTCAGCAGAGTGGAGTCATTTCTCAGCAGACAGTTGGAGGGAGTGGATCATCAATACATTGTGGCAGTCATGGAGAACAAGACAAGCAACGCAGCAGCGCAGCGCAGCAGCAGCAGCAGCTTTAAAATTAGTGCTAACTTAACCATTACTGTGGAGCATGGAGAATATGGGCCATTTCTACGCATCACACGTGGAGAGAGATGGTGTGCTTATTCACCATCTTTGTGGAAGATTGTGTGCCAGAGCTTGAAAAATTTACGCGACATTGGCTTCAAACTATACTTAACGCAAACGAAGTGGCTTGAAGTCATTTCATACTTGGATATGCGCTATGTGAGTTTTGTGCGCACGTCACGGTTTGAAGGGAAAGAATACACACATCACATCAACATGAATGATGGTGAATGGGAGACACTGCTTCAGGAGATGGACAACATCAACTCAGCCCTATCACCATGTGAGGAATGTCATGACAAGAAAACGATCATCAAGCTGCAAAAGGATGGTCGGATGAACGTGTCAAAGCTATCCAAGAAAAGGCTGACTGAAGTTCAGTTGGAGAACATGAACGTGCAAAATCAACTTGGACTTACCTGCGACTATTGCGGTGCTTGTGGATATATGAAGGATTATCATTGCCACTGCCACAAGTATAATTGCAAGTTGTGTGAACCAAACAACTTCTGCGGCAAGTGTGGAGTACTTAAAGTCAGTGAAGCAAAGTAAAAGCCCACAAGACACTGAAACAAGATGGACGCATGTTTTAAAAATGCTTATATTGACTTGATGATTGCTAAACTTGCTTGCTGTGGCACTCCAGACTATCATCTTTATCATTTGGATGCTTTTTGGGATGTTGTACATCATAGTCTTGATGTGATTGAACTGCATTCAAGATTTCTTGGAGAATGTCATAAAATTGGAATAGAAGAAGATCCTGACTTTGACTTTGATTCTGCACTTTATTCTGCTCGTACTGATGTTGAAGTATATTTCACCGTAGTTGATCATTTGAGAGATTGTTGTGAACTACAAGAAGAGGAAACCGAGCAGCTTTATCAGGTAACTTTAAAGATATAAAAACCTTTTAATCATCTTTATAACAACATAGTGAATTGATAACATAACAATGTTTTTCTTACTAACAAATTTAGTTTTATGTGAGTGGTTTCAACGTAAACAAAGAAAGAACATGATAGAAGAGGCAGCAAATATATTAAAAGATATTTTATTACAGGAAGAAACCGACATGTCAGAATAAAAACAGCAGAAACAAAGTCAACATGGAGAATCTTGTACTATT
This sequence comes from Protula sp. h YS-2021, assembly GCA_949752745.1. NCBI lineage: Eukaryota > Metazoa > Annelida > Polychaeta > Sabellida > Serpulidae > Protula > Protula sp. h YS-2021. The sequence goes on along the minus strand of OX457025.1, from coordinate 51,405,405 downwards.
CAGTGGTCATAAGGACGTTCTTTCAAACATGTTTCCAACACGACTTGAAAAGTATGGACATGTGTTCAACTCAAGTGAAGCTTTGTATCAATATGAGAAAGCAGTGTTTCATCACCGTCCAGATATTGCTTCAGCCATTATGTCATCCAGAAATGGATATGAAGCAAAACGTATTGCTAAAGGGATAAAACCATGTCCTTACCAGTAAAGAGAAGTAAAATGCAAGATGTTTTACAAGTTAAATGGAATCAGTGTGTATTGTTTCGCAACAAGTTGAAAGAATGTAAAGACAAAACTTTAGTTGAAGCAACGTATGATCATTGGTGGGGAGCTGGTGTGAAACAAGTGTCATCTGGATATCCTGGTCAGAATATTATGGGAAAGTTGTTAGAACTGTTGTGTGAGACTTGATGTGCAGACGTGTGAACATGGAGAAGTGTGTTAAGTGAACAACAACTGGAAAAAACTTGCTGAACTTGACAGACTTATGCTGCATTGCCGGAGCAGCATAACCTGACAGACTTGTGCTACATTGCCGGAGCAGCATAACTTGCTAAACCTGACAGACTTGTGCTGCATTGCAAGACTCACAAGACTGCATAATGGCGGACATGACACTGAGACAATATATTGTGCAAAAAGCTTATTGTGAAGAAATGTTATCCGCTGTAAAAAAGTTTGCATATTTAGTCTGTCCTGCTTGTCAACATGAAGAGTGTCAAGAACATACTTGTCATACTGCATGTGTTTATACATATTGGAATGAAGCTAAATATTACATTCATTTAGATAAAGTGTTAGAGAATGCAAATCAACGTTGTGAGAAATATGGTGTAGATGCTATTAGATTGGATGAACTCAGTCATTGGTTAGTGTTCATTGAAGACCAATGGTCTCCAGTGATTCATACCATTGTATCCATACTTGATTTGTAAAAAACTTGTTAGTTAAGTTATAAATGCATGTTAGTTAAGTGATGTTGGTTAAGTTATAAAATAAAAGCTGTTCTGTTCAGACGTGTTTTTTTCATTCATCATGTCGACGTGGAAAGACTACTTGACCAATATTTACTTCAAACCTGGACAGCCTGGAGCATTTGCTGGTCCTTACAAACTGTATCACATCTTAAGAAAACATAATCAACCAGTCACACATTCACAAGTGAAGAAATGGCTACAAGATCAAGATGCTTTTAGTTTACTACAACCTGTAAAATACAGGTTCAAAAGACAACGTGTCATTACACGTGGTATTGATGATATGTGGGATATTGATTTGGCTGATATGGGAAACATAGCTCCCTATAATGATGACATACGCTTTTTACTCATTGTCATTGATGTGTTTTCCAAATATGTCTGGGTACAGCCAATACCTAATAAATCACATACCAGCGTCATACAAGCTTTCCAAAAGATTTTTCATGACACACGACGAAGACCGCGAACTCTAAGGTCTGATAAAGGAACAGAATTTAAAAATAGATGGGTAAAAGCATTTTTGAAGAAAGAAGGAATTCATGCTTATACCACAAAGAATGAAACCAAAGCCAACTTTGCTGAAAGAGTCATTCGTACTCTAAAGGGAATGATGTATCGGTATTTTCTACATAATCAAACTTACCGTTACTTAGACATTCTTCCAGACTTGGTGTACAATTACAACCATAGACCTCACCGTTCTCTTCCTAATAAATATGCTCCAGCCGAGATTCGTAAAGACAACGAATCAAAAGTGTGGAAGCATATGTATGTCGACAAACTGAAATTGAAACCGAAGAAGAAGAAGTATAAATTTAACATTGGCGATCATGTTCGCATTTCTCACATTAAATACGTGTTTCAACGCGATTATCACATCAAATGGACGCAAGAAGTCTTCATTGTCACACATCGTTGTAAGAAGCAAGGAATACATTTGTATCGTGTGAAAGACTTTTTAGACGAAGATATTGATGGCCATTTCTATGAAGAAGAACTGCAGAAAGTGACCAAAGATATTGAATCTATTTATAGAATTGAAAAAGTCTTGAAAACACGTAAAAGACGAGGAGGTGTGAAAGCATTATTTGTCAAGTGGTTAGGTTGGCCAAACAAGTTTAACAGTTGGGTGAAAGAAACAGACATTCAACAATGAAGCATCCATTTACATGTTTAGTCTCTGGACCTACAGGCAGTGGCAAAACGTCTCTGGTGAAGGAAATTCTAGAACAAAAGTTGATTCAACCCTCTCCAAAAAGCATTTTATGGCTCTATGCAGCAGATCAGCCTTTGTACAAGGGAATGAAAGGCGTGGAATTTTTCCAAGGCATTCCAGATGACATTGAAGAGCGTTTTAACCCGAAGAAACCAAACTTACTTATCATTGATGACTTAATGACCAAATGCCATAGTGATGAGCGTATGACACGTCTCTTTAGTGTTGGCAGCAGTCATCAAAATCTAAGCATTATCTTTATTGTGCATAATTTATTCCATCATGGGAAAGAGATGCGAAATATTAGTTTGAATACACATTATATCATTCTGTTTAAAAATCCGAGAGACAGTCAACAAATTAGTACATTGGCGCGGCAAATGTATCCTAGAAGATCTCAATTTCTCATAGAAGCCTATCAAGATGCTACTAGCAAACCTCATGGTTATTTATTCATTGATTTAAAACCAAAGACAAATGATCAACTACGTATTCGTACAGGCATTTTACCAAAAGATACACATTATGTATATATTGATAAAGCAGTGTATGAACAAGAACCAACTCATTTGACCATTCGCAGTCAAGATGTCTAAACGTATTCGAGCGAACCAGCCTTTTCTTCATTTGCTTGCACGCAGTGGGCCTAATCGACGTAAATCCTTGCTGCAGCAAGCTACAAAGGAGGAATTAACAAGCTTGTTTGAAATTTGTTTGAATATATTGCAAGGACATTTACCCCTAAGCTCAAAACGGTTTAAGGAATTTAAACGTGAACGTCATACGCTACGTACTCTAGCAGATAAGAAGATATCCCTTCGACGAAAAAAGAAGTTGATTAATCAGAAAGGAGGATTCATTGGAGCTATTGCTAGATTGGCATTGCCCTTGTTAGCCAAACTACTGCTAAAATGAAACATACGATGAAAATGGTCCTCATTCCTGAATATGAATATAAAATGTTGCTAGAAAAGAAGGGAAAAGATGGTGAAATCAAAACGAAAGTGAATAAACTTTTACGTGGGAAACGAACACGTGAAAAGGCTATAGAAATGTCTCAACTTCTTGGTCGTCATTTACGAACAAGTCAGTCTAGGCAGCAAAAGCCCTCATCATCATCATCATCACCTGAAAAGCCAGAAAAGTTATTTTTAAGTCATTTTCAACCTATCTATCATGGAAAAATAACACAACTTTTAGCAGAACTGAAGAAATATGGTATGACATGGTCAGACAAGAATGAACTTGTGTTGGAAACGGGCGATATTATAGCAAATTCCAACGTGGTTGATTTGATGAAAGAAGCATTGGTGGCGACAAGAAGAAAAGAACGAGCCATACCACCATATGGCTGGCATCCATTTATCCAGGAAATTGTTGATGCTAATATTCCAAAAACAATGTTTAGTAAAAAGACCACTCGTGACGACATTACAACAGAAATGAAACAACGTCAACAAAGACAGTTTCCTGAAGGATGGGAAAATTTTTAACATGGCTGAAAGAGCTATGTTGTTGCCAAGAAGATAAACCAACTATTCATGTAAAAATAAGATGTACAAGTGCTTGTTGTGAAGGAGAAGTCATAGATCATGTAGATCATCATCATGATGTGAAAGATCATTTACATACTTGGTCGAATGGCGCGCGCTATCGTGAAGTATATAGACAACGTCAACGCACCTATACCATTTAGTTCCCATCATGGAGTCGACAAGCTTTTACATCACTTTGCCTAGCAATGCGAGTATGAGCTATTATCCCAACAACAAGGCTTCGAATTATCAAATTCGTATGCCTCGAACCATTTATCTGAATGGAAAATATGAAGTGGCTTTAGCTGAAATTCAATATCCATATACATGTACAACGATGAGACAGGGCATGGACTACTCTATTCAGTATCGACAAGAACTATTCGATGATCCTATTCTTAGCACTCTCGATATTCCTTATGGGTACTATAGAACCATACAAGAACTATGTGAGGCAGTCAATGAAGAAGCGACTAATGCTCTGAAACTTACAGAAGCTATTCGAATAAAGTATGATAAGATTAGACGACGTGTGTTTCTATTTCTCGATTATGGTTATGAAGTGTCCTTTTCCACTGGATTAGCTGAGATTTTAGGATTTATCCCAGATCACTGGTATACTGAAACATGTACAGCTGACCATAAAGCGGATGTGAAACAGGGGTTTTATACACTGTATGTGTATTGTAGCATTTGTGAACCACAAGTTGTTGGTGATTATTATGTTCCGTTACTACGTTCTGTTGGCATACAAGGCCATGATGGAGATATTATCATGAAAACGTATGGCGAACCGCATTATGTTCCTGTAAACACATCCAAATTTGACATGATAGAAATGAATATTAAGGACGACACAGGCCATAATGTTCCATTTCAAACTGGAAAGGTGATCTGTAAACTTCATTTTCGACCAAAAGCAATATGAAAGCTTATACACACGATCCGTCTGCATATCGCAACCATTTTCTTCGTCAAGTGGGCGGGGAATTACCAGGATTCAAAGGAGCGCGAATCCAATATGGCGATGGTATTGGTTCAATACTGGGATCATTGGCTCGCAAAGCTATTCCACTACTTAAGGCTGGGGCTAAGATCGTTGCGCCACATCTTAAGAAGGCTGCAAAGAATGTCGCGAAAGATGTGACGGGTCGAGTAGCAGAACGTGTGTTTGGAGAACAAAAGCGTGTGCAACCGACGAAACGTGCCAGAAGACGAAAAACAGCCAGACGGATAACATCAAAATATCGCAAAGATATCTTTTGAAATCATGTCTCTCATTCATAATCATTCGTGTGAATGTAGTCTTTCTCCATTGGAATGGTTTCACGTACCACCAACGCAAACTGCTGTAGAGAAAAGTTATAATGTTGACTATCAACCACTTACAAGCATTAGAGAAGGCGCTCCAATAGAATTCTACATTCCTGCGAGTACAGAAGAATATCTAGATTTAAAGAACAGTAAACTCCATATTGTATGTCGCATTGTCAAGGCCGATGGAACAGAGTGTGGCGCAGATGATAATGTCTCTTGCATCAATGATGTGTTTAATGGGTTATGGTCTGATATTGAATTGTTTCTGAATGATCGTTTGGTTTCGCATAGTAATAATACTCATGGTTATACCAGCATTATCTCTCATCTCATCCATGACTCGGAAGAAAGTCTGCATTCTGAGCGCTCTATGCGTCTCATGTACAAGGATACTGCTGGGTCAATGAATAGTCATGAGGTGAAAAGACCTAATCATGAACGATATGTATCCGGGTTTCATGTCAATGCTGACGGCGGTGACTTGGCTGAGCAAGGAAACAATGGCTTACATCATCGTTATTTGCATACTCGTCTTAGCCGTGATGTTATGCTCGCAGGTGGTTTAAGGATAGATTTGTTTGAGCAGGATCGTTATCTTCCGAATGGCATCAGTTTGAAATTGCGTTTCCATAGACAAAAAGATGACTATGTATTGATGGCTGCAGATAATACCTATAAGGTAGAAGTGAAAGAGGCATTTTTAACCATTCGCAAAGTGAGAGTGAGTCCAGGTATTCAGTTAGGACATACAGATGCATTGATGAAAAGTCCTGCCAAGATCATCATCACTAGAAAAGAATGTAAAGTCTTAGCTATTCCAGCAGGATTTCAGTCTTTTGTGAAAGATAACATCTTTTTGGGTCAATTACCAAATCGTATTGTCATTGGTCTGGTTCATAATGAAGCTTTTGGTGGATCAGTATTGAGGAATCCATATGATTTCAAACATTTTGATCTGGACTATATGCAACTGTACACGGATGGTGAACCAGTTCTATCCAAACCTCTCAAGCTTGACATTACACAGAACAAATACCTGGACGCTTTTGAAACGCTTTACAAATCGTTTGATCGGTTGAATGGTGAGAAAAGTTCCATTATAAAACGGGAAGATTGGCCTAGAGGTTATGCTTTATTTTCGTTTGACTTAACACCGGATTATGATGGCGATGATCATTTCCCCCTGATCAAGCATGGGAATTTGCGGCTAGAAATGAACTTTGCTACGGCTTTGCAACCTACCATCAATGTCATTGTCTATGCTGAATTTGACAACATTATTGAGATCAGTGCAAATCGCAGCATCCAATTCGACTACCAGTCATGAACACGAAGCAGATTGATGCCATATTGAGTCGTGATGTCATGACCAAAGACTTGTTTCAAGGCGTGTTTGCCATGGATCAGTTACCGTCTTTAATGTATATAGACATTATAAACCACTGTTTTATTAATGTTGTTGTTGTTATATTAGTTAAGTTGTAGTTAAGTTGTTGTTATATTAGTTAAGTTGTTGTTATATTAGTTAAGTTGTTGTTGTTAAATAAAACAAACCAAGTTTTCAAACAGTCTTGTTTATTGTGTTCTATTTACAAATTCTTAACTACAAACACTATTTACAAAGTCTATTTACACTATTTACAAACTTTTATTTACAAAGTCTATTTACACTATTTACAAACTCTTAACTACAAACACTATTTACAAACTTTTATTTTCAATACATTCATCAATGCATGCCATTCATCAGAATCTAAATTGATATAGGTATCATAGACATCATACCCGTGTTTGTAAATGCTATGAAAGCTCACATAACACACATCACCAAACTTTATCACTTTCACAGTTTCATGTTCAGACAGTTTCAGTTCATATCCTTCTTCTAAGTCAATGTCCATCACACGCATAGGTTGTGTCAGCTCAATGGATTTGGTACCCCGCTTGAGTTGTATTCCTCCCTCTTTGAATTCAAGCGTTAGGTTCTTTCCAATCCAATGCTTGTAACAGAGCGTACCATTCCACTGTGTTGAGGGTGATGTAGTCGTAGCATTCTGTAAGCTCGTCATACTGACGAAATTGTACAAACACGTCTAGACCGTTCTCAGTCACACGCACTTCTAATTCATTTGAGACTGCTAGGAGAAAGCCGGGTATTCTCAACTTTTCTAGGTGATCCTTCAACACGGATTGGTCATCAAGTGATAGGACGAGATACTGTCCAAAATGTCTTAGCACAATGTCATCATATTCGTTTCTCAGATATGAGAATCCATGCGTCATTGGTTTATATTCCGATAAAAAGTCTTCCATCTCGTTCAACAGTCAGATGAACTATGAGCTGTCTCCTTGTCTGCAAAGACGTTTTTATGCTCGCAAGATGGTGAAGAGTGGATGTTGTATCGCTTCTAGGAATCGTAAGACTGCGCGCCAGTTCTTGATATCAAAGAGGATCAAATCTGTATATGGTGTATCTGGCACAACTCCCTTATAATCCTTTGGATAATCCTGTAAAAGATTTCTACAGATTTCTACACGTATGTTAGAATCATATTCAGCTACCGTCACTTCCACTTTATTTTCAAGTCTACGTTTAAACCCAGGTTCAAGTGGTATGTTTTTAAAGTCTTTCCACACTTCAGGTTTAAACCGATGATAACTTGTCTTAGAATCTAGTATCACTTCATTCCTCTCATTGACAGTAAGGTAAACACCACCGTTCAGCATGAGTGCATTCATGATTGTTACCTTGTTATGAGCCACCTTCTTGTCTACGAAGCCTTTTATCCACTTCTTTCACCTGCTTCTTCAGCATTTTCCATTCAGATATTGTCAGCAAAATTCCCTTTTTCGTTGGACGGTTTTTTCCAGTCCCCTCATCTCTGAGGTATTTGCGAATGTTTATCACACCTTCATTACTTTGTTTCATAATCTTGATATACTTTCCATTGCCTAGAGAAAGCATTCCATCCCACGACTGTGGTGTTGGTGCTATCTCCACTTTTAATTTCTTGATGGTATTGTCAGGATGTTTCACATTCATGTCTTTGACTGTATCAGCAAGAGTATCCATATCCGTTGTTGCAGATCTTTTCCGATTCATGTTGACGCTTCAGTGTTCACACCTCAACTGACTCTAAAGTTGAAGTGTCTCCCCCTTATATACTGTAATGCCCATGCGCCAAAGTGGCATAGCCATCACTCATCACATATCGCTTGTCATCAAAAGGAGAGAGAGCCACTTTCCTCAACTTCTCCGAGAAGATCTGGTGGTCATGACTTCGAATGATGTGCCCTGTGGTTATCGTTTGCGTTTGGTTGAACAAACTGTCTCTATACTGGTGATGTTTCATACGTCTTTGACACGCGCGAGTGATGCCTTTGGCCGTACGTTTTTCTTTCCCACCATACATCATACTATACATTTTCGGTCGAAGTCCAACAAACTCTTCAATGGGAATGCCCGCCGTCTCATCTTTCATTTTCCCAAGCACTTTCTTGTTCACGTTGGAATGCAGGAAATGATCTGGCGGATAGTCACTTGTGTCGAACAAGTCAGCATCTTCCTGCATGTCTTTGTAGATATCTTCCGTTTCTATGTCATAACATAGACTGTCGGTGTCGCTGAACAACAGCTTGGCGTCGGGATACTTGGTCATGATGTAGTTGTAATGAAAGTGGAACATGAGCACCTTGCTGAGGTCGAGAATGGTGAAACCAACTTGAATGGGTTTATCCAGAAGCAGATCCACTTTGCGCAAATGTACCGCGGTTAAATCTTCGTTGAAAATTCTAAATTTGTGGAAGGAAGGTTTGGCCACAAGTTTCTTGAACCGCTTTTCCTTGTGAACAAGTTCCACATTCATACGTTTTCTCACATTTTCCATGGTTTTGCCAAACACAGAGTTGTTCATCAATTTGAAGAAGTCTTTCTCAAACGGGTTCTTGGCCAACTTTCTCTTTTCCGTGTTTAAGGAGATGTATTTTGCCAACCATTTGTTCTGTGCAAACATAATGGCACGATGCACCTTCGTGACTTTCAATCCCAGTGAGACATATTGCTGTAAATTTCTATAATGAAGTACATATTTCTTCTTGTCACACAAGTTGGGAATGAGCTTTTCACTAGGCTTGCCTTTCATGTTTAGATCTTTCCGTAGCTTCTGACTATGTTTTGACAATTCTCCCACTTTCACACATTTCCGTTCTGGAGCCACTGGATAGTGATTATGATGATCATGGATTGAATATGGGTATTCCAAATCCACTTCTAAAATGTATCCAATCTCATCATCTTCATCCACATCCATAAAGTCAATGGATTCTGGCTCGCTCACCCACACAAATCCACTTTCCGGCATGCTTTGCGACATGGCCCAGCCATACAAGTTGTTTGCATCCAGGTACGTCAAGTAGTTGGTTGGTTTCGTGGGATCGTAATCTGCTACGTAGGGGTTATTTGCTTTCGCATACTTGTGTGTGATGACAGATATTCCTCCCCGTAGACCTTGTTCAACCATTTGGTACATGTCAATGTCGTTGATCAATTCCAATTTCACCTTTGTCGCTTTCAACATGGCATCCCACGACAGTCCTGGCGCTGTATAGTAGTGAGCAGGATCTAATTCATATGTGTTGAGACATACGTGACGAAAGTTTTCAAACACGTCAGCCAGCAGCAACACATCTGATTTCAGGTACAAGTCATGGTATTCGCCAAATGTAGTACAGTGGAATGTCTCCCACACCTTCTGCGCATGCGCATAATCCTCATCGCTAATGTCTTATTCACTGAGCAGACTGTAAAACTTGTCCTTGGACGGTAGTTGTGTTTCAGCAAACTTGGATGGCTCGTCCACGTAATCATAAGGGTACACTCCCTTTCTCAACAGTAAATCTTGTTGGTCGCTATCGTGAATGTGTGACATCATGTTATAAAAGTTGTCTTTCCCTTCTGCTGCAAGGTTGGATACCAGCTTCTGTAGAGAAGTACTCATGAACTGAAAGCTGTCTGTAAATTTCAGATTGCTCATGGTGAATGCAATATATTTCTCAACGGTGTTGGGAATGACTGTAATCGTCTCATTTTTTAACTTTCCAATTTCTTCCATGATCAAATGGCTGTCATAGCCTCGTAAATTGTGGAAAAACACAGGAATGATGAAAGAATCTTCAACATCCTGCTTATCCTTTCGAAGTCGAAATTGTAAATTGCATTGACTATGTGCAGCTCCGCGGTATTTACCATTGATATGGTCATGATCTCTCACATGATCTGCTCCTAGAGGCTCATGACAAATGTAACAATCTGTGGCGTTCTTATAATGCTCTTCATCTTCATGAGTCATCACCATTTTCTTTTTCTGTTTTAAACCATGCACAATAAGATCACGCTCATTCACTATATGGTCTAAAAAGACTTTCACAGCATTATCTCCTCGATATACGACTGGTGCACGTGTATCATACTGACTCACAACCACATAGGCGAAGCTGTTTGGACGATGATGCTGATACTTGTCTCCTTCATGCTTTTTCGTGAAACATTCAAAGTCTGCATAAATGACAAAGGGCGCTCGCTGTTGCTTGGCTACATTCTTGAACTTGATGAAGGGTTCCTTGGGGAATGATAAACGTTGTGCGCCATGCTTGCCACACACTTCACGATGCTTGTCTAACAGATCTTGTCGTATAAACCCGTGAAGACAGTTGAAACAATAAAATGCTGCAGTCTTACGCTTTGATCGATAAGCCATCAGTCTGCTGAAATTCTTGATGAGGCAGTAATGCCTTGTCTTGTCATTGCTAATCAAAAGCAAGTTTATTTCTCTCGCACTGGTGTTTCGACTCAGTTGTATGGGAACAACTACATCATGTTCATATCCAAACACATTGATAGAAACATCATTCTCCTTTTTAAACTTTGGAATGTCTGTAATCGGTGTGGGAAATGTCATGCCTTCTACCTTCAATTCGTTCTCAAATGGTGTGTAATGACTCACGCGATGTGAGTTGTTCTCATGGGGGTGAAGGTGAGCCAATACAGACCATAAGAAGCACTTGTTGTCTTTATTCTGAATGTTTAACACACTTAATGTATTCTTTACTTTCTTCGGCAGTGGGATAAAACTGCTCGCTTCCAGTGGCGCTGACGTAGCTGTATGTACTTCAATGAATAATATGTTATCCAACACCCAGCCAGAACCTTGTCGCTCATGTTCATCAAACCTGGTAAACAATTCTTTATAGGCTTCTGGCAAGTCCTTCTCAATATCTGCTGGATTGTATGCTGCATATGTCGGACTACTGATGAAGGCATTATCCACGTGTTCTACCATCACGCCTTCAGCATTTGGTGTCATTTTCTTGAAGCGTGCATGTACCACAATGTACCATTTCATACCACGGTTTAACGTCTCTAGCAAATGTCTCTTAATCCGGTTCTCTTGTTGTCGCATTTCAAGTAGCAAATCCGATCCATCTTCAGGCTCAAACCGTCTTTCCTGTGCGTTTTCACCAAGACTCACTCTTCTGCCTCTGCCTACTTGTCCTGTCTCTTTCTTTCTTTGTTCTTCATGAGACACATGTTCCATCTCAACACATGCATGTGTCTCAAATGCATCCAAAGATGGAAATATCTTGGCGCATTTACAGCAGAGGACTGGATCAGGTCTTTCAACACCATCTTGTACGGTCTTTCGTCTCTTGGCTTCAATATGCTCAACAAGCTCTTCACGAGCACGTTTAAACTTGGCTGGTTTGCATGTATGTGTCACGAACACTTCCAGAGATGGAAATGTCACATCACAATCATGACAGTAGACTGTTGCCATCGTTGTTGCTAGAACTGAAATGAAGTAAAATATACGTTTCACTCTTCCTTTTATACCACTTCAATGGTGTGTTAACTCAGCAGAATGTATCACTAGTTGACTAGTTGACATGTTTCACTCATGCTTTTATGCTACTTCCATGTAATCAAAATATGGTGTGTAACTTGTTCAAAAATTGTTCAAAAATGCTGACTCAGTAGATAGTTGCTTGATATGAATGTCTCACTTACAGTTGTGAAGTTGTACTGCTGCACAGCAGAGACATCTAGCGGTGAAGTTAAATGGTCTGCCAAATGGTATTCATCCGCGAAGAAGCACTGTAATGGTGAAATTTTCAGTCAACTATAACGAATGTTATCACAATTTTAAGTTAAAATGGCGGTAAAAATGCATACAGCCAGCTGCGCAAATAGCCTATGACTACTTTATAACAAAAGTTTACATAAAACTGATTCAAACAGTGAAATTTTCATATAAATCGACCAAGTATAATGAAAGGTATTGTTTTACAAAGTTTCAATTGAGCAAATAACCAAAGTTTGTTTACAAAGTTTGTTTACAAAGTTTGTTTACAAAGTTTGTTTACAAAGTTTGTTTACAAAGTTTGTTTACAAATTTTCAATTATGTAAATAAGTCAAGTTTGTTTACAAAGTTTGCTTACAAATTTTGTTTATAAAGTTTGTTTACAAATTTTGTTTATAAAGTTTGTTTACAAAGTTTGTTTACAAAGTTTGTTTACAAATTTTGTTTATAAAGTTTGTTTACAAAGTTTGTTTACAAATTTTATTTATAAAGTTTGTTTACACAGTCTGTTTACAAAGTTTGTTTACAAAGTTTCAATTATGCAAATAACTAAAGTTTGTTTACACAGTTTGTTTACAAAGTTTGTTTACAAAGTTTCAATTATGCAAATAACTAAAGTTTGTTTACAAAGTTTGTTTACAAAGTTTGTTTACAAAGTTTGTTTGCAAATAACTAAAGTTCACTTTTTATTTATAAAGTTTCAATAAACACTTACCGAAATAGTTGTCACTGGATGCCATCCCTGGATCTGATGTGATTCAATTGTAGTGTGTAACTCTTGCTCCACTTACCGAAATGACTGTCACTGCTGTATGCTCATCCCTTATATACCCCTCTGATGGAACTGAAGCTGACTTGACAGAATGTTGCTCGCCTAGGGGGGGGGTCGGTCCATAGTATGTCCTGAGGGGGGGGGGGTCAGTCCCGACTGCCGCCTGGGGGGGGGGGGTCGGTCGACCCAAAAAAAATGAAAAATGTTCAGAATCGTCTGAAACGGATAAATATGCAAAAATGACAATTTCGAGGGGGGGGGGGAGGTCATCACTTTTTAGGGTCTGTTGTCGATTGACTTCGGAAATGAAAGCTTGACTTCATTGACTTCGACGATCATCGACTGAAACCCTAGGAAGCCGCCACACAGCATGACCTCATTATGACCTCATTATGACCTCATTATGACCTCAGTATGACCTCAGTATGACCTCATTATCACCTCATTATGACCTCATTATGACGTCATGGATGGTCCAGACAACACTTCCGGTCCAGACGCTATGATGTCACTTCCGGTCCAGACAACACTTCCGGTCCAGACAACACTTCCGGTCCAGACGCTATGACGTCACTTCCGGTCCAGACAACACTTCCGGTCCAGACAACACTTCCGGTCCAGACGCTATGATGTCACTTCCGGTCCAGACAACACTTCCGGTCCAGACAACACTTCCGGTCCAGACAACACTTCCGGTCCAGACGCTATGACGTCACTTCCGGTCCAGACAGTATGACGTCACTTCCTGGTCTGATTCTCTCATTTCCCCCCTACTTTTCGCATATCTTGAGATATGGATTGAAATTCAGACTATGGATAAGCAAGCGGGCACAGTTCTTATTCGAATATTACATGACTTAGAACCCAACAGAAAATTCCTTCTTTGTCAGCATTTATGTTACAATGGTGTTTTTCTAGAAGTTTCAGTATAAAAAATCTGATATTTTAAAGTTATCAAGTGCTTGGAATGTTTTTTTAATCAACGCAAATCATGTAACGGCTTTTTATAACAGCTTATCTTGATGATCTGGATGGCTGACAGGAGGTCTTTGATTTCTGTAGAGAATATTGATGACTCATTAGAGAGTCTTGTTTCTAGGATATTATATTAAGACTATTGTGTTATGGTCAAGTTTAGAGCCATATGTGTGAAAATGTAATAGTTGTTATACTGTTCTTTAAACTCTGCCAAATTTATTTGGAATATGTAAGGGTCGGTGGTCTCCTTTGGGCAATATGAAAGGGTCTAAAGACTAAAAGTATGGCTAGTGTCCATTCAGGATGACCAGGAACGCTATAGTCTGTAACAACGATGACAACGATTACACAAGCTTCCTCCAGATGAGGTATAACTCTGGCACAAAACAGAGGAACAGGTTTTCTATCTGTATGCCGTTGGAAGTATGTTCCAAAGACTGTTTCATATGTAGAATTTCTTTTGTTCACAAAACCTTAATGAATAGGATAAACCATCAAGTTTTAAGTCAATCATTCACATTTGAAGATCCTAAATAAAATCCGCGGAAGGTCTAATATGTGCAGAATATGCATCGCCTCGTCACCCGTCTAATAGTTTTATTTTCGAATCTTGAAAATCTGCTTGAGCAGCGCTTCTGGCACCCCTGCTCTGAAAGTGTGAGTCATACAACCTGGTTCAACAATGATTGAGGCAGTGTTTAATTGTTTATATCTACAAGAAGGTCCTGTCTAACTTGGACATACCTATAAAATGTAAATACTCTTCTAAAGCATAAAATGTATGTCAGGGTGTCCACGGCCTAGAAAAACCTGCAAAAACCTTGAATTTTACACATAGGTTTTCCAGACCTGGAAAACACCTGGAAGTGTAAAAAATGTCCTAAAACCTGAAAAACACCTGGAAATTCAATTTTGCATATACTAAATTCTTCCAGGTTCCTCCAGGTTGTTTCTCGATTTTACGCAATCATTTTGTATCAGTTTTGCTCGTAACTGTACTATAGAAATTTGTTTGTGTCGATTGCTGAGGCGTTTTCCCCGTCTGTGCAATTGTATATCACATGTATTTGTTATATGGCTTACAACTGAGGCGCCTGCCGTTTTTAAGATCACTTTGTTACCCTTGAACCACACACGGAAGATATGTTTTACCTTGCATCAGTTCATATTTTGGATTACATTTTTATTGTGCAATATTATTATGTCTCCCTCTGTCCGCAGTGAGTTCTTATGAAATTAATGAGTCGATTTTTTCTCAAAACATACATATATATTGGGGTACATGTCTAGATGATGCCCGTGTTATTTTTTTCGTTCCTTCAAAAATTCTCTTTTTGGCAAATTTTTGAACATGGGGAGGTTTGTGGGTATTTTTTTCACTTTGGCAGGCTAAATCTCCAAAACAATTCGTTCGATAAGGCTCAGACGCCGCAAGATGAACACACATATAGCGGAAATGTATGCTGCAAAGTTTTTCTTCATTTCCATTGAAAATGTATTTTTGGAGATTTTTTTAACTTCTGATTTTTAAGTTTTTTGGCCATATTGTTGCGGTATCTCCAAAACAGTTTATTGGATTAGGCTGAAATCTGGCAAGAAGAACCCACATATAGTGCAAATGTTTTCTGCGAAGTTTTTCTTCATTTTCTATAAAAATGTATTTTTGGTGATTTTTTTAATTTGTTCGACTCGCCAATGTACTTTTAAGCAAGGAATTTTTTCCACGTGACTGATTTGGGGCGGGAGAGACATATCCGTTTTTGCTTTAACAAAAATACTGGCCAGTTTAGTTTTTTCGTGTTTTGCGGTTTTTCGTTATCAAATGGCCTTTGACGAAAAAAAATGTGCTTCAGGCATGTTTTCATAATTCACCGGTCCTAGGTACAACGTTGAAAGGCCTGTCCTCTCTCGAGTCGGGAACCCATTTTTACTTTGGCTCACATTTTGAGTTTCTATGTCTTTGCTATGTTTTCTCTCGACAAAAAACATGTTTCTGATTTTTAATTTTTATTCATTCTGTTTCCTCTTCTATATCTAATATTTTTATGACCTTCATTAAAAGAAACATTCATTTAACATTTATTTTCGGTATGCACGCTAAAAACTTCGCTTCGCATGGTGGTATTATAGGTTTACCTGATAACATGCTTACTCCGATGAAACTGTTGTATATTATAAATCTTAAAAACCGATCAACGAATAGCGGATCGACAGAAACTAGACGATATCGAAGATATTTAACTTTAGCTCCATGAATAAGCCAGCATACATTTAATTGATTAGTATTCTTATTAAACTCATTTGTCTGAATAATGTTAGATACTCGAGGAGTGACGAAAATTGTACAGAATAAAGTAAGCAATAATATTTTTCATGTTGTTTACATTTGATCAATCGCATTCGAACCTTTGCTGTAATGAAATTGAATACTCTAACTACTATTGACTGGAATTGTACTCGAATATCTGAGAAAGGTTTTCTGAGGATATTTTGGTGCCAGCTTGAAAGAAATATAATGTTGAAAGGAACCTGGAATTTTTTTGAATTGAACCTGGGAAAACCTGGAAAACACCTGGAAAATTTTTTCATTGTTGGCGTGGACACCCTGTATGTACTTCTATGAGATTGTATTTCAAGATTACAGTAAAGCCAGTGTTATGTTTGGTCATTTTTTTAAAACAATTTCAAAGATTTACTCGATTGGCAGAATAAAAAACATTTCCGCAAGCTAAATTGGTATTTCATGAAACTTTTAGCAAGTCAAAATGTACCAACACTTAATTCTTCGTGTTAAAATAAAAAGTCTAGTTATTGGCAGCTTAACTTTTGGTGATGATCCTCATATGCTTAAAACCTATAAAGCCAAATTAACTCCTGGTGAAGAAACACAATTGCGTCATTTTTTAGACACAATCATGTGCAGTAGCAGTTAGATGAATTTACGTGATGGAAACTGACAAATCTGAGAGATTTAAGTGAGCTGAAAAATGAAGACTTCCGTAGGAGGGAACGTTTTTATTGTGATAATTCTACTAAATTCGGTGTATTTATTCAGTCCTATTCTGTAGGTGTTGACTGTGAATCTCGAACCGATTTCGCTAGCACGTTTTCCACCATTGAATCGAAACCTACGAATAAAAAATCTGAATGACTAAACTGAATAAAAGCCCAATAATTCGCAAAATTAGATAATTTGATATAAACTGAATCACTTATTTGTTAGCCGTCGGAATCTCTTCCCGGTAAACATGGAAACGTTTTTTAAGATTCGTTTGTGGTTAAAATGTTGTATTGACGTTTATAAAACCTTTGTGTTCTCGGATACCAAAATAAAACGTTTTGTGTAGAATCGTTTCGAAACGTTTCAGGGGGAGCTATTTTTAAACCGGAATCAAACGTTCTGTTGTGGAGCATTCTGAAAAATCATTATTATTGGGCGTCGTGTATTTGAGCATCATTTGAAACCATATGTACTGAATACCATTTTCAAATAAATTGGAAAATTTTAGATACTAATAAAGATGAAATATATTATTTTAAAATCTAATATTGACTTTTAGGTATAATTTATTTGATTTTTGTTATTATATTACTATATAAAAATGATATAGTAATATAATGAGGTCAGCTTACGTTCTTTCTATATCGCTAGCTAAGAATATTATTTGCCTCGATCAACTAATGCTAAGCAAATAACCACTATGAAAGCAAAATACATGGATTTTTAATAAGCAAATAATTTTAAAAGCACCACTTAAAACAGAAAAATGTTAAAATTAACTGTTGGGGATCGCATAGAAACAAGATATTGGTAGCCGAATAGTTCATAATTAATTGGATACGTGGTGGCGTAGAGGTAAGTTCGACGCGTAGGATGCCAGAGGTCCCAGGTTCAATACCAGGTCAGTACGAATGTTTAGTGGCGTGTTGGTTTGTTGTAGTGTAGTTTGAATGATCAATGGTCTTAAATGGATGTTACAAATGATTTTTTTTAAGGATCACAGAAAAGGGTTTCAGAATTTTGTTGTCAAAACCCGTTGAAACCTTCAAAAAACGTCCCCCCCCAAAAAAAAAAACGTATTCTAGCATTTCATATGTAACGAAAATAAAACGTTTTTTGAAGGTTTTTTAGGTTTCACAAAAAACGTTTTCCAAACCAAAAAAGTTTACCGGATTTAAGTCTTCCTCAAGAAAAATCGTCTGTTGCATTGCTACTTGAATGAACGTCCATGGCCATGAGTTTAATGTAAAAAAAATACAAGAAATATAAAATAGCTTAAGCATCAGTAATACGCATTGTCATTTTTTTGTTTTGTTTACCTGTATAGATTTTACACTGCTACATTGTCACGATGTACACAAAGATTTATGAAGCAGGCGATTACACCAAGTCATAACTTAATAATTCCTTGCACTGTGTGTCTAATGCTGAAAAGAGTGTTCTCATGCTGAACCATTGATCGAGGTCAGTTATATAACCACCCAAAACGCTGGCACAAGCATCCGTTCATGAATGGAATCCTATATAGAGTTGAACGATATTGGATTGGTTTGGTGTATTTTGATATGGAATATCCTAAAACATTTTGAAAAGTCTTAAATGCAAGCCTTGCCATTCCATTGGGAAAGGAGTGTCTACCACCAGGGAATGTCGATGGACATATACCGAGTGATTACTGCTGAATTGCAAATACTTTAGTCTTTTTTAACTTCGGAAATAAAAGGCAACTTTTCAATAAGAGACAGAAGTTCCGTTTGGTGCATGATGCTCCATTTTCCCAATTATTCAGTTCGTTTGTGATTTCAGCTAAATGTTAGCCTGAAATACGAACTCCCATAGGAATTCAATATTTGGGGTCGGCAAGACTAATTTTCTTGGCTGATAGGCACATTGAGAAAATCACACGTATATATCATACATGACAAGTTATTCAAGTACCCATTAGAATTTCCCGGACCAGCAGTAAGTTACTCATCCAGATAATTCGACATTTTGACATATGTAAATACCATAGCGAGTTCTATAGATTTGCAAGTTCTGAAAATGATCTGCTGACACGTTTTTGCAACTAAATAAAAAGAGCACTGGGGAAATATATACTGAAGGATCCCATATATATTTCCCCAATGCTCTGGATAAGAGCGGTGAATAACAGGATTGGGTCTTTCATTACTATGATGGCATAATCCATGGAACAGTGCAAGCCTGCTTTATTAAATTTGCCCTTTGGCGCCCTGCTCTCACGAAATGCCAGAGTGTGACTCAATAAAATAGAAAAATTATCACTGACGTACAGATGCTTCAAACTCTCCAGTTAAAATCTGTCCATGAACTAGAGATAGGTTAATAGAGGTTTCTGAACAAGCACCAGGATGAACGTAGGTTGAAGATTGAACAAAGACAGACCATGGTGGTTCAGTAGGTCTTCATTCAGTTTCCCTTGTTGTTCAGTGCTAGTATTGCCCATAATTGGCCGTTGTATTGAAATCACATAAAATCATTACTGGTTTGGAAAGCTGGTTTAACAAATTGTTTATTTTATTTGTTTGAGGTCTGAGCGGTGAATCTGCATACACACACACACACACACACACATATATATATATATATATATATATATATATATATATATATATATATATATATATATATATATATATATATATATAATGTTTCCCCATTGTTTTGTGAATGACCTGGGCTGGGGCTGGAGGGGAGTATTTATTTATTGTTATTTCGCTTTGGATGATATCATTTCGAGCAAATGTCGCCCGGTCGTTAGCGAATATTTTATTGTAAAGAAGCCTTTGTGCAACTTATTGATTATGCCACCTTTATTTTGCAGTTGTAAAGCAGGTAATAATTGAAATTCATACCAAAAGCAGGCATAAGTCTATAAGAATGATTTTTTGCCAAATGTACATAGTATCACTGTTTTAACCGATGCTCATAGACGCTGTCTTTCAAAAACTCCAAGTTAACCGTTGACACACGTGTAAAACACTTGCTTGTTTCTGATTTACGGTAACCTTAAACATTTCAGCATGATCAATGATAAGTACTACCTTATATTTTAGTGTAGAAAATATCGTAAAAAATGTATTATATTCAAAAGTAATAACCTCTTTCAAATATTTATTAAGTGTTTATTTCTGGTGTAAAATTTGTACTTGATACAACAAGTCCTTTTTAAAATTATACCTTATGACCCTCTGAATAAAAGACGAAAATGACAGTGCAATACAATCGCCTGTATTTAAATTTAATCCATAATGCTCATAGTATACAGCAGATGTACGATAATTTTTTCTAGGTTTTTATTTTTACTGCAAAGCAATAACGAACAGTATGGGAAGATTAACAGTGATTGCTTTAAATTACCATTTGCTATGAATATATAACACACTGCTAGTTTATTAAGATGTTGAAATACAAACCTTTCTTTAAATAAAAGAAATGAGCTGTGCTTCAAACTTTGCCCAGCGATTAAATGTCTGAAAATTTCATATTTCCCCTTCGAGTTTTGTTGCACAACGCAGAGAAACGGAGACTGGATACGAAAAGTAGAAGGAAAATAGGTAGAGAGCTGTAAACTTGGTTTCTGAGTGAAAATGTTGCACATTCTCTCTTTCCAAATTTCAAACAAATTGACGGAAAATCAAAGCTACAGGAAGAGGATTTGCGACAACCCTGTGTTAAAACTCCATAGACTAACAATGGAGAAGTAGTAGTTTAAGGACCGACGTGAAAAATTTTCGAAAAAACCTTCTGGTAAACAGATCAATTCCATACTTGGCACATGGCGAGACATGCCTCATACATATAAGGTGCTACCCAACTTTTGAAAATTAACTCACGGTTGGTCCATGAGCTTATTATGAATTGCACTGAGAATTAGTTGTTTTTGGTGACTCAACATACTTCTTAAATCTAAAGAATAGCTTACGACCTGCAGCAGCGATTTAGCACACACAATGCTGCATAGCCATAAAACTGTATTACTAAGCGACGCTAAAGGAAATGCAAAAGACAATTGTAAAACCTAACAGCAAATTAAAATGTGGTATAATAAGCTATTGGTCATTGTTGCTCACTCTTAACGGCTAAGGTGCATAAAACTTGGACGTTTTGAGAACACCGTAATTGCACATCAGTGGTATCCACTATTTTTAAATTAAGTTGTTTCTGACGTAAGAAAAGATATATATTTTTCCTTCAAGTTCTGTTGTACAAGGCAGAGAAACGGAGACTGGATACGAAAAGTAGAAGGAAAATAGGTAGAGAGCTGTAAACTTGGTTTCTGGGTGAAAATGTTGCACATTCTCTCTTTCCAAAGTTTCAAACAATTTGACAGAAAATCAAATCTACAGGAAGAGGATTTGTGACATCCCTGTGTTAAAACTCCATACACCAACAATGGAAAAGTAGTGATTCAAAGTCCGACGTGAAAAAATTTAGAAAACTACCTTCTGGTAAACAGATCGATTCCATACTTCGAATTTGGCAAGACAATGCGTCATACATCTAACGTGCTACCCAACTTTTAGAATTTAACTTACGGATTGTCCATGAGCTTATCATGAATTGCACTAAAAATTAGTTATTTTTGGTGACTCAACATACTTCTTAAATCCAAAGAATAGCTTAAGACCTGCAGGAGCGATTTAGTATACACAATGCTGCACAGCCCCAAAACTGCATTACTAAATGACACTAAAGAAAATGCAAAACCCTAACAGTAAATTAAAATGTTGTATAATGACCTATTGGTCATTGTCGCTCACTCTTAACGACTACGGTGCATAAAGCTTGGATATTTTGAGAACACCGTAATTGCACATCAGTGGTATCCACTATTTTTAAATTAAGTTGTTTCTGACATCAGAAAAGATTTTTGGAAATTTCATATTTTTCCTTCAAGTTCTGTTGTACAACGTAGAGAAACGGAGACTGGATACGAAAAAAAGAAGGAAAATAGGTAGAGAGCTGAAAACTTGGTTTTTGGATGAAACTGTTGCACGTTCTCTCTTTCCAAATTTCAAACAAATTGACGGAAAATCAAAACTACAGGAAGAGGATTTGTGACATCCCTGCGTTAGAACTCCATAGACTAACGATGGAAAAGTAGTGATTCAAAGACCGACGTGAAAATTTTTTAGAAAACTACCTTCTGGTAAACAGATCGATTCCATACTTCGAATATGGCAACACAATGCGTCATACATCTAACGTGTTACCCAACTTTTGGAATTCAACTTACGGATTGTCCATGAGCTTATCATGAATTGCACTGAGAATTGGTTGTTTTTGGTGACTCAAATTACTTCTTAAATCCAAAGAATAGCTTACAACTTGCAGGAGTGATTTAGTGCACACAATGCGGCATAGCCCCAAAACTGCATTACTAAACGACACTAAAGAAAATGCAAAAGACAATTGTAAAACCTAACAGTAAATTAAAATGTGGTATAATAACCTATTGGTCATTGTTGCTCACTCTTAACGGCTACGATGCATAAAGCTTGGATATTTTGAGAACACTATAGTTGTACATCAGAGGTATCCACTATTTTTAAATTAAGTTGTTTCTGACGTCAGAAAAGATATATATTTTTCCTTCAAGTTCTGTTGTACAAGGCAGAGAAACGGAGACTGGATACGAAAAGTAGAAGGAAAATAGGTAGAGAGCTGTAAACTTGGTTTCTGGGTGAAAATGTTGCACATTCTCTCTTTCCAAAGTTTCAAACAATTTGACAGAAAATCAAATCTACAGGAAGAGGATTTGTGACATCCCTGTGTTAAAACTCCATACACTAACAATGGAAAAGTAGTGATTCAAAGTCCGACGTGAAAAAATTTAGAAAACTACCTTCTGGTGGACAGATCGATTCCATACTTCGAATATGGCAAGACAATGCGTCATACATCTAACGTGCTACCCAACTTTTAGAATTTAACTTACGGATTGTCCATGAGCTTATCATGAATTGCACTAAAAATTAGTTATTTTTGGTGACTCAACATACTTCTTAAATCCAAAGAATAGCTTAAGACCTGCAGGAGCGATTTAGTATACACAATGCTGCACAGCCCCAAAACTGCATTACTAAATGACACTAAAGAAAATGCAAAAACCTAACAGTAAATTAAAATGTTGTATAATGACCTATTGGTCATTGTCGCTCACTCTTAACGACTACGGTGCATAAAGCTTGGATATTTTGAGAACACCGTAATTGCACATCAGTGGTATCCACTATTTTTAAATTAAGTTGTTTCTGACATCAGAAAAGATTTTTGGAAATTTCATATTTTTCCTTCAAGTTCTGTTGTACAACGTAGAGAAACGGAGACTGGATACGAAAAAAAGAAGGAAAATAGGTAGAGAGCTGAAAACTTGGTTTTTGGATGAAACTGTTGCACGTTCTCTCTTTCCAAATTTCAAACAAATTGATGGAAAATCAAAACTACAGGAAGAGGATTTGTGACATCCCTGCGTTAGAACTCCATAGACTAACGATGGAAAAGTAGTGATTCAAAGACCGACGTGAAAATTTTTTAGAAAACTACCTTCTGGTAAACAGATCGATTCCATACTTCGAATATGGCAACACAATGCGTCATACATCTAACGTGTTACCCAACTTTTGGAATTCAACTTACGGATTGTCCATGAGCTTATCATGAATTGCACTGAGAATTGGTTGTTTTTGGTGACTCAAATTACTTCTTAAATCCAAAGAATAGCTTACAACTTGCAGGAGTGATTTAGTGCACACAATGCGGCATAGCCCCAAAACTGCATTACTAAACGACACTAAAGAAAATGCAAAAGACAATTGTAAAACCTAACAGTAAATTAAAATGTGGTATAATAACCTATTGGTCATTGTTGCTCACTCTTAACGGCTACGATGCATAAAGCTTGGATATTTTGAGAACACTATAGTTGTACATCAGAGGTATCCACTATTTTTAAATTAAGTTGTTTCTGACGTCAGAAAAGATATATATTTTTCCTTCAAGTTCTGTTGTACAAGGCAGAGAAACGGAGACTGGATACGAAAAGTAGAAGGAAAATAGGTAGAGAGCTGTAAACTTGGTTTCTGGGTGAAAATGTTGCACATTCTCTCTTTCCAAAGTTTCAAACAATTTGACAGAAAATCAAATCTACAGGAAGAGGATTTGTGACATCCCTGTGTTAAAACTCCATACACTAACAATGGAAAAGTAGTGATTCAAAGTCCGACGTGAAAAAATTTAGAAAACTACCTTCTGGTAAACAGATCGATTCCATACTTCGAATATGGCAAGACAATGCGTCATACATCTAACGTGCTACCCAACTTTTAGAATTTAACTTACGGATTGTCCATGAGCTTATCATGAATTGCACTAAAAATTAGTTATTTTTGGTGACTCAACATACTTCTTAAATCCAAAGAATAGCTTAAGACCTGCAGGAGCGATTTAGTATACACAATGCTGCACAGCCCCAAAACTGCATTACTAAATGACACTAAAGAAAATGCAAAAACCTAACAGTAAATTAAAATGTTGTATAATGACCTATTGGTCATTGTCGCTCACTCTTAACGACTACGGTGCATAAAGCTTGGATATTTTGAGAACACCGTAATTGCACATCAGTGGTATCCACTATTTTTAAATTAAGTTGTTTCTGACATCAGAAAAGATTTTTGGAAATTTCATATTTTTCCTTCAAGTTCTGTTGTACAACGTAGAGAAACGGAGACTGGATACGAAAAAAAGAAGGAAAATAGGTAGAGAGCTGAAAACTTGGTTTTTGGATGAAACTGTTGCACGTTCTCTCTTTCCAAATTTCAAACAAATTGACGGAAAATCAAAACTACAGGAAGAGGATTTGTGACATCCCTGCGTTAGAACTCCATAGACTAACGATGGAAAAGTAGTGATTCAAAGACCGACGTGAAAATTTTTTAGAAAACTACCTTCTGGTAAACAGATCGATTCCATACTTCGAATATGGCAACACAATGCGTCATACATCTAACGTGTTACCCAACTTTTGGAATTCAACTTACGGATTGTCCATGAGCTTATCATGAATTGCACTGAGAATTGGTTGTTTTTGGTGACTCAAATTACTTCTTAAATCCAAAGAATAGCTTACAACTTGCAGGAGTGATTTAGTGCACACAATGCGGCATAGCCCCAAAACTGCATTACTAAACGACACTAAAGAAAATGCAAAAGACAATTGTAAAACCTAACAGTAAATTAAAATGTGGTATAATAACCTATTGGTCATTGTTGCTCACTCTTAACGGCTACGATGCATAAAGCTTGGATATTTTGAGAACACTATAGTTGTACATCAGAGGTATCCACTATTTTTAAATTAAGTTGTTTCTGACGTCAGAAAAGATATATATTTTTCCTTCAAGTTCTGTTGTACAAGGCAGAGAAACGGAGACTGGATACGAAAAGTAGAAGGAAAATAGGTAGAGAGCTGTAAACTTGGTTTCTGGGTGAAAATGTTGCACATTCTCTCTTTCCAAAGTTTCAAACAATTTGACAGAAAATCAAATCTACAGGAAGAGGATTTGTGACATCCGTGTGTTAAAACTCCATACACTAACAATGGAAAAGTAGTGATTCAAAGTCCGACGTGAAAAAATTTAGAAAACTACCTTCTGGTAAACAGATCGATTCCATACTTCGAATTTGGCAAGACAATGCGTCATACATCTAACGTGCTACCCAACTTTTAGAATTTAACTTACGGATTGTCCATGAGCTTATCATGAATTGCACTAAAAATTAGTTATTTTTGGTGACTCAACATACTTCTTAAATCCAAAGAATAGCTTAAGACCTGCAGGAGCGATTTAGTATACACAATGCTGCATAGCCCCAAAACTGCATTACTAAATGACACTAAAGAAAATGCTGATATTCTTACAGTAGCTCTTGTGCTTTGGTAATAAAGAGCAGCTTTGTGTGCTGGAAAACGTTGAAAATCTAGCATCAAAGGTTGGGATTTTAAAGAGATGAACTTGAACCTTCGTTCCAAGGTCAAAGATCAACGGCCTAGCCGTAGTGATCGGCAGTAGGGCGCTAAGACTTCCAACTCTTGATTTTGGAAGAATTCTTGAAGACGAGTTCATGTCACCTGACATCCACCAATTAGAAAAATATTTTCATCTCGTGATCAAAAAATGCCAGTGCTTGCGCCGGGGAAAACATATTTTCTCACTGTTTTATACCAAATATAAAAGAGTATTTTTATTTTTTCGGCCGATTGCAGACATTTTGGCCTACTTGTCATATGCCAGGAAGTTAGTTCTTCAAATAGTTTTTACCGTTTAGAAAAATTTTTGTTACTTAACTTAACTATCGAAGAATTTGTATTGGTATAAAACTCCAAATATCGCTCATTATGCCCTCAGTTACCCACAATGCATTGCATGAAGGTGTCCGCAAGAATGCAGTTTATTGATTGAAGTATTGTTTTTCATTGCCGACCATAATGGTGGTTCCACACGTTGCATTAATATCTTTTTCACATCTTACCGTGGCAATTAATGGTCACGACATGGTATGCAAGGAATCCACAGCAATTTTCTGCTGCCAGTTACTACAACAGCACAGGTGTATAACACTTTTTGCTCCGCTCTTACTGACACAGTTTCCCCTTGTGGGTGTGGGGAGATCTTGAGTACGCCCACTGCTTTCTGTTCCGTGCATGGCATAAGAGGCCATTAACCGGAATTTTTTTCTTTCTAACTCCTCTTTTACTACTTCTTTGTTCTACGTTCTTTTTTCTCACTTCATCCTTCAACAAGTGCATCCTAATATATTCAGCATAGTTAGTGAACGGGAAGTT
Source organism: Protula sp. h YS-2021 (assembly GCA_949752745.1). NCBI lineage: Eukaryota > Metazoa > Annelida > Polychaeta > Sabellida > Serpulidae > Protula > Protula sp. h YS-2021. The sequence continues at coordinate 51,378,598 of OX457025.1, read as the reverse complement.
AAAACACCAAATAAACAAACCGTGGCAGTTGATAGTTACGACATGGTATCCAGTGGATCCACAACGATTTTCTGCTGCTAACTACTACAGCAGCACAGGTATAAAGCATTTTTGTTCCACTGATTTTTAAAATCAATCGGCTCTTGGTTTATGCATAGCAATACAGGATTAAAACTCATTTGTCACTGGATTCAGTTTGAATCGCTTTCAAATTTTGTAGGAACTTTCCTCAGGTTAACCAACAATAGTTGACTCCAGATTTTTTCTGTTGCCCCGGACTTTTTATTTACTTTTAATTACAAACAAATCGGTCCATAACAGCGGTCAATAATAAAAACTGATGGCTTGAGTGATCCCAGGCTTCACAGAAATTTGCTCCGGTGCGATGTGTGTGCCGTTCATGATTTTTCTTATTATTTATATAAATCCCAATTACAAATGATCTTGTATAAAACAGATGTGAAACCTTTTAAATGTCTCCTGCAGTTTTGATAAAACAACTTAAAATGTTACGGTCGTCTTTCCCGTGACAATCGTACTCCATTAAATTTTTGTTGTGACGCGAAGAGAAAATATTCATCCGTGCTCCCGTCTGTAAGCTTTTGTTTTTGCTGCTGTTCTTTTAGTTTTCATGGGATCGCCGTAAAATTTTGTAAAAATATGTTGCTGTTAGGAGGACAAAGTCCAATTATCTTTTCATTTTTATTTTATTATTATTATTATTATTATTATTATTATTATTATTATTATTATTATTATTATTATTATTATTATTATTATTATTATTATTATTATTATTATTATTATTATTATTATTATTTTGAATTCGCCAATTTTCTTTAGTTTTGCGAACCGATCACCACCTTTTTTGCGAACCGATCAACTTCTTTGCGAAAAAGCCCGCACGTCTCACAAATTTTGTTTAAATTGCTCGAAAGTTCCAGATTTCGGGAAAAGTCGAAAAAATTATTCCGAAATTCTATATCCAGCCTTGTTTCCTGTTTTCCTGTTTCGAAGGGATTACTAGCAAAAAGACAAAGAAGTAACGGATTAATTAAAGGTTAGTTGATAACTTTTTCAAACAACAAACTTTTCGAGTCAAATTTTCGACCACCAGTATAGGTTTAAATGGTGTATTTTATTCTTTAGATATGCTTCAAGCACTTTTTTCTTTATTATAATTTCTTCAAGAACTTAATGCTGCGCAAAACCAAAATATGTGAAAGCTATGTATTGAGGAACATCATTAATGCATGGGATATTTAAGACATCGAGCTATGTTAGCTATTATCAAAGACTGTTTACTACTAAGATATGACACTCAGCCATTTTCGCGTATCCAGACAGCAGTGGCGCCGCCTGGTATAAGAGTTGCAAATTAAGCTGTCAATACATTGAGATTACCTGGAAAGTGCACGTGTTTTTTAACTTTTCATTACTTTTTCGGTCTTAAAGTTTATAAAAACATTTTGTCGCCTGGATAAGTAATAGTAAAGAATAAGAGTATGGCTACTACAAGAAGAGGACGACCTGGTGCAGCAGTTGGATGCGATAATGACTACTACAACTGCAATCTTTCCTTCTTTCGATTTCCAACGGACAAACATTCGATTAATATCGAATGTTGTCCCAACACTGTTTCATGTTCGAAATCTCTCTCCCCAAATTACAATATCGCGCCCAGCGCCAAAAATTCGAAGTACAAAGAAGGAATTAAAAACTCCAAAAGCATCTTTGTCTGTAGGTTCATCCACACCGCAAGAAAAAATGTGATGAAAAAAGCATAGCTTCACCTTCACCATCAACTACACCTGATATGCCCAGAAAACAAAAAATTAAAAAGAAAGGTGCGACGACTTCGGTCAAAGTTTTGGAGAGCGAAAAAACCAAAACAGACAAATTCTGCAGCGGCCAAAATTAATTCTTGCATGAATGAACTTAGCCAATATTTATTTATACCATCCGAAAAATTGTGTTACTTTTGTGAAAGATCTGGAATCTGTTTTCGTCACCGTTTTTCCAATGGTGCAGCACATGCCAAAACTTGACAAAACTTAACAAGTTTGCAATGCCAGATATGTAGAAAAAATGTAATTGAATGTAAAAACACCACGTGTGTTAAAAAGATAAAAAGCGCTCTAAGATTGTGAATACAGATGCGAATTCCTTTCACTTTGAAAATGGCAAATTTATCTTCAGTTAGATCCTAGAGTGATAAAAGAAACAGAAAAGTCTTATAGCTTATTCATGTGTAAATGTGAGAGCAGTATTTATCTTTTTCTATTGTGATCTTTGACGGGAGGGTGGGGGGCGGGGGGGTTGATCGTTATCTGATCAGATTTGTTAAATAAAAGCTGGCTGTGCTAATAAAATGGCATTTTTTTATCCTTCTTACTTCTATTGTTCAGCTCCCGTTGAAATAAATTACTTTAAATCCCCTAAAATCTATTGAAATACTGGGCTTAACACCAATACTGTAAAGTGTTTTGACAGCTGTTTTTCTCAGTTTACAACTCTTCCACCAGGGGCACTGCAATCAGCTGGATACTATAGTCTGTATAGGGAGTGTCATATCTTAGTAGTTTTTAGTCTTTGCTATTATATAGGGTAAATTCTGAGGTGTGACGGTTACACCTAAATATAGCGACATTGAAATACTCACTGTTATGAAACTAGATCCTATTTATTTCTGGCGGGATGCATTTTTCGATACCCGTATATTAGAAAGGATCCCTTTCCCCTTGTCTTCCCCACATTTTCACTTCGTGGAAGTTCGGACTACTTTGGTTTTACATCTTTATTTAGAGATCTATTATAGGGGTAAGTCATTTAGCTTGCTGTTTTTATTGGATTCGGAGACTTGCGGAAGTCCTGTACGAAACGCGGAGGTCACTGGCCTTCCAAAGGTGATACTCATGATAATCAGAGCAGAAAGTGTTTCTCAGCGTTCTATTGAATGGGGCATAAAAAATAAGTGCGTGCTGCAACATGTGTTTTTTTTTACTCAAATGCAATGCGTGGTGGAAGTCTGCATGGGATAGTGGTTCATGCACTCTATAGGCGGTTCGGTTGAGAGCCTCGCAGAACTAAAAGTTAAGAGAGGCCTAACCACGGCTGGTTGTTTATATAATTTAAAATCAGACTGATGAAACCGACGAAAAATAAAGAAAATGTCGGAATTTGGTTAGTTTGGCAAATCGCGGAAGCGTGTACTTTATCAAGGATATTCCATTTAGTACTGTTGTTCCAATATTTTTTTAAGCATTCCTCTCAAAACTTAAAATCCGACACTTTGTAATCTTTTGTGAACTAAATTCATTCACAATTTTAAAGCATCACTACCTAAATGTATGAGAGAAAACATACAGACCACAGATTCTTAAACTATTGTGATAGGAACATTCCGAAAAAAAATCTTACGTCGGAAAAGGACTCATTTGAACACTGATTATCATATGTGGGTGTTTTACTCAGCACACAGGGTTAAAACGCCCACCTGGGCGCTTTACCTTATTTGCATGGTGGGCCCTTTGCCCAGTGGGACACCTTTCGAAAATACGCTAGTAATGTAAAATATTGAGAGGCCCCATTTTCTTAATTGATTACTCAGGTGTCTTTGGTGATTGTTACTGCGAACCGCCGACAGGGTGCCTGCGGGAAGAACCTAAAGTCAAGAAAACAAAAAATACTGAAAATAGTCCAAATGTCAGGGAAAGAATAAAAAAAAATGATTTCGCAATTGTTTAAATTTTAACAGAACAGCCATTTGTATTGTAATTGTTATTCTCTAGTCAGAGATGTTATATCAAAATAGCTTGCAGAAGAGCTAATTGGGGATTATAACACTTTGTCCAGAATATTGGCAACAGCCCGGATAAATTTAAAAAAACTATGCTGCTTATTTTATTTTCCCCGGGAACATTTTGTCATAATTTTTGCGTTTTGCCTTCGTAATGTCTTTGCTTTTACGACTGGAACAATGTCCTGGGATGTTCGTTCATCCCTCGCCTCCGCGTAGCGTGAAGCGGGACTTAGTATTGGGGTTTGTCTGTCCGTCCGTGCGGCTGTCTGTCTATCGATACTCAAGGTGCATGAATTTGTGTAATCTGTATCTGAAGCTCGGCGTCAAACATAGCTGCTATGCCTGTTAAAATGTTCCTTAGCATTTGTAGATGTGCAAGAAGTACTTTGCGTGTCGATATGTCAACCCCCTAATCTCTGACAGACCGTCAAACCATAATTTAAGGCACATTAGAATTTTAGTTACATGATTTTATGTCCACCTGTGGGGTGGGGAGAATCTTAAGAATACACCCCCTGCGTTCTGTTTCGTGCATGGCGTAAGAGGCGACTAATCGGAATTTCTTTTTCTAACTCTTCTTTTACTGTTGCCTCATTCTTCCTTCTTTTTTCCCACTTGTTTCTTTAGCAAGTGCGTCCTAATATACCCATCCTAGTTTGTGAACGGGACGTTCGAAAACATACAAAGATGATTTTATGTAATCTTTATCGATACGTCCACTCTTTCATCTGTGACAGGCCGTCAAACTTAAGTTGTTAACTGCACAATTATTGAGTTGCATGGTTTGTATAATCTGTTTCTAAAGCTGCTATGCCTACGCGAAAATGTTCCCCACCTTTTGTAGATGTGTAAGAAGCATTTTGCGTATCCATACGTCCACCTGTGCGTCTGTGACAGGGTCATGCTTTGTGTTGTGGCGGAGGACTCGGTTAATTTAACTGGCAATACTTGTTAATTTTTAATTTTTCACCCATTTACTGTGGCGCACAACCTAAACCCGTTTATATAGTTTATATAAAAGGCAATAATTGGCACCATTTCTCACTAAAATCCTTGTTTGAGTGTGACAGCAGCACAACCGCAATCATCGGTATTAGCGCATTCAGTCGTCATCGTTAGATGTTTTAAGAATACAGTGCGTTGATTGAAGTAACGTTTTTCACTGCTCGAAGCCTGAGTATCAGTTTGATATTGGTGCAGTTTTTTTGTGAACTTTTCCTCAGGTGAGGAAGAATAATTCAGCACTTAATTTCAGACCTGCGTCCTACTGAAGCTAGTGGCGGTGGCATCACCGTTCAGGTAGTGTCGGTTGTGACAACGGCTTAGTCGCAATCGTTTTTGCGCGGTAAGCCGTAAGCTGTTTGTGTTGGAAGAACGCAGTGTATTGATTGAAATATTGTTATGCGTTGTTCACCACAATGGTGTTTCGCACTAAACGTGGGTATCAGTTTAGCTTCATAACTGGTACGGTTTTTGTGTGCTCTTCCTCAAATGATGGCCAATAATTCAGTACTTGATTTCAGACCTGCATCCTATGAGTGAAATGAGCGGCGTTGGGGTTGCGGTTCAGCTGGTGTCGGTGATTGTGAAAACGGCATAGTCGCAATCATCGGTATTAGTGCGGCAGGCCGTCAGCTTTTTCTGTTGGGAGAATGCAGTGCATTGATTGAAGTATTGTTTTAGGTTGATAGCCACACTAGCGTTTCGCACCAGACCTGAGTATCAGTTGAGCGGTATAACTGTTACAGTCTTTTGTGCGCTTTTCCTCAAGTGATGGACAATTTATCAGTGCTTGATTTCAGACCTGCGCCCCACTGAAGCCAGTGGCGGTGGCATCACCGTTTAGGTAGTCTCTGTTGTGACAGCGGCTTAGTCGCAATCGGTATTAGCGCGGTAAGCCGTCAGCTGTTTGTGTTTGAAGAACGCAGTGTATTGATTGAAGAACTGTTTTGCGTTGTTCACCACAATGGTGTTTCGCACTAAACATGGGTATCAGTTTAGCTTCATAACTGGTACGGTTTTCGTGTGCCCTTCCTCAAATGATGGCCAATAATTGATTACTTGATTTCAAACCTGCATCCTACTAAAATGAGAGGCGTTGGCGTTGCCGTTCAGCTGGTGTCGGGGATTGTGAAAACGGCATAGTCGCAATCATCGGTATTAGCGCGGTAAGCCGTCAGCTGTTTGTGTTGGAAGAATGCAGTACATTGATTGAAGTATTGTTATTATTTGATAAGCACAATGGTGTTTCGCACTAAACGTGGGTATCAGTTTAGCTTCATAACTGGTACGGTTTTTGTTTACTTTTCCTCAAATGATGGCCAATAATTCAGTACTTGATTTCAGACCTGAATCCTACTGAAATGAGTGGCGTTGGCGTCGCCGTTCAGCTGGTGTCGGTGATTGTGAAAACGGCATAGTGGCAATCATCGGTTATAGCGCGATAAGCCGTGAGCTGTTTGTGTTGAAAGAATGCAGTGCATTGAATGAAGTATTGTTACGCATTGATCACCACAATGGTGTTTTGCATCGGCATTTGCGCGGTAAGCTGCAAGCTCTTTGTGTTGGAAGAATGCAGTGCATTGATTGAAGTATTGTTATGCGTTGATAACCACAATGGTGTTTCGCACTAAACGTGTCTATCAGTTTAACTTCATATGTGGTACGGTTTTTGTGTGCTTTTCCTCAAATGATGGTCAATAATTCAGTACTTGATTTCAGAACTGCCTCCTTTGAGTGAAATGAGTGGCGTTGGCGTTGCGGTTCAGCTGGTGTCGGTGATTGTGAAAACGGCATAGTCGCAATCATCGGTTTTAGTGCGGCAGGCCGTCAGCTGTTTCCGGAGTCAGAATGCAGTGCACTGATTGAAGTATTGTTTTGCGTTGATTACCACAATGATGTTTCGCACTAAACGTGTGTATCAGTTTAGCTTCATAACTGGTACGGTTTTTGTGTACTTTTCCTCAAATGATGGCCAATAATTCAGCACTTGATTTCAGACCTGCATCCTACTGAAATGAGTGGCGTTGGCGTTGCGGTTCAGCTGGTGTCGGTGATTGTGAAAACGGCATAGTCGCAATCATCGGTATTAGTGCGGTAAGCCGTCAGCTGTATCTGTTGGGAGAATGCAGTGCATTGATTGAAGTATTGCTATGCGTTGTTCACCACAATGGTGTTTCACACTAAACGTATCAGTTGAGCGGTATAGCTGGTACAGTTTTTGTGCGCTTTTCCTCAAGTGATGGGCAATAAATCAGTGCTTGATTTCAGACCTGCGTCTCACTGAAGCCAGTGGGGTTGGCATCGGCATTAACGCGGTAAGCTATAAATTGTTTGTGTTATAAGAATGCAATGCATTGATTGAAGTATTGTTTTGCGTTGACCACCACACTAGCGCTTCGCATTAGACGTATCAGTTGAGCGGTATAACTGGAATAGTTTTTTGTGCACTTTTCCTCAAGTGATGGGCAATAAATCAGTGCTTGATTTCAGAACTGCGTCTCACTGAAATGAGTGGCGTTGCCCCCCCCCCCCCCGTTCAGGTGCTGTCGGCGATTGTGAAAACGACACAGTCGCAATCATCGGTATTAGTGCGGTAAGCCGTCAGCTGTTTGTGTTGGAAGAATGCAGTGCATTGATTGAAGTATTGTTTTGCGTTGACCACCACACTAGCGCTTCGCACTAGACGTATCAGTTGAGCAGAATAACTGGTACAGTTTTTGTGCGCTTTTCCTCAAGTGATGGGCAATAAATCAGTGCTTGATTTCAGACCTGCGTCTCACTGAAGCCAGTGGCGTTGGCATCACCGTTTAGCTAATGTCGTTGATTGTGACAACGGCTTAGTCGCAATCGATATTAGCACGGTAAGCCGAAAGCTGTTTGTGTTGGAAGAACGCAGTGTATTGATTGAAATATTGTTATGCGTTGTTCACCACAATGGTGTTTCGCACTAAACGTGGCTATCAGTTTAGCTTCATAACTGGTACAGTTTTCGTGTGCCCTTCCTCAAATGATGGCCAATAATTCAGCACTTGATTTCAGACCTGCATCCTACTGAAATGAGAGACGTTGGCGTTGCCGTTCAGCTGGTGTCGGTGATTGTGAAAACGGTATAGTCCCAATCATCGGTATTAGCGCGGTAAGTCGTCAGCTGTTTGTGTTGGAAGAATGCAGTGTATTGATTGAAATATTGTTATGCGTTGTTAACCACAATGGTGTTTCACACTAAACGTGGGTATCAGCTTAGCTTAATAACTGGTACGGTTTTTGTGTGCTCTTCCTCAAATGATGGCCAATAATTCAGTACTTGATTTCAGACCTGCATCCTATGAGTGAAATGAGTGGCGTTGGCGTTGCGGTTCAGCTGGTGTCGGTGATTGTGAAAACGGCTTAGTCGCAATCATCGGTATTAGTGCGGCAGGCCGTCAGCTGTTTCTGTTGGGAGAATGTGGTGCACTGATTGAAGTATTGTTTTTCGTTGATCACCACAGTGATGGTTCGCACTAAACGTGTCTATCAGTTTAGCTTCATAACTGGTACGGTTTTTGTGTACTTTTCCTCAAATGATGGCCAATAATTCAGCACTTGATTTCGGACCTGCATCCTACTGAAATGAGTGGCGTTGGCGTTGCGGTTCAGCTGGTGTCGGTGATTGTGAAAACGGCATAGTCGCAATCTTCGGTATTAGTGCGGCAAGCCGTCAGCTATTTCTGTTGGGAGAATGCAGTGCCCTGATTGAAGTGTTGTTATGCGTTGATCACCACAATGATATTTCACACTAAACGTGTCTATCTGTTTAGCTTCATAACTGGTACGGTTTTTGCATGCTTTTCCTCAAATGATGGCCAATAATTCAGTACTTGATTTCAGACCTGCATCCTACTGTAATGAGTGGCGTTGGTGTCGCCGTTCAGGTGGTGTCGGTGATTGTGAAAACGGCATAGTCGCAATCATCGGTATTAGCGCGGTAAGCCGTAAGCTGTTTGTGTTGGAAGAATGCAGTGCATTGACTGAAATATTGTTATGCGTTGTTCACCACAATGGTGTTTCGCACTAAACGTGGCTATCAGTTGAGCTTCATAACTGGTACGGTTTTCATGTGCCCTTCCTCAAATGATGGCCAATAATTTAGCACTTGATTTCAGACCTGCATCCTACTGAAATGAGAGGCGTTGTCGTTGCCGTTCAGCTGGTGTCGGTGATTGTGAAAATGGTATTGTCCCATCATCGGTATTTGCGCGGTAAGTCGTCAGCTGTTTGTGTTGGAAGAACGCGGTGTATTGATTGAAATATTGTTATGCGTTGTTCACCACAATGGTGTTTCACACTAAACGTGGGTATCAGCTTAGCTTCATAACTGGTACGGTTTTTGTGTGCTCTTCCTCAAATGATGGCCAATAATTCAGTACTTGATATCAGACCTGCATCCTATGAGTGAAATGAGTGGCGTTGGCGTTGCGGTTCAGGTGGTGTCGGTGATTGTCAAAACGGCATAGTCGCAATCATCGGTATTAGCGCGGTAAGCCGTCAGCTGTATCTGTTGGGAGAATGCAGTGCATTGATTGAAGTATTGCTATGCGTTGTTCACCACAATGGTGTTTCGCACTAAACGTATCAGTTGAGCGGTATAACTGGTACAGTTTTTGTGCACTTTTCCTCAAGTGATGGGCAATAAATCAGTGCTTGATTTCAGACCTGCGTCTCACTGAAGCCAGTGGCGTTGGCATCACCGTTGAGCTAGTGCCGGTGATTGTGACAACGGCTTAGTCGCAATCGGTATTAGCGCGGTAGACCGTAAGCTGTTTGTGTTGGAAGAACGCAGTGTATTGATTGAAATATTGTTATGCGTTGTTCACCACAATGGTGTTTCGCGCTAAACTTGGGTATCAGTTTAGCTTCATAACTGGTACGGTTTTTGTGTGCTCTTCCTCAAATGATGGCCAATAATTCAGTACTTGATTTCAGACCTGCATGCTATGAGTGAAATGAGTGGCGTTGGCGTTGCGGTTCAGCTGGTGTCGGTGATTGTGAAAACGGCATAGTCGCAATCATCGGTATTAGTGCGGCAGGCCATCAGCTGTTTCTGTTGGGAGAATGCAGTGCATTGATTGAAGTATTGTTATCCGTTGCCTCCATAACACTGTTTTGCCCGAAACCATGGGTATCACTTAAGGCTTCATAATGGTAGTTTTTTGCGCTTTTCCTCAAGTGATCGCCAATAACCGCAAAGCTAAAAAGCAGATGAAGTGTAGTTGTGCCATTTGAGGTGTCTTTTATCACCGGTTCGTCTCCCTATTCCATGACACCTAAATGTTACTTTTCTCCGAGCCATATCTCGGAAGGGTAACTCGCCCACAGTGATGTCACTGCTATTGGCTGAGTGCTGTCAAATCTCCGATGCCTATGTTTTGTTCATGTTAAATGCAGAATCGTCCCCACCGCACGCTACTGAAGCATTTGTACAACCTTCCGCTTAGTCTTGTAGTGGCAGTGAAACCGTCGTGGTTTATATCCTTGACACGGCAACAGAACGATCGGTGTCTTGGGGAAGTTTAGCGTTTCATTCGAATTCTGTGCCTTGAGGTTATTACTTCAGGCTGCGGAGTGGGACTGAAGTTTCATTTTGACCAAAGGCTGATATCTACCTTTGTGCTCATGCAGTTTTAATTATTCTTGAGTTTTGTAGCCAAAAAATGAGAATTTCCATTGGGAACCAAGTTCCACCTTTCTTTTAATTTGTTTTGCGATGTTCGCAACGTGTGATTCTTTTGGTAGGGATGCCATGAAAAAACTTCCGGAATTGCATGCCACAGTATCTTGTTTCTAATTCGCTAAAGAATTCTTTTTGTGGTGGAACAAAAACAAATGTCTGCAAGTGGAAGCTCTGCTTAGTTTATGTGAAAGATTAAGTAGTCATTAGGTACAGTTTCTCACTTAAATTCTTGTTTCTGTGACTCGAGAAAGATCAGCTTTTGCGGTTTCTAAAGTAGCGTACGTAGTGCCTATTACAGTTAGATTTTCATGTTAAATGCACAGTAATCTCTGTTGGGGTGCGGTGGCAATGAAACAGTGTTAGAAAACTATTTAGCTGATATCTTTTGACACAGTAGCAGCATGGTCATTGTCTCGTATTGTTGACATGTGTGCAGCATGGTCGCTGGCTTTAACATGTTCCTCGGATATTATTCCAAGAGGTTTAGGAAACGGAATTTAGTGTACAGATTAAAGTGTCATTTGTATTAAAGGTTAATACCAATGAAAAGTTTGCTCTCTTCTTGTATGTGTAGTTATTCTCGAGTGTTCTTGAGCTTCAGTTTGTTGTCGATTTCCGTGACTTTCGATTCTTTGGATAGTCTCTTCTGGAATAGTTTAACAACACTCTGAGATGCTGACCAAAATGTGCTTTTTCTTATTCGCTTAAAAATTATTTTCGCGCTCGAAACAGCAGATGTGCACAAGTGAAAAAATTGGTTAGAAGCTTTTGCGATTTCTTATTTGAAGTACAAAAACGTATTAGTCGCCCGCCACGGCCCAAGCACACTGACCCAGGTGGACCTTTAAACTTTGTAGAGTGAGCACTTGAGTGAGATTGGTAACACACTCAAACCTACATTTCTTTATCGATTTGCGAAATATTTCACATATGGGCAACATGGATCCTAACAATATGATACGAACTGCTTAAATGTTGTTACGCAACCTGACCCAATCATATTCTGGGATTTCAAATGGCAACAAATTAAACCTGTGCATAGTTTATATGAAAAGATTTGGTACCCTGGTACAGCACGGTCGGTGTCTGTTATCACTGACACTGCTATACTAATGATCACCACCACAATGTTCCAGTGTGGAATTGGGGGAATCTTAAGAATGCACCCACTGCGTTCTGTGGATAGCGTTAGACTCGACTTATCGGAATTTCTTTCTGACTCTTCTTTTACTATTTCTTCATTCTTCCATCTTTTCTCCGACTTGTTTCTTTAGCACGCCCATCATACTACACCCATCTTTGTTGGGGAACAGGGCGTTAAACACAAAAAAGCAGGACCAAAAACAAAAAAACAAAACAAAAAAAAACAAAAACAAAAAAACAAGCAAAAAAAGACTTCCTGTTGAAGTGTATAGTGGTAATCGTTCGCATCGCTTGGTTGATATCTTTGACACGGCTACAGCACTGTTGCTGTCGTCGCTAGGGGTCTTTGGCCGAGGCTATCACTTCAGGTCGGAGCGGGATATAGCGTAAAGATTTAAATGCCATTTTTCCATAGTCTTATACCAATTTAAGATGTTTCTTTTCTCATGCAGTTTTAGTTGTCGTTGAGTCTGTATGGTGCATGGATCACTGTTCGCTTATACTATGATTTTTATTTGATATATCATTAAAAACGAAAGTGAGAACTTCATATTTGTAAAAATTTGTGTCACGCTGTGAAAATTTACGTGGATTTGATTCTGGTGCATTGCGTGTGAATTGTATTCACATTTGTTGTACAAATGCATAAAGTGTAAAAACAAAGTTTCCTGAGCCCGTTATGTTTGAAGGAAAATGTGAAAGGTTGGATTGAAGGGCTTCGAAAGGCATCTGGGACTTGGGCCTTTATAAGATATGGAAGGAAAATTTGAAAGGGTTGGTTAGGGCGCTTCAAAAGGAATCTGGAATTTGGACCTTTATAAGATATGCATATCGATATCAGTGGGATAAGACGGCTGCTTTGACAGGTTAAAAAAAATAATTTACTTTCTTCCGAGTTCGGAGAAGAAATAAACAAATATTCGGGCACCAGCCGGTGTGCGTTTGAAACAGCAGCAGGGTCTTGTGTTATGAAACTTCAAAATCTGACACCTCACTGTGTAACTTCAGCACCAATACTTTGACCTACATTATAAGACTAAAGGTTATGTTAACTGTAATCTTGTAATTGGTCAAGTCAGAACGAGTTTCATCCCATTTCGAGACACCAGATGAAAGGTCTGAAAGCTTTGATATTATCATTTATTACTTTCTATTTTATATTAGAACTTTTTAATTTATTACTTATTACTTTTTTGCCAATTCGCCGAAAATTGGGCATCAATACTGGCGAAAATATTCTGTTTAAAATATGAACCGACCCCATGGCCGTACTCATAAAATTTAGTTGAAATGTAGCGGGCAGTAGTTGCTATTGTGCTGTTACTTTTTGGCAATTCACCAGTCTTTAGATTTTGATTGAGTATAGAGCAGTAGCGGAAATTATTATCTTCGTTGCTATTTCTTGTTTGGCGATTCGCTAAACACGTCTTTTATTTTGACGATAAGCCGTTTTTGTGTCCATACCTTGACTAATGCTTGGGATAAAGCCTTACTGTCCGTGTGCGTTCATAAGGCGCAGCTTCGTGTGCTATGAAACGGTTCAGAATCCAGCACCAGAGATTGGCACTTCGAGAGCTCGATTTTAAGCTTTATTTCCGTGTCAAGAGAGGACGTTAGTTGTGTTATCTAAAGAGTTCGTTCGGGGCAGAGCGATTTTGATCCTATTTTGAGTAGCATGGATTGGGCATCTTTTCTGGCTGAAACTATACGGGGGCATTAGAACACCTCTGGACGCGGCAGCTATTCGCGATTTTTTTACCTTACACGGTATTTTTCTTGCGACCTGTGTTATCTCAAGTTCTTATGAGAGAGTGATTTGACTTCATTCTCTGAATGCCGATCTGAACATTGACTTACGAGACGGCCATTCCTTAAGTTCTTGGTGAAAGGTTACGCGGCAGCTATTCCTTATTTTGTGGCCCTATGTCGTGTTTTCGAGCGACCTGTAATATCTCAAGTTCTTACGAGAGACTGATTATTTATCGGGGGACGAATATAGTTTCACTCTGTCTGTCCGTCTGTCTGTCTGTCTGTCAGACGGTCCGTCTGTGCACTTTCAGTCTCACGCGCCTAGAGCATTTATTAATGGATGGATTTCGTCTCAAACAACAAACAAACAATCTACAGTAGCATAGATGATTAAATAGGTCTGCCTATCATTTGTATGATCCCCACCGCACGGTACTTGAATATTTGTTCAGTCACCTTTCTGCTTTCTGTAGCTTCATATTTGTATTCAGATTCCTGAAAATATTGTTAAAAATTTCAATATTTCTTCGATTGTTGGAACTTTCGACGCGTCCAGGCTAGATTTTCAAAACTATTAATTGGATTGTCTGACACACGGATAGAGCACATACTGCAGGTGTGCAACGTCGATTTATGAAAAGTTAAAAGGAGTTTTGTGACATTTGGTAAAAAATCGAGTTTGATATAATTTTGCCTGTGTAATCCAGTGTCGTCGAGGCTGTGTTTCCAAAACTATTCATAGGATTTTTGAACTTTCACGCACGTATAAAAGAGATTAAAAAATTTTAGTAAAACCTGGTATGTAGCTAGTCTATGTTATGTTCTAGAGCTAATTAGGTTGTGGTGGCCTTGTGTCGTTGTTTAAGGTCGTTGTGGGGCTTCAAATTTTCCATGGAATTTTGCTATATCAACTGGTTTGTGAGCACGATGGTTCAATCCCCCTATGGGGTGGGGAGAATCTTAAGAATACACCCACTGCGTTCTGTTCCGTGCATGGCGTAAGAGGCAGCTAATCGGAATTTCTTTCTTTCTAACTCTTCTTTTACTATTTCTTCTTTCCAATATGCGTGCCAATATACCCATCATAGTCGCTTAACGGGACGTTAAACACCAACCCAACAACAACGATGTTTCAAGTTGCGCGAATTGTATTTAAATCAAACCTGGCATGTAGCTTTTATATATAATATTCTTGTTCTGATTAGATTTTGACCTTGCGTCGTTGTTCAAGGTTACTGTGGTTCTGTGTTAAACATCTTTTAAGAGGGGAACCTGCACTTGAATTCGCTCTCCCTGTGGGGTGTTCCGTGCATGGCGTAAGAGGCGGCTAATCGGAATTTCTTTCTTTCTAACTCTTCTTTTACTATTTCTTCATTCTTCCGTCTTTTTTCCCCACTTGTTCCTTTAGCAAGTGCGTCCCAATATACCTATCATTGTCGCTTAACGGGACGTTAAACACCAAACCAACAACTTGAATTCGTGTTGTGTCAGGAACGTTACACGGTGAAACATTTTAACATATATGCACGGTTTAAGCCAACCTGGATTAACTGTGATAATATTGTTTTCTACTCGTCTTCGATAAATATATATATACGTATAACAGAAGAAACGTAAAAATAGAGGCAGAAACTTCCAGAATAACCATTTTCGGAGTTACATGAGGTGTAACTTCTTGCACTGCGCATAAACCTTTGTTTCTTAAGTCAAAGGTGACGTATCGGTGATTGTGACCACGGTATAGACGCAGTCATGGGTATTAGCACGATAAGCTGTCAACTTCTGGTGGTGGAAGAATGCAGTGCATTAATTTGATAATGGTGGTTCCACCATTTTTTGGCGACCGTATAAACTTTTTTGATACTTGAGTCACCAGTTCAGTTCTGGTCAAAACGTCCGTGTACATTCTCCTTTTACTCGACGATTTCAGAGTTAAATGAGCTTCTTAAGTCAGAGGTTGCCCCACCGTAGTTATTTTCGGAACTCGTTCGGAGCAGAGCGAATTTGACCTCATATTCGGACATCAGTACGTGTGCGTTCATAAGAAGGAGAAGCTTCGTGTGCCGTGAAACGGTTCAAAATCTAGCACCAAAGATGGCACATCGATAGCTCAATTTTAAGCTTTATTACTGTGCCAAAGGCTACGTTAGCAGTGTTTTCTCAAGAGTTCGTTCAGGGCAGAGCGATTTTGATCCCATTTTGAGACACCAGCCCCTGGGCGTCTTTTCCGAAACTATACGGGGCATTAAAGGCACTTCTGTAATCTGGATGCGGCAGCTATTCCCGATTTTCTGACCCTATACGGTATTTTTCCTGCGACCTGTATTATCTCAAGTTCTTATGAGAGACTGATTTGATTTCATTTTCGAAAGGGCGACTTTCACTTTAATTTTCAAGATCGAGGGTGGCATGGCCTGTGTCCCCATGTGGGTTTGGGCAAATTTTGAAAATAGAACCACTGCTGTCTTTCGTGTGTTGCGTAAGAGGCGACTAATCGGAAATTCTTTCTGATCCTTCTTTTACTATTTCTTCATTCTTCTTTGGCTCATCTGTGCGTGTTTTAAGTCAAAAGGTGACTTATGGGTGATTGTGACAACGGTATAGACGCAGTCATCATGCGTCCCAATATAACATTCACAGTTGCTTAACGAAATGTTAAACATGAACCAACAATTTGCAGACAATGTGGACAAAAACACAATTTAATCCAAAAAAATCTACTCTGAAGAACCTAATTGAAACGTTTTAAAACTTTTCTCAATTGTACTTTTGGCTGTTACTTAGTATTCTTATTCATTACTTATTATTTTAGTATTTATTAGACTTATTATTTTTCAGTTCGCCCAAAATTGGTAGATATTGGTGAGAAACCATTTTTATTAAGTCGAATCAAACCCTTGGGATATAACCTTGTCATAAAAGTTAGTGAAGACCAGGGTTCGTACAAAGCCCTTGGCAAGTCCTAGAAAATGAAACGGCCGAGAGTCCTTGAAAACGACGAAATAGTCCTGGAAAGTACTGGAAATTTGAAACAATTAGCATACACAGACATTTTTAGTTGCATTGTAAACGGGTGCTTTGGTACACATTGGTTTCAATTGACACGAGGCTTGCGTCAAGGCTGTCCTTTGTCAACACTCCTTTTTTCTCTTAGTAGCCGAAGTCTTAGCGCAACTCGTCCGGACAAATCACGAACTAGAAGGAATATCTGTTGGGTCATGTAAACACGAAATTTTTCAATTTGCAGACGATACAACATGTTGCTTGAAAAACGAACGATCACTCGATTTTCTGTTCAAAATTACTACTCTCTTTGAAAAATATTCCGGTTTGAGACTTAATCTTGATAAAACTAAAATGATATGGTTAGGCCCATGGAAAAACAAAATCAGATAACCGATTTAACGTTGAAGTCGAGAGGGATTGTTTTGATATGCTTGGCACAGGAGTTGGTGGGGACATATGCAATAAACTAGATGTGAACTTCGATAGTAGACTTAAATAAAAAAATTCAATATCTGGAGTGGCATTCATATGTCTACAAAAGGCCGAATATTAATGAGTAAAACGCATTTCATCTCAAATTTGGTTTATCAATTGACTATGACTGTGCCAAGCCCAAAACGTTCTGTCTACTGCCCAAAAACTTTTACCAATTACTAAGATATTGCGTATATAGCTATATATGGAGTAATGAAGATCCCTATTATATACGAGCCATAACCGACCAAGGACAGTGGCTCAGCTGCACTTTGAAATTTGCATATTTCTATCATAATCAGGTTTGGTGACATGTGGCCTGTGAACACTCTCTAGCCTACAGTTCTTTACAATTACTAAGATATTCCGTATATGGCTAGATGTGGAGTAATGAAGATCCCTATTGTATATTAGCCATATACGACCAAGGACAGTGGCTCAGCTGGACTTTGAAATTTTCTTATTTGTACCATTATCAAGTTTGCTTAACATATGGCTTGTGAACACTCTAGCCTACAATGCTTTACCAATTACTAAGATATTTCCGATATAGCTACTATATGGAGCAGCCTCCGTGGCCTAGTGGTTAGAGTGTCCGTCTCCAGACTGGAAGATCGTGGGTTCAAACATGTGGCTTGTGAACACTCTCTAGCCTACAATGCTTTACCAATTACTAACATATTTCGGATATAGCTACTACATGGAGCAATAAAGATTTCTAGTGTGTTTGAGCCATATCCAACCAAGGACAGTGGCTCAGATGGACTTTGAAATTTGCATATTTCTACCATTATCAGGTTTGGTGACATGTACCTTGTGAACGCTCTCTAGCCTACAAATCTATACCAATTACCAAGATATTTCAGATATGAATAGTATGTGGACTAGTAAAGAATCGTGTTGCTTATCAGCTATATTTGACCAAGGACAGTGGCTCAGCTGGACTTTCGCGTGGTAAATGTTTCTGTTTTTGTTCATCTTAAAGCACTGCAACCCTTTTTTCTTTCCGGTGCTAAGGATTGAAATGAGTCTGTGACCGGCCTCAAACCTACCATTTTTCTTGTTTCCAATGTTCCGGCTGGTTGAGGGTTATGATCTCTGAGGCCTATGTTCCTCAAAGGGTCGAAAATGACTTCAGAATTGCTGTATGTCTAACCGTTTTCGAGATAATAGTGAACTTCCGGTTTTTGACTGTGACTGAGAACATCAAGGTCACCGAGGCATTTCTTATGTAACGTTATTTGCGCACAAAGGGTAGAATATGAGATCACAACCGCTCTATCTCTAAACGTTTTCGAGATAATAGTCAAGTTGCGGGTTTTAAGCTTGAACTTGTTCGAGAACATCAAGGTCACCGAGACATTTCTTATGTAACGTTATTTCCGCAAAAAGGTTCGAAAATGAGCTCAGAATCGCTCTACCTCTAATCGTTTTCGAGATAATAGTCAACTTGAAGTTTCTGACCTTGACCATGACCGAGAACATCAAGGTCACCGAGGAATTTCTTAAGTAACGTTATTTGCGCACAAAGAGTCGACAGTTAACTCAAGATCTCTAGCCGTTTTCGGCATAAAAGTAAACTTCGGATTTTGACCTTGACCATGACCGAGAAGGTTAAGGTCACCAAGGTACATGTTGAAAGGGATCTAAAGAACAATACAATAGGTCGGACGGTTCTCTCAACTTTTGACGCATGTGATTAGGGCAGGCGTAAGACGTCATTACGTTATATATATATATATATATATATATATATATATATATATATATATATATATATATATATATATATATATATATATATATATATATATATATATATATATATATAGCTTAATGCTTGAGGAGACCTCACGTGCTGATTTATAAGGTTTAGAGAGACCGAAAAAATTCGGAGACCAGACCCAGGTCTCCTTATTTATAAGGCCTCCAGAAAACTCAGAAGTAGCCAATTCTTCTTACATTTTTAAGACGGACACTAAACTTAAGCATAATGTGTATAAGACATTACCAAAATGAAAAATTATGACTGAAAGACAAATTCGAAAAGCCGCCCTAAAGTCTACCCCTTGTATATTTTACAACCATATCAAATACCACTCAGGGAGACCATTTGTAATTGTCATTTTTGAACAAAATCGGCTGTATATGGGCAAACTAAAATTTTCCCCATATTTAGAGAAGTCTACTCTATCACATGGCAAAGTTTCATGAAGGATAGACAAAAAAGGTCCTTTTTTAATTCTTGGCCTGTAAATTCAACCTTTCTGAAAAATAGCACGTGCTTCGGTTTGATTTGTCGAAAATCAAAACAAAAATACAAAATCAAAACAAAAACATTCTGAAGGCGCATGCGCGAAATATCTGTTGAAATTTGAATTGCAAACAGGTCATAGATCATTATTCCTCATATTAAACAAGCATATTGTTCCATTTTATTTATTATCTTTAATAAATGGCTATCTTAGTTGTGTAATGTGGAATAAGTGAAAATACCATATTATCGCTTACAACACGGTAGGCACTATGAGGCAAAAACTGCTCATTTTTTTGTTCTGCCTATTTTGGCAACAGTTGGCACTTGACAGTTTGTGCTGTTGTAGGTTCGACTTCTACAGAGTGCTCGCACAACGATGTCTTGTGCAATAAATGGACGCTGTCCAGTGGTAGCACAACAATAAGCCAATTCGCAGTTTCGGATCTTACCGATGGGTGTCGTTTCGACTACAAATTGATAAGCCAATTCGCACTTTCGGATTTTTCAGGTGGAGGTGTTGTTTCGACTGAAAATGCTGGGGGATAAATTATAAGGAAATGATAAGGGAAAAACATCAAAATTCTAATTTTCTTTCAACATGCACACGTTCAAATTTATAAAGCCATCATATGATATTTTAAAAATTATTTTACATATTATTCAGTCCCTTTAATAAATAACATGTGAATATGTTTCTAGCAAAATGGAATTTTGTTGATTTTTGCCGTTTTTTTCCTATCATTTCTTTATATCCTTATCCCACCTGAATTCAGCCGTAACGCAAAAACTTTTCGGAAAAAGTCAAAAGTTCGAATTGGCTTATTGGGATAGATTATAATGACATCTTAAGGAAAAAACATCAAAATTCTAATTTTCTTTCAACATGCACACTTTCAAATTTATAAAGATATCATATGATCTTTTAAAAACTGTTTTACATATTATTTAGTCCCATTAATAACCAACATGTGAATATGTTTCTGGCAAAATACGAGGGAGAGGAGATAGTATTGGTTAGAGTAGATCGTAATTGGTGACAACAAAATGCTAAATTCCAACTCCCCTAAATAAGGCAATTGCAAGTTTTACAAACCTGTCGACTTAAATATATATCATTTTGTGATATTTGTAAAATTAAATTTGTTTTGAACCACGGAAGATGTTTATTTTCATTTTACCAATTTGGATCTACTGTAGCCATTCGTTCTCCTCCCCCTCGTAGGATTTTGTTGATTTTTGCCGTTTTTCTTCTATTATTTCTTTATATGATCCTTATCCCAACTAAATACAGCTGAAACGCAAAAACTTTCCGACAAAAGTCGAAGTGCGATTTGGCTTATATAAGTACTCTCATGCAAAACCACAATAACTGTTAAATTTTTATGTCAATGGTCATTGTTTATTGCTGTTTGCTATTGTGGGTTCGACTCCCACAGAGTATTTGCATAACGATTTATTATGCAATAAACTTGTACTCACCGGTGGTAGCACAACCAGATGAGCATGAAACTAGAACAAGTAAGAAATAAAACTGGTTGGGACCCCCACCCGAACAAATCCTCACAGGATATAATTATTTTCAACAGAAGCTGTATGTTGACACTCTGTTAGATGGATAAGAGGTCTGAAATTGTTACAAAAAGAGTGTTTTGGAAAATTTTATACATGAAGTTCCACCTGTAGTTTAGATCATGACAGAGAAAAAAGAACGAAATGATTATAACTACAGTAGCCTCCATTTAAGTCAAAATCGGTTTAGTCAAATTTTCGCTTTACTCAAATTAATTTAAAATCCCGATATATTTTACTATGTAAGTCTTTTAAATTCACCGCTTAAGTCAAATTTTTAACTCAAAGTAATTTTTTTGAACCCTCAAATTTTTTTTTGCAAGAAAATCCTTGTATTTTCACCAAAATAACACGGAAACTCATGTCTTAGTTGTTTGCATATGCCAACTCCCTTTGTGTAGAATTAGTGTGACTTCGCCTCTACACATTATGACAGTGTTGCTAGAAGTAAACGGTGGCGTAAAATCATAGATTTTTCAGAAGGTCGCTGTAAATAAAATATAAAAAAGATTTGTAACTCTGTTATAAATAGTAAGTATTGATATGATAAATTATTTGTGTCACAGCCGAATATTATTCATCATATAAAACAATCGCCATACCATAAAAACAAGAAACACTTTATGCGAAACCATGATAGTCACGTGACCACTCGACAGGGCCAATCTCGGATAACTCAAATTTCGGTTAACTCAAAGTATTTTGCTTGGTCCTGACCACTTTGACTTATCGAGAGTTTACTGTAATAGATGTACAACTATAAATAACTATAGATAAACTGCTTTAATATCTTAAGCAAACGGTTTTTACACTTGAACCAAACAGTCACACCTAAATCGCTGTACTACCACCGGAGAGTGCATAAGAAATCGTTATGCCAGCATCCTGTGGGAGTCGAACCCACAATAGCAAAAAGCGATAAGTTTATAATAATATAAAACTTTTTTCTTGTATTCTTTTAACTACATATCTTTCATGGCATGTTTGGCAATTTTCCCAAGTATTATGCATATTATGTATTATAATTTTGTGCCCATAATCATGCTTCCATTTTTTACCCATAATATTGAACTTGACAATTTTATTCTTAATTAAAGTAACTTGCAAGAAACAAATAAACAGTCATGAGTAGAGTTACATATGGTAGTGAAAAATGGATATCGAACACATTAATGCTGTTATTATTATGTATTGTTTCCAATCGTCCTGCTGTTGCTCGAAATGGAAATTTTAAGAATTCTTCCGCCGCCCCCCCCCCCCCAATCCCTCCACTCCCCTCTTCCCGCCTCTTTTTTTTTCTTTATTACTACTCTTTACAACAATGACAAGCAAGAACCTATAATTGATTTCAGTGTCCGGTCATCCTGGCCAAATTTTTTAATGGCTTAACAGCACATAGAGAGCGGTAAAAGGGCATAAAATTGTTAATAGTGTTCGCCTGTACCTGGGTTTGGTTTGCTTCAAGACATGCCACAACAGGCCAATTCGCACTTTAACGTTTGCCGAAAAGTTTCTGCGTTTCGGCTAGTTCATTTGGGATAGGATCATATAAAGAAATGATAGAAGAAAAAAACCGGCAAAAATCAACAAAATTCCATTTTGTCAGAAACACATTCACAAGGTTGTTAAAGTGACTGAATAATATGTAAAATAGTTTTTAAAAGATCATGCGATGGCTTTATAAATTTGAAAGTGTGCATGTTGAAAGACAATTAGAATTTTGATATTTTTCCCCTATCATTTCTTTATAACCTATCAGAAAAAAATTGCAGTCGAAACAACACCTCCACCGGAAAGACCCGAAAGTGTGATTTGGCTTATGCATTGCGGCTTCGGAACTCTGAAGTGGTTTATACTGATCCTGAATTCATCAAGATTCTTGTGAAATATGCATAAACATGCTATATACATGCATAAACATGCTATATACATTCATATCCTAAACGATAACACTGAAATATGTACTGTGAATAACAAATCAAACATACAAATTACACTGAATTATTTCACAGCGATTTGTTTATATGAGTGATAATATGGTAAAATTACAATTTGAACGACTTTAACAAATGGCTTTAGAATACGAATGCATATTTAAAACCAGGGGCCATTGTTTTTTTCAATATTACAAGGAGGGTGTTCAGTACTTCATTTTGTTACCATTTTCTAATTATTTCTCAGATGCCAATTTTATTCGCTTCCCACGAGAGCTCACTCGAAGATACCGCGAGATGTCTCGAGAGTGTGATTTGGCTTATTTTGCCGCGTGTTTCGAAAAACTAAAAAGACCTCCAGGAATGCAAAAAACAATGTACCTGTCTACGATAAAACACGATCTACAAAATAAATGCATCTACTCAATTTCACAAGCCAAAAAAATTAGCACATAACCGAATTAGGTGGAGAGACTTGTATAGAAACGCACAGAGCTTTGCTATGTAAAGTATCGACGACCGCGTGTTTCAGTAAGTATTAGTTATACTATTAAAAATTTCCGGGTCGTTTTTTTTCTATTCATGTCTTTATATCCTTATCCCAACTGAATGAAGTCGAAACGCAAAACTTATGAGCAAAAGTGTAAAGTGCCAATTGGCGTATTGGTTGATCAACATCATTTGCTCATCATAATCAGTAATTATCTATGTTCTAACCTTACTGTTTTTAGCATAGATAAATAAGCCAAATCACACTTTGAGTGTTTCGAGTAAAATGAGCAAGAATTTCGACTGCCAAGAACGGGGCAAAAATATATGTAACTTAGGTTAAATCCGCCTGTGCCTCTGGTGTCGCCGCCTCCCGAAAACAACAATTATCCCGGAAACGATATTTTTGCCGAAACTTCCGACAACTGCCACTGGTTCTCTAATGCAAAATACTGAGCTGCTATAAGTAAACCGTCAGTATACAATATGAAATCAGGTTTATGCTCACAAGTAATCCTTATAGCTCTTAGAGAAGCGATAGTCTTACAGTTTCCACTTAAAATTTATATTTCCGGATGATAGAATAAAGTGGCGAGTTACAGCTCAAAAATCCTGCCCGAAAAAATACATCGGCCTTGCATTTTCGTAAATCATAACATTTTACTTCGTACAGAACAGAAAACTTGTGTAAAATCCTATATTTGCTACATACAAAAGCATATCACGATCGCGTCTAAAATACGAACGTTATTGCGCAAAAACCATTGAAAAGTGGCAGACGGTCCTAGGTTACTGGTAGAAAAATATAGAAGAAATATTGCAAACACATAGAAGAAACTGAACTTGAAACCATTTGTTAAAATCTTAAATAAGTTTTTAAAATAGCATTCGGGTTGTTAATAACCGGACCGGTAGTTGGTGCAAGAGAAATTTTTAACTTTTAGGCGAAATTTCTCTATCATTTCTTTCATTTTTTACGGGGTTATTTTTATTCGAAACGCAGAATTTTTGCACATTTTAATGGGAACGCCTAAACTGTGATTTGGCTTATTTTGACGTAGTATTTTGACTTTTTCCGATATTGAGTTGTCATGCTAGTGAAAAACCTGTCACCGCATGTATCTAGCTCCAAGTCTGCTCTTAATCATTTATACTTGATATATTTCTTTGGACAACGTAACAGTAGCAGGGATGCACGATGCAGGGTTTCAAGTATGACAGAAAAAACTTTTGTTGATTATTTAATGTGAAGAGTTGAAGCAGTCTAAATATGATGAATTCCCGGGACATTCGAGAGGTATGGTAACTTGTTACTTAGCTGCAGCCTCGCAGACTCGCAGTGTGGTACTCTTGACTACGGAAAACAAATGCAACCTTAGCGAATCAGGTCCAAGGAACGTCATCAATAAATAGGTTTTGTAATGAAAGTGAGGGTTATTCGACAGAATCACGAGACATGTAAAGTTATGTGAAGGATGTAAATATAAACACCTGTGAAGAAGATATCAGCACCTGGTGGTGTGTTGCTGGTAGCCGTGGAGGCAATGCTGTGGGAGTCTTGATGTAGTTTCCTGTCTGGAATCCGTCCGCCTGTTCGTGATGACACGTCAAATGCATTGAACCAGTAACAACGCGTCTCATATGGCAGTGCGCTATTGGTTTTGAACAGTTCCTGACCAAGCGGAGTGATCGTTACAAGTTAGCGTGCTACGATCCTGCGTGTCAAGGTTCTTTGCGTGTCTGGGACGCTGTGTGCGTTTTTCTCTGGTGAATCAGCATTTCACGGTACTATACTACATCCTTGTCACCGTGAAGTTTCGCATCAAAGTACTGTTTTTGCTGTATTTAGGCCCCAACCCTTCAGATTGGGGCCTATAGGTTTGGGGTGTCAGTCCGTCCGTCCGTCTATCCGTCATCGCTTTATACCCCTGTGAATTTGGGGGGCGGTTGGGACCTGCGTGTGTTTCACAAATACTTACTTGTTAAATGAGAGTTGCATTTCCCTTCAGTAAGTGTGTTTAGGGGTCGATTCACAGCAAAGTTGTATCCCAGTGTAGGGTAGATATGTTAGGTCGCCTTGTTTTATGAGAAAAAAACAAGACAGTTGCTTGGTGGTGCGTTAGGTGTTGTGGAGTCCGGTAAATTGTTTTTTTTTTTGCAATAAACTAAAGCGGCAAGTGGCTGCATCGCCTTCTTAAAAAAACATTTAGAGGTTACTACCTGTTGATCAAATTTAATTACATGTTGACCTGAGTGTCAGTGTGAATGCCCCTCCCTAGTTATTGTTATTTTTTAATGTAAGCTAGAGTTATTTCAGTTATTTAAATGAATTGGGTGAAGCAATGGGCTGATATACAAGAGGCGTTGCCAAGTAAAATCAATCCGTGAAAACCTGTGGTTTTAAGTATAGGCCGATTGGAAGCTGCGTCTATCCTCAGTCAATGTGTAAAGCTGTGTTCATGCGGTGCTGGGTTGACTCCATTTAAATAAATGAAACAAAAAAATTCAAAAGTTACTGCCTGTTGATCAAACGTAACTGGATTTTGACCGTAAGGTCAGTTGTAAACCCCCCTCCCCTCGTTATCGTTGTTTTTTTTGGGGCGTGAGCTAGTGATTTCAGTTAACAGATAGTAAAATATACGCTGAAGTGATGCGGCATTATTATTTTTTCTTTGGTTTCTGTGAAGTCTGGAAGTGAAGTGAAACGGAAACAGTAGCAGGTTGTTTTACGGTAAAGTGTACGTGTGCGAGTACTTTCATGATAACGGTGCCACCGAAATAAATGTGTGCTTTTTCTTACTTTACCATTGTTAGGATTTAAAAGTGAGATCAATACGAGAGTTTAAATCATTATTTATCATAATTAATAACCAGGTGCATTGAAAAGGTTTAAAGTGGAGGAATATACGTGCTCCACAAAAAACCATAACCCCTTTGTTTAAATATTTGGTCACTTGACTTTGGCCACGTAACATTTAAAGGCCAGAATGTAAACAAACATTGACAGGTGGATGAGGAAGCTAACTTTTCTGCACTTTTATGAACAAATAAATGATATACAACTCACTAAAAATTGTGCCTGTTTTACAAAAGGGTGTATGGGCATGAACTTTCTGTAACTGTTTGAATAGTAGGGACTGGTATGCATGATTCGTGCCTCAGTGCATATGAAGTTGACCCCTGTTAGTGGAACAATGAAATGCTTCGTAGCTCTGACAGAGAGATATACGACTATTTGCTACCTCCCAAAAGAATTAATTTCAAGCCCGGCTTAAGATATAAAAAAGCTCTCCCTATGTTGACATGTTCTGTTTATGGTCTCCTAAAGTCGTATTTTAGGGTTATATATATGAGTGAATGTATATGATGGTTTTCTTCCGGGAAGAAAGGTATTTCTTCCCTTCACTGGAAAAAATAGGGAAGAAACTGGGAAGAAACTGCGAAGAAAAGGAAGAAAGTGGGAAGAAAATTGGAAGAAACCTACTTTGTAAAGAAAACATCAATGCGGGATACTATCTATTTACTGATTTTACAGAACCAATATTTACTGTGTTCTATTGTACTATCATACAAAATAACGAAAAAAAAACAAACGAAAAAAAATACATGGTAACACCAAAACACAATGAAAAATAATGACCTTATACCATGTGCTTTGCAAATGTGCTTCCGCAAGACCCTTTTCTTATCACCCCCGTTTAATCTTAATACTTAACCCCCCATTTAAGGTAAACACAGCCTTTGTCTTTTGTTTTCACTGGCACATTAAGAGCAAACAAAATGATACACTAATTCTCATACACAAAGTCAAAGTGTAAACACTTGACCAAAAGTACTCAGACTATATTGCAGCCTCCCCAGCTTTCCAACACACATTGAAACACGACCGTTTATCTTATCCCTATTGATCCAATTTATCACACAGAAGTTTGATGTGTGAATTCGCACTTATTTAAGAAATACTCTGAGTGCAGTTCAAGCAAATTATTTGAAACAAATTCCAAATATTACACCTTTTAAGGTTACTTCCATTTCTTCCCTGAAATTGGAGGGAAGAAAGTATTTCTTTCCTATGGAAAAAAACCGGGAAAAACCATGGTTTTTTTCCTTCATGGAAGAAACATGCCAACCCTGCATTTCGTCTCCCCATTTACCCTTTTTTCGTTTATGGTCTCGCTAAGTGTTAACTTCAGTGTCTTTTAAGATATACGAAAGGTCTATCTATGTTGGCATATTCTGAGTATGGTCTCCCAAAGTCGTATTTTAGGGTTATATACGAGCAAAAATAACCGATGAACATTTGGTCCCCCTGTTTACTTACTTTTATATTAGGTCTCTCTTAGTGGTATCTTTGTATCTTTTCAACGGAATTTTTTGTCATATTCACTTTGTTTTATCACAATGGGTTCTTGAGGTCTGTTGGAAGCTTCATATCGATCTTTACTGGATTGCTCTCGTTCAGCCAAGAAACGGAATACTGAAATTTGCCTTTCAGGGTTACGAGGCGGTGAACTTTACCTTGTTTCTGCTCTTTCCATGCCATTCCCCTCTCTACACAAACTTAAAGATATGACGTTGTCGTTTTATTGGAAATAAACCATGTCAATGTCGCTGCGAAGAATCACTTTTTCATTCTTTTGCCTTTGCTTTGGGTGCTGTGACCTCTCAGATTGGGGCTTTCACGATGTTAACATTGTCAATAAACACATCAGCACATTTTTACCCAATTTGCATTGGAAACAAATGTTTTGAGTCTTAAATACTGCGACCGGGGTTCAAACGAGAGACTCCAAACTGCCCAGAACGACAAAATAACAACATCTGTAAACTCTCTGTTGAATGTTGACAAAAAAGAAAAGATCGCACACAAAATGTACCAATATTACGGAGTCTTCCTGGCCTTACGAGTCGAGTATTAATTAACACTTGACAAGCCTTTGGCTTGAAAGTGTTCTATGAATTTGTGCGAGCAAAATTCGTCCTTTTTTTCTTCTTGACACTTTTTCCGATTTTTTGTGTCTTCTTCTCTGAGACTATGGGCCCTACGACCATGAAACTTGGAACTTATGAAGAGCTTGATCTGAACATGTGCATGTCACTTTTTATTTTCGTCTTTGATTTCGTTTTCCTTGTTAAAATGCCATGTGAAAAGAGTGTATTTTTTGCAAGCATATGCAAGCATTTACCGACAGCACAAATTACAATTTGATTAGTGAGCTATGTGCGAGCTCTCACTGCGTAAATAGATAACAAGGCGTATGCCTGCCTGATCAGTCAATAAAACTTAAAGTCAACAACAACCAAACACTACTCGGCTTATAAGACGTATTCAAGCTATGTTGTTTGCAATATGTTATTCAAGAAATAACCCATTGAAGGAAGTATTTTTGCGTTTTAATTTTTGTCAAGTGTTTAACATTTCGCAAGCGGAATGAGCTTCTAGTTGATATTGATTGTTACGGTGCAGTTGTGACACTGATTTGATACTACACCAGCAGTCTCGAACAAAATGTTGTGCTAGGTAGCACAACAAATTTACTCCTCTCAAAAACCACTAAACCGGAAGTTTCAAACCGAAATTGCAACCACCCTCCCCATCTCAATGAGTTCTTTCATATCATATATAAAACTTGTAAATCCAGAGCCTGGTTCCTGAGATATCCCCTGTACTTAAAACAAGCAAATTTTTAAATGTAAAATCTAACAAAAACATTTCAAACAAACTCGAAACCAATCTCACGGTGCTCCTCAAGACAAGATCCCTCTAAATCCAAAGCTGCTCGTCGTGATCCTATCGCGCTTTGTAATAAATCCATCACATCACTAGTTTCGCACAAAGTTTGCTCGTGCCAAAAGCTCATTCTCTACTTAATACATAAGAAAGGGAAGAGACTGCTCTCGGTATTCTGACAACGCACACATATTTAAGATATTAGAATTAAACACAGTGGTGCGTAAACTACATGAAACACACACTCTATCATCTTTCAACCACTATACCACATCACCCAGTAATACAATAACACAAGTGGGCTCCAAGTGTCATTCTGGCGAACATCAAGTTACTTAAACAGACACATAAGTTATCGAAAGAACATATGGATTGAGTTACCCTATTGTTACAGAACTGACACAATATTACCTTAACGGGGTGAGAGAGACGTTAAACTACTCAGTCAATCAAGCAATCATGACGCTGATATATATTTCTCATCGATTTTCTGTCGTCCTTCACTATCAAATGAGTGATTTTTAACATGTTTTTTTTTAATTATTATTTTTAGAAGATGAGTAACCATCCTAAAGTACGCTACATCATGTATATAAATGAAAAAAAAACAATTTTCAGGCCACCTTATCCTTTTGCCAGTCTTCTGGCCTGGAGATCCAAACTTATGTCTGTGGCGATAAGAAAGGAATTTTGTTTTTCTGCGAAGTAGATTTTCTGAAAGCTTTAGGATGAGTAAACAAGAGATTTTATGTGCGGTATCACTCATTTTGAAAGGTAGCCATATAATTAAGGAGACTAAGACTTGGTTTTTAAAACCTAAAATTTATTGCACTAACACGAACGAATGCTATCGTGTTCCTTAACATGTATGTGCTTTTTTATTTAAAATCTTTTCTGTTGCAAGATCTCGCCAGTTAAGACACAGCTAAGTCTGTAAGACTGTACTACAGTTCCATTGTTAAAAATCAGTTGTAGAAAGTTGTTTACGGAGCTTCTAAAATAGATTTTTGTAATTTGCAAAAAAACTAAGTGAAAGAAAACATGATTGAAGATACCTTGGACTTCTTTGTGTATCAAAATCAGCTTGTTGTATGTTGTGATGACTGTTACTTTTGTGACAAAATAATATGGCTATTGGTTGAAACAAGAAATATGTTTTCGTAGCCATCGTTAGGACGTACGCAAAACATTTGCCAATTTTCTAAACCTTTCCCAGGTACGCCAAAAGTTACGTTAATAATAATAAAGAGGGTTAATACCCCACCCTCTTTAAATACATCTGAAATGTATGATCCCTTAGGTATATAATAAAAGTAATGTCATTACACGTATCTGGGTTGAAGTATTACTATTTTATCGTTCCAGAAGTTAGACGAAATGGCGTTTCGGACTCGGGCTCAGTGTATGGTGCGTTATTTATTATTATTTAAGAAGTACCTGTGCTTTTATCTTCACATTGACAACTTTATACTGGGTTTTGAGGCGTATAAATTAAGCTGGGTGTGAAAGCTGCCAATCAGAGGTCTCCTTTTATTCTTCGTACATAACAAATATGTATATACTTTCATAAGACACTAGAACGTGCCACTTTGAGAGACGTTTGCTAATTTATAAGTGTTGGTGAGACCTAAAATTTTGGTAGACCTAAATTATGTTAACTTCGATGAGGAGGTGAGATAAGATTAAAAAAATCTTAAAATATTAAATTAGACAAATTGATCGTGTATTTTTCTGCATAATTTTCAGCTTCTTGCTGCCAGAGAAAAGTCTGCTGGAAATGTGCAGGTAAGCTGAATACTGCTATTCAGAAATTGATCGTCGTTTACAGCTGCGTATAGGCGGGTATATTTACTTAACTTTTGATTGGTTTTATTAATTTAACTGGTTCATTATAGGGATTAACAGTAAGACAAACATCTAGTTCAATATTTCATGAAAGAGGTTACTCTATAAATTTTGAACAGCTTTCAAGTTTTGAAAGGGCAATTTGCATCTTACTTTCATTGTACTCTACCTATTTCTACCCTTTCAAGAGAACTCCGATGGAAGAAGCACAATTCTACTGCCAGCTCGGGATAGATAGAGACGGCTTTCAAATTAAATTCATAAACTCGAAAATAGGTAAGTCTGATACAATTTTAACATTGGTAAATGCTAAAATGACTAACATGAAGGTTATGGTTCCACGGTTAGTCGAGCTGTCTTATTTGATTTTGACTTAAATGAAAAGCGCCTTCACATTATCAAGCGTCATTAGTGGAATGATACTAAATTTTTAAAAAGGAAGAAAATAGAAAGAAAAGTTGGATTTTGTGAAGTAAAATAAACGTTTTTAAAGGGCATGGGAATTGTCAATGAGAGTAAATTGAGAAACTAGTTATAGTAAACGTGTTGCTTTGTAAGATAACAAAATGTAAGACATTCTAAATTGCGATGTATTTATGTCAGGAAAAGGTGGTTTTGCAAGGAAGAAATTCCTTAAGGGGGATTTTCTTTTGCAATACCGTGGCGAGTACCTCAATAGTCGCCAGTATCGCGACAGAGAACGCCAATACACAATAGACGGACAGTGTGGGTCCTATATATTTGAATTTCATCATGGCGGAGAGAAACGATAGTTCGTATTCATATACCTTTAATTAAGTTGTTTAGTTAGGTTAGCTCTGATGACGAGCAGTACCAATGTCGACATATATTAGCATAGGTAGCATGATTGCAATGATATGCTTTGAACCAAAGACGCTTTTCATCATGCAAGTAAGCAGAATCCTCTCATCATCATCATCATCATCATCCTCATCCTCATCATCATCAAATGTGAAATGCCAATGATTACGTGCCTTTAATTGAAGTTTTATGCAGTGTGTGCGCGAGAGGGACTGTTGAAATAAACTTGAAATAAATCAGTTATATGATTTGCACGAAATACTGCAATGTTAGATGAAAAACAAAAACAGGTGCGGGGGGAAGTCAGAATTTCACAGGGGGTCCAAATTTCATAATGCCATTCGCACCGGGATGTCCGCGGGATGGGTATGCCTCGGAACCCATGACAGCTCTAGCAAATAGAATGGATTACTAAGATGTACTCCCCCGACAGAGTAACAAAACGTCCTGACGGAGTACAGAATGTGACTGACTGATACGTGTGTGTGTTGCTTTTATGTACTGTTGCTTCAAGTTGCAACCTTGAATGGTTTTCTGTCCCTCAATTTTGTCCATTTTTCTTGTTTGCTAACTAAGAAGTACTTGTTGACTTTTACTGACATGTTTGTGTTCTTTTTGTGTGGATCTTATTTGACAAATTTGACGCTTACTTTGAAAAAAATTGTTACTACGGCGAGCTATTTATGAGTAGGAAAAACCTAGCCTCGTCGTTTTACTTTTTCATTTGTGCGAAAGTACATATTCTCGCTGTTAAGTTTTAATGAATGCACCAACCGCTTATGTCGCTGGTTATTTATTTTAAGATTATTTTAAAATTTATACCAAAAGATATACGATTGCATGCAAAAATCCTTGCTGTAATGAAACTGGAGAAGACACACTTTTTTCAAGTAATAAGGTCAAATATTAAAGATATAGCCGATACAATTCGGCAACTTTTTCAGCACCACAATATGTGCAAACGTTTTTAAACGATGACTTTTGCTTTTATTTCAGCATTGATGGGACGAACAACCAGTGTCCAGCACACTACTTGAATGATAGATGCGCCTCTAAGGCAAATGCAGCGGTCAAAAAGGTAGTCGTAAGAGACAAGCCCTATGTAGCGTTTTTTGCGTCGAAAGACATAAATGTGGGAGATAAAATTTGGTATGACTATGGCGTCCAAGGTCTGGAATGGCGCAAAAAGGCCAAGGCTCCCGGTGTTGAGGAAACGAATAATGACGAGGACTGGCACTCTGACAATAACGCGAGCAGTGGCGATGACTGGCACTCTGACAATAACGCGAGCAGTGGCGATGACTGGCACTCTGACAATAACGCGAGCAGTGGCGATGACTGGCACTCTGACAATAACGCGAGCAGTGGCGATGACTGGCACTCTGACAATAACGCGAGCAGTGACGAAAAATCGCGCTTTGACACTGCCACGACTACCAACGAGGAGGCGCACGTGGACACAGCCATGTCTACTATGGAGGGGGCGCACGTTCAAACGGCCACATCCCCTGCCGACGACATTCACGTTGACCCGGCCCCATCTCCAGTCGAGGACGTACACAGTGACACGGCCACGTCCACTAGAGGTCAATGAGGTCAATCACGTCGACAAGGCCATACGTCCTGCCAAGGAGGCGCACGTCGACATGGCCTCACCCTCTGTCGAGGACGCGCACGTAGGCATGACCTCACCCCCTGTAGAGAACATGCAGGTTCACACAGCCACACCCCCTGTCGAGGAGTCGATCGCCGACATGGCCGTACCATCTGTCGAGGACGCGCACGTGGACATGACCTCACCCCCTGTAGAGAACATGCAGGTTCACACAGCCACACCCCCTGTCGAGGAGTCGATCACCGACATGGCCGTACCATCTGTCGAGGACGCGCACGTGGACATGACCTCACCCCCTGTAGAAAACATGCAGGTTCACACAGCCACACCCCTGTTGAGGAGTCGATCACCGACATGGCCGTACCATCTGTCGAGGACGCGCTCGTGGACATTACCTCACCCCCTGTAGAGAACATGCAGGTTCACACAGCCACACCCCCTGTCGAGGAGTCGATCACCGACATAGCCGTTCCATCTGTCGAGGACGCGCACGTGGACATGACCTCACCCCTGTAGAGGACATGCAGGTTCACACGGCCACACCCCCTATCGAGGAGGCGCACGTGGACACGACCACACCCTTTGTCGAGGAGTCGATCGTCGACATGGCTTCACCCTCTGTCGAGGACGCGCACGTGGACATGACCTCACCCCCTGTAGAGGACATGCAGGTTCACACGGCCACACCCCTATCGACGAGGCGCACGTGGACACGGCCACACCCTTTGTCGAGGAGTCGATCGTCGACATGGCTTCACCCTCTGTCGAGGACGCGCACGTGGACATGACCTCACCCCCTGTTGAGAACATGCAGGCTCACATAGTCACACCCCCTGTCGAGGAGTCGATCGCCGACATGGCCGTACCATCTGTCGAGGACGCGCACGTGGACATGACCTCACACCCTGTAGCGGACATGCAGGTTCACACGGCCACACCCCCTATCGAGGAGGCGCACGCGGACACGCCACACCCTTTGTCGAGGAGTCGATCGTCGACATGGCTTCACCCTCTGTCGAGGACGCGCACGTGGACATGAACTCACCCCCTGTAGAGAACATGCAGGTTCACACAGCCACACCCCCTATCGATGAGGCACACGTGGACAAGGGTACTTCAACTGTCCCGAAGACGTACTTTGATAATATCATGCTCAAGACCTTTCACGGACTCAATCATTCGTATTGGCACTGATGATAAATTTGTCACTAGTGTTCCATCAAAGTTGATTCCAGCAACGATTACAAAAGGAGAGGACGCTGAAACTGTGAGTCTCCTTAAGTGTTAAAAAATTTTATGTATACAGTCCACGTAATCTTTTCAAAGGTGGAACAAAAGGGAGCGCACATTCGGATAATGCTTTGATTGAATTTTATTACTGTCTGTAGTCGTTTAGCGCTAAGGTATTACTATAGACTCCCTGATATTTGAACTGGTATCCTTTAAGTTAGTTAACAAGGTTAAGTAACACTTGGTTAACAATTCTTACTTTACAGGAGTTTTTCAGGCTCATGAAAATCCTTTTGGAATCTTAATTAACTAGACATTCTTTTCAATTTGCTTCAGGAGAGCAATGCAACAGACCATGAACGACTTATGCGGTGGAGCACACCAGAGCGCGACAACACATTACCGCCACCATTAACTGTTATTCCATTGCAGCCAATGAGTAAGTTATGATATCAATAAACAATAAAACTTTATGTAATGGACACCGCTGGGACCTGGTAAATCTGTTTATTACATAAAGGTGTTCATAATGAGAAGTGAATTTCATCATAACAATTCAAAATTCCGAGGAAATAGTGTTGACTAAGTGCAGTTGTTTGCTAACGGAGATTTTACTGTAATGTAATTTATTTTTATTGTTCGTTTCTTTCATTATTTTTGTTGAAATGCTGAAATAAAGAGATTTCCCGACATGTATTTTTCAGGACCAGTACACCCTGAAGAGCCCGAAGAACCTTTGTTTATATCCGATCTGAACGCTGGGATTAAACAGCTAGGGGCCAGCTCGCATACGTTGATTGACGAGAATGACGTTCAGTGGTATCCCCCGTGGCTTTTTATCCCCAGTAGAACGGAGGGATATAGTTTTGAACTTTTCGGTCTGTCCGTCCGTCCGTCCGTCTTTCACGCTTCAGTCTCACGCGCCTACAGGCCACATAAATAGATGGATTCCTTTCAAATTTTGTACACGGCTTCTCTGCACCCTTCCGCAGTGCACTAACCAAGAATTTTGGGACTTAAATTGACAAATTGGCTAATGTTTCAAAATCGGCACTGTACTTAGAGTACCTATGGCAGTCTCAGGTCCCTACTGGTTATTGGATTGACTCATTTAAATGTTAGACACTATGTCAACCCTTCCCCCACTTTTAAATTTTGTGTAGTCAACATGCAACAGCCTTACACACACCACGGGGCATAGACCTACTGCTCGAGACGTAGTCAGGTTAATATAAATTTTAAAAATGTATGACTAAATAGTTGGACGTTTTACAAGCCTCAGTGTAATGTTGTCACCCATTGAGGTAAAAAGAAAAGAGGATTTTTAATTCATTTACATCCTTACAGGTAATGGTTGTATATTTTTTGCATAGATTGAATTTCCAATTAGATAGACAAAATCTCTAGCTCATGCATATTTACACTGGTGTCATCATATACACTCTTCAGGCTTATTGACGACGTGCACAGAGATATAGGCTTTGCTAGCAGCTGCTCAATCCGAAGAAAAAGAAAATGGAGGTGCCAACTCAATCGAAGAAATCGCCAATGCTTCAGGTAGGTTGCTTTTATTGTATGCAGTAATGAAGCATTTTTTATCTGCTTATAATTTTATCTGTAATTACAGCATCAATTGAAATGTGAAATATTTAAATTTACCATAGATATACTAATCTCAATGTGTTAAAAAAATATGATTCGATTCTTGTGTTACAGATTCCTCGCTGCAAATTGCAGTGGTAGCGGCTGATCTTCGGAGCTTGGTTAGGGGCGACACACAAGCAGAACCACAACGTGAAGGTAAGTCTACTTGCATGATCTTGTACTATATTCACATACTCCGTATGGCGTTTGCATCAATGCGAGAAAAACTTGAACTATATATACACCAAATTGACGACTTTGAGAGACCAAACATGGAGATAGGGTAATAGGTGTACCAAATAGGCATCCATTGTTTTTTAATTTCAAAACTGAAATGTCACTTTTCATGATGGCGGTTGTGAGAATCAGGCGGTGACAGGTGAACGCCCCTCTCTTTCTGTATCTTGAAAACATTGTCTCCTTAAGGGAGCTGTCAGATCGTTTTTCCACGTCTCCCGCGTCTTTCCGCGTCTGCTGTGGTGTTATGTGTATGTGTAAAGAGACAGAGCAAACGTGAAAGTGAGGGGAAAAAGACAACCCGTTTGAAAGAGAGAGAGAGAAAGAGAAACTGGGCGAAAAAAGAGTGGCTCCTTGGTTGCGTTTGCCGTCGTGTGTTTCGAGAGAGAGTGAAAGTGAAAGCAAAAAAAAAAAGACTGCTCGTTTGGTCATTTAGTTGGTTGCGTGTGAAGATAGAGCTCTCAGTCAGTATGTATGACGTCATTGTTGGGTCAAAATACCTAATAGGCGAGCTCTAACCATGTCTCTATGAGTCCTCTGCTTTAAAAAACAGTTGGAGAGCTGTCTGCCCGTTTTCCCACGTCTCCCGCGTCTTTCCGCGTCTGCTGTGGTGTTATGTGTGTGTGTAAAGAGACAGAGCAAAAGAGAAAGTGAGGGAAAAAAGACGACCCGTTTGAAAGAGAGAAAGAGAAACTGGGCGAAAAAAGAGTGGCTCCTTGGTTGCGTTTGCCGTCGTGTGTTTCGAGAGAGAGTGAAAGTGAAAGCAAAAAAAAAAGACTGCCCGTTCGGTCAATTAGTTCGTTGCTTGCGTGTAGAGAGAGAGAGAGAGAGAGAGCTCCCTGGGGTTAAAAATAGCTTGGCTTAAGGAAACATAAGCCAATTCGCACTTTTGGCTTGTGCCGAAAAGTTTTTGCGTTTCGGCTAAATTCAGGTGGGATAAGGATATAAAGAAATGATAGGAAAAAAACGGCAAAAATCAACAAAATTCCATTTTGTCAGAAATATAGTCACATGTTGGTTATTAAAGGGACTGAATAATATGTAAAATAGTTTTTAAAAGATCATATGATGGCTTCATAAATTCAAAAGTGTGCATGTTGAAAGAAAATTAGAATTTTGATGTTTTCCCCTTATCATTTCTTTATAATTTATCCCCCAACATTTTCAGTCGAAACAACATCTCCACCGGAAAAATCCGAAAGTGCGAATTGGCTTATTGGTTGCTCATTTTAATTGCTTTTACGGAGACCCATTAGTGATGGTGTGTGTGAAGAGAGAGAAAGCAAAAAAAAGATTGCCCGTTTCTCCGGCTGTCCATTTGTCCGGCTGTCCATTTGCCCGGCTGCTCGTTTGTTCGGCTGTCCGTTTGTCCGGTTGCCGTAGGTGTTATGTGTGTTTGGAGAGCGAGAAAGCCAAAAATTAGAGTTGTTGCCTGCCGTAATGCATGGAGAGAGCTTTCTGTGGTTAAAAATGGCCATTTTTAATTGCTTTTACGGAGATCCATTAGTGATGGCATATGCGTGTGAAGAAAGAGAGAGTTAAAAAAATGATTGCCCGTTTGCCCCGTCTGCCGTAGGTGTTATATGTACATAGAGAGAGTGATAGAGCAAACGTGAAAGTGAGGAAAAAAAGACAACCCGTTTGCTCGTTTGAAAGAGTGAAAGAGAGACTGGGCGAAAAAAGAGTGGCTGCTTGCTTGGTTTACCGTTATGTGTGTTTGGAGAGCGGGAAAGCTGGCTTGAGAAAGGAAACGCTAAATGAGCCGTACGTGGTTGGTATATGTAGGTAGAGAGAGCGAGAAAATCGAACCAAAAAAGACTGCCCGTTCGGTCATTTAGGGGTGTGTCTGTGCCGTGGTGTGATGTGTGTGGAGAGAGAGTGACAGAGCAAACGAGAAAGTGAGGGAAAAAAGTGGCTGCTTGGTTTGCCGTGGTGTGTGTGTGTGTGTATGAAGAGAGAGAAATAGTTGTTGCTTCCTCGCCTGCTTCTCAATGTGTGCAGTGATGCGTGAAGAGAGAGCTGCCTGGGCTAAAACTAGCTTGGCTTAAGGAAACTCTGTCATTGGTTGCTTAGTTCTAATTGATTTTCCGATGGCCCAGTTGTCCGTGTTACGGTGACACATATAGTCCGGCTGCCCATTTGTCCCGCTGCCCGTTTGAACGGCTGCCCACTATCCCTATCACGTCATTATGACGTTCATATGACGTCCATATCACGTCCATATGACGTCATTATGACGTCCATATCACGTCAATATTACGTCCATGTGACGTCACTGTTTTACTAGCCCCATGGGGCTTCTAAAACAATGACGTCACTGTTTTAGAAACCCCATTATATATGTTTTAGAAACCCCACTTTTATCCTACTTTGCATACTCTGTATATTTCCTGCGTACTGTGTGTAACTAGGGGATTGGTGCCAGGAACTCTGGCAACCTTTCACAAACAGAACCTCAGTGAGACGCTCTCACAACAAAGACTGATTTGTCAGCTGCGCAAACAGACAGGCTTAGCCCCTCCTACTCAGGATGCATCTCTAACGTCACAGCGACTGCGCTTACTGACTGGAAGTATCACTGGCATTTTAGCCAGCAGCGAGCGCGCATCGAAACAAAATAGCAGTATTCCCTTTTAATACCCACAACCCGTCCCCCTTTTTCCAACCCTCCTTATTTGGTTAACATTACTAATAAATGTTTCACTATCATGCTAAATGTTTTATGCTAGTTGTGTGTAGACAAAAAATTATTGCTGTGTATTGTTATTCATTGACAGTGTACTGTCACTTCAACAGCAATTATGTTTGAACATCTTAGTCAAGTATCGCAAAGCGTACGGAATCAAAGAAAATAACAATTTCGTGTTCGCTTCAAGAGGCTCATACAATCACTGTTCTGGGTGGCATGCAATGAATCAAGTTACAAAGATGATTTCAATCACGCTAAACGCGACTATGAATCGTCATAGGATTTCGACGATTTATTCATCTTTGGATATGTCTCCTGCTGATGCCAAAATATGCTTTAATCACTTGAGCCACTCCGATGTGACGGCCAGTGAGAACTACAGATGTCCGCCAGGTTTAAAAGAGACATTGGTGATGGGCCGAGTGTTGACGAGGGTAAAAACTTTCGTTTTATCTTTATTGTCAACATTTATTTTCAAAATATCTTAAATAAGAGCAATGTTCTATTAAAAAATTAAAATCAGTAATATCATATATAACAGCGATTTTTTCAATGGTCTAAAACAATATCCAACGGCTGTAGAATCTGGATTTTTCTACTTAACTAACTTCTCCAATGCAAGTTGATTGTTGAGTTTATTTTAACGACGACCATGAAAAGGATAACATTGTATCTTGTGGAGTCATATCGCGTTTGTAACTTGCGTTGAAAATTCACCGATTAGATAGATTTCTAAATTTACTGTAATTCTGTAATGTTGTTAAAAAGTAAAAGTAGGCCCGGTATGGACGGCAGCGTTGCCACTTGTAGCGCGTCAGCTGCTGCTACTGCTTCAACCGGTGCTAAACCAAAGAAACCTAGGTGCAGTCTCTTAGGTGTGTGATTTCCATTTATTGTATTGATTTTTTAAATTGCCTCTCAATATGCTTTACCTATTGATTTAATAAATTAATTTATGTTTTCTTATAAGTTAAAGTGTTGATGTTGTCACTGGCATATTTTCGCAGTGGTTAAACCTAACTATTCACCGGTGCTATAGGGGCACTAGGCAGTAAACACCTTGGTACTTGAGCAAATTGAAAAGCTTAATGCACAAACTAAATTACAATTAGGCTTAAATAATTCCCATGAACAGTTGCAAGAACCCTGGAAAAGCCGTGTGCAGCAACAGCCCGAAAACAATCTCGGAGCACTTGTGAGGTGTTAAGAACCAGGAATTCATCTGATAGTGATGATGATCAGGCCCCTTTAATTAGATATGCGAAAGGGTGTGAGAGAGCCCATAGCGACTCCGATTCAGACTCAGATTGGAGTGAATCGCGAGTTTCAGACGCGCCTGAGGAAGATTTCTCAGGGATGTCACACCGAAAACGGACACGAGGCTGCCTGGATACTGATAGTATGAAAAATCGGCAATATCCTGGAATGCTCCCGTTTATCTCTTTAAACGCATTAAAACGTCGTATTATCCTTTATTTTGTAGATTGTATTTCACAAAAATAGGAGGAACGTTCCAGGACATATCCTTTTAAGCTTATAGACTTTTGATTTACATAAGCAATAAAGCTTGCAGTTTTATCAAATGACAACTGTGCATATGTTCACCATACAGCCGAGCAGCTGTAAAAACCATGTGCTCTTGGGTAAAATCAAATAAAAGCATATAATTCTGCAAAAATAATAGCAAATGCACCTCTTCTTGTACGCAGTCCTTCTGCTTGATGATCATGAAATTGGGATAGGGGCCATTCATGTAGTGCGTACGCAGGGAGGGGGTCGCAGCCAAAACATACGCACTGCGCACAGGTGGAAAGGGGGGTCAAGCCACCAGCGTGCCTACACAATTTTCAATATACATATGAATATCGCATTTTACTAAGCGCATGTGGGTACAGGGGAAGGGGGTATGGTCCAAAGCGTACGCACTGTGTACAAGGGGTATGATTGGCTAGATTGGCTAAAAAGATGACATTGTCACTGTGATATATAATAAATCTGAATTAATTTAGGCGAATATGAGCCAATGCTTGAAGAGGAAGAAGAGAGTTCTATGGCTAGAAAGCGTATTGAGAAAGCAAAAGGTATCGAAACATTGATTTATTCATTTGAAGCTTCAATTGCAAAGCATTTGTAAGGATTTTCGCCAGCTAAAAGAGAAATTGGTGCCACAATATGATCCCCAGTGTCTGGGCAAACCTTACAATGAACAACCCCGACATGTTAGATAAGCAGTTTCTTCATTTGTTTATGTCTTTTAACATACAGAAAACTGTTAGAATCTCTTCTTGAAGCAGTAAATTGTGCAAATATTTTCAGATGTCGAGTTTTGGTGGGCCAATTGGTACAATTTTGGCTTCGACGTTATAATTAAGTCACTGTTTGAAGTCGTTCAAGAATACTTTTACAGCAGTTAAGGGTTTTGAAAATCAACAACTTTTTCTGGTATGTTGTTTTATTTTTATGCAGTGAGGCATTTTGTTTGATGTTTCCCTTTTAGGTACTGGATGTGCTGTCAAGTGGTCTGCAGGAGATACTCTTGCAGTGAAAACACACTTTTCTGCATTTTTGCAGAAACCAAAAGGGCCTTATCCTAGTATGTATCTCACTCCTGTCATTGAACCAAATAAAATTTTAGATATTAAAAATTATAAATAGTTTCAATGAGTTTTCAGGACGATCTGTTCTTAGGAATCATTATAGCTTGTAATTTATGAGGTAAAGGGAAGTTGACCTGGGCGGTTTAGTTATTCTAAAATATTGAGGTATACATCTCTCCATTACGGTGTCAATTGGTTGAATTTTAAGTGTCTATTTCTTTCCTTTAAGGCAAGGCAGAGATTCTGAAATTTCTCGGCATAAAATCCATAAAGAGTATCGAACACTTACCCCGAGAAGAACAGTAC
Organism: Protula sp. h YS-2021; assembly: GCA_949752745.1. NCBI lineage: Eukaryota > Metazoa > Annelida > Polychaeta > Sabellida > Serpulidae > Protula > Protula sp. h YS-2021. Next base: position 51,336,747 of record OX457025.1, on the reverse strand, counting down.
AAAAAGATACGATCGAAAGTGATCAACGAAAGAAAGACGGTGCACATCAACATAAATAAAAATCTTAAGGTACTGTTACCAAAGAAACAGCAGGTTGACATAGCTGATAAAGTTGAAGGATGATGGAAAACTTGTCTTGAAAGTACCCGGTCTTTCAAGTTTGTGACAGTTGATCTGTGATATTCTTAGCGTTCTTGCCAGTGGACTCTTGTTGGCTCTTGCTATTGATCGCTGAGTGACGTGTGTGTATGAGACACAGAAATTTTGCATCAGAGGCGTTGTTTGCTGATGCGGCTCTCATGTATGAATAGTCAAGGGGAGGCTGTTCTTGGGGTGTGTCGGTTTGAGTTGAGTTCGGTAAGGTTCGGTTGGCAAAACGTTCGGTTCGGTTTTTATTTTTTGCACCGACCGGACTAAGGTCAAAAGGTGCATAATGTTTTTAACTTCTCTCTGCCAGGGTGTGCGTCACGAATGACATAAGTTCCAATTGGCGGATTCAATCAAAGCTGGTATATGGCTTCTATACAATATGTTCTATAGCTGAGTCCACGGTCACACTGATACTTTGAAATTAAATAATTTTACTTACATCTTATTAAAAAAGCGTGACACTGGAAACGTTGGTCGGAGTATCTGTTTTCCAACGGGCACATTTCTAATATATATAGTATATATTAACGCCCATGCGGGTCCATAAGTTTATGACTGGCACATATATCGTCGCTACGCAAATGCGTAGGCAGCAGCATGTCATTTTATGACAACCAAACCGAACTGAAATTTTGGAATTCGGTTTTTGTTCTCACCCAACAGAGAAAGTTTGCTCGGGTTTCGCTGAAACCGGCTTACCCCTACTGTTCTCATATATGAATTTTGAACATATTATCGACTGTGATAGCGTACTTTAACGTTTCATTTATTTGTGAACCCCTAATGCCAGACTTAAGTAGACCATGCTCGAGAAAAGAAAATAGGGAGACCTCATGTATATTCTCTAGATAAAAACATTTCTTGGCATACTCAACCGTTTGCTTGTGAACATTAGGGCCCCATCAGTAATTATGAAAACTGTAAAATAAAAGATAATATGTAAGCTCTCCTGATGTACCATAAATGAGTATGGCATATCTCAGTCACATCAACAGTGTATAGATTTCATAGTATTCATGCATTTCTGTTTTATCTGTGTTTACTTTTGTGTGTTATTTCAGTAAGGGGCTATGCATATATTACGTGCGTGAAGGGAGGGGGTCTAGCCCTGTGCGTACGCTAATGTTGATCTCCATATTGACGTCACATTTTCAGCCCTCAGCCAATATGGCTGAAGGCTATTGTTATCGGTCTGTCCGTCCACTTTTTTGTCGGACGATAGTTCGAAAACTCTTCATCAGATCTTCACCAAACCCTACAGGAAGAAAGTATATAGGGTCTATATGTGCAACGAGTAGTTCGATTTGTCACGTGACCGTTGCACTTTAAACTTTTTCTTGTCCGGGCGATATCTCAAAAAGGTAACCCGCCCACAGTGATGTAACTGCTATTGGCTGAAGGCTCTGCATCTGAGATGCCTATGGTTTTACGTACGGGGGTAAGGGTGTCAAACGTTGGCAAATATAAGAGGCCTTCCATTTAGTACGTACGCAAAAATTTACCCGTTTTTATCCCCCTTCCCTCCACGCATCAATTGTGACGTCATTTTGAAGTTTAATATTAGCATACGCACACTGTAAGATTTCCTTCCCCCTCTTTGCTTACTAAATGGATTTCTCCTGAATAGAGCTCTTCCAAACATTTTAATTGTTAAAGAGTGTTAGGTGAACGAGGGATTGTGCTTGTCTCACTACCTGACACCAGTTGCTTTTTACATTATTTTGACCTACTGTCTGGTGACTGAGTAAACATCCCAAAACATTCTGTTGACACAGCCAGGCCATGAGAATTGCTTTATTAGCCCTCTACCACGTAGTACGGGGCAAGTTACTACAGCTGTATTGGATTTGGGTTCGTCCGTCTGTCAACATTTGGAATGAGGAGTCGTTTCTGCTACTAATCACGAGAACTACAAGGGGATTCCATTCCAGCTTTGCATAAGGATAGAACATATGTTGTGGTTGTGCACTTGGGTATCTTGAATGCGTTTTTGGGAATGCGTCAAAAATCATACTTTTTGCATAATAAGTGTATGACAATCTTAGGATTGGACTCCCGCGGGAGACTCACAGGCATGCATAAGGAGTTTTTGTCCATCAACAGTACCTTCGACGGCTTTTGTTACGAGATACCGGAAGAGCTGAGAAAACACAGCTCCGACTTTTCATTTATTTAGCCAAAATTAAGGTCGAAACTTAGCCATTTTATTTGAAAGTAACGCATGCATACAAACTTGACTTATTGACTATGTCACACTGTGTTTATGCTATAAAACGTGCGAAGAGCGAGAGGATTTGCAGAGTTCGTGTGCTTTTGTTGTTTTTAATATTTATTGCTTATGTGCCTGTCTTAGGGTTAGGGTTAAAGGTAAATAACAACCAATGTGTCATTGCTTCATTGTTGAAAACTATCTGTGTGAAACACAAATAAAAACAGTACATCATATTTCACTTCTGATGTAATTAGAGTCGCATTTCGCTAGCGAAATGTTAAACACTTGACAAAAATTAAAACACAAAAATACTTTCTTCAATGGGTTTGTTCTTAAACTCCATAGGTTCATAACTTAATACCAGCAAATATATTAGCAAACAACGCAGCTTGAATACGTCTTATAAGCCGAGTAGTGTTTGCTTTCTGTTGACTTAAGGTTTGAATGACTGATCAGGCATACGCTGTGTTATCTGTTTACGCGGTGAGAGCTCGCACAAAGCTGACCAACTGTGTGGTGTTCTGTGCTATACGTTACATAATGCGCATTTACTTGCAGAAAATACACTCTTTTCACATGGCGTTTTAACAAAGAAAACGAAATCAAAGACGAAAATAAAAAGTGACATGCACATGTTCAGATCAAGCTTTTCATAAGTCCTAAGTTTCATGGTCGTAGGGCCCATAGTGTCAGAGAAGAAGAAGACACAAAAAAATCGGGTAAAAAAATCGAGTTAAACTAGCTATGCAGTACACAACAAAGCTTTATGCAAATAAGAAGAACCCCACCTACAACTCAGTCTTTGGATCAGATTTTTCTCGCTTCCATGAAAGAGGCCCTACCGTAAAACCTCCATTTGGAGCCAGGGTTCAGTCTCACCTTGATAACGCTGACATCATCATAGAGTCAATTGCAAAATACAGAGTGCCAAAACTACCACAGTGGAAACTCACCAAACCTGTGGTACTAAAGAACCTTTCGGTCTATGCAAAGGAAACAACTAGCCCCTTTCTATTTCGATCAAACTTTGCAGAGCTCAAGGATGAATTTAAAGACTATCATTTCGTCTACACGGACGGCTCAAAGCTCGACAACAAATCGGCTGCTTCCGTTGTAACTGAAAATAACACCTTGAAAACAAGACTTCCAAATGGTTCCTCTATTTTCTTAGCCGAAATTAAAGCTCTACATCTCGCTATCCAGATAGTGAAGATTAGTCGATACAAAAAGTTTGTTATGCGTGGACTCTATATCCGTACTGCCATCAATTAAAAACCTACAAATATCAAGCCCACTTATCCTTGACCTTCTGGAAAGGTATGAAGAGGCCACCAAAGCTGGCAAAGACAAAGTGTTCTGCTGGATTCCAAGTCACGTGGGTATCCAAGGAAACGAGATAGCCGACATATGGCAATGTTTTTGTGTTTGGAACTTTTCATTTTGTCGGTTTTTCAGACGAGGGAAATTTTTGTGCTACCTATCACAAACTTTTTATGTTGTTTTCAAGTATTTAAAAATTCTGCAGATTAGAACCGATAGTGCCACTTTGTGAAGGACTTCGTGATCGTTTTGAAAACATCACTTTTTGGTCGTTACGCTACTTGCAAGGTATGTTTTTGGGCAGCTATTTTTTCATTGGTTCATGCATTAGGCGGGAAGCTCTTTGATTGGCTGCATTTTTAATTAGCGGCGGCTGTTCTGCCAGCAACTATATAAGGAACGTGCTGCTGCGCCACCAGCAGTCGATTTTACGAGGGCATAGAGGCTACACATTAGGTGTGATACCTAATGGTGCACGGAGTGTTGTGCTTGTGGTGCTGGTGCTAGATTTTGAACATTTCCCAGCACATGAAGCTGCTCTTTATTACCAACGCACAAGGGCTGGTGTCTGAATATCAGATCAAATTCGTTCTACTCGGAACGGCGTCAACAATAACACAAGTCACGTCACCTTAGACTCACACACGAAGATCAATGTTCCGAACATGAAATTACAACTCAAGTAACTCCGACAACGGTAGATAAAGATAGAGAAGCTAACATGGACACACTAGACAAGTAGGTTCGAACACACAACATATATTTACATGCATATCTAAAATAGGCGTGAAAATACAGGGTTCTTCTGGCGTTTAAACAGCCTTGCCACATGCAAGTTAATGCTTAAACACATGAAACAGAAAAAAGAACGCGACATATCTCAGATATGACTGTAATTTAAAGAATTTCATTATGAAATATTAGAAAGTGTGTATCTGTGTATAAAATTCTGAATTTGGGAAACGTTTTCTTTTTTGTGGTTGCGACTAAATTCCCATTTTGCGAAGTAAAAAAGTAAACGTTATTCATATATTACAATTTTATCATTCATACAAATCATGAATCATTTTAAGAAACCCACTGCTGCTGATTGAGGACTATATTTGCACTGTATATATGTATAAAAATGATTTAAACCTGTCATATGTCTGTAAAAATTCTGAATTTGGGAAACGTTATTTTTGTGTGCTTCCGAATTAATTCCCATTTTGCGAAGTAAAAAAGTAAACGTTATTCATATATTACAATTTTATCATTCAAAAAAATCATGAATCATTTTAAGAAACCCACTGCTGCTGATTGAGGACTATTTTTGCACAGTATATATGTATAAAATGATTTAAACCTGTCATAGTTTGTTCTTTTCCCCTCGGTGACTAAAAAGTGACATTGGCTTAGTGGTAGATGTTTGCTCCTGTCGTCTGTAAGTGAAGGTTTGTTTGGGGTTCATTAACTAGGATGGGTATATTAGGACACATTTCTTAAAGAAACAAGTGGGAAAAAAGGAAGAATGAGGAAATAGTCGAAGAGTTAGAAAGAAATTCCGATTAGTCGCCTCTTACGACATGCACGGAACAGAAAGCAGTAGGTGTATTCTTGAGAATCCCTCCCACCCCACAGGGGGGAGTAAGTGAAGGTACGGTCGCGACTTAATTCCCATTTTGCGAAGTAAAAGAAGCAAACGCTGCATTACATCCCGCTCCGACTGAATTGATTACTCTCTACCCCCGAATTCCGAGAAAACAGTGAACATCACCTTTGACTTTGGAGTGAAGGTCAAGTTCAGCTCAGCAAAGTGCCAGCCTCTAGCTCTAGATTCTGAACTGTTTCATAACACACGAAGCTGCGCCTTATTACCAACCCACACGTGCTGGTGTCCTAAGACGAGGTCAAAATAGCTCTTCCGATTAGTTGCCTACGACATGCACGCAACAGACTGTGGGTCTGTTCTTAAGATTCGCACAAGGGGACACAGGCTGTTGCCCTTCGACCTTGAAGATTAAACTTCAGATCGCCATTCCGAAAAAGAAATCAAATCACTCTCTCCCTTTATAACGACTGAGACAACACAGATGGAGTGACAAGTACGGTGTAGTGTCAGAAAATAAGGAAGATTTACCAAGAGATGAAGGTCAGTCTTCAGATTACGAAGAAGTGCCTAAAATGGCTTCGTATGGTATTTCAGCTGGAAAATATGCACCATTCGTTCTATTAGAGGTTATCAATACGCGGAGTTGCCCCTTATTTAACCTCACACAGTGGCTGGTGTCCCAAAATTGAACCAAAATCGGCTCTCTCACGAAGGAAGTGCGAGATAAAAACAGTTACCATCATCTTTGACCTTGGAACGAAGGTCCAAGCTCATCTCTTTAAAAGTCCCAACCTTTGGTGCTAGATTTTGAACATTTCCCAGCACATGAAGCTGCTCTTTATTACCAACGCACAAGGGCTGGTGTCCGAATATCAAATCAAATTCGTTCTACTCGGAACGGCGTCAACAATAACACAAGTCACGTCACCTTAGACTCACACACGAAGATCAATGTTCCGGACATGAAATTACAACTCACGTAACTCCGACAACGGTAGATAAAGATAGAGAAGCTAACGTGGACACACTAGACAAGTAGGTTCAAACACACAACATATATTTACATGCATATCTAAAATAGACGTGAAAATACAGGGTTCTTCTGGCGTTTAAACAGCCTAGCCACATGCAAGTTAATGCTTAAACACATGAAACCTGAACAGAGAAAAGAACGCGACATATCTCAGATTATGACTGTAATTTAAAGAATTTCATTATGAAATATTAGAAACTGTGTATCTGTGTAAAAATTCTGAATTTGGGAAACGTTTTCTTTTTTGGGTGGTTGCGACTAAATTCCCATTTTGCGAAGTAAAAAATTAAGCGTTATTCATATATTACAATTTTATCATTCATACAAATCATGAATCATTTTAAGAAACCCACTGCTGCTGATTGAGGACTATATTTGCACTGTATATATGTATAAAAATGATTTAAACCTGTCATATATCTGTAAAAATTCTGAATTTGGGAAACGTTATTTTTGTGTGCTTCCGAATTAATTCCCATTTTGCGAAGTAAAAAAGTAAACGTTATTCATAATACAATTTTATCATTCATAAAAACCATGAATCATTTTAAGAAACCCACTGCTGCTGATTGAGGACTATTTTTGCACTGTATATATGTATAAAAACGATTTAAACCTGTCATATGTCTGTAAAAATTCTGAATTTGGGAAACGTTATTTTTGTGTGGTTGCTACTTAATTCCCATTTTGCGAAGTAAAAAAGTAAGCGTTATTCATATATTACAATTTTATCATTCATACAAATTATGAATCATTTTAAGAAACCCACTGCTGCTGATTGAGGACTATTTTTGCACAGTATATATGTATAAAATGATTTAAACCTTTCATAATTTGTTCTTTTCCCCTCGGTGACTAAAAAGTGACACTGGCTTGGTGGTAGATGTTTGCTCCTTTCGTCTGTAAGTGAAGGTTTGTTCTTTAGTTTGGGGTTCATTAACTAGGATGGGTATATTAGGACACACTTGTTAAAGAAACAAGTGGGAAAAAGGAAGAATGAGGAAATAGTAGAAGAGTTAGAAAGAAATTCCGATTAGTCGCCTCTTACGCCATGCACGGAACAGAAAGCAGTAGGTGTATTCTTGAGAATCCCTCCCACCCCACAGTGGGGAGTAAGTGAAGGACTTAATTCCCATTTTCCGAAGTAAAAGAAGCAAACGCTGCATTACATCCCGCTCCGACTGAATTGATTACTCTCTACCCCGAACGAATTCTCAGAAAACAGTGAACGTCACCTTTGACTTTGGAGTGAAGGTCAAGTTCAGCTCAGCAAAGTGCCAGCCTCTAGCTCTAGATTCTGAACTGTTTCATAACACACGAAGCTGCGCCTTATTACCAACCCACACGTGCTGGTGTCCTAAGACGAGGTCAAAATAGCTCTTCCGATTAGTTGCCTACGACATGCACGCAACAGACTGTGGGTCTGTTCTTAAGATTCGCACAAGGGGACACAAGTTATGTGCCCTTTGACCTTGAAAATTAAACTTCAGATCGCCATTCCGAAAAAGAAATCAAATCACTCTCTCCCTTTACAACGTCTGCGACAACACAGATGGAGTGACAAGTACGGTGTAGTGTAAGAAAATAAGGAGGACTTAACAAGAAATGATGGTCAGTCTTCAGATTACGAAGAAGTGCCTAAAATGGCTTCGTATGGTGTTTCAGCTGGAAAATATGCACCATTCGTTCTATTAGAAGTTATCAATATGCGGAGCTTCCCCTTATTTAACCTCACACAGTGGCTGGTGTCCCAAAATTGAACCAAAATCGGCTCTCTCACGAAGGAAGTGCGAGATAAAAACAGTTACCATCATCTTTGACCTTGGAACGAAGGTCCAAGCTCATCTCTTTAAAAGTCCCAACCTTTGGTGCTAGATTTTGAACAATTCCCAGCACATGAAGCTGCTCTTTATTACCAACGCACAAGGGCTGGTGTCCGAATATCAAATCAAATTCGTTCTACTCGGAACGACGACGACAATAACACAAGTCACGTCACCTTAGACTCACACACGAAGATCAATGTTCCGAACATGAAGTTACAACTCACGTAACTCCGACAACGGTAGATAAAGATAGAGAAGCTTATCTGGACACACTAGACAAGTAGGTTCGAACACACAACATACATTTACATGCATATCTAAAATAGACGTGAAAATACAGGGTTCTTCTGACGTTTAAACAGCCTAGCCACATGCAAGTTAATGCTTAAACACATGAAACCTGAACAGAGAAAAGAACGCGACATATCTCAGATTATGACTGTAATTTAAAGAATTTCATTATGAAATATTAGAAACTGTGTATCTGTGTAAAACAAAATTCTGAATTTGGGAAACGTTATTTTTATGTGGTTGCGACTTAATTCCCATTTTGCGAAGTAAAAAAGTAAACGTTATTCATATATTACAATTTTATCATTCATACAAATTATGAATCATTTTAAGAAACCCACTGCTGCTGATTGAGGACTATTTTTGCGCAGTATATATGTATAAAATGATTTAAACCTTTCATAATTTGTTCTTTTCCCCTCGGTGACTAAAAAGTGACACTGTCTTGGTGGTAGATGTTTGCTCCTGTCGTCTGTAAGTGAAGGTTTGTTCGTTTGTTTGGGGTTCATTAACTAGGATGGGTATATTACGACACACTTGTTAAAGAAACAAGTGGGAAAAAAGGAAGAATGAGGAAATAGTAGAAGAGTTAGAGAGAAATTCCGATTAGTCGCCTCTTACGCCATGCACGGAACAGAAAACAGTAGGTGTATTCTTGAGAATCCCTCCCACCCCACAGGGGGGAGTAAGTGAAGGTACGTTCGCGACTTAATTCCCATTTTGCGAAGTAAAAGAAGCAAACGCTGCATTACATCCCGCTCCGACTGAATTGATTACTCTCTACCCCGAACGAATTCCGAGAAAACAGTGAACGTCACCTTTGATTTTGGAGTGAAGGTCAAGTTCAGCTCAGCAAAGTGTCAGCCTCTAGCTCTAGATTCTGAACTGTTTCATAACACACGAAGCTGCGCCTTATTACCAACCCACACGTGCTGGTGTCCTAAGACGAGGTCAAAATAGCTCTTATCTTAACGGCCTCGCAAATAACACAAGTTACGCCAACTTGAGCATAACAGCATGAAGTTACATTCATGTTTCTCCGAAAACAGTGCAGCGTAAAAACAAGAATGTCCAGGGACATTGTAACCAGCCCACATCTCACAAAGCAAGCATCAAAAGGCTTGTTCGGTTGCCAAAAAGTGGCAGCAGCAGTTTAAAAACCTGTTACTTAAATTTGTTGAAAGGCAGCCATTTCCTTAATCTAAGGCGGATCTCAAAACATCGAATTTCTCTAGGATCCTTAAAAGATACGTTTCTTTAAATTGGATTGTGGTCAACATTTCCGCCAATTCATGGCTGATGCTTAACGTCCCGTTTAGCGACGATGGAGCACTTGCTAAAGAACAAATGGATAAAAAAGAACGACAACGGTGTAAAAAACAGGAATACGACAATGTTCCCTTCCATCTCGAAAAATTGGTTCAGATAAAGACAGAGAAGCTCACCTGGACATACTAGACACATGGGTTCGAACACACAACACATATTTACATGCAGATCTAAAATAGACGTGAAAATGCAGGGTTGTTCTGATGTTTAAAGAGCCTAGCCATATGCAAGTTAACGCTTAAACACATGAAAAGTAAAGAACGCGACCTATCTCGGAATATTACTGTAATTTGAAGGATTATATTACGAAATAGTAGAAACTGTGGATTTGTGTACAAATTCTGATTTTGGGAAATGTTATTTTTTGTGTGGTTGCGACTTAAATCCCACTTTGCGAAGTAAAATAACTAAACGTTATTCATATATGCGCATGATGATATAACAGTACTTATGTCCGCTGCCACTCCCCAAAATTTCAAGACACTAGGCTAGAAACCTAGAAGGAGATACTATTTTTATAACTTAAAAGCGTAGATACGCACATTCTTGTAACGATTGCTATAGCCTCCACTTCTGAAAGAAGTCGGGGCTAAAAACAGTCAATTTGACTATTTTTCATAAATCCGAACAAAACTTCGACGTCTTAAAAGTAATCAAACCTGCAAAACATAAAGTGACCATCCATAAAATACATATGCACCGGGCAAGTGGGGTCGGTGGTAGTTGGATGCGAACTTTAAAGTCAAATTCCATAAAGACATCACAGTTTAGTGCAAACAATTAGGGTAGTCTGAAATTTAACAAAATATGCATACGTACTTTACCGTTGGTCCCTAGGGACAAGCAAGTCAAAATTATAGATTAAAATTATTTAAAATAATTCAAGAAATAAGAACTAAGTAACATCATTTAGAATAATATTTTTATACAATGGGATAAGATATTGATGAAAATTTTTAAAAAGTATTTAAGGATAAAAAGGATAAAATCGTGCTTTTTAAAAAAAAAAAAGAACAATAATTAAAAAAAAAAAGAATGATATGGCAACACTGAACTATATACAACTATGCACAACCATGCAAAATGTGATACGATATTGATGAACATTTTTAAAAATTATAAAAAATCATTTAAGGATAAAAAGGATAAAATCGTGCGTTCTTTAAAAAAAGGATGATGTGGCAAAACTGAACTGCATACAACTATTTACAACCATGTACAACTGGTTACAACTGTGTACAAGCCTGTAAAACAGTGTACAAATATGCACAACTATCTACAACTATGCACAACTGTGTACAACTATGTACAACTATGCACAACTGTATGCATATAGGCACATCTATGCACAACTATGTATAAGCATGTACAGCTATGCACAACTATATACAACTATGTACAAGCATGTACAACAGTATACAAATATGCACAACTATGTACAACTATGTACAACAGTATATAAATATGCACAACTATCTACAACTATGCACAACTGTGTACAACTATATACAACCATGCACAACTGTATACATATATGCACATCTATGCACAACTATGTATAACTATGTACAACTATGCACAACCATATACAACTATGTACAACCATGCAGAACTGTATACATATATGCACATCTATGCACAACTATGTATAACTATGTACAACTATGCACAACCATATACAACTATGTACAAGTATGTACAACAGTATAGAAATATGCACAACTATGTACAACTATGCACAACTGTTTACAACTATGTACAACCATGCACAACTGTATACATATATGTACAACTATGTATAAGTATGTACAACTATGCAAAACCACATACAACTATGTACAAGCATGTACAACAGTATACAAACATGCACAACTATGTAAAAATATGTACATCTATGCACAACTATGTACATCTATGCACAACTATGTACAACTATGTACACCAATTCACAACCATATACAACTAGGTACAAGCATGTACAACAGTATACAAATATACACAACTATGTACATACGGCTTTTGCTTTTTTAATCGATCAGACAATTTTTTTTTTTTGGTGAATTTTTGAACAAGAATTTTCAAAAATAATTCCAAATACGTCTCCTCCTACATTTTTTAACCGATATCATTTGTTTTCGGTATGAGGTTTCCGTAAGAGATCGTGCGTACGGCTTATAATTTTCCAGTCAATCGGATAATTTTTGAATTTGGGGGGAATTTTTGAAGAAAAACTTTTAAAATATATATCCTCCTACATTTTTAATCCACTGTCGTTTATTTTTGGCATGAAGCTCTCCTAAGGGGTCTGCATACGCCTCATGCTATTTTAGTTGATCGGACAATTTTTGTGTTTTTGGAGAATTTCCCAAAAAAACTTCAAACTGCATTCCCCCCTACAGTTTCTAACCGATTTTATTTATTTTGGGTTTGAAGCATCCCTAAGGGGTGCTGCATAAGTTTTGAGCATATTTAGTCGATCGAGTAATTTTTGAATTTTTGGAAAAATTTTGAAGAAAAAACTTCAAAATGCATTTCCTCCTACAGTTTTTATCCGACTTCATTTATTTGTGGCATGAGGCAATGCTAGGTGGGTCGGCATACGACTCGTGCTTTTTTACTCGATTTGGGAATTTTTGATTTTTTGAAGAAAATGTTTGAAGAAAATACCTCAAAATGCATCTTCTGCTACAGTTTTGATCCGATATCACTTATTTGGGGTGTGAGGCATGCTTGGGGGTCTTAACTACCTCTTGTGCTTTTCGAGTCTACCAGGGCAGTTTTGGGGAATTTTTGAAGAAAAAATTCAAAATGCATTTCCACCTGTAGTTTTTGTCCAATTTCATTTATTTTTGGTATGAGGCATCGCTAGATGGGTCGGGCTTGTGCTGTTTGACTCGATTTGGGAATTTCTGATTTGGGGGGTAATTTTTGAAGAAACTAATTAAAAATGCATCTTCTGCTACAGTTTTGATCTATATCATTCATTTTGGGTGTGAGGCATGCTTTGGGGGTCTGGAATACATCTTGTGCTTTTTGAGTCCATCAAGGGATTTTTGGGGAAAAAAATTCAAAATGCATTTCCTCCTACAGATTATGAGGCATGCTCGCGGGATCTTAAATACGACTTGTGCTTTCTGAGTCGATCAGGGGATTTTGGGTGGATTTTTTGAAGAAAAAAATCAAAATGCCTTTACTTCCATAGTTTTTATCCAATTTCATTTATCATTTATCATTTATCGCTAGGTCTGTCGGGCATACGGCTGGTGTTGTTTGGCTCGATTTGGGAATTTCTGATTTTTGGGGGGAATTTTTTTAGAAAATACCTCAAAATGCATTTTCTGCTACAGTTTTGATCCGATATCATTTAGAAAATGCTACAGTTTTGATCCGATATCATTTATTATGGGTGTGAGGCATGCTTAAGGTCTCTTGAATGCAGATAGTGCTGGATTTGTGTTGAATTTTTGAAGAAAAAAATTTAAAATGCATTTCCTCCTACAGTTTTTATCCAATTTCATTTATTTTTGTTATGAGGCACCGCTATGTGGGTCCGGTTTGCGGCTGGTGCTGTTCGACTCAATTTGGGAATTTCTGATTTTGGGTTGAAATTTTTCAAGAATCATGCATACGGCTTGTGCCTTTTGAGTGAACTGAAATACTTGTGTATTTTTTCGAAATTTTTGAAAAAAAAATATTGACATGCGAAACCATCCGAAATGCAAACCTCGCATCAACGCACGTTAAGCAAGCTTGTGCACTGTTCCAAAATGCGAAATGCGCATGAGCGCAAGTTAAATCAACATGCGCACTGGTCTAAAATAAGAACCACGAATCAACGCAAATTAAATAAACGTGCGCACTGGTCTAAAATAAGCAGCCCGCATCAACACAAGTTAAATAAACATGCACACTGCTCCCAGATGCGAATCGCGCATTAACAGAAGCTACATACACATGCGCAATGGTCTGAAATGCGCACCGGGCAACAACGCAAGCTAATAAAACATGGGCACTGGCCCGAAATTCGAACCGCTCATCAACGGAAGTTGAATAAATATGTGCACTAGTCCGAAATGCGAACCGCGAACCGCGGCAATTCATGTTTGGGGAAAAAAATTCAAAATGCATTTCCTCCTACATTTTTTATCAGATTTCATTTGTTTTCCGAATGAGACATCATTCGGAGGGTAGGGTATACGGTTCATGCTTTTTTACTCGATCTGGAAATTTCTGAATTAATGGGGGGGGGGGAATTTTTGAAGAAAATACCTCAAAAGGCATCTTCTGCTACAGTTTTGATCCTATATCATTTATTATGGGTGTGAGGCATGCTCGCGGGATCTTAAATACGACTTGTGCTTTCTGAGTCGATCAGGGGATTTTGGGTGGATTTTTTGAAGAAAAAAATCAAAATGCCTTTACTTCCATAGTTTTTATCCAATTTCATGTATCATTTATCATTTATCGCTAGGTCTGTCGGGCATACGGCTGGTGTTGTTTGGCTCGATTTGGGAATTTCTGATTTTTGGGGGGAATTTTTTTAGAAAATACCTCAAAATGCATTTTCTGCTACAGTTTTGATCCGATATCATTTAGAAAATGCTACAGTTTTGATCCGATATCATTTATTATGGGTGTGAGGCATGCTTAAGGTCTCTTGAATGCAGATAGTGCTTTTTGATTCGGTCACTGGATTTGTGTTGAATTTTTGAAGAAAAAAATTTAAAATGCATTTCCTCCTACAGTTTTTATCCAATTTCATTTATTTTTGTTATGAGGCACCGCTATGTGGGTCCGGTTTGCGGCTGGTGCTGTTCGACTCAATTTGGGAATTTCTGATTTTGGGTTGAAATTTTTCAAGAATCATGCATACGGCTTGTGCCTTTTGAGTGAACTGAAATACTTGTGTATTTTTTCGAAATTTTTGAAAAAAAATATTGACATGCGAAACCATCCGAAATGCAAACCTCGCATCAACGCACGTTAAGCAAGCTTGTGCACTGTTCCAAAATGCGAAATGCGCATGAGCGCAAGTTAAATCAACATGCGCACTGGTCTAAAATAAGAACCACGAATCAACGCAAATTAAATAAACGTGCGCACTGGTCTAAAATAAGCAGCCCGCATCAACACAAGTTAAATAAACATGCACACTGCTCCCAGATGCGAATCGCGCATTAACAGAAGCTACATACACATGCGCAATGGTCTGAAATGCGCACCGGGCAACAACGCAAGCTAATAAAACATGGGCACTGGCCCGAAATTCGAACCGCTCATCAACGGAAGTTGAATAAATATGTGCACTAGTCCGAAATGCGAACCGCGAACCGCGGCAATTCATGTTTGGGGAAAAAAATTCAAAATGCATTTCCTCCTACATTTTTTATCAGATTTCATTTGTTTTCCGAATGAGACATCATTCGGAGGGTAGGGTATACGGTTCATGCTTTTTTACTCGATCTGGAAATTTCTGAATTAATGGGGGGGGGAATTTTTGAAGAAAATACCTCAAAAGGCATCTTCTGCTACAGTTTTGATCCTATATCATTTATTATGGGTGTGAGGCATGCTCGCGGGATCTTAAATACGACTTGTGCTTTCTGAGTCGATCAGGGGATTTTGGGTGGATTTTTTGAAGAAAAAAATCAAAATGCCTTTACTTCCATAGTTTTTATCCAATTTCATTTATCATTTATCATTTATCGCTAGGTCTGTCGGGCATACGGCTGGTGTTGTTTGGCTCGATTTGGGAATTTCTGATTTTTGGGGGGAATTTTTTTAGAAAATACCTCAAAATGCATTTTCTGCTACAGTTTTGATCCGATATCATTTAGAAAATGCTACAGTTTTGATCCGATATCATTTATTATGGGTGTGAGGCATGCTTAAGGTCTCTTGAATGCAGATAGTGCTTTTTGATTCGGTCACTGGATTTGTGTTGAATTTTTGAAGAAAAAAATTTAAAATGCATTTCCTCCTACAGTTTTTATCCAATTTCATTTATTTTTGTTATGAGGCACCGCTATGTGGGTCCGGTTTGCGGCTGGTGCTGTTCGACTCAATTTGGGAATTTCTGATTTTGGGTTGAAATTTTTCAAGAATCATGCATACGGCTTGTGCCTTTTGAGTGAACTGAAATACTTGTGTATTTTTTCGAAATTTTTGAAAAAAAAATATTGACATGCGAAACCATCCGAAATGCAAACCTCGCATCAACGCACGTTAAGCAAGCTTGTGCACTGTTCCAAAATGCGAAATGCGCATGAGCGCAAGTTAAATCAACATGCGCACTGGTCTAAAATAAGAACCACGAATCAACGCAAATTAAATAAACGTGCGCACTGGTCTAAAATAAGCAGCCCGCATCAACACAAGTTAAATAAACATGCACACTGCTCCCAGATGCGAATCGCGCATTAACAGAAGCTACATACACATGCGCAATGGTCTGAAATGCGCACCGGGCATCAACGCAAGCTAATAAAACATGGGCACTGGCCCGAAATTCGAACCGCTCATCAACGGAAGTTGAATAAATATGTGCACTAGTCCGAAATGCGAACCGCGAACCGCGGCAATTCATGTTTGGGGAAAAAAATTCAAAATGCATTTCCTCCTACATTTTTTATCAGATTTCATTTGTTTTCCGAATGAGACATCATTCGGAGGGTAGGGTATACGGTTCATGCTTTTTTACTCGATCTGGAAATTTCTGAATTAATGGGGGGGGGGGAATTTTTGAAGAAAATACCTCAAAAGGCATCTTCTGCTACAGTTTTGATCCTATATCATTTATTATGGGTGTGAGGCATGCTCGCGGGATCTTAAATACGACTTGTGCTTTCTGAGTCGATCAGGGGATTTTGGGTGGATTTTTTGAAGAAAAAAATCAAAATGCCTTTACTTCCATAGTTTTTATCCAATTTCATTTATCATTTATCATTTATCGCTAGGTCTGTCGGGCATACGGCTGGTGTTGTTTGGCTCGATTTGGGAATTTCTGATTTTTGGGGGGAATTTTTTTAGAAAATACCTCAAAATGCATTTTCTGCTACAGTTTTGATCCGATATCATTTAGAAAATGCTACAGTTTTGATCCGATATCATTTATTATGGGTGTGAGGCATGCTTAAGGTCTCTTGAATGCAGATAGTGCTTTTTGATTCGGTCACTGGATTTGTGTTGAATTTTTGAAGAAAAAAATTTAAAATGCATTTCCTCCTACAGTTTTTATCCAATTTCATTTATTTTTGTTATGAGGCACCGCTATGTGGGTCCGGTTTGCGGCTGGTGCTGTTCGACTCAATTTGGGAATTTCTGATTTTGGGTTGAAATTTTTCAAGAATCATGCATACGGCTTGTGCCTTTTGAGTGAACTGAAATACTTGTGTATTTTTTCGAAATTTTTGAGAAAAAAAATATTGACATGCGAAACCATCCGAAATGCAAACCTCGCATCAACGCACGTTAAGCAAGCTTGTGCACTGTTCCAAAATGCGAAATGCGCATGAGCGCAAGTTAAATCAACATGCGCACTGGTCTAAAATAAGAACCACGAATCAACGCAAATTAAATAAACGTGCGCACTGGTCTAAAATAAGCAGCCCGCATCAACACAAGTTAAATAAACATGCACACTGCTCCCAGATGCGAATCGCGCATTAACAGAAGCTACATACACATGCGCAATGGTCTGAAATGCGCACCGGGCAACAACGCAAGCTAATAAAACATGGGCACTGGCCCGAAATTCGAACCGCTCATCAACGGAAGTTGAATAAATATGTGCACTAGTCCGAAATGCGAACCGCGAACCGCGGCAATTCATGTTAAATAAACATGCGCCCTGGTTCGAAATGCGAACCGCGCATCAACGCAAGCTAAATAAACATGCGCACTAGTCCGAAATGCAAACAGAGCATAACGGAAAGTTAAATAAACATGCGCACTGGTCCGAAATGCAAACCCCGCAAAATAATACAGACAAAACATTGTAACTTAAGTAACGGAACTGCATTATAAATGGAAAAAATATGTACAGTAAAAATTGGAACTTTCACTTTTTAGAGTGCATGAGGTTCGAAACATTGACTCCACGTGCAGTTATTAATGAACTCCTTCGCTCTGCTCACTACTCTACAGACAACTAAAATCTTCCCCCTTTTTCCCTTTTTGTCCCCTTACAGTAAGCGTATGTTCCCCTGCCTGTGGTAAATCTGTGTATGTATTTATCGGTCTAGGTTCGGGTCAGTTGCTAAATTGATTATTTAACTTGCTCTTTGCCATCTCGTCTTTTGAAGTCCAATTTTTCAGGCAAATCCCCTTGCTCCTGCACGCTGGAATCGGTCTTATCGCTTTTCGTAAGTTGGGACTTTGTCCTTGGACAAACTTGTTTCTAAAACTTGTGCTTTTGTGAAAATATCAAGATATGTACAGTTTTCGACAACACATTTTCTTTGAGGGCACTCCATAACACTTCTTAAATCTGGATATTAGCAAATCGTCTTCAAACATACCTGGACAGTAATAGCTTACTCAATCCATTTCAGTCAGCCTATAGACGTCATCACTACCGAAACTGCACTTCTACGAGTGCACAATGATTTGGTGACAGGAATAGGAAAAAAGAAAATGGTTGTGTTATAATTTTCTGACTTAAGTTCAGCGTTTGACACAATTGACCATGGGATCCTGCTGGAACGCCTCGATCGCCGGTATGGCATACGTGACAAGGCCCTTCAATTGATTCGCTCGTACCTGCAGTTTGTGTCAATTGCTGGTCTTTCATCTGCTTGTCTACAGGACTTCCTCAGGGCAGTGTACTCGGCCCAATACTGTTCACGTTGTATGTTGGCCCTCTTCATGATATCACCTCGCGGCATGGGGTCAAAGCCCATATTTACGCTGACGACTACCAAATTTATTTGGCAATAGAACCGTGGGAAAATATTATTTCGTCGTTACAGCCCAATGAATAATGTGTCTCGGATATAAAGCTTTGGATGCAACAGAACTATCTAAAGCTTAACGATGACAAATCAGAAGTCGTTCTTATGGGCTGTCGCTACAATCTTTGTAAATATCCTACCGTCTTCATCCAAGTTGGCGAGCTGTCACTTCCAAGTGTACATCAGGTAAAAACCTAGTTGCTATATTTGACTGCGAGTTATCAATGGATAAATTTATAGCCCTAAGTGTTCTTCGGTTTCATATTACCTAAGAAGCATCTCTCGCATTAGGAAATACTTGGATAAAGAATCGACACAAACTCTTATCCATGCCTTGGTGACTAGTCGTTTGGATTATGCAAATGGTTTATTGATTTGTGCGAACAAGTCCTACATATCCAAGCTTCAAGTTATTCAAAATTCGGCCGCCAGACTAGTCGCAAGAGTTGCAATGAGGGAACCGACCACACTCATTCGAAAGGAATTACACTGGTTACCGATTCAATTTCGTATAAGATTCAAAATTCTAGTTATCTGTTTTAATTGTGTTCGTGGTACTGCTCCAGCCTATTTATGTGCTCTTATTTCACTTTATAAAACAGCAAGAAGTCTTCGATCTGAACACAAAATGTTACTAAAAGTTCCTTTTACAAGAATTAAGTTCACAGAGAATTGTTTTGAAGTTAAAGCACCACAATGGTGGAATGAACTTCCTATTGACTTGAGATACTGTGATAATTTGCCATTCTTTAGAACGAAATTAAAGACTCAATTATTTCAACTTGCCTATAACTAGTCAAACAATATCTTTATTTCTAGTCATAGTACCATTATTATGTCTCCCCGATCAAGAGAAGACATATAGTGTTTGTACGTTCTGTGTGTGTGTATGTGTGTACGTGTGTGTGTGTGTGTGTCAGTCTGTTGTGAACAAAGTGTTGTGTGCAAGATATCTCGAGAACAAAACGACGGATCGGGTTCAAACTTAAACGATTTATTTCTTGGTTAGGTCGGACGGTTCTACCAACTTTTGACGCATGTCACGTGATTAGGGCAGGCGTATATGACGTAATTACGTCAAAATCTTTTGTGCGAAATTTCTCAGCCGTTGAACATCGAAAAAGTTGAAACTTGGTGGGATTGTTGCTTGGTATGTCCGAAAAACTCCGTAGAATTTTTTCGCGAGTAGAATGAACGAATGCGGCATATGACGTCATCACGTAAAATATGTATATATTTTGCACAAGATCTTGTGTGCAAAATATCTCGATAACGGAAAGTTCTATCGGCTTCAAATTTTATATGAACATTCCTTCGGTCAGTCGGACGGTTCTGTCAACTTTTCACGCATGTCACGTGATGAGGGTAGGTGTATGACGTCATCACGTGAAAATCTTGTGTGCGAAATGTCTCAGCTGCTGAACATCGGAGAAAGCTGAAACTTGTTGTTATTATTGCTTGGTAGGTCAGAAAGAAATTTTTTTCTTTGGTTCAGTCAGACGACTGTTTCAAATTAGCTGTTGTTAAGCAAAATTTCTCGACATCGGAAAGTCGGATCGACTTTAAATTTGATGTAGTTATTCCTCGAATAAGTCGCACTTTTTTTATTAAACATTATTAAATTCGTGTAGAAAATCAAGAAAGGTGTATAACGTCAACACTCCCCCCCCCCCCGCCTCCCCATTTTTTGGCTCTTTTGCTATCTAAGCATAGGTGTTAACTACGCTGGGGATTCCAGCGTTTTGCAGAAGATTCTCGAATGTTCCTGCATTCTTGGAAAGCTTCAAAACAGTAACAGCATTAATGTCGGTCCATTGCTATTTGTTAGTGCCTGAAATTAAGCTTTTTGTGCGTTTCTCATCTACAGCTGTTACGTAACATGCCACTCCGTCAGGGGTCAGTGTCAGTTGTGGTGCATGATGGAGTCGCCATCTACGAGGCCCTGGAATGTTATAGGTCTAAGCAGGTCTAGCTATTGAGTTTTTTTTCGCCGCATACTTGATTCGGTTGCCAAGGTGTTCTATATATAGGTGCTATTTTGTATCGATTGGCATTGTTTGCAGAAGCATTTTTCGCTATTAAAGTGGGTCATCTGATATCTTGTGTTATGAGAAGCAGCTCACCATTTTGGCACCGAAATGCCTTCCACCTTCTACCACCGAGGTGCGTCATCTGATGCGCAGTTATGAAGAAGACCTTTCCAGTGCTGTTTGGCCGATGGGAATGTGCGAAGACAAGGTAGTCTATCATAGCTATAACTACACTTAGGGTACAGACCGTTACCGTTTCCTTGGGTAAAAGGGTTAGAGTTGTGTTTATAGTCGGACCTATATTAAATAGCTGGGGTTGGGGGGGGGGGGAGGACGTGTGGAAGATGATGGTTAACAAAAAAATTCCCGACCACCTTCAAGACCTGGATAAAAAGTAAGACCCGTTCGTCGTGACCCCTTTTAGATTCGGGTAAAAAGACGTACGGTAAAACCTTCCTGTCTTGGCCAACTTCCAGACCTGGATAAAAATGTAACGTACAGTAAAACTACTATAATGACCAACTTCAGATCTGGATGAGAAGGGCCTACAGTAAAACCTGTTTTAGCAACCACCTTCCAGACTCGGATGAAAAAAGACGTCCATTTATATCTGTTTTAGTGACCACCCTCTGTGTGGTTTGTTTTGAGTTTTTTTTTTACAATGAATTAAGGTTATGTTTGCAGAAATGAATGTTTTAGTTCAGTAATTAAAAAAGGAATTTTTTTTTTGGGGGGGGAAGGGGAGGGGGGTCATGGATTTAGTCGGGGAGACATTTGTTTTTGTTTATAAAAACAAGAAACTAAGTAGGTATCGACTGAACGTGTATAGCATAAGCCTGTACTCCTATGTTTTGTGTGCACTGGCCGCTCTAGTTTGTATTAAATTTTAGTTTGTAATGTTATATGTAATGCATATTCTGTTGTTGTGAAGCGGTTAGAGCTTATATTGTAGAATAAGCGCTATAAAAATGACGAAGAAGAAGAAGAAGAAGAAGAAGAAGAAGAAAAAAAAAAGAAGATATGTATCTTAATATACTGCTATATCGCCACAGAGGTGCCTCAAAGCGAGCGTAGTTGACTTGCATATGCAGAGCATATCGCATATTCTAATAATAGAAATTCCGAGGCAAATTATTAGATTATCCAATATATTAGATAAATCGAACTTCCGGTTTGATAGGAACCCAAGACTACCCTTAATGAAAAGATTTTAGCAGTTACTGTTTTAATAGTTTTCTTATCTAACTGTTTCAGCGCAAGAACCTTTTCAGAAAGACTCAGTCTTTTCTTTTTCGTTTAAGAAGCGACATGTTTGTAAGCAATTCAAAACTGAATGCAGGGTAATCCTTTATGGTATTTTAACTCCGATTTTTGATCCGCTGTGGAGGCAAATGCAAAGAAACAGACAGCTAAATACTATTGCTTCGACAGGCACTGTGTACACAAGTCAAGCACAGAATTTGACACGCTGCGGTAGTATTTAAGCAAGCGCTTCTGATAAGCAGCAACGTAAAATCTATTGTTCTAAACTAATTGCATGTTCCCGTCGCATATGATATGAGCAATTATACGACCGTGTTTATTAGAACAGCCGGTGCTGAACCCATATTTTTCCCGATTTTGTATTGAAAAGCCGGTTTATAATAATAAGGGATATTAGATTAACCAGTCATATTAACCATTAGTGGCTATGGACAGGAATCGGGAATTTAAAAATTTATTAAATTAGCCGGTATGTTAGATTAACCAATATATTAGAATACGCGATATGGTCTGTAGTTACATAGCGAGGATATGAAGCGCTCCGCCGAACCTCAGTAGCGGATCGCTTCTTGGCGCTACCTAGGACCTACGAGTATATAACGTGTGTGTGTGTGTCTGTGTCTGTGTGGATGCGGCTTCGTCGTGAAACAAGATGAATTGGTGTGTATCACGTTGCAATGTTAAAGTGAAACGGACCGAATTTCGGTCCGTTTCGCATTTTGGTCGGGTCGTCCGTTTCGCAAATCTGTGTAAGGGGTTCATTTTGCGAAACAGGACGTGCTCTTTCACCTGAGACCACATGCCCATTTCGCAGAAATTTACAGAGACCATCAAATTTTCTGTGTAAAATAGTTCTCACACCAACATATAGGTGGCTACCTACCATGAACTCTGTGTGAGAAAAGCACGTGGAACGAGAGCCAATCAGAAGGCGTACACATCTTTCGATCTGTGTGAAATCTATTTTTATATCACATTTCAGCCAATCAGAGACAGAGACCATCAAATTTTCTGTGTAAAATAGTTCTCACACCAACATATAGGTGGCTACCTACCATGAACTCTGTGTGAGAAAAGCACGTGGAACGAGAGCCAATCAGAAGGCGTATACATATTTCGATCTGTGTGAAATCTATTTTTATATCACATTTCAGCAAATCAGGTGCCAGCACATGTGTCAGGAGAGCGCGACCACGTGTTGGAATGGACCCGGCCCCGGGTGGTTGTCTACTTTTTGGCGGACATTTTAGTAGATTTTGGGGTGGCATATCCGTATAATTGTATTTAAAACCGGAAGAATAATATCGCAAATACGTTTTAAAGTTATTTATTGTTTTGTTTGTAGCCTATAAATCTCAAAAATCAAAGTTGAGGGTAAACAAGGCAACACCCCTTTTGGTAGTGGACGATAATATCAGAAAGTTTCCACTTCATTTTTTTAGTACATATTTTCGTTTAACTGAAGCAAAGTGTCACATCTTTTATTAAGCAATCGTTAGAGTTTGTTTATCTTCGTAGATTCTTGTTTTTTTTTAAACCAAGTCATTTGTTTGTTATGTTATTTTCGGTTTCTTTATGTAAGCCGGTCTGTTTCGCAAGCCACATGTATGCTTGTTGTGTGTGAATTGCAGTCACTGTAAACTCTCAGTGCAATTTATAAATTTTTGTTGTGCGAACAGGCGTGTTTCGTGTCCGTACATGTCTTATTTACACTCAGTCTTTCTGTGGCTATCGCTGAAATTGACTTAGTCTCTCATGACTTGATGCCCTTAAACTCGAGTTCTGTGTTCACCAAATTCTCTCAAATTCGCCAGGTTTCGCTGTGTGGAGACAGATTCTTGTGTGATGCCATTTATATTTTGGGGTGTACAACCGTGTGTCATGTGCGTACAAGTCTAATATACACTCAGTCTTTCCGTCAATATCACTTAAACTGAGTTTCGTTTCTCACTGCTTGGTGCTGTCTTTTTTCAAATTCGACTTATTTCACTTTGCCCAAAACTAATACTTCAAAAGTGCATTTTTGTATTAGCGCAAATGGAGAGGGTGTGCGACCTCCCCCACTCCTCCCTCCCCCCCCCCCCTCCCCCCGTCCCAAGAGCAAAATGCAATGGTAAAGCTTAGTAGTCATAAAAAATGTTTAACACCGTTAAACTTAAGATTTTTGCAGGCGAGAACTCCCTCCCTCTCCGATACACAACCACTGCGAAATTGGTAGTTGATAAACGCATTAAAATCGGCTTATTTTGTTCATTGCAGGATGCAATCCTTCAAAAATATGTTGCTCTATTAGTGTAGCTAGTGGGAGACAATGACGTGCAAACCTCCCTCTCCCTTTATCGAAAAAATATCGCTTTAACTGAGTTTCACTATCTCACTGTCCTTAATCTCGAGTATGCTTTATTTTAAAAAAAAGAAGAGAGAAAGAGAGAGAAATCGATTCGTTTCACATTGACTTTACGTTTTCGCACATTAAACGGCTTTTTTTCGAGCCAAAAATTTTAGTATTTGTACTGTTAAATTGGCGCAACAACAGGGTGGGGGGGGGCATTCGGGGTAAACCCCACTCTTTCCCCAAAAAGCGAAATGCTCTGGTAAAGTCTAGAAGTAAAAAATATTGCCGGCCAGATCCCCCTCACCCTTCCTCTTCCTCTCTTGCAGACGCCAACTGCGAAATTGACAGTTGATAAACACACCGAAACGGTCTTTCGCAGTTGATTTGCTTGCATCTGTGAACGGGCTCAAGCTTGAGATTCTCATGCACATGTGATAGGCTGATTGTGTATTATAGTGCGCTGTTTTATTTGAGCACTACTTTTATGATTGGCTTACCTTGTTAATATTTACACGCGAAAAATGTCATATTTATCTTCCATATATGCTTCCCAGATTCCACCCCTCCCCCTCCATCCACACCCCCGTCCTCCTTCACTGCGGAATTGCCAATTCAAAAACGTATCAGAAGCTCTATTTCGCAGTTGATTTGCTTTGATCTGTGAACGGGCTAAAAGCTTGAGATTCCCAGGCTCATGACAGGCTGACTGTATATTATTGTGCGCTGTTTTAATTGTGTGAGCACTACTTTATGATTAGCTTGCCTTGTTACTGTTTACGCGCGAAATAATCCGTTATTTTGTAAAGGTTTTCTGCCATTAAAAATGCTTGTTTGGTGATATGTTTTAGCTTGTGTTAGTTTATAAAAAAAATATGGTAAGGTTTGGAATGAAATTATCTGCGAAACACTACACTGTGTATATGAACTTGAATGTTTTTTTTTTCTCAGTATGCAAATTAACCTGTCACGAGATGTATGCGCGCGGCTTTGTTCTTTGTGGCATCACTTTCAATGCAGAAAGCGTCCAGGACACATGTAGATAACTTTTGAAAAATTAAAAGTGGATAAAAGGTTAATGAGTATATGTCTGAAAGGTAAATACACACATGCTAAAAGCGCGGTTATTTTGTGAATCACGAGAAAATGTTGTTTTAGCCTGTTTGGTGTGATTTGTGGCGTTTTTTAAGAATGTGTAAGATGCTGCTGTAAAAATACAGGCTTAATTGTGACCCAGTTAGCACAAGATTTTCTCCCACGTATAGCCGGCGTTGGCATTATGTTGGCTTTACGCGGGATGTGGGACGTGGGACGCCCTACATCGGATACACATGGGCTATGGGTGGGATGTCCCAGTTACACTTTGTCCCACCTAATGCCTACGTATAGCCGACATGGGACAGCCCACGTATAGCCCAAGTGGTACACCCTATACGTCGGCATCAAGAAGGATGTCCAACGGTGCGGCGTGGCCACCTTCTCCCACGTATACCCTACGTGGGACAACCCACGTGTAGCCCACGTCGGCTGTCCAACATCGGCTATACGTGGAATTTATGTGGGATGTCCCACTGTCGGATGACCCCTCTTACTCCCACGTATTACCTTCGTGGGACAGCCCATGTGCAGCCCACATCGGCTGTCCAACGTCGGCTGTACGTGGAATTTATGTGGGATGTCCCACTGTCGGACGCCTCCTCTTACTCCCACGTATAACCTTCGTGGGACAGCCCATGTGTAGCCCACGTCGGTTGTCATACGTCGGCTCCAAGTGGGCATTATGTGGGATGTCCCACTGTCGGACGCCCCCTCTTACTCCCACGTATAACCTTCGTGGGACAGCCCATGTGTAACCCACGTCGGCTGTCCAACATCGGCTTCAAGTGGGCATTATGTGGGATGTCCCACTGTCGGATGGCCCCTCTTATTCCAACGTATAAGCTTCGTGGGACAGCCCATGTGTAGCCCACGTCGGCTGTCCGACGTCGGCTTCAAGTGGGCATTATGTTGGATATCCCAATGTCGGATGATCCCTCTTACTCCAACGCGTAGGATGCTAGAGGTTCCCGGTTCAAACCCAGGTAAGTACGATTCGTCAGTTGCTAAACAAAATCAGAATGGTGGATTGTAGTGTAGTTTGAAAGTTTAATGGTCAGTGGTTAAAGTAATGGTCAGGCGACATGTTAAATGAGATGTTACAAATTGTTACAAATTTATTTTGGGACGTTGGCTGTCCCAAAGCATAGCCAACGTGGGACAGCCCACGTGGGCTATACGTCGGAACGTGTTTCAAAATCGCCAAACGCCCACGTAATTTCGTGGGACATCCCACTTAAAACCTACGTTGGCCATACGTAGGCAGTTCCATGTATTGCCAACGTGGGACAGCCTATGTATAGCCAACGTCGGACAGCCCACGTGGGGTATACGTTGGAACGTGTTTCAAAATCGCCAAGCGCCCACGTAAGTACATGGGGCAACCCATGAAAAGCACACATTTTGCCGACGTGGGAACACGGGATGTCCCACGTATAGCCGGCGTGGGCTATATGTGGGGGTGCTAACTGGGGAGAGCGGCAAATTCTGACCCAACATCTCTTTTCATTTTACGGATTTAAGTGTTTAGGGTTGTTTGTTCAGAAAATTGTTGCTCAGTTTCGCTTGAAAATGCTGTCGATGTTGTCTTTTTATGGATGTCTTGGTTTACAAATTTTTGTAAGTGGCCACTGCTGGAAACTAGCGTTTATAGACCCATATCCTTGGGACTCGGGTCTTTGAAAAGGGAGGGTCCAAAGCTATTTAGGGAGGATCCGAACCGTGTTAAGATAAAATAGGGCGCCAGAAGACCTGATTTTTTGCGGCTCAGTCGGACTCTGGGTAGCCAAAAAGCAGGGTCTCGGACCCCCGCCAATTTCCAGCCCTGTTAATACGTACACAGACTCTGGCCAATTTTAAACCCCCTCCCCTGAACGCAGTCCGGATGCTTTGGCCACCCCTTCCACCTTGAACGCTTAAAAGAATAAGCCAATTCGCACTTTTGCGCAAAAATGTTTGCGTTTCGGCTGAATTCAGGTGGGATTAGGATGTAAGTGATAGAAAAAAACTGCATGGATGGTCTCTTAGACTGTAAAAAAAAATCGGTCAATTTCCGCAGTTATAGCTTATGCTGTCGTTTCATACCTAAGATTGGGATTCCTTCTTGCTACTCCGTGAGTGACTCCACATACAACGGTAAGAGAGATTTTGAATGTCCCATATCAGAGTAATGTGGCAAGGGGCCCCGATATGGCCATAGCAGTAAAAAAAAAGATAGAAAAATCACAATGCTACACAAAATGTATCCGGTCACTTATCGGTTAGTTTCGCTAAGATTTATGGATTGTGTTGTCGTTATTTCAAATTCCCAATATGTTCAGCTAATGATAATTCTCTTATTGCTTTTCGTTGCTAAACGAATGAATATGCGAGATTTTACTTATTCGTATACCACCTATTTTTAAATTTTCTCTTAGTTGTCTGTCCCCTCTCTAAATTGCTTGGAAGAGAAATTAAAGTAACCATTGTGTACGTGTAATTTTTGTGCTGTCGCCTTGGAATTATGAAAAAGTATCGTTTTTCTCTACGCACTGTGTGTTTTCGCATGGTTTGGAAGAATGATTTATGTGCGTCTAAACTTGTATGGAATGAAATGTCATTTTTTTCTGCAGAAGAGGTGTGTAAAAACCCCGGGAAGGGATACATCAAGGCCTGGGCAGAAGCCGCAAAGAGGTTATGCGGCAGGGATCAGAGCCACTTGACCCATTTTGTGGGTGAAATTGTTGTGGGACCGGTTAAAGATAGTGATGACAGTTCAGATGTGGACCAAGCCTATAGACAAATTAATAAAGAAGCGGAAAATATCACTGCTCCGATTTCAGGTAATTACAGGTGGACGAATATACAACATATATTTTGCTTGACGCGTATTTCTCGTTTCATTCGACAGTTCTTTTTGTCTGTGTGAGTGTGATCCGAAGGGCAGTTTCATTGTTACTGAACCGGAACTGGCAAGACTGAAGCGAAACGGACTGTTGTCAGAATTTCGAACGTGCGTGTCCTGTGCGGCTAAGCTTTAAATTGTTCAAGGATGAAATAAGGACGTTATCGTTTATGACTCGGCTGTTACATTAGAATCAAGCATTGGCATTGGAAGAAAAGTAACCACAGAGTTTAAATTAATTTTAAAAACATCTGTTCATTTCGCTTGCACAGATTAAATGGTTGACATTTTCATACAATATCCCCGTTGCAGCGATCGAAAGGCATGACACAGAAGTTACGGTCACTTTCGGGGATAGGGTGGCGCAATCCGTAGTTCGGACAGCGATTGCGTCATTACGGGCGCCGATACCACGTCAAAAGAGCTTTGTGAGAGACCAGTGAAATGGGAAGAGGGGGCACACACACATTCATCGCAGGGCGAAAAAGACACAAAACTCTCAGCGAATGCGAAATGGGCTGTTGAAGGGGCATCTTCTGTGAAGTTGCTGGGTAAGTGAGGCTTTTGCATTTATAAAGGGTAAGAATTGTTGCTGAGGTGTGTCGGAAGGAGTATCTTGATATATGTAGCAGTAGTGCAGATTTTGTCAGGTGTTGGCATTTTAAAGAATTCAGAACATTTTTCGTGCGTTATGGTTGTCGGCGAAACGGACTGCTTATCAATGATTACGGAAGACCTGGAGGGCAATTACTGCTGCTGCCCTATTTGGATTTTGCACGTGAAATCACTTGCAAATTCCTAGTACGGCTGCAGCAGTAGTGGCCCTCTAGGTCTTCGCTTATATCACATAAATGCATTTACCATTTGCTTGTGTAACTCTCATGTCTGTCATTGTGTTTTTTTGCAGAAGCTGCTGGACTTGTTTGCAGGATGGTAGAGAGGCCTGCAGGGGTAGATGCAGGGGTATTTGCGGGACATAAAATTGTGACATGTGTTTTGAGGGATGTGGTAGAGCACTGCTTGTGGGGAATATGCGGGCTATGCACACTGCTCTAGTTTGCATTTCACTTTTCTCTTATAAAGTGACCGACTGTAAATTTATGAAAGTGGCGGTGATGGGTAGTACCTGCAAGTTTCATGTGGCAGGGTCACAAAAGCTGCCAAGTTTGCCGATGTGTTTAAAAAAGAAATACTTGCTTCGTAGATTTCGCGTGGGTGCACTATATTTCGCATGGTTACGGATGTGTGCGTACATTTCGCTTGTCAGTTCGAAAGTTTTAACTGTGCTATTTACAGTTCACTGTTCTTATGCGAAGTGACCGACTTTAAATTTATGAGCATTACGAGATTGGGTAGTACCAGTAAATGGTATGTGACAGAATCTCAAAACTTGCAAATTTTGCTGATGTTTCTGTAAGAACATTTTGGTGTTCGCACATTTCACATGGTTGTGTACGTACATTTCGCTTGTCAGTTCGAAGGCTTTTTAATTGTGTTATTTGCAGTTCACTTTCTCAAACCAAGTGACCGACTTTGGTACATACAAAACCATGCGAAATGTGCGAGCATCAAAATGTTCTTATTCACAGAAACATCGACAAAATTTTCGAAGTTTGAGACCCTGTCACATACAGCTTGTGGACGTACATTTCGCATGTGATAATTTAGGACACGGGGATAAAGTTCAGTTTGCGGGCATACCTTTCAAATTTTTACAAGAAAAATAAAAAGGCGGATGACGCTTTAGATCCGTTTAAAAAAGAAACTATTTCGGGGACATTTCGCTGTGATGTCATGTTTGTGGGATTCTGTTTTGGTTTACACAAGTGCGGGGAGTTTTCTTTGTATCACTTTCACATGCAGTTCACTGTTCTTATACGAAGTGACCGACTTTAAATTTATGAGCATCGCGGGGCTGGGTAGTACGGGCTATTTTCATGTAACGGGGTTTCAAAACCTACCAAAGTTACCGAGGTATTTAAAAAGAAGTGTTTGGGTTCGTACATTTCGCATGGTTATGTGCGTTCGCGCATCAAAGTGAAAGTTTCAATATGTTCGTTGCATTTGATTTTTCTCGTATAAAGTGACTGACTGTAAATTTATGAAAGTGGCGGTGGTTGGTAGTACGGGAAAGTTTCAAGTGACAGGGTCACAAAAGCTGCCAAATTTGCCGATGTGTTTAAAAAAGAAATACTTGCGTCGTAGATTTCGCGTGGTTGCACTAATTTGCGCATGGTTGTGTATGAGCGTACATTTCGCTTGTCAGTTCGAAAGTATTAACTGTGTTACTTGTAGTTCACTGCTCCTATACGAAGTGGCCGACTTTAAATTATGAGTGTTGCGAGATTGGGTAGTACGAGTAAATGATACGTGACGGGGTCTCAAAACTTGCAAATTTTACTGCTGTTTCTGTGAGTAAGAACATTTTGGTGTTCGCACATTTCACATGGTTGTGTACGTACATTTCGCTTGTCAATTCGAATGCTTTAACTGCGTTATTTTCAGTTCACTTTTCTCACATCAAGTGACCGACTTAAGTACGTACAAAACCATGCGAAATGTGCGAACACCAAAATGTTCTAATTCAAAGAAACATCGGCAAAATTTTCGAAGTTTGAGACCCTGTCACATACAGGTTGTGGACAATACATTTCGCATGTGATATTTTCGGGCACAGGGACAAAGTTCAGTTGCAAGCATACCTTTCAAATTTTTACAAGAAAAATAAAAAGGCGGATGAAGCTTCAGATCCATTTAAAAAAAAGAAACTATTTCGGGGACATTTCGCTGTGATGTCATGTTTGTGGGATTCTGTTTTGGTTTACACAAGTGCGGGGAGTTTTATTTGTATCACTTTCACATGCAGTTCACTGTTCTTATATGACGTGACCGACTTTTAATTTATGAACGTCGTGGGGCTGGGTAGTACGGACAAGTTTCATGTAACGGAGTCTCAAAACCTGCCAAATTTGCCGCGGTATTTAAAAAGAGGTGTTTCGGTTCGTACATTTCGCATTGTTATGTGCGTTCGGGTATGAATTTGAAAGTTTCAATGTGTTATTTGCATTTGATTTTTCTCGTATAAAGTTACTAACTGTAAATTTATGAAAGTGGTGGTGGTTGCTAGTACGGGCAAGTTTCATGTGACAGGGTCACAAAAGCTGCCAAGTTTGCCGATGTGTTTAAAAAAGAAATACTTGCATCGTAGATTTCGCGTGGTTGCACTAAATTTCGCATGGTTGTGTATGAGCGTACATTGCGCTTGTCAGTTCGAAAGTTCACTGTTCGGAGTGACTAATTTCAAAGTTCATGAACGTTGCGAGATTGGGTAGTACGAGCAAATGGT
This sequence comes from Protula sp. h YS-2021, assembly GCA_949752745.1. Classification (NCBI taxonomy): domain Eukaryota; kingdom Metazoa; phylum Annelida; class Polychaeta; order Sabellida; family Serpulidae; genus Protula; species Protula sp. h YS-2021. The sequence continues at coordinate 51,305,094 of OX457025.1, read as the reverse complement.
ATGTGACAGAGCCTCAAAACTTGGAAATTTTGCCGTTGTTGCCGTGATTAAGAAAATTTTGGTGTTCGCACATTTCGCATGGTTGTGTACGTACATTTCGCATATCGGTTTGAAAGTTTTGTGTTAATTGCAGTTCACTTTTCTCCTACGAAGTCACCGACTTTGGTACGTACACAGCCATGCAGAATGTGCGAAACCAAAATGTGCTTATTTACAGAAACATCGGCAAACTTTTCAAATGTTTGAGACCGTGTCACTTACATTGTTGTTATACGTACATTTCGCATGCTTGTGTATGAACGTGCATTTCGCTTGTCAGTTCGAAAGTTTTACCTGTGTTATTTGCAGTTCACTATTCTTATACGAAGTGACCTACTTTGAATTTGTGAACGTCGCGAGAAGGGCGTACGCGCAAACGTGACAGGGTCTCAAAACTTGGAAATTTGCCGATGTTTCTGTGATTAAAAAATTTTGGTGTTCGGACATTTCGCATGGTTGTGTACGTACATTTCGCATGTCGGTTTTAAAGTTTTGTGTTATTTGCAGTTCACTTTTTCCTACGAAGTCACCGACTTTGGCACGTACATAGCCATGCAGAATGTGCGAAACCCAAATGTGCTTATTTACAGAAACATCGGCAAACTTTTAAAAAGTTTGAGACCGTGTCACATACATGGTTGTTATACGTACATTTCGCATGCTTGTGTATGAACGTGCATTCCACTTGTCAGTTCGAAAGTTTTACCTGTGTTATTTGCAGTTCACTATTCTTACACGAAGTGACCTACTTTAAATTTGTGAACGTCGCGAGAAGGGCGTACGCGCAAACGTGACATTGTCTCAAAACTTTGCCGATGTTTCCGTGATTAAAACATTTTGGTGTTCGGACATTTCGCATGGTTTTGTACGTGTATTTCGCATGTCAGTTTGAAAGTTTTAATTGTGTTATTTCAGTTCACTTTTCTCATACGAAGTCACCGACTTTAAATTTATGAACGTCACGAGATGGGGTAGTACACCCAAGTTATGTTGCAGGGTCTCTAAACTTGCAAATTTTGTGCATGGTTGTGTATGTACATTTCGCATGTTAGTTTGAAAGTTTCAGCTGTGTATTTTGTTTTCTTTAGGAAGCTTTTATGTGGTTTATATTTCATTGCCTCACGTTTTTCGGTCTATCATTTGAAATTTTAACTAGTACACATAACACTGAGCCTGAAAATAAGATAGAGTTGGTTATTTACAACATCACGGTTATATCAGTAGGGGATTTTGTTTCATTATTTTTTCTGTATTTTGGTTTTATTTTAAAAGAGTTTCGTTTTTAAACATTCATCTGCATAAATCTGTATTTTGTTTTTAAACATTCATCTGTTTGAATATCTTTTGTACTGCTCTTCAATATTTTGAAACTCTTCAGTATTTTGTAACTCTTCAATTTATGTTAAATAGTTATGTATAATAAATATTAGAGGGGGGTTATGGTGTAAATAAAAGAAAACAAACTCTACGCTTGTTTGGCTTTTATTTAGTTTTTCCCTAATACTCTTTTACAGAAAGCACGTGGCCTTTGTTTATAAACAAAATCGGTTTGTTTACATTTTTTACATAGTCTCGTTTCACAGCAAACTTATAGTTGCAGATATAAAAAAATTGTGTAAAATATGCAAATTATGTAAACAAAATATTCCGTTTCGCAGGGTTCATGCTTTGTTAAATTTCTCTTAATCTTTTGTCTTTTCCATATTTTCGCTTTCGGAATTGAATGTAAAAAAAATCTACCGAGATTTCCATATACAACTTAACGAAGTTAGATTTTTGGCGTACATTTCGCGAGTTGGAGACGAAATCGCGTCATCACGTCATCACGTAAAATATGTATATATTGTGAACAAGATCTTGTGTGCAATATATCTCGATAACGGAAAGTCCTATCGACTTCAAATTTTATATGAACATTCCCTGGGTCAGTCGGACGGTTCTATCAACTTTTCACGCATGTCACGTGATTAGGGCAGGCGTATGACGTCACTACGTAAAAATCTTTTGTGCGAATTTTCTCAGCCGCTGAACTTCGGAGATACATCACGTAAAATATGTATATATTTTGCACCAGATCTTGTGTGCAAAATATCTCGATAAGTCCTATCGACTTCAAATTTTATATGGATATTCTTTGGTTCAGTCAGACGACTTTTTCAACTTTTAAAAAAAATATCTGTTGTTAAGCAAAATTTCACGACATCGGAAAGTCGGCTCGACTTTAAATTTGGAGTAGTTATTCCTCGGATAAGTCGCACGGTTTTGATTAAACATTATTAAATTCGTGTAGAAAATCAAGAAAGGTGTATAACGTCAACACTCACCCCCCCCCCCCCGCCTCCCCATTTTTTGGGCTCCTTTGTTATCTAAGCATAGGTGTTAACTACGCTGGGGATTTCAGCGTTTTGCAGAAGATTATGGAGTGTTCTTGCATTCTTTAGTAAGCTTCAAAACAGTAACAGCATTAATGTCGGTCCATTGCTATTTGTTAGTGCCTGAAATTAAGCTTTTTGTGCGTTTCTCATCTACGGGTCTTACGTAACATGTCACTCAGTCAGGGGTCAGTGTCAGTTGTGGTGCGTGATGGAGTCGTCATCTACGAGGTCATGGAATGTTATAGGTCTAAGCAGGTCTAGCTATTGAGTTTTTTTCGCCGCATACTTGATTCGGTTGCCAAGGTGTTCTATATATAGGAGCTATTTTGTATCGATTGGCATTGTTTGCAGAAGCATTTTTCGCTATTAAAGTGGGTCATCTGATATCTTGTGTTATGAGAAGCAGCTCACCATTTTGGCACCGAAATGCCTTCCACCTTCTACCACCGAGGTGCGTCATCTGATGCGCAGTTATGAAGAAGACCTTTCCAGTGCTGTTTGGCCGATGGGAATGTGCGAAGACAAGGTAGTCTATCATAGCTATAACTACACTTAGGGTACAGACCGTTACCGTTTCCTTGGGTAAAAGGGTTAGAGTTGTGTTTATAGTCGGACCTATATTAAATAGCTGGGGTGGGGGGGGAGGACGTGTGGAGGATGATGGTTAACAAAAAAAATCCCGACCACCTTCAAGACCTGGATAAAAAGTTAGACCCGTTCGTCGTGACCCCTTCTAGATTCGGGTAAAAAGACGTACGGTAAAACCTGCCTGTCTTGTCCAACTTCTAGACCTGGATAAAAATGTAACGTACAGCAAAACTACTATAATGACCAACTTCAGATCTGGATGAGAAGGGCCCGTTTTAGCGACCACCCTCCAGACTCGGATGAAAAAAGACGTCCATTTATATCTGTTTTAGTGAACACCATCTGTGTGGTTTATTTTGAGTTTTTCACAAGGAATTAAGGTTATGTTTGCAGAAATGAATATTTTATTTCAGTAATTAAAAAAAATAATTTTTTTTTGGGGGGGGGGGGGGAGGGGAGGATCATAGGTTTAGTCGGGGAGGCATTTGTTTTTGTTTACAAAAACAAGAAACTAAGTAGGTATCGACAGAAAGGGTATAATATAAGCCTGTACTCCTATGTTTTGTGTGCACTGGCCGCTCTAGTTTATACTTGGTATATTTTTATTAGATACACCGAACCTCACTAGCGCACGGTTTCTTGGAGCTACCTAGGAAAAAGTCTATTGAATACGCGGTTTTTGGGGGGGGGGTTTTGTTTCGACTGAATTCACTTGGATAATGAGGCAAGGAACATTGAGATTAAACGGGCTTGCAAGGGTTATATGCATTTGTGCGAGCAGCCGTTCGTCCTTTTTTTCTTCTTGACAGTTTTTCCGACTTTTTTGTGTGTCTTCTTCTCTGACACTACGGGCCCTGGGACCATGAAACTTGGGACTTCTGAAGAGCTTTACGTGAACATGTGCATGTCACTTTTTATTTTCGTCTTCGATTATGTTTCCTTTGTTAAAACGCCATGTGAAAAGAGTGCATTTTTGCAAGTAAATGCAGAGCATTTAACGCACACCACAGAACACAGTTGCTGAGCTTTGTGTGAGCTCTCACTGCGTAATAGATAACACGGTGTATGCCTGCTTAAACAATAAAACCTTAAGCCAACGAAAACCAAACACTACTTGGCTTATAAGACGCAATCAAGCTATGTTGTTTGCAATATATTATTCAAGAAATAACCCACTGAAGGAAGTATTTTTGCGTTTAATTTTTGTCAAGTGTTTAACATTTCGCTAGCGAAATAAAGTTCGAGTTAAATTTCAATTTGGTCTGTTAGCTGCAAAACATTATCATGACTTATAATGAGAATGTCATCGTGAATTGCGTGGCTTCTAGTTAATTAATTAGCATGGTATAACCGGCGCATACGTTGTTTTCGTGTTAAAAGAACACATGTTCAGTTTTTCCAATTACCATGTGCTGTTCAATTTCATGTTTCTCTCTTTTCTGTAAGGATATAAAGAGATGATAGAAGAAAAACTAAAAAAAAAAAAAACACACACACACACTCACACATAGGTAGGTAGGATGTGGCATTGTGGACTGAGTACTATCGAGGTGTCCTATGCAAGTACAACAATATTTTCGTCCGATCCGCCAAAACTAAGTAAAAATTGTACATATATTATTATTATTTTGAATCTCTTTTCAAATATTACTACTCCTACATTTTCAATCGGACACCTAACATATTTGTTGTGTTTGTTACTCACATCAAACTGGTGATTAAAATAATACAAGTAGGAAAAAGTTTTATCACATTCCCATGCTCATCGTTCTTTGCTATTGTGGGTTCGACTCCCGCAGAGTGCTTGTGTAACGATTTCTTATGCAGCGAATAGGCGCTCTCCGGTGGTAGCAGCGTGCGCATTAATTATGCTCCTTTATGTCATAAAATGACAATAGATACAGTGAATCCCCGCTATTAGGGACAAAAAGTGACTGAAGAACTTTGTCCCTAATGGCGGGGTGTCCCTAATTTTCAGGTCCTGTTCTATCCGACAACTACAACTAAAATGTTTGGCTATTTTTTACACTTTTTCCATCACCAGCTTTGATTATTTTAACTTTATCAGATAGCGAAAGTTCGTTCCGTTTCCTTTTCACATCACCGATCTTCATACTTAACACCTTGTATAACATCTTAACTGAGTATAAAGACAATGAATTACTTGTTCTTGTATGCGAATTTTAAAAGACGGAGCACATGTCAACAGGGTTTAGTAGTTATAAAGCTTCTCCCTTAAGCACACATCTTTTGTAATAAGCCCTATTGTCTGTACATGCACTGTGTTCAATATAATGTACTCAAAACCCACGGATAACAATAACGAAAAAAACAAGCACTAACGAGTAAGAAGCTGAGGTTGTTTACACAACGTACAACACATGGACAACAATTTGACTGTGCACAATAGAGGGGTTGTTTTAAATATGTAACTGTACCTACGGAGTAAAAAGAGTGTCCCTAATTCTGAATAGAGGGGTTTCCACAATAGAGGGGTCTAGATATAACAGAACTCTATGGCGTTTTAAAACAGTCTGAAAAATGCTGTCCATAATTCAGGGTTGTCCATAATAGAGGGGTGTCCATATCCGGGGTTTTACTGTACTTTAGGTAATGTTTATCAAGATGGTAAAGCTGCAAGATGTAACACTAAAAGCAGTTTCCAAACTAGACCGTATTTTGCTACACGGTAGCGAAATTCCACCCACTTGCAATAGAAGAAAGCCAGAGATACAATATATCTGATCAAAAGCAAACCTGTAACTGTTTCGAGATAATTATCAGCTTACAGTTTTTTAAGCCCTGCCGACTTCGTTCCACTGGTCTTATCACATTAGCAGAGGGGGTATCTGTCGTCTGTATGTATGTGTATACGTATGTAAACTTTTACTTAAAATGCTTCTTCTTCCTCATTTTTGATCGGATTCCTTTCAAATGTTGTACGAATGTTTTCTAGGTAATCCTCTCTTGAAAAATTGCAATTCTGCAAAAAATGGCCAATTTACGGCATTTTTAATCTCTTTGTTTTCTACCGTCTTTTTGATCTGTCAGAGGTCAGACAAATACCGATATTCAAAAAAAACTTTTTCATTGATAAGTTTCCAAGATTCTAACCTGACTTTCTATGTCTCCCCGAGCAGGGGGGGGGGGGCATATAGTATTTGTACGTTCTGTGTGTGTGTATGTCCGTGTGTATGTGTGTCAGTCTGTTGTGAACAAAATGTTGTGTGCAAGATATCTCGAGAACGAAACATCTGATCGACTTCAAACTTGATCGATCATTCCTTAGTTAGTTAGATCAACTTTTGACGCATGTCACTTGATTAGAGCAGGTGTATCGCGTCACTACGCAAAAATCTTGCGTGCGAAATTTCTCATTCGCTGAACATCGGAAAAAGTTGAAACTTGATGGGATTGTTGCTTCGTAGGTTCGAAAGATTCTGTAAATTTTTTTTCGCGAGCACAACGAACAAATGCGGAGTATGACGTCATTCTGTAAAATATGTATATACAGACGAAACCAATTTGCCAAGCCCTGTTATGCGTTTATCCGATATATGCGTTTTTATCCGGAGTACTCTTGCCGTTTTTTTTTTTTTTTTTTTTATTTGTGGTTAGTATTTGACGTGTACCCCCGCCCCTCCCCATCCCCGCATTCCTTTTTTTCCAATAGAAAAGAAAAATAACGATTGCCTTCTACGATTTTTTTTATTACAGCCTTAATAAATTCATATCGCAATTACTATCAATATTCTTATGTCAGTGAAATCCAGTTCATCAACTTGATCACTGCAAGGTCTTTTACAGGACAATTATAACCAGGGTTTCAGGCCATTATTTAGTGAGAGTTCAAGCAGCGCGGGGATTAGGAGTTGCAGGGCCATTATCTAGGGTCAGCTAAGGCAGTGCGGGGATTAAGGATTAAGGTCATTATCTAGTGAGAGAGTGCGGTGATTAAGAGTTCGAGACTCACTGTTAACAACTGCGAGTGAGGTTGCTACATGTTCACAATGGGTCAAGCAAACAGAAGACAATGCATGAGATAAATAAACGAGAAGCAACTCACTCTCTTAGTTTGTTTCAAGTGTGGCGCTGTTTGGATAGTCAACCAGAATTATGCAATAAACCGGTGTGCTTCCCATTTTAACATTTGAGTTTATCCAGTTTATGCGATTAATCGGTATGCAATTATCCGGTTAAATTTCGAATAGATAGCATTGGAAATGGTTTGGGATTTGCGAATAATATGCAGTCAACAGATTTATGCGTTTAACCGGTATGCGATTAAGTGATTTCATCTGTATTATGAACAAGATCTTGTATGCAAAATATCTTGATAACAGAAAGTCCTGTCGGCTTCAAATTTGATACGGGTATTCATCGGCTGACTCGGACGGTTCTTTTAACTATTGATGCATGTCACTTGATTATTGCAGGTGCATGATGTCACTACGTAAAAATCTTGTGTGTGAAATTTCTCAGCCGCTGATCATCGGAGCAAGTTGAAACTTGTTGCCTGGTAGGTCCGAAATATTCAAGAATTTTTTTCGCGAGTACAATGAACTAATGCGGTGTATAACGTCATCGCGTAAAATATGAATATATTTTGAACAAGACCTTGTGTGCAAAATATCTCGAAAAGAGAAAGTCCTCTCGACTTCAAATTTAATTTATATAGGTGTATGGGGGGGATGGAGGATGATGGTTAGCAAAAAAAATCCAGACCAATTTCAAGACCCGGATAAAGAGATGTAAAGTAAGACCCGTTTGTCGTGACCCTTTTCAGATTGGGGTAAAAAGACGTACGGTAAAACCTGCCTGATTAATACCTTCCAGACCCGAATAAAAATGTAACCTACAGTAAAACTACTCTAGTGACCAACTTCAGACGTGGGTAATAAGGGCCTACAGTAAAACCGTTTTAGCTACCACCTTCCACACTCGAAAAAAAGCGTGCAGTGACATCTATCTTACTGACCACCATCTGTTTTGCTTATTTTGAATTTTTTACAACGATGATTATGATTATGTTTGCAGAAATAAATATTTTAGCAATTAACAAAAAAAGGAAATTGTTTTTTGTTTTTTTTTTTGGGGGGGAGGGGTGGGATTATGACCTTAGTCGGGGAGACATTTGTTTTTTTTTTTTTGCAAAAACAAGAAAATAAGATGTATCGATTTAAAGTGTGGAGTATAAGCCCATACTTTTGTGTATTGTGTGCACTGGCCGCTCTAGTTAGCAATGTTACAAGGCTTTTACTTCATTCACGTGGAGGCCCCGCCTAAACTACAGGTGGAGAACTATTTACAAAAAATTAGCATTGGCATTTTTTAAAGCACGGTAGGTGGATGGGTGGGTGGTTTGGTAGGTAGGTAGCAAACACGCGGAGAAAGGGGGTAATTCTGAGGGCATACGTATGTGCCGTATGCCAATTTCCTCTGAAAAAGGGATAGTTACCGTCCAGGACTGTGCGTTTTCCACAGAAGTTTTGCTTTTTCAGATATTCGCTCCGCATGTCATTATCTAAGAGGATACCATATCAAAACTAGACCGAATGCTGCTAGATAGAGGAATGACCCGTTGCAAAAACCACAAGAGAAAATGTATGTTTTACCTAACTTGTTTCAGGCCAAAAGAATCCAAAATAAGCTAAAAAAATCGCTCTTTCTCTAACCATCTTCGAGATTATAATCAACTTCCGGTTTTTGGCCTTGACCATGACCAAAGAGTTGAAGGTCACCGAGGTGTCTCTGATATAAGAGTTTTATGCTCAAAGGGTCGAAAATGGACTAAAAATGATCCAAGTGCCCCCCTCCCCTGTTATGTGTTGCTGTAGGTAAACAATTTTTCAAAAATGTTATTTCTCCTAGATTTTTGGGCCGATTGTTTTCAAGTTTGCCAGCAATATGTTCCCTAGGTAATGACCCGCACGAAATTTAGTTTTTGTTCTTTTTTGGGGGTGGGGTGGGGTAGGGTTTTCAGAATGTCTCTTAACCCGGCCAATTGACATGGTGGCTTGATTATTATCGATGTGTTCTATGAGGCGACAGGAATATTTTAGTCCGATCTACCAAAACTGTGCAACAATTTAACATTTAAAAAACTAGAGCAGTTTGCGTAGCCCACATATTCCCCACAGGTCCCCCATTAATTGAACACGGCCATCAATAGTCAATCAAGAGCTGACATTTTCCAGTCCAATTGGTGCATTTTTCTTGGACGAACCTGGCCCATTTACAACACCGATCTGCGCTTGTTCCCATAGAAGCTACATACCAAGTTTCAATAAAATCCTTGCAGCAGTTTTTAAGTTATCGTGTTAACAAGCTCTTGATGACACACCGACACACGGTCGACCGCATATATTCCCCACAGGTTCTACCAGTGGGGAATAAATGATTCTGAATCTCTTTAAAATGTTACTGCTCTTAGATTTATAATCGGAACCCTAACATATTTCATAGGCGTAGCCACCGTGGGGTCCGGGGGGGCATCAGCCCTCTCCCCACTTTTCAGAGGCTTCTCTCGCGGTTTCGATCGGATTCCTTCCAATTCTTTTCACGAATATAAAATTTGCCAAATTAGAATTAGAAAGTTTAAGTGGGCGTTTTCCCAAATGTGTCGGCTCCTGCAGTTCGAAAATATTTATTTAAAACTATAATGCTTTTCAAGTAATATCTGCTTGAAAATTGTTTGTGTACGACCAAGAATTGACCTTATGCCTCCATTTGAATGTAAGGATCACTCTTTTCAAAATAGCAGCACAGTAGTATTTATAAAATTTTATAAAACTCCTTATCATCACTAGCACTTCTCTTGATACTTCTTCTATCCTGTGAGGAAATTTTAGTGGCATCTATAAACTGTTTTACTGGTAATACGTTCTAGTCTAAAACTTATATTGCTATGCTACCACCGGGGAGTGCCAGTTTATTGCATAAGAAATCGCTATGAAAGCACTCAGTGGGAGTCGAACCCACAATAGCAAACAGTAAACAAAAACAAATGTCACCCCGACTAAATCCATAATCCCCCCCCCCCCCCGTAAAAAATGACTAATTACTAAAATAAAATATTCTTTTCTCCAAATATAACTATAATTCATTGCAAGAAATTCAAAATAACCAAAATAGATGGTGGTCACTAAAACAAATATAAATGGATGTCTTATTTCATCTGAGTCTGGACGGTGGCCGCTCAAACGGGTTTTACTGTGGGCCCTTCTTATCCAGGTATGAAGTTGGTCACTACAGTAGTTTTACTGTACGTTACATTTTTTTCCGGGTCTCGAAGTCGGTCAAGACAGGCAGTTGTACCGTACGTCTTCTACCCGAATCTTGAAGGGGTCACGACAAACATCTTTTTATCCAGGTCTTGAAGGTGGTCTGTATTTTTTTTTTTTTTTTTTTTTTGCTATTTATCATCCTCCATACGCCCCTTTAATGTAGGTCTGACTACACACGTAAATCTAACCCTTTTGCAAGGTAACGGCAGCCATCTGTACCCTAAGTGTAGTTATAGCTATGATATACTACTTTGTCTTCGTGCATTCCCATCGGGGAAAAGCCCTAGAAAGGCATTCTTCATAACTGCACATCAGATGACTCATCTCGATGGAGAACGGGGAAGGCATTTCGGTGCCAAAATGGTGAGCTGCTTCGTCATAACACAAGATATCAGATGAATAAATTTTAATAGCCAAAAATGCCTTGCAAACAATGCTTATCCATACATATAGCTCCTATATATAGAACACCTTGGCAACCGAATCAACCATGCAGTAAAAAAAAAACAATCAATAGCTAGACCTGCTTAGAGTCTAAGCCTTAGACCTATAAATAGCATTCCATGACTTCATCATGCATCACAACTGACACTGACCCCTGACTGAGTGGCATGTTGTGTAACAGCCGAGAACAGATGAGAAACGCACAAAAAGCTCAATTTGAGGCAATAACAAATAGCAATGGACGGACAGTAATGTTGTTACTGTTTTGAAGCATTCTAAAGAATGCAGGAACACTCGAAAATCTTCTGGAAAACGCTGAAATCCCCAGCGTATACCCGAACACTCGCGTAACGTCGGGCCGACGTCGGAACGGTATAAACCAGGTCGGAAAACGTCGGCATCGGCTTCGATACATCGGTAATGCATCGGTTATAGGTTGGCAATAGTCGAATTTCCATTTTTTTCTCATTCGTCGGAAGTTCATCGGTTACGGACGTTGGCCCGATGATTATTTTCCTCAGTTTAATAGATGTTGGCAAATATTCATCGGGCCGACATCTTTTTCCGACGAACTTCCGACCAATCGGGAATTTTTTTTTGCTAAAATATTATATTCATATATTACACGTATTTCTCAATGCATATATTATACATATATTTTTATGCATTGGTTATACGTTGGAAATAGATTAACTTCCGACCAATGGTAAAAAAAAATGAAACGGATATTGCATGTATTCGATATATTCGATGTATTTAGTTATACGTACATTATACTTATATTTGTATATGTTGGCCCAACCTCTGACATAGACGTACTTCCGACGGAACAAAACTTAATTGTTTTTGAAAAAGATATTACTGATGTATAACCGACGGATTACAATAATCGTATAATATACAAATATATCACTGCATCGGCTATACGTCGGAAATATACCGAATTCCGACGAAAACTAATTTTTTTATTTGAGATATTACAAGCATGTAATATGCATATAAAAATATACGTATATTATACATATAGTTATATTTGTCGGTGAAACGTCGGAAATATACCGATTTCCAATGGATCTCAAATATATCACTACATCGGCTATGCGTCGGAAATATACCGAATTCCGACGAAAACCAATGTTTTTATTTGAGATATTACAAGCATGTAATATGTATATAAAAATATACGCATATTATACATATAGTTATATTTGTCGGGGAAACGTCGGAAATATACCGATTTCCAATGGATCGCTAAATTTGTGTATTTCACGCATAACTTGAAATGAAAACTATATATATATATTGCGTTATGTACGAGTGCTCCACATATTCCACAGCGTCGGAAAAAGATGCCGATATTGCCAACGCGTATTATACGCATTTTTTTAAACGTCTATAAAACGCATATTTTCCTATGTATAAACGACGTCGGAAATACATCGGAAAAAAGATGCCGATATTGCAATCGTATATTATACGTATTTTTTATACATCTATAAAACGCATATTTTCCGATGCTTATTCGGCGTCGGAAATTTATCGATTGACGTTTTGTAGGGGACATTATGAAGGATCAGTAGTGGAGCATTATGAATATACTTGAAAATTATCATTTGCCTCAATACACTAGCCCCAGCCGCCGTGGAGTAGAGGTATGTTCCGCGCCTAGGATGCAAGAGGTCCCCGGTTCAAACCCGAGTAAGTACTAGTGTTCAGTTGCAATGTATGCTATGTTGTATATTAATATGCTATGGTGTATGTATGAATATGTGAATTATGAATGGTTGGTAAAGGTTCAATGGGTCAGTTAAGGTTAGAAACAATTTTTTTTACGTATAAAAATCATCGGAAGTTCGTCGGAAATGCATCGGAATATAAACGTATAACCGACGTATAGCCGACGGTTGGTATCCGACGTCGAAGAATTTGTAGGGATATTTCCGACGTTGGCCCGACGTATTAAAGATATATCGGCCCGATGTATATCCGATGTACGAAGCCGCTATATCTATTATGCGTCGGGCCATAGTTAATCCTATGTGCAACCGATACATCGGCCGACGAAGTTGCCGATATTGCCGATCTAGTGTAGATGTATTTTAGACGTTACGCGAGTGTTCGGGTAGTTAACAACTATGCTTAGTTAACAGATGAGTAAAAAAATGGGGAGGCGGGGGCTGGCTGTTGATCTTATGCACCTTTCTTGATTTTTTATACGAGTTTAATCATGTTTAACCAAAACCGTGCGACTTATTCGAGGAATAACTACACCATATTTAAAGTCGATCCGACTTTCCGATGTTGAAATATTTTGCTTAACAACTGATAACTTTTAACCCGTCAAAAGTTGAAATAGTCGTCTGACTGAATCAAGGAATACCCATACGAAGTTTTAAGTCGACTGGACTTTCCATTATCGAGACATTTTACACACAAGATCTCGTTCAAAATATATTCATATTTTCCGTAGTGACGTCATACGCCACATTCGTTCGTTCTACTCGCGAAAAAAATTGTAGATTCTTTCAGACCTACCAAGCAAAAATCCCACCAAGTTTCAACTTTCTCCGATTGCTCAGCCGCTGAGAAATTTCGCATACAATATTTTTACGTAATGACGTCATACACCTGCATTAATCACGTGTCATGCGTCAAAAGTTGAAAGAACCGTCCGACCTAACCTAGGAATAAATCGATAAAGTCCGACGTTTCGTTCTCGAGATATCTTGCACACAGCATTTTGTTCACAACAGACTGACACACACACATATGCACGCACACATGCAGACACAGAACGTACAAACACTATATGTCTCCCCTTGGTCGGGGAGACATAATTATGGGAGAAGAAGCACTTTGAAAATTGACTATCAAAAATTTATAAATGCCCCCATTTAGCCAATTTTTGGCGGTTGCCAAAATAAGCAATATTTCAAGAGAAAGCTGTCTGGGGAGCAATCGTACAAAATTGAAAAGAAATACCATTCAAATTGTGGCAAAAAAAGCATTTTTGAAAAATTGGCTACCAAAAAGTTATAAATATCCCCTCGTTTAGATAATTTTTTGCAGATCGCCAAAAAATCCTAATTTTTCAAGAGAAAAACTTTGGAATAATTGCACAAAATTGGAAAAAAGTATTTTGAAAATTGCTTACCAAGTTTAATAAATAACACCTCATTTGGTCAATTTTTTGTGGATCGCAGAAAAAAAGTAATGTTTCACAAGAGGTCCTCGTAGTAAACATTTATGCAAAATTTGAAGACAATTTGATCAAAATTGTGGCCGAAGCATTTTGGAAACTGGTAGCCAAAAAATTTTGAACGCCCCCGTTTGACCAGGTTTTGGCAAGCTTGCCAGAAAAAAATCAAGATACGTCTCCCAAATGGGATTCGTACTAAATTTGAAAGGAATCTGATCATAACTGAGGGAGAAGAAGAATTTTAAGGTTTACATACGCACATACGCAGATAAAGACGACGGATACCCCATCTACTAATTCCTTATTCGGTCGATACAGAGGATGGATACCCCCTCTTCTAATTCCTAATTCCCTCGAAATGTCGAATTATGTTTCTTTTTCAATTCCTTACTTTTGATCTACTTACACAACTCCTCACTCAATTCTCAGTACCTTTTCAATAAGCCAATTCGTACTTCGGATTTTCCAATGGAGCTATTGTTTTGAATGCAAATTTTTTGTGATATATTATAAAGAAATGGTAAGAAAAAAGCACCAAAATTCTAATTTTCCTTCAACATGCACACGCTGGAATTTAATAAGCCATCATATGAATTTTTAAAACTATTTTGCACAATATTAAGCCTCTTTAATAGAATACATGTGAATCTGTTTCTAACAAAATGGAATTTTGTTGTCTTCTGTCAGTTTTCTATCATTTCTTTATATCCTTAACTCAACTGAATTTAGTCAAACTCAAAATGTACATACGAATTAGTCCCAGGTGACTTTTACCTCCACAGGCAAACATTCTCTGGACAGAGAAGTTGTGATGGGACCAGGGTCTCTCGGGACTACGCACGAAGCGCTTGGTTCTGTTTAGTTCCAGATGACTCTTTGCGGTCTTCCTATGTCCTCGGAAGATAGAAAGGGTCCACTGGGAATAGGTTCTGTTCCACCCCGAAGTGACCGATATTCCACCCATAAATTACCCATATTATTGCCGCAAAATGAAGTTTATGGCTTATTTAGACACAGACACGTGAATTAGACCAATAATCCGGGTCAAAATTTCAAAGTTTTGGGTCAAAATTATCACCCATAATTTTAAACCCATAATCCGGATCATACCTCCATTTTTTTACCTATAATATTGAACTTAACGTTTTTTTTTTCTGAATTAAAGTAACTTGACAAAAATAAATAAATAGAATCATGAGTACAGTTAGATATATGGTCGTGAATAATGGATATCCCCAGATAACATTTTTCAGCATATTTGAAGTTAAAGGCCGAACTCATTCAGTTTGTTATTATTATGTATTGCTTCCAATCGTCGGGTTGTTGCTCAAAATGGAAATTTTAAGAATTCTTGCAACCCCCCTCGCACCCCCTCCCCGCCTCTTTTTCTTTTCTTTATTACTACTATTTACAACCATAGCAAGTAAGAAGTCGTCGTGGCCGAGTGGTTACCGCCGTTGACTGGAAATCAGAAGATTTATGGTTCGAATCCCAAAAACACCCGTATTTTTTTCTAAAGGACAGCTGAAATACGGGTCATAACATCACCTTCATGTGAAATTCAGGTGTTAAGTTTTGGGTTATTTTTATGGCCATAACGGGAACATTATGGGTCTTAACTAATTTCACTCATATTTTGGGTCTTGACTTGAAATTCTGGTGTTAAATTCGGGTCATTCTTATGGCCATAACGGCACATTATGGGCCATAATAGTGGGGGGAAATAGTCATAGTCCTGGTCACAATATGGGTCTGTTTTTTTCGTACGGGGTACAGTGGCCCTTAAAATGAATCCAGACTCAGGTATAAGATAATAGTTTATTCCAATTTCAAACAATTCACAATACTCGGAATGGTAAGTATAGCCATACTTTAGTAAAATAACTGCTATGATGTTTGATAATTAGAAAGGCAAGGCAAGAACTTTTCAATGTGCCCACCGTTGCAACAGGTTTAACAGCCTCGGACTCCACAGTTCAAGTAAAACTTTGTGCCTCCAGTACAGTTACAGTACAGTTGTCTAAACAATTTACCTAACCGTTAAGAGATGACTATACTAATAATTTGGCACACATAATCAACTTCCATTATTGTATTTCAGTAGTAAATGCTTTTTAACACTTGACAAGCCTTTGATTTGCAACAGTTATATATGAATTTGTGCGAGCAGCCGTTCGTCCTTTGGATAATGAAACTTGAGACTTATGAAGAGCTTGATCTGAACGTGTGCATGTCACTTTTTATTTTCGTCTTCGCTTTCGTTTTCTTTGGTGAAACGCAATGTGAAAAGAGTGTATTTTTCGTAAATTAACGTACAGCACAGAACACTACACACCAGCTTTGTGCGATCTCTCACTGCGTAAACAGATAACACGGCGTATGCCTGATCAGTCAATAAAAAACCTTAAGTTAAAAAAACTAGACACCCCTCGTCTAATAAGACGTATTCAAGTTGTGTTGTTTGCTAATATGTTTAGCTGGTATCAATCCATGGAGTTTTTTTTTGCTTGACAGTGATCCGATTTTTTGTGTTGTCTTCTTCTCTGGCACTATGGACCCTAGGACAACGAAAGTTTGCACCTGTATAGAACGGGAACAGGCGGTCTCTCCCCCCCCCCGGCGGTTTCCCCCCTGGCGGTCACCCCCCTAGGCGGTCTCCTCCCTGTCCTTCTCCCCCCCCCCCCCCACGGCAGATTTTTTTAAAATTTACATCAGCAAAACTTGTATATTTCACTCCTTTTTTCCCTCTCCCCCCTCAAACTTGCTTTCCTTATTGGCGTATGAAGACCAAGGGGTTATTGATGTTTCATTAATCTGTTCAATTAAGTGATTGATATAATGAATTTTTGACCTAATCAATGAAACGTCGGATCTAGTGTTATGCTCATTGCATGCACAAGAATTGCAATTGTTTCTTAGCCATCACCGCCAGAGTAGGCTACTGATGATGATGTTTTCCGGAGTAGTTTGGTTTATTTATGGATATCAGATTTACGTCCGGAGAACGTAGATGGTTGTATAAAACCTCACTAAAAAGTAGCCAAATTATCACATCAAGATAGCCTTCATTACGACTATACGAGGAAAGTAGTAAGGTGGTGACACAGTAAAGCTGGTGATCTGTAAATTAAATTTCGTGATCGCACTTGAAAAATCAGTTTACAGTAAGTGTTTGATTGTAATTTCGTAATTGGATTTTAAAGCAGATTAATTTCCTAGTAATAATTATGTAAAAGTAGATGAAAGGTGAGTTGAAAATTAAAAAAGGAATGAAATGTACAAGTTTTGGTGACTTAAGTTTTACTAACTAAAAAGAATCTGCCATGGGGGCCCATGGGGGAGATCGCCAGGGGGAAGTTGGTAGGGGGGAGTCCGCCGGGGGGGGGGGGGGGGGGGAGTCCGCCTAGACCCTGTAGAACTTGTGAATAATAATAATAACACGGATAATGTTGGCGGGGCCATATGGCCCCCCGTTTCAGAAAATTGCTCCCTAATTTTTTCGCTGGGGTCGCGATTGCCCTCAGATTCTATAAATTCCCCCCAGTTTTTATGGCTGGGGGCCATTGATGCATGTTGTAAAATACTTCACATTATTCAAGAAATAACCCATTGAAGGAAGTATTTTTTAGTTTTAATTTTTGTCAAGTGTTTAACCTTTCGCTAGCGAAATGAGCTTCTAGTTATACTTGTTTTTGAAAACAGCAATACTTCTACAAGCGGTTATATCTTTTGGTAGGTTTCTCCATAATTTCAGGCCCATAACTGATAAACATCTAGACTTCAAACTAGTCCTATAATACTTTATCACAAAGTTATTACACTGGCGAGTTAAATACTGACTATTATCGTTTCCTACTGTAAAGTAAATTGCAATTTGCTTGGTAATACACAATGGTATGCTTTGTACATGGCTATCAATACATTCAAATAAACTATGTCAATGGATTTCAAAAGACCATGCAAGATCGGAGAAAAGCATGAAGTTGGTTTAAAACTAACAAAAAACAAATAAGATTGTAGTAACTTTGTGTTTCTCTCCATAAAGTACACTCAGTGTGCATAATACAAGCAAAAATTTCTCCCAACTGGGAAAAGGTGATTTTTAAATGCAGGGAAGATTTATTTTGGGGGGGGGGGCACCGTCCAAGAGGGGCAATTTTTAACTATTTAAAATTGGGAAATTTTGCCTGGGTCAACTGCTTCCTGATGCCAGTGTGACAGGTAGCAGGTCCCCACAAACACGCTTCCCTCGAGTACTGCAGTGGAGACGATATATAATTTTTGTGGTTTATTTGCTGTCTCTCCACAAGCCATTACGAAAAAACTCTGACCATGAAATGTGCGTCCTTCAGTGGCGGATACAGCTTTTGGGCAAGGGGGAGGGTGTTCAACTTGGGCCAGCGTGGAAGAAGTGCATGCGCGCGCAGCGCGCTTCTAAGCCAGCTGGGGGGTCCAGGGGGCGCTGTAAGTCCCCTAGAAGCCTTCGAATTTTAAGTATTTTAGGGCCATTTTCTACGTTTCTGATAGGTGTTTTGATATGAAACTCTTAGTTAAACAGTCAAACTTTTTTTCTGCGAAAACACAGAGTTTAGCAGTCTATTTTTTTTTAGATTTAGGGAGGGGGAAGGTTAAAACCCCTGAACCCTCCTCCCCCCGCCTTGAATCCGCCACTGATTCTTGGTCGCTAATTGCATTTATATGTCAAATGCAATTACACAGACTTTTTTTTTTGCTGCAGGCAATATTCATTTTTCCACGATAACGTCTAAGAGCAGAGACGATTCAATCAACAATTGAAAACGGGAAAATTTTGCCTGGGGGCAACCGCTTACCGATGCAAATATGACAGGCACCGAGTACTCCCCACATACCCCCCACCCCAATCCCCCCCCCCACACACACACACAATCACACACACAGACACACACATAGACACCTGGATGGATTGCTATCTTAAGCCCAGTAATGTCATTGACAAATAACTTTTGTGGCTTCTTTGGTGTGCAAGCCACTACAAAAAAATCCGACCAGAAAATGCACATTCACGGTGGTTTATTGCCCCTAAATCTTGTTATAAAATAACACCATAGAGGTTGGCTGTTAAACAACAACGTCACTTGTATGCAACATATGGTGTTACTGCCCAATAACTAACCTCTACAAGAGTTCCGTCTGTTTTTATATAACATTTTTTTATTCTGCAAACCCACTGGGGCGAGAAAACAGTATTCATAAACTGGGTGGCTATTTTTTTAATATCCATCCGCTGTGTCTATGCAGAATAGATGTTTTTCAGGGGCCATCTGTTTTAGAACAACGGTTAAACGCAATGTTACAGACTCGACCCAGCAAACATTAAAACGTCAGAATGACGTCGGATCGACGTCGTGACCCGACGTTTCCGACGTCAGACTGACGTGCCGGTTTTGGTTGTATATGAAATGGAACCGACGTCGGGTTTTCAACGTCAGAATGACGTCGAGAGTAGTGTAGAAATGGGCGTTCCATATCAATCAATCATCGTGACGTCATCAATCACGTGACCAATTAAGCCCCGCCCATCAATTAAAGCTGTCAATCACGTGATCAATTAAGCCCCGCTCACTTTCTGTCTACCACCTGTCAATCATCGTGACGTCATGAATCACGTGACCAATGAAAAGCCAATGAAATCAATGAAGACAATGAAGCCCCACCCACTTTCTGTCTATCACCAGTCAATCATCATGACGTCACATCCCCCTCATATCTATTTTTAGACTGGGGAAATTTTCAACATTTCTGTCCATCGAGCGTTTGTGTGGACATTAATCAGTTTCACTGATGGCTTGTTATATAAAAAAAATCAAAAACACACATCTGTAAATAAATAATGCCTGGTCCTTGCATAGGGAATCTTTCTTTAAATATTTTTACTGTGCTGAAAAGAAGCCATTCTTGAGATCAAAAATTGTGTTGCTATTATTGATCTGAATAATTTAAGTTTTCATCTCCAAAATTTAATTCAGGATTCGTTAAATTTTGTGTAAATGTGTCTCTCCCTTAAGATTTTTAAAGTTTGTCAAATTGATTTTTTGATGTGTGGTCCTTATTTTGGATCAGTGGGTATGTGTGTTTACCTTGTGTTGATGTGCGGTTCTTATTTCAGACCAGTGCGCAAGTTTATTTAACTTGCGTTGATGAGCGGTACTTATTTTGGAAAAGTGCACAAGTTTCCTCAGGTTGCCTTGATGCGCGGTTCCCATTTCGGAACAGTTTGCATGTTTATTTAACTTGCGTCGATGCACGGTGCTTATTCTGGGCCTGTGCATATGTTTATTTAACTTGCGTTGATGAGCAGTTCGAATTTCGGACCATTGCGAATGTTTATTTAACTTGCGTTGATGCATGTTTCTTTGGGATGCGTTGATGCGCGGTTCTTTTTTCGGAACAGTGCGCATATTTATTTAACTTTGTGTTGATGCGCGGTGCTTATTTTGGACCAAGTGCACATGTTTATCTAACTTGCATTGATGTGCGGTTCGCATTTCGGACCACTCCGCATGTTTATTTAACTTGTCTCGATGTGTGGTTCGCATTTCGGACCAGTGCGCATGTTTCTTTTGGTTGCGTTGATGCGCGATTTGCATTTCGGACCACTGCACATGTCTATTCAACTTGCGTCGATGCGTGGTTCATTTTTTTCGGCCCAGTGCGCATGTTGATTTAACTCGCGTTGATGCGCGATGCTTATTTTGGACCAGTTCGTATGTTTATTTATTTTCCGCCGATGTGCGGTTCACATTTCGGACCAATGCGCATGTCTGTTTAACTTGCATCGATGCGGAATGCTTATGTTGGACTACTGCGCATGTTTATGTAACTTGCGTCAATGTTCGGTCGTTAAATCTGACTATTGCGCAAGTTCATTTTACTTGCGTTTACGCGCTTTGGGAGGAGATTCATTTAATTTTTTTCAAAAATTCCGAAACAATAATTCAAGAGTTTTCCAATTCACTCAAAGAGCACAAGCCATATGCATGACCCCCTAGAGACGGCTCATATAAAAAATAAATGAAATCTGATAAAAACTGTAGGAGGAGATGCATTTTGATTTTTTTTTTCTTCAAAATTTTCCTGATCGACTCAGAAAGCACAGGCCGTATTCACGACACCCTAAGCATGCCTCAGCCCAAAATAAATGATGTCTGATCAAAACAGTAGGAGAAGATGCATTTTGAGGTATTTTCATCAAAAATTCCCTCCAAAATAAAAAATTCCCAAGTCGAGTCAAACAGCACAAGCTGTATGCCCCACCCACATAAGGATGCCTCATACCAAAAATAAATGAAATCGGATAAAAACTGTGAGAGGAAATGCATTTTGAAGATTTTGCTTCAAAAATTTCCTAAAAATACAAAAAATTGTTGGATTGACTAAGAAAGCGCAAGCCGTACGCTCAACCCTTTTGGGATGCCTCATACCAAAAAAAACAAAAAAAAAACATTTTGAATTCTTTTTCAAAAACTCCCTAAAAATACAAAAATTGTCCGATCGACTGAAAAAGCACAAGCCGTATGCACGACCCTTTACGGGTGCCCCACAACAAAAATAAATGACATCGGGTCAAAAATGTAGGCGGAGATACATTTTAAATTTTTTCTTCAAAAATTCCCCAAAAATTCAAAAATCACCCGATCGGCTAGAAGAGCACAAGCCGTATGCACGACCCCTAAGGGGTGCCTCATACCAAAAAGTAAATGACATCGACTAAAAATTGTAGGAGTAGATGCATTTTGAATTATTTTCGAGATTTTTGCTTCAAAAATTCCCCAAAAAGACAAAAATTGTTCGATCGACTAAAAAAGCACAAGCCGTATGCATGACCCTTTAGGGGTTCCTCATGCCAAAAATAAATGACATCGGATTAAACATGTAGGAAGTGATACATTTTACTTTTTTCTTCAAAAATTCGCCAAAAATTAAAAAAAATCACCCGATCGACTAGGAAAGCACAAGCCGTATGCAGGACAGCCAAGGGATGCCTCACACAAAAAACAAACGACATCGACTCAAAATTGAAGGAATAGATGCATTTTCAGTTATTTTCTAGATTTTTTGCTTCAAAAATTCCCCCAAAATACAAAACTTGTTCGATCGTCTAAAAGAACACAAGCCATATGCAAGACCCTTTAGGGGTACCTAATACCAAAAATAAATGACATTTTAATTTTTTTTCTTCAAAAATTCGCCAAAAATTCAAAAATTACCCGATCGACTAAAAAAGCACAAGCCGTATGCATGACCGCTTAGGGATGCCTCATAATTGGTTGATAATATTTGCTCATACGAATAAATGGACTCAATTAAACTGTATAAAACTATCTTAAACTACTTTATTGACTAAATTCAAACAAAAATAAAAAAAAGCATCCTTATCAGAAAGTTCTTTAATTTTCTCTTAATATCCTTTTAGCACTTTTAGAGAGACAGGTGGATTCTTCTGATCGCTAAGATTATCATAAATAACATCCACATTATCCAAAAACCTCTTTGTTGCGTGTTCAACTTCATCTTCCATTTAGAAAGTGTTACCAAGTGGTGAAAAAGCTTCCAGTTTTTACTTACATACAGTGAGGATTAAATCTTATGCATCAACTTAAAATTACCTGAGATTTCTTATCTAGCTGTTTTAATCGCCTGGTACAAAACATAAATAAAAATTAAAACAAAGAGATGTGGATTACAGCGGTGATGTGATTGTCATTGGTAAATACAACGGGGATTAAACAATCAGAATAACTTTCCTAATTTTGGTAATCACATTTCTCTAGCAGCAGAAAGAAAAATAATGGAGAAAAATTGGGGGAAGCCAGAATGGCTTGGGAGGGAGGTGAACAGGGAACAGAAAGAAAAAAAATGGTAAAAATTTGAGAGGAGGGGAAAGCTAGCCTGGGTTGGGGGAAGCTGAACAGGGGGCCAAAAATACCAGGTGGGAGGGGAGACTAATCTAGACTGTTCACCTAGTCTGTCTTCCCCCTGGATTGGTGGGGGCTGTACAGGGGACAAGATATACTGTTGTACCGGGGGGATGGGTTGACCAATTCACTTGTATTTCTGATGAAATAAAAACCGCGTTGAATTTAAAATTTAAGAGTGGATATGCATATATAACAGCATTATGGAATGCAGTTTTCACATTTATTAGGGAATTATTGACATCAAAAATTAATTTTTTATCTCAAAAATTGATTTTTTTGATATCAAGAATTAATTTTTGATCTAAAAAATACATATTTTGATAAAGAATTAATTTTTGCTATCTGTAATTGTATTTTTGAGATCTCTAAATGTATTCTTGATCTCAGAAAATAATTTTAATATCAATAAATATTTAGAGATATCAAGAAATATTTAGTGATATCAAAAATGATTTAATGATATCTAAAATCGATTTTTGAAATCAAAACTTCAATTCTTGAGAGCAAAAATGAGATATTTGAGGGCAAAATATCTATTTTAGGCTCAGTAGTTCATTTTCCTTTTATTGATATCAAGAATTTATTTCAGATATCATTATTTCAGAATGAACCTATTTTAATTTGTATTTTGAAAACTGCAAATGATTTTTTTATCTCAGAAATTGATTTTTGATATCAAAATATCAGTCTATAAAAATAAAAAATTCAGAAGCACATATCTGTAAATTAATAATGACTAGCCCTTGTATGCAGAATCTTTGTTTAAATTTTTACTGTACAAAAAAGAAGCAATGCTTGAGATCAAAAATTGTGTTGCCATTATCGATCTGAATAATTCAAGGTTCTCCAAAATTTAATTCAGGATTCGTTGAATTTTGTGTAAATGTGTCTCTCCCTTAAGATTTTTAAAGTTTGTAAAATTGATTTTTTGATCTTACAAAAAAAATTCAATTATTGATAGCCAAATATAAATTATTGAGATTACATTGACTTATTGATTGCTTTAATTATATTTTGATATTACAAATAAGCATTAAATGTTAAAAGGGCGTTCCATAGGTTTAGCTCCTGTTTTATTGTTTTCCTTAAATGAAGGAAAGCCACTGATATCTGGATTATGCCAAAACGAGGTGAAATCAAATAATATTGTTATTTTTTGTTTAAACTTCAATTTACAAAGGATATCATAATACAGAAGTTGCCCAATTTATTTTGGCACAAATTGGGTGGGGATTTTTAGAGGATCGGCTTTTGGTGTCAAGCTTTAATACTAAATTATGTGGAGCGAATGCGTTGTTTTTCGTTTATCAGTTCTATGGTGCCGAAGGTTTGCCAATAAGAGAGCAGCATTTTATACGGGGGACCTTATTTTACACTACCCCCCCCCCCCCACTCGCCCCTCCGCTCCAAGACAAGTGTTTTTTACTCTCCCGTCCGCAGTGCCCCTGAGACCTTTGATGTGCCTTGCCCCTTCGGTAGACGCCTGTTTCTGCTTTAGTTTCTAAGTTCATCGTGTCCCGGAAGCGGCCTCTTTCACTCCAGACGTCCTCGACTCTGCTTGTACTGCTGCACAGAGCTTAGCAACCAACCATGGGGACACCGTGATATACCCTTGAGCTAAATGTTTGTTTGAAAAATCTGTAAAATTAACGTTTTATTGCTCAATCAAATTGCTCGCTAATCTAACGTCATTTATAATACGTAACGTCATTTATAACACGCACCAATTGAGTAATGCACTCCTGTAAAAAGAAATCGTAGGAAACGTCAGCGTGCTCTAACCGCGTACCAAAGTCACAAAGCCAATTCACAGTAAAACAATGGGCATGACTCCGAGATACACAGCCCAATGATCTATCCCTCTATTAGAATGTGTATAATGACAACGAAACCTTCTGTTCAGTTTCCTTGTGTGCGAGCAATTTGGCGAGTCATGGACAACGACGAGAAAAATCGTTCCGACCTCGTCTACCCGAGACAACCCCATGTGCACGATTTGTTGACTTATTTGCCATTCTTTCAATGCTCTCTCCAGTATAAGTTTGAGTGTTTTCGATGTAAAACATCGCAGTAAAAGCTGTTCAGAAGATATTGTTAGAGTTCAAATAAATAAATAAATAAAACACATACACCCACACACACACACACACACACAGGTTAAATGTCAAAAGCTTATATGAAGTTATGTAACAAGAAGTTTATGATTAAATAGAAATGGCATTGGTATCTGGTGTATTCCTTTTGTTTGTTTCCTTTTCCAGATGTTCATGCAGATTGTGACAATCCTGGTGCTGCTGTATGTGGCCAAAAAGTATGTTTTTCTTCGTCATTTCTGAGATATTGACGGCTTTCCATTAAGGACTGCCGCCCAAGCCGGGCAGGCTGCTACGATCTGCTCGACTGCTCAGGCACCTTTTTGAGGGGTGGGAAGAGGGGGTTTAAGGGTGTTGCAGGGGGTGCAAAGATTTGGTAGGTTAAGAGGTGACAGACTGATATGCAATGTTTGTGTGCAGTATGGAACCTTGGTGTCGCTCACGTGAAGACTATCAACCCCGCACTCCCGATTGTTTACTGAACATTGCGATGTTTTCGTTTGGCAAAGTTTTTGGGTAACCTGATCCTGAAAAGATTTTTTATCCGGATAATTTTGGTCCCGTTTATTGTGACTTCAATTCATTTGTTCTTGATGAGATGCAGAAATTTTTGTCTGGGGGAAATTTCGACTTAAGGATAATATCTGCCCGGCCAAGGGGAGAAATGTAATGTTTGTATGGATGTGTGTTGTGTGGATGCGGCTTCGTCGGGAAACAAGGCAAATTGGTGTGTATCACGTTGCAATGTTAAAGTGAAACGGACCGAATTTCGCATTAAAGGCGGGTCGTCCGTTTCGCAAATCTGTGTTAGGGGTTCATTTTGCGAAACAAGACGTGCTCTTTCACCTGAGACCACATGCCTATTTCGCAGAAATTTACAGAGACCATCAAATTTCTGTGTAAAATAGTTCTCACACCAACATATAGGTGGCTACCTACCATGAACTGTGTGTCAGAAAAGCACGTGGAACGAGAGCCAATCAGAAGGCGTACACATCTTTCGATCTGTGTGAAATCTATTTTTATATCACATTTCAGCCAATCAGGTGCTAGCACATGTGTCAGGGGAGCCCGACCACGTGTTGGAATGGACCCGGTCCCGGGTGGTTGTCCTATTTTTGTCCGACATTTTAGTAGATTTTAGGGTGGCATATCCATATAATTGTATTTAAAACAGGAAGAATAATATCGCAAATACGTTTTAAAGTTATTTATTGTTTTGTTTGTAGCCTATAAATCTGAAAAAATCAAAGTTAAAGTTAAGGGTAAACAAGGCAACACCCCTTTGGTAGTGGATATCAGAAGGTTTCCACTTCATTTTTTAAAGTACATATTTTTGTTTAACTGAAGCAAAGTGTCACATATTTTATTAAGCAATCGTTAGAGTTTGTTTATCTTCGTAGATTCTTGTTTTTTATTTAAACCAAGTCATTTGTTTGACATATTATTCTCGGTTTCTTTATGTAAGCCGGTCTGTTTCGCAAGCCACATGTATGCGTGTTGTGTGTGAATTGCAGTGACTGTAAACTCTCAGTGCAATTTATAACTTTTTGTTGTGCCAACAGGCGTGTTTCGTGTCCGTACATGTCTTATTTACACTCAATCTTTCTGTGGCTATCGATGAAATTGACTTAATCTCTCTTTACTTGATGCCTTTAAACTTCAGTGCTGTGTTCACCAAGTTCTCCCAAATTCGCCTGGTTTCGCTTTGTAGAGGCAGGTTCTTGTGTGATACCATTTATATTTTTGGGGTGTACAAGCGTGTGCCATGTGCGTACAAGTCTAATATACACTCAGTCTTTCCGTCAATATCACTTAAACTGAGGTTTGTTTCTCACTCCTTGGTGACCTTAATGTTAAGTGTGCTGTCTTCTTTTTCAAATTCGGCTTATTTCACTTTGACTGAATCTAATACTTTCAACGTGCATTGTTGCATTAGCGCAAGTAGTGGGGTGTACCACCACCACTCCCCCCCCCCCTCCTGCAACAAAAGCAAAATGCAATGGTACAGCCTATTAGTCGGGAAAACATGTGAACACCGTTAAACTTAAGATTTTTGCAGGCGAGAACCCCTCTTCCCTCTAATACACAACCACTGCGAAATTGGTAGTTGATAAATGCTTTAAAATCGGCTTATTTTGCTCATTGCAGGACGCAATCCTTCAAAAATATGTTGCTCCATTAGTGTAGCTAGCGGGAGACAATGACGTGCAACCCTCCCCTCACATTATCGACAAAAATATCGCTTTAACTGAGTTTCACTATCTCACTGTCCTTAATCTTAAGAGAGAGAGAGAGAGAGAGAGAGAGAGAGAGAGAGAGA
The DNA here is from genome assembly GCA_949752745.1 of Protula sp. h YS-2021. NCBI lineage: Eukaryota > Metazoa > Annelida > Polychaeta > Sabellida > Serpulidae > Protula > Protula sp. h YS-2021. The sequence goes on along the minus strand of OX457025.1, from coordinate 51,277,787 downwards.
GAGAGAGAGAGACAGAGAGAGAGAGAGAGAGAGAGAGAGAGAGAGAGCGAGAAATCGATTCGTTTCACATTGACTTTACGTTTTGGCACATCAAAACGGCTTTTTTTCGAGCCAAAAATTGTAGTATTTATACTGTTAAATTGGCGCAACAACGGGGTGGGGGGGGGCATTCGGGGTAAACCCCAACCTTTCCCCAAAAAGCGAAATGCTCTGGTAAAGTTTAGAAGTGAATAAAAATTTGCCGGCCAGACACCCCTCACCCTTCCTCCTCCTCTCTTGCACACACAAACTGTGAAATTGACAATTGATAAACACACCGAAACCGCTATTCGCAGTTGATTTGCTTGCATCTGTGAACGGGCTAAAGCGAGAGATTCTCACGCACATGTGATAGGCTGATTGTGTATTATTGTGCGCTGTTTTATTTGTTTGAGCACTACTTTTATGATTGGCTGGCCTTGTTACTATTTACATGCGACAAATGTCATATTTATCTTCCATATATGTTTCCCAGATCCCCCCACCCCCTCCTCTACATCCATACCCCCGTCATCCTTCACTGCGGAATTGCCAATTCAGTTGCTTTTGCTTTGATCTATGAACGGGCTAAAAGCTCGAGATTCCCACGCTCATGACAGGCTAACTGTATATTATTGATCGCTGTTCTAATTGTGTGAGCACTACTTTTATGACTGGCTTGCCTTGTTACTGTTTGGTGATATATTTTAGCTTGTGTTAGTTTATAAAAAAATATGGAAACGTTTGGAATGAAATTATCTGCGAAACACTACACTTTGTACATGAACTTAAATGTTTTTTACTCAGTATGCAAATTAACCTGTCACGAGGTGTATGCGCACGGCTTTGTTCTTGCTGGCATCGCTTTCAATGCAGAAAGCGTCCAGGACCTGTGGATAATTTTTTAAAAAAATTAAAAGTGGATAAAAAGTTAATGAGGATATGCCTGAAAGGTAAAAACACACATGTTAAAAGCGCGGTTATTTTGTGAATCACGGGAAAATGTTGTTTTAGTGTGTTTGGTGTGATTTGTGGCATTTTTTGTGTAAGATGTTGCTGTCAAAATACAGGCTTAATTGTGAGGGCGCAATTTCTGGGCTAACATCTCTTTTCATTTTACGGATTTAAGTGTTTAGGAATGTTTGCTCCAAAAATTATTGCTCAGTTTCGCTTGCAAATGCTGTCGATGTTGTCTTTTCATGGATTTCTTGGTTTACAATTTTTTCTAAGTGACCACTGCTGGAAACTAACTTTTTTAGGCCCGGGTCCTTGGGACCCGGGTCTTTGACAAAGGAGGGTCCAAAACTATTTAGGGAGGATCCGAACCGTGTTAAGATAAAATAGGGCGCAAGAAGACCGAACTTTTTGCTTCTCAGTCGGACTCTGGGTAGCCAAAAAGGAGGGTCTCGGACCCCCGCCAATTTCCAGCCCTGTTAATACGTATACAGACTTTTGGCAATTTTAAACCCCCTCCCCTGAACGCAGTCCGGATGCTTTGCCCCCCCCCCCTCCACCTTGAACGCTTAAAAGAATAAGCCAATTCTCACTTAGACTTTTGCGGAATTTGTTTTTCGTTTGGGCTGAATTCAGGTGGGATTAGGATGCTAATGATAGAAAAAAACGGCATGGATAGTCTCTTAGTCTCTTGTCGTTATTTCAAATTCCCAATATATTCAGCTAATGATATTTCTCTTATTGCTTTATCAAATACCGCGGAAAAAAGGGTGGATTAAAAAGACAAAGGTCCCAGAACAGTCCGTTGATCTGCAGCGCTACAGGACAGGTAACGTTGTGCTTCATATGTATAGAAGGAAGTGGTGGCCTGCACGTGTGGAAGGCCGGGACCCTGACGGAAGTATAGAAGTCTTGTTTTGTGGTTTTGACTTTGCGTAAGTTCTTAAACATTTTTCTGTTTCTTTCCTTTCCAGGTTGTGGACGTCCTGTAAAACCAGGTTGATTTAGACTCCCTTTTGGTTTTGCATGTTCTTGTAGAATGATGACGTCCTATTCGCAGAAATTATACTTTTGTATAGTTGAAAGACCAGTGTATTGTAGCATTTTTTTGTGCTCCTGTAATAACTGAAATAAAAACTCGACAAGGACAGAAGTGACGTCCTTACAGCAGCTGAGAGTGATGCATGATTTCAAGAAATTCTTTCATTTTTAGTCCAGAGAAAGTTTCCGATCCCAGGAAGCTCAAACCGTTTTCTATGGCTGTGGGAATTGGTAATATCTTATTAAGAAATTACAGATTTTTTCCTTACCTGTGATTGGGTTAACTGTTTGTTTTGTCGTTTTGTGGTTTGCCAGCAGTGTTAGCGCTTAAGGTCAAAATCGTTTCGGCCCGCCGGGCCGACAACCTTAAAAAGTTACCGGCCCGACGGAAAACTTGTCGGCCCGGGTTTATATATATATATAAAAACGAAAAAGAATAAGCAGTTTTTCACTTTATGTTTTGTTCGTTTATTATCGCTGACTCTGACAGGTTTGCAAAATATTTCCCTTCATAGTGTCATCTAAAGTTATCTTATCTACTGTAGGAGTAAATCTCGCGGTTTAGTCTTCATCAGAGGACAGACCCACTGCAGCTTCCTCTAGTTCCCAGAGCTCTGGTTCCTGGTCAGATTCCTCTTCAAAATCAGAGTCATACTCGGAATCGTCATCAACTTTGATTTCTTTTTGCTTCTCTGCTTCATGTGGGGTACTAGAAGCAGCGGCTTGAGCAATATCTGACATGGCATCGTGAATTAAAGGCCTTCTAGCGCGCATAGCAGATGAATTCCAGAAGTGTATGGCTTCACTTGGTACAAACTCTGAAATTTCGGGGGAATGCAGTTTCACCATAAGGAGGGCGTTCATGTTGTGTTCACCAAGCCGGTTTCTATAAGCCGTTTTTGTATCCTTCATAGCACTGAAGCCGCATTCATTCAATGCTTTAAGGCATTTTAAAAGATTATATTTAGTAGAAAAAGAGTCCCATAAAATCGTCCCAAATTTTCACCGGCCCGGCGAAAATTTTGTCGGCCTCGGGCCGGCGGGCCGACGTTAACCGATTTCACTGTTTGCCAGTCTCCGTTTCTGTTGAGTTTTGCATGATAGTGCTTCATAAGTTTGCAGGTTCGATTATCTAGCGGGAAGCATCAAATCCAAAAGAACTTTTTCAGTATCTTAGATGAAGTGCTGAATCCCTCTATTGCCAGTTGCACGCTCTCATTGCTAAACGGGCTGTAGATGCGAGATTTTACTTATTCGTATACCACCTATTTTTAAATTTTCTCTTCGGTATCTGTTCTCTCTGTAACTTGCGTGGAAGGGAATTGAAATGACCATTGTGTACGTGTAATCTTTGTGTTCACGCCTTGGAATGATAAGAAGGTATCGTTTTCCTTTACGCACAGTGTGTTTTCACATGGTTTTGGGGAATAATTTATGTGCGTCTAAACTTGTATGGAGTGAAATGCGGAATCATTCAGCATTCCGTCATTTTGCAGACGAGGTGTGTAAAAACCCCGGGAAGGGATACATCAAGGCCTGGACAGAAGCTGCAAAGAGGTTGTGCGGCAGGGATCATAGCCACTTGACCCATTTTGTGGGTGAAATTGTTGGGGGACCGCTTAAAGATAGTTATGACAGCTTATGCACTGCCTAAGCAGAATTTCACTTGCAAAATCCAAGTACGGTAGCAGCAGTAGTGGCCCTCCAGGTCTTCGCTTATATCGCATAAATGCATTTACCATTTGCTTGTGTAACTCTCATGTCTGTCATTTTGTTTGTTGCAGAAGCTGCTGGACTTGTTTGCAAGATGGTGGAGAGGCATGGAGGGGTAGATGCGGAGGTGTTTGCGGGACATGAAATTGCGACATGTGTTTTGAGGGATGTGGTAGAGCCTGTGGGAAATATGTGGGCTATGCACACTGCTGTGGTTTGCATTTAACTTTCCTCTTATAAAGTGACAGACTGTAAATTTATGAAAGTGGCGGTGATGGGTAGTACGGGCAAGTTTTATGTGACAGGGTCACAAAAGCTGCAAAGTTTGCCGATGTGTTTGAAACAATACTTGCTTCGTAGATTTCGGGTAGTTGCACTACATTTCGCATGGTTGCGGACGTGTGCGTACATTTCGCGTGTCAGTTCGACAGTATTAGCTGTATTATTTGCAGTTCACTACTCCTGTACGAAGTCGCCGACTTTACATTTATGAGCGTTGCGAGATTGGGTAGCACGAGTAAATGATATGTGACAGGGTCTCAAAACTTGCAAATTTTGCTGATGTTTCTGTGAGTAAGAACATTTTGGTGTTCGCACATTTCGCATGGTTGTGTACGTACATTTCGCTGGTCATTTCGAAAGCTTTAACTGCATTATTTGCAGTCCATTTTTCTCACACCAAGTGACCGAATTAAGTACGTACAAAATTTTCGAAGTTTGAGACCCTGTCACATACATGGTTGTGGACGTACATTTCGCATGTGATATTTTAGGACACAGGGACAAAGTTCAGTTGCGGGCATAGCTTTCAAAGTTTTACAAGAAAAATAAAAAGGCGGATCAAGCTTCAGATCCGTTTAAAAAAAAGAAACTGTTTTGGGGACATTTCGCTGTGATGTCATGTTTGTGGGATTCTGGTTTGGGTTTACACAAGTGCGGGGTGTTTTCTTTGTATCAGTTTTTCCATGCAGTTCACTGTTTTATACGAAGTCACCGCCTTTTAATTTATGAACGTCGCGGGGATGGGTAGTACGAGCAATTTTCATGTAACAGGGTCTCAAAACCTGCCAAATTTGCCGCGGTATTTAAGAAGAAGTGTTTGGGTTCGTACATTTCGCATGGTTATATGCGTTCGCCTATCAAGTTTCAGTGTGTTATTTGCATTTGATTTATCTCGTATAAAGTGACAGACTGTAAATTTATGAAAGTGGCGGTGATGGGTAGTACGGGCAAGTTTCATGTGACAGGGTCACAAAAGCTGCAAAGTTTGCCGATGTATTTAAAAAAGAAATACTTGTGTCGTAGATTTCGCGTGGTTGCACTATATTTCGCATGATTGTGTATGAGCGTACATTTCGCTTGTCAGTTCGAAAGTTCACTGTTTGGAGTGACCAATTTCAAAGTTTATGAACGTTGCGAGATTGGGTAGTACGAGCAGAAAGTAGCTTCAAAACTTGGAAATTTTGCCGATGTTGCCGTGAAGTACATTTCGCATGTCAGTTTGAAAGTTTTAATTTGCAGTTCGCTTTTCTTATACGAAGTCACCGACTTTAGTACGTACACAACCATGCAAAAGGTGCGAACACCAAAATGTGCTTATTTACAGAAACATCGGCAAAATTTTCAAAAGTTTGAGACCGTGTCACATACATGGTTGTTATACGTTCATTTCACACGATTGTGGATAAACGTGCATTTCGCTTGTCAGTTCGAACGTTTTACCTGTTATTTGCAGTTCTCTGTTCTTACACGAAGTGACCGACTTTAAATTTATGAACGTCGCGAGAAGGGCGTGCGCGCAAACGTGACAGGGTCCCAAAACTTGGAAATTTGCCGATGTTTCCGTGATTAAAAATTTTGGTGTTCGCACATTCCGCATGGTTTTGTACGTACATTTTGCATGTCAGTTTGAAAGTTTTAATTGTGTTACTTTCAGTTCATTTTTCTCATACGAAGTCACCGACTTTAAATTTATGAACGAGATGGGGTAGTACACCCAAGTTGTGTTGCAGGGTCTCTAAACTTGCTGATTTTGTGCATCGTTGTGTACGTACATTTCGCATGTTAGTTTGAAAGTTTCAGCTGGGTATTTTGTTTTCTTTAGGAAGCCCTAATGTGATTTATATTTCATTGCCTCACTTTTTTTTGGTCTATCATTAAAGAAAATAAGGTAGAGTTTGTTATTTACACATCACGGTTATATCAGCAGGTGATTTTGCTTTATTATTTTTTCTGTATTTTGGTTTTATTTCAAAAGAGTTTTGTTTTTAACATTCATCTGTATAAATCTGTATTTTGTTTTTAAACATGTCATCTGTATGGTGTAAATCTATGTTTTTAGACATTCATCTGTTTGAATGTCTTTTGTACTGCTCTTCAATATTTTGTAAGTCTTCAATTTATGTTAAATAGTTTATGTATAGAAATGAAAGAAAATAAATATTACAGGGGGGTTATGGTGTAAATAAAAGAAAACAAACTCTAGGCTTGTTTGGCTTTTATTTAGTGTTTCCCTAATACTATTTTACAGAAAGCACATGGCCTTTGTTTATAAACAAAATTGGTTTGTTTACATTTTTTACACAGTCTCGTTTCACAGCAAATTTATAGTTGCAGATATAAAAAAAATTGTGTAAAATATGCAAATTCTGTAAACAAAATATTCAATTTCGCAGGGTTCATGCTTTGTTCAATTTCTCTTGTTCTGTTGTCTGTTCTACGTTTTCGCTTTCGGAATTGAATGTAAAAAAAAATCTACCGAGATTTTCATATACAACTTATGTCTGAAAAGTCCCTAATAACAAAGTTAGATTTTTGGCGTACATTTCGCGAGATGAAGAAGAAATCGCGATTCGTCGTTCGTTTCCCGACGTAGCTGTATATGCATGTGTGTGTGTGTGTGTGTGTTTGTCACTGTGCCGTGAACAAAATGTTATGTTCAAGATATCTTGAATACGAAATTGACGTCATTACGCAAAAAACTTATGTACAAAATTGCTCAGTCTCTGAACATCCGAGAAAGTTCAAACTTGGTGGGATTATGTCTCCCCGACCAAGAGGAGAAATATAGTGTTTGTACGTTTTGATAGTGTTTGTACGTTTTGTGTGTGTGTCAGTGTGGTGTGAACAAAATGTTGTGTGCAAGATATGTCGAGAACGAAAAAATGTTGGATCAACTTCAAACTTAGTCTGTTTATTTTTTCGGTGGGTCGGATGGTTCTGACAACTTTTGACGGATGTTACCTCATTAGAAAAGGCGCGTGATGTCATTTTTTTCTTTTCGCGAGTACAATGAACGAGTGCGGCGTATGACGTCATCTCATAAAATATGTACGTTTTGAACAAGATCTTGTGTGCAAGATATCGTGGTAATGGAAAGTCGTATTGTATTTGTATGTGGCTATTCCTTTGATCAGTTAGACGGTTCTTTCAACTTGACGCATGTCTCTAATTAGGGCTTGCGTATGACGTCATTACGTAATAATCTTGTGTGCGAAATTTTTCAGCCGCTGAATATCAAAGAAAGTTGAAACGTGGTGAGATGTTTGCCTTGTAAGTTCGAAAGATTCTTTCGTATTTTGTCACGAGTAGAACGAATCGGGCGTCAGACGTCATCGCGCAAAATATGATTATATCTTGAACAAGATCTTGTCTGCAAAATATCTCGATAACGGAACATCGTATCGATTTCAATCATTATGTTATGTGGTAGATTTTTGGTAGGTGGTTATTGTTCCTTGTGTGGTGGTTCTTATGAGGTAGCCACATAAGCACCCATTGAGCACAAAGACGAACCACATAGGAGAGTCAGTCAAAGTCCGTTGATCAACTGTCCTGTAACACCATCTGTTGGTAAATAATGCAACTTTAAAGCTAATTTCTAAAGCAAAGTCCGATGTGGGGTAGAGGGAATCTTAAGAATACACCCACTGCGTTCTGTTCGGTGCATGGCATAGGAGGCGACTAATCGGACTTTCTTTCTTTCTCTCTTGTTTTAGTATTTCTTCTTCTTCCTTCTTTTTCCCCACTTGTTAGCCCATCTTACGTTACACGTAAGCTTGGGTATTCCTATCGGTCTGCGGATGGAGTCCGTTAGTTAGTTAGTCGTTTATTTAGTAAACTTTGTTTCAAAATGCATCTCCTCCTACAACTTTGATCCGATTTCATTTATTTTTGGTGTGAGGCATTCCTAAGAGGTCATGCATACGGCTTGTGCTTTTTCTAGTCGATTGAGTGATTTTTGAATTTTGGGGGAATTTTTAAAGAAAAAAATTTAAAATGAGGCATCGACGGGACTTAAATAAACATGCGTTCTGATCCGAAATGCAAATCGCGTATCAACGCAAGTTAAATGAACCTGCGCACTGGTCTGAAATGCGAACCACCCATCATCGCAACCCAAAGAAACATGCACACTGGTCCGAATTTATCAGCCTCGGTGGCCTAGTGGTTAGAGTGTCCGCCTCGAGACTGGAAGATCGTGGGTTCAAACCCCGGTCGGGTCATACCTAAGACTTTAAAATTGGGACTCCTCCTACCCTGTGAGGCACTCCACATGTAAGGGTTAGAAGGAGGGCTTGAATGCCCCATTTCAGTATAATGTGGCAGGGGGATCCCGATATGACCACAGCAGTTGAAAGGTATCTAAAGAACAATACAATGGTCCGAATTGCGAACCGCATATCAGCGCAAGTTAAATAAACATTTGCACTGGTCCAAAATAAATCCCGAGCATCAACACAAGTTAAATAAATATGCGCACTGGTAGAAAATGCGAACCACGCATCAACACAAGTTAAATAAACAGGCGCAAGGGGGGCGAAATGCGAACCGCTCATCAGCGCAAGCTAAATAAACAAACACACTGGTCAGAAATGAGAACCGAGCATTAATGCAAGTTAAAAAAACATGGACACTGGTCCAGAATAAGAACCGCGCATCAACTCAAGTTAAAGAAATATGCGCATCGACGCACGTTAAATAAACATGCGCAGTGGTTCGAAATGTGAACCACGCGCCAACGCAAGTTAAATAAACATTTGCACTGGTCCAAAATAAGCACCGCGCATCAACGCAAGTTAAATAAATATGCGCAGTGGTCCGAAATGCGAATCGCGCATCAACGCAACCTAACGAAACTTGCGCACTGGTTCGAAATGCGAACCACACATCGAGGCAAGTTAAATAAACATGCGCAGTGGTCCGAAATGCGAACCGCGCATCAACGCAAGTTAAAGAAATATGCGCACTGGTTCGAAAAAAAGAACCGCGCATCAACACAAGTTAAATAAACATATGCACACGTCCAAAATAAGCACCATGCATTAACGCAAGTTAAATAAACATGCAAACTGGTCCGAAATGCCAATACAACCTAAGGAAACTTGTGCACTTGTCCAAAATAAGTACCGCTCATCAACGCAAGTAAAATCAACATGAGCATTGGCCTGGAACAACAACCGCGCATCAACACATCTAAATAAACATGCGCACTGATGCGAAATAAGAACCACCACATCAACACAAGGTAAATAAACATGCGCATTGATCCGAAATAAGAACCGGACATTAACACAAGGTAAATAAACATGCGCACTGATCCGAAGTAAGAACAGCATATCAACACAAGTTTTAAAAAAACATGGGCGCTGGTCCGAAATGTGAACCGCACATCAACGTAAGTTAAATAAACATGTGCACTGTTCCAAAAATGAGAGCCGCGCATCAACACAAATTAAATAAACATTCGCACTTCTCTGAAAAAGAACCGCGCATGGAAGTAAGTTACATAAATATGCGCACTGGTCCGAAATGCGAGCGTTGTTTGAAGGTATCTATGGCAGATTATCCAGTCTACCAGAGATACAAAAAATCTGTTTCCCATTTTTCTGGGAAAGAAATCTTTGTATGCATTTATCGGTCTATGTTCTGGTCCGGTGCTAAATTAATTAGTGAGCTAGCTCTTTGCCGTCTCATCGTTTGAAGCCCAATTTTTCAGGGAAATTCCTTGCTCATGCACGCTGGAATTGGTCTTATTGCTTTTCGTAAGCTGGGACTTTGTCCTTGGACAAACCTATTTCTTTTGCAAGTGCATCCTAATATACCTATCCTAATTGGTGAACGAGACGCACAACACCAAACAAACGAACAAACAATTTGTTTAAAGCAAGACAAATTCCGCTACATAGCGAAATTGGCCCACTTGCAAAAACCACTAAAGAAAATATTGCCATTAAACTATGGCCAAAAACCTTAAAATCAAGCAGTACCCCTTCTTTATCGTCGCTTTGGTTCAGTGGGCTCGAAATAAACCAAGAATCCCTCTTTGTCTAACCTTTTTTCGAGATAATAGTCAACTTCTGTTTTTTTTTACCTTTACCGTGACCGAGAAGGTCATGGTCACCGAGATGCCTCTAATGTAACGTTGTTCAAACCCATAGGGTCGCAGATGAGCTCAATGTCGCTCTTTCTCTAACCGTTTTTGAAATAATAATCAATTTTCGGTTTTTCACCTTGATCATGACCGGGGATGTCAAGGTCACCGAGGTAGCTCAAATAACGCTGGTTGGGCCCAAAGTTTCGAAAATGAGCTCAAGATCACTCTGTCTGTAACCGTTTTTGAGATAATAGTCAACTTCCGGTTTTCGACCTTGACCGTGACTCAGAAGGTTAAGGTCATCGAGGTACCTCGTATGTAACGTTGTTTAGGCTAATAGTGTTGAAAGTCACCTCAAAATCTAACGTTTTCGAGATAATAGTCGGCTTTTGACCTTGTCAATGACTCGGAAGGTCAAGGTCAGCCAGATTCCTCTTATATCACGTTGTTTAAGCCCAAAAGCTGGACAATCAGCTTGAAATCTCTTTGTCTCTAGCCACTTTCGGGATAATACTCAGCTTCCGGTTTTTGACCTTGACCGTGACCGAGAAGATCCAGGTCACCGAGGTACCTGTTATGTAACATTGATTATGCCAAAAGGCTCGACAGTCAGCTCGAAATCGCTGTCTCTTCACTTTCGGGATAATAGTCAGCTTCCGGTTTCTGACTTTGACTGTGAAGATCTGGGTCACCAAGGTAATTCTTATATCTACACAGAGTAGATTCTCCGATATGTCAACCACGCCCATACCAATTTTTAAATTTTTATCAGAACTCGAAATTTATATCTACAATTCCGTTTCAGTCACAAAATTTACTCATCCGAAAGCATTTTTCCTCGGGTAACTGTTCGACCCAAGGTGGTGGCCTGTGAAATCTACGATTACTTGTATAAAAAATATACTTATCTATTTATCTGTTAAGGGAAAAAAATAGTTTCTTGTTGATTTTTTGTTTTGCAGGTTGGATGATCTAAAGTCAGAACCAGCGCCAGCTGACAGGTGAGTAAACGCTGCCCATTACAGTAAAACCTCATTCTGGACAAATCCTGAAATACCGGACAACTGCCAATATCGGACAAGTCCCGTTTTTCCCCATTGGTTTACATGACCCCTGAAATACCGGATAAGTCTATATACCGGACAAAATACGCCAGTCCCCCCCCCCCCGTTGTCCGATGTAGGCAGGTTTTACTGTATCTACAAACAATGCCTCGCAAAGACGGAGCTATTTCTCTCAGCCATTAAAAAAAAATAATGACTTTTTGTTCGCTCTCGTTATAGCTGGCAACCAAGAGGCGTTTTAAATGTACTTTTTAGACCCCAAACGTGCGAGCCCGCGTGGTCTATAGGATTGCCCTCTGTACTAGGTATACCCAACCTTGCACAGTAAAAATATATTTATATATACTGAAGTTGTGCAACGTCGTGTTATTATTCAAATCGACCAAAATTTACCAAAATGGCAACTTGTCAAAAATTTTGATTTCTTGAGATAACTGCAATGTAAGGCGCGATTTCTCCGAAACTATTTACCCTAGGCATATGCAATCTTGCACAGTGAAATATATATATATATATATATATATATATATATATATATATATATATATATATATATATATATATATATATATATATATACACCTACCTTGCGACCTGGTGAGACCATGCTTATAAATAATAGATGAGGAGACCAAATGTATATCCTTTCTCTTCCGCATTTTTTCTTTTGTTATCGCATAGATATCTTAAATTAATATTATTATTATTATCTGTTATGGTTGTTTTGAAGAAAAAAACACAACAATAACGAATTAACAAAAATTCGAGGTCTCCTTTATTCGACCAACTTTTTTGCCAGAAACACACCCACTAAAAGGGACCGTCTCCTTAATTTTGTATATGAGCCCGATTCTCCAAATGATCACTTTTAGCAAAGTCAGTGGACTCGCTAAATCTCTTTTTTTAAATTTTGTAATTTAATAATTTACTGGCACTTTATACAAGTTTTAGAGGGGAGTTATTCGGAATAAAAACAATTTCACAGTTTCGTCTATTTCCGCGAGAGATGTTCTTACAAACTTCAGGTAATTTGTTTGTATTGTTTACATCTACCCGCCAGAGACGAAAAGAAGTAACTAATGAAAGTAACTTGAAAAAAAGGAGTTAAACCAAATAACAAAATACTTGAAACTATTACATGCAGCCTGAAGACTACTTGACATATTACTGTCGTGCAAAGTAAGCTCTTATCTTATGTTTTAGCACAAAACCTATATTATCGCCCACTTCTTTACAGTTACCAATGGTAAAACTAGTCCCAGTGGACCCTTTCTATTCTTGACAACAAGTTCACGTCACAACCTTGCATCTACGAATAAGAATTAACATTTTCGTCACGTGATCAAAAAGTGCCAGTGCTTGCGTGGGGGCAAAACGCAGTTTCTCGTTGTTTTAATACCAAATATAACAGTATTTTTCTTGTTGTTGGCCGATTGCATACATTTTGGCCTATTTGTCACATGCTAGAAAGCTAGCTCTTTGTATAATTTTTACCGTTTAGAAAAGTGTTACTACTTAGCTTAAATATCGAAGAATTTGTATTGGTATAAAACTGCTATAAACTCCAAATATCGCTCATTATGCCCCAAGTTACTCACAAGCCAAATCATACTTAGGGTGCTCCCGATAAAAATGTGCAAAGTTCTGCGTTTCGAATAAAAGTAACCGGGTAAAAAATGAAAGAAATGATAGAGAGATTTCACCTAAATGTCAAATTTCCCTTGCACCAAAGAGCAGTCAGGTTTTTAACAACTTCTGTGCTATTTAAAAATGTATTATAAGTTTCAATTTCTTTTATGTTTCGAGTATAAGCTGCTTTTGCGATATTTCTTCCATATTTCTCTGTCGTTTCTTTCATTTTTTTTGGTTCCATCGCAGTCGAAAATCAAATTTCTTTCGCAAATTATTCGAAACACCCAAAGTGTGACTTGGCTCATTGCATGAAGGTGTCTGCGAGATGACTTGATCAATCTTCCTAGGACAGAAATGGTCACAGTTCCTGTAATAAGCCAGTTCGCATTTTCGGGTCTTTCCGGTGGAGGTGTTGTTTCGGCTGCAAATATTTTTGGGATAAATTATAAAGAAATGATAAGGAAAAAACATCAAGTTTCTAATTTTCTTACAACATGCACGCTTTCAAATTTATGAAGCCATCAGATGATCTTTTAAAAGCTATTTTACATATTATTCAGTCCCTTTAATAACCAACATGTGAATATGTTTCTGGCAAAATGGAATTTTGTTGATTTTTTTTTTCGTTTTGTTTTCTATCATTTCTTTATATCCTTTTCCCACCTGAATTCAGCCGAAAATCCATTTTGTCAGCAACATGTTCTCATATTGGTTATTAAAGGGACTGAATAATATGTAAAATACTTTTTAGAAGATCATATGATGGCTTTATAAATTTGAAAGTGTGCATGTTGAAAGAAAATTAGAATTTTGATATTTTCCCTTATCATTGTGCAGCCATAAGCCAATTCGCACTTTTTGATCTTTTCAGTGAAGGTGTTGTTTTGATTGCAAATCTTGGGAGATAAATTATAAAGAAATGATAAGGGAAAATATCAAAATTCTAATTTTCTTTCAACATGCACACTTTCAAATTTATAAAGCCATCATATGATCTTCTAAAAAGTATTTTACATATTATTTAGTCCATTTAATAACCAATATGAGAACATGTTGCTGACAAAATGGATTTTTGTTGATTTTTGCCGTTTTTTCTATTATTTCTTTATATCCTTATCCCAATTAATTCAGCCGAAACGCAAAAAGCTTTCGGCAAAAGACAAAGTGCGAATTGACTTATTGTTGCTGTGGGAGATAATGGGAGATTTTATATCCTGATCCCAAGAAAACATTTTTCGCAGTACAAAATTGTTGTTTAACCATAGAAATTGTGCGTTGTATTTATAATTGGGTCATTTGTGTGATGCACTCTTTCTAAAATAACGCCAGTGGCCTGAGTCATGCGGCGAGATTAGCAAAATTGACATCAACGACATGGTCTATTATAGGAACTATCGCTCTTGCTGTCATAGGAAGACCGCAAGAGTCATCTAGGACTAAGTTAAAACCAATAATCATGGCACCAAATTGTCCGTAATTACACTGACACAATTCGGTTATTGCCTGTAGATATTGGCAAAAATTATTGTTTCGGGACAGGCCGTAACCATAGCCAACCTGGTATATTCACCCGTAAACCAGTGGCGGCATTCGCGAAAGTGTAAGTTTAAACTTAGAGTCAATCTAAGTGCAAAAATGTAAGAGTTAACTTTCCCGTTGGTTTAACTTAGCGGTATTCACAAAATGTAAGTTTAAGCTTCCACTCAAGTATAAGTTCAAAATTCTAAGTTTACTTCGGACTACACTTAGATTTCTAAGTTCAATCCCACGCGATATTTAAATACCTGGAGTGCTTTGTTTACCTTGGCAACAATCAATTTATTGAGATTAAATGAAGAATATGAAAGGGTTTTTATGAGGGAAAGTGTTTCGAGATAGGAGTTATCCGTTTGAAGTTTACAATGACGATGAACTTTTAACTGGATATGGATTTTCAAGAGAAGGTATTCATTTTTGGTGGAAAATCTCAAAAATTTGGAGTAGGAAACAAGAAGAAGCTTTAACGCTCCGGAACATCTAAAAGCCTCCGATATTTACATTGACAACCAGTTGATACGTTTAGTCGCACTCTTTATGAAAATTTTGCAATATTGACTTAGAATGTAAGTTGATAAACTTACGCGATGAATATGGCGTAAGTAAGTAAACTTACGTAAGTTTAATCTTGAGATCTAAGTTTAATATCTAAGTAAATAAACTCAGATGTTCGTGAATACGGCCACAGATACAAGAAAATGTAACTGTCGTCAACTGTACCTCACGACCGCCACTCCCGAAAAGTTAATTTCATCCCGTATCAAAACATCTATTTTACAAAATAAAACATTTCCTTACGTGTTTATTCAAACACTTATTAACACAGAATAAGAACAAGGGCAGAGATGAGAATTTTTCTTTGCATGTATGCTTTTTTGGGTTCGACTGCCACAGGTTGCTTGCCTAACAATTTTTATGCAATGAACTGGCAATCTCCGGACGAAGCACAGCAAGACAAGTATCGAACTATGCCACAACAGCATGTGAACCTGGTTTTTGAGACAGGCTGTCATACCATATTAAACAGTGATGGTTCATTTTTCCGTTTCTGATATTTTTCCGAGATACTACCCCAGATGACGCCTCAAGGCCACCGGATGTTTACACATGAAACGATATAGTAACTTATGAATGTATATCACCTACGGCCGCATTGAAGGCCAGACTTGGAAATCTTAATTTCGAAGTAGCTACAATTTGCCATCCCTTTTGGGAGGGAGGGAAATGGCGGAGCTTTAATATATTTTCTGCACCCAAGGAACGGGGAAGGGGAGAAGGGGAAAATAAATACAAACAAGCATTTTTTTGGCTTTTCAATCTTTATTGAGTAAACATCAAGTTGATGCCATATAGCTTATTTGTACGGGCACATACACAGGAAAACATGAGAGATCCATCGCGTCATTTCATTTCTCAATGTAAATTTACTTTGAGATTACTACACGACTATTTCTTTGAAGAACTACTAAAAATGACATACTTTATTGTATCAAAATAATTTTTTTTAATCTTTACATTTTTAGAACTAAAATCGCGTTTTGTTGTTTTTGTTTTATTTCTATTATTACTTTTTCTTTTACTACCAGTAAGTTAGTGTAACTGAGATAATAGTAAATTTTACATTATTAAATTATTATTTTACTGAGAGCATTCATGAAAATAGTAAATAGAGGAACCAAGTGTGCATCATATATAATAATCAATGATATATAACCCAAAAATACAACTTTGGGAGACCATGCTTTGGTCTCCCTATTTACTATTTTTTATCTATGGTCTCTCTAAGTGTCTTTTAGCACATACAAAAGGTCTCCCTATGTTGGCATAGTCTGTGTGCATATATTATCAAATGTGCGCATATATTATCATATGATATTTTTAGTGTCATTGTAGGTTCAACTCCTACAGGGTGCACGCATAACGATTTCTTATGCGGGGTTACTGCGCTCTGCGGTGGTGGCACACCAAACTTTAGTAATATTGTAAATAGGGGGACCAAATGCGCATCATATATAATAATCAATGACATATAACCCAAAAGTACAACTTTGGGAGACCATACCTTGGTCTCCCCATATACTATTTTTTATCTATGGTCTCTCTAAGTGACACCTTTAGTGTCTTTTAACATGTTCAAAAGGTCTTCCATTGTTGGCTTATTCTGTGTACATATATTATTAAATGTGTGTATATATTATAAACTTTTTTGTTAGTGTCATTGTAGGATCAACTCCTTCGGGGTGCAGGCATAACGATTTTTATGCGGAGTTACTGCGCTCTCCGGTGGTGGCACATCAAACTTTTGTAATATAGTGATAAAACATATGACTATCCAATGAATACCCCTCACTCCTCAATAAAACATTTGAGCCGCTAGATCGCTTTCTCAATATATCTTCTAGCACTGGCTATTGTTTCACTTCCTGCACCTCCGTCGCAATCATTTGTTTATTTCGCTTTGCTGGAGGGGGCGCTCTGCTCAGCTCTCAAGTAGTTCTTCTTTAATAAGCAGGCCCGATCTGCCCACCATTGATCTGATGCATCCGCATAATGTAGTATTTTAATAAAGAAGTCAGAAAAGACCTGTTTTGTTCACGCACTCTTCTCAGTATTTTGTCACTTCAGATACCTTCGAAAAATGCAGCAGTTTGAATGGAGGCTTCTTCCACATTGGGTACACAGTTGGTGTGCATTGAAGATGCCCAAGTCGCACTTGTCGCAGACATCGGTATTTTCTGGCGTTTCTAGTCTGGCAATGACGCCATCATTTGCTTTCTTGTGCTTAAGGAAGAAGCCATCACTGAAATTACGAAATATGCTCATTTAAATCTCTTATATATCAATTCATGTACTTCATTATCGTACCGCTTTTAAAGTAATTCTAAAACAAATGAAAGTACAATACCATGCATCTCTATATGCTTCAAAAATAAAATGTTACATGACAAGCCACGTCAAGTCCATATCCTTCGTCACAATTTAAATTCCTATTAGGTATACTGAAATAAGGTTTCGTGTCAATCATTAATTCTAACATTTTGAACACTTTAACCTTGACAAAGATATAATATCCCACACCTGTTAACAACATTCAATACTAGCACAAGCAAATGGGAAAGTACATCTGTAGCTTCTCCTGAGGACATGACACCATCTATTGAAGCTTTCTTGTCACTTGTATTCTGCGGAGTCTGGTTTTTATTCTTGTAAATCCTCGGGTCGCGAATATGCCAGGTTCGACAGGTTATCCTGCAAAAAATATATCCAATAAACGTTCGATAATTTTCAACATATTAAATGAAGCGAGTGACAACCTTTTAATCAGTACGAGTACTATTTCTCCTACATTTGAGTGGGCCACAGCGTCATATCTGTAACATGTAGGGAAATTAACTAATATCAACAATAACAAAAACATATGCTCTGTAGTTCCAATCTTCTAGTTAATGGATATGGGCAATATCAATTTGGAATATTATGAAAAACAAGTTGCTGATAGTGCACCGTGAACGTAAATTTGCATGCAGCAACTGAAGTTGGCTTTTGGCCTATCTGGGTCACATTCACTTCTTTTCTTCCTCTCATGGATTCTTCCTCACCTCATGGATTTTAAAAAGTATGAAAGTACAAATTGGTTTATTCAAAACTTTTGTGCTCTATGTTATAACTCAAGTAGTAGTACTAGTCAGTCACCAGGTTCTACGACATCTAAACCCTGCCAGGGATCAGTATTTCCATGAATAAAAACTTTAATATCTATCGCCGAATCGCAATTTTATTTACCTTCTAAAGTTGATAAAGGAGCAATCCGCATTTGAACGTGGCTCCTTGCAATTGGCACATCGCTGCAACCCTTTTAACATCATGTCAATCCTGGCTTTGTACCTAGGAGATCATAACAATATGCGGCAGAAAATGACATACTTTCAGTCAATGGCAAAGCTTTGGCTAACAACACAGGTTTTTCCAGGCTTTTCCGGCAAAAAAGAACGAAATATATTGCTGTTTTACTGTTTATCTACCGGTTCAGCACAAGTTTTTTTATAGGTTTCAGATTTGCAATCTTCGCAATATTGAAGGTGTGACATCTCACGGCGTTACTACACCGCACACGCGCCAAGGATCCTAGACGACTGAACTTCTAATGTAATTGTTAAATTCCTCAACGTGCTCTGAAGCTGGGCTATGTTTTTGGAATACGCTACTGGGGAGACTATTCAATCTGCTGTTGTGGCCGCAATAAAACTACCAGTAACCTAGGACCGTTCGCCACTTTTCAATGGTTTTAGCGCAATAACTCTCATCTTTTGGACGCGATCCGGAGATGCTGTTATATGTAGCAAATTCAGAACTTTACACAAGTTTTGTGAAGTAAAATGTCATGATTTACGAAAATGCAAGGCCGGTGTATTTTTTGGGCATGATTTTCCAGCTGTAACTCGCCACTTTATTCTATCATCCCGAAATATAAATTTTAAGTGCAAACTGTAAGACTATCAACTCGCTTTTCAAAATGACTGCTAAGAGCTATAATGGTTACACATGAACACAAATCTTACTTGACATGCGTATACTGACGGTTTACTTATAGCAGCTCAGTATTTTGCATTCGAGAACCAGTGGTAGTTACCGGGAAGTTCGGCAAAAAATAATTTCCGGGATAATTGTTGTTTTCGGGAGGTGGCGACGGTACGGGTACAGGCGGATTTGACTTAGGTTACTGGTATGTTTATAGATGTTAGTTCTTACTTGGAGATGCGTAAAAGCGTGTTTGTGTGTTTTTCTTGAGTTCCTAGTTGAAGCTACGAGTTTCGCTGTACGTATGACTGCTTTGTTGGTGAGGCCTTTTTTTAAGGGACGGCCGCAATACTCATTTGTGCTAATTTTGAATTCCGTGGTGGTGAATAATCTATAGTCCTAGATGACTCTTGCAGTCTTCCTACGACAGCAAGAGTCATAGTTACTATAATAGGAAATGCCATTGATGTCAATGTTCAAATCTCGGCGCACGACTGGGGCCAACGGCGTCATTTTAGAAAGGTTGCATCACATAAATGGCCCAATTATAAATTATAGCGCACAGTATACACATTTGGAGTCAGGTTTATGCTCACGTGTAATCCTTATAGCTCTTAGCAGTCATTTTGAAAAGCAAATTGAATAGTCTTACAGTTTGCACTTAAAATTTATATTTCGGGATGATAGAATAAAGTGGCGAGTTACACTTCGAAAATACTGCCCGAAAAATATACATCGGCCTGGCATTTTCGTAAATCATGACATTTTACTTCGCGCATAACAGAAAACGTGTGTAAAATCCTGTATCTGCTACACACAAAAGCATATCCGGATCGCGTCTAAAACACGAAAATTATTGCGCAAAAACCATTCAAAAGTGGCGAACGATCCTACGTCGGTTACTGGTAGTGCAGTTGTTTAGCTGAGGCAACGTGAGCGAAAGTCAATCACCTGCTTTCCACCCCTGTCCAGTTTCGAACCAGGGACTTTAGGATTACAGGACCAAGGCTCTATCGACTGAGCTAACCGTCATCCCCATAAGCCAATTCGCACTTTCGGATTTTTCCGGTGGCGGTGTTGTTTCGACTGAAAATGTTGGGGGATAAATTATAAAGAAATGATAAGGGAAAAACATCAAAATTCTAATTTTCTTTCAACATACACACTTTCGAATTTATAAGGCCATCACATGATCTTTTAAAAACTATTTTACATATTATTCAGTGCCTTTAATAACCAACATGTGACTATATTTCTGGCAAAATGGAATTTTGTTGATTTTTGCCGTTTTTTCTATCATTTCTTTATATCCTTATCCCACCTGAATTCAGCCGAAACGCAAAAACTTTTCGGCAAAAGTCAAAAGTGCGAATTGGCTTATTATCTCGTAAATCGCTCGATACATACGTATAAGAAACAAGTAAATATTTGTGAAACACACGCAGGCCCCAACCGCCCCCAAATTCATAGGGGTATAAAGCGATGGCGGACAGACGGACGGACGGACACCCCAAACCTATAGGCCCCAATCCGAAGGGTTGGGGCCTAATTAATGTTAGCAGCTCTGTACCTCCATGTTTACAAGCAGACTCTTCACGGTCGTTGTAGTGCACATCCACTAATAAAATAGTGCAAAATGTTTCAAGCAATACGTTACTATAGCATATAAGAAGAATTATATTCCATCACATTTCTGCTAAAACACGAAAATTATAGAAGAGAGGTGGTGGCAAGTAAGTATCCATATATTGCTACATATAATATCCAGCATCATACATAAATTTATACGCCCGAACTCTCTTTTTATTCGAAACAGTCAGAAATTTGTACTCCAGCAAATTCTTCCGCAACATATGTGTTTCGACTGTTTGCGACGCCGTCGCAGGCCATTTAATAAGTAAATACAAAGCATACCTAAAATCCCGAGAATTTTCTTAACTTTATATATTTTATATATATTTAATTTGAACTGCAATACCATTCTATTACATTTCATCTAAGAAAAAAATATTGTGCAACTATATCCATTTGTTTTCCGTATGTGGGATTTTTAATACCATGCTTTCAATATGAAAAATTAGCATTTAACTTAGCTAATATTTAGATGGCTGCTAATGGGAGTATAAGTTTTTATAAAAGCGGTAAAATACAGAATTATACATTGATATATAATATTGCGTCATAAGACCGACAAATAACCACAGAAAAACACATTTGGTTCATTACTCAGTTTTGTATTTTAATTCGCTAGCGGCAGTAATACAAGCAGTAAATTAATTTAGTTCATTTGGTAACTAACAAGACTGGCCAGTGTTTTTGTTAAAACAAAAAACGGATATGTTTCCCCCGCCCAAAAATCAGTCATGTGGAAAAAAATGCCTTGCTTAAATGTACAACATTGGAAGTAAACATACATACGGGTTCTTCTTGCCATGTTTCAGCCTAATCCAACAAACTGTTTCGGAGATATTGCAACAATATGGTCAAAAAAGTTAAAAATCCAAAATTGAAAAATTCGCAAAAAATACATTTTCAACGGAACTGAAAAAACATTCGCAGTAAACATTTACACGTTTTGTGAGTTCTTCTTGCCAAGTTTCAGTCTAATCCAACAAACCGTTTGGGAGATATCGCAACAATATGGCCAAAAAAAGTTCAAAATCAAAAATTTAAAAATTCGCCAAAAATACATTTTCAGCGGAAATGAAGTAAAACTTCACAATAAATATTTGCACTATATGTGTGTTGTTCTTGCCACGTTTCAGCGTAATCCAACAAACCGTTTTGGAGAGATAGCCTGCCAAATTGAAAAAAATGCACGAAACCCCTCCTATGTTCAAAAATTTGCCAAAAATAGAATTTTTCAGAAAACGAAAAAAATACCACGGGCATCATCTAGACATGTACTCCAATATTTAGGTATGTTTTGAAAAAAATCGACTCATTAATTTTATAAGAACTCACTGCGGACAGACGGACGGACGGACGGAAGGACACACCAAATGCTATATATGTCTCCCTTAGGGGGAGACATATAATTCCAGTAGACCACGCCTATAAGTACATCAGGGTATAACGACATTGCGCTAATGGCGACGTTTTTATAAAGTCCAATTCTTTTTTCCCCATTTTCAAAGAGCTATTGTCCACATTTGTTTTCCCAAAATTGTCTAAGAACTATCGAGAGCTTTAATGTAATTGTTTTTCTTTCTGGAGTCAATCACATTTTTATATGCAAAAAGATGGTGTAAGTAACTAACGACATAAGGTTTTGTTGCCAGTTGAGAAATGGTGTCGCCAGATGACTTCTGACTTAAATTTATTACACATTTTTGTTGTCAGTTGGCAGTTTTTTATCTTCACTGAGCTACTTACACACTTGTTTAATAAATAAGTGCCTAATTGTACTATTTTCTTGTTGTTTGCTTCTATGTACAAGTGCACTAAAATGAACAAACTGTAAGCTTTGAGTAATTTTATTGTTTCATAGTTGCTTTACACACATTTGTTTATTTTTAAAATTTCTTATTCAAAATAAACAATAACATATATGCAAAAAGATGGCGTAAGTAACTGACGACATAAGGTTTTGTCGCCGATTGAGAAACTGTGTCGCCAGATGACTTCTGACTTCACACATTTTTGTCGTCAGTTGCTTTTTACACGTAACAGTTCTCTTCTCGTCATGATGCTTGCGCTGAGGCTGGCGATGATGGTTCCTGTGGTCGTAAGCTCAAAGTGAAACCGGGGCTTTTTTGTGAAACCGGATCCAAAACCCAGGGTCTACATTCACAAACCGAGTGTATCATAATCATGATTTCAATTGAGAGATGGGCTTTCATATGAGAGGGGTGCCCAAAAACGCCTGGTGTATTTTTTTGGGCAAAAGTTTAGTTTATACGCTTCCCAATAAGGGGAGACCAACCGTGAGCGAACACATGGCAGGTTAATTAAAACTTGGCCAATCAAGTGGTTTCCACATGGTTTGTGCCTATTTTCTCGACCAATGAATGAAGAGCACTTGAAAGAGCACGTGTTGGGCGACTTCAGAGATATGGGAGGGGTCACCTTTTTTGTTTACAAAATGTTCCAAGTCCTAGCAGCTTGTTTTTCCTCTAGCAGCTCAAAAATGTATAGCAAAGTGATAAATGGTGTTTATTTTTCTGTAAAACAGTGTTTTTATAACCTTTTACTTGGTTTCTACAATAGCATATTTTACAATAGTTACATTCAATGCTTTCACGCACATTGTAAAACGTCCGTTTTCACGGTGCGTGTGTACCTTTTCTATAACTTTGCATAGTCCTTCATTTTTAACTTCAAATAATCGACAGCTCAAGCTATTTCCATTGTACTTTTTAACAATATATGTTAAAATTATTTTTCTATTTTATCTCGATTAGAATTAGCTGTGCTTGGCGGTAATTTTTCTTAAAATTTACTTTTTGTGTTTAAACTGGTGATGGGTCCAAAACCGCTTGACTGACGGCATTAATTGTTCTTTACGTAGTGCCGATCTGAATATATTTTTTAGGTTAATGTTTTAACTTAATTTGTTTTAACGGTTCTAAACTGTGAGCTTGACTTTCTCTCTATTCTTTATTTAAACACTGATATTAAATACAACTGTGTTTTACCTCTTTGATATGCACACAGTGGAATTTTTTTGGTCAACGTATGGTGGCTGGATTCGACTGAATACTAAATTCGTCTAATGATTTCTAGAGGACTGTGGATACAACACAAAACATGAAGAGAAATGGCTTGCGTTTCTCATAGATTGCTCTTTTTCGCCTGAAACTGCGGTCCTTAAAATTAAACATTTATTTTCTTTATCTCTACTTCTATTAGCTCAGTCTGTCCGTAAATTTGGTTAGGATTGCTTTTACAATGATAGATCTAATATCGCTTGTATGACGGCCGTAATTGAAAGAGAATTGAAAGAGAACAACAACTTTTTATGCTTGTAAATTGTAGTAAATTTCGGTTTTCCGGTTTACTGTAATAGTTTTCAGGCTGTTTCTCATATTTACATGCTATTTTTCACAGTTTACGTGTTATTTATCTGAATGTGCTATAGACGACATTATACATTTATTATACATTTGAATTGATGGGCCCAAAACCGCTGCGAATGACTGTCTTTATTATATTTTCATTGGTTTTCATTCTTAAATCGCTTCAATTTTGTACAGCTGCCTGGATAAAACTTAGATGTGTGCGTTTTGTTATTTATTTTTGTAAAGTGATAGGGTCTGTGTACTCTGGATTGTTACATTTCTCTTAATTTTTTGTTTGGTCCAAGTGTAAAGGCTCGATATATCGCCATTATTTTTCTGATTATACAGACCACAGTTTGCTTGTTATTTATGTGAATGTGCTATAGGCGACATTATACATTTATTTTTCTCTTATCTCTGTTAAAATTAGCTGTCTTTGCACAAGCGGTTAGAATTTTCAAATTTTGTTTTTGAATCGATGGTCCCAAAACCGCTGCAAATGACTGTCTTTATTATCTTTTCATTGATGGTATGATCTTAAAACGCTTCAATTTTCTACAACAGCGTGAACAAATCTCTTATATGTGCGGTTTTTTTGGTTTTTTTTTGTAAAGAGATAGGGTCTGCTTACTCTAGAATCTTACATTTCTCTAAAGAGTTTTGTTTGGACTAAGTGTAACTGCTCGATACATCGTCTCTCCTGTTGAGATTCCTGCTTCTGAGGAAGAAAAATATACTTTTTAAAGAAAATTCGAGAAAGGGGATCGTCAGAATAAACAAACGTAGGTATTGCAACATTGATATATGCATATTTGAAAAAAGTGGATCAAATATACTTTAGATCCACCCACCTACCTCCTACGCCAAGAACCAAGTTATTTATGCCGAGACACTTGAAACAATACTTTCAATGTCACGCAAAGGAAATTCACAAACCCCTTACAAAATGCTGGATACGCCCAATATTCCATGTCGTACTGTTTGAGTGACATTGAATTAAAAAAGAAAAAAGGACTTTTAAGATCTAGTTACAAGGTTTTAATTGGCATGAAAGTGTTATACATATTACAATTCAGCATTTATACAATTGACAGAAAACAGAACATCAACTTTTATGCTTGTAACGTGTGGTAAATTCCGGTTTACAAAGTGGGGGAAATTACTATAATAGTTTTCAGGCTATTTCTCGTATTTACAGGCTATTTTTCACATTTTACTTGCTATTGATCTGAATGTGTTATAAACGACATTATACATTTATTTTCTCCTATCTAAAATTAGCTGTCTATGTAACACCTGTGGTTAGAATTTTCTAATTTTCGTTTTAAATTGATTGGCCCAAACCGCAGTGATTGACTAAGTTAATGATCTATGTGGAAATTGACTGAAATTTTAAGTTCCTCCAAAATTTATTCCAGCCTCGGTGGCCTAGTGGTTAGAGTGTCCGCCTCGAGACTTGAAGATTGTGGATTCAAACCCCGGTCGGGTCATACCTAGAACTTTAAAATTGGGACTCCTCCTTGCTACCCTATGAGGCACTCCACATGTAAGAGTTAGAAGGAGGGCTGGAATGCCCCATTTCAATATAATGCGGCAGGGAGATCCCGACATGACCATAGCAGTTGAAATGTTCTAAAGAACAATGCAATACAATACAATTGGTGATATCATGTTAAAACGCTTCAATTTTCTACAACTGCCTGGGCGTTTTATTATTTTTTTTTGTAAAATGATAGGGTTTGTATACTCTGGAATGTAATATTTCTCGATGTATTGTCACTGTTTTTCTGATTGTACACACCAAGGTTTTCTGAATGGCGAGAAAGAAAAATATATTTAACAACAGGCGTGAAAGCGGACCGTTAGAATAAGCAATCATAGGTCTCGCAACGTTGATATGGGTTGCTGTGAAAAAGTGGATCAAATATACTTTTAACCTTCCCCCCTCCTCACAAGATCCAAGTTGTGGATGCGGAAACTATATTCCCAGTAGCCCATAATTGGTTGTGAAGCCTATGTATATTCTATTGTTCTATTTACATATTTATCTTTTTTACGTTTTGGGTCCAATAACGATTAAATGGTGGCATTTATATTTTTAGCGTAATGTTTTAACTTTATTCTATTTGTTGTACACAACATATGTAGTTTTTTTGTAGTTATTATTTTGGAAGGCTAACATTAAATACCACTGTGTTCATACCTGTTTGGTATGCACACAGTGGTATTTTTTGTCAAGGTATTGTTGCTGGATTCGACTGAATCTCAAATGTCTAATGTTTTCTAGAGGAGTGTGGATACACACAATGCATGCAGAGAAATAGCTTGCGTTTCTCACAAGTTGCTCTGTTTCACCTCAAACTGAGGTCCTTGTAATTAAACATATATTTTCTTTTATCTCTATTTCTATTAGCTCAGTTTTTTTTATTAGAATTGTTTTGCTTTTTTAAAGTGATAGATATAATATCGCTTGTATAAACGGTCTTAATTTTTTGGACTTAAGTACTACAGATTCTTCAACCTTGGATGTTTTTAGAACCGGTCCCTTCACTATCCCATCCCCTGCCCCCTCCCCCACCACACGGCACGAGACACACGCCAACAATCGAGTTGTTGATTAGAAGTACTAACTGAAGCCTGTGCATAATATTGGGCGCTTTGACTTCACAACTTATAGATAAACGGTTACTTGTTCAACACACACGACGCAATTACTGAGACAATTGATGAGGTGGAATTTACAGAGGAACCATATTTGCTGGCAGACTTAGTTTATATAAATAAACCGTAAATTGAGTGAAATTGTTCAAGAAGAACCTTTGACAGGCATAAAAAGCAAAAAATACCACTGTGGGCATACCAAAGATGTATGAACACAGTGGTGTTTAACGTCAATGTTCCAAAATAATAACTGCAAAAAATTCAAATGAAAGGTCACACCCATTATTTTATTCTTTCCAAAAATTGCCCATGTTGTGTCAACAAACAGAATAAAGTTAAAACATAATGCTCAAAAAATATAAGTGCCGCCATCTAATCGTTGTTAGACCCAAAACTTAAAAAAGATAAATATGTAAATAGAACAATTTCTTCAGATATAGAATATACGTAGCCTCCACAACCAGATATGGATTAGTAAGACTATAGTTTCTGCATCCATAACTTGGTTCTCGTTGGGACTGGAGTGAGGTAAAAGTATCTTTGATCAACTTTATCAAAGCAGCCCATATCAATATTCCGAAGCCTATGTTTCTTTTACTCTAATGACCTTCTTTCAAAAGCAGTAATATCAACAGGAAACTGGATGGCTTCAAGGATTAGGTCATAAACTATTGCAACGTTTTAATTTAAGAAGACTTTGCTGCATACATCCCGAAATCGATGACAATGTATAGAATATTTGCAATAAGTCTGAACAAAACACTTCAGAAGAATGTAATATTGCAGAGTATGCGAACCCTATGCCTTGACCAAATAAAACCTGCAGCGCCATATATGAGATATATCCATACAGTCGTAGAACATTTAAGCGTTATAAGGTCATAACATCAATAAAAATATGAGAAAGACAGTCATTGAAGCGTTTTAGGCCCATCAATTCAAAATGAAAAATTAGAAACCAACGTTCTAACCAACGGTGCAACAAAGACATCTTATTTTACCAGAGTTAAAGAGAAAATAAATATATAGTGCCGTTTATAACAAATTCAGGTCAATAAGAAATTGAATGTGGAAAATAAGCGGTAAATGTGAGAAACAGCCTGAAAAGTATTATAGTGATCTTTCCCAGTTTGAAAACCGGGATTTACCACACATTACAGGCATAAAAAATAGTGTTCTTTTTTTCAAATGCATAAATGCTTAATTGAAAAGTATAAAACTTTGATGCCAATTGAAATCTTGTAACCAGATTTGAAATATATATTTTTTAATTCAATATTAGTCCAAGAGTACGACATTGAATATCCGACGTAGCCAACATTTTCCCAAGGGGCTTGTGACATTCGATTGCATGACATCCACGCCTTTTTAAATATATTTTTCTTTCTCAAAAGCAGAAATATCAACAGAAGAGGGGCTTCAAAGATTATGTCATAAACAATAACAATTTCTACTTTTAGAAGACCTTGGAGTGTGCAATCAGAAAAACAATGATAATGTATCGAACTGTTACACTTAGTCCAAACAAGAAGCTTCAGAGAAAAGTAACATCCCAGAGTATACAGACCCTATCTCTTAACGAAAAAATAATAAAACGCACATGTAACAGATTTGTCCACGCAGTTGTAGAAAATTGAAGCATTTTAAGATCATACCACCAATGAGAAGATAATAAAGGCAGTCATTCCTACTGGTTTTGGACCCATCATTTCAAAAAGAAAATTAGAAAAGTCCAATCACAGGTGCAACAAAGACAGCTAATTTTTAAAAAGATGAGAGAAAATAAATGTATAATGTCGTTTTAAAACACATTCAGGTCAATAACGAGCAAGATGTGAAAAATAGCATGTAAATATGAGAAACAGCCTGCAAACTTTTATAATAATCTTCCCCAGTTTGAAAACCGGAACTTACCACACATTACAAGCATAAAAAGTTGGTGTTCTATTTTCTCTCAAATGTATAAATACTCAATTGAAAAGTGTAAAACTTTGATGCTTATTAAAACCTTGTAAACAGATCTGAAAAGTTTTGTTTTTTCATTTAATATTATTCGAAGAGTGACTTTCGGATGAATGACATTAAAATTATAGTGGTCCAAGTGTCTCCGCATCAATAACTTGGTTCTTGGCGCAGGAGGGAGGGGGGTGAATTTAAAGTTCACTTCTGAAAGCAGCCCATATAAATGTTACTATACCTACGTTTGTTTATTTTGACGATCCACTTTCACGCCTTTTTTAAATATATTTTTCTTTCTCAAAAGCAGAAATATCAACAGAAGAGGGGTGGCTTCAAGGATTATGTCATAAACAATAACAATTTCTACTTTTAGAAGACCTTGGTGTGTGCAGTCAGAAAACAATGATAATATATCGAGCAGTTACACTTAATCCAAATAAAAAGCTTCACAGAAAAGTAACATTCCAGAGTATACAGACCCTATCTCTTAACGAAAAAAATAATAAAAAGCACATGTAACAGATTTGTCCCCGCAGTTGTAGAAAATTGAAGCATTTTAAGATCATTCCACCAATGAAAAAATCATAAAGACAGTCATTCCTACTGGTTTTGGACCCATCATTTATAAAAGAAAATTAGAAAAGTCATATCACAGGTGCAACAAAGACAGCTAATTTTAAAAAAAGATGAGAGAAAATAAATGTATAATGTCGTTTAAAAACACATTCAGGTCAATAACAAGTAAAATGTGAAAAATAGCATGTAAATATGAGAAACAGCCTGCACACTATTATAGTAATCTTCCCCAGTTTAAAAATCGGAATTTACCACACATTACAAGCATAAAAAGTTGGTGTTCTTTTTTCTCAATTGAAAAGTGTGAAACTTTGATGCCAATTAAAACCTTGTCAATAGATCTGAAAAGTTTTGTTTTTTTTTCATTAATAGGGGTTTCCTCAAGGGGACGTTGGACGACTCCTACGGCAGGGACCACTGGATATGAACAACAAAAAGGAATACCAAAGTGGAAATTCCCCAATGCAAACTGGTCACTGTTCAAGGGGCTATGCAACTGCAAAAAGCCATTAAAACCAACAATTGTACACACGATGAAAACCCCATTTTACATTTCACTGCTCTAATCCAAGCAATCATGATAAAACCATACCTGAAACCTCCGGGAACCCTAAAAAGCCACATAAATTTTGGTTTAATATATCTCAAAATTAAACAAAAACAATCCAATCAAAAAGTATGGGAGAGAATTCTAAAAAATACCTGGCAAAAACATCCCGAAATCTGAACCAACTCATCACAAACAACCAAACTATCACAAACCCGACAAAATAGCAAATACCTTCGGCAGAACCTTTCAATATAACTCTTCATCTGATGATTACTCCCAAGCGTTCCGTCATATAAAAGGAACTAAAGAACAAATGCCAATAGACTTCACCTCTAATAACTCGGAACACGACAATTTTGCCTTTACCCTGACGGAGTCGAAAGACGCTATACATAACTCACACGATTACCTACACTACCACGTTCTAAAACACCTACCCAAGGAAATCCTTGAAATCTTATTAGAATTACTCAACCAAGTTTGGACCACAAGAAATTTTCCTGAAAAGAAGCCACCACCACACCAATTCCAAATAAGGATCCTACTATCCCCTAAAATTGTCGCCCAGTATCTCTAACGAGTTCATTGTGTAAAACACTAGAGCGAATGATAGCCGCAAGACTAATTTGGTATCTAGAGAAAAATTGTCTGCCTACTGACATTCAAAGTGGCTTCAGAAAAGAAAGAAGTACCATAGATCACCTATTTAGACTCGAATCATTTATAAGAGAAGGTTTTATCAATAACGAACATGTCACTGTTTTCTTCGACTTAGAAAAAGCCTACGACACGGCTTGGAAACACGGAGTCATGCAGGATCACTGCGACCTTGGTGTACGAGGTCGCCTACCTAAATTCATTGAAGCGTTTTTATATGACAGGCGGTTTGAAGTCCGTCTCGGTTCTATCTTATCGGATTATTTTGAGCAACAAGAGGGGTACCCTCAAGGCTGTATTCTTTCAATTTTCTTGCTTCTGATCAAAATCAATAGCAACAAAGGCAAAACTAAACAGGGAATAGAGAGCTCACTCTTTGTAAACGATTTTGCTATGTCTTCCAGGTGTAAAAATATGTATTTCATCGAGCGTTGCCTTCAGCAAAACTCTCCTCAAAAATGGGCTGACCAAAACAAAAACATTTTCACAAACCAAAACAGTTTGCATGCACTTTTGCAACAAACGAAAGCTACATGAGGATCCTATTTTACACTTATCAAACACTCAAATACCTGTAGTAAAGGAAAACAATTTCCTTGGTTCAATTCTGGACTCGAAGTTAAATTTTAACCCCACATAAAAGACGTGAAGAGGAATTACCATAAAGCACGCAACTTGCTACCAATCGTCTCCGTCCAGGATTGGAAAGCAGACACCAGTGCCAAATTGAAACTCTATAGATTATTAATTAAATCTAGAATAGATTATGGTAGCATCGTCTACGGATCGGCAAGGCCCTCGTACCTAAAGGTGCTAAACCCAATACAAAATCTGCCTTAACACTTTCAGAAGGTCACCTGCGGTATATTTTCAAGCTGATTGAAATGAGCAATCATTGGACATTCAACGACTAAAAGTTCCAATGCAATATGCCATTAAACTATACGCAAATAAAGAAAACCCCACCCATAAAGCAGTGTTCGGAACTGACCATTCAGAAATCCTAAACACACGCCCTAGGGTTATCGGACCCTTTGGCACTAGAATCCGTAACCAGCTTAACAGTGCTGGGCTCAAAGTCGAACAAATTGCAAATTCAAAAGTTTAGGAATACCCGACATGGGAAATACAAAGACCAGCCATAGACAAAACTCTGACAAACTTTCCTTAAGACGAAAAATACTGATAATTACAGCTAGGTGTGCTGTGATAAAGCAAACTTTATCTTTAACTCCTACCACCATTTTATATACACGGACGGGTCTAAACTCGATAACAAAGTTGCTGCTTTAAAAGTTGCAAAATCAAATACCCTGAATACAAGACTACCAAACAGCTCCTCGGTTGTTTCGGCGGAATTTCGGGCACTCCAACTAGCCTCGAAAATCGTCAACATTAGTAAATACAAAAAGTTTGTCTTTTGTGTGGATTCCTTATCGGTCTTACAATCAATAGAAAATCAATAGAAAATCAATGAGTGTCAATGATTTTAGACCTAATAGAACGCCACGAAAGGGCAATTTAACAAGGCAAATCCCTAGTGCTTTGCTGGCTACCAAGCCACGTCGGCATTCCGGGTAATGAGGCTGCAGATCAGGCAGCAAAAGATACGCTAAACCAAAACATATCTGACCTTCTGAGACCGTACTCTGACTTTAAACCCCACATTTCAACTTTCAAAACTGGAACGAACAAAGAAATAACAAACTTTCAAATTCAACCAATAGTAATCCAAAAGCCTCTAAGTCTGGATAATGTATACAATGGTTATGCATAGAGCCCAACTTGGGCATGACTTACATTACTCAGTTATTTTTTGAGAGGCGATGCGCCTCCAGAGTGCATTGGTTGTCAGAAACGTTAGACTGTGAAGCGTATTCTACTGAACTGTGCAGATTTATAAAACATTCGTTCACGCTATTACAATGTGAATTATTTAAAAGACCTTTTTACAAAGGTAACACCAAGCCAAATTATTTTTTTCCTTAAATAAATACATTTATACAGTAAGTTTTAAATTGAATTTAGTTGATTTTTAGTTAATACATTACTTGTTTTGTCTATTTTAATTGTTCGTAGTATCAACTGACTTTCCGCATACTTACAGAACCAACAAAATATGACCCTTGCGGCTTGCTGTTGTCCTTAAACTAATCAATCAATCAATCTGTTAATTTGCGTTTTTGGTTTCACTAAACGACTGCACAATATGCACCAAGCTAGGCGACAGTAGACGTTAAACATGCACATACACGTTGCATCTTGAATACCAGACAACTATCTAGCTGGGCGATAACAGCACGTACACATTGCATGTTAGCTAGCACAAAACCGGAACCACATTTGTTTGAACAATTCAGTAACGATGATTTGCAGCATTTATCGGACACCTTGTGCAATAGATTAAAGAGCACACTCACCGCGAATTTCTATTACAAGTGGGAATGGAACGAGTAAGGGTAAGTAGAAAGTGCAAGACATATACATCAGTGTAAAGATTAACAGCGCAAACGCAAATACAACATGAAATCAAATTCAAGCCAATGCAATGAGAATCCACAAAGCAGCAAGCGAAATCAGAAATAGGTCAGTTCTTTATATTAGCATATCACAGTAGAAGCGCAAATAATACAGAACATAGCAACGAAGTCCATATAAGCAGCATCTATAAAACAGTGCTAATACACAAGGTTGAGAAGAGATTGCACGTGGTAAAAGGAAGACCACATCCAGCACAAACACAGGTTAAGCTGAAACGCACACATAGCCAAAAATATACCATAATCCTGCGGGCATCAGCATACAATCTTCAAACAAAGAAGGAAAAATGAGCCAAAATAACATTTAGGTGGACTTATCCATTGAAAACTGGGTGAAAAACACACTATCAAACTTACACAAAAACGCAACAACTAAAATGGGAAATGCATATGGTCATAATTGATACTGAAAGACGGGTAAAGAAAAGCACCCATAATCATTGTTACCGGCGCTTCCACGGAAAGGCTCCACCAATGCAGAGATATATTTCACTCGTATTTTCTGCATAAAATTAAGTGTAAATATGAATCTAATTTTTTACGTGTCGCACAGCAATTGCTATGGCAGTAATTACACTGTTTTAAAAGAAAGTATGTCCTTGCCAATGAAAAACGAATTGGGTTTTAACATATTTGACATTTTGTGTTTCTTGAAGAGATTTTAAACCACGCCGATATAATAAATACTGTTAAAAATCCATTTTAATGGTGTTTTAAAACTTCCCAATTCAGTTTACTAGCGCCCTTTACGTCAGAGCAGTAGAATTTTGGGCGTGGCACAAATTGAATAAACGTAACTGAACCATACCTTCAAGATGAATAGCGGAGTTATCTATAAAAATGGACGATGATGAGCTGCCTCCAAGAAAAGTAAGAATAGGACAAATCTAAGTGAAAAAGGTGTTATAATTACACTTATCCAATCCTTTTAAGAAAAGTAGGTAAAAGTCGCCAGAAATTACATGGTTGGCCGAAAATGAGCAGTTACTACTTCGGAAACATTTCTCCATTGTGGTAGTGGTTACTGCAAGCTTTGAGCAAAATCCATGGAAGTGTTTCGAGGACCGCGAAAATCGACAAAAAGTTGAAATACAGAATAACGCCAAAGGAAACATTTGTCATGTATGGTCGTTCTTCTTACAAGGTTTGGGCAAAATTCAACGAACTGTTTCGCGAACATAAAGTCAAAAATATTAAAAACCATCAAAAGAAAAATCAATAAAATCATAGGTAAGTTTTCAAATTATTGGATTTCAAAGCATAAATGCCGTCATAACTCATAAATGATGACGTCATAGGTGCAACGTTGGCATGCCAAAAATCAATTCAATCCTACAAAAAATATTTAGCGTCCCAGCCGGGAATCGAACTCACGGCCTCACAGTTTTAAGTCTAATGTATGTTGTCTTCACAATAGAACGACTCATATTTTTTCTTCTTCAAAAATTTACCAGAAATTGAAAATATACTCAAATAAAAAGAATAAATAGGCTGCACACCTGCTGCACAATATACATTCAGTAACGTCATCAATAAAAACTTAAAGCTATACTGAACCTTATGTTGAAAGAATGGTTGAACTCGGTGCAGTAGTTGTGAAGTTGAAGTTGGCATATCTGCGATATATACTATATAGGCTTCAGGTGGGGTGGGTTGGGGGTCCTTAAATGAAGCTTGCAGAATTTTCTGAAATTTTAAACTATGCAAAAATTCAATTTTACTCCAATTTTTAGATTTTTACATGTGGTTTGAAAAAAATATATTATTTTTTATATAAATTACGTGCAATTAACATCTAACTTGGAATCAGAAAGTGAGAGCGATAAAAGGAGTTTTCATATGTTTTGTCTTATTAGATATAATTGATATAGAAAGTAAACATAAATTCCATGTTACTAATGAACTGGCATCAAATTGCTTGTTTCAAAATTTGTATTGTGAACACCAGATACTACATGCAAGCAGCATGTACTCGACTTTACTCTTGTTTATTCTCGTGTTACTCGTTCTGGAAGTTGCACACGCACCTGTTCCAAAGTACACGAGTACATTTATTCAACGAGGGTTTCAACAATGAACAGGATTTAAAGCTGCATACTTTAGGCAGGGATACAGCTACAAGGACATTGTGTTGTTTTTGACAAAAATGCATGGTGTGAACATCACAGACTATGGTCTCAGGAGGGTTTTATACCAAATGGGGTGTCACAGGGAGGAGCAATTGAATGAGGGAAGACTTGCCGCAGTGGTGGAGGCAGTTCGACATGTCAACAGCAGGTCTGATTAATGTTGCTGACTCCTTGCACATTCACTGCCTACGCTTTTGCTTCATGGAACTTATTGCTAAAGACATTGAAAGAGTGGCTAAGGAGTGGAATCTTCACTATATTTATGATATGTTATGAAATTAAAAGACTAGTTGTAGTATTTAACTTGTTTCTGGGACATACAAAAGTGAAGGAAAAGCAACACGTTATTTACGTCTAATTCGCATTAAGTATCAAACTTTATACACAACTGACATGTATTTTTCACCTGATTTAAATTTAAATTACATCAAGTCGTGCAAACGTTTAATCTAATCTTTATAAAACTTACTGCAAACATCCATGTCATTAACATCGAACTAACAGTAAACATGCATGCACTTGTATGTGACTGTCACATGCTTAAAAAAGTCTATACTGTAAACTTCTAAAAAGTCGTTGGAATGCGATATCCCAGCCATCATTCCTGCAGCTTAAAACAGCGTATACATCTCTTCAGCTATGGCGCGTTTGGTAGGATCGTAAACCATAGCGGGCCTTATTGTCTTGCACAGATTTTTGTCCTTTTTCTGCAGCGCGGAAAGGGAAGGTGGCTGCTCTTTCTTTGTCATTTTTGTGTCAGATCCTCATTCAGTGTTCTCTGGACCCCGCCAAAGGAGAGGGATTTCCAAACTTACCGCCCCAGCGCACCAAACGCCAGTGTTAACATTGGGCTTAACGTTGCTAAGGCACGTTTGTGGTGCCATGTAGGCGACGGTTCTTGTTATGAAAGACGACGTTGTTTGTTGAAGGCGCGTTTTGATTCGAGAAATACCGAAGCCAGAAGAATGTCCACAAGAATGTTACCTGGTTTAACGTCACCGTGTGCAATCTGCTTCTCATGTAGATAGCAAAGGCCACTAGAACATAAAGCCAAAACAAAATTTATTTTTTAGTATGGTGTCAGTTACATAGTAATATTATACAATTAACAGAAAACTCACATGAAACTATAATCAAAGTTGCATCAAATTTTCATTCTAGTTATATCAAAATTACATCTACAATTTTGAGAAAATGTCATTGAAATTTTACCTAGTCATATCCGAACTACATAAAATTGTTACGCTACTTATACCTTTTAAAATAGGTACTACACGAACTAAAAACGAAAGCTATACACTTACGGAAACATCTCTTTGATGATGAAGAGTTGCTGATCGCGCATTAGCATGCAACCTCCTTCGGCATTCCATAGATTATCTACCACAAAATCCATCAGTTATGTAATGAGATTTACGTCCTTTCCCTCTCTGCAATAGTCCTGCATCGGTAAGATGTTAACATGGGTCAACGTGCTATGTATCTGAATTTTATGAGTTCGGCAAACTGCTTGGCTTGCCTAGGGTTAGAGCCATGTATCTGTTTAATGCCGATGTCAAGGCCATCCCGCCTCGGGCAATTTCGTCCAGCTTGGGAGCGGAATTTCATGTTGTTTCTTCATCATTTTGTCCTTGTCGCTTCCGTACTTTCACTGGTTGTGCGGGTGGAGGCATCTCGTTTCTATGTACTTGGACTTCTTGCTCAAGTGGCGCCTTCCCGCTTACCACACTCTCAACTACGTCGTCGTCGGTTTGCGGACATTTCTCTTCGCTATCAATATAGAGAGGCAGTCTACTAGGAAACAGACCCATCGACTTCATGTACTGGGCGAAGTCTTTGCCTTTAAAAGTCGTAGTGGTGTTTGACTTTAGAAGCCCCACGAGTATCCCACTATGGGCTCGTATGTCAAGTTCTTTGCACATAAAGTCAACAGTCTGCTGATAAGTAGCATTATGAGGCACTTTAACTTGCTTGACATGTTTCCGGCGCCTTCCTCCCAACGCCTACCGCGCAGGCAGGGATGGTGTACGGAGAGGCGGTGTCTCCCTGAAGAGAAACCATTTGAAAAGGAATGAGATAGAATTTCCTTGAACGTCAATGCAAAAAAGTTGCATAATAGTTCCATGTCATTTATAATACCGTTACAAATAAGTTCTGTACAATTTAAATGGAAATGACATGTAAGTTATAACAAATTTTAGTAAAAATTTCATTAAATTTTCTTAACAATTTTGTAACAGTTATACGAGATTTGCATGAAATTATACCAAACTTAAACATCAGTTACATGAAACTTGCAAAAAGTAATTATTTAAAACAATTCTGTAAATCCATTATACAGAAACTGTATGTGATTTGGTGCTAAAAATTGGGCAGTAACATAGATTTCGTGAATAAAAATGAATCAGTTTTCAAATTTCATGATATTTCTTTTAAAATTAAACAAAAATTACAAGAAATTTTTCTCATATCCATTCCTGCCGTCGTAATATGGTTTATTCCTTTTTTTGTTATTTTTTCCGTCTGGGAGGTTTCCAGAAAACTTACGCTGACGTAGGAAGATGAAATTTGGCAAAGAGATAGAGGGGGTGAGATATCGTGAAATCCGCAAAATTTCTTTTGAAGATCAAGGTCAAATTGAGGTGAAAATATTTTTCAAACCCTATTCATCACGAAAAATGGCTGGGAATAGCGCTCAAATCCTTGTCTCAACACGTAGACGGTGTCAGTAGGCAGTAACATCGTGCACTGAATCTCGACATTCAAGGTCATTTTACCTATGCACGGCGTAATCTGTTAGAGAAAGATTGTTCATTATCTCGACAACGGTTAGAGATTTTGAGCTTATTTTCTACCCTTTGGTTCTAAAAAACGTTATAAAAGAGGCATGTAGGTGGCCTTACCTCCTCTGTTATGGTCAAGGTAAAAAACCGGAAATTGATCTTTATCTCGAAAACGGTTAGTGATACAACAATTTTGAGTTTATTTTCGGACCTTTGAGCCTAAAAGACGTCATATAAGAGGTACATCGGGGACCTTGACCTCATCCGTCAAGGTCAAAAACCGGGAGTTGGCCATTACCTCGAAACGGTTAGAAAACTCCATTTGATTATTTGTGCCTAAAAACGAGGTTATCTTAGACTTACTTCGATGACCTCGTTCAAGGTATCAATCTGGAAGCTGATAATTATGTGAAAACACCGAAAGATTTGTCTTTGACCAGTTATTTTGTGTCTCTGACCTTCTGCCATTGCTACGTGAAGTGAAATTCGGTAAGATTTTGTTAATAAAAGCTTAGAGAACAGCTTCTTTGTTTATTTTTTTTTCAATTTATTACACAAACATAAAAAACGCATTGAAAGGATGAAAATTAAAACAAGAATGTCAAGGGACATTGGATTCAGTCGAGGCCAACGCAAGGAGAGTAAACCAATGTATCATCTCATTGTTGTTTACAAAATAATACGTTGAGTTGTTGTATAGATAATATACTACTGCACCAAAGGTTTTTTGGGTGATACGGACCCCTGTGTGAATATATTTCCTTCCCTCCCATCCCCCATCAATAAAACCGGTCAAAGACTAGTTAATTTAATCACTAGGCTGGAATTTTTTTTTTGAAGTGGAGATACTTGTGTTAATGGGCACTTGTCGTTCCATTTTATTGCAAAGACAAAATGACAGGAATTCACGACTAAAGTACCACCAAAGCAACTATCATATTTTATAGATCAAATTTACTAAACATTGAAGGGAAACATAGCTTTTTCTCTTCTTGTACCTTTTAATTGTGATCAGGCCGGATCTAACTTTTCGTGTAGGGGACGGGTGGGGGGAAGTTTCAACTTCCGACCCTTTGCGTTTTAAAGTTTCAGAAAACCCAAAGCTTAACAGTTATTTTTTTTTAATTTAGGGGGTTGGGGTCGCGACACCTGAACCTCTTCCACCATCCCTGGATCCGCAACTGAGAAAGCATTTTTCTTTGCAGCGTCTCTTGTGTAATCGGCCCTTTTTGCAAACACAACTATTGATCGACTCCAAAGGCCTAGCATACATAGGAACTACAATGCTAAAAATATGTCATGCTGAAATCACAGGCTTCTGTTAACACTGCATCAGCACATACACAACACGGTTTTTTCTACAGATTCAAACCGGGAAAAAGTAAATCTGTTCGTGTGTGTCAGAATGGGGAGGGGGTTGGTGGTGGGGGAGGGAGCAGGAGAGGAAGAACAGGGAGGGGAAAGGAGGGGCGACAGAGATGTTAGACTCAACTACTGCCACACAGATATTGTAGATATGTATAAATATATATATATATATATACCAAAGTATACAAATTTCTGACAAAATTTTCAGTCTCGTCATTTCGACTTTTTTAGGCCGATCGCGTAAAAAGCAATTTTTCTGTGAAGAACCGGCCAGATATTGTATCTGTGTAATAACAAGAGGATCCAACCAAAACTGTAAGAGGAGATGCATTTTGAAAAAAAAGCTTAACAAAATTTTCGGAGTCCCGTCATTTCGGCTATTTTCGGCCGATCGCAGCAAAAGGGATTTTCCGGTAGAGCACCACCTAGAGATTGAAC
Source organism: Protula sp. h YS-2021 (assembly GCA_949752745.1). NCBI lineage: Eukaryota > Metazoa > Annelida > Polychaeta > Sabellida > Serpulidae > Protula > Protula sp. h YS-2021. Next base: position 51,238,274 of record OX457025.1, on the reverse strand, counting down.
ATATATAATTTCAAGAAGATCCGATCAAAACTGTAGGAGGAGATGCATTTTGGAAAAAGGTCAAGACACACACACTTTTTTAAAAAGTATACAAAAGGTATTTAAGGATAAACAAGACAATCGTAGATTGCACATCTCCCGCCGCGCTCATCTACACTATATATATTTTCTTCCCTTAAGGTATAGTAAACGATGAATAGTTCAAAAGATATATGGCCTGGATAAGGTAGTTACAAGTATTTTCATGCTTACGGCTGGCTTTGTTCGCAACAAACCTACTTTGAGTAAGAAGAGTATTTTAACAGTAATGGAAATTAATAAATACGAAGTGTTCCCTACCATGGCAAAGTCTCAGCTTGTGGGCTAGTTTATATCCACAGGTGGAGGTACTGATGGTCTGTGTATAACATACAGGGAAGGTAGCAATATCGGCCACAGGACGTGAATTGAACATTAAATCAAGACAGCCGCCGTGCCTATGAGTCGGACAGAAGTCTGGCTGCTATAGACTGATCGTTGACATCATTTGAGAAAGTTTTCCCGTTGCACTGTATCTAGGTTGAAGTCACCACAAATGACAAGGGAATTTAATGAGTGGTAATGAATTCAGGAGCTCTCGAACTTTATCACAGAACAGATGTATACAGGTCAGGTGAGCGATAAATAAGTCGCCACCAACACGCACTCTGTACTTGTCTTTCTGACAGCCGCGGTGCATGGCAAATCTGTAATGTCAATTGGAATCAAATCGAATTTATAACTATGTCTTACATATGTAGCTGTAGATGATTGCAGGCTGTTGGAAACTACTTTATGTGCATTTGTATTGAAATCTTGATTTATGGCAAGAAAAGGTCAGCGAGTTTCACACAGGCATAAGATATCTATATTCGCTATACCTTTGATATCACACAAGTTTTATTGGTCTATGATGAACAGTAACAAAGATACTGCCAGGACAAACTTGTCTAAAAAACGGCAAAGTCTAAATTGTCAAAAAATCGCCAAAATTACATGTTTTGAAGAAATCGAAAAAGTGCACAATTGGACTTTATATACTTTCCAGCTGTAGAGTTTTATTGGTCCACTGTGAATAGTAACAAAGATACAGCCTGGACAAATTTGTCAACAAAGTCTAAATAGTGAAAAATCGCCAAAATTATTTTTTGAAGAAATCGAAAAATAACCTGACATTGGACAACTACACGTTATATAGTGTCTACTTGTAGGGTTTCATTGGTCTACGGTGAATAGTAACAAAGATACAGCCTGGACAAACTTGTCTGAAAAACAACAAAGTCTCAATTGTGAAGAATCGCCAAAATTACACTTTTTTAAAGAAATTGAAAAATAACCTAACGTTGCACAACTACACGTTATATACTTTCTACTTGTAGGGTTTTATTGGTCCGCGGTGAATAGTAACACAGATACAGCCTGGACAAACTTGTCCTGAAAAAAAGGCAAAGTCCAAATTTTCAAAATATCTCCAAAATTACATGCTTTAAAAAAAATCGAAAAATAGCCGAAAGTTGCACAGCTACACCTTATATACTTTTTTGCTGTAGGGTTTTATTAATTTCTGAGGAATAGCAACGAAGATACAGCCTGGACAAAGGGGACTGCGGACGGACGGACAGACGAACAGACACGAGGCGTTTCTCTATCTCCCGGCTAGGGCGGCGGGGGATAAAAAGGATAAATCCGGGCTTTTTCAAAAAAGGACGATGTGCCAACACTGCAGCTGGTATGTGTCCGGCAGCTGGCATGTGTCCGAACCTTCAGTTAAAAAAACTCCGTATGGTTTGTTCTTAGTTTATTTAGTATGCTTACAATGTCACGGTTTATATCACACGTACATCATTTCTAGCTGCAATATCATACTATATTCTAACACAGCCCCCGTCCCCTCCCTCACCCCTCCATCCCTGACACTTTCCTCTCAACCTTTCTTCTGTACACTTTAGAATTAACGTGACGATCAATACCCGAGGAATTTTATTAACAAAGAAACCTCAGTGTGTTCAATGGCGTATTTCATTTAGCACCTCAGCCGTCACTGTGGTAAATATTTATCATATTTAACAAGGTTAAAATAATACAATTCGTAGATACTACTGGCTTATTCTGAGTCAGCACGAGATATTATAGATTACTAAGGAAATGCTGACTTTTATTTAAATTTTCGTAAATGGTCAATAAATCCCTTTATTTTGCCTGAGAACAGGCCAATACACACTTTGTTACGTGAGTTAAGTGGCGATTTGATTGGAGATAATAGCAGTGTCTCTCAACTTTTACGCTCAGGTCAAGTTAAAACATTCTGGTCAAGGCAAAGTATTACCGACTTAGCGAACTGACCAACCCAATTAGAGCACGCGCCCAAGCTATGTAACAATTTAAAAATATATTCATGTGGAACATCCCTAAGTTGTCGCTATATTTGCATGCATAAAATAATAAGATATAAGGATAAAAGCATGAAGTCTAATTAGGATAACAGCAGAAACATTTATTAATTACCTAATTTAAAAGCTCTATCAAATAGTGTCTTGTGATATCACATGGACGACGTGTGGTGGTCGGAATCGACAACAAAGCTAATCGATTAATCGAAATAAAAAAAAACGAATTGATTACTTCCGTTTAATCGATTATTCGTCAAATCTGGTTTTATGGTGGTGTTTGCAAGGTCTCATGAAAAACGTGTGAGCAAGAACAAACAACAACATGCCATTATCGTCCTCAAGCCATTGGTATAAATTTGAACGATAAGAATTTCGATATAATCGATTGCGTACAAAAATAACTGCCTATTCCTCAGAACGATAAATTAATTAGAAACGTTGTGACGTCAATCAAACAGCGTGACGTCAACCAAACAACGTGACATCAAGGGAACAGCGTTACGTCAAGAGAACAGCGGGACGTGATGCCCTCAGAGGACATGACGCGACTAACTACAATGACACCAAAATACATGACGTATCGCGACAGACAAACACCAATGACGTCAAGCGACGCCCAGACATGTCAGAACGAAGCAACTTTGTGTTAGTAAAATAAGTGTTGTGTTGTATTGTTCTTTAGATCCCTTTCAACTGCTATGGTCATATAGGGATCCCCCTGCCACATTATACTGAAATGGGGCATTCCAGCCCTTCTTCTAACCCTTACATGTGGAGTGCCTCACAGGGTAGCAAGGAGGAGTCCCAATTTTAAAGTCTTAGGTATGACCCGACCGGGGTCTGAACCCACGATCTTCCCGTCTCGAGGCGGACACTCTAAACACTAGGCCACTGGTAGTAAAATAAGACTGTCCAGGGACATTATGACCAGTCGAGATCTAGTAAATCCTCTGGCACTAGGCCTGCATGGTCGCGGAAAAGTGGTTGTCAAATTGTTAAACCCGGTTGATGAAAATTCGTACAAAGTTATAAAGGAATCCGGTCAAAATGTGACAGAAGTATTTTGAAAATTGAATACTGGATATTTTTAAATGCTCCCCATTTAGCCAATTTATGGCGGATCGCCAGAAAAGCAACTTTTCAAAAGAGGCTAGCCTAATGAGCATTTATGAAAAATTTGAAGACAATCCGATAAAAATCATGAAATAAGAAGCCGTAATTGTTTAAAAACGTATCAAAATAGGCTGAAAAAAAAAAACGTATGCCAGGGCCCCCCCCCCCCCAAAAAAAAAAAAACGTGTAAAAACGTATACTAATATATGATATAAAAACTTGAAATACCGCTGTAATAAATATACAAGACATAGAAACAGAATTAAATGCATATACAATCAACAGTGAAAGGTATTTGGTATTTGTAACGAGCGCATAAAATGTTATACTTATAATTAAAGGAACACAAGTTTCAAAAACTTCCAGCAAAAGTCGTCTTCCCAGAAACTGTTCGATATAAGCAGTACAACTTTGTTCGGTAAATGTTCAAAAAGTCCCCAAAAAAACGTATAAAAACGCATGTTTTTGCAAAACGGCCAAAAAAGTAAAATACGTAAAAATAAGTTGGCCAAAGACCAATGTAGCCGCGAGCCAATTTGGCCAATTTTTGTTGGATCACCAGAAACGTAACTTTTCAAAAGGCTAGTGAACATTTATGCAACATTTGAGGGCATTCTGATAAAGAATTTGGGAAAAAAACAAGTGTGCTTAAGGACAAAGTCCCAGCTTACGAAAAGCGATAAGACCAATTCCAGCATGCACGAGCAAGTAAATTTGACAGAAAAATTGTGTTTCAAAAGGAGAGATGGCAAAGAGCTAACTAGACAATAAATTTAGCAACGGACCCCAACATAGACCGATAAATACAAAGATTGTTTCCCGGAAAAATTGGAAAGAGATCTTGTCTATCTTGTCTATCCAGTCTTCCAGAGATCCTTCGAACTTATCGAAATTGTATCCACACACGTGTTCTGGTAAACAATGATTTCAATAGTGCGCATGTTTCTTTAGCTTGCGTTGATGCGTTGTTCACATTTCAGATCACTGCGCATGCTTATTTAAACTGCGTTGATGCGCGTTTCTTATTTTACGCCACTGCGCATGTTTATTTAACTTGCGCAGTTGGCATTTCGGACCAGTACGCATGTCTTCTTAGCTTGCGTTGATGTGCGCATATTTATCTAACTTGCGTCAAAACGCCGTTCGCATTTCGAACCAGTGCTCATGTTTATTTAACTTGCGTTGATGCGCGGTTCGCTTTTCGGACCATTGCGTATATTTATTCAACTTTCGTTGATGAGCGGTTCGGATTTTGGACCAGTGCGCCTGTTTATTTAACTTGCGTCGACGCGCGGTTCTCATTTCAGACCAATGCGCATGTCTATTCAACTTGCCTTGATGTGCGATTCTCATTTTGGACGAGTGCGCATGTTTCTTTAGGTGTAGTTGATACGCGGTTCGTATTTCGGACCAGTGCGCATGTTTACTTAACTTCCGTTGATGCAATGTGTTTATTTTGGACTAGTGCGCATATTTATTTAACTTGCGTTGATGTGTCGTTCGCATTTCAGAATAATGCGCACGTTTTTCATTTACTTTTATTGATGCGCGGTTCGCATGTGTAACTTGCGTCGATACGCGGTTCATTTAACTTGCTTTGATGAGCAGTGCTTATTTTGGACCAGCGCGCATGTTTATTTTAAAAATTCCCCAAAAATAAAAAATTCCCAAATCGAATCAAAAACCCAACCCACCTAAGGTTGCTTCATACCAAAAATAAATGAAATTGGATAAAACTGTAGCAGGAAATACATTTTAAGTTTTTTCTTCAAAAATACAAAAATTGTAAAAAAGCACAAGTCCTGTGCACGACCCCTCAAGGATGTGTCATACCAAAAATAAAGGAAATCGGATAAAACTGCAGAAGAAATGGATTTTGAAGTTTTTTCCTTCAAAAAGTCCCCAATAATACAAAAATTGTCCCATCCACTAAAAATGTATACGCCCTAAGCACGACCCTTTAGGGATGCCTCATACCAAAAATAAACCAGAGCGGCCTGCGCACACAAAACATTAAAGTACAGGCTTATATCACACATTTTCAATCGACACCTTTAATTTTTTTTTTTTTTTTGGGGGGGGGGGGTGGTTTTGTAAACAAAAACAAATGTCTCCCCGACTAATCGCATAATTCACCAGTAACCATTTTCCAATTTTCTTTTTTAGTCTTCTTCGAACAAGTGTGTGCTATCTTCAGAATAATAAGTTCTGAAAACATTACATACTTCTTCAAAAGAAAAATGGAAAATGACCGATGAATTTCGGGTTGTGTATCAATTTTGTCTACGTTTTAAAAGGGAAAGGAAGTTACGTAACTTGGTTTGTGGGTATTTCAATCCTCTATTTTATTCAAGCTCGGGCTTATGTGTTTTTTCTGTGTCTAGAGGGTGGTCGTTAAAGAGGCTTTACTGCACGTCTTTTTATCTCGTTCCAGATGGTGTTCGCTAAAACAGGTTTTACTGTACGACCTTTATATCCCGGTTTAAATTTGGTCATTATAGCAGTAGTACTGTGCGTACTTCGTTTATCCGGATATGGAAGGTAGTCAAGACAGGCTGGTTTTACCGTGCCTCTTGTTATCCGAAACTGGAAGTTGGCCACGACAAACAGGTTTTACTCCAGTCTTCTCATGTGGTATCCTGAAGGTGGCAGTTATAAATAGGCTCACCGAAATAGTTTTTTTTTTTTGCTAACCTTAACCAACCCCCTACGCCTTTCTTAATTTCGCTACACCCGTAAGTTTAAAGAACCGTCCGACTGATCCGAAGCAGTAGCAGTACAATATTTGAAGTCGATACGACTCTTTCGTTGTACTCGCGACCAAATTTGATAGATTCTTTCGGACTTACTAAGCCAAGTTTCAACTTTCTCCAGCGGCTGAGAAATCTTACATACAATTTTTGTACGTAATGACGTCATTATGCAAACAAGACCTCGTTCAAATGATATACATATTTTACGCGATGACGTCATACGCCGCACTCACTCGTTGTACTCGCAAAAAACAGAATCTTTCGGCCTACCATACAACAACCCCACCAAGTTTGAACTTTCTCGGGTGTTGAGCGTTTGAGAAATATAGCACACTAGATTTTACGTCATGAAGTCATACGCCTTCCTAATAATGCAATATGCATCAAAAGTTGATAGAACCGTCCGACCTACCCAAGGAACAAAACGACCAAGTTTTAAGGTAATATGCATCAAAAGTTGACAGAACCGTCCGACCTACCCATGGAACAAACAGACAAAGTTTGAAGTTGATCCAACGTTTCTCGAGATATCTTGCACACATTTTGTTCACAACTGACTGACACACAAACACACACACACACATACACACAGAGCGTACAAACACTACGCGCCGATTTCACAACTTAAGTCTAGACCTGGTCTGAAACCAGGTTTCAAACCCAGTCTAGAGAGGGTTTTTTCCAGTTTATACATACATAGAAGTTCACATATGAATGTGGTCTGGACCGAGGCTGTGAAATTCACTATGGTCTGAAACCCAGTCTTAACCGCAGTTTAGACTGAGTTTGCTCCAAACCAGGTCTTACATGTCTCCCCTTGGTCGGGGAGAAATAATGACATCGGATCAAAAATTTACGAGGGGATATGCACTTTGAATTATTTTTGATTTTTTTTCCTTCAAAATTCCATAAAAATATTAAAACTGTCGGATCCACTAAACAAGCATAACCGTATGCAGGACCCCTTAGAGGTGCCTCACACCAAAAATCAATGACCTCGGATCGAAATCGTAGAAAATGCATTTTGAAACATAAATTTACTTAATAAACAACTAACTAAGGGTCGCCGTCTGCAAACCGATAGGTATCCCCTAGCTTACGTGTAACATAAGCTGTGCTAAAAATGGTTTCCATATTACCCAAGCTTTGGCGGATCGCCAAAAAAAGTAACTTTTTCCAGAGAGGCTTACCTAGAGAACGATCGCACAAAATAGGAAAGGAATCAGATCCAAATTCTGATAAAAGAAACATTTTAAAAATTAGAAGCCAGTAAATTAACCCCCGCCCCCCCCCCCCCCAAGTTTGCCAAGACAGGTCTACCTAGAGAACAATTGTACAAAATTGAAAAGGAATCAGATCAAAATTTTAAAAACTAGACACCAAGCCCCTCATTTGGCCAATTTTTGGCTGATCACCAAAAAAGTAACCTTTCAGGGGAGTCCTATCTAGGGAACAATCATGTAAAATTGTAAACGAATCGAATCAAAATTGTTAGAGAAGAAGCATTTTGAAAATCTGACGCCAAAAAATTAAAAAAATAGCCAATGTTTGCCAAAAAGGTCGCCAAAAAAATATTTCAAGAGAGGTCTATCTACAGAACAATTGTAGAAAATTGGAAAGCAATTGATCAAAATTGTGGGAGAAAAAGCATTTTGAAAACTAGACACCAAATTTTTTTTGAATGCCCCCATTTGGCCAATTTTTGGCAGATTGCCAAAATAAGTAATTATTCAAAAGAGGCCTACCTTCGTAATTTTTTTTAAAAAATCTGATCAAAATTGTGGGAGAAGAAGCATTTTGAAAACTGGCAACCGAAAATTTTTAAATAACCCCATTTAGCCAATTTTTGGCGGATCACCAATTTTTTTTTCAAGAGAAGAAAATTTGAAAGGAATCCGAGCAAAACTGAAGAAGAAGAACCTATTTTAAGTAAAAGTTTACATACGTACATACAATATTATTATTTAAAATAAGAATCTGACGCATTTAAGAAACCAGTTTTGTTTTTGTCTGAACAGTTTATGGCAGTCGTCGGTAGTTATTCCGGAATAACTACCGATACACTGACACACTTTCTGCGGTAGGTATTCCAGAATAACTACCGATGAGTTACACGTATCTCGGCATAAGTTTATCAATTTGAAAAGTGCTGTGTTTATATACCTCATTTAAGATGGGTGATTGTGGTGTGTAAAATAACCATTTTGTAATGGATACTTCGTGGGTAAAATAATAATCTCCCCTCCAGTCCCCATCCCCCGACAAAGGTCATTTCGATGTCAAGAACCCTTTTCCTCAAAATTACAGCCTCCCATCCAGCCCTCATAATAGCATACCAGGAAATCTGTGCCCCCTTCAGGTCAGTTTCAACTATTCATGAAGGGAGGGGGTCAACTGCTGAAACTTTGCGTTAAACAGTCTCAGGAAATCCAAAGTTTAACAGTCAATTTTTTTCTTTTTTGTTTTTTTTTCGGGGGGGGGGGGTGGCAACATCTGCCCCCTCCGGATCCGCCACTGCCCCCCTTCTCCATTCACTTAATCACCATTACAAATTGAGAAAGGGGTTACAGATTACATGGAACCATTTTGTGAAGTGCGACGTCAAGATATCAGTGTTTTTAGTTTTTCAGTGTATCGGTAGTTATTCCGGACTAACTACCGACGACTACCACAAACATCTCACACAAAAATAAAACCAGTTTCTTAAATGCTTTAATAGTGTGTTAGGCGTACAGATACGCTTGCGACAAACGCAAAAATAAATCGCAATAAATTTAAAAAAATAAATGCATTTTGTTGCAGAAAAATGAAACAAAACGCGTCCTGCGTGTCGCAAAATGCATTTGGCAGGCCGCAATAAATCGCAACAAATTTTACATACATTGACACTTGCCTGAGTGTTATGCAACACATTGTCTTTTGATGTTTTGCATTGTGTACTGTACTAATCCCCAGTAATGCGCATTTTGTTTGCACACAAGAAGCATTGTGTGGGATGGTATGATGCTAGCAGTGTTTAAATATTTCATGTTTACTATGGGGTAAACGGTCTTCTGCCCCCCCCCCCGGTCAACTGCCCCCCCCCCAGTCAACTGCCCCCCCCCTTTTTTGCAACCCTGTCGACTGCCCCCCCCCCCCTCCTGCAATTTGACGGGGTCGTCACTTGTCCCCCTCCTTTTTTTAGTAGAAAAGATTTTTTTTTTTTCAATTAGGCAATAGTGATGCCCCCGTCTACTTCGTATCTGAAACGATTGATCTTCATTGATCTATTCACCAATATTGATCTTAGGAGAGACTGATCCGTAAACTAATTGCAATTCTAATTGCAACTAGTTTCCTATTGGTGAATTGCAATTTACCGAGGTGCAATACATTCAATAAAATAAATATAATTTTGTTTAGTGTATCTTTGTAAGCCAAGAAACCAAGAAAAAATAGTATATGGAGGGGACAAGCGACCACCCCTCCACTTTGAAGGGGGGGGGGCAGTCGACCGGGTTGCAAAAAAGGGGGGGGGGCAGATGACAGGGGGGCAGTTGACTGGGGGGGCAGATGACCGGGATTCTTACTATGGCTATTTATTTTCCAGGATTCTGAGGATTACACGTTTCTATTCTCTGGGGTGTAGGAAAAAATGGCAACGGAAATAATGGCAACGGAAAAAATGGCAAAGTGAAAAAACGGAAAAAATGGCAAAATAACAAAATAAAAATTTTATCACATTTGTCAAATTTATTCTTAAGCGTAATATCACGAGCATGTTGCCCATTCTAGACAACGGCCCTAATAAATGTATTGTTGTGATGGCACCCGAACATTCATAGGATTAGCAATACTGTATACACAGGGTTTTGCCGAAGGCAGCCCAAATAAATGTTTTGTTACGTTGACACCCGAGTATCCGATAGATTAACCGCTTTGTACACACATCGAATAAGTTTTGCCTGATGCACCCCAACTAGATGTATTGTTACTTTGGCACCCGAGCATCAAAGGATTAACGGTGCCCCACACAGGGATTATGTTTTGCCATTTTTGCTTGCACCCAAAATACCCTGACATCAAGTGGCATTAAGTGGTTTTGATTGGACTTTCTTTGATCCTGAGTAGTCAAGGTAGGCAATTTCTTTGTTTCGACTGAACTTCAGTGAAACCTGCAAAATTTGCCATTTTTTCCTTTTTTTCACTTTGCCATATTTTCCGTTGCCATTATTTCCGTTGCCATTTTTTCCGTTGCCATTTTTTCCGTACCCCATTCTCTGAAAGGGTGTGAAATGTTAATTTAAAAAATCTGTGTTAACTCACATGTGGATATATGTTCAGTTGTTTTATTATGAAATTATCGCTTTTTAAGTCAAAAATTTGATAGCAACTAAATTTTTTCAAACGTTTTCTACCACCCCTGCCGTCATGTTATCCTCAGTTTAAGACCAAAACCACCCCACAGGCCTGAATAAAAATTGTATATTTTTTCTCATTTGTAATATCAAATTGTATTTCACACTTACCCCCCCCCCCCCGTATCTGAAACGATTGATCTTCATTGATCTATTCACCAATATTGATCTTAGGAGAGACTGATCCGTAAACTAATTGCAATTCTAATTGCAACTAGTTTCCTATTGGTGAATTGCAATTTACCGAGGTGCAATACATTCAATAAAATAAATATAATTTTGTTTAGTGTATCTTTGTAAGCCAAGAAACCAAGAAAAAATAGTATATGGAGGGGACAAGCGACCACCCCTCCACTTTGAAGGGGGGGGGGCAGTCGACCGGGTTGCAAAAAAGGGGGGGGGGCAGATGACAGGGGGGCAGTTGACTGGGGGGGCAGATGACCGGGATTCTTACTATGGCTATTTATTTTCCAGGATTCTGAGGATTACACGTTTCTATTCTCTGGGGTGTAGGAAAAAATGGCAACGGAAATAATGGCAACGGAAAAAAATGGCAAAGTGAAAAAACGGAAAAATGGCAAAATAACAAAATAAAAATTTTATCACATTTGTCAAATTTATTCTTAAGCGTAATATCACGAGCATGTTGCCCATTCTAGACAACGGCCCTAATAAATGTATTGTTGTGATGGCACCCGAACATTCATAGGATTAGCAATACTGTATACACAGGGTTTTGCCGAAGGCAGCCCAAATAAATGTTTTGTTACGTTGACACCCGAGTATCCGATAGATTAACCGCTTTGTACACACATCGAATAAGTTTTGCCTGATGCACCCCAACTAGATGTATTGTTACTTTGGCACCCGAGCATCAAAGGATTAACGGTGCCCCACACAGGGATTATGTTTTGCCATTTTTGCTTGCACCCAAAATACCCTGACATCAAGTGGCATTAAGTGGTTTTGATTGGACTTTCTTTGATCCTGAGTAGTCAAGGTAGGCAATTTCTTTGTTTCGACTGAACTTCAGTGAAACCTGCAAAATTTGCCATTTTTTCCTTTTTTTCACTTTGCCATATTTTCCGTTGCCATTATTTCCGTTGCCATTTTTTCCGTTGCCATTTTTTCCGTACCCCATTCTCTGAAAGGGTGTGAAATGTTAATTTAAAAAATCTGTGTTAACTCACATGTGGATATATGTTCAGTTGTTTTATTATGAAATTATCGCTTTTTAAGTCAAAAATTTGATAGCAACTAAATTTTTTCAAACGTTTTCTACCACCCCTGCCGTCATGTTATCCTCAGTTTAAGACCAAAACCACCCCACAGGCCTGAATAAAATTTGTATATTTTTTCTCATTTGTAATATCAAATTGTATTTCACACTTACCCCCCCCCCCCCCCCTCCGGTCAGAAAGCTAACTTTTTGATGTGTTTTTTTTTTAACGAAGGACACTATTCATGTAAATTTTTTCGCTTTTCACTTAAATATGGCAAGTAAAAACAAATGAGAAAGAAAGGAACAAAACTTGACTACGTTCCACGGGGGATAATTTCAAATTAAATGCTTTTTCTTCATATTAGTTAACACTGGCATTCCTTGGACAGTAATCTCCCAAGCACATAACACTGGCATTCCATTTTTAATTTTATTTCATGTCGCCCGAGTACATGTACTTATACAATAATTTTAAACACAAATACCGCCTATAACACGTCCACACATACAGCTGAAACATTGACTTGTTTACACAGAGTACATGCAATTGGAGTGAATGCGCAGGGGGATTAAATCGCTTGCGTGAATGTTTGCTCAAGGTGTAATCTTATAATCAGTGTGAAATAAGTCACAACATATTGCATGCTCAGGACGCGTCCTCTGAAATATTGGATCGCGGCTAGATGCAATAAAATGCAATAAGTCGCAATAAAAAATTGCAACTTTTTGCGTTTTATTCCAACATATTTTTGCGTTTGTCGCAAGCGTATCTGCATATGCAGGCGACAGATACCCCTCTACTGGTGTGATAAGAGCAGCCCGACAAGATATAATGTTATCACAGCACAATACACAAACAATGGATCTCTGTCATATAACCAGATCTGCATAGTTGCAACGTATAAACATAAATATCTATCACAAAAAGGCGAACAATAACACTTCACCACAAATGTATAATACACACCTATACACACATATATAACACTACACCATAACTAGAACCTCAGTAAGGCAGGATCCACCGTGAAGCAGTAAAAGTAAAATGAGGTCAAGTCACGCTGCAAGGTTTCAGGTTCCTACAACAATTCCTTCTATGAGAAGTCGGCCGGACAAAACATCGTCTCACGGCTAAGTTCAAGTTAAATATTTGCCAGTTTTGGCAATTTCCCACGACGTCAATTTTTGGCCGATTTTGACAATAATGCAAGTTGCACAACTTCAATATATAACAGTGTATTATTAAAAATAAGAATTTATGAAGCAAATAAAAAATCAGATATTTTTTGTCATGGGCGAACTACCAAGTTTTACGACTATGGTAATCTATTCCGGAATAGACAACCGTCTATTCTGGAATAGACTACCGAAGTTAAAAGTTCTCTAGAATAGAACGTTTTAAATTTTTCATACATATTACATTGTAGCATATATTACTTACAGGTTTTATAATATTTAAATTTAAAATTACACAAAAACGCTCCATTTAAAAGGATTTGAAGATCGGTAGCCTATTCAGGAATAGACTACCGTAGTCGTAAAATGCGGTAGTTCACCCAGAACAAAAAATATCTGATTTCTTATCTGCTTCATAAATTCTTATTTTAAATAATACACTGTTATATATATTTTCCATGCAAGGGTTCAGGTTCCTATGACATACCCTTCTATGAGAAGTCGGCCGGACAAAACTTAGTACTTTTTGTGGACAGACAGACGGACGGACGGACGGACGGATGGACCAACTCATAACTATATCCCTCCGTTTAACGGGGGATAACGGGGACATCTACACACACACACACATATATATATATATATGTGTGTGTGCTATTTAATGCTATTTAATAGCACCCCAGCTATTTAATGTAGGTCCGACTATAAACACAGCTCTAAGCCTTTTACCCAAGGCAACGGTAACGGTCTGTACCCTAAGTGTAGTTATAGCCATGATATACTACCTTGTCTTCGCACATTCCCATCGGCCAAATAGCACTAGGAAGGCATTCTTCATAACTGCTCATCAGATGATGCACCTCGGTGGGAGAACGGTTGAGGCATTTCGGTGCCAAAATGGTGAGGTGCTTCTCAATACACAAGATATCAGACGACCCACTTTAATAGCGAAAAATGCTTCTGCAGACAATGCCAATCGATACAAAATAGCTCCTATATAAAGAACACCTTGGCAACCGAATCAAGTATGCGGCGAAAAAAAATCAATAGCTAGACCTGCTTAGACCTATAGCATTCCATGACCTCATAGATGACCACTCCATCATGCACCACAACTGACACTGACCCGTAAATGAGTGCATGTTACGTAACAGTCGTAGATGAGAAACGCACAAAAAGCTTAATTTCAGGCACTAACAAATAGCAATGGACCGACAGTAATGCTGTTACTGTTTTGAAGCTTTCTAAAGAATGCAGGAACACTCGGGAATCTTCTGCAAAACGCTGAAATCCCCAGCGTAGTTAATACCTATGCTTAGATAACAAAGGAGCCAAAAAAAGGGGAAACGGGGGGAGGGGGGGGGGTGTTGACGTTATGCACCTTTCTTAATTTTCTGCACGAGTTTAATAATGTTTAAACAAAACCGTTCGACTTATCCGAGGAATAACTTCACCAAATTTAAAGTCGATCCGACTTTCCGATGTCGAGAAATTTTGCTTAACAACAGATAATTTTTTACCCGTCAAAAGTTTAAACAGTCGTCTGACTGAACCAAAGAATATCCATATAAAATTTTAAGTCGAAATGACTTTCCATTATGGAGATATTATGCATACAAGATCTGGTTCTAAATAGACACATATTTTACGCGGTGACGTCACACGCCGCATTCGTTCGTTCTACTCGCGAAAAAATTTAAAGTTTATTTCGGACCTACCAAGCAATAATCCCACCAAATTTCAGCTTTCTCCGATGTTCAGCAGCAGAGAAATTTCACACACAAGATTTTTGCGTGATGACGTCATACACCTGCCCTAATTACTGACATGCGTGAAAAGTTGACAGACCCGTCCGACTGACCCAAGGAATGTTCATATAAAATTTGAAGTCGATAGGACTTTTCGCTATCGAGATATTTTGCACACAAAAACTTGTTCAAAATATATACATATTTTACGTGATGACGTCATACACCGCATTTGTTCGTTCTACTCGCGAAGAAATTCTATAGAGTCTTTGGGACCTACCAAGCAACAATCCCGCCAAGTTTAAACTTTCTTCGATGTTCAGCGGCAGAGAAATTTCGCACACAAGATTTTTGCCTAATGACGTCATACGCCTGCCCTAATCATGTGACATGCGTGAAAAGTTGACACAATCGTCCGACTGACCCAAGGAATGTTCGTATAAAATTTGAAGTCGATAGGACTTTCCGTTATCGAGATATTTTGCACACAAGATCTTGATCAAAATATATACATATTTTACGTGATAACGTCATACGTCGCATTCGTTCGTTCTACTCGTGAAAAAATTCTATGGAATCTTACGGACCTACCAAGCAACAATCCCGCCACGTTTAAACTTTCTTCGATGTTCAGCGGCAGAGAAACTTCGCACACAAGATTTTTGCCTAATGACGTCATACGCCTGCCTTAATCATGTGACATACGTGAAAAGTTGACAGAATCGTTCGACTGACCCAAGGAATAAATCGACTGATGACGTCATACGCCGCATTCGTTCGTTCTACTCGCGAAAAAATTCTATGGAATCTTTCGCACCTACCAAGCAACAATCCCACCAAATTCTCCCGATGTTCAGTGGCAGAGAAATTTCGCACACAAGATTTTTACGTAATGACGTCATACGCCCACCCTAATCACGTGACATGTGTCAAAAGTTGACAGAACCGTCCGACCTAACCAAGGAATAAATCGATCCAGTTTGAAGTCGATCCGACGTTTCGTTCTTGAGATATCTTGCACACAACACTTTGTTCACAACAGACTGACACACACACTCACACACACACACGGACACGCACACACATACACACACACAGAACGTACAAACACTATATGTCTCCCCTTGGTCGGGGAGACATAATAAGTACTAATGTATAAGTTCCTGGGAATAAACAAGTACACAATAAGTACTAATGTATAAGTGCCTGGGAATAAACAGGCACACACCATACTTCTACACAGAATACTTCTTGGATTTCATAAATACTTTACAATATTCACACAACACGTCGACATATTCAAACCACTCGCCTCCCACCGAACTCCCCCACCCCTCATACAAAAGCAAGTTGGCTCTGGCACAAATAAGAAAATCAGGAATTCTGCGGTACTTAACGATCTAGCCGATTTTTGCCGAACCAACTTCGTGTTCATTTCCACATTTCCACTAGAAGGACGCCGCTGACTCCACAAATTTTGTCATTTCTTCTGGGTTCAATTTTCTTTTTATGTATTTTAGTTGTAGATGGTTTCCTTTTCAATTCCACCAGAAAAAGCGTTGGACTAACACACTTCGCGAGGGTCTTTTTACCGCCCCGCAAATAACCCGTGACCTTCAACTGACGCTATACTCCTCAAGTTTGCCCCAGGTCGGTCCGATCTTGACCTTGACCGGCAGGGCGACGGACAGCTGTGGCGCGGCGCCCTCCATGCCGCGCCGCACGATGCGAGCCACCCGGTCCGCGTCACCTGCGCTCACCTCGTAGATGAGCTCGTCGTGGAGCTGGAGGATGAGGTAGGCGCCGCGCCGGCACGCGCGGTCTCCCGGCGCGCTGTTAGAGGACACAGGGGGCCCTGTCCGTCTTGTGACGTTCCCTGCAGTGCGCAAAATAAATACGAAAATAAACAAGTTATCAGTAAAACTGATGAATGTACCCCGCCACGAACTATGGTCGAATCGAAAAATAATGCGACGTCGCACAACTTCAATGTATATATTTTCACTGTGGCAACAATCAAAAGCCAGAGTTGAATAGCGGCTGAGATATTGCGTGCACACATTTGTGCTTCCAAGTGTCGCCAGACGGACGGACGGACAGACCCGAATACTATAGTCTCCCGCTTCGTGCTACGCAGCGGCGGGAAATTAACAAATAAACAAGTGAACCTGGTTAGACTCCTGCCAGTTTGATCACAGAATACTGTTATATCAACTAAAGGGGTAGTTATCAAAATATAGCGCGTTCAAATATCTGACTTGAACATGACCGCAGATAAATATCTGACTTGAACATGACCGCAGATAAGAATTTGATAAAGCTAACTGGCATTACTTGGAGCCGCCTGCAGGTGTCTGTGAGGAAAAGTGCATTGTGGGAAGGCAGCGCGGAGGCTGGTGTCTATGGCTACCATGGCTTTCTTGACGAGATCGGCGGCAGAGCCCTGTACGGTCGTATTCACGGCCTGACGCTCAGCCTGAAAAGTATAATAATAGAAAATAATAATAATATAAAAAAAAGGAATTCAGTTCAGTGAAGAACAATCAGTCCGCTTTATAGAATCGTATCCGACTATCGTGAAAAGACACTCGACACTGTCGGGTACCGGACCGGGGTCCTCTCGAATCGTTAGCGATCGTGCTTGCACTATGTCAAAAGCTGTTGCCGGTGTCAGGAGCCACACCACGGGGTTGTATACGAAAGCACACATAGACGACACCTGGCCGGCTTTACGGCAGAATCATAACAAGAGACATCTAATGTACCGCTGATACACTCTTCAACATACACACCTGAATTAAGAGTTACTTAGAATGATTCAGGATTCGGAAACTTGTGTGGCGGAGAGAAGGGCGGCGATGAAGGGGCCCAGGTTATTGGGCGCTTAGTATTTGTTTACACGAGCTTTCAGTGGTCAGGTTGGATAACGAGCTGGGCTCCAGATGCGTTCATGCGCTAGAATTACCTGCACGACCCTTGGCGTGCAGGTTGGTGGACGTGATGGCATCCAGTTACCTACGCCGGCCCGTCATGAGCCTGGCTTGTCGGGGGAGGGAGGGGGTGTGGAGAGGAGGCACCTACATGAGCCTTGGCGTGCGGGTTGGTGGACATGATGGCATCCAAGTACCTACGCCAGCCTGTCATGGGCCTGGCTTGTCGGGGGAGGTTGGTGTGGAGAGGAGGCACTTACATGAGCCTTGGGGTGCGGGTTGGTGGACATGATGGCATCCAGGTACCTACGCCAGCCTGTCATGGGCCTGGCTTGTCGGGGGAGGGGGGTGTGCAGAGGAGGCACTTACATGAGCCTTGGGGTGCGGGTTGGTGGACATGATGGCATCCAGGTACCTACGCCAGCCTGTCATGGGACTGGCTTGTCGGGCGAGGGGGGTGTGGAGAGGAGGCACTTACATGAGCCTTGGCGTGCGGGTTGGTGGACATGATGGCATCCAAGTACCTACGCCAGCCTGTCATGGACCTGGCTTGTCGGGGGAGGGGAGTGTGGAGAGGAGGTACTTACATGAGCCTTGGCGTGCGGGTTGGTGGACATGAAGGCATCCAGATACCTACGCCAGCCTGTCATGGACCTGGCTTGTCGGGGGAAGGGAGTGTGGAGAGGAGGCACTTACATGAGCCTTGGCGTGCGGGTTGGTGGACATGATGGCATCCAGATACCTACGCCAGCCTGTCATGGGGCTGGCTTGTCGGGGGAGGGGGTGTGGAGAAGAGGCACTTACATGAGCCTTGGCGTGCGGGTCGGTGGACATGATGGCATCCAGGTACCTACGCCAGCCTGTCATGGGCCTGGCTTGTCGGGGGAGGGGGGTGTGGAGAGGAGGCACTTACATGAGCCTTGGCGTGCGGGTTGGTGGACATGACGGCATCCAAGTACATACGCCAGCCTGTCATGGACCTGGCTTGTCGGGGGAGAGGAGTGTGGAGAGGAGGCACTTACATGAGCCTTGGGGTGCGGGTTGGTGGACATGATGGCATCCAGGTACCTACGCCAGCCTGTCATGGGCCTGGCCTGTAGGAAGGGGGGTGTGGAGAGGAGGCACTTACATGAGCCTTGGCGTGCGGGTTGGTGGACGTGAAAGCATCCAGGTACCTACGCCGGCCCGTCATTGTCTCCACGTAGCCTATGGATCGGCACTTCTGCACCGTTTGCAGTAAATAACTGCGCATTCCTGCGCCACAAGATAAAAACAAATAAATAAATAAATATAAAGAAATCCAAAAAGAGAGAAACTGGGCACGACATAACACCCTACGAGATCAGTCCTTTTCATTGTTGGTGAAAGCATATTTTATTTATCACAACAAGAGTGACAAGGGTGACAAGGGACATTGCACCCAGCTGAGACAAAAAATTCGGGTATGACAGGCAACACAGCACCGATATAAATCCTGGAAGTAATGAACTGACTTGATGTAAACGCTTTAAGAATATCAGAACAACGCTAAACTTGACTACGTCTCAAGGAGTGCGTCTATCCCCCGTGGAATCAATCCATTAACCAGTAGGCGCGTGAGACTGCCGTAGGTAGTAGTCCAGTGCATATTTTCAAAAGTCCGCCATTTTGTCAATTTAAGTCCCATCCGGAAAATTATTGGCCACTGCACTGCGAAAGGGTAAAGAGAAGCAGTGTACAAACTTTGAAGCGAATCTATCAGTTAATGTGGTCTGTAGGCGAGTGAGACTGCCGTATATATAAGCCAAGTCCAGTGCCGATTTTCAAAAATCCGCCATTTTGTCAATTTTTTTCCGAACTGGAAAATTCTTAATCACTGCACTGCGGAAGGGTCCAGAGAAGCCGTGTACAAAATTTGAAACGAATCCATCTATTAATGTGGTCTGTAGGCGCGTGAGACTGCCGTATATACGCTAAGTCCAGTGCCGATTTTCAAAAGTCTGCCATTTTGTTATTTTTGTCAGATCCGGAAAATTCTTGGTCACTGCACACTGCTGAAGGGTCCAGAGAAGCCGTGTACAAAATTTGAAACGAATCGATCCATTAATGTGGCCTGTAGGCGCGTGAGATTGAAGCGTGACAGACGGACAGGCAGACGAACAGACGCACAGATCACAAACTTTCCACGGGGGATAATTATTTACACATTGTGTACAATTTATGGTCACTAGATCTCTTTTTGTGGCGTTTTTGAGCACTTCTAATGGTCGGATACTGTTATTTCACACACCACAGACTTAAACGGTAGCAAAGGGGCGTGACATTGGCTTTATATAAAAACTTAACCATCCTAGACCTTCCATGAATATATAAAAACACAACCACATGCCCACCCATACATAACCACTGCAACACTGGGCATTTCATGAACACACGGCCACATATTCACTAGGCATCTCATGGACACATAAATACATAACCACGTAATCAGTAGGCCTTTTCTCAATAAATAAATACATAACCACAATCACAGCTGGGCTTTCCATCACACATAACCATATACACTCTAGACGATCCATAAATACGTAATCGCATGCCCATTAGGCGTTCCATGAATACATGGCCACATAGCTACTAGGCCTTCTATTTTTGGACCAAATGAGCACACCCATGCTCCCGAACCTGGCCGAGGTAAAATGCTAAATGAAGAAATTATCCTTACACATTTTCTTTTTAGAACCGGGGGGTTTTTGGTCAGGGGGGTTTAGGCCGCCGGGGGTTTTAGTCGGGGGGGTTTTGACGGGGGGGGGGGGGTTAGGGCCGGGGGGGTTTCGGTCGGGGGGGGGGGGGGTTGGGCCTGTTACCCATAAATATATAACCGCATACATTTCAGATCTTCCGTGAACATAAACACCTGTATATTCGGCCTTGAAGGAGTCTATGAAGCAGGCGGCTTTGTTTTCGTCCACCTGTAGTTGTTCGCCCAGCGCCTTCGCCCCGATGCCGTAAATCATGCCATAGCACACCTGAAACAGCAGTCCCTCTGTCAGTCACTCATATCACTCACACAGGCGCACAGTCCCTGTACAACATGCCGTAACTAACACAAACATGACTCACACAACAGTTTATTAAATTATTACGGCCAACACCTATCCAAAAATTACACATATACACATATATACATTAAGGCAAGACGCTAAATTTTATTTTGATGCGTGAAATAGATGGGAGAAACTACTTAAGACTGCCTCATCCAAAACCGTACGGCGCCATGATTCCAAAAATCACAACGTACGTTACGACTCCTAACGTCACAAAATACGGCGTCATGTTTTTAAAAATGTCAGAAATGTATGACGACACGCAGCGTGACACCAGCACGTCACCTGCTTGGCCTGCTGACGCTGTTCGGTGCTGACATCTTGTGGCGTCACGCCCCGCCACTGCGCGGCGATCGCCCTGAAAACGTCGCCGCCTTCATTCAATATGCTAATGAGCTTGGCGTCACGTGACAGGTGGGCAATAATACGGAGCTCCAGTTGAGAATAGTCTGCTGCCAAGATTATACCGCCTACAACAAAGCAATATTAAACAGGTCGCATCTATCCAAGCAAAAAATTATCACGCCACCTTAAAACCAATCAAAGAGTTTTTGTTTAATTACTTCTGAATCCGGAATAGTGCAACATAAATATAAAACATAGGCATCAGAGATGCAAAGCCCTCAGCTGGAACATTCGAAACAACGAAAATAGTAGGATTGAGGCCGGTCACAGGCTCATTTCAATCCTTAACACCGAAAAGAAAAAAAGGTGGCAGTGCTTTAAGATGAACAAAAAACAAAAATATTTACCATGAGAAAGTCCAGCTGAGCCACTGTCATTTCGTCGAATATGGTTGATGAGCAATACGGATCTTTATTAGTCCATATACTAGCTACATCTGAAATATCTTAGTAATTGGTAAAGAGTTGTAGGCTAGAGAGTGTTCACAAGCAAACTTGACAATGGAACAAATAAGAAAATTTCCAAGTCCAGCCGAGCCACTGCCCTTGGGTAGACATAGCTCATATACATTAGGGATCTTCACTGCTCCATATACAGGGCCCCTCGTTAATTCATACCAAGGGAAAAAGTATGAATTAACCAAGGGTATCAATTAACCGGGGATCAAATTTTCGAATGGACGAAAACAATGATGAACTTAAGGTCCATTGTGTAATCATTGTGTTTTCGTTTTGATGTCATTTTGTAAGTAGGAATTGCTTGACCACTATTCACAATTTATATACACGCTCAGGAGCGAGAAGGGTCCACAGAAAACAAACGGCATCTTAAGCTGCTGCATAGTACGTGACAGACGATGCTCTGGATTACTGGCCAGTGAAAACGCTGTGAACACTAAGACGCTCGGTGTATTGAGTAGATCACGTCAGTCATAATCCCTAAATCCCCATCATTGCTGCCCCACAATGCCCATTATGCAACCCCTTCATCTCGCTACACATGATGCCTGAGTAACGTGTTGTTTTAACTGTGTGGCATGCCCAATCTGTATGGCTCTGCATTGATAAAAGACCGGAATAGAAAAAAATGAGGATAAATTTTGGGACGAATTATCCGAGTCCTCGTTAATTCGTACTTTTACATAGAAGGTACGAATTAACCGAGGGACCGAATTAACCGAGGACGAATTAACGAGGGGTCCCGGTAGTAGCTACATCCGAAATACCTTAGTAACCGGTAAAGAATAGTAGGCTAGAGAGTGTTCACAAGCCACATGATAAGCAAACTTAATAATGGTACAAATAAGAAAATTTCTAAGCCCAGCTGAGCCACTCTCCTTGGTCGGATATAGCTCATAAACAATAGGGATCTTTATTAGTCCATACACTGGCAACTTCTAAAATATCTTAGTAATTGGTAAAGAATTGTAGGCTATAGAGTGTTCATAAGCCACATGTGACCAAACCTGATAAGGGTAGAAATATGCAAATTTCAAAGTCCAGCTGAGCCACTGTCCTTGGTCGATCTTCATTGCTCTATATAGTAGCTATATCCGAAATATCTCAGTAATTAGTAAAGAATTGTAGGCTAGAGAGTGTTCACAAGCCATATGTTAAGCAAATTTGGTAATGGTACAATTAAGAAAATTTCCAAGTCCAATTGAGCCTTGGTCGGATATGGCTCATAGCAATAGGGATCTTCATTGGTCCATATACAAGCTATATTTAAAATATCTAAGCGATTGACAAAAAATTGCAGGCTAGAGCGGGTTCACAAGGTGAGTGTTAACGGACGGACAGATGGATGGACAGACAGACAGATACAGCCATAGCAATAGCCCTTGGCCATTTCATGTGGTTGAGGGCTAAAAAGCTAAAATAAAAACAAGTAATAGCTCCGGTTGACGCCTCCAGCCTCCTTAAAAAAGACAATACTGTAGATGAACAGCCTCTGTTCTGACAACTACTCCCCCAACACTCGATCCCCCACAACGCCACCCCTCTCCTGCCAGACGTCTTCGATCCCACCTCCCACGGTCTCAGCAAAGGCAAGAAAGGCGGACAGTGGCGAGATTTACCTCTGAACGGCACAAAGGCGTGTCTCATGCTCACAGCGTGTGGCGTTTTTGATTGGCCAGTACATCGCGCTCTGATTCGTCGCTTCTGCCGGCCACGTGACTGAACCAGTGCAGCGCCGCCTGGTTGGCTCTCGCCGATCACATCTTTAGAAACATTGCAACAGCATTAAAACTAGACTGGCCAGTGTTTTTGTTAAAACAAAAAACGGATATGTTTCCCCCGCCCAAAAATCAGTCATGTGGAAAAAAATGCCTTGCTTAAAAGTGCAACATTGGCAGTAAACATACATACGGGTTCTTCTTGCCATGTTTCAGCCTAATCCAACAAACTGTTTCGGAGATATCGCAACAATATGGCAAAAAAAGTTCAAAATCAAAAATTAAAAAATTCGCCAAAAAATACATTTTCCAGGGAAATGAAGAAAAACTTCGCAGTAAACATTTACACGTTTTGTGAGTTCTTCATGCCAAGTTTCAGCCTAATCCAACAAATCGTTTCGGAGATATCGCAACAATATGGCCAAAAAAGTTAAAATTCAAAAATTAAAAAAATCGCCAAAAATACATTTTCAACGCAAATGAAGAAAAGCTTCGCAGTAAACATTTGCACTATATGTGGGTTCTTATTGCCACGTTTCAGCCTAATCCAACAAACTGTTTCGGAGATATCGCAACAATATGGCCGAAAAAGTTCAAAATCAAAAATTTAAAAATTCGCCAAAAATACATTTTCAAAGGAAATGAAGAAAAACTTCGCAGTAAACATTTGCACTATATGTGTGTTGTTCTTGCCACGTTTTAGCCTAATCCAAAAAACTGTTTTGGAGATATGGCCTGCCAAAGTGAAAAAAATGCACGAAACCTCCCCCCCGCCCAATGTTAAAAAAATTGACAAAAATAGAATTTTTGAGGAAACGAAAAAAAATAACACGGGCATCATTTGGACATGTACCCCAATATGAATGTATATTTTGAGAAAAATCGACTCATTAATTTCATAAGAACTCACTGCGGACAGACGGACGGGCGGACACACCAAATGCTATATATGTCTCCCTTAGGGGGAGACATATAATAACCGGTTATTTAAACGAAAATACCAAGCAAGGACACTTCCACACTCGCACGTGCACACATACCTTATACGTACACATATATACACATGTATAGAAGATACAAACATTACATGCAATCACCTTGGTCGGGGATGCATAACACAAATACCATGCACGGACATTTTTACCATGCCATGGATTATTGTTCTTTTGCTATAAGTATTTTGCACTATTAATGCTTATCTAACTAAAAACAGTTTGATCTTCACAACGCAATACACCATCATTAATGTTACAGGTGTGCAAGTTCAACCCGTTAAGTGATGGGAAAGATTGAGAAAGGGTTTGTCAGACCGTCAGTATGGTGTGTCAGATCGTACTTGGGTGGTGATTTAGACCGTACCTGGGAGGTGTGTCAGATCCTACCTGGGAGGTGTGTCAGAACGTATCTGGGTGGCGTGTTAGATCGTACCTGGGATGCGTGTCAGATCGTACCTGGATGGTGTGTCAGATCGTACCTGGGAGGCGTGTCAGATCGTACCAGGGAGGTGTGTTAGATCGTACCTGTGAGGTGTGTCAGATCGTACCTGGGAGGCGTGTCAGATAGTACTTGGGATGGGTGACAGATAGTACCTGGGAAGCGTGTCAGATTGTACTTGGACGGTGTGTCAGATAATACCTGGGAGGCGTGTCAAATTGGACTTGGGTGGTTTGTGAGATTTTGTCAAGCAGGTGTGTGAAACCGTACTTAGGAGTTTGTCAGACTGTATCTGGGATGTGTCAGATCGTACATCGGAGGTTTGGCAGGCTGTAGTTGGGAGGTGTGTCAGATCGTGCCTAGGAGTTGTGCCAGGTCGTACCTAGGAGGTGTGTCAGGTCGTACTTGGACTTGTGTCAGATCGAACCTATGATGTGCGTCAGTTCGCGCCTAGTATGTGTGTGAGACCGTACCTGGAAGGTGTGTCAAATCATACCTAGAAAGTGTGTCAGGTCGTACCTGGGAAGTGTGTCAAACTGCACCTGGCAGATGTGTCAGCATGTCTCTAGCAAGTGCGTCAGTCCGTAACTGGTAGGTGTGTCAGACGTACCCAGAGATTTTGTCATACTGTACCTGGCAGGTATATTTCGAAGTCCTTGGGCACATTCTGCAGGTTGGGTTCCTGCATGGCTACTCGGCCCGTGGCGGTGTGCATCGTATATACGCCGTGAATCCTCTCCATGGCCAGTCTGACAAACATACAAACATATCATACAACCTAACACATGCATAAACACAACATTATAACATCACTATCAACAAGCAACGCCACCTTCTGAAAAAGGCATGCATCACGGCAGTTCTTTTTGCCACACTCTCAGCGAGGGCAGAAAGACCTGAGACAGTGATACTGAGGGAACATTAAGACGTGTCCGACACCCCGCCACGGGTATACCGGGCTCACGCGCCTGGTGCCACTCACTGTTTGCTTGTTCGCCATAACATAACGAATCGTTTATATTTCGAATATTATATTTCGCTTATGTGCGCATCTGACTGCGGGGACAGTCCAGCAGTACTTTCACATGTGCGCATCTGACTACGGGGACAGTCCAGCAGTACTTTCTTTCATATGTGCCTAACTGACTACGGGGACAGTCCAGCAGTACTTTCATATGTGCGCATCTGACTACGGGGACAGTCCAGCAGTACTCTGACATGTGGGCATCTAACTACTGAGGCAGTCCAGCACTACTTTGACATGTGATCAGCTGACTACATGGACAGTCCTGCAGTACTTTCTTTCACATGTGCCTAGCTGACCACGGGGACAGTCCTGCAGTACTTCTTTCACATGTGCGCACCTGACTACAGGGACGGTCCAGCACCACTTTATTTCTCATGTAATCAGCTGACTAGAGGGACAGTCCAGAAGTACTTTTTTCACTTGTGCCTAGCTGATCACGGGGACAGCCCTGCATACTTCTTTCACATGTGCGCACCCGACTACGGGGACAGTCCAGTAGTAATTTTTTTCGCAGGTGCTTAGCTGACCACGGGAGAAGTCCTGCAGTACTTTCACATGTGCGCTCTGACTACGGGGACAGTCCAACAGTACTTTCACATGTGCGCATCTGACTACGAGGACAGTCCAGCAGTACTTTCTTTCTCATATGATCAGCTGACTATGGGGACAGCCCAGCAGCACTTTCTTTGTCGTATGATCAGCTGACTATTGGGACAGTCCAGCAGCATTTTCTTTCTTATGTGATCAGCTGACTATGGGAACAGTCCAGTGTACTTTCTTTCACATGCGAGCATCTGACTACGGATAAAGTCCAGTAGTACTTTTTTTCATATGTGCCTAGCTGACTACGGGGACAGCCCAGCAGTACTTTGTTTTAAATGTGTGCATCTGACTACGGGAACAATCCAGCAGTACTTTGTGCACTGCGGGGACAGGAGGATTTTCTTCCACATGTGGGCATCTAATTACGGGCACTGTCCAGTAGCACTATCTTTACCTTACAGTTCCACTTTGAGTTCTTGGTTGGTTTGGTGTTTAACGTCCCGTTAAGCGACGATGATGAATATATTGGGACGCACTTGCTAAAGGAACAAGTGGAAATTAGAGCGGCCAGTGCACATACAACATGGTACAGGCTTATGTTATACACTTTTAGTCGATACCTCCTTAGTTTCTTGTATTTGTGAACAAAAACAAATGTCTCCAGGACTAAACCCATGATCCCCCCCCCCCCTAAAAAAATTCCTTTTTTTAATTGCTGAAAGAAAATATTCATTTCTGCAAACATAATCTTAATTCATTGTAAAAAACTCAAAATAAACCACACAGATGGTGGTCACTAAAACAGATATAAATGGACGTCTTTTTTTATCCGAGTCTGGAAGGTGGTCCCTAAAACGGGTTTTACTGTAGGTCCTTCTCATCCAGATCTGAAGTTGGTCATTATAGTAGTTTTACTGTACGTTACATTTTTATCCGGGTCTGAAAGTTGGTCAAAACAGGCAGGTTTTACAGTACGTCTTTTTACCCGAATCTGGAAGGGGTCACGACGAACAGGTCTTACTTTTTATCCAGGTCTTGAAGGTGGTCGGGATTTTTTGGTTAACCATCATCCTCCACACGCCCTAACCCCTACCCCAGCTATTTAATATAGGTCCGACTATAAACACATTTCTAACCCTTTTACCGAAGGCAACGGTAACGGTCTGTACCCTAAGTGTAGTTATAGCCATGATAGTCTACCCTGTCTTCGCACATTCCCATCGGCCAAACAGCACTAGAAAGGCCTTCTTCATAACTGCGCATCAGATGACGCACCTCGGTGGGAGAAGGGGGAAGGCATTTCGGTGCCAAAATGGTGAGTTGCTTCTCATAACACAAGATATCAGATGACCCACTTTAATAGCGAAAAATGCTTCTGCAAACAATGCCAATCGATACGAAATAGCCCCTATATATAGAATACCTTGGCAACCGAATCAAGTATGCGGCGAAAAAAAAATCAATAGCTAGACCTGTATAGACCTATAGCATTCCATGATTTCGTAGATGACGACTCCATCATGCACCACAACTGACACTGACCCCTGACTGAGTGGCATGTGACGTAACATCCGTAGATGAGAAACGCACAAAAGACTTAATTTCAGGCACTAACAAATAGCAATGGACCAACAGTAATGCTGTTACTGTTTTTAAGATTTCTAAAGAATGCAGGAACACTCGAGAATCTTCTGCAAAACGCTGAAATCCCCAGCGTAGTTAACAGGTTAGATAACAAAAGGAGCCAAAAAATTGGGAGGCGGGGTGGGGGAGTGTTAACGTTATACACCTTTCTTGATTTTCTACACGAATTTAATAATGTTTAATTAAAACCGTGCGACTTATCCGAGGAATAACTTCACCAAATTTAAAGTCGATACGACTTTCCGATGTCGAGAAATTTTGCTTAACAACAGATATATTTTTTTTAAAGTTGAAACAGTCGTCTGACTGAACCAAAGAATATCCATATAAAATTTTAAGTCGAAATGACTTTCCGTTATAGAGATATTATGCACACAAGATCTGGTTCTAAATATACACATATTTTACGCGATGACATCACACGCCGCATTCATTCGTTCTACTCGCGAAAAACAATTTAAAGTTTCCTTCGAACCTACCAAGCAATAATCCCACCAAGTTTCAGCTTTCTCCGATGTTCAGCAGATCAGAAATTTCGCACACAAGTTTTTAAGTGATGACGTCATACACCTGTCCTCATCACGTGACATGAGTGAAAAGTTGACAGAACCGTCCGACTGACCCAAGGAATGTTCATATAAAATTTAAAGTCGATAGGGCTTTCCGTTATCGAGGTATTTTGCACACAAGATCTTGTGCAAAAAAAAAAGCATGTTACGTGATGACGTCATACGCCGCATTCGTTCGTTCTACTCGCGAAAAAATTCTACAGGGTCTTTCGGACCTACCACGCAACAATTCCGCCACGTATCAACTTTCTCCGATGTTCAGCGGCAGAGAAATTTCGCACAAAAGATTTTTACGTAATGACGTCATACGCCTGCCCTAATCACGTGACATGCGTCAAAAGTTGAGAGAACCGTCAAGTGGGAAGTCGATCCGACGTTTCGCTCTCGAGATATCTTGCACACAACACTTTGTTCACAACAGACTGACACAGACACAGACACACACACAGACACACATTTATACAGCTACGTCGGGAAACTAACGACAAATCGCGATTTCTTCTCTAACTCGCGAAATGTACTTCATTATTAGGGACTTTTCAGACATAAGTTGCATATGAAAATCTCGGTAGATTTTTTTTACATTTAATTCCGAAAACGAAAATATAGAAAAGACAACAGATTAAGAGAAATTTAACAAAGCATGGACCCTGTGAAACGGAATATTTTGTTTACATAATTTGCATATTTTACACAATTTTTTTATATCTGCAACTGTAAGTTTGCTGTAAAAAATGTAAACAAACCGATTTTGTTTATAAACAAAGGCCACGTGCTTTCTGTAAAAGAGTATTAGGGAAACACTAAATTAAAGCCAAACAAGCGTAGAGTTTGTTTTCTTTTATTTACACAATAACCCCCTCTGTAATATTTATTTTCTTTCATTTCTATACATAAACTATTTAACATAAATTGAAGACTTACAAAATATTGAAGAGCAGTACAAAAGATTTTCAAAGAGATGAATGTTAAAAATATGGATTTATACGAAAAATACAGATTTATACAGATGAATGTTTAAAAACAAAACTCTTTTAAAATAAAACCAAAATACAGAAAAAATAATAAAACAAAATCCTCTATTGATATAACCGTGATGTGTAAATAACCAACTCTATCTTATTTTCAAGCTCAGTGTTACGTGCACTAGTTAAAATTTAATGATAGACCGAAAAAACGTGAGGCAATGAAATATAAACCACATAACAGCTTCCTAAAGAAAACAAAATACACAGCTGAAACTTTCAAACTAACATGCGAAATGTATGTACACAACCATGCACAAAATTTGCAAGTTTAGAGACCCTGCAAACACAACTTGGGTGTACTAACCCATCTCGTGACGTTCATAAATTTAAAGTCGGTGACTTCGTATGAGAAAGATGAACTGAAAACAACACAATTAAAACTTTCCAACTGACATGCGTAATGTACGTACAATACCATGCGAAATGTGCGAACACCAAAATTTTTTAATCACGGAACATCAGCAAATTTCCAAGTTTTGAGACCCTGTCACGTTTGCGCATACGCCCTTCTCGCCACGTTCATAAATTTAAAGTCGGTCACTTCGCATAAGAACAGTGAACTGCAAATAACATGTAAAACTGACAAGCCAAATGCTCGTTTATACACAATCATGCGAAATGAACGTATAACAACCATGTATGTGACACGGTCTCAAACTTCTGAAAATTTTGCCGATGTTTCTGTAAATAAGCACATTTTGGGGTTCGCACATTTTGCATGGTTGAGTACGTACTAAAGTCGGTGACTTCGTATGAGAAAAGTGAACTGCAAATCACACAATTAAAACTTTCAAACTGACATGCGAAATGTACGCACAAAACCATGCGAAATGTGCGAACACCGAAATTTTCTTAATCACGGCAATATCGGCAAAATTTCCAAGTTTTGAGGCTCTGTCACATACCTTTTGCTCGTACTACCCAATCTCGCAACGTTCAACGTTTGCAATGGGTCACTCCGAACAGAGAACTTTCGAACTGAGAAGCGAAATGTGAGCTCATACACAACCATGCGAAATGTAGTGCAACCACGCGAAATCTACGACGCAAGTATTTCTTTTTTTTAAATACATCGGCAAACTTGGCAGCTTTTGTCACCTGTCACATGAAACTTATCCGTACTACCCATCACGGCAACTTTCATAAATTTACAGTCTGTCACTTTATACGAGAAAAATCAAATGCAAATAACACACTGAAACCTGATACGCGAACGCACATAACCATGCGAAATGTACGAACCAAAACACTTCTTAATACCTCGGCAAATTTGGCAGGTTTTGAGACCCCGTTAGATGAAAATTGACCGTACTACCCAGACCCGTGACGTTCATAAATTAGAAGTCGGTCACTTCGTATAAGAACAGTGAACTCCATGGAAACACTGATACAAAAACACTCCCCGCACTTCTGTAAACTAAAACAGAATCCCACAAACATGACATCACAGCGAAATGTCCCCAAAACAGTTTACTTTTTTAACGGATCTGAAGCTTCATCCGCTTTTTTATTTTTCTTGTGAAAATTTGAAAGGTATGCCAGCAACTGAACTTTGTCCCTGTGTCCTAAAATAACAAATGCGAAATGTACGTCCACAACCATGCATGTAACAGAGTCTCAAACTTCAAAAATTTTGCCGATGTTTCTATGAATTAGAACATTTTGGTGTTCGCAAAATGTTTTTGTCCCCAAAACAGTTTATTTTTTAAACGGATCTGAAGCTTCATCCGCCTTTTTATTTTTCTTGTAAAAATTTGAAAGGTATGCCCGTAACTGAACTTTGTTCCTGTGTCCTAAAATATCACTTTCCTCTGAAAGGCAGGACTTGATTTCTTTCATCGTTGGCGGCTTGTATCGGTCAATGTGGCCTTGGAAATGTTTATGCACCGCCTCTTTTTCCTCTGTTGTCCATGGCCTACTCGAACCTGTAAAATAATTTGCACAAGTGTAAAACATGTGTATCTAGCAAAATAAATTTGTGAGCTCACATTGAAGTGTCGAGTCTTGCAAAAGATAAGGCGAGATTATAAAATGTAAGTGCGATGAACTGTCAATTCTTGCGAAAGCACACGTTACATTCAATATAGTTTTCGCAACGCTATTAACAGAACCACGCGAAATGTACCACCTAAAATTTATGTGAACCGAATGCTTTCTGTTAAATCCTACCTTTAGTTTTCCTGGGACTCCCTGACCTGCGGCTGTGACGGGATTTCTTCCGTTTCTTTTTCATAAGTGATGATACTGAGGTGACAGGCAAAGGAATTTCATATTCCACCTCGTCTGAAAGAAAAACATAAATGAACACGTATCAATGCAATGTTTTTGTTTATATGCAAGAGAAATTAATTATACATAGTGAAGGGTCAACAACATACAATTAAAAACAATTTTAAATATTCATCTACACTAAAATTTTTTCTTAGTCTCTCACTCCATGCGAAATGTGCAGTACGTCTGCAGTACGTCTTCTACCTGAAGTATCGTCTAAAGCATCAGCGGTCGGTGGAGCAGGAGCGGAAGGAGCTTCTGTTTGTTGTTTTTTTTGCTTTGGCACTTTTTTTCTTCTGCGCTTTCAGGAAATTGAAGATTTCTCTCACAGAACGACCCAGTAACATTTCCTCGTCTCGAACTCGATCCTCCACTTCATCTATCGTTGGAAGACTACCTCTGTGGTGTAATTCTTTCTTGAATATGGTCTTCATGAGAGCCACTTCAACTTCACTGAAGTGGGGACGAGTTGCTTGATCGCCTGTGAAAACATAAAAAAATGCCACTTTGTTATAAATAACATTGGCAGAGTTGCAGCAGTACCAAAAACCTGCGAAATTCAAAGGTCACACACTACTGTCTCATGTTTTGTACTCCTTGTAAATGATAATTACATTCTGAACAATGTTTAAAAAAAAATAATAAAAAAAATGTTCAATGAAATAGGCATTACAAATATTTTCCCCTTTATCATCTTACACAACTTTACTCCTGACTGTTTACGCACAATTCAAGCGAAATCCGATTAATAGGTTCCTTACCCAGCAGTCGTTGCTCCGTCTCTCTTATGACGTCCACTTCTCCCTCTCTGTCTGATTCTTCAACAACACCTGCCAACAGCAAAGACAGGTATCAAATAAACTCCCAATTACATATACACGTCATTTTCGCACCAAACTGGACTGTGTGTTACTTCAAATCTTCTCAGCTGTAAACCATACATGGGAACGGGGTCGAAAAAAAGTAGGAAAATGAACAAACTGAAATACACACATCTTAAAAATTTCTGTTGGTTTTTAACATCTCCCTGTTACAAAGTCAGCTAACTATACTTTTCAAATTTTCTTACAAATTTTGAAGTACATTTCGCACGTAAAGTGCAACATAAACCTACTTTCCGTTGGTCCACCCTGTGCAGTCACCTAGGCTTCCCACTGTTTATGGCAATGAGGACCTGTGCCACTTTACTCTTTTCGACAATGTCGACCGGTAATCTGTAGTAATCCCTATGAACCCTTATGTCGTGACCCATGAAATTTGCCAAAAAGTCCTGCTCTACGTGCGGCAAGTTTAACACTTGCGACATCGTTGCAAGGTGTTTTCGCATGTTTGTTGAATTAAAAATGTTCAAGTCGGTAAGGCCTGCTTCCACTGCTACCTTTTTTACCGCGACGTGCCCCTCCATCGGTGTGTTATAATTTCCAGGACGTGCAAAGACATAAACCGAGTTCTTGTGGACGTACTTTTCGCGTAGCTTCAGCAGCAGCTTGATGTTTTCGTGCATTTCGGTTGTTAACAGCACCGATATTCGTCTAGAGCATTTCCCCAAGAACTCAATCCTGATCAATTTGCTTGCCAACTGCTTTTCCAATTCCTGCATTCCCGCTAGACATTCGGGATCTGGCTCTGATGAAAATTTCAGACCGTCAGTTAAATCCTTCAACAGCAACCTTTCGACCTCACCACTGCGTTTTCTGTTGAAGATTATCACCTGTGCGAGGGTATACACCACGACTTCCCTATGGATGTCTTCTTTCGCCGGTTTCGTATGAAGTACCTTCATTCTGTTCGATATGTGTTGAAAGAACTTGTCAATGTCTTGAAACATTGGCAGAATTTTTCTCTTGTTAAATTTTCGTCGCTTTAGCAGGAAGTTAGCTCGTTTGGATAAACATGTGTAATAACGATCGAGCACAGAATGGAACACAGAGGCAATCTTGTTTTTCGAGTAGTCTCCATTTCGTAGGCAATGCATCTCGTATTCGGTTGCAAGTGTTCTTAGAGTTCCCCTTCTAATCTCATAACCGCCGGTGGATGGCTGAATTCTTCTTGTGATGCTGGTCCTTCGTCCTGGGACATTTTAATAACGCTCTCCATTAGCCTGTAGTGGCCAGGGTGGACTAGGTCTTCACTGCTTACGAAAACATCAGGATATTTCTCGCGACACAGCTTAAGTAACTTTGCCAAAGCTATGACGGGTTGTGTTATCATACTTTGCGCCTTCGACATATGACCATGTTTATCGGATAAAAATTCCATCAGCTCTAGCAGCAACTTGTCGTTCTTTATGATCTCCGTCGTATGACACGGGTGCATGCGTACTTTTATTTCGTCTTCGTTGCGATGGACGCCTGTGCAATGTTCGGCTACACGTGCAATCAATTTGTGACAGAAGAAACAACAATGCTTTTTTTTTACTGGCTGGGTCCAGTCTTGGTAGAACGAAATCACTATCCGCAGTTGCTACCGTTGAAGATTCAATTGCAGTAGCTGGTTCTGTATCCGAGGTTTCGCTTCTTAAAGCTGATGGTGTTGAAACCGTTCGTTTCGCTGACTTGCGACGTGATTTCATTGGGGTCGAACGGGCGTAGTTACGGATCTGTCGGTACTTGAACTAAACATCGGTCCCTCTGTTGTGTCTTTTTCTCCAACAGGTACCGATGGGTCCTCCATCTGACCGTGTTCGTCGCCTGAGATCTCGCTACTTATCACTGATCTGCGAACCGTTGCTTTCGCCGCTTTTCCTGGAGTTGTGACAGGGGTTTCATTAGACTCACTGCTACTTGTAGTAAATGTATGTTTTTTTCCTGGTAACCTTTTCTTTTTCGCAGTGGGTTCGTAGTCTGAATCACCATCATAAGCGTGGCCAGAGCTTCTGACGGACTTGGGCTGTAACTCCGACTTTGTAGGATATTTCTGTCTCTCTCTTTTGTCTTTCTCTGGCGCAGATGAGGCTTTCAATTGACTGTGTTTGCCACCTGATCTCTGGTTACTTTTCACTGCTGGTCTGCGAACCATTGCTTTTGCACCTGATCTCTGGCTACTTTTCACTGCTGGTCTGCGAACCGTTGCTTTCGCTGCCTTTCGTGGAGTTGATGTGACAGGGGCTTCATCAGACTCCTCATTGCTACTTGAACTAAATTTATGTTTTTTTCCTGAGAGCCTTTTTTGGAGTGGGTACGTAGTCTGAATCATGGTCACGATCGACGGAAGAGCTTTCATCGGACTGGGGCTGTAGCTTTTTCTGTTTAGGGCGAATTCGCAGTGAGAAACTCTTTGGCTTTTCTAACTGGGCCACTGATACGGGAGAACTATTTTCTATATGAGCCATTGGTACGGGAGAACTCAATACCGATGAATCTGAGACGTGTTGTTCAACATTCGGTTCTAACGGAATGACCTCTCTTAGGGACACCTCCAACATCTCAGGATCACAATCTTTTCCCGTCTCTGCAATAAATATATTAACCTAAAATAGCACTGAAATTCAGACAAAGAAATCATGGCAAATGCAAAGCAAGTCATTTTTACACAAGTAGGACAAAATACTACCATACCACAGCGAATGTAACCCCCTCTCATATGTTTGCATTATGAGCTGGTTACTTCAATTTGTTAATAATATTAACTGCAACTGCTAAACCTCATATCGCACTTTTTGGTTAAAAAATAAACATTCTGGTGTATCAACATGTCACAGTGAAACGAACCGCATTTTTAAAAAAAAACACAGCAGACTCCAGATTAAGGGCACCAAGTGGCGAGCGCTGAGACTGAGTTCAATCTATTTTTTTTTCTTTGAGAAAGGGGCGGGGTGAGGGGGGGAGAGAGGGAAGGTTGCAACCCATCGTAGCCCCCTAATTACACCAAGTACACATTTTTCATTCTGGTGTATCAACATGTCGCAGTGAAACGAACCGAATTTTGAAAAAAAAACCACAGCAGACTCCAGATTAAGGGCACCAAGTGGTGAGCGCTGAAACTGAGTTCAATCTATTTTTTTTTCTTTGAGCAATGGGCGGGGTGAGGGGGGAGAGAAGGAAGGTTGCAACCCATTGTAGCCCCCTAATTACACCAAGTACACATTTTTCATTCTGGTGTATCAACATATTGCAGTGAAACGAACTGAATTTTGAAAAAAACCACAGCAGACTCCAGATTAAGGGCACCAAGTGGTGAGCGCTGAAACTGAGTTCAATCTTTTTTTTTTTTTCTTTGAGAAAGGGGCGGGGTGAGGGGGGAGAGAGGGAAGGTTGCAACCCATCGTAGCCCCCTAAGTACACCAAGTACACATTTTTCATTCTGGTGTATCAACATGTTGCAGTGAAACGAACTGAATTTTGAATAATAATAAACATAGGCATCGGAGATGCAGAGCCTTCAGCCAATAACAGCTACATCACTGTGGTCCAGTTACTCTTTTGAAATACCGCCCGGATAAAAACAACATACAAGGTGCAACGGATGAAGCGGCGGACGGGTGTTTGCACATTTACACTATATATACTTTCTTCCTGTAAAGTTTTTGAGATATCGCCCAGACAAAAAAAAAATACGGACAGACCGACGGATGGACAGACCGATAGCAATAGCCCCCTACTAACACCAATATTACGTACTGTGATTTTGTGAAACAGGCCGTTTGGGTGTGGGGGCGGTCTCGCCAGCAATAATGTCTTCGTTAAACGGTATTAATATTTTTCTGACCACTACACTTTACCACTGCACAAATGCTCAATACCAGCGAAATGGACATCGCATAAAAACTATTTTACTTACCACCTTTTGTTTCTTCTGTCAGCGCGCAAAACCTTTCCAAGACATGCTGCTGTTGCTCTTGCGCAAGGTCCTCCCCTCTTACAGCTGTTGATGGAATAGACCGCTGCCGAGATGTTACGGGTGCACTACAGGTCGTCAAGTGCTCTAGAAATTCAGGATCAGGTTCGGCGTCATCACGCAACATCTCAGAAAATGATAAATTTGGAAAAAAAGTTTTGCTCTTGTGCTGTTGTAGCTTGTGGCTTACAAAGTTCATGGCTAGTTTGCTCCTGCCCCTCTCCCTCCTCACTTGCTTTGGTCAAGACATCGGCTGAAACAAAAGAAATAAAAACAAAATGCATTTCTAAATATCCTTTCCATATAAAACACACCCAAAATGCGAAATGCGAGGTCGTGTTATGTTTTAGACTTGCATTTAACCTGGATGGTTGCTTGACGTCCTCATCAGTTTACTACCATACCGTAAAATGTATTATATTGCATTAAAGCATACGGCAAAAAAAATGAAATACGTAAAACCTACCCAAAATAGCATTTGTATCTGCTGTTTGCAGTGAAGACCTGGGTTCAATGTAGGAAAAAGTTATGCCTTCAGGTTGCAGTCCCTCTACCACATCCCTCACAACACAAGTCGCAATTTCCTGTCCCGCAAATACCTCCGCATCTACCCCTCCAGGCCTCTCTACCATCCTGCAAACAAGTCCGGCAGTTTCTACAACAAAACAAAATGACAAACATGAGAGTTACACAAGCAAATGGTAAATACATTTATGTGATATACGCGAAACCAGATGCACTGCACACTTTTTTTATGTTCAACTTACTTGATAACACGTCTAAAATGAGAAAGAAACAAAGCCAATAAATAACTGAGTTAACTTGTTGATTAAAGTGCAAGGCGAAAAGCGCTGTATTTTAATTGATAACAAAGCTAAAAACGACTTACCAATTGCATTTGTAAGGTAGGTACTCCCTGGTTGGACCGTGTAAGTACCTTCCGTCTTGTGGGACAACTCAAAAATCTTGACTGGTTGAGGTACAGGTTTCACCACTCCTAAAAAAGTTAAAAGGATTTTGAATTTAAGTCATATTTTAGTTTCTTTCACAGTATTTTTCGTGGCCGCAAACACAAAATTATATGGAACAGCGAAATGGGCTGCAGTTGCAAACCCTAAAAACAAAAATAAGCAACACACGAGGTGACCACTTTAAACACAGCTGGGCAACAACACATCTTATGCTTCAATAGTTGAAAAAAAAATACACTTATCAAGTAATTTGCCCTCAAACGACTCTGAAGCACCCAATTTCGCATCTTCAGCCAGTTTTGTGTCACTAAAATGTGTAGCTCCCCCTCTTTCTTTGACTTGCAAACTTTTGTAAAAGGGCACCGACGCCCGTAATAACGGTATCGCTTCCCGGAATACATTCAGAAGTGTCCCTGTGTTCTGTCTCACGCCTTTCCCTTGCTGCCACGGGAACATTTTCTGAAAATGTATCACATTCTAACTACATAACCGAAATGAGCAGGACACCAAAGCTGGACACCCTCGACTGCATTTGTTTTGCAAACTCTAAACCACTGCGGATTCGTACGACAGAGACTGACAACTTCACGTGAAATCAAAATGCCAACTACGCTTAAAGAGACCATGTAGCGGCCAGGAATAACCTTCACATTTATTCTTCAATTCAAAGCTGTACTGCACAAAACTCTTTCAATCACATTCGGAAGACCTGGAGGGCCACTACTGCTGCTGCCCTACTTGAATTTTGCATGTGACATCCTGCTTAGCCGATTCCGTATTCGCTGAGAGTTTTGTGTCTTTCCCGC
Organism: Protula sp. h YS-2021; assembly: GCA_949752745.1. Taxonomy (NCBI): domain Eukaryota; kingdom Metazoa; phylum Annelida; class Polychaeta; order Sabellida; family Serpulidae; genus Protula; species Protula sp. h YS-2021. Next base: position 51,199,734 of record OX457025.1, on the reverse strand, counting down.
CCTGCGATGAATGTGTGTTAGCCGATTCTTCCCTTTTCACTGGTCTCTCACAAAGCTCTTTTGACATGGTATCAACGCCTGTAATGACGCAATCGCTGCCCGAACTACATTCTTCGGATTGCGCCACCCCCTCCCCAACGGTGGCCGAAACTTCTGTGTCATGGCTTTCGATCGCTGCAACGGGGATATCGTATGAAAATGTAAACTATTTATTCTGTGCAAGCGAAATGAACAGATGTTTTAAAATTAATTTAAACTCTGTGATTTCTTCCAATGCCAATGTTTCATTCTAATGTAACAGCCGAGTCATAAACTATAACGTCCTTATTTCATCCTTGAACAATTTAAAGCTTAGCCGCACAGGACATGCATGCTCAAAATTCTGACAACAGTCCGTTTCGCTTCAGTCTTACACGTTCCGGTTCAGTAAAATAACGAAACTGCCCTTCGGATCACACGCACACACACAAAAAAATGTCGAATGAAACGAGAAATACGCGTCAAGCAAAATATGTGTTGCATATTCGTCCACGTGTAATTACCTGAAATCGGTGCAGGGATATTTTCCGCTGCTTTCTTAATCTGACTACAGGCTTGGTTAACATCCGAACTGTCATCACTATCTTTAACCGGTCCCCCAACAATTTCACCCACATAATGGGTCAAATGGCTCTGATTCCTGCCGCATAACCTCTTTGCGGCTTCTGCCCAGGCCTTGATGTATCCCTTCCCGGGGTTTTTACACACCTCTTCTGCAGAAAAAAATGACGGAATGCTTAATCATTCCACATTTCATTCCATACAAGTTTAGACGCACATCAATCATTCCCAAAAACCATGCGAAAACACACTGTGCGTAAAGGAAAACGATACTTTTTTATCATTCCAAGGCGTGAGCACAAAAATTACACGCACACAATAGTCATTTCAATTTGTATTCCACGCAAGTTACAGAGAGAACAGACACCGAAGAGAAAATTTAAAAATAGGTGGTATACGAATAAGTAAAATCTCGCATATACAGTCCGTTTAGCAATGAGAACATGCAACTGGCAATACAGGGATTCAGCACTTCATCTAAGATACTGAAAAATATAAGTCCTTTTGGGTCTGATGCTTCCGGTTAGATAATCGAACCTGCAAAATTATGAAGCATTATCATGCAAAACTCAACGGAAACGGAGATTTACAAACCATAAAACGACAAAACAGACATTTAACCCAATCACAGGGAAGGAAAAAAATCGAATAAGTAAAACTCGCATGTACAGTCCGTTTAGCAACGAGACCGTGCAACTGGCAATACAGGGATTCAGCACTTCATCTAAGATACTAAAAAATACAAGTCCTTTTGAGTCTGATGCTTCCGGCTAGATAATCGAACCTGCAAACTTATGAAGAACTATCATGCAAAACGGAGATTTGCAAACCATAAAACGACAAAACAGACATTTAACCCAATCACAGGGAAGGAAAAATCTGTCATTTCTTAATAACATATTACCAATTCCCACAGCCATAGGAAACGGTTTGAGCTTCCGGGGATCTGAAACTTTCTCCGGACTAAAAGTGAAAGAATGTTTTGAAATCATGGATCACTCTCAGCTGCTATACGGACGTCACTTCTGTCATTGTCAAGTTTTTTTTTCAGTTATTACAGGAGCAAAAAAATGCTACGATACACTGGTCTTTCAACTCTACAAAAGTATAATTTCTGCGAATAGGACGTCATCATTCCACAAGAACACGCAAAAACAAAAGGGAATCTAAATCAACCTGGTTTTACAGGACGTCCACGACCTGGGAAGGAAAGCAATAGAAAAATGTTTAAGAACTTGCGCAAACTCAAAACCGCAAAACGAGACTTCTATACTTCCGTCAGGGTCCCGGCCTTCCACACGTGCAGGCCACCACTTCCTCCTATACATGTGAAGCACAACGTCACCTGTTCTGTAGCGCTGCAGATCAACGAACTGCGTCAATACCTTGGTCTTTTTTATCCACCCTTTTTTCCACGGCATCTGTGAAAGCAATAAGAGAATGATCATTAGTTGAATATATTGGGAATTTGAAATAACGACAACACAATCCATAAATCTTAGCGAAACTAACCGACAAGTGACCGGATACATTTGGTGCAGCATTGTGATTTTCTTTTTCTTTTTACTGCTATGGCCATATCGGAGCCACCTGCAACATTATTCTGATATAAGTCATTCAAAATCTCTCTAACCGTGGAGTCCCTCACGGAGTAGCTAGAAGGAATCTCAATCTTAGGTATGACCCGACAGCATGAGCTATAACTGCGCGAAATTGACCGATTTTTTTTTTACATTCTAAGAGATCATCCATGCCGTTTTTTCTTCTATCATTACATCCTAACACCCACCTGAATTCAGCCGAAACGCAAAAATTTTTCCGCGAGTTGGCTTATTCTTTTAAGCGTTCAGGGTGGAGGGGGAGCCAAACCATCCGGACTGTGTTCAGGGTAGGGGGTTTAAAATTGGCAAAAGTCTGTGAACGTATTAACAGGGCTGGAAATTGGCGGGGATCCGAGACCCTCCTTTTTGGCTACCCAAAGTCCGACTGAGCCTAGCTTTGGACTCTTTTTTAAAGACCCGGGTCCCAAGGACCCGGACCAAAAGAAGCTATTTTCCAGCAGTGACCACTTACAAAAAGTTGTAAACCAAGAAATCCAGGAAAAGACAACATCGACAGCATTTTCAAGCGAAACTGAGCAACAATTTTCTGAGCGAACACTTCTAGACACTTAAATCCGTAAAATAAAAAGATATGTTAGCTCAGAATGTGCCGCCCTCACAATTAAGCCTGTATTTTTACAGCAGCATCTTACACAAAAAAGTGCAAGAAATCACACCAAACACGCTAAAACAACATTTTCTCGTGATTCACAAAATAACCGCGATTTTAACATGTGTGTATTTACCTTTCAGGCGTATCCTCATTAACTTTGTATCCACTTTGAAGTTTTCAAAAATTATCCACATGTAACCTGGACGCTTTCTGCATTGAAAGTGATGCCACCAAGAACAAAGCCGCGCGCATACACCTCGTGACAGGTTAATTTACATACTGAGTCAAAAAAAAAACATTCAAGTTCATGTACACAGTGTAGTGTTTCGCAGATAATTTCATTCCAAACCTTACCATATTTTTTATAAACTAACACAAGCTAAAATTATCACCAAACAAGCATTTTAATGGCAGAAAACCTTGACAAAATAACGGATTATTTCGCGCGTAAACAGTAATAAGGCACGCCAATCATAAAAGTAGTGCACACACAATTGAAACAGCGCTCAATAATATACAGTCAGCCTGTCATGAGCGTGGGAACCTCGAGCAAAATTTTAGCCCGTTCACAGATCAAAGCAAATCTACTGCGAAATAGAGCTTCTGATACGTGTTTGAACTGGCAATTCCGAAGGAGGACGGGGGCCTGGATGGAGAGGGGGAGGAGGGATCTAGGAAGCATATATGACATTTTTCGCATGTCAATAGTAACAAGGCAAGCCAATCATAAAAGTAGTGCTCAAACAAATAAAACAGCGCACAATAATACACAATCAGCCTATCACATGTGCGTGAGAATCTCTCGCTTAAGCCCGCTGACAGATGCAAGCAAATCAACTACGAATAGTCGTTTCGGTGTGTTTATCAACTGTCAATTTCGCAGTTGGCGTGTACAAGAGAGGAGAAGGAAGGGTGAGGGGGATCTGGCCGTCAAAATTTTTTTCGTTTCTAGACTTTACCAGTGCATTTCGCTTTTTGGGGAAAGGGTTGGGTTTACCCCGAATGCCCCCAACTCCGTTGTTGCACCAATTTAACAGTACAAATACTACAATTTTTGGCTCGGAAAAAAAAACCGTTTTGATGTGCCAAAACGTAAAGTCAACGTGAAACGAATCGATTTCTCTCTCTCTCTCTCTCTCTCTCTTTTTTTTTTAAATAAAGCATACTCAAGATTAAGGACAGTGAGAGAGTGATAGTTTAAGCGATACTTTTTTTGATAAAGGGAGGGGGAGGTTTGCACGTCATTGTCTCCCACTAGCTACACTAATGGAGCAATATATTTTTGAAGGATTGCGTCCTGCAATGAATAAAATAAGCCCATTTTAATGCGATTATCAACTACCAATTTCGCAGCAGTTGCGTATTGGAGAGGGGGGAGGGAATTCTCGCCTGCAAAAATCTTACGTTTAATGGTGCTACACATTTTTTTATGACTAATAGGCTTTACCATTGCATTTTGTTCTTGGGACGGGGGGGGGGGGGGGGGGGGCGGAGGGAGGAGTCGCACACCATCTCTATTTGCGCTAATACAAAAATGCACTTTTGAAGTATTAGTTTCAGTCAAAGTGAAATACGTCGAATTTGAACAAAAAGACAGCACAATTAAGATTAAGGTCACCAAGCAGTGAGAAACGAAACTCAGTTCAAGTGATATTGACGGAAAAACTGAGTGTATATTAAACTTGTACGCACATGACACACGCTTGTACACCCCAAAAATATAAATGTCATCCACAAGAATCTGCCTCTACACAGCGAAACCAGGCGAATTTGGGAGAATTTGTTTAAGGGCATCAAGTAATGAGAGATTAAGTCAATTTCAGCGATAGCCACAGAAAGATTGAGTGTAAATAAGACATGTACGGACACGAAACACGCCTGTTCGCACAACAAAAAGTTATAAATTGCACTGAGAGTTTACAGTGACTGCAATTCACACACAACACGCATACATGAGGCTTGCGAAACAGACCGGCTTACATAAAGAAACCAAGAATAATATGTCAAAGAAATGACTTTGTTTAAAAAAAAACAAGAATCTACGAAGATAAACAAACTCTAATGATTGCTTAATAAAATATGTGACACTTTGCTTCAGTTAAACAAAAATATGTACTGGAAAAAATGAAGTGGAAACTTTCTGATATTATCGTCCACTACCAAAAGGGGTGTTGCCTTGTTTACCCTCAACTTTAACTATCATTTTTGAGATTTATAGGCTACAAACAAAACAATAAATAACTTTAAAACGTATTTGCGATATTATTCTTCCTGTTTTAAATACAATTATATGGATATGCCACCCCAAAATCTACTAAAATGTAGGCCAAAAAGTAGACAACCACCCGGGGCCGGGTCCATTTCAACACGTGGTCGCGCTGCCCTGACACATGTGCTAGCACCTGATTGGCTGAAATGTGATATAAAAATAGATTTCACAAAGATCGAAAGACGTGTACGCCTTCTGATTGGCTCTCGTTCCACGTGCTTTTCTCACACACAGTTCATGGTAGGTAGCCACCGATATGTTGGTTTGAGAACTATTTTACACAGAAAATTTGATGGTTTCTGTAAATTTCTGCGAAATACGCACGTGGGCTCAGGTGAAAGAGCACGTCTTGTTTCGCAAAATGAACCCCTAACACAGATTTGCGAAACGGACGACCCGACCAAAATGCGAAACGGACCGAAACTCGGTCCGTTTCACTTTAACATTGCAACGTGATACACACCAATTCGTCTTGTTTCCCGACGAAGCCGCATCCACACACACACACACACACACCCACACGTACACGCATACACACACACAGAACGTACAAACACTATATGTCTCCCCTTGGCCGGGGAGACATAACTAGCTACTGAAGGCGAACACATTCACGGGTCTGTGTGTACTCACCGCTTGTTAAATAGCTTCTTCTTCTGCAGCGGGAACACAACTTTACACAAGGCCGAATTGATGCGTCGCCACTCCAGTATCACGCCTGTCACGAAATCATAGCATCACCACTAACCAGCAACACGACACATACCCACACATGACGACAAATTGTGCCACGCCTCAGCAATTGGTTCACGAATGTCATAACATTACCCGACAGGGAATGCAGGGTTTGAGTACATCAAGACATACAATGCAGGTATTTGAAGACATTACCCAGAAAGGAGTGCACAGAACCCTACCCAGTAAGAGATCTGAGATTGGGAAAATATTATCCGGCAGAGGGGGTGATGGGAGTGGGAGAAGGGGGGGGCAGAGACATTACATGGCAAGGAGGTGCAGGGATATGAGGACATTAATCCAACAGGCAGTGCAGGGACTTGACAACCCTGCCCGGCAGCAGATGCAGGAATTTTGAAGATATGGGGTGGGGGTGTAGGGGATCAGAGACATTACATGGCAAGGAGGTGCAGGGATCTTAGGACACAACGGAAAGTCCAGGCATTTGAGGATACTACGAGGCAGGAGATACAGGGATTTGAGGACATTACCGGCGGGGAGCGAGTTCAGGGATTGGGGGATATTAACAGGAAGGGTGAGGGGATTATGAAAATATTGCCTGGGAGGGGATGCAGGAACTTGAGGATATTACCCGGCAGGAGGCGGGGGAGGGGAAAGGATTCAAGAATAGGGAGACATTATCCGAAATGGTGAAGAGATTATGAAGATATTACCAGGCAGGGGATGCAGGAATTAGAAGACATTACCCGTCAGTAGATGAAGGGATGTGCGAATATTACCCGGCAACGCATCCAGGGATGTGAGGGAATTATCCGGCGGGGTGCCGGGATTTCGAGAACATAACCCAGTAAGGGATGTAACGATTTTGAAGTCATTACCCGGAAGGGGATGCAGTAATTTTGAGGACATTACCCGGCAGGGGATACAGGGATTTTAAGGACATTACCCGGCAGAGAATGCAGAGGCTTGAGTTTCTCGAGCACGTCCTTGGCCGTACTGTATTGCAGTTTGATGCGGCCTCTGGCATTCCGGCGCGCAGGCCCTAGCGTCTTGCTGGGCTGTGGGTTGCTGACGTCACCGCTAGGTGGCAGCTTTTGTTCAATAAACAGCACCTATGAACACGCGGGCTTGCTCAGTGCAGATAAACGTATCATCAGAGGTCCTTTCATAAATCAAGCTACCGTACTGAGAAATAAAGCGCGTTATCAGTCATACCCCCACACTGACAATCTACATCAAAGATACCATGTCTTACTTCCTATTTTTCTAAGTTTTTACTCACAGTATTAGTACCAAAAAAAAAAAAAAAAAAAACAAAAAACAAAAAAAAAACAAGAATGCTCAGGGACATTGTGACTAGTCGAGATCTAGTTTTGTATTGTTCTTTAGATCCCTTTCAACTGCTATGGTCATATCGGGCTCCCCCTACCACATTATACTGAAATAGGGCACTCCAGCCCTCCTTCTAACCCATACATGTGGAGTGCCTCACACGGTAGCTAGGAGGAGTCCCAATTTTAAACTCATAGGTATGACCCAACCGGGGCTTAAACCCACGATCTTCCAGTCTCGAGGCAGACACTCTACCACTAGGTCACTGAGGCGGGTCGAGATCTAGCATATCACGTATCAGTAGGCTTGTATGGTTGCCGAAAAATGGTTGTCATACTGTTAAACCCGGTAGTTGAAAATTCGTACAAATCCGGTTGTCGCAATACAATTTTTTTTGGTATACATATATATATATGTATATATATATATATATGTTACAGGGAATCTGTGTAATTAGGGATTTCATGAAATCCCTAGTGGATTCGTGTAATAACTTCCTCAATCAATTTCGATGTTTTTATTGAGAATTTTCATGTTTACAATGTGGTATTTTACCGAAATTTATAGTAGATTTTGAATTAATTTACTCAAAGCACTGAGGCGGGTCGAGATCTAGCATATCACGTATCAGTAGGCTTGTATGGTTGCCGAAAAATGGTTGTCATACTGTTAAACCCGGTAGTTGAAAATTCGTACAAATCCGGTTGTCGCAATACAATTTTTTTTTGTATATATATATATATATATATATATATATATATATATATATATACCAATATATATATATATATATATATATATATATATATATGTTACAGGGAATCTGTGTAATTAGGGATTTCATGAAATCCCTAGTGGATTCGTGTAATAACTTCCTCAATCAATTTCGATGTTTTTATTGAGAATTTTCATGTTTACAATGTGGTATTTTACCGAAATAGATTTTGAATTAATTTACTCAAAGCACTCGATTGCCAAACTATCGTTCATGAGATACTTCAGTACCTGAATTTAGCGATATTTTTTATCCTATGTAACTTATGTCACATTTCACGCCAAATTCTGTTATTTTGGATGGTAATGTTATAAACTCCAATTCCTTTCGATGTGAAAAGGGATACACAGTTCTGAAGAACCACTAAACAGCCTTCCTGAATGGATAATTTTTCAAAATAGTTTTATAATCAATATGAGCTTATTCATTACACGAATTCCCTAGGGATTTCATGAAATCCCTAATTACACAGATTCCCTGTAACATATATATATATATATATATATATATATATATATATATATATATATATATATATATATATATATATATATATATATATATATATATATATATATATGTTACAGGGTATCTTCAATTTCAGGGTAGGTATACTTACACTAGTGGTAAGTATGTTTACACTGAAAATTTTCAGCGTAGGTATACTTACAGTGAATATTAGGCATGAAAAAATCAAAGATACCCTAAAATGGGGAACACGACAAGTCCCTACCAGATAAATCCCTATCGGGCAAGTTCCTACTCGACAAGTCCGTACTTAGGACAAGTCCCTACTAGGATTTCTCCCTACTTTTTAATTTATTTCAGTTTTCATTCAGAAGCATAGTTGGTACAATTAACAAGCATGTCCAAGGACATGACCCAGCCGAGTTACCAAACAAGGAAAGAGAGTAAAACTCTGAAACGAATACTGTTAGGCCAAAAAATAAGGAATTTTGTTTCAGAACGTAACTGTTTCATAATTTTAACACACAAAAACAGTTTTCTCAGGTGGAAGCTACCCGAAAAGGGATGTTGGAGATGTTGGGTTTTGATGATTCACGTATTTACCGACATTTACACAATTTTACAGAAAAAATCAAATTCCACCATTTCAGCATTTTTTTGTCATTTGCTAAAAAAAAACACAGACCAGGTGGAGAAGCACCTAAGGAACTATTGATTAAAATTTTACAACTATTTGAAAAAGACTGAAAGAAATGAATTCAGTTATTTACTACCATTTATCCCAGTTTTTGGCAAACTTCAAAGTTCCGCCATTTCGGCAATTTTTGGCGAACAGCGAAAAATATAACAGCCTGGTAGGTGAACCCCTGGGGAACATCCCTGCGTAACATCAAAGCGATTGAAGTAAAACTGTAGGAGGAGTGGCATTTCAAAAATCAGTCAAAACGGGCACAGATATATCCCAGTTAAAAAGGGATACATCAGGAACCAGACTTTGGATTTACAACTTTTATATTGGATACGCTAGAGCTCATTGAGATGGGAAGGATGGTAGTAATTTCGGTTTTGGACCTTCCGGTTTTAGTGGTTTTTGAGACGAGTAAAAATTTTTTGATAGTTAGCACAAACTCTTCATGTAAAGTTCAAGTATTTAGAAACTCAGTAGACTGTAGCCGGTATTGCTGTTATGTAAATGAGGTTGTGCTCGTTCCAAAAACATAATTTTTCTGTTTTTATACAACTCGCAACAAATGTTTTTGGGCAGGTATTTTCCTATTGGTTCTTGATTTAGGCGAGAAATACTTCAATTGGTCGCATTTTTAATTAGGGGCTGCTGTCCTGCCAGCATGTATGTATGGATCGTGGTTGTTGCACTTCAGAAGTTGATTTTTCGGAAGCATAGAGGCCACACGCCAGGTGTGAGGTGAAATGGTGCAAGCGGTTGATTTTTGGAAAGCACAGAGGCCACACGTCAGGTGTAAGTCTAAATGGTGCAAAGTGAGGTGCTATAGCGGCGTCTTGGTGGGGAATCCAAATAAATCGTTTGATAAATGACACTGAAGTTAAGTGTTGAGTCGAGTACATTCAGTATTGAATAGAATTGGATAAGAAAAAAGGTAAAAATCCCCCAATAAATAATAACCCCAAAACCACTTTCCTTTTTTTCTTATTACTGAAACAAAATATTCATTTGTGCAAACATAACCATAATTCATTGTCAAACAGATGTTACTGCACGTCATTTTTATCCCAGTCTGGAAGATGGTCGCTAAAACGGATTTTACTGTAGGTCCTTTTTATCCAGGTCTGGAAGTTGGTCACTACAGCAGTTTTACTGTACGGTCTGATTATTCGGGTCTGGAAGTTGGCCAAAACAGGCAAGTTTTACCGTTCGCCTTTTTATCCGAATCTGGAAGGGGTCACAACAAACAGTTCTCACTTAACATCTTTTTATCCAGATCTTGAAGGTGGTCTGGATTTTTTTGTTAACCGTCATCTCCCAACTCATTCTCATCTTCGGATTTTTCCAAAGACTCTGCAAAATCATCTTTGCCAAGATGTTCATCTAAAAAGGCAAATAGTGCATCCAAACCATGTTCACTTTTTAAGTCATTAATACCGAATTCATTGAATTCACGAATCCCATCTTTCGGTAAAGACAAGGCAATGGCTATACCGTACATAGAATTCTTTAGTCTGTTATTTCTCTCCAGGCAGATAATTCTTGCTTGTATCTCTCATATGATTTACTTTTGTAAGCTCCGGCGGGTTTAGTTTCACCGGCGCGATGATCAAAATGAAGTACACAAACACACGGTTCCTTGTCCTCAAACTCATTTGCATCACATCGTTTTTTTAATAATATTTATTATTTTTAACGCTCCTATATTTTCCACAAAATGTTCCTCCAAAGTCCTTTTATAACTAGACCGAATTTCGCTACACGTAGCGAAATAGCACCCACCTGCAAGGGCAGAGGCACAACATAGTTGGTCAAAGACACACTTTTCAGTGTTTCGACGTAATTGTCAGCTTCCGGATTATTACCTTGAACAAGGCCATCGAAGTGAATATAATGTAACCTCATTTGGGCACAAATAAATCAAATTCAGTTTTCAAACCGTTTTTGAGATACTGGTCAACTTATAGTGTTTGACCTTGACCATGATGGAGGAGGTCAAGATCACCAAGGTACCTCTTATATAACGTCTTTTAGGCCCAAAGGGCCTAACATAAGCTCAAAATCGCTCTATCTCTAACCGTTTTCGAGATAATAGTCAACTTCCGGTTTTTGACCTGGACCGTGATCCAGAAGGTCAAGGTCACCGAGGTACCTCTTATGTAACATTGTTTAGACCCAAAGGGTCGAAAATGAGCTCAAAATCGCTCTATCTCTAACCGTTTTCGAGATAATAGTCAACTTCCGGTTTTTGACCTTGACCGTGATCCAGAAGGACAAGGTCACCGAGTTACCCCTTACGTAACGTTGTTTAGGCCCAAAGGATCGAAAATGAGATCAAAATCAGTCTATCTCTAACCGTTTTCGAGATAATAGTAAACTTCCGGTTTTTGACCTGGACCGTTACCCAGAAGGTCAAGGTCACCGAGGTACCTCTGATGTAACGTTGTTTAGGATCAAAGGGCCTAACATAAGCTCAAAATCGCTCTATCTCTAACCGTTTTCGAGATAATAGTCAACTTCCGGTTTTTGACCTTGACCGTGACCCAGAAGGTCAAGGTCACCGAGGTACCTCTTATGTAACGTTGTTTAGGCCCAAAGGGTCGAAAATGAGCTCAAAATCGCTATCTCTAACCGTTTTCGAGATAACAGTCAACTTCCGGTTTTTGACCTTGACCGTGATCCAGAAGGTCAAGGTTACCGAAGTACCTCTTATGTAACGTTGTTTAGGCCCAAAGGGTCGAAAATGAGCTTAAAATCGCTCTATCTCTAACCGTTTTCGAGATAATAGTCAACTTCCGGTTTTTGACCTGGACCGTGACCCAGGTAAAGGTCACCGAGGTACCTCTTATGTCTACGACTAACAGAACCGAAGATATAGCGTGTACAAGCTTATTTCTTTAAAGTCAAATTATCGCCCATTTTGGTCAATTTGACCACTTCCGGATGACTGTATCTGACCAAAAGTACCAAAAGATACATTTACATATTGAGAACTTTCATTTGACCCTATTCTCAATGTTCTACGACTAATAGAACCGAAGATATAGCTCTTACAAGCTTATTTCCCTAAAACCCCAATTATCGCCCATTTTGGTCAATTTGACCACTTTTAGATGACCTATCTGACCAAAAGTACCAAAAGGCACATCTATAGGTCGAGACTTTTCATTTGAGCTAACTATCAATGCTCTACGACCAATAGAACCGAAGATATGGCGTGTACAAAAAAGGATGACGGACAGACGGACGGACAGACATCCCAACCTATAGGCCCCAATCCGAGGGGTTGCGGCCTAAAAAGGCTCTTTGAAAATGTGAAAAGAATGTGTTAAAAATTGTGGGAGAAGAAGCATCTTTAGTATAGTTTACATAAAAACTTACGCAAATTTCAACGACGGATGTACCACGTTGATTTGACAAGAGCAACCCAATGAAATCGGCTGGTTTATTAATGTGCCTTATTAACGTGCCTTATTAACTTCCAGATCGGACCTTTGTGGGTCCTTGTACAGAAAGGTGTCCACTTCTGGTGACTGAAATTGCTACAGAGGTAAAATCTAAGGTACAATACTTGTTTAACGTACCGAGTTTCACCATCGCAAACGTCTTCCGAGAAGGAAAATTCAAACACACATATTATCGCTCACAAAATGCTGCAGTTTAATGCTTTTATAAAACAACGTAGTTGATTGTCTATTATCATCGCTACCTTCAATGCTTAACACACAATTTAGTCCACAAAATACCCCCTTTTTGTCCAAAGTGTTTACTAAAATGCTTTATTTTTCATATACCGCATGTTTTGCAAGAATCCATTCGAAACGATTTCTTTATTTTCTTTGATTACGGTACCGTAATGTCTTCAATCCCAGCTCCGTTGTTCTTCCATGATATCAAATTCTAGGTTGGCAGTCTAAATCCTTCCAAGAAGTTCTCAGAACTTCTTGGAATTTCTTGGAAATTTTCAGACTGAATCCTATATTTTAATTAATATGTTTTAAGCTTTTTTACTTGTATACATATAAATTCACACATTCTTTTCAAACACAACAAAGCAGTATTTTATGAGAAGTAAAGAACTCAGATAACACAAAGCACGGGGTGTGTTTTAGGTCTTAAACAGACAGGGGTAAATTCCTGAAACTTCCTGGAAATTCTCGGAAGTTCTTCAGAAGTGAGGTGAGAACTTCTTGGAAGTTCTAAGAATTTCCATGGAAATTTCTTGGAAAGAAATGATCCTTCTGGTCTTTGTTCAAGAGGAAACTTCTTGGAAATTCCATGAATTTCCAAGGAAGTGATGTGGAAATTTCTTGGAAGGAAATGAGCTTTCTGGTCTTTCGCACACGCTCTGCTACCAATATGTTAATTCTCACTTCAATAATAAAAAACTAAATTAGTAAAGAATCCGATCGAAATTGTGGGAGATGTAGTATTTTAAAAATTGGCTATCAGTGAATTTAAAAATGCCTCCCCCTCCCCCATTTAGCAAACTTGACTACGTGTCGAGGAGTACGTCTATCCCCCATGGGCGATATGGTGTGTGCGTGTTGACATAGCAAAATTTAAAAGTGGAAGGATGGGTAGACGTAGTGTCTTACATTTAACCGAATCAATCCATTAACCAGCAGTAGGTCGTAGGTACGCTAAGTACAGCGCCGATTTTGAAAAATCCGCCATTTTGTCAAGTCCCATCCGGAAAATTCTTGATCACTACACTGCGGAAGGTTCCAAGGAGCCCGTGTGCAAAATTTGAAACGAATTCATTTATTAATGTGGCCTGTAGGCGCGTGAGACTGCCGTATATACGCTAAGTCCAGGGGCAATTTTCAAAAATCCGCCATTTTGTCAATTTTTCCCAATCCGGAAAATTCTTAGTCACTGCACTGCGGAAGGGTCCTGAGAAGCCGTGTATAAAATATGAAACGAATTCATCTATTAATGTGGCCTGTAGGCGCGTGAGACTGCCGTATATACGCTAAGTCAAGTGTCGATTTTCGAAAGTCCGCCATTTTGTCAAGTTTTGCCCGATCCAGAAAATTCTTGGTCAATGCACTGCGGAAGGGTCCAGAGAAGCCGTGTACAAAATTTGAAACGAATCCATGTACTAGTGTGGTCTGTAGGCGCGTGAGACTGCCGTATATACGCTAAGTCCAGTGCCGATTTTCAAAAGTCCGCCATTTTGTCAATTTTTGCCCGATCCGGAAAAATTCTTGGTCACTGCACTGCTGAAGGGTCCAGAGAAGCCGTGTACAAAATTTGAAACGAATCTAGATATTAATGTGGCCTGAAGGCGCGTGAGACTGAAGCGTGACAGACGGAAAGACCGAAAAGTTCAAAACTAAATCCCTCCGTTCCACGGGGGATAATTTTTGGTGGATCGCCAAGAAAAGTTACCTTTCAACAGCGGCCTACCTAGAGAGTAATCGTACAAAATCGGAAAGGAATCCTACCCAAATTGTGCGAAAAGAAGCATTTTGAAATTTTGAGTCCAAAACAATTAAAAATGCCCCCACTAGACCAAATTTTGGCGGATCGCCAAAAAAGTACCATTTTAAGAGAGGCCTTCCACAGGGTTCGTGCGGAATTTTCCTGGTCAATTTCCAGGAGTTTCCAGGAAACTTTGGATCCGTTTTCCAGGAGATTTCATTAGTTTTCCAGATTTCAACAAGAATGTCCAGGGACACTTTGACCAGCTGATATGTAGTCAATCAAGACTTGTTTGTACGCCAAAAAGAGGAAGTCATAGTTTAAAAACTGGTTACTGAAGTTTTTCAAAGGTTGTCATTTGCTCAGTCTCCTGTGCATCTAAACAAAGTAAATTCAAACAGCCCTAACGTTGGACTACGCCTAAAATGAAAGCAATCAGACTAAAATTACTATCAGAACTTTTTGAAAAACAAACGGCGGCATCAGGCTATTTTTTGGAGGAGCGCAAATAAATGTTACAGAAAACAGTACATTACTAGAGCCTTGGTGATGCAGGATCCCCCGTGTAACAGGATATTAAAAAACCTGCTACACTTTGACTGAAGAAAAGTTCATAACAGCATATTTTTCAACCTTGCACCAATTCTTTATTTTTTTTTTCAATATTTTTCAAAAATAACCTGCCGCTGCACACGTACAATTGATGGTCTTTTTATGCCTACAATATAAAATGCCTCGGAGATATCGCGCGAATAAAAGTGCAGACAGACAGACGGACAAGTTCATCACTATATCCCACCCTTACACGGAGGATAATAACCTGCCGTTGCACAACTTCACTATATATACTTTCTGTCTGTAAGGTTTGGTTTGCTTCCGATAAAAAAATTACAGAGATATCGCGCGAACAAAATTGATACAAAAAACGACTAAGTCCAAAAATGTAAAAACATCGAAATTTTCACATTTCTTTACAAAATCGAAAAATAATCTGCCGTTGCACAACTTCTCTATGTATACTTTCTTCCTGTAACATTTGGCTAGCTTCCTATAAATAGTAACAGAGATATCGCGCGAACAAAATTGATACAAAAAAACTAGGTCCAAAAAAGTAAAAACGTCGAAAATTTTCACAATTTGTTTTACAAAATTGAAAAATAACCTGCCGTTGCACAACTTCACTATATATACTTTCTTCCTGTAACACTTGGTTTGCTTTCGACAAATAGTCACAGACATATCGCGCGAACAAAATTGATAGAAAAAGACTAAGTTCTAAAATGTAAAATCGTCGAAATTTTCACATTATTCTTAACAAAATCGACAAATAATACGCCATTTGAAAACTTCACTATATATACTTTCTTCCTCTATCATTTGGTTTGCTTCCAACAAAAAGTAACAGAGATATCGCGCAAACAAAATTGATACCAAAGTCCAAAAATATAAAATTGTCGACATTTTCAATTTTTTTTAAAAAATCGAAAAATAACCTTCATTTGCATAACTTCACTATATATTCCCTCATCCTGTAACATTTGGTTTGCTTCCGACAAATAGTAACAGAGATATCGCGCGAACAAAATTGATACCAAAAAATCTAATGAAACTGTAGCTTGCAACGCATTTTGGAAAACAAAATGCCTCGGATTACCAAAAACAGTAATTTTCAAGAAAGGCTTACCTAGAGTACATTCTTACAAAATTGGAAAGGAATCCAATGAACATTGCGGGAAAAAAATTGGACACCAATAATTTTTTAAAAGCCCCCAATTTAGGTAAATTTCGCCAAAAAAAAGAAATTTTTCAAGAGAGGCTTAAACAGAAAACATTCGCACAAAATTTAAATAAAATCTGTTCAAAATTGTGGCAGAAGCAGTTTGAAACAATGGCATTCAAAAAATTTCAAATGCCCCCCTCCCCCCCATCATGCCGAGCGCAGTCAAGCGTTCTTCACGCAATAAATGCGGCATAGCTAACCGTTTTCAGGTATCTCAATCTTGATTCGTGTTATAACTTCAAACTGCTTTCTATTGATACCAAAATACTGAGTATTGCCCAAGCTTTCGAGTAGCAGATGGACAAAAACTGTTTTTGTCGAAAGTCGGCCGATACAGTCACCCATACGTGACACTGATTGGCAATATTATACATTGGTGTAGAACCTAGTACCCAATACTTAAGCATTGTTTACTATACATGACATAAACAAAATTGTGAAATATACCAAGTGTTTTACCCGGCACTTTTCATTGACGCTCAGTATATAACTGTGGATGTATCCGTGCAGCATTATATGACTTTAATAAGGACCATGGCATATCCTTTAACTTCTCCAACTTGACCCCGATATATCCTGTAACCTAACTGACTCCTCCCCATTAACATGCTTTCCGATGCAGACCTCCTCTCAACGTCCGTAGTTAATCCCTTCATACTCAACCCTAAGATCGCACACATTACAAACAGACAGGCAAATCAGGCCAGGATCTAGCTTCCCAATGTGAAATAAAGAAATAAGCTTTACTTCAGCTTAAGTATCAACCAAGATATAAAAGTAATAAAATTATTAAATATTGCACTTTTTAACACATACTTTCTGTTATGAATAAGCGATAGTGAAAAATATTTATATGTTAACATCGTGAACAGATAAATATGATTTCTTGTTTATAGTATCGTTTTCCACTATAAATTTATCATACAACTGAATTGTGACAAAAAGTCAGTAGTCGGAAAAATATTTTAAGCCAAAGATCTCTGAAGATCGTGTAGGCGAACTTAAATTATATACAAGGCCAGTGATCAAAGCCTCACCCGCACACTGTGTGAGTAATGTGTGAACGGCCTAAATATGTCACAATCAAAATGGACATGGAAATATTTATCTTTGTTACCAGAAGTTCATATGATAGTGTCTACGATCTACGAGACTCTGATAAACAGGACAAATAGAAAAATCATTCTGTTTTTATATAATTATATCAAAATCTGGATATGCATATGAATATAAAAATAAACTATTTATGATTTCGATTTCCAGGAGTCTTGATGGAATTCCAGGAGTTTTCCAGGAGGTTTTGTGACCATTTCCAATTTCCATGAGATTTCCAGGTTTTCCAGGAGGCGCACGAACCCTGCTTCCAAGAGAAAATTAGAAGAAAATTGGAAAGGAATCCAATCAAAATTGTCGGAGAAGAAACATTTTGAAAATTGGATGTCAAAAAATTTAAAAAATGCCCCCCATTTGGCCAATTTTTGGCGGATCGCCAAAACAAGTAATTTTTCAAGAAAGGCCTACACAGAGAAATCGTTTAAAACTGGAAAGGAATCCAATAAAAATCGTGAGCGAGGAAGTATTTTGAAAATTGGAAGCCAAATTTTTGTAAAAATTCCCCATTTGGCTATTTTTTTTTTTTTTTGCAGACCGCCAAAAAAACTTTTTTCCAAGAGAGGCTTACCTACAGCATACCAAACACAAAATTTAAAGAAAATCTGATGAAAATTGTGGGAGAAGAAGCATTTTGAAAATTTACAACCGACAAATTTTAAATGCCCTAAGCCCATTTGGCCAATTTTCGAGTACATAGAGACGACAGATGCCCCTCTGCTGATGTGATAAGACCAGCCCGACAAATTCGGCTAGTCTGAAAACCTTGTCATTTACATCAAAGTTGTAAACCATGACAGGTCCATGACCTGGTCACTTACCTGGGCAACATCTTCAGTCGCGGAGAGGGAGAAGCTGTGGCCGGCCAGCGCGTACGCCTCCTCCTCCAGCGCGGACATGCGAGCCAGCATGATGTGCTTCTGCCGCTCACATTCCGCGTCACTGAACCCTGTCACCCGGGGGCGGGAAGAGAACATGAAGAATAGACAGTATCTAACACAGGCGGGAGAGCTCCCGTGAGGTGGGCAAAAAGAACAAGGAGAGGTCCCATGAGGCGGGAAATAGACCAAGCAAGGGTCCATTAAGGTAGGAAATAGACCAAGGAGCGGTCCCATTAGGCAGGAAACAGACCAAGGAGCGGTCCCATAAGACGGGAAATATGCCTAGGAAAGGTTCTATATAGGCAAAGAACAGATCCCATACCGCAAGAAATACACCAAGGTGAGATCATGTTAGACGGCAAATAGACCCAGGAGAGGTTCCGTAAGGCGGGGAACAGACCAATGAGAGGTCCCATAGGGCACGAAATAGAAAATAATTGGTGCATCTACCCATTCCATTGAGCTCCATGTTGGCCAGCAGGACAAGTGTGGGCATCTCGACCTGTGTGAAGGCCTCGTATAGCCCGCGTTCCCGCAGCTCGGACCGGAAGTGACGCATGAGATGGAAGACCAGCACGGCCTCAGCGCACGCCCGCCCACGCCCCAAGCCCCGGGTGTCCGGCGACAGACCCACGCTGCCATAGCCTACCCCACTATCCAGACCTGCAAGCAACCAATAACACACAACACTTCAATTCCCCCCCCCCCCCCAAACCCCAAATTAAGGTTTCGAAAACCAGGTTAAGGCTAGGTTGAGAAACTGATCCTATGCTGACGTTCATGCAAAAGTTTTTTAATGTAAAATATATTATATAGTCTGGAACCTTGTCATAATTCTTTTTAAGCTTTTTTCAGAAACGAAGACCGAAGCGTGTCGACGAAATGTAACAGCAAACGACAGTGCCCGTTATGTGACGTCAATCATATGCTAAAGCCAAGCCCGAAAACGGATGACGTCGCGACAGAGAGCACACACATCAAGTTGTGACGTCAGCCTCACCGTCGAGCAGGTGCGCGTGAAGCGGCAAGAAGTTGGTGACCATGCGGTGCAGGTTCTTCTCCTTGGCACCTGGGTCCATAAGCCACGCGGCTACCTTAGGGTCCGCACACGCCCCGCGAAGCTGTATGCCACACGCCTGTAAATATACACACACCCCGTGCAGCTGTATGCCACACGCCTGTAAATATACACACACCCCGTGCAGCTATATGCCACACGCCTGTAAATATACACACAGCCCGTGCGGCTATGTGCCACACGCCTGTAAATATACACACACCCCGTGCAGCTATATGCCACATGCCTGTAAATATACACACACCCCGTGCAGCTGTATGCCACACACCTGCAAATGCATACACACCCCGTGCATCTGTATGCCACACACCTGGCACACCCCGTAGAACTGGTTGTCACACACCTGCAAATACACACACCCCGTACAGCTGGTTGCTACACGGCTGTAAACCCACACACGCGTACACCTGTATGCCACACACCTGCAACTAAACACACCCCCTACAGCTGATTGCCACACACCTGTAAAAACACACATGCCTGCAACTGATGCCTGCCACAAGCCTACAACTACTACTACGCCCAGAGAATCTTATGCATACATTTCTACTTTAAAGTTTAAAAATAGTCCTTATTTAGAAAGAAAAAAAAGCCATGACCGCTGCTGAGCAATATTACTTGATGATTTCACTGACCTGGCTGAGAGCTTTGTACTGTTCCTTGAGGTCAAACGCCACGATTGTGACGTCACGCGAGCTCTCCATGACGTTCTTGACACTGAGTAACCTGTGCGTCACCGTCAACGCGGGGTCATGTGACGGCGCCGCCATGCTGCTGTCAAGGTCGCCTGAGCGGAACACAGGAGAGAATCGAAAGCCATGGGTCAGTCAAATCGACAAAAAATAACTGAAGCACTTTTTCAAAGAACACACAGCATTTCAGTGAAAACGAGGAGCACGATTTGACGAAAGTCAAATCGGTAAGCACTTGGGCCAAATTAAAATTAAAAAAAAAAACCCCTAAAATTTCTATTTTTTTTAAACTCGGATTATTGCGATCCCGTGCTAAAAGGATATTTCACTTTTCATAACCATGTATCCTGATAAAAACTGACCTGCATATACGTGTGCATTTAACATGCCTGGTGTAGAGCCCCAACCCTTCCATCCAACAACTCTGGAGCGTGTGATTTTTTTAAGACTTTCGAAGCTTCTGTTTTACATTTTGACCGTTATAACTTGAAATGGATTAAGTAGCATCCAAAAACTACATCGAAAACTTTATGACAATCAATGATTTTTACATATAATATTTTACATATAATGACGCATTAAAATGATGCACACAGAAATTAGGGATGGGTCGGGGCCAAATTTTTGGCCCCGGGGACCCGGGGACCCGTGACCCAAAACCCGCCCCGTCCCCTGGGCCCCGAGGTATATATATACATATATATATATACAGTGAAATCTCGTTAAACCGACATCGCCGGGACTGAGCAAAAAATGTCGGTTAAACGATATGTCGGTTCAAAGGTACTGGCTATTTGAAACTCGTAAGAAAGAAAAACTGTATCCATATCATATTTTATTAATATGCTATACCAAAATACATGATATTACACTCTTGATACTTTTGGGATTGTTTCTATCAAAATATTTAACAACATTTATGCATTCATTCTTACAGCCTTTTTATACTGTAGGGTCTAAATTGCAATTTACAACACTTTTTCTAATTGCAATTGATGAAATGTCCATTCGCAAAATTGCAGTTGATTAAATTGCAATGTAAAATTTCTGCTCAAATTGCAATCAAGTGACATGATTAACAGACATGAAAAAGACCTGTGAAGTTTAAATCACGCGAGATAATCGTTTCTTTATGTTCTGATCATTCGAAATCTAAAAAGTCGTTTGAGTTGTTGAGCAACTCTTTTCTGATCACAAGTTTGTTCATGTAGCATTGTTTGTTCATGTAGCATTGTTTTCTGTAATGTAACGATTACACGCAAACCCAAACATCTTTGAAATCCCGAGTAGATGTCATACCTTTGAACGGCCTGAGTACTGATGAATAGGCTTCTCTGTGTACATAACTTCTGTGATGTTAGTAGAAACAATGGCTCAAATGTATAACATCACAGTAAAACTAGATGCTGTCAGTGAGCAGCAATATCCCCCGTGAAACCCTAAATATTACCCCTATGCAATATCTAAGCTAATGGATTACCATTGACAGGAAACTGGACACCCTTCCTTGAACGACAAATCAACAATACTACAAACTGTCTTTGAACAGATATAACCCGAATCTATTTTTTATTAATGTAATGTAATCTAATCTAATCCACGAAGTCCACTCCGTTTGCATATATGTCGATTTATGACGATTTTTAAAAGCCTGTCATTTTGTCAATTTTGCTTCGATCAAACTGAAACCTTGACGTTGCACATCTTTATACCCTACATTTTGCCTGTATGAAATATGAAAGCTGAATTATGCTTCGTTGATATAGAAGTGGTGTCCACAAAGTCCTATACATGTACACATATGTCTATTTTCGACGATTTTCAAAAGCCTGTCAATTTGTCAATTTTGCTTCGACCAAACTGAAACCTTAACGTTGCACATCTTTATACCCTATATTTTTCCTATATGAAATATGAAAGCTGAATTATGCTTCGTTGATATAGAAGTGGTGTCCACAAAGTCCTATACATGTGCACATATGTCTATTTTCGACGATTTTCAAAAGCCTGTCAATTTGTCAATTTTGCTTCGATCAAACTGAAACCTTGACGTTGCACATCTTTATACCCTACATTTTGCCTGTATGAAATATGAAAGCTGAATTATGCTTCGTTGATATAGAAGTGGTGTCCACAAAGTCCTATACATGTGCACATATGTCTATTTTCGACGATTTTCAAAAGCCTGTCAATTTGTCAATTTTGCTTCGATCAAACTGAAACCTTGACGTTGCACATCTTTATACCCTATATTTTGCCTGTATGAAATATGAAAGCTGAATTATGCTTCGTTGATATAGAAGTGGTGTCCACAAAGTCCTTAGCTTGAAGAGGGGACGGACGGACGGACGGACGGACAGGCCAACGAGAGGTATCTTATGTGGTGGCTGCATTATGTGGTAGCATCTGATATGCCTGAAATGAGTTTAAGTGGTGGGTCACGGACAAGATTATTTGAGAATAAAAAATACTTTTGTGGTGGTTTATATTTGACCGTGCCCTTGTGTGGTTCCCAGCAGGCGTCATGTCAATGTCAATAATGTTTATGCTTTGTGTGTGTCATTTGTAAATAAACGGAATTATATATGTGGCACTTTACTGTATAAAGATATTTTACAACTTATCTTTCACAACTGCGCATATTTATTTAACTTGCGTTGATGCGTGGTGCTTATTTTAGACCAGTGCGCATGTTTATTTAACTTGCGTTAATGCATGGTGCTTATTTTAGACCAGTGCGCATGTTTATTTAACTTGCGTAAATGCGTGGTTCGCCTTTGGAAAAACTGCGCATATTTTTTTAACTTGCGTTGATGCGCGGTTCACATTTCGGATCACGGCGCATGTTAACTTAACTTGCGTCGATGTGCGGTTCACATTTCGGACCAGCGCGCATGTTTGGTTAACGTGCACTGATGCGCGGTTTGTATTTCGGACCACTGCGCATATCTATTTAACCTGCGTCAAAGCGTGGTTCGCATTTCGAACCAGTGCGCATGTTCATTTAACTTGCGTCGATGCCCGGTTCGCATTTCGGACCACTGCGCATGTTTATGCCACTTACATTGATGCGCGGTTCACAATTCGGAACAGTGCGCATGATTACATAACTTGCGTCGATGCGTGGTTTTTTTCCCACCAGTGCATATATTTAACGTGCGTTAATGCGTGGTGCTTATTTCGGAAACTGCGCATTTCTATTCAACTTGCGTCGATGCATGGTCTTTTGTCGGACCAGTGCGCATGTTTATGTATCTGGTGTCGATGCGCGGTTCGCATTTCGGACTAGTGCGCAGGTTTGTTTAGCTTGCGTTGATGCGAGATTCACATTTTGGACCAGTGCGCATGTTTCTTTTATTTGCGTTGATGCACGGTTCTTATTTTAGACAAATGCGCATGTTTATTTAACTGCGTTGATGCGCGGTTCACATTTCGGACCAGTGCGCATATTTCTTTTATTTGCGTTGATGCACGGTTCTTGTTTTAGACAAATGCGCATGTTTATTTAACTTGCATCGATGCGCGGTTCACATTTTGAACTAGAGCGCATGCTTGGTTAATGTGCACTGATGCGCGGTTCAATTTTCGGACCAGTGCGCATATTTATTAAACTTGCGTCGATGCGCGGTTCGCATTTCGAAGCAGTGCGCATGTTAATTGAACTTGCGTCCACGCCCGGTTCACATTACGGACTAGTGCGCATGTTTATTTAACTTCGCTGATGAGCATTTCACATTTCGGACAACTGCGCATGTTTATTTCACTTGCGTTAATGCGCGGTACGCATTTGGAACAAGTGCGCATGTTTGTTTAACTTGCGTTGATGCGCGGTTCACATTTCGGACCAGTGCGCATGATTACTTAACTTGCATCAATGCGTGGTTCTTTGTTCGGACCAGTGCACATATTTATTTAACTTGCGTCGATGCGCGGTTCGCATTTCGAACCAGTGCGCATGTTTATTTATCTTGCGTCCATATCCGGTTCCGCATTTCGAACCAGTGCGCATGTTTATTCAACTTCCGTTGATGAGCGGTTCGCATTTCGAACCAGTGCGCATGTTTATTCAACTTCCGTTGATGAGCGGTTCGCATTTCGGACTAGTGCGCATGTTCATTTAGCTTGCGTTGATGCCCGGTTCGCATTTCGGACCAGTGCGCATATTTATTTCACTTGCTTTAATGCGCGGTTCGCATTTTGGAACAAGTGCGCATGTTTGTTTAACTTGCGTCGATGCGCGGTTCGCATTTCGAACCAGTGCGCATGTTTATTTATCTTGCGTCCATGTCCGGTTGCGCATTTCGAACCAGTGCGCATGTTTATTCAACTTACGTTGATGAGCGGTTCGCATTTCGGACTAGTGCGCATGTTCATTTAGCTTGCGTTGATGGGCGTTTCTTATTTTAGACCAGTGCACATGTTTATTTAACTTGCGTTGATGCCCGGTTCGCATTTCGGACCAGTGCGCATGTTTATTTCACTTGCGTTAATGCGCGGTTCGCATTTCGAACCAGTGCGCATGTTTGCTTAACTTGCGCTGATGCGCGGTTCACATTTCGGATCACGGCGCCTGTTAACTTAAATTGCGTCGATGCGCGGTTCATATTTCGGACCAGTGTGCATGTTTAAATAATAACCACACATTAACACAATTGAAATAAACAGATAAAACTGTAGGATAAGATTCATTTTGAGGTATTTTCTTCAAAAATTTCCCCTAAAATCAAAATTCAAGATCGAGTCAAAAAGCACAAGCCGTATGCCCGACCCATCTAGGGCTGCCTCATACTAGATACCAAAAATAAATGAAATCGGATAAAAACTGTAGGAGGAAGCGCACTTTGAAGTTTATTCTTCAAAAAAATCCCCCAAAATACAAACATTGTCCGCAGTGGGTGCATTTTTAAGATTCTCCCCACCCCACAGCGGGATTTAAACAAATGCTGCTCTCCTTATTTGCTTTAGAAATTAGCTTTATAGTTGCATTATTTTCCAACAGATGGTGTTACAGGACAGTTGGTCAACGGACTTTGACGGACTCCCTTATGTGGTTTGTTTTGTGTTCAATGGGTGCTTATGTGGCTACCTCATAAGAACCACCACATAAGGAAGAAAAACCACATAAGTGACGGATGTACCGAAAATCCACCACATAGCATAATCATTGTGGGCACGGACGGACGGACGGACGGACGGACGGACAGACGGACGGACAATCTCAAACCTATATCCCTCCGTTTCACGGGGGATAATGACAATAGGTATAATATCGTACAAAAAGGATCTGTCAATCATCATTAGTTGTCGAAAAAAGGGGCTGAAAAAATTTGTTCAACAGCAAAATTTACGTCGGACAAACGATATATGTTTAAACCGACGTTATATAATGGGGGTCAATGGGGTAAATCCTTCGGAACCGTGAAAACATGTCGGTTAAAACGATATGTCGGTTAAAACGATGTCGGTTTAAATGCATTCGACTATATATATATATATATATATATATATATATATATATATATATATATATATATATATATATATATATATGGACAAAAGTTCTGTCCAGGTGGGGGAGGGGGGGACTGGGATCTGTTGCAATGATGAGCATGTTTTGGAACTTAAAATGTTAAAAATAACTAGATTGGCCAGTGTTTTTGTTAAAACAAAAACGGATATGTCTCCCCCGCCCCCCAATCAGTCACGTGGAAAAAATTCCTGCTTAAAATACAACATTGGCGAGCCCAAAAAATTGAAAAAAATCGCCAAAAATACATTTTTACAGAAAATGAATGAAGAAATACTTCACAGTAAACATTTCCACTACATGTGGGTTCTTCTTGCCATGTTTCAGCCTAATGGAACAAACTGTTTCTGAGATATCGCAACAATATGGCTCAAAAAGTAAAAATTCAAAAATTAAAAAAATCGCCAAAAAAACATTTTCAATTGAAATGAAGAAAAACTTCGCAGTAAACATTTGCACTATATGTGTGTTGTTCTTGCTAAGTTTCAGCCTAATCCAACAAACCGTTTCGGAGATATCGCAACAATATGGCTAAAAAAAGTTCAAAATCAAAAATTCAAAAATTCGCCAAAAATACATTTTTAGCGGAAATGAAAAAAAAACTTCGCAGTATACATTTGCACTATATGTGTGTTGTTCTTGCCACGTTTCAGCCTAATCCAACAAACTGTTTTGGAGATATAGCCTGCCAAAGTGAAAAAAATGCGCGAACCCCCCCCCCCCCCCCCCTATGTTCAAAAATTTGCCAAAAATAGAATTTTTGAGGAAACGAAAAAAAAAAATAACACGGCATCATCTAGACATGTACCCCAATACGTATGTATGTTTTGAGAAAAATCGACTCATTAATTTCATAAGAACTCACTGCGGACAGACGGACGGACGGACGGACGGACGGACACACCAAATGCTATATATGTCTCCCTTAGGGGGAGACATATAATAAAGAGTGACCATTTGGCTTCATTTTAGACCAAAAATCAATTTTCTGACTGAAACAATATTCGCACAGTCGGTCTTCGAAAAGGGGCACCCTCGCTCCAGAAAGTGTACACTTTTCAATCTCATTATTGATCGTATGATTTATATCGTTTAACTGTAAACGCTGTGTAAAACGTAAACGTAAGAAAATGTTACTCACGCTTGACTACGTCTTATTCTAATGGGCACTTCTTATGATTTATAGAGGGTGTATCCACCACGGCTCTGTCGACACTCCGTACATGTCGTAGTCATTAATCGTGTTATCGTCCTAACACTAACCCCTATGTCTTTTGTGACATCGGCCTTTCGCTGGCCAGCCTGGATACGGCCCACCCCAATGGCTCCTTGATTTTTTTTTTCATTTAACCGCATGTTAACAAGTAATTATCGACAATAGGATAGCTGAGGTTAATATTGTACATGATGGGGTAACTTGAATTTTTATTTAAACAAAAGGAACAATCACCCGCTTGACCGCACACAGAAGTCAGACAGTAGACAAAACGCGTAAATTTTTGAGCGGGGGGGGGGGGGGGTGCCCCTATTCGAAGACCGACCGTGCGAATACTGTTTAAGTCAGAAAATTGATTGTTGGTCTAAAATGAAAGCAAACGGTCAATCTTTATTATTTTTAACATTTTAAGTTCCAAAAATGGTAATCACTGCAACAGATCCCAATCCCCCACCTGGACAGAACTTATATCCTTATGTTTATATATATATATATATATATATATATACAGGGATGTGGTACCTGCTTATGATTTTTTGACAACTGATGTCAAGCTTTTATTTCCATAGGAACAGTGTAGATAATTGAAAATTTTGACCAGTTATTCTCAGATCTTAAATATCGAACAAATCTTAGCATTATTAATTTTCAAAGATCTACTTTAGGTTACTAGATTATTTTAACTCCAACAAACTTAATTAAGAATTATTGATGATCCTGGAAAGAAACGAGTGTAATTCTACATTTTGTAACGCAAAATTTAAAAAACAGAAATAAAAATCATCTCCAATTGTCTGTGATAATATGTTAGTCCTAAGTTTCGTAACCTCTTTAATGAACACTTCAAATTGTTGTAATAAAATAGACTAGTTTATGATTTGAAGTCTTGTTAACCATTCATATCCCACTTTTCTCCTGTTCGAGTTCGGTATCTTCCAAAATGGCAACTTGTCAAAAATTGACATTTTTTTAGATAACCGTAATGTAAGACTTAGGTGGTTTCCACGCGAGTTCTCCGAAACTATTTACCCTAGGTATGTGCAGCCTTGCACAGTGAAAATATATATATTGAAGTTGTGCAATGTCGTGTTATTTTTCAAATCGGCCAAAAACTGCCAAAATGGCGACTTATCAAAACTTGTGATTTTTTGTTTTGTTTTGTATTATTTTTTTTCATTGTTTTTTTTATTTAAATATAAAAATTATTTATTTAAAGATGTGACGGGGCCCGGGGTCGAATTTCAACCCCGGGGTTTAAAATTTTTGACGGGGCCCATCCCTAACAGAAATGCACGCTATTAAAAGTCTATTCATCTTTTATCGTGCTCAGCTGCACACAAGTTCAACTGATCTCGAGCAATGCGCCAAAGCCTCCACTGTGTTTACAGCAGGCCTCAGGTGTGAGGTAATAGCAAACTATGCCCAGTGAGACTCAGCCTTTTGCTCAGTGCAGAAGAAAGGGAAAATTACCCTGTCTCTGCGTACTGATTTGACCTTGAAAACAACCTTAATAATAAATAAAACTAGAACCTCATTTCGCTAGCGAAATGTTAAACACTTGACAAAAATTAGAACGCAAAAATACTTCTTTCAATGGGATATTTCTTAAATAATATATTGCA
Organism: Protula sp. h YS-2021; assembly: GCA_949752745.1. Taxonomy (NCBI): domain Eukaryota; kingdom Metazoa; phylum Annelida; class Polychaeta; order Sabellida; family Serpulidae; genus Protula; species Protula sp. h YS-2021. The sequence goes on along the minus strand of OX457025.1, from coordinate 51,171,365 downwards.
AGCAACACAGCTTGAATACGTCTTATAAGCCGAGTAGTGTTTAATTGGTTTTATTGGCTGATCAGGCATACGCCGTGTTATCTATTTAAAGCTGAGCAACTGTGTGTTCTGTAATGTGCGTTAAATGCTCCGCATTTACTTGCAAAAAATACACTCTTTTAACATGGCGTTTTAACAAAGAAAACGAAATCGAAGACGAAAATGAAAAGTGACATGCACACGTTCAGATCAAGCTCTTCATAAGTCCCAATTTTCATGGTCCTAGGGCCCACAGTGTCAGAGAAGAAGAAGACACAAAAAAATCGGAAAACTGTTAAGAAGAAAAAAAAAGGACGAACGGCTGCTCGCACAAATCCATATAATCCTTGCAAGCCAAAGGCTTGTCAAGTGTCAAATATTGATGGAACTAGCTTACGTCAAATTCTATTTAATGCGAACGTTTGGTGCCAATCGGACCAGTAATTCATGACGAGTTTTGATGACACATTGACGGCCGACTGTGAAAACGATGCCCTAATACCAAAGCATATAACTCTTCGCAAGACTTCGTCTTGCCAAGTTTTAATGATACTGATAGAGAAAAGGACATCGAGGTAAACAGATGGACTTACAGACCAAGCTCGCCTCAGTGAGTGAGATGTAGTACGCATCTCTGTTGCCGCAGCACACAGCTACACCAACAACGCTGACGTCATCATCCGGCAGCACAAAACCTGTTACGCCACACCCTGGGTCGCCAGAGTTACAGGGGCTTGACGACGCTAGTGAACAAAGAGAGAGAACGAGTGTGTGTGTGTGAGAGAGGGGAGGGAGAGAGGGAGGGGGAGAGAGAGAGAGAGAGAAAGAGAGAGAGAGAGAGAGAGAGCAGAGGTAGGGAGGGGAGAGGGGAGGGGAGGGGAGGGAGGGGAGAGAAGAAGAGAGAGAGAGAGAGAGAGAGAAGAGGGGAGGGAGGGGACAGGAGAGGAGAGGAGAGGAGAGGAGAGAGAGAGAGAGAGAGAGAGAGAGAGAGAGAGAGAGAGAGAGAGAGAGAGAGAGAGAGAGGAGGAGGATGAGGAGGAGGAGGAGGAGGAGAGATACCAGTGTCTGGCATGAATCTTAATCTGGAGAGAGCCCGCTGAACCGGGCCATCTCGATCAAAGTTGAGATCGCCCTAGCTAGTTTGAAATGGAAGAAAAATGAGATTAATTAATAGTCAATAAGACGCTAAAAACTCAACTAAAATATTTTAATTCTATTTCCTTCTCTCTCATCTTTTGGCTTTTTTTTTACTTTTACTAGAAGTGTCGTCTTAACACTGGTACCACGACAACCGGGGAAATCCAGGAGAGGCTGTTGGGGCTCAGAGGTGGTACTCGGGCTCCACGCTATTTTAAATGCAAATAACTGGTTCTTTAATCAGCATTTCACACACACTTACAATCAATCAAGAAGAATAAGTCAGGACACGTTGATTAAAGACCTCAAAATCAATTTCGTGCCATGGCACTGGCCAACAGAGCAGGTGGTGGCACTGAGGACCCTGAAAATTGGAAACGTTTTCCATACATCTTTAACTAGAGCGGCCAGTGCACACAAAACATAAAAGTGCAGGCTTATATTACACACTTTCAATCGATACCTACTTAGTTTCTTGTTTTTGTGAACAAAAACAAATGTCTCCCCGACTAAACCCATGACTCCCCCCCCCCCCCCCCCCCCCAACTGAAAAAAAAAAATATTCATTTCTGCAAACATAACCTTCATTCATTGTAAAAAAACTAAAAATAAAACAAACAGATGGTGGTCACTGAAACAGATATAAATGAGCATCTTTTTTCATCGGAGTCTGGAAGGTGGTCGCTAAAACGGGTTTTACTGTAGGCCCCTCTTATCCAGATCTGAAGTTGGTCACTTCAGCAGTTTTACTGTACGTTACATTTTTTTCCGGGTCTTGAAGGTGGTCAAGACAGGCAGGTTTTACCGTACGTCTTTTTACCTGAATGTGGAAGGGGTCACGACAAACTATTCTTACTTTACATCTTTTTATCCTGGTCTTGAAGGCTGTCGGGATTTTTTTTTTTTTTTGCTAACCATCACCCTCCACACGCCCCTCCCCCCAACTATTTACTGTAGGTCCGACTATAAACACAACTCTAACCGTTTTACCCATGGCAACGGTAACGGTCTGTACCTTAAGTGTAGTTATAGCCATGATAGACTACCTTGTCTTCGCACATTCCCATCGGCCAAATAGCACTAGGAAGGCATTCTTCATAACTGCGCATCAGATGACGCACCTCGGTGCTAGAAGGGGGAGGAATTTCGTTGGCAAAATGGTGAGCTGCTCCTCATAACACAAGATATCGGACGACCCAATTTAATAGCGAAAAATGCTTCAGCAAACAATGCTAATCGATACAACATGGCTCCTATATATAGCACATCTTGGCAACCTAATCAAGTATGCGGCGAAAAAAAAAAATCAATAGCTAGACCTGCTTAGACCTATAATACGACAATAGAATTCCATGACCTCGTAGATAACGACTCCATCATGCACCGCAACTGACACTGACCCCTGACTGAGTGGCATGTTACGTAACAGCCATAGATGAGAAATGCACAAAAAGCTCAATTTCAGGAAATAACAAATAGCAATGGACCGACAATAATGCTGTTACTGTTTTGAAGCTTTCTAAACAGAATGCAGGAACACTAGAGAATCTTCCGGAAGATCTTCCGAAATCCCCAGCGCAGTTAACACCCATGCATAGATAACAAAGCAGCCAAAAATGGGGAGGCTGGGGTGGGGGGGGGGCTGTTGACGTTATGCACCTTTCTTGATTTTCTATACGAGTTTACTAATGTTTAACAAAACCGTGAGACTTATCCGAGGAATAACTACACCAAATTTAAAGTCGATTCGACTTTCCGATGTCGAGATATTTTTTTTTAAGAACAGATAACTTTTTACCCGTCAAAAGTTGAAACACTCGTCTGACTGAACAAAGGAATATCCATATAAAATTTTAAGTCGATATGACTTTCCGTTATCGAGATATTACGCATAAAAGATCTGGTTCAAAATATACATATTTTACGCGATGACGTCATACGCCGCTTTCGTTCGTTCTACTTGCGAAAAATATTTGAAGTTTCTTTCGGACCTACCAAGCAACAATCCCACCAAGTTTTAGCTTTCTCCGGCGTCCAGCAGCTGAGAAATTTGGCACATAAGATTTTTACGTAATGACGTCATACACCTGCCCTAATCACGTGACATGCATAAAAAGTTGACAGAACCGTCCGCCTGACCCAAAGAATATATATATAAAATTTGAAGTCGATAGGACTTTACGTTATCGAGATATTTTGCACACAAGACCTTGTTTATGATATATACCTATTTTACGTGATGACGTCATACGCCGCATTCGTTCCTTCTACTCGCAAAAAAATTACATAGGGTCTTTCGGACCAACCAAGTAACAATCCCACCAAGTTTCAACTTTCTCCGATGTTCAGTGGCTGAGAAATTTCGCACACAAGATTTTTACGTAATGACGTCATACGCCTGCCTTAATCACCTGACATGCGTCAAAAATTGATAGAACCCGCCGACTGACCCAAGGAATACTGGTATAAAATTTGAGGTCGATAGAACTTTCCGTTATCGAGATATTTTGCACACAAGATCTTGTTCAAAATATATACATATTTTACGTGATGACATCATACGCCGCATTCGTTCCTTCTACTCGCGAAAAAAATCTACAGCGTCTTTCGGACCAACCAAGCAACAATCCCACCAAGTTTCAACTTTCTCCGATGTTCAGCGGCTGAGAAATTTCGCACACAAGATTTTTACGTAATAACGTCATACGCTTGCCCTAATCACGTGACATGCGTCAAAAGTTGATAGAACCGTCCGACCTTACCAAGGAATAATTCGATCAAGTTTGAAGTTGATCCGACGTTTCGTTCTCGAGATATCTTGCACACAACACTTTGTTCACAACAGACTGACACACACACACACACACACACACACACACACACGTACACACATACACACACAGAACGTACAAACACTATATGTCTCCCCTTGGTCGGGGAGACATAATTCTTTCAATAACAAACTTGAATATTGACAATAAATTAGGACACATTGGTTCAAGGGTCAGGAACCACTTTTGGACCACTCAGTTCTTCGAAATTGAAAGTGGTGGCACTGACGCTCCTCGATATTAAATCCTTCCAAAATACTTCATTTCGTCATTGTTATATCTTAAGCAGGAGAAAAAAGATATCTGCTTTGCAAAAATGTTCCAAGCCCACTTTTGGACCATAAAATATACCGAAGTCATAGGTGGTGGCACTGAAAACCCTGAAAATTTGAAAATGTTTTCCATACTTGGCTTTATCTTTAATTCTTTAAAAACCCACTTGAATATTGACAATAAATTAGGACACATTGGTTCAAGGGTCAGGAACCACTTTTGGATCACTCAGTTCTTTGCAATTGAAATTGGTGGTACTGAAGACTTTTTGTTTTGCTTCAAAATGCAAGATTAGGTTGTTTTAAGCTGAAAGAAACGTTCAAAACTAAACGTCAATGCTCATTTTTCGAAAACAGTGAAGTGGTGGTACTGAGAACCCACTGGTGGCACTGAGGACCGAAATCTTTTTGCTTCAAAATGCTAGATCAGGTTGTTTTAAGCTGGAAGAAGCGTTCAAAACCAAAAATCAATGCTCACTTTCCGAAAGAAGTGAAGTTGTGGTACTGAGGACACGCTGGTGGCACTGAGGACCCGGTGGAGGTACTGTGGACATGATTATTTTTAAATTTTAGATTAGTATTTTCAGTAAGAATAAACCATTATAATAATGACAATTTTTTTTTTATTTTGTAAAACGCTTTTTTACGAGGGAAAACGTAGTTCGCATTTTCCACCTGTTGCTGCCATGCTTGTAACAGAAGGTTGCGCTATCATGCAACAAACCTTTCTTGTTTGCTCCTGTTCTATCTTCTTTCCTATCTCCATGAATCTAGCCAGAAATCCAATCGGCGCTCTGCTAATTCAGTCACAGCAGCTCTGGCAAGCCCAAAATAGGTTGTAAACCAGGTAAAAGCTATCCTGTCACCCCAAGGCTCTGGTGCAACTCCGGCCCACTACGGCTTTATTTCGTTTGATTTTATATTATAACGATTTGAATCGACGTAAAATGGCATAATCTACTTATCAGAATTACAAAGTTTGCAGAAAAATATATACATCCGTTCAAAATGAGCAAAAAGCTCTCCTGCCAACCCCTGGCTCCGGTGCCATCCCGATCCAATATTCTGCCCTTTCGCCTGGTTTTGTGCCCCTAAATTTTTTAAATTAACGAAGAATGTGATTTTCTTTCTATTTGAGGTCCGAAGAAAACTCTGGGATGCAGAAATGAGTTTCAAAATGCAAAAAGTCCTCCTGCCACCCCGCAGAGCTCTGATGGTACCTCGAGGATATGATGTTACCCCGGCCCCACAGTATCATCACCGGTTAACCAGTGCCACCAGCGGGTCCTCAGTACCGCCACTGAGGAAAATGAGCATTGATTTTTAGCTTTGAACGTTTCTTTCAGCTTTCAACCTAATCTAGCATTTTGAAGCAAAAAATGTTTGGGTCCTCAGTACCACCACCGAGTCTTTAGTACCACCAATTTCGAAGAACTGAGTGGTCGAAATGTGGTTCCTGACCCTTGAACCAATGTGTCCTAATTCATTGTCAATATTCGAGTGGTTTTTTTAAAGAATTAAAGATAAAGCCAAGTGTGGAAAACGTTTTCAAATTTTCAGGGTCCTCAGTGCCACCACCTGCTCTGTTGGCCAGTGCCATGGCACGAAATTGATTTCGAGGTCTTTAAATCAACGTGTCCTGACTTATTCTTCTTGATTGATTGTAAGTTTGTTTGAAATGCTGATTACAGAACGAGTTATTTGCATTTAAAATAGCGTGGAGACCCAGTGCCATCTCTGAGTTCCAGTGCCACCTCTGGTCCCAGTGCCACCAGGTGGTTCTGGGGCTTTTGGCTGACAACAGCCTCTCCTGGGAGGGAAGGAGTGAGGGAGGGAGGGAGGGAGGGAGGGAGGGAGGGAGGGAGGGAGGGAGGGAGGGAGGGAGGGAGGGAGGGAGGGAGGGAGGGAGGGAGGGAGGGAGGGAGGGAGGGAGGGAGGGAGGGAGGGAGGGAGGGAGGGAGGGACGGACGGACGGACGGACGGACGGAGGGACGGAGGGACGGACGGACGGAGGGAGGGAGGGACGGAGGGACGGAGGGAGGGAGGGAGGGAGGGAGGGAGGGAGGGAGGGAGGGAGGGAGGGAGGGAGGGAGGGACGGACGGACGGACGGACGGACGGACGGACGGACGGACGGACGGACGGACGGACGGACGGACGGAGGGGAGGGGGAGGGGGAGGGGGAGGGAGGGATGTTGCAACTTTTAAGCCCCAGTACCAGCTCTCGGCCCAGTACCACCTCTCGGCCCAGTGCCACCAGGTGGTACTGAGGTCTCTAACCGACAACAGCCATGACTCGACAAATCAGTACAATGTCATAATACAGGGTGGCCACCTGGAATCCGAACGAAATTCCCCGAGTTTTCCAGAGGTTTTCCATAAAATGAATTTTAATGAATGGCCATAGGCAATATATTCAGGAAAACGACGATGTAACATGATGGAAGCAAAAACTACAGTCGTCGACTCCGTATCCTATTTCTCTTCAACGCTTAGAAAACAACAACGCTCAACAAGTTCTTACCAGATCTATCTAATTTTGTAAAAGAAAAAAAAATTACGTGGAAATACCCTGGAAAACCTGGAATTTTCCAAAAATTGAATTCCCTGAGTTTTCCCTGAGATTTGCCGGAATTTCTAAATTCCCTGAGTTTTCCCTGACTGGAAAATGTCGACTCATTTTCCCCTGAATTCCCTGATTTCCAGGGTTTGTGGTCACCCTCTAGTAACCCTTAGACACGTGATAATTGAAATAACATCAGCGATAAAGAACAGTGTTTGAATTTAAAGTTCAAAGTTTAGTAGTGACCTTCAATGACTTAAATGTCATCAAAATCAATCACCCCGAGAGGTGCTTAATATAAATACAAAGTTTTACCAGTGTTAAAAGTGAACATTCCTAAGTCCACTGATAAGCTGCGTCAAGAATACCAAAATGTTGTTCGTTTGAGAGGTGAACCACACTCGCACATGCATTTTTAGCTGATTTGTTCACGGGCTTTGGTTTAATCGTGTCATTAAGACCCATGTGATAATGAAACGTGCCAAAAAGATACATGTGACGCTGAATCGTGTCATCAAGACGCATGTGATAATGAATAATGTCAACAACACGCATGTGACACTGAATCGTGTCAACAACACGCATGTGACACTGAATCGTGTCAACAACACGCATGTGACACTGAGTTACAACTGAAAGTTCGGGGTCCAGTGATAAAAATGTCCCCAAACCGAACAGTCAACCTGACGGGCACTCATCGCGTATACGCAACCCTGCCACAGGTCTCTCACAAACCACACTGTCAAAGGTAAAATGATGAATTGAAGCAGTGACCTCGAGCGGTCATCTGCAGCCAATTAGTCAAAATCACCTCACATGCTGTGGTTGTTCACAAGAGACATAGAGCCTACACAAACGAAAGCGTGGCGGCTGCGCCGACCTCTAGGGGTCATGAGAAGTAACCAAACTCTTATCAAACCGAAATCTGAGTTGGTGGAATCATTCACAAGATGCATATGACCTACACATCGATACAAAGTGAAAAGCATTAAAGCAGTGACCTTGGAATTCCAGCTCAAGGTCATCAAAAATCTGATCAGTGCAAAGGTCATCCATATGGATCCGATACGTTTTGAAATCCGTTCAGATTTTGCCAGAAAGTGTTCACAACATGCACAAAACGTGTCCTCATAAGTCTTAAAGTAACAGCTTAAAAGTCAAGCGATAAATCTGAATGAGCTCTTAAAGAATCTAAAATCTAGTTAGCGCGAGGTGTCATCCATATGAACACTCTAATTCAGTTTCACATCTTTAGTGAAATCATATTCACAAGGACAGCGTGACGCCCGGACGGACAGACGGTTTAGTCAAAACAGTATGCCGACTAAAATAACTGGCAAAAGAACTACTTTGAAAAACTTGATCCCAAAAAACATTCAAACGTCGGCATGAGGCAATTTTTGCAGGTGCGCAAAAAAAAAATTAAAGAGAACATTACATATACAGTAATATTCTAAAAGATCTAACTAGAGCCGCCAGTGCATACGAAACATAAGAGTACAGGCTTATATTGTACACTTTCAATCGATACCTACTTAGTTTCTTGTTTTTGTAAACTAAAACCAATCTATTCCGGACTAAACCCATGACCCCCCTCCCCCCCCCCCAAAAAAAAAAATCCTTTTTTTTTAATTACTGAAATAAAATATTCATTTCTGCAAACATAACCATTCATTGTAAAAAAACTCAAAATAAACCAAACAGATGTAAAAACTAAAACAGATATAAATGGACGTATCATCCGAGTCTGGAAGGTGGTCGTTAAAACGGGTTTTACTGTAGGCTCTTTTGAAGTTGGTCACTATAGTAGTTTTACTGTACGTTACATTCTTATTCGGGTCTGGAAGTTGGTCAAGACAGGCAGGTTTTACCGTACGTCTTTTTACCTGAATTTTGAAGGGGTCACGACACACGGTTCTTACTTTATATCTTTTATCCAGGTCTTGAAGGTGGTCGGGAATTTCTTTTTGCTCACCATCATCCTCCACACGCCCCCCTCCCCCCCCCCCCCCCCCCCTATTTACTACAGGTCCTACTATAAACACAACTCTAACCCTTTTATCCAAGGCAACGGTAACGGTCTGTACCCCAAGTGTAGTTACAGCCATGATGGATTACCTTGTCTTCGCACATTCCCATCGGCCAAATAGCACTAGGAAGGCATTCTTCATAACTGCGCATCAGATGACGCACCTCGGTGGGAGAAGGGGGGGGGCATTTCGGTGCCAAAACGGTGAGCTGCTCCTCATAACACAAGATATCAGATGACCCACGTTAATAGCGAAAAATACTTCTGCAAACAATGCTAATCGATACAAAATAACCCCTATATATAGAACGCCTTGGCAACCTAATCAAGAATGCGGCGAAAAAAAAATCAATAGCTAGACCTGCTTAGACCTATAATACGACAATAGCATTCCATGACCTCGTAAATAACGACTCCATCATGCACCACGACTGATACTGACCCCTGACTGAGTGACATGTTATGTAAAAGCCGTAGATGAGTAACGCACAAAAAGCTCAATTTCAGGCAATAATAAATAGCAATGGACCGACAGTAATGCTGTTACTGTTTTGAAGCTTTCTAAAGAATGCAGGAACACTCGAGAATCTTCTGGAAAACGCTGAAATCCCCAGCGTAGTTAACACCTATGCTTAGATAACAAAGCAGCCAAAAAATAAGGAGGCGGGTGTGTTCACGTTATGCACATTTTTGCAAAGCAGATATCTTTTTTCTCCTGCTTAAGATATAACAATGACGAAATGAAGTATTTTGGAAGGATTTAATATCGAGGAGCCTCAGTGCCACCTAGTGACCTCAGCGCCACCACTTCAATTTCGAAGAACTGAGTGGTCCAAAAGTGGTTACTGACCCTTGAACCAATGTGTCCTAATTTATTGTCAATATTCGAGTGGTTTTTTTAAAGAATTAAAGATAAAGCCAAGTGTGGAAAACGTTTTCAAATTTTCAGGGTCCCTAGTGCCACCATCTGCTCTGTTGGCCAGTGCCATGGCACGAAATTGATTTCGAGGTCTTTTATCAACGTGTCCTGACTTATTCTTCTTGATTGAAGTTTGTGTGAAATGCCGATTACAGAACGAGTTATTTGCATTTAAAATAAGGCGGAGCCCCAGTACGACCTCTGAGCCCCAGTGCCACGACTTGCTCTGTTGGCAAGTGCCAAGGCACGAAATCGATTTTGAGGTCTTTAATCTACGTGTCCTGACTTATTCTTCTTGACTGATTGTAAGTTTGTTTGAAATGCTGATTACAGAACGAGTTATGTTGCAACGATGGATGTTGCAACTTTTACCAGTACCAGCTCTCGGCCCAGTACCACCTCTCGGCCCAGTGCCACCTCTCGGCCCAGTGCCACCAGGTGGTACTGAGGTCTCTAACCGACAACAGCCATGACTCGACTAATCAGTACAATGTCATAATACAGGGTGGCCACCTGGAATCCGAAACGAAATTCCCCGAGTTTTCCAGAGGATTTCCATAAAATGAATTTTAATGAATGGCCATAGGCAATATATTCAGGAAAACGACGATGTAACATGTTGGAAGCAAAAACTATAGTCGTCGACTCCGTATCCTATTTCTCTTCAACGCTTAGAAAACAACAATGCTCAACAAGTTCTTACCAGATCTATCTAATTTTGTAAAAGAAAAAAAAATTACGTGGAAATACCCTGGAAAACCTGGAATTTTCCCGAAATTAAATTCCCTGAGTTTTCCCTGAGATTTGCCGGAATTTCTAAATTCCCTGAGTTTTTCTTGACTGGAAAATGTCGACTCATTTTGACCTGATTTCCCTGATTTCCAGGGTTTGTGGTCACCCTCTAGTAACCCTGAGACACGTGATAATTGAAATAACATCAACGATAAAGAACAGTGTTTGAATTTAAAGTTCAAAGTTTAGTAGTGACCTTCAATGACTTAAATGTCATCAAAATCAATCGCCCCGAGAGGTGCTTAATATAAATACAAAATTTTACCAGTGTTAAAAGTGAACATTCCTAAGTCCACTGATAAGCTGCGTGATGTGTCAAGAATACCACAATCTTGTTCGTTTGAGAGGTGAACCACACTCGCACATGCATTTTTAGCTGATTTGTTCACGTTCTTTGGTTTAATCGTGTCATTAAGACCCATGTGATAATGAAACGTGCCAAAAAGATACATGTGACGCTGAATCCTGTCATCAAGACGCATGTGATAATGAATAATGTCAACAACACACATGTGACACTGAATCGTGTCAACAACACGCATGTGACACTGAATCGTGTCAACAACACGCATGTGACACTGAGTTACAACTGAAAGTTCGGGGTCCAGTGATAAAAATGTCCCCAAACCGAACAGTCAACCTGACGGGCACTCATCGCGTATACGCAACCCTGCCACAGGTCTCTCACAAACCACACTGTCAAAGGTAAAATGATGAATTGAAGCAGTGACCTCGAGCGGTCATCTGCAGCCAATTAGTCAAAATCACCTCACATGCTGTGGTTGTTCACAAGAGACATAGAGCCTACACAAACGAAAGCGTGGCGGCTGCGCCGACCTCTAGGGGTCATGAGAAGTAACCAAACTCTTATCAAACCGAAATCTGAGTTGGTGGAATCATTCACAAGATGCATATGACCTACACATCGATACAAAGTGAAAAGCATTAAAGCAGTGACCTTGGAATTCCAGCTCAAGGTCATCAAAAATCTGATCAGTGCAAAGGTCATCCATATGGATCCGATACGTTTTGAAATCCGTTCAGATTTTGCCAGAAAGTGTTCACAACATGCACAAAACGTGTCCTCATAAGTCTTAAAGTAACAGCTTAAAAGTCAAGCGATAAATCTGAATGAGCTCTTAAAGAATCTAAAATCTAGTTAGCGCGAGGTGTCATCCATATGAACACTCTAATTCAGTTTCACATCTTTAGTGAAATCATATTCACAAGGACAGCGTGACGCCCGGACGGACAGACGGTTTAGTCAAAACAGTATGCCGACTAAAATAACTGGCAAAAGAACTACTTTGAAAAACTTGATCCCAAAAAACATTCAAACGTCGGCATGAGGCAATTTTTGCAGGTGCGCAAAAAAAAAATTAAAGAGAACATTACATATACAGTAATATTCTAAAAGATCTAACTAGAGCCGCCAGTGCATACGAAACATAAGAGTACAGGCTTATATTGTACACTTTCAATCGATGCCTACTTAGTTTCTTGTTTTTGTAAACTAAAACCAATCTCTTCCGGACTAAACCAATGACCCCCCTTCCCTATCCCCCCAAAAAAAATTCCTTTTTTTTTAATTACTGAAATAAAATATTCATTTCTGCAAACATAACCTTAATTCATTGTAAAAAAACTCAAAATAAACCAAACAGATGGTAATAACTAAAACAGATATAAATGGACGTATCTTTTCATCCGAGTCTGAAAGGTGGTAGCTAAAACGGGTTTTACTGTAGGCTCTTTTGAAGTTGGTCACTATAGTAGTTTTACTGTGCGTTACATTTTTATTCGGGTCTGGAAGTTGGTCAAGACAGGCAGTTTTACCGTACGTCTTTTTACCTGAATTTTGAAGGGGTCACGACACACGGTTCTTACTTCATATCTTTTATCCAGGTCTTGAAGGTGGTCGGGAATTTTTTTTTGCTCACCATCATCCTCCACACGCCCCCCTCCCCCCCCCCCCCCACCTATTTACTACAGGTCCTACTATAAACACAACTCTAACCCTTTTATCCAAGGCACGGTAACGGTCTGTACTCCAAGTGTAGTTACAGCCATGATGGACTACCTTGTCTTCGCACATTCCCATCGGCCAAATAGCACTAGGAAGGCATTCTTCATAACTGCGCATCAGATGACGCACCTCGGTGGGAGAAGGTGGGGGGGGGGGGCATTTCGGTGCCAAAATGGTGAGCTGCTCCTCATAACACAAGATATCAGATGACCCACGTTAATAGCGAAAAATACTTCTGCAAACAATGCTTATCGATACAAAATAACCCCTATATATAGAACGCCTTGGCAACCTAATTAAGCATGCGGCCAAAAAAAAAAAAATCAATAGCTAGACCTGCTTAGACCTATAATACGACAATAGCATTCATGACCTCGTAAATAACGACTCCATCATGCACCACGACTGATACTGACCCCTGACTGAGTGGCATGTTATGTAAAAGCCGTAGATGAGTAACGCACAAAGAGCTCAATTTCAGGCAATAATAAATAGCAATGGACCGATAGTAATGCTGTTACTGTTTTGAAGCTTTCTAAAGAATGCAGGAACACTCGAGAATCTTCTGAAAAACGCTGAAATCCCAGCGTAGTTAACACCTATGCTTAGATAACAAAGCAGTAAAAAAAATGGGGAGGCAGGGGTGTTCACGTTATGCACCTTTCTTGATTTTCTATACGAGTTTACTAATGTTTAACAAAACCGTGCGACTTATCCGAGGAATAACTACATCAAATTTAAAGTCGATCCGACTTTCCGTGGTCGAGATATTTTGCTGAACAACAGAAAAATTTTTTTTCCCGTCAAAAGTGACTGAACCGACGAATATCCATATAAAATTTTAAGTCGATATGACTTTCCGTTATGAGATATTATGCATACAAGATCTGGTTCGAAATATACGCATTTTACGCGATGACGTCATACGCCGCATTCGTTCGTTCTACTCGCGAAAAATATTAAAATTTCTTTCGGACCTACCATGCAATAATCCCACCAAGTTTCAGCTTTCTGCGATGTTCAGCAGCAGAGAAATTCCGCACACAAGATTTTTACGTAATGACGTCATACACCTGCTCTAATCACGTGACATGCGTAAAAAGTTGATAGAATCGAGCGACTGACCCATCGATAGGACTTTCCGTTATCGAGATATTTTGCACACAAGACGTGCTTATAATACAGGGGCCCCTCGTTAATTCGTACTCCTCGGGACCAAGGGAAAAAGTACGAATTAACCGAGGGACCAATTAATCGGGGGTCAAATTTTCGAATGGACAAAAACAACAATGAACCGTCAAGCCTTGCGCGCTTTCGAGCAGGCTCAAATTGGCTGGTTTCAACACCATTGATTATTTTATCCTTATTCTTTATCCACGAAACAAGCGTATTTTTAGGCACCCCGTACGCCGTCATTATTTCAGTTCTGGTTTTTGAGCCACTCGTTATTTGCTTTAACACTTTGAATTTAAAGTCCATTGTGTAATCACTGTGTTTTCGTTTTGATGCCATTTTGAGCACTGTTCACAATTTATGTACACGCTCCGGAGCGCGAAGTGTCCACAGAAGACAAACGACATCTTTAGCTGTCGCATAGTACGTGACAGATGATGCTCCGGATTAGTAAAAACGCTGTGCACACTAAGACACTCGGTATATTGAGTAGACCATGTCAATCATAATTCCTAAACCCCCATCATTACTGCCCCACAATGCGCATTATGCAACCCCTTCATCTCGCTACACATGATGACACATGATGCCTGAGTAACGTGTTGTTTTAACTGGGTGGCATGCCTAATCTGTATGGCTCTGCATTGATAAAAGACCAGAATAGAAAAAAAATGAGGGTAAATTTTGGGACGAATTACCCGAGTCCTCGTTAATTCGTACTTTTAAATAGAAGTTAATGGGTCCCAAAATCGGGACCGACGGAATTGGTATGAATTAGCCGAGGGACCGAATTAACCGAGGACGAATTAACGACGGGCCCCTGTATATACATATTTTACGTGATACCGTCATACGCCGCATTCGTTCCTTCTACCCGCGAAAAAATGCTAGAGTCCTTCGACCAACCAAACAACAATCCCACCAAGTTTCAACTTTCTCCGATGTTCAGCGGCAGAGAAATTTCGCACACAAGATTTTTACGTAATGATGTCATACGCCTGCAGGCTTGCCGGAGGTTGTTTAAAAAAAAGAACGCAAACTGCTAAAAAAAGAACGCTTGATGACAAAAAAGTACAAAAAAAGAACGCTTTAGAAAAAAAAGAACAAAAAAGTACGACAAAAATGTTGAAAATAAAAAAATATAAAGGCAAAAACTGTCCTCAAAAAAAAAGCCCCAGAAAAAGTTTGTATGCGTTTGGCTTGAATAAACAGCTGTCAACGGCAATAATAATAGATGTACGTATTTCAAGAGGCGACGGATTTTATTAAGAGGTGGGGTCTGGCGCAGAATCCTACACATCTCTAATCAGCAACAGCTCTGCTGACTCACATCCCAGTAATAAGATGCTCAAAATAAAAGAAGAACGTAAACAACACAGTTAATTTAAATCTGTTGACAACCGGGGGTTGGGATTGGGGGAGGTAAACAAACTTTGTTGGTAAAGTGGTAAGTGCTTCTTCAGACATGGCGCATATTCGTTAAGCGGGTGAGAAATTATTCCTAACCCCTGTACATTAAAGTTTTACAGTGGGCTACCACTTGCTTTAACTTAACCCACTGATTTTTAATTTGTTGCAAAAGTGGATGCAGGGTTGCCGGCGGGTGAACAAAAAATAAAGAACGCAAGGGTATGAAAAAAGACTCAATTAAAAAAATAAAAGATTAAAAACAAACGCCTCGAAAAAAAAACAAAAAAAAAAAAAAAAGAACAGCAAAATTTATTTTTATTTTGTTTAACTGTATAAAAAGCCAATAAAAAATAAAACACAAACATATCTTAAAAGTTTTAGAGTAAACAAAGACATTAAAAAGTTACATACTGCAAAACTAACTGAAATTAAACTTTAAGTGAATGAAATAAGTGAAAAACCTATTTTCCTATCCTTTACAATTTAAGAGATTGTAGAACCGTTGCAGGCGCGTAGTACAGCAATCTTAAATTATTATATTTCATTACTTTAAATAGATTGAACGAAACAAAAAACAGGATTGTTCATGGATAATGCCCCAGCCCATGAACGCTGATGTTAAGATTATGACATATAAGTATAACACGTAACCCAAATTTCAAGGCAGAAAAGCTGGAGTCATTCAAGATTTTGAAACAAAAACGGTTTATCGTCAATATATCCGCCAATTTCGGCGAAATAATAAAAAAAGTAATAGCCACGTGTTTCGACCAATTTTTTTTTTAATCGCCGAACAAGAAAAGTAATAGCCAGGCAGACATATATACCATTCCATCAAAATTTTTGGACGTTTCCACTGAAATTTTACGAGGAGATACGTTGTCATGAACATTGTTTTTGGTTAATATTTCCACCAATTTTTCAGGTGGGTAACTAAGCCTGCTACCTTTGATCAGAATTTCAAGAAATCAAGGCCAAATACCTGGGGTCAACTGCGTTTTCAATAATATTTTTGGCGAATCACCAAAACAAGCATGTCCAAGGACATGGCCCAGCCGAGCTATCAAATAACAAAAGAGAAACTCTGAAACGAATACTGTTAGGCCAAAAAATGAAGAACTTTGTTTCTGAACGTAAGTTTTTCATTATTTGAATACACAAAAACGTGTTTCCCCGGGTGGAAGCTGCCCGAAAAGGGATGGAGAGGTTGGGTTTTGACGATTCACGTATTTACCGACATTTACACAATTTTACAAAATTTTTAAAATTCCACCATTTCGGCATTTTTTTTTTTTTTTTTTTTTTTTGTCTTTTGCGAAAAAAGCAAAGACCAGGTGAAGAAGCACCGAAGAAACTTTTGATTAAAATTTTATAACTATTTGAAAAAGACTGAGAGTAATGAATAGTTTGACTACAATTTATTCCAGTTTTTGTCAAACTTCAAAGTTCCGCCATTTCGGCAGTTTTTGGCCAATCGCGAAAAAAATAACAGCCTGGTAGGCGAACCCTTGTGAACATCCCTTCGTAACATTTAAACGATTGGAGTAAAACTGTAGGAGGGGTAGCATTTTAAAAATGGGTCAAAACGGGCACAAAAAGTGCCGCCATTTTGTCAGTTTTCTCGTCACTCGTCAAAAAAGTTACAGCCAGGTGGGGGACCAGCCAGGGAACATTCCTGCGTAATATCAAAACGATTGGAGCAAAACTGTAGGAGGAGTAGCATTTTAAAGAAAAAGTTTAACATACGCCAATACATTCAAGCCCCCTATATACGACTAACCCAGTCCGACAAAGTTGGCTGGGTTAAAAAACCACATAGGTACTAATTTCCGCTCCCATAATTCAAAATTTTAAGAAGGTAACATTATATTCCTAGCGCTAGTTACGATTTTAGTAAGAATTGGTTTTTCACCAATATTTCCGCCATTTTTCCGAATAACGCAAAAACCATAACCAGGCAAGTACCAATGACCACTATCTTTAACAAAATTTAAAGAAAGTACCAAAGACTGTTTATACTAGTAGTTTAGTATTTGACAGCCATTTCTATGGTAAGAGTTTCATTTTTCGTCAACTTTTTACCAATCAACATAACAGTAATGAACAGGTACACAATAATTCCTGCTACCTATACGTAAAATTTCAAGACAGCAAGGCTTTTTTCTGCATTTGGTTCTGATTTTAGCAAAAACAGTTTTATCGCTAATACTTCGACCAATATTGGCAACCCCCCCCCCCCCCCCCCCCAAATAAAAAAAAAGCCAGGTGGACACTTATGTGCATGTTTCCACTGAAACCACAGCAGGATATACGTTTAATTGCGTTTTGACCAACATTTCTGCCAATTTTTGGCGGGCGAATTGCCATATAAAAATATCCAGGTAGTTAGTAATGTGTACCACTATTACATAACATGACAATGAGGTTACGTTTTTTGGTGTTAGCTAACATTTTTCGCAAATATTTCGGGCAATTTTTGGCGAATAACGAAGAAGAGAGTGAGAGACACAATAGCAAAGTAGGTTCGAATATCTCTTTGCTAATTCAAAATTTCAAGGTGAGATTACATTCATGGCATTGATTAAGAATTTTAGTAAGAAATCGCCGATATTTGCGCCACTTTTTCCACATTACGAAAAAAGTAATAGCCAGGTAAGTACCAATGATTGCTATCTTTATTTAAAACTGGAAGACAGCAATAGCCAGTTAGGCAGTAGTTTATGCTACTTCTACTTTAAATTACAATGCAATGAGGTTTTTTTCCCGGAGTTCGCAAAGATTTTACTGAAATTTTTTTTTTGGTTGTTCGCCAAAATTTTCGCCGATTTTTTGGCCAATCACCAAAAAAAGTAATAGCCAGTAAGCCAGTAACATTGCCTGCTACCTTTCCTTGAAATTTCAAGAGGGTGAGACTCTTTTCCTGGAGATCAGATTTCACTGGAATCTTCTCAATTTTTCGCTAAAATATTCGCCAATGTTTGGCCCATCACCAAATATTGTAAAAGCCAGCTAAATAGTCAGGCTTGCTGCCTTTACTTGAAATCTAAAGACAGTCAGACTATTTTTATGGAGTTCGTCAAGATTTTATGGAATTTTTTTTGGATTTTTCGCCAAAATTTTTGGTAACTTTTTAGCCAATCACCAAAAACGTAACAGTAGATAGTAAGATACCGTCACTTACAATTTCAAGACATTAATACTATTTTCTAGGAGTCAGATTAACAATTTTCAAAAAAAAAAAAAGCAATTACGTTTTTCTCCAATATTTCTCTTAATTTTTGGTGAATCCCTTGAACAACTAATAGATAGGTGGACACCGATGCACCCTACCTCCCACCAAAATTGTACAATGCTTCCATGAAAACCCTAGGAGATACTTTTTACAGAAAATTGGTTTTTGGACAGTATTTCTGCCACGTTTTGGCAAATTCCTAAAAAAAGTAACAACCACTTAGGTAGTAATGTGTGGTACTGCTATTTAAAATTACACTGCGGAGACTATTTTCCTGGAATTCTCCAAGATTTCACTGAAATTTCTTTGGTTTTTCGCCAAAAAATCGCCGCTTTTTGCCAACCACTAAAAATTCATAGCCAGTTAGGTCATATGGATTACTGCCGTTACTTAAAATTTCAAGACAGTAACGTTACTTTCCTTAAAATAGTCAAGATTTTACGAAAAAAAAGGTTTTTAGTCAATATTTTCGAATATATTTGGCGAATCACCCAAAAGTTACAGCCAGGTAGGGGGTAACTCCTGCTACCTTCATTTTAAATTCCAACACAGCAAGACTATTTTTCAGCAGATAGTTAAGATTTTACTAATTGTTTCCCTTTTTCTTATTTTTTATTTTTGCTTTTCGCCACAAGCTTAGCCAATGTTTGGTCAGTCACCAAAAAAGTAATAGCCAGGTAGGTAGAACCTCCGGCTACCTTCAATTTAAATGTCAACACAGTACGACTATTTTCCAGCAGTTAGTAAATTTTTACTGTAATATTTTTTTTTGTTTGTCGCCAAAATGTGCATAACTTCTTACCAATCACCCCAAAAAAAGTAATAGCCAGGTAGGCAGTAACGCCTGGTACCTTCACTTAAAATTTCAAGACAGATTGCTTTCTTGGAAATAGTTAAGACGTTACGAAAAAAAGATTTTTCACCAATATTTTCAACAGTTTTTTGCGAATCGCCAAAAAAGTTACACCCAGGTAGGTGGTAAATCTTGCTGCCTTCACTTTAAATTCCAACACGGCAAGACTATTTTTCAGCAGCTAAGATTTTACTTAAAATTTTCGCCAGGTGGCCAATCACCAAGATTAAGATTTTACTGAAAATTTTAGTCCGTTGGCCAATCACCAAAAAAGAGTAATAGTTAGGTAGTAGTATAGCCTGCTAACTTCACTTAAAATTTCAAAACAGTAAGATTAATTTCCCAGAAGTAGTTAAGACTTACGAAAAGATTTGGTTTTTCCCTAATATTTTCGCCAATTTTTGGAGAATTGCCAAGAAAGCAATAGCCAAGTGGAAACTTATGACCCCTACCTTCCACCAAAATTTCAAGACATTCAGGCTTAAACCCTGGGAGAATGTGCGAATTTTCAATTTAAAGCGTTTATTCGCACATACTTTCAACAACTGTTATATTCCTGGTTCTGAAAAAAGCAGGGGCTAAAAATAGAACAATAAAGAACCCTTGTGGAAAAAAAGTACGTTTTGAGGCAAAAAAAAAAAACAAAACAAAAAAAAGAACGATGCGAAGACTAAATCTTTAAAAAAGTACGATCCGGCAACCCTGCGCCTGCCCTAATCACACGACATGCGTCAAAAGTTGACAGAACCGTCCGACCTTACCATGGAATAAATCGATCAAGTTTGAAGTCGATTCGACGTTTCGTTCTCGAGATATCTTGCACAGAACACTTTGTTCACAACAGACTGACACACACACACACACACATACACAGAGAGAGAGAGAGAGAGAGAGAGAACGAACAAACACTATATGTCTCCCCTAGGTCGGGGAGACATAATAAATGAAATCAAACTACAGCAGGCAACGCCAAATTTTGGCGGATCCCCAAAAATGTTAAATTTCAAGAGAAGCCTACCTAGAGAATATTCATACAGTTCATTCCTTTAATATTTATTCGGTGACGAAGCATCTCAAACAGGTCTCCCCAAAGCAGGAGACTTAATATGATTTTATTTATCATAAATTTGTTCTGCGTATTTAACAAGGTGCTCATTTTTTGACAACAAATGTTCCTGAATTCTCATTAAATATTTTAAAAAGTCGCAGGAACTACAATTAAGCATAAATATCTCAAATTTAATAACAATCAATATACATATCATTTCACATCACCGAGCTTACAATGTAAAATGCATTTAATTCGAATTTGGAAGCTACCTGAAAAGGGATGTTTGAGAAGTTGGGTTTTGACGATTCACGTATTTACCGACATACACAATTTTACAAAATTTTTAAAATTCCCTCATTTCGGCATTTTTTGTCATTTGCGAACAAAAGCAAAGTCCAGGTGGAGAAGCACCTAAGAAACTTTCGATTAAATTTTATAACTATTTGAAAAAAAAAAACTGAGAGAAAGGAATGGTTTGACAATTCAGTTATTTACTACCATTTATTCCAGTTTCTGCCAAACTTCAAAGTTCCGCCATTTCGCCAGTTTTTTGCGAACCGCGAAAAAAATAGTAGCCTGGTAAACATCACTGCGTAACATCTAAACGATTGGTGTAAAACTGTAGGAGGAGTAGCACTTTAAAAATGGGTCAAAACGGGCACAAAAAGTGCCGCCATTTTGTCAGTTTTTCATCAATCGTCAAAAAAAAAAAGAAAGTAGTAGCCAGGTGGGGGACCACCCAGGAAACATGTCTGCGTAATATCAAAACGATTGGAGCAAAATTGTAGGAGGGGTAGCATTTTCAAGAAAAAGTTTAACATACACACATACATTCAGGCCCGCTATAGTTATACGACTAACCCAGTCCGTCAAAGTCGGCTAGGTTAAAAACACCGTATTTTTTAAAATAAAAATTCTGAAGCAAATAAGAAATTAAACATTTTTTTGGCAGGCCATTCCGGAATGGACTACCGATAATGGCACAGATTTCGGCAAATTGGCCGACAAGATCAAATTATGACCTAAGCAAGCATCTCTATGAGTTCTCTTTTCATATCATAGTTGGTACTCGGCGACATAAATAAGTCGAGAAAGCAATTGAGGCACTCACCTTTTTTGAAATTGGCGCCGATTGTGGCCCGAGAGATCGGTGACTTGGCAGGAAGCTTCTCACACGCCATGCAAATGGAGAACTCTTTTTTCGTCCGCCACTCGCGTATGAATACGTCAAAGAGTTGTGGGCTGGCTGCCACGTCAGTGATGGAAAAAGCCTCATTAGTGAGTGGCAGATCCAGACCCGATGCGTCATCAAACGATTCCTCTGGATCGAGCAAATCCTCTCCTTTTTGACACGCCTTGGGTGATTTCTCGCCAACACTTTTCATTTCGCCGTTTTCTGTTATTTTGGCAGAGCAAATTGGCGATAAGTGTCTCTTGCGGGAAGCCTTCCTGGTGCTTTTGGAATTAGTTGAAAATTT
The DNA here is from genome assembly GCA_949752745.1 of Protula sp. h YS-2021. Classification (NCBI taxonomy): domain Eukaryota; kingdom Metazoa; phylum Annelida; class Polychaeta; order Sabellida; family Serpulidae; genus Protula; species Protula sp. h YS-2021. The sequence continues at coordinate 51,149,583 of OX457025.1, read as the reverse complement.
GCTCGCTTCCCCGTTCACACCTCGATCTGCTGCCTTCAGCATATTCTCGCTTCTTGTAGGAGTCATGCCTGCGCCCCCGATCAGCCTACTAGGTGTGCTGGCCTTTGACCTCTGACGCGCACCATTGTCAGGGGGGGTTGGTGGCAAACAGTCGCTGGTGTTGCTTTCATTTCTCGATGAATCTGCACTGTGGTTGGTGTCCACCTTTGTCCCACACATATCTCGCCCACTCTGAGAGTTCTCATCCCTTCCACCCCCATCACCAACCCCCGAGCGGCGGACTCGTTTCCGGCGGGGCGTGTTCTTGCTTGACCGCATGTCGGGGCTGTCGTCCAGCAGGGTGCTGATGACCCGCTCCGTGCCGGGGCTCAGCCGGTACAGTTGCGAGTAGCCCGTGGTATGACTCGCCCCACCCGCGGAAAGACTAGCCCCAAGCCTGGAATAACTGTTGCCACTTGTGGAACGAGTAGCGCCGCCCCTGGAATGTTTTGTGTCAGATTTCAGTTGACTGGCGACTGCCGTAGGAAAACTAGAGCCACCCGTGGCATGGCTATCGCGGCCCGCGAGTAGTGACACTTTGTGGCTGAGAGCGCCCTCGTGTAACCCGCCACCCTCACGTGACGTCACGCATAACCCTGACCCGGTCTCGCTGGCAGCCAGGCACTGCTCCACCATGGACAACGTCAGGGAGTCGTCAAAGTGATGTTGTGTAGCCGTGATCACGTGATCGGCACCTGTGGAGGCCGTCACGTGTCCTGAACGTGTGGCCGTCGTCCCATGACCAGCACAAGTGGCCGAGTGACTTGCCTCTTGGCTGCACGTCGCTCTGATATTCTTGTCTTTCGGCTCCCGTTGTGAAACAGCACCCAAATAATTCGACGATTTATGGGAAGTTTCAGATTGTGCGGTAGATTTCAAAGCCATTAGTTGACTTTGTGCCGGCTTGACGAACAAATCACTCACGGAACTAGTTTTACTCTTGTGGGTTTTCTCCTCCACACGCGTTGGTCCTATCGCCACAGCATCCCTCCTCAACTCACCGGAATCTCCAGCATCCGTGACCTCTATACATATGTCAAGGTCATCCGTCGAGGCGCTGTAGCGGTTAGGAGTCACGTCGTGGTCAAGGTCAGTCATGTGGGCACGGTCATAGGCATCGGACGGCAGCAGATTTTGGGTGGGAGAGCCGAGCGTTCCTGGCGGGTCTGAAAGTAGACGAAAACACACATTTGTTAAATATTTACAACCCCATCACGATAACACGGCTGGAAAGCGAGAAAAATATGATGCCATAAAAGACGTGTCGTTATACCGAAAACGTCGTTATAACCGCTGTGACGTCACATACGAAACGTTATATGCGACACTGCTAAAGAAAGACAACGATAACACGGCTGGAAAGCGAGAAAAATATGATGCCATAAAAGACGTGTCGTTATACCGAAAACGTCGTTATAACCGCTGTGACGTCACATCCGAAACGTTATATGCGACACTTCTGAAGAAAGACAGTCTTACCGCGGAGAATAAAACACTGCCCTTGCACCAGATGCTACCATAGTAATGATCGGCAGAAGTGCTTAAACAAACTTCAGGGATAAGCCCTCACCCTACTATTCTGGATGACGGTGGCGAGGCGCTTGTATCAGACTTCCAAGAGGTAAACATAGACGTTATGCAGTGGGCCCCATTTAACCCGATACCGGTTAACCCGAATGATGGCTTAACCCGAAGTAAAATGCCCGGTCCGGAGTTGTTTCTCCATTGAATCCTGTACAAAGCTTCGGGTTAAGCGGGGATCGCTTAACCCGAAGTGATTTTGGCTAGAAAAAAATTTTAACGTTATTTGTAATGAAATTTACACTTGTTTTCCTAAAATTTTAAAGACAAGTGACATTTTAAGAAATTAAAACGCATTTTTATGTGTTATAGGAGTTTAACCCAAGCAATGCTGCCATTTTGATAAAACGAAGTGCATAAGTACTTCCACGTGTTTCTTTTGTTTATTTCTCTTCCCAACGAGATTAGGTTAAACTACCACAAAGGAGGTGACGTCACATTTAATTTTATGTTTGTAGAAGCCACCTTTCCCCGGTGAAAAGACTATCGTGGGGCAGGCGGTGAGGGATAATGTGCTTGGCAGCATTGCTTAGGTTAAACTCCAATCACACATAAACGTCACTTTTAATGTATTTTGGAGCTACTTTAACCCAGCAATGCTGCCAATTTGATCGACGTGAAACCGGAGGGGGTGTCTTTTGATTTGACATGAATTTTTTCCATGTCACGCGAATTCTATGTTCCGCGAATTTTCTGTCACGCGAAGCGTGCATCACCTCCTGTTGGTATGAACGACAACATTTCTGGAGTATTTGAATTCGTAATTACTCAGCAAATCAACCTTACTCCTCCCTCGCCGTTTCTACCCTGTCGATAAAACATGGTGCGATGAGGAGCTCTGTTTTCCTAACTCGTTACATGCCCCCCCCCCCCTTTTTTTCCTTTCTTTCTCTTGCCTTTTACTTGACTCGAGCTATACTGTCTATTTAGGCTAAGAGAGAGGATGGTATCATTACCGTAAAGTTCAGTTGATTTGCGTTCTCATTCTAAACGTAAACAAGTCTGAATAACACAGTCACTACACAGTAGTGAAATCAGAATGGCTGGACGACGCACGGTCGCGCTGCGATTGTTATTTTAGGTTGTCATGACAAGTCAGTTCTTCAGCACAGAATCACTGCGTTGTCGGCGGCTTGGGAGCTTGCTTCGTGCGGCTCTTCCCGTTGTGCCGGTTCTTTCCCCCGCTCTTGTTTGGCTTTCTGCGAGAAGCAAATTAAGAGAGGTTGAATACATATTAGTTGTCAGGCATAGAGATCTCACCCCTCCCCCCCCCCCCCCCCCGACATGAATGGCCCCAGTTTGTGTAAACCTGTGGGAGGAATCGGTGGAAAAGTCTTGTAGATAGTGGGAAATGAATGTATTTGGTGACGTCCATGAGCCCGCCCGGAGCAGGTCTTCTAATGACGCCCCTTTACAGAATGCCAGTGAATTGGCCACATGTCTGACCTGATGGGCTTTTATATTTAGAGTCTACAGTGTGTTCGGATCAGAGCCAGACTTCTGATATGCCATTACGATCGTATTCTTTATGTAATTTGAGATCGTCTGTTTTCCCACATAACTTTGACCGACCTGCTACGTAAGAAATTACTAGCCGTTTCTGCTCGGGGTGTCTGTACTTGCCCGACGCCACTAGGTAGAATGTTTGTCGGGCCAGTGTCCACTTTGTTGCTACTACAGTCCCCCGGCAAGAAGCCAGGTCTGCTACTACATTGAACAGGCCTCGAATGTGTTGGGGAACGATCTGAAATAGTTGTTGCTTGGCGAACAGTAGTATGTCTTGGTGTTTCAGATATGCCACGGTCGTCGTGTTGTCCTTCAGGAATAGCACTGTCTGTTTGTGTAGTTGTCGATGCAGCAGTGAGCAAGCATGCTTGACAGCCCACATCTCTTTGACGTTTATGTGTGCTTCGCGGAGGTCGTCGTCCCATAGCCCTGACCATGTCTGGCCTTTGAAGAAAACCCCCACCCCGTCGACGACGCATCGGTTTGCACCTGGCAATCGATGGAGGGCGTGGTGAATGGCGCCCCGGTCAACAGGTTGCGTCGGTCGCTCCACCATGTCAGGTCTGTTATTGCTTCTTTCGTCAGGCGAACTCAGCGTCCTCTCGCACGGCCCTGAAAGAATGCCCGGCGAACGAGGGCTTGAAATTCTCTGAAATGGAGGCGTTCCAGAATCAGTCTTATCTGTAGCGGTGAGTAATCCCAACAAGCTTTCGAGCCTTTCCAGAGAGGGTTGCATGTGACTGAGTACTGTCTGGATTTTCGGTTGGAAAGCACATACCTTGCTGGAAATTGAATACATCCCCTAGGAATGTGATAATCTGCGCGGGGGGTGGTTCTGACTTGGCGAGTTTACTTGCAACCACACATCTACACATTGCATGACAGCGGTTTGTGTGTGCTGTGCGACCTGTTCGCTGGACAGTGTGGCAATGAGCAAGTCGTCGATGTACTGGAACAGCAGGATAGACCTTTCCCGGCTCGAATTTTTTAGGACGGTCATGACTACTGTAAAAACCAATGGCGCTGGAGCTAAGCCGAACAACAGGGCAAGGAACCGGTAGTTCCTTTCTGCAATGCTAAAGCATAGATATCTGCTGCGGTGCATTTGTATGTGAAAATAAGCGTCTGTAAGGTCGATTGACGTTGCCCACATACCTTTCCGTAATGCCTCGCGAATGACGTGGTTGGTGTCCATGCGAAATTTCGGTACGAGCAGGAACTCGTTGAGTGCTAACAAGTCTATGATCAATCTCCAGCAACCTGTTTTCTTCGGTCGTAGAAACACTCGGCTGTAGAAGCCTGGCTCTGACTTTGGCACTTCTGCTATAGCCCCTTTGCCCAGCAATTCCTGAATCATGGAATGCAATACAATGTCTTTTTCGCTCCCGGGCGGGTATGTGGTTGTCAGAAAAGGAGGGGGTACAGGTGTGAGTGACGGGTAAATATTTATTTCTTTGTTTGAACGTCGGAAGAGGAGGGGGTACCCGTAACGAAGCCATTTTACTATTTTCGGAGCCCCCATGCCTTTCCACCTCTCCTAAAAGTGCTTCAGTCTTCCCCAACGAGCCAGTTGTCTGTGCAGGTTGTGGGCGGAGTGGAGACGGAATGAGAGACTACTGTATCGCCGTGTGAGTGTTTGAGATGACCGCTCGCAGTGCGATTTAGACAGTAGCTGCTACCTGCTCTGATTGGCCCCGCGCGGTTTGGTCGTCTCCTCTTGGTGTGGCTTCTTTGCCTGTGACCTTTGTCGCTTTCCTTGTGGTGCCGGCCGTTTGCCCTGCTTACCCCCTGTTACGGATTTCCCTCTCTGCTGGCGGATGGCTTGTTGCATAAACTTATCCTTGAGGGAATCCTTGAATTCGGCCGTCAGGCGAGTCACTGCGTCAGGCGAAAACAGTTCTGTTTGTCCTGCAACGGGCTGGCCTCGCAGTGCCGCGGCGTCTTCCACCGGCAGAAGGGAGTGGTGGAGCAGAGCGTCTCTCCATAGTCCTATTATGCCCACCAGAGCTTCACTCTGTAGTTGTGCGATGTTGCATGAGGCCCGTGCGATGGAATGAATGAGATTTTCCACCACTGGAATATCGTCTGCGGGTTTTGCGTGCATGTCTATGTCCCGCAGCAACCGACAAGTGAAGATCCTGTGATATGTATGATTGCGTTACAAAATTTTCTCGGCATGATCCTCTGCCTTCGAGTTAAATGTTTGCTTAATACAGTCCGCAGTAGGAAGTGTTAGTCAGGCAGGGCGGGGTTCAATCTCGGAAGATGGCGTCGCGTGACATTGGATTGTAGCGGTTCCAGTTGCGTACCACTTTTGTCATGCGCAACGATCATGCGCAACAAGTCAGTGAACTGAATATCCGTGGGCTCCGTCCACGGTGAGGAATCATTATCGTCGACCCCTGCTTCTGGTTCGGTGTCTGGTTCGGTGTCTGTAATTAGGCGGGGAGGGAGTGCGCACACGCCGGCGCCCGGCAAAGTCACGTGGGGTGAGAGACTGGGACTTGGCGGGTGAGCGTGCCACATCTAACTGCCGCACTGCAGGAAATAACGCTGTCATGTCCTGACGGGATTGTATGTGAGGTATTTTGTACGTATCCCAATCCCCCCCCCCCCCCCCCCAGTGTGAGGTAGATGCATACGCTTGTTGCCCCGACGAGTCCTCGGCATAGGATGTATCCTGCTCGGGATCATAATCACTGTCACTTTCGCTATCACCCCCGGATGTGTATTATCTCAGTGGCAGGGCGGTGGTGATTCTTTGGCCGACAAGGTTGTCCGGTTACAGTTTGGGGATGTTGGCTTGACAAAGTCTCTCCTCCCCCTTGTTCATCTTGATTGTTTTTTCTGCAGTATCAATGCGTGATTGTTGCACTTTAACCGAACTCCCCTCTGCCTCATGTGTCTTGACACTGTCGGATTCGGTGTGTGCCTGATTTCCGGTTTTCCAGTCCGACGACTGTGTAGGTTCGCGGCGCGAGACAAGGCTGTTCGCGTCACAAGGCCTTGGTTGTCGTCACGCGACCTCTTGTCTTTCAGCCCGCGGCTACTCTCACGCCTGGCCTTGGACGTATTGTGCGCTTCTTTTGTGTCACGTGCCTTAAGAGTAGCTTTTTCCAGTTTCTCCAGAGCAGAGAGTGTTGCTTCTCTGGGGGAGGTTTGATTCGGTGACTCCACTAACGTTATGTCCGGCGAATCAGCCCTTCCCTGAGCCGCAGGTTTAGACGAGGGAGGTGTTCCCTTAGTATCGTTTCTTCATCTTTTATCCTGATTTGGCTTCCGCGCAGTTACTGTGTTTGCTGCGGTGTCTGTTATTACTGTGTTCACAAACCTTGAGCTATCCATAATGGCCTGTATAGCACGCTGTTGGAGCAACGATGTAAATACATCCCAGTTTCTGATCAAGTCTCTGGATGGCAAAGCTGCAGCAACAGGGAGTGACATTGATGTACTGGGTGTGGGGAACGGTACAGCCATGGTTGGGATTGGATCTGGCTGGGTAAGGCCTTCTAAAGACTCCACATTAGTCATTGTCACTGCATTAGAATCCTGTAAGGCGGTTTCATCCAACACTCCCAACTCTTCCAGCTCAGTGTTAGAAAATGTGCTGACAACAGAGTCTGTCTCACGTGTATTGCGGCGGCCTGCATTTTGTTGCCGTAGCTTCAGCAAAGCATGCCATTGCACTGGCGTGAGTCCGCTGCACTCGTCGCACGTATGTTCTGGCGTACACGGTGGCAAGCCTTCTCTGTCCCGTTCACGACATTTAGGACATGAGCTGTGAGGGTCAAGGTGCGACATGCGATGTCAACGTACTGGCCCCACATAGCATGATTTCTTGCCCGTCTGTGACCTGAAATTCAAGCATAGATTGCTCTTCGTGAGTTTCATCCTGTACTTACATTCGTTTTGTCATGACCAATCTGTTGCCGTGCGAAACCTGTTTGTCATGACAAAGAATAACCTGCTGTTATGCAGGGCTCCAAAGTGTGTGTGGGTGTGTGTTTTTTTAATCAAAACCTTCAAGACACACGCACCTCCTTACTGCTACATGGAACTTCAGCAATAATACCCATGGTAAGCTTTTAACTGTAGCTACATCGGCTTTGTCATGACCAGACCCCGATGTCACACGAACCTCGATTGTCATGACAAGCCTAGAGACTGTTGTTTGTAGCGTTCCGGCATAAACGTTCGAATAGAACACGCATCTGCTGTCGTGAAAAAAAGCTCGGTGTGTTGTCAGGCCTATAGGGGAGACTCCTCGTAGTTTATTGCTAAGACTGTGGCTATACGAGAGCATTCCGAGAGTGGAGCAAAATATGTGCTAGGAGTTGTCGTGCGGCGTGTCAGTTGTTGTCAGTACAACAAGTCACGTGACGCCGTACAGACAAGGGGAAACCCCGTGGCGCATTCCTTGGGGAATTCCCAAGAAACACTTGTCCTGCGGGGTCAGAAACCCCGTGGACAATGGAGGTGGGTACGTAGCCTTGTAATGCTAGGCAGAAAGCGTTCCGCAACACGAAAACTGCCTGCAAGACTTGGGAAACTCCTTTTCCCTCCGCGGTTAATGGCTCCATGACTGTTACCGTGACCCAGATACTGTCAGGCGACAAAAAACTGCTTCAAAATGGCAGATAACCGCAGTTTAGGTGTGAATCCTGTGTTGGACAGTAGGAAGAGGGTGTGTAGAACACACTGTCGACACAGACTATTCAACCTGAAGGAAGTGAGTGAGGAAAAAGACATCGTACGCAATCCCGCCAAAACTGGCGCGAGCTGTCAGACCGCTGCGAAAGAAGTCATTTCCAGACTCTCCCCTAGCCGGATCACAGAAAATTACGCTGCTTAGCAACGTAATCCGAACCTAGCATAGATCCATTGGCAGAATGTAGCTCCGAGCGAGACGATAGCCCCGAATGAGCAAACACTAGATCTGGTAGGCTCGTAAGTGCCGAACTGGGTATCAAACGAAGCAGAAACTTACATCTGTAAGTGATTGTTGACTGTGACCTAATCTCATTGGGAAGGGAAATAAACAAGAAACACGTGGAAGATGTTTCAATGTTTTTATTTGCGCGCCGAAGTACTTTGGACTTCGTTTTATCAAATTGGCAGCATTGCTTGGTTAAATTAGCTCCAAAATACATCAAAAAGCTATATTGAAAATAGCTAAGCGATTGGCCAAAAAGTGTTCACAAGGTAAGTGTTAACGGACGGAAGGACGGCTCGACAGACGGACGGCAACGGCCATAGCAATAGCCTTCAGTCAATACTGGCTGAGGGCTAAAAATTGGCATGTACTACTCAAGTTGACACTCACTCCAGAGTACGAAGTGTCATTGAAATAAAAACAGTAAACTTAATCTCCAATTCTAATTGCAATCTTATTGCATTTTAAGTCACAGGTCCGATGCGATACAATTACAGGCGGATTTAAACATGGTTTTCTTTATGTACGTTTGAAGTCTTTAAGCCAAAGACATCTATAGGTAAGACATCACAACTGAATAGCAACTATTGGAACCGTATTACTCAATTGGTCCTTATTTCGGAGTGTTTCGGATTTAGAACTCATCCATAGTGTATAAAAAGTAAGTAAAATTAACAAAATTCAGATCAGTAGCAATTTAACAAAATGGCTACTACACGAAAGCGAATTATTGGAATATTTATTAATTTTTGTTTTTGTTGTTGTTTTTGTTGTTGTTGTTTTTTTTTTCTTTATTATTAGTTTTTTTTTTTACTTTAATTTTTTTACTATGAACAAAGACAGAGGTTGAAACTGATATAGAAGGTAACAGAATTACAATTAAACCATAAGTCACATAAAAATAGTTGGGGAGGGGGTGGACACTTTATCACATGACACATACATAAAAGACCGGACAACCCGATGACCGGCTAACCCGAAGTGATGTCCTTGGACCCGATGAATTCGGGTTAAGCGGGGTCAACTGCATATGGAAATTAAGATGTAAAAGGTCTGGTATAGTTTCTACAACATATCATATTTTTCTTTTCTTTTCCTATGTGAAAACTTTCTCCTGTTTTCTCATTTTCCCGGGAGTGCCCCAACCATTAACGTAAGGGGACCGCATGTTGACGAGCATTCACGCGGGGCTTTAAGCTACAGACAGATGTTTACCATTGAATGGCGCTGTACATAGTCAAAGAGAAGAGAAGGCTCAGGAAAAACCAGTATGTTCAGCTGCAAATTCTTTCGTTTATTTGTTGTTCTTTATACTTAAAAAAAATACAAATTCAACCACTAAGTTAGATTTAGGCACAGCTCTCACTTACCAGGGCGACGCTGGCACGTCAGCGCGTCTATTGGGGCCGCGTATCGGAGTTGCGGCGACGCGGTGCTTTCCACCAGCAGTTTCTCCCGAATGGCCTCCTCATCCCTAGGTGGCTCTGCGCCCCCTAGCTGCGACGAGAACATGGGTGACGCTGCTTTCTCCCCGCGCCTTCTTTCCTCAGGACTGATTCCGCGAACCATCTCTCTTCTGGTTTTCTCCTTCTGCTTGTTCCGAATTGAGGACTGATTCCGCGAAGCATCTCTCTTCTGGTTTTCTCCTTCTGCTTGTTCCGAATACATCTCAGGAGTTCTCTGGTCCCCGCCAGGCGGCGCGTCGCTGCTCTTGTATGAAGTGTTGAAGACGTCAGCAGTTTGTGCGCTAGCGTCTGATTGGCTGTCTGGCGGTTGGGTTGGGGAGAACTGAGCTACCAGGTTGAGCGTCTGTGTGTCCAGCAAAAAGCTGTCCCCGAACCCCTGGCTACAGCCATTGTCCACAGCTCCACCGAACTCTCCGCGCTCATTGTTATCTCCATCCTCTCGCTCTCCGCGCTTCTGGTTATCTCCACTTCCACACTCAGCCCGTTTAGCCGATCGCGTACAGCGGGACAGAGACTTCATTACTGAATCATGCCGTGAAGCATCTCGTCCAACATTGCTGTTTTTCCCTACAAAATTCGATCCCCGCTTTGAACGATTATCAGATGTGCTGGAAATCAGTTCCGAGTTTTCACCATCAGTGTCTATTCTGAAACTTTCATTTTCCCCTTGGCTTTCTCCAGTAAAAAGGTACTTAGTTTGTGAATCTTCCCCAAACGTAACGCACACATTCGGAGACCCATTACAAAAAAGGCACTCATTCATGTCACCTTCACCAGAAATGTTCTCATTTAATGACCGTTCCTCACAATTTGCCATCTTTCTAGAAAGCACTTTATTTACAAAATCTGTGTGTAATGTTTCTGTGCCTTTCTTATTTACAGAGCCAACTTGTAATTTATCTTGTGCTATTCCTAAAAGAGCGATTCCCGATGTTGAAGGTTGAGAATTGCGGGGCGATATCCGAGAATTGCAGGGCGATATCCGAGAACTCCGGGGCGCTACCTGAAAACTGCGAGAAGTGCGGAGTGATTTCGGAGAAGTGCGGGGCAATATCTCAGAATTGAGGAGCGACACGCGATGACTGCAGGGCGATAACGGACGAATGCGGGACGATTCCCGACGACTTCGTGGCGACCTTTTCACTTTCCCGCCAGCCTGGGCCTGCCAATATGGCTTTCTATTTCTCGGCTTCTTCTCTCCCAGAAAAGATCCATAACCTTCTGTCCAAGATGCGTCGGCTGTTCCTGAGACACTAACATTCACGTCCCTCCGTCTGTCCATCTCCTGGGCACCCGTGTTCAATTCAGAAGTGTTTACGTTGCCGCTTTTGCCGCTGGTCTGCTTCTCTCTGGCCTGTCCTTTCCTTGTCACTACCCGCTGACAACTTCGCAAGGCTTTTCCCTTATCTGCCCCACCCAGGGTCTTAACGTCCGTCCGCGAGGGGCTTGGGCAATGTTTCGGAGTCTGACCGCTGGGCGGACCAAGGGACCGTCTACCCTGTTGTTGTAGCGACGCCGGCGGGCTGAGGACACTGACGTTGTAAGGCACAGGCGACGCCCCTCCGCACGTCACGCCTAGCTTCCGGTGGAGTTTACTGGACAGGATTAATGAACTGGAATGTGTTAGAGAACTCTCTGCCGAGCCCCGTCGTCCCGTAAAGGTGGGACTTGACAAGTCTGTACTCACTCGGCCGCATCCCTTCTTCAACCCTATAGAGCTTCTCTTTGTCTGTTGAAGTTCTTTATCTGAAAAATAAATATAACAGGTTACCCATCTCAGATAATACCTTAACGGTGTACTAACGCTACATAAATGATTTTATTTTCACATTGATCCAAGTAATAATTGTACGGCGCAATATCACGACAAAGAGAAAAGAGATTAAAATAAATTCCAAATCAACACTTAACAGTGAATTTGAAAGCATGTGGCGACCAAGTCCAGCCCCAGCTACCTTCCAATTGTAACGATGACATACATTGCTCTGCCCAGGGTATCGAAGCCAAACCCAGATCGTTGAGCCCTCCCCCCCCCCCCCCCACCTCTAGCAGGGTGCGAGCCTTCCAGACCTGCCAGGTCGATGACGACATTCCCCCCCCCCCCCCCCAAGGGACCAGGCCACGCCCAGCTCGATGAGGTCCATCTGTACCAGGGTCTCCTCACCCCCCCAACCCCCCACCCCAGGAGGATGACCTACCATGCCTCGCCTCAGGCCCCTAGGTCACGCCCAGCTCGCTGAGGTATCGCTTTAGCAGGGTGTGGGCCTCCTCCCCCACAGGACAATGAAGTACCTTGCCCCGCCTCAGGCGTCCAGATTCGTTGAGGTCGCCCTGTAGCAGCGCTCGGTCCTCTTCCCTCCTCCCCCCCCCTTCCCCGCCCCAGGTCGATGACCTACCTTGCCCTGCCTCAGGCGCCCACGCCACGCCCAGCCCGCTGAGGTCCCGCTGCAGTAGCGCCCGAGCTTCCCCCACGATACGAATGGCTGCCTCCGCCTCCGTCAGCCCCTGCTCCCCTGTCAGCCAGATACAGCGGCTCCTCCGCCTCCTCTCCTCCGCTTCCCAAGCGCTCTCCCCCTCCCCCGCCTTCTTGCTGTAAAGCATACAAAAAAGATTCAACGCGAATAAACGATATCCCGTCCCACCACCACATATCAATCCCTCACCATATCCCCTCCCACTATCCTATCCTCTCCAAGTACCATATCCCCTCCCAGCACCATATCCCCTCCCACTAAAATATCCCCTCCCATCACCATATCCCCTCCCATCACACCATATCCCCTCCCACACCATATCCCCTCCCATCACACCATATCCCCTCCCACACCATATCCCCTCCCATCACCATATCTTCTCCCACCACCATATCTCCTCCCACGCCATATCCCCTCCCACTACCATATCTCCTAAAACCACCCTATCCCCTCCCACCACCATATACCCTCCCACCACCAAATCCCTTCCCACTACCCTATCCCCTCCCACCACCATATCCCCTCCTACCACCATATCCCCTCCCACACCATATCCCCTCCCACTACCCTATCCCCTCACACCACTATATCCACTCCCACCACCATATCTCGTCCAACGCCATATCCCCTCCCACTACCATATCTCCTAAAACTACCCTATCCTCTCCCAACACAATATCCCCTCCCACTACCCTATCCCCTCCCACCACCACATCCCCTCCCACTACCCTATCCCCTCCCACTACCATATCTCCTCCCACTACCCTATCCCCTCCCACCACCATATCCCTTCCCACACCACATCATCTGCAACCACCATAACCCTTTCCACTACCCTATCCCCTCCCACCACCATATCCTCTCCCACCACAATATCCCCTCCCACTACCCTATCCCCTCCCACACCATATCCCCTCCCACTACCCTATCCCCTCACACCACTATATCCACTCCCACCACCATATCTCGTCCAACGCCATATCCCCTCCCACTACCATATCTCCTAAAACTACCCTATCCTCTCCCAACACAATATCCCCTCCCACTACCCTATCCCCTCCCACCACCACATCCCCTCTCACTACCCTATCCCCTCCCACTACCATATCTCCTCCCACTACCCTATCCCCTCCCACCCCCATATCCCTTCCCACGTCATATCCCCTCCCACTACAGTATCCCCCCCAACTACCCTATCCCCTCCCACCACCATATCCCCTCCCACCACCATATCCCTTCCCACACCACATCATCTGCAACCACCATAACCCTTTCCACTACCCTATCCCCTCCCACCACCATATCCTCTCCCACCACAATATCCCCTCCCACTACCCTATCCCCTCCCACTACCATATCCCCTCCCACTACCCTATCCCCTCTCCCCTCCCATCACCATATCCCGTCCCACATCATATCCCCTCCTACCACCATATCCTCTCCCACCACCATATCCCCTCCCACTACCCTATCCCCTCCCACTACCATATCCAATCCCACTACCCTATCCCCTCCCACTACCCTATCCCCTCCTATCACCATATCCCCTCCCACATCATATCCCCTCCCACCACCATATCCCCTCCCATCACCATATCCCCTCCCACTACCCTATCCCCTCCCACCACCATATCCTCTCCCACCACCAGATTTCCTCCCACGCCATATCCCCTCCCACAACCATATCCCCTCCCACGCCTCCCCTCCCGCCATCATATCTCCTCCTACAACCTTATCCACGCACCCACCATCATATCTTCTCCCACCACCTTATCCATGCGCCCACCATCACATCCCCTCCCACAACCTTATCCACGCGGCCACCATCATATCCCCTCCGATCACCATATCCACGCGCCCAACAACCTAATTTTATAAACAGCTGATCTTTTACAAGCATAGCAATCGTACCAAGTCCATTGCGCCACTGTTAAAATATCAGGAAACTAACTAACTAACCAAAAGAAAAGCTCAAAAAAACACACAAAAAAAAACAAGGATACCAGTGAACTGGTTAAGTCCCCCGTCGCACCCCCATCTTTGAAATGAACAGTTCTTTTCTAAATGTGCGCTCTCTCGATGCAAGAAAAAAATGAAATAACTGTGTCAGTTACTGAGATATGGCGCGTACAAAACTACAGCTATATATCGGGGATATTACACATTTTGATAAGATTTCAAAAACTTGACAATTTTTTTTTTTTTTTTTTTGAGAAACCAAAAATAACCTCACATTACACATCTCTAATATATGCTCTCTCTTGACGCAAGAACGAAATTAAATCGCTATATTGGTCACTAAGATATGGCGAGTACAAACTTACCACTATAGATCGGGGATATTACACATTTTGATAAGATTTCAAAAATCTGGCAATTTTTTATTTTTTGAGAAAAATCAAATATAACTTCGCGATGCACACCTGCAATATATGCTCTATCTCAATGCAAGAAAGAAATGAAATCACTATATTAGTCACTAAGATATGGCCCGTACAAAGTTACTACTCTAGATCGGGGATATTACACATTTTTACAAGATTTCAAAAATCTGACAATTTTTCATTTTTTAAGAAAAAGCAAAAATAACCTTGCATTGCGCAGCTCTAATATATGTCCTCTCGATGCAAGAAAGAAATGAAACTAGACCAGTGTGCATAGCCCAAATCACTATATTAGTTACTGAGACATGGCGCGTACAAACTTACCACTATAGATGGGGGCAGACAGACGGACGCGGTCCGTTTCATGAATCTCCCGCTCCGCACTGCGCAGCGGGGGGGGGGGGGGGGGCGGGGCACTAAAAATACAGTTATGACAGATGCAAACTAGAGCGGCCAGTGCACACAAAACATAGGAATACAGGCTTATGTTATACACTTTCAGTCAATACCTACTTAGTTTTTTGTTTTTGTAAACAAAAACAAATGTCTCCCCGACCAAACCCATGATCCCCCCCCCCCCCAAAAAAAAAAAATCCTGTTTTTTCAATTACTGAAATAAAATATTCATTTCTGCAAACATAACCTTAATTCATTGTAAAAGAACTCAAACTAAACCAAACAGATGGTGGTCACTAAAACATATAAATGGACGTCTTTTTTCATCCGAGTCTGGAAGGTGGTCGCTAAAACGGGTTTTATTGCAGGCCCTTCTTATCCAGAACTGAAGTTGGTCACTATAGTAGTTTTGCTGTACGCTACATTTTCTATCCGGGTCTGGAAGTTGGTCAAGACAGGCAGGTTTTATCGTACGTCTTTTTACCCGAATCTGCAAGGGGTCACGACAAACGGGTCTTACTTTTTATCCTGGTCTTGAAGGCGGTCGGTTTTTGTTTTTTTGCTAACCATCATCCTCCACACGCCCTCCCCACCCCCCCCCCCCCAACCCCAGCTATTTAATGTAGGTCCAACTATAAACACAATTCTTACCCTTTCATCCAAGGCAACGGTAACGGTCTGTATCCTAAGTGTAGTTATAGCCATGATATACTACCTTGTCTTCGCACATTCCCATAGGCCAAATAGCACTAGAAAGGCATTCTTCATAACTGCGCATCAGATGACGCACCTCGGTGGGAGAGGGGGGGTGCATTTCGGTGCCAAAATGGTGAGCTGCTTCTCATAACACAAGATGTCAGATGACCCACTTTAATAGCGAAAAATGCTTCCGCAAACAATGCCAATCGATACAAAATAGCTCCTATATATAGAACACCTTGGCAACCGAATCAAGTATGCGCGAAACAAAAATCAATAGCTAGACCTGCTAAGACCTATAGCATTCCATAACCTCGAAGATAACGACTCCATCATGCACCACAACTGACACTGACCCTTGACTGAGTGACATGTTACATAACAGCCGTAGATGAGAAACGCACAAAAAGCTTAATTTCAGGCACTAACAAATAGCAATGGACCGACAGTAATGCTGTCACTGTTTTGAAGCTTTCTAAAGAATGCAGGAACACTCGAGAATCTTCTGAAATCCCCAGCGTAGATAACACCTATGCTTAGATAACAAAGGAGCCAAAAAATGGGGAGGCGGGGGGGGGGGGGAGGAGTGTTGACGTTATGCACCTTTCTTGATTTTCTACACGAGTTCAATAATGTTTAACCAAAACCGTGCGACTTATCCGAGGAATAACTACACCAAATTTAAAGTCGATCCTACTTTCGATGTCGAGAAATTTTGCTTAAGAACACATAATTTTTTTCCCGTCAAAAGTTGAAACAGTCGTCTGACTGAACCAAAGAATATCCATATAAAATTTTAAGTCGAAATGACTTTCCGTTATAGAGATATTATGCATACAAGATCTGGTTCTAAATATACACATATTTTACGCGATGACGTCACACGTGGCACTCGTTCGTTCTACTCGCGAAAAAAATTTAAAGTTTCTTTCGGACCTACCAAGCAATAATCCCACCAAGTTTCAACTTTCTCCAATGTTAAGCAGCTGAGAAATTTCGCACACAAGATTTTTACGTGATGACGTCATACAAATGCCCTAATCACGTGACATGCGTGAAAAGTTGACAGAACCGTCCGACTGACTCATGAAATATCCATATAAAATTTGATGTCGATAGGACTTTTCGTTATCGATATATTTTGCACACAAGAACTTGTTTATAATATATACATATTTTACGTGATGACGTCATACGCCGCATTCGTTCGTTGTACTCGCTAAAAAATTCTATAGAATCTTTCGGACCTATCAAACAACAATCCCACTAAGTTTCAACTTTCTCCGATGTTCAGCAGCTGAGAAATTTCGGACACAAGATTTTTACGCGATGACGTCATACACCTGCCCTAATCACGTGACATGCGTGAAAAGTTGACAGAACCGTCCGACTGACCCAAGGCATGTTCATACAAAATTTGAAGTCGATAGGACTTTCCGTTATCGAGATATTTTGTACACAAGATCTTGTTCAAAACACATGCATATTTTACGTGATGACGTCATATGCCGCATTCGTTCGTTCTACTCGCGAAAAAATTCTGTAGAATCTTTCGGACCTACCAAGCAACAATCTCACCAAGTTTCAACTTTCTCCGATGTTCAGAAGCTGAGAAATTTCGCACACAAGATTTTTACGCAATGACGTCATACGCCCGCCCTAATCATGTGACACACGTGAAAAGTTGATAGAACCGTCCGACTGACCCAAGGAATGTTCACATAAAATTTGAAGTCGATAGGACTTTCCGTTATCGAGATATTTTGTACACAAGATCTTGTTCAAAATACATGAATATTTTACGTGATGACGTCATACGCCGCATTCGTTCGTTCTACTCGCGAAAAAATTCTGTAGAGTCTTTTGGACCTACCAAGCAACAATCCCACCAAGTTTCAAGTTTCTCCGATGTTCAGCGGCAGAGAAATTTCGCACACAAGATTTTTACGTAATGACGTCATACGCCTGCCCTAATCAAGTGACGTACGTCAAAAGTTGATAGAACCGTCCGACCTAACCAAGGGATAAATCGATCAAGTTTGAAGTCGATCGGACGTTTCGTTCTCGAGATATCTTGCACACAACACTTTGTTCACAACAGACTGACACACACACACACACACACACACACACACACACACACACACACACACACACACACACACACACTTATACAGCTACGTCGGGAAACGAACGACGAATCGCGATTTCTTCTCCAACTCGCGAAATGGACGCCAAAAATCTAACTTCGTTATTAGGGACTTTTCAGACATAAGTTGTATATGAAAATCTCGGTAGATTTTTTTTACATTCAATTCCGAAAGCGAAAATATATAAAAGACAACAGATTAAGAGAAATTTAACAAAGCATGAACCCTGCGAAACGGAATATTTTGTTTACATAATTTGCATATTTTACACCATTTTATGATATCTGCAACTATAAGTTTGCTGTGAAACGAGACTGTGTAAAAAATGTAAACAAACCGATTTTGTTTATAAACAAAGGCCACGTGCTTTCTGTAAAAGAGTATTAGGGAAACACTAAATAAAAGCCAAACAAGCCTAGAGTTTGTTTTCTTTTATTTACACCATAACCCCCCTGTAATATTTATTTTCTTTCATTTCTATACATAAACTATTTAACATTAATTGAAGAGTTACAAAATATTGAAGAGTAGTACAAAAGATATTCAAACAGATGAATGTTTAAAAACATAGATTTATATTATACAGATGAAATGTTTAAAAACAAAATACAGATTTATACAGATGAATGTTTAAAAACAAAACTCTTTTAAAATAAAAACAAAATACAGGAAAAATAATACAACAAAATCCTTTACTGATATAACCGTGATGTGTAAATAACCAACTCTATCTTATTTTCAAGCTCAGTGTTACGTGCACTACTTAAAATTTAATGATTGGCCGAAAAAAACGTGAGGCAATGAGATATAAACCACATAAAAGCTTCCTAAAGAAAACAAAATACACAGCTGAAACTTTCAAACTAACATGCGAAATGTACGTACACAACCATGCACAAAATTTGCAAGTTTAGAGACCCTGCAACACAACTTGGGTGTACTACCCCATCTCGTGACGTTCATAAATTTAAAGTCGGTGACTTCGTATGAGAAAAATGAACTGAAAATAACACAGTTAAAACTTTCAAAATGACATGCAAAATGTACGTACAAAACCATGCGAAATGTGCGAACACCAAAATTTTTTTATCACGGAAATATCGGCAAATTTCCAAGTTTTGAGACCCTGTCACGTTTGCGCGTACGCCCTTCTCGTGACGTTCATAAATTTAAAGTCGGTCACTTCGTATAAGAACAGTGAACTGTAAATAACAGGTACAACTTTCGAACTGACAAGCGAAATGCACGTTTATACACAATCATGCGAAATGAACGTATAAACAACCATGTATATGACACGGTCTCAAGCTTTTGAAACTTTTACCGATGTTTCTGTAAATAAAAACATTTTGGTGTTCGCACATTTTGCATGGTTGTGTACGTACTAAAGTCGGTGACTTCGTATAAGAAAAGTGAACTGCAAATAACACAATTAAAACTTTCAAACTGACATGCGAAATGTGCGCACACATCTACAACCATGCGAAATGTAGTGCAACCACGCGAAATCTACGACCCAAGTATTTCTTTTTTAAATACATCGGCAAACTTGGCAGCTTTTGTGACCCTGTCACAAGAAACTTATCCGTACTACCCATCACCGCCACTTTCATAAATTTACAGCCTGTCACTTTATACGAGAAAAATCAAATGCAAATAACACACTGAAACCTGATACGCAAACGCACATAGCCATGCGAAATGTACGAACCAATAAACTTCTTAATACCTCGGCAAATGTGGCAGGTTTTGAGACCCCGTTACATGAAAATTGCCCGTACTATCCAGCAACTTCTCAGAAGACGCCCTTTCAACAGCCGATTCCGCATTCGCTGAGAGTTTTGTGTCTTTCTCGCCCTGCGATGAATGTGTGTTAGCCGACTCTTCCCTTTTCACTGGTCTCTCACAAAGCTCTTTTGACATGGTATCAACGCCTGTAATGACGCAATCGCTGTCCGAACTGCGTTCTTCGGATTGCGCCACTCCCTCCCCAACGGTGACCGTAACTTCTGTGTCACGGCTTCCGATTGCACAACTGGGACATTTTCTGAAAATGTATAACACTGGTATTACAATCGCTAAATCACTGTCAATTCGTACGACAGAGACACTGACAACTTCACATCAAGTCAAAACAGCAACTACCTTTGAAGAGACCATGAAGCGCCCAGGAATAACCTTCACATTTCATTTTCAATTCAAAGCTGAACTGTACAAAACTCTTACAATCTTAGCAGTGGGCACCAATAAGCAGTCCGTTTCGCCGACAAACACAACGCACGAAAAATGTTTTGAATTCTTTAAAACGTCAGCACCTGGTTGGCTTGACCAAATCTGCACTGGTGCTACATATATCACGATACTCCTTCCGACACATCTCAGCAACAATTCTTACCCTTTATAGATGCAAAAGCATCACTTACCCAGCAACTTCTCAGAAGACGCCCTTTCAACAGCCGATTCCGCATTCGCTGAGAGTTTTGTGTCTTTCTCGCCCTGCGATGAATGTGTGTTAGCCGACTCTTCCCTTTTCACTGGTCTCTCACAAAGCTCTTTTGACATGGTATCAACGCCTGTAATGACGCAATCGCTGTCCGAACTGCGTTCTTCGGATTGCGCCACTCCCTCCCCAACGGTGACCGTAACTTCTGTGTCACGGCTTCCGATTGCACAACTGGGACATTTTCTGAAAATGTATAACACTGGTATTACAATCGCTAAATCACTGTCAATTCGTACGACAGAGACACTGACAACTTCACATCAAGTCAAAACAGCAACTACCTTTGAAGAGACCATGAAGCGCCCAGGAATAACCTTCACATTTCATTTTCAATTCAAAGCTGAACTGTACAAAACTCTTACAATCTTAGCAGTGGGCACCAATAAGCAGTCCGTTTCGCCGACAAACACAACGCACGAAAAATGTTTTGAATTCTTTAAAACGTCAGCACCTGGTTGGCTTGACCAAATCTGCACTGGTGCTACATATATCACGATACTCCTTCCGACACATCTCAGCAACAATTCTTACCCTTTATAGATGCAAAAGCATCACTTACCCAGCAACTTCTCAGAAGACGCCCTTTCAACAGCCGATTCCGCATTCACTGAGAGTTTTGTGTCTTTCTCGCCCTGCGATGAATGTGTGTTAGCAGACTCTTCCCTTTTCACTGGTCTCTCACAAAGCTCTTTTGACATGGTATCAACGCCTGTAATGACGCAATCGCTGCCCGAACTACGTTCTTCGGATCGCGCCACCCCCTCCCCAACGGTGGCCGTAACTTCTGTGTCATGGCTTTCGATCGCTGCAACGGGGATATTGTATGAAAATGTAAACTATTTATTCTGTGCAAGCGAAATGAACAGATGTTTTAAAATTAATTTAAACTTCTTTTTAGATTAAACTGGCATTAAATTTCTTCCAATGCCAATGTTTCATTCTAATGTAACAGCCGAGTCATAAACTATAACGTCCTTATTTCATCCTTGAACAATTTAAAGCTTAGCCGCACAGGACATGCATGTTCAAAATTCTGACAACAGTCCGTTTCGCTTCAGTCTTACAAGTTCCGGTTCAGTAAAATAACGAAACTGCCCTTCGGATCACACGCACACACACACAAAAAAAAAATGTCGAATGAAACGAGAAATACGCGTCAAGCAAAATATATGTTGTACATTCGTCCACCTGTAATTACCTGAAATCGGCGCAGGGATATTTTCCGCTGCTTTCTTAATCTGGCTACAGGCTTGGTTAACATCCGAACTGTCATCACTATCTTTAACCGGTCCCCCAACAATTTCACCCACAAAATGGGTCAAGTGGCCCTGATCCCTGCCGCATAACCTCTTTGCGGCTTCTGCCCAGGCCTTGATGTATCCCTTCTCGGGGTTTTTACACACCTCTTCTGCAGAAAAAAAATGACGGAATGCTTGATCATTCCACATTTCATTCCATACAAGTTTAGACGCACATAAATCATTCCCAAAAACCATGCGAAAACACACTGTGCGTAAAGGAAAACGATACTTTTTTATCATTCCAAGGCGTGAGCACAAGTTACAGAGAGAACAGATACCGAAGAGAAAATTTAAAAATAGGTGGTATACGAATAAGTAAAATCTCGCATATACAGTCCGTTTAGCAATGAGAACGTGCAACTGGCAATACAGGGATTCAGCACTTCATCTAAGATACTGAAAAATACAAGTCCTTTTGGGTCTGATGCTTCCGGCTAGATAATCGAACCTGCAAACTTATGAAGCACTATCATGCAAAACTCAACGGAAACGGAGATTTGCAAACCATAAAACGACAAAACAGAGATTTAACCCAATCACAGGGAAGGAAAAAAATCTGTCGTTTCTTAATAACATATTACCAATTCCCACAGCCATAGGAAACAGTTTGAGCTTCCTAGGATCGGAAACTTTCTCCGGACTAAAAATGAAAGAATGTTTTGAAATCATGCATCACTCTCAGCTGCTGTAAGGACGTCACTTCTGTCCTTGTCAAGTTTTTTTTCAGTTATTACAGGAGCAAAAAAAAAAAATGTTTCGATACACTGGTCTTTCAACTCTACAAAAGTACAATTTCTGCGAATAGGACGTCATCATTCCACAAGAACACGCAAAAACAAAAGGGAATCTAAATCAACCTGGTTTTACAGGACGTCCACGACCTGGAAAGGAAAGCAATAGAAAAATGTTTAAGAACTTACGCAAAGTCAAAACCGCAAAACGAGACTTCTATACTTCTGTCAGGGTCCCGGCCTTCCACACGTGCACGCCACCACTTCCTTCTATACATGTGAAGCACAACGTCACCTGTTCTGTAGCGCTGCAGATCAACGAACCTCTCTGGGACCTTTTTAATCCACCCTTTTTTCCGCGGCATCTGTGAAAGCCATAGGAGAATGATCATTAGCTGAATATATTGGGAATTTGAAATAACGACAACACAATCAATAAATCTTAGCGAAACTAACCGACCAGTGGCCGGATACATTTTGTGTAGCATTGTGACTTTCTACCTTTTTTTTTTACTGCTATGGCCGTATCGGGGCCCCCTGCCACATTATTCTGATATGGGGCATTCAAAATCTCTCTAACCCTTGTATGTGGAGTCCCTCACGGAGTAGCAAGAAGGAACCCCAATCTTAGGTATGACCCGACAGCATAAGCTATAACTGCGCGAAATTGACCGATTTTTTTTTTACATTCTCAGAGATCATCCATGCCGTTTTTTCTTCTATCATTACATCCTAATCTCGCCTGAATTCAGCCGAAACGCAAAAATTTTCCGCAAAAGTCTAAGTGTGAATTGGCTTATTCTTTTAAGCGTTCAAGGTGGAGGGGGGGGGGGGGGGGGCCAAAGCATCCGGACTGCGTTCAGGGTAGGGGGTTTAAAATTGGCAGAAGTCTGTGTACGTATTAACAGGGCTGGAAATTTGCGGGTGTCCGAGACCCTCCTTTTTGGCTACCCAGAGTCCGACTAAGCCGCAAAAAATAAGGTCTTCTTGCGCCCTATGTTATCTTAACACGGTTTGGATCCTCCCTAAATAGCTTTGGACCCTCCTTTTTCAAAGACCCGGGTCCCAAGGACCCGGATCAAAAAAGCTAGTTGCCAGCAGTGGCCACTTACAAAAAATTGTAATCCAAGAAATCCAGGAAAAGACAACATCGACAGCATTTTCAAGCGAAACTGAGCAACAATTTTCTGAGCGAACATTTCTAGACACTTAAATCCGTAAAATGAAAAGATATGTTAGCTCAGAATTTGACGCCCTCACAATTAAGCCTGTATTTTTACAGCAGCATCTTACACATTCTTTAAAAAAATGACACAAATCACATCAAACACGCTAAAATAACATTTTTTCGTGATTCACAAAATAACCGCGCTTTTAACACGTGTGTATTTACCTTTCAGGCATATCCTCATTAACTTTTTATCCACTTTTAATTTTTTCAAAAATTATCCACGTGTAACCTGGACGTTTCTGCATTGAAAGTGATGCCACCAAGAACAAAGCCGCGCGCATACACCTCGTGACAGGTTAATTTGCATACTGAGTCAAAAAAAAAACATTCAAGTTCATGTACACAGTGTAGTGTTTCGCAGATAATTTCATTCCAAACCTTACCATATTTTTTTATAAACTAACACAAACTAAAAAATATCACCAAACAAGCATTTTAATGGCAGAAAACCTTTACAAAATAACGGATTATTTTGCGCGTAAACAGTAACAAGGCAAGCCAATCATAAAAGTAGTGCTCACACAATTAAAACAGCGCACAATAATATACAGTCAGCCTGTCATGAGCGTGGGAATCTCTCGCTTTTAGCCCGTTCACAGATCAAAACAAATCTACTGAAGCACATAGAGCTTCTGATACGTGTTTGAATTGGCAATTCCGCAGTGAAGGAGGACGGGGGTGTGGCAGGAGAGGGGGGGGGGGATCTGCGAAGCATATATGGAAGATAAATATGACATTTTTGGCGTGTAAATAGCAACAAGGCAAGCCAATCATAAAAGCAGTGCTCAAACAAATAAAACAGCGCACAATAATACACAATCAGCCTATCACATGTGCGTGAGAATCTCTCGCTTTAGCCCGCTGACAGATGCAAGCAAATCAACTGCGAATAGCCGTTTTGGTGTGTTTATCAACTGTCAATTTCGCAGTTGGCGTATACAAGAGAGGAGGAGGAAGGGTGAGGGGGATCTGGCCGGCAATTTTTTTTCACTTCTAGACTTTACCAGTGCATTTCGCTTTTTGGGGAAAGGGTGGCGTTTACCCCCGAATGCCCCCAACCCCGTTGTTGCACCAATTTAACAGCACAAATACTACAATTTTTGGCTCGAAAAAAAAAAAGCCATTTTGATGTGCCAAAACGCAAAGGCAACGTGAAACGAATCGATTTCTCTCTCTCTTTTTTTTTTTTTTTAAATAAAGCATACTCAAGATTAAGGACAGTGAGATAGTGAAACTCAGTTAAAGCGATAAGGGAGGGGGAGGTTTGCACGTCATTGTCTCCCACCAGCATCATTAATGGAGCAATATATTTTTGAAGGATTGCGTCCTGCAATGAATAAAATAAGCCCATTTTAATGCGTTTATCAACTACCAATTTCGCAGTGGTTGTGTACTGCAGAGGGGGGGAGAGAGTTCTCGCCTGCAATAATCTTAAGTTTAACGGTGTTAAACATTTTTTATGACTAATAGGCTTTACCATTGCATTTTGCTCTTGGGACGGGGGGGGGGGCCGAGGGAGGAGTGGGGAAGGTCGCGCACCCTCTCTATTTGCGCTAATACAAAAATGCACTTTTGAAGTATTAGTTTCAGTCAAAGTGAAATAAGTCGAATTTGAAAAAAAAAAAAAAAAAAGACAGCACAATTAAGATTAAGGTCACCAAGCAGTGAGAAACAATACTCAGTTCAAGTGATATTGACGGAAAGACTGAGTGTATATTAAACTTGTACGCACATGACACACGCTTGAACACCCCAAAAATATAAATGGCATCACACAAGAATCTGCCTCTACACAGCGAAACCAGGCGAATTTGGGAGAATTTGGTGAACACAGCACTCAAGTTTAAGGGCATCAAGTAATGAGAGATGAAGTCAATTTCAGCGATAGCCACAGAAAGATTGAGTGTAAATAAGACATGTACGGACACGAAACACGCCTGTTCGCACAAAAAAAAAGTTATAAATTGCACTGAGAGTTTACAGTGACTGCAATTCACACACAACACGCGTACATGAGATATGCGAAACAGACCGGCTTACATAAAGAAACCGAGAATAATATGTCAAACAAATGACTTGGTTAAAAAAAAAACAAGAATCTACGAAGAATAACAAACTCTAACGATTGCTTAATAAAATATGTGACACTTTGCTTCAGTTAAACAAAAATATGTACTTTAAAAAATGAAGTGGAAACTTTCTGGTATTATCGTCCACTACCAAAAGGGGTGTTGCCTTGTTTACCCTCAACTTTAACTTTGATTTTTGAGATTTATAGGCTACAAACAAAACAATAAATAACTTTAAAACGTATTTGCGATATTATTCTTCCTGTTTTAAATACAATTCTACGGATATGCCACCCCAGAATCTACTAAAATGTAGGCCAAAAAGTAGACAACCACCCGGGGCCGGGTCCATTCCAACACGGGGTCGCGCTCCCCTGACACATGTGCTAGCACCTGATTGGCTGAAATGTGATATAAAAATAGATTTCACACAGATCGAAAGATGTGTACGCCTTCTGATTGGCTCTCGTTCCACGTGCTTTTCTCACACAGAGTTCATGGTAGGTAGCCACCTATATGTTGGTGTGAGAACTATTTTACACAGAAATTTTGAAGGTCTCT
This sequence comes from Protula sp. h YS-2021, assembly GCA_949752745.1. NCBI lineage: Eukaryota > Metazoa > Annelida > Polychaeta > Sabellida > Serpulidae > Protula > Protula sp. h YS-2021. The sequence continues at coordinate 51,123,559 of OX457025.1, read as the reverse complement.
GTAAATTTCTGCGAAATAGGCATGTGGTCTCAGGTGAAAGAGCACGTCCTGTTTCGCAAAATGAACCCCTAACACAGATTTGCGAAACGGACGACCCGACCAAAATGCGAAACGGACCGAAATTCGGTCCGTTTCACTTTAACATTGCAACGTGATACACACCAATTCGTCTTGTTTCCCGACGAAGCCGCATCCACACACACACACACACACGTACACACATACAAACACACAGAACGTACAAACACTATATGTCTCCCCTTGGTCGGGGAGACATAATTATTTCAATTATCGCTCCACATTTGGCAATAACCTCGATTAGTGAGCAGTCTGCCAAGCCTTATTTTTATCACACCAACATGGTTTTCATAAGGCCTGTTTCCGGTTTGAAACAAGCCATTTTTATATTGGATGTTGTGACATTTGCCACGGTTTTGTCTGATTTTTGGGTGAGCACAAAAGCGCCTTATTGGATCCACGACAGTTAAAAGAGGAACAGCAACCGGTCAAACCAAACATCGCTCGACAATGTTCGAACTCGGAAATGACACAACCTGGTTTTATTTTGGTTTAATATCTTTATTTTTATAATAATACGCATGATGATAAAGTTCCCTTGGTGCGTACCTCTGAAATGGCGCGGCGTTCCTGAGTGCGGCCTCCACATCTCCCGTGCCGGCGTTAGCGAGTGCCGCGACGGTCTGCAGGCCCGCGTTGTACATGACGCGTGCGCGCTGTCCGTTGAGCAGCGACACGCGCACGAGGTCGACGAGCTCACGCTGCACGCCGAACGTGAGGCGGCTCTGGAACTGTGACAGCAGGAGCTCTAGGTTGATCCAGCCCAGGCGCTTGCAGAACACCGTCACCATGCCTGAAACATGACGTCTGAATGCCCGAAACATGACGTCAGCATGCCTGAAACATGACGTTAACATGCCTGAAACATGACGTCAGCACACCTGCAAAAATATCGTGAGAATGCCTGTACCATGGCGTCAGCATGCCTGTAACACGATAGCACCACGTATATTTACTGGATCAATAGGAGAAGAAACATACCATCCAATGACAAATCAATAAATTGCGGTTAAGAGCCAAGGGCATACCAGCAAACGTGGCAGCGGACTGCTGCAATGATTGTAGCACTCCGCGGCTGCACTTGTATTTGTCGGCAACCACAGCCAGCGGTACCTCGTTCACAAGCTCGTTCAGCACGAGCGCCGTGTAAAACCTGTAACAGCACACAGTATAAAACCGGCAAAATACAGAGTGAAGCACAGTGCGTATCTCTTCAATTACACGGAGTGGGGCAGCGAGTACCTCTAGTGTATGTTGAGGGTGTAGTTATGCGGTGTAGGGGCAGGGGGTGGCGTTTACCTCTTGTGAATTTTGAGGGCGCGGTACTGCTAAAGTACAGCGCTGTTTCCTGCACCGTCTTGACCAGGAAGCTCTCGGACACACGTAGACTCTATGGTGTGTCGGGAGGGGGAGGGGGGAGGAAGTGGCGCTCACATCTTGTGCATATTGAGTGCGTGAGCTTTGTGTGGGGAGGGGGGGGAGTAGGTGCTCACCTCTTATGGATGTTGAGGGCGCGGTACTGCTGGTGCGTGCTGCACGGCACTCTGCCCTGCACCGCCTTGGCCAGGAAGCTTTCGGACACACCCACGAGCTCGGCCACACGTCGCATACCCGTCGTGAGAGCCTCCCACTGACACAGATACTGGTACCAGTCTATAGAGCCCAGCACGTCCTGCATATAGATTGGCGTCACCTGCGCACGATAAGACAATGAGGTATTTAGACAGGAGGTCACAGGCGCATGTAATACCTAACACAAGGGTGCGAAAATAACGATGTAGCAGGTAGATTGCAGACGCAGAACAAGGGCCTAAATGTAGATAGGTATGTCAACTTGGTGCATGGTGATCACAGTACTAGACGCGCCAAGTAAATGACATGCTGCTGTTTGGAAGTTTGAGTGACAACATGAAGTGGGACTCTGAAAAGACTTACCAGGTAGATGACATTCAGTTCTGAGTTGAATGACGTACAGCCTTCAACATTTAAAAAGTAACTGACGCTGTTAACAGTCACCAAGTAAATGGCGTGCAGCTGTCAGCACTCACTAAGTAAATGTCATGCAGCTGTTAACACTTATCAAGTAAATGACGTGCAGCTCTTCACATTCATTAAGTTTGGTTTGGTTTGGTTTATTGGTGTTTTAAGTCCCTTAAGCGATCACAGCGCTATATCAGGACTACTCTGCCACATTATACTGAAATGGGCCAGTCCAGTTTGAATCCCTATGGCATCATAATTGAGTGGACAGCTAATGGGCATCTAAAGGACAGCACTCTGCCAACTGAGCAATCCGCCCCCTTCTCATTAAGTAAATTACACGCAGCTGTTAACATTTACCAAGTAAGGACGTGCAGTTCTTTACTTACCACGTAAATGAAGTGCAGCTGTTAAGACTCACCAAGTAAACGACGTGCAGCTCGTTCTCGAGCACGAAGCAGCGTCTTGCTTTCTGCAGCTCCATGAAGACCACGAGCCCCTCGTCAGGAGAGAGAGCAGACGACAGCACCGCGGCGCCCAGCTGTGTCGCAACATAACGCTCCTCGTCCAAGCCCCCTAAAAACGGGGGGATAAGGGTTTTGTCATGCAGTGAAACCTCCGCCAGTGAACACCTCTACATACTGAACAACCTCTAAACAATGAACACTATTTTCTTTAAAATTCTGTTATGTTGTGAAATTCACCTCCCTTTACTGAACGGTGGTGCCTCATCGGTTTCGATGAATGAGCTTCAGGCAACATCAGTGATGTGACGCGGTGATGTGACGATATCCTTTTCTGGATGCACTCATCTATCCGAAGGTCTGACACTGGGAACTCTCTGTCGTTGGAGTCAGCCAGAAGTGGCTCTTCCTCAGCTTCTGTACGAATTCTTCTCTGCTTGAAGCTTTTCACTGCTACATGGCATATGTGTCTCCACAAACCTCTGAACTGGGCCTTATGTTTCCAGTCCTTTGTGTCTACATGGCACGATTTCAGATTGGACTTCAGAGTGCGTTTGCATCGAATTCGCGGACGGCCCACGCAACTGACTACGAATGAGTCTGACTTATATACCATCGCTGCCAGCTCTTCGTAAGACTTGGTGTTAGGTACTTTATTTTGCCACTCGACACCACATATTTTGCAGAGACATCTCATCTGGAAGGAGTCTAGTTGATGTATCTACCTTCTATACAGCGTCCACGTTTCACCCTCGTAGAGTAGTGTAGACATAACGACGGCATTATAAACGCTTTTTTCGCCTGAAGTCTTTCGCTCTTTTTACTCCAAAGCCTGTGCGCCAATCCACCAAATGCTGAACTGCCTTTCGCTATACGTTGGGTTATCTACACCCACGCATCTGTCGCATGAGATAATCTCTCTACGATAGCAAAACTGTGATCAGTGGCAGTCTAAAATATTATTTAAGTTTTTCAGGCTGATGCCAAGGCAGAATTTCGTTGCTGCATCAGCAAGTCTGTTTGTAATGATCTGTGTGTCTTCAAGGCTGTGAGCAAAGAAAGTAGTCATCGGTAAAGAGCAGACCAAGAATCATCAGTGTCGAATACTTTAGCACGCGCGGCAAATCTATGTGGGCTGAAGGCGCTGCCAACGTAACGTACTTGCATATACACACATTTTTTCGGGTCGCGGACCGTACATCTACACATCAATGAGAGCAGAATACCAAAAAAAAAAGGCTTGGGAGTCAAGACACAGCCTTGTTTCGTACCATCGTACCACTGCTGATTTCGAATGGGGCTGAGAAATCATCTCTCTCTTATTGTTCCCATCATGCCATCATGGAAGGCACGCAGCCCCTCCCCCTATAATCATCATCTCATCTGGGCAACTTGTTTTGCGCAGGAGCCTGCATAGCCCTTCCTTACTCACTGTATCGAAGGCCTTTTGAGGTTCACAAATACTGTGTAGAGCTCCATGTTCTGCTCGTGACAATTTTTCCTGCAGTTGTCTCATAGCAATGATCAGATCCGTTGTGCTCGAGCGGGCGATTCAGGAATGACGCGTGCTGGTATTTTAACAGCTGATAACAATACCAAAATGCCTTGATGGTCATGAGTTGGATCTATTTGCTTTCCTTTTGCATAGATATATTATGGAGCCATTATTTATGTCTTGTGGAACCTCTCCCTTCTTCCAGTAACACTGGAACAATTGTGTCAGTTTGGGTACCATATGTGCGCCTTCATTCTTGTAGATCTTGGAAGGAATGTCATCAGGTCCGAATGCTTTCCCTGAGAACAACTGCTTAATCGCTTTTGCTACTTCGTCACATGTAGGAAGGTTTGACAGAATGGGCAGCTGCGGCGTGCTTTTGATAACTTCGTCGGAGGGACCGTTGAGTGGCGAATCGAAAAGTTCAGACCACCTTTCCAAGATGTATTTTTTTTGCCCGTGAGTAACTTTGTACCGTCAGGAGATAGGCCACTCGCTCAAGGTCCAAAAACAGCTTTCGGACCACCACTTATTATTTTTTCTTTCATTTTTCCTCGGTTGAGAGTTCTTGCCATTCACGTATTGCAGGTGTGTGCGGTGCATGTCGTCCAGCATCTTGGATATTTTCGTGTCGTTCTTATCAAGCCAGTCTTGGAGCTTCCGTATAACGAAGCCAAATACTTCGACAGCTGCATTGTACTTGTTTACACGAAATTCCCTCCATGCTGTCTTAACATCCACGCCATCCGCTTAGGATTCATCAGTTGCTTTTGAATTTTTTTCAGCTCTTCTGTCTTTGTGGTACCAAGACCATTTATGTTCATCTTCTTAGGCTTAGGTTAGCGTTGCCTTCTCTGCTGTGGAATTAGATTCATTTTGTGTTGAACAAAACCATGAGTAGATCAACAACTGGAGCCTTCTTTGGTACGAGCTGTCTTGACATCACCGGTGGGGGCCGCCGTGCTCCGGACTTCAAAAAGTTGGGAGCCCGAAGGGAAATCCTGGAGTCCGGCACTTTTTAGACAAGCCGACATCCGTGGAGGGTATGTAAGTGTGAAACCTTTACTTAAAATAATAAATTTTTTTTTTACCATCTGCCAGAAATTGATCAAATGGGAAAGGAGGGGGAGGGGGGGGGCATTTAAATTTTTTTGGTTTCCAATTTTCAAAATGCTTCTTCTCCAACAATTTTGGTAAGATTTTCTTTAAATTTTGTACGAATGTTCTTTATGTTAGTCTCTCTTGAAAGAAAGACTTTTTTTTAGCGATCCACCAAAAATTGCTTAAATGGAGGCCATAATTGAATTTATTGGCGTCAAATTTTCAAAATGCTACTTCTCCCACAATTTGGATTGGACTCCTTTCAAATTTTGCATGAGTGTTTTCTATATAGGACTCTCAAAAAGTTATTCAAATAGGGGCATTTTAAAATTTATTGGTTGCCAACTTTAAAAATGCTTCTTCTCCCACAATTTCGATCAGGTTTTCTTCGAATTTTTTTTCGAATTTCTATGAATGTTCTCTAGATAATCCTCTCGTAAAAAAATTACTGACTGGTTCTCCCTTTCTAATTTTGTATGAATATTCTCTAGGTAGGCCGCTCTTAAAATTTAATATATTTGGGGATCCACCAAAAATTTGCCAAAAAGGGGTCATTTAAATTTTTTGGTAGCCAGTTTACAAAATGCTTTTTCTCCCACAACTTTGGTCAAATTTTCTTAACATTTTGCAAAGATACTGATTATGCAGACCTCTCTTGAAAAAATGCTTTTTTCTTTTTTTGGACGATCCACTAAAATTTGGCCAAATGGGGGGCATTTATATTTTCCAAATGATTTTTCTCCCACAAGTTGGATCGGATTCCTTTTCAATGTTGCGCGATTGTTCCATAAATGTTGCTCTTTCAAGAAACAACTTCTTTTTTCTTTGACGATCCGTCAAAAACCGGCTAATATGGGACACTTAAAACTGTTTTGGTAGTCAGTTTTCAAAATGCTTTTTCCCTCACAATTTTGACAGGATTTTTATCCAAATTTTGCATAAATGTTCACTAAGCGGTCCTCTTTTTTAAGGTTACTTTTTTGGCGATCTGCAAAAATTTGCTAAATAGAGGTATTTAGAAATCTTAAGCAGCCAATTTTCAAAGGGCTTCTTCTTTCACAATTTATGCGGGGTACCCCTAAAATTTTGTAAGAATGTTCCCCTTTCTCCTTCAAAAAATTAACTTTTTTGGCGGTTCTCCAAAAAAGCCAGTTGGCGGCATTTTAAATCTTTTTTTTTGCGCACCTTTAAAAAGTTGTCTTATCCAGCCGTTTGAATGATTTGGGGCTCAAGTTTTTCAAAGTAGTTCTTTTACCAGTAATTTTAGTCAGATTGTTTTCATTTTTTAGGCATAGCCCAGCCATACGGCTCTTTGAAATATATTTTTTTAGATCCGACAGGGAGTAAAGGCAAATGCCGGCCTTTGAAATATTTTTTTTAGTAACCGGTTTTTAAACTATGGCTTCCACTTTCTGACGACTATACAAGCCATTTGATACTTGATTCACTATATCTCGGCTGGTCACAATATCCTTGGACATTCTTGTTAAAAGAATTTTTTTTAGTTTTCAAATATACACAATATATTGCATGGAAGCTGTTGTGTATACATAATCACCCACATAAGCGACCTATTCATTCCAAACAAATAAGTTTTCCAATGTTGTAAACACAGCACTGAAAATAGACGGACAGTTTTGAAAACAACAAAAACTGATCTTTTCTTTTTTTCAACTAGAGCGGCCAGTGCACACAAAACATAACAGTACAGGCTTAATTACACTTCCTAACGACACCTATTTAGTTTCTTGTTTTTGAGAACAAAAAAATATCTCCCCGACTAAACCCCTGATTTCGCAAAAACCATTTTTCTAGTTTTTTTTTCTTAATTCTGAAATAAAATATTCATTTCCGCAAGCACAATGATAATTCATTGTCAAAAAAATCAAAAACAGATGCTGGTCACCAAAACAGATGTTACTATACGTCTTTTTATCACAGTCTGGAAGATGGTCGCTAAAACGGGTTTTACTGTAGGTTTTTTATCCAGATCTGGAAAGTGGTCACTACAACAGTTTTACTGTATGTTACATTTTCATCCGGGTCTGGAAGTTTATCAAAACAGACAAGTTTTGCCGTACGTCTTTTTATTTGAATCTGGAAGGGGTCACAACACTTTCGGTGGTAAAATGGTGAGCTGCTTCTCATAACACAAGATATCAGATGACCCACTTTAATAGCGAAAAATGCTTCTGCAAACAATGCTAATCGATACAAAATAGCTCCTATATATAGAACACCTTGGCAACCGAATCAAGTATGCGGCGAAAAAAAATCAATAGCTAGACCAGCTGAGACCTATAATACAATAGCATTCCATGACCTAGTAGATAACGCCTCCATCATGCACCACAACTGACACTGACCCCTGACTGAGTGGCATGGTACGTATTAGCCGTAGATGAGAAACGCACAAAAAGCTCAGTTTCAGGCACTAACAAATAGTAACAACTATTTGATAGTAATGCTGTTACTGTTAGAAAGCATTCTAAAGAATGCAGGAACACTCGAGAATCTTCTGGAAAACGCTGAAATCTCCAGCGTAGTTAACACCTATGCCTAGATAGCAAAGCAGCAAAAAAATTGGGAGGCGGGGGGGGGGGGGGAGGGGGAGGGAAGTGGTTGTTGACGTTATGCACCTTTTTTGATTTTCAATACGAGTTTAATAATGTTTAACAAAACCGTACCACTTATCCGAGGAATAACTACACCAAATTTAAAGTCGATCCGACTTTCCGATGTCGAGATATTTTGCTTAACAACAGATAATTTTTTACCCGTCAAAAGTTGAAAGTCGTCTGACTGAACGGAGGAATATCCATATAACATTTTAAGTCGATATGACTTTCCGTTATCTGGATCAAAATATACACATTTTACGCGATAACGTCATACGTCGCATTCGTTCGTTCTACTCGCGAAAAATATTTAAATGTCTTTCGGATCTGCCAAGCAATAATCCCACCATCAGCTTGCTCCGATGTTCAGCAGCTGAGAAATTTCGCACACAACATTTTTACGTAATGACGTCATACACCTGCCCTAATCACGTGACATGCGTGAAAAGTTGACAGAATCGTCCGACTGACCCAAGGAAAATCTATATAAAATTTGAAGTCGATAGGACTCTCCGTTATTGAGATATTCTGCACATAAGACCTTGTTTATAATATAAACATATTTTATGTGATGACGCCATACGCCGCATTCGTTCGTTCTACTCGCCAAAAACATCTCTAGAGTCTTTCGGACCAACCCAGCAACAAACCCACCACGTTTCAAGTTTCTCCGATGTTCAGCAGCTGAGAAATTTCGCACACAACATTTTTACGTCGTGACGTCATATACCTGCCTCAATCACGTGACATGCACCGAAAATTAACAGAACCTCGCACTGACTCAAGAAATATTCATATAAAATTTGAAGTCGATAGGACTTTCCGTTATCGAGATATTTTGCAAACAAGATCTTGCTCAAAATGTATACATATTTTACGTGATGACGTCATACGCCGAATTCGTTCGTTCTACTCGCGAAAAAACTCTACAGCGCCTTTCGGACCAACCAAGCAACAATCGCATCAAGTTTCAACTTTCTCCGATGTTCAGCGGCTGAGAAATTTCGCACACAAGATTTTTACGTAATGACGTCATACGTCTGCCCTAATCACGTGACATGCGTCAAAAGTTAAAAGAACCGTTCGAGCGACCATGACCCTTGAATCACCTGCGTGCAGAGTTATGATTAGTGCCAGTGACATTCTTCACCTGCCTCCGTTATCAGTTCTCCATCGCCGCAGAACTTCTGACTGCCATGACGCTTGCATTTAAATAAGCGAGAAGTGTTTGTGCAGAGCAAATCCCACTCTCCCGTCTAAAGCCATTCAAACTCCGCTGGTGTCAGACAGAATGCAGGTTGTATTTCGGAGTTTCATAAAACTCGAACTCCTGTCCATTTTCCGTTGAATTTGTTGGACGTTGCATGAAGCTATGGGGTGTAACACGACTAGTTTCCGTTTCGTCAATCACATCACAACACTGCTTCCCGTTGATGTGTCCATTCTGCCGGTTACCCTTACTAAGACACAGAGTAATAAAAGCTTCGCCCCTCGCTGGCTTTCGCCCCCCCCCCCCCCCCCCCCCCCAATGCCAAAGTGGTTCACTCGATGTTGGCAAGACCTCGCCGTTTCCTGTTCCCGTCCCTTCGTACTTCGTGGAGAGTATGACTGGAGCTTATTACAAGAAGTCTTTCGTAGGAACAACTGTGAACCAACCGTTAGTAAGCTAGGATTAACTACTCTGAATAACTACTGTAAGTCGATGATCATGTGTAAAGGAAGACATTTACATAATGAACACCTGGACCGGCGAAAATTATGCAGCGGTGTTCATTAAAGGAAAGTTGAAAAAGAGATACAAAGAAAATAGTGCTCCCTAATCAGAGGCTGTTCAGTACGTGGTTGTGATTACTAGGAAACGTTTACTTTTAACTGAGTGCAAGCGCTGCACAATGTGTCTTTCCTGTTCATCTCGACCCCGCCTATCTTCACATCCCGGGTATTCCTACATGTCGAGAATCCCTCTTTTCTTTCTTTTTCATGAAAGGTTTCAAAAGGTTTGGCTTGTCGAAATCTCGGTAATCTGGGTGTGTGTCCGAGATCAATCGGAGATAAACGGTTAAGATAATTTGCTATTCAATGTACTATTTTATTTAAGAACACGATTCAGGTACAGACATTGTTACGAACCGTCATTTTTAACTTTTCTCAGCGTTATAAATTCGCTGTCAAGTAGGAATTGTATGCAAGCATAGATGGCCTGCGTCCCCTTGTCCGAACTGGATTCAGTCGGTGATTCCGAAGTGCCCTCCACCTGTGATCCTGCGTCAGAAGTGTGCCCTGTCGGTGATGCGCTCGAAGTGTTTTGCGCCGAAGTGGACGGATGACGTTTTCTGTGTTCCTGGAGATGGGCCGCGAGCAGTGTGGATTCCGCGTAGGCTTGCACTTCCGGGGGAGTACTCGCCACACCGCTCACCACTATCTGTGCACCGCAACAACACAACACAAGATAGAAACCATTCCCACACAGTAATAGCACAGCAAAACGATAGTAACTTGACTACGTCTCGAGGAGTACGTCTATCCCCCGTGGGCGATATAGTGTAAGCCTGCTGCGTGTTGACCACGCAAAATTTAAAAATGGAAGGATAGGTAGACATATGTCTAACATTCAAACGAATCAATCCATTAACCAGTAGCCGCGTGAGACTGCTGTAGGTACGCTAAGAACAGCGCCGATTTTGAAAAATCCGCCATTTTGTCAATATAAGTCCCATCCTGAAAATTCTTGGTTACTGCACTGCGGAAGGATCCAGAGAAGCCGTGTACAAAATTTTAAACGAATCCATCCATCAATGTAGCCTGTAGGCACGTGAGACTGCCGTATATACGCTAAGTGCAGTGCCGATTTTCAAATGTCCGCCATTTTGTCAGTTTCTTGCCGATCCGGGAAATACTTGGCCACTGCACTGCGGAAGGGACGAGAGAAGCCGTGTACAAAAGTTGAAAAGAATCCATCCATAAATGTGGCCTGTAGACGCGTGAGACTGCCGTATATACGCTAAGTCCAGCGCCGATTTTCAAAAGTCTGCCATTTTGTCAATTTTTGCCCGATCCGAAAATTCTCGGTCACTGCACTGCGAAATGTTTCAGAGAAGCCGTGTACAAAATTTGAAACGAATCTATCTATTAGTGTAGCCTGTAGACGCGTGAGACTGCCGTATATACGCTAAGTCCAGTCCCGATTTTCAAAAGTCCGCCATTTTGTCAATTTCTGCCGATGCCAAGAATTCTTGATCACTGCACTGCGAAATGTTTCAGAGAAGCCGTGTACAAAATTTGAAACGAATCTATCTATTAGTGTAGCCTGTAGACGCGTGAGACTGCCGTATATACGCTAAGTCCAGTCCCGATTTTCAAAAGTCCGCCATTTTGTCAATTTTTGCCCGATCCGGAAATTTCTTGGCCACTGCACTACGGAAGGGCCCAGAGAAGCCATGTACAAAATTTGAAAAGAATCCATCCATTAATGTGGCCTGTAGGCGCGTGAGACTGCCGTATATACGCTAAGTGCAGTGCCGATTTTCAAATGTCCGCCATTTTGTGAATTTCTTGCCGATCCGGGAAATACTTGGCCACTGCACTGCGGAATGGTCGAGAGAAGCCGTGTCCAAAAGTTGAAAACAATCCATCCCAAAAATTCTTGATCACTGCACTGCGAAATGTTCCAGAGTAGCCGTGTACAAAATTTGAAACGAATCTATCTATTAGTGTAGCCTGTAGACGCGTTTTGTCAATTTCTTGCCGATCCGGGAAATACTTGGCCACTGCACTGCGGAAGGGTCCAGAGAAGCCATGTACAAAATTTGAAAAGAATCCATCCATTAATGTGGCCTGTAGGCGCGTGAGACTGCCGTATATACGCTAAGTCCAGTCCCGATTTTCAAAAGTCCGCCATTTTGTCAATTTCTGCCGATGCCAAGAATTCTTGATCACTGCACTGCGAAATGTTTCAGAGAAGCCGTGTACAAAATTTGAAACGAATCTATCTATTAGTGTAGCCTGTAGACGCGTGAGACTGCCGTACATACGCTAAGTCCAGTCCCGATTTTCAAAAGTCCGCCATTTTGTCAATTTTTGCCCGATCCGGAAATTTCTTGGCCACTGCACTACGGAAGGGTCCAGAGAAGCCATGTACAAAATTTGAAAAGAATCTATCCATTAATGTGGCCTGTAGGAGCGTGAGACTGCCGTATATACGCTAAGTCCAGTGCCGATTTTCAAAAGTCCGCCATTTTGTCAATTTATGCTCGATCCGGAAAATTCTTGGTCACTGCACTGAAGAAAGATCCAGAGAAGCCGTGTACAAAATTTGAACCGAATTCATGTATTAATGTGGCCTGTAAGCGCGTGAGACTGCCGTATATACGCTAAGTCCAGTCCCGATTTTTAAAACTCCGCCATTTTGTCGATTTTGCCCAATCCGGAAAATTCTTGGCCACTGCACTGCGGAAGGGTCCAGAGAAGCCATGTACGAAATTTGAAAAGAATCCATCCATTAATGTGGCCTGTAGGCGCGTGAGACTGCCGTATATACGCTAAGTCCAGTCCCGATTTTCAAAAGTCCGCCATTTTGTCAATTTCTACCGATGCTAAAAATTCTTGATCACTGCACTGCGAAATGTTCCAGAGAAGCCGTGTACAAAATTTGAAACGTATCTATCTATTAGTGTAGCCTGTAGACGCATGAGACTGCCGTATATACGCTAAGTCCAGCGCCGATTTTCAAAAGTCCGCCATTTTGTCAATTTATGCTCGATCCGGAAAATTCTTGGTCACTGCACTGAGGAAAGATCCAGAGAAGCCGTGTACAAAATTTGAACCAAATTCATGTATTAATGTGGCCTGTAGGCGCGTGAGACTGCCGTATATACGCTAAGTCCAGCGCCGATTTTCAAAAGTCCGCCATTTTGTCAATTTTTGCCCGATCCCAAAAATTCTTGGTCACTGCACTGCGGAAGGATCGAGAGAAGCTGTGTATAAAATTTGAAACGAATCCATTTATTAATGTGGCCTGTAGGCGCGTAGGACTGCCGTATATAAGCTAAGTCCAGCGTCGATTTTCAAAAGTCCGCCATTTTGTCAATTTTTGCCCGATGCGAAAAATTCTTGACCACTGCACTGCGGAAGGGTCCAGAGAAGCCGTGTACAAAATATGAACCGAATCCATGTATTAATGTGGTCTGTAGGCGCGTGAGACTGAAGCGTGACGGATGGAAAGACGGACGGACAGACCGAAAAAATCAAAGCTATATCCCTCCGTTCCACGGGGGATAACGTCGATATTTCATTTACAGTAAAAACAATATTAATTGCGGGAATTAAGTTTGTGAAAAAAATTCTTATAGTACATTTGCAAGCTTTCTGCAGACAGCTTACTCTGGGATAGTTCTCTTCATGTTGGATGAGGAGCCATCAAGCTTTCTGCAGACAGCAAACCTCTCGGATAGTTTTCCTAATGGAGGCGAGTCCACTTGCTTTCTGCAGACAGCTTACCTCAAGGATAGCTCTCTTCATACTGGAAGTGAGGCCACCAGCTTTCTGGAGGCAGCTGCGCACGGGAGGGAGCTGAGAAGTGAGCAGGGCCTCGGCTTTCTGTCGCTCGTTCGCCTTGCAAACCAGTATACTCTCACCTACAAGGCAGTCATTTGCAAAAAAAAATTTAGCATCAGAGATGCACAGCCCGAAATAAAAAGTCATTAATTATTATTATTAATATACTTTTATATAGCACCCATTGTATTTGAATCTCTCAGTGCTGTACAACAGATAGAAATACAAATAAAATATAAATTATCCATAGACTGCATGGAGCCAAAAATCGCTTATGGTTGAAAATGAAGTATAAGAACACTGATGAAATCAGTGTAACAAGATGTTTCTCCCTAATTGTATTTTATTCATTGACAGAAATGTGATACCTGTTGGATAAATAACTTACTTAAGGTATGACCCGGTTAAAAGTCTAGCTGTGAAAGGATGGGCGAACGTTCGAATTGGCTGACTGCTAACAAACACTTATAAAATGGTATTGCTTTTTGGCTACAATTTAAGTCATACCTACTTTGATCTGGAAAACGTTTATCAAGACAACGTTTCAATCACACCGCACTTGTCGATGCGTCTCACTTATGCACTTTTGTTCACCGCACATGCCTCCCAGTCTCATTCACTACACATGCCACCGCGTCTCATTCACTGCACATGCCACTGCATCTCATTCATCACACATGCCACCGCATCTCATTCACCACACATGCAACCGCGTCTTATTCACCACACATGACACCGCATCTCATTCACCACACATGCCACCACGTCTCATTCACCACACATGCTACCGCATCTCATTCACCACACATGCCACCGCGTCTCATTCATCGCACATGCCACCGCGTCTCATTCACCACACATGCCACCACGTCTTATTCACCGCACATGCCACCGCGTCTCATTCACCGCATAAGCCGACACCCGAGACTCCTTCACTCAGGGTTCGTAGCGAAAATTGAGCTTCAGATTCAAGACTTTTCAAGACAGCTGAGACTTTTTTCAAGACAGTTTTGTTTTTCAAGACAGATTTTTTTCAAGACTTTTTAAAGTTTTCAGAAATAGTTTTACAAACGTTTTATTGATTTATTTTAAGAATTTAAAGGCAATATTGATAAATTGCATATCTAATAACATTTGCCACAATATCACTCAGCTTTTCCACAATATCAATTTCATCTATTTTAAAAATTGTTTATTTTTTTTTTACCGTTGGAATGTCAAGAAGGCGAGAAAAAATACAAAGAATACAAAAATTTACTAAACAGACTTTTCATGACTTTTTTTTTCCAAAATTCAAGATAATTCCAGGTACCTTGAGACGATTTGGCAAATTCAAGACTTTTCAAGAATGCTACGAACCCTGTTCACCGCAAGTGCCGACACCCAATTCTCCCTCACCGCACTTGCACACTTAAGCCTCACTCACCGCACGTGTCCACACCCTTGCGACCAGCGCGTCCCACCATCTGCTTGTACGTGAGCACGTCGATGAGCGCACCGTGGAAGGTTGGCGTGCGCACGATAACGCGCCGCGCCGGCAGGTTCACGCCTGACGACAGCGTGGACGTGGCCACGAGTACCTTAAGCGCGCCGCGGCGGAACGCTCCCTCCACAATGTCGCGCTCGTCAAAGGTCAGTCCTGCGTGAATACACACAGCACAGTGTGTTAATGTCACATAAGGAAGCGTGCGTTATCTCAACACAATGGAACATGAGTGAACTCGTCAAAGGTCAAGTCTGCATATACTAGCGAAAGCACACATTGACTCGCCAGGCTTTAACAAGAATGTCCAGGGACATTGTGACCAGCCGAGATCTAGTGAATCTATGAATAAGCTTATCTGGTTGCCTAAAGTGGTAGTCACATTGTACAAGTGTGTCCAAGGACAAAACCCCAGCTAACGAAAAGCGATAAGACCAAATCCAGCGTGCATGAACAAGGGAATTTCCCTGAAAAATTTGGCTTCAAAGGACGAGATGGCAATGAGCTAGCTAAATAATTCATTTAACAACGGACCCGAACATAGACCGATAAACACATAAAAACATTTGTTTCCCAGAAAAATACTTTCGAACAACGTATCGAAATTGCATCCACACACGTGTACTGTTGACAAGTACGGTCGGAAATACACAATTAATTCAAACAGCAGAAACGACTAGAAACGCCAAACACATGTGCCTTATGAAAAGAAGAAAACGCCGCGTCAAAAACATCATTACTTGAGTTTTAATATTTTGGTATGTATCATTTTGCGGGGTTTGCATTTCCGACCAGTGCGCATGTTTATTTGTCCCCCGCCACCGAGTAGCGCGTAGCGGGGAACTGTAGTATTCGGATCTGTCCGCCCGTCTGTTTGTTTGTCCGTCCGTCTGGCGAGACTTGGAAGCACAAATTTTGGATATCTCAGCTGCTATTCAACCCTGGCTTTTGATTTTTGCTACACTGAAAATATATATATTGAAGTTGTGCGACGTCGCATTATTTTTCGATTCGATCGAAAAACGACGAAATGGCGACTTGTTGAAAATAGGCAATGTTTTAGTATTTCTGTTGCTTACAATGCAACTTTGTGCACTCGATATCTCAGCCGCTATTCAACCCTGGCTTTTGATTTTTACTACAGTGAAAATATACATATTGAAGTTGTGCGACGTTGCATTATTTTTCGATTCGACCAAAAAAAAGACGAAATGGCGACTTGTTGAAAATAGGCAATGCCTACAATGCAACTTTGTCCACGCGATATCTCAGCCGCTATTCAACCCTGGCTTTTGCTTTTGCTACAGTCAAAATATATATATTGAAGTTGTGCGACGTTGTATTATTTTTCGATTCCACCAAAAAACGACGAAATGGCGACTTGTTGAAAATATGCAATGTTTAAGTATTTTTATTGCCTGCACTACAACTTTGTACACGCGATATCTCAGCCGCTAATCAACCCCGGCTTTTGACTTTTGCTACAGTGAAAACATATATATTGAAGTTGTGCGACGTTGCATTATTTTTCGATTCGACCAAAAACCGACGAATCAAGATCGAGATACATAAAAACTGGGGTGGCCTATTATCGACGGTACCCGTTTGATTGTAGCGCTCGACTAGTTTTTAAACAGTTGTTCGACTGCATCCAAAATGACGCCCTACCTCGCGGTAATTCGCGTTCGCTTGCGTCATCCCGAGCACAATCAAGCGTTCTTCCGGCAATAAACGCGGCATAGCAACCGTTTTTATGTATCTTAATCTTGATTCGTGTTATCCCTTCAAACCGTTCTCCACTGAAACCAAACTACTGAGTATTGCCAAAGCTTTCGAGTAGCAGATGGCCAAAATCTGCTATTGGTCGAAAGTCGGCCGATAGAGTCACCCATGCGTAGGGTTGGGTATCGCGGCGAATTCTGTATCGCGATACGTATCGCGATATTAACCACGTATCGCGATATATATCGCGATATTTTAAATGTTTAAAAAGGGACAAATACAACTCGTGATGGCATTTTAACACTTGTGTAGCGCATTGAAGTAAGTGCATTGAAGTAAGTGCATTGTAACAGAATACGAAAAGTATGTTGGCAATAACTTCTTACTTATGATTTCGACTGTCATCAGTGATAACTAGGGCCACAATGAGGCAAGATTCCATGTGTAGGACATATTGGTTTTGATTGATTCAGTGTAATTAAAAATTCGTCACTTGCAAAGTACTATCAAGGGCAATTCCTCTACCTATTATATTTAGCACAAAAAACGTAAAAACGTCGAAACTTTCACATCACTTTACACAAAATAATCTGCCGCTGCACAGCTTCACTATATGTGCTTTCTTCCTGTTGGATTTGGTTTTCCTCATCTAAATAGTAACGGAGATATGACCCACACAAAAGTTGATACAAGAATTACAAAGTCAAAAAACTACAAAAAAAAAAAAAAAAACGTCGAAAATTAACATTTTTTTTACAAAATCGACAAATAACCGGCCGTTGCACAACTTGACTATACATAGGGCATGTAAAGTTTGGTTGGATCCGGTAAATAATTACAGGGATATCGCACGAACAAAAGTGGATGCAAAAATGACTTAAGTCCAAAAACGTAAAACGTCAAAATTTTTACATTTCAGTTACAAAATCAAAAATAACCTGCCGTTGCACAACTTCTTATATATATTTTCTCCCTGTAATATTTGCTTTGCTTCCGATAAATAGCAACAGAGAAGATATAGTGAGAACAAAAAAAAGTGCGGACAGACAGTAAGACGAACAAGTTCATAACTATACCCCTCCATTACACGGGGGATAACAACACAACGTCTAACGTTGAATCGAAAAAATATATTAGCCTGTCCACTCAATCATCACACAGCAGAGGTCTTTCTTTAATTATGGCATAACCTGCCGTTGCAAAAGGAGTAACGGAAAAAAATGTGAAACTAAAGCTGAACAACAGAAAATATGGTGCGAAAAGTGACGAACAGCAGTACTGCAGATATCTCGCACAAATAATACACTGGAAAATTATTGCGTATGTTGAATAAAACATACAGTGGAAAATATCGGAAAATATCGATATTTCAAAATTCGCATCGCGATACGTATCGTGAAAAAAAGTATCGCGATATATCGCTGTATCGATAAATATCGCCACCCCTACCCATGCGTGACAATGATTGGCAATATTATACAGCGGTGTAGAACCTAGTACCCAATACTTAAGCAATGCTTACTATACATGACATAAAGAAAATTGCAAAATATACCAAATTTTTTACCCGGAACTTTTCACTGACGCTCAGTATATATATTGAAATTGTGCGACGTCCCACTATTTTTCGATTCGGCCAAAAAACGACGAAATGGCGCTTGCTGAAAACAGGCAATGTTTAAGTAACTTTGTGCACGCGATATCTCAGCCGCTATTCAACCCTAGCTTTTGGTTTTTCTGCAGTGAAAATATATATACTGACGTTGTGCGACGTCGCATTATATTTCGATTCGACCAAAAAACGACGAAATGGCGACTTGTTGAAAATAGGAAATGTTTTAGTATTTCTGTTGCCTACAATGCAACTTTGTGCACGCGCTATCTCAGCCGCTATTCAACCCTGGCTTTTGATTGTTGCTACAGTGAAAATACATATATTGAAGTTGTGCGACATCGCATTATTTTTCGATTCGACCATAGTTCGTGGCGGGGGACATTCATCAGTTTCACTGATAACTTGTTTAACTTGCACTGACGCGCGGTTTTGCATTTTGGACCAGTGCGCATATTGTTTTAACTTGCGTCGATGCGCGGTTCGATTTCAAACTAGTGCGCATGTTTATCAAACTGGCGTCGATGATTTCGGACCAATGCGTATATTTATTCAACTTACAAGTTTTGGCGGATCGCCCAAAAAAAAAATTCAAGAGGGGCCCAGCTGGAGAAGAGTCGTACAAAATTGGAAAGGAATTCAATCAAAATTGCTGGAGAAGAAGCACTTTCAAAATTAAACGGCAATAAATAAAAACATGCAGCCTATTTAGCCAATTTTTGGCGGATCGCCAGAAACAGTAAGATTTCAAGACAGCCCCGAATACACAACATTCATGCGAGAGTTAAAGAAAATCTTATCAAAATTGTTCACGACGCATTTTGAAAATTAGGCACCAAAAAATTAAAAATGCCACTATTTGGTCAATTACTGGCGGATCGCCAAAAAAAATTCAAGGGAAAACTATATTGAGAATATTCGTACTAAAATTGAAGAAAATCTTATCAAAATTGTTCGAGAAGAACCATTTTGAAAATTGGCAACAAAAAATTTAGCAAATATTTGGCAGATCGCCAAAAAAAGTGATTTTTCACCAGAGGCCTACCTGGAGAACAACTGTCAAACATTGGAAAAGAATCCGATCACAGTTGTGGGCGAAGTAGCATTTTGAAAATAAGACACCAAAAATTAAAAATGCCCCTCATATGGCCAATTTTTGGCGGATCGCCAAAATGAGTAATTTTTTTTTCAAGAGGACTACCTAATGAATAATCGTACAAAATTTGAAGAAAATCTTATCAAAATTGTCTGAAAAGACGCATTTGGAAAATTGGCAACCATAAAACCAAGATAGGCCTAACTAGAGAACAATCGTACAAAATCCGATCAAAATTGTGGGGGAAGAAGCATTTTGAAAATTAGACACCAAAAAACAAAATAATAAAAAATGCCCCCCCCCCCCCCATTTAGCCAATTTTTGGCGGATCGCCAAAAAAAGTAAATTTTCAAGAGAGGACTATGTTGAGAGCATTCATACCAAAATTTGAAGAAAATCTGATCAAAATTGTTCGAGAAAAAGCATTTTAAAAATTGGCAACAAAAACATTTTAAATGCCCCCTATTTAGCCAATTTTTGGCAGATCGCCAAAAAAATAATTTTTCATAAGAGGCCCACGAAGGGAACAACTGTCCAAAATTGGAAAGGAATCCGATCAAAATTGTAGGAGGAGAAGCATTTTGAAAATTAGACACCAAAAGATTAAAAAATGCCCCCATTTGGCCAATTTTTGGCGGATCGCCAAAATGAGTTATTTTTCGAAAGAGGCTGAAATTTGAAAAAAAAAAAAAATCTGATCAAAATTGTGGGAGAAGAAGCATTTTGAAAATTGGCAACCAAAAATTTAAATGCCCCCCCCCCCCCCCCCCCCCATCGGGGTATGTACAATACGCAAAAATACGCATAACCCGTTTTTGCAACTGAGTCGATTGTTCTGCCTTGTCTTTGGCTAAACTCAAGTGGAATATGGGAGCTGCGTATTCAAATATGGGGCGAACTATGCTAGTGTACACACATCCAGATGGAAAGACATGAACGTCTGAGAGCTATTGTAAAACAAACAGGAGATGACGCCTTCGAGTTCTACAACGTGAGGTTATCACTAATAGCAGGCCTCCAAGCGCTCCTCAGGAAAAAATAGGCTATTTTAATGGGTATTTAGTTAAAAAATAGGTTTTTATAGGTTGTTTGGTGTAAAACATAGGGTTTAATAGGTTGTTGGGGCGTCAAAAAAGTAATATTTTATACGTTCTGAATTCTATCTATCTATCTATCTATCTATGAGCATTTGAAAAGCGCTTATTTAGGCGAAGCCACTAAGCGCACATAATTATAACACTGTTTTAAAATTTATACTGCTATTTTCTAGGATAAAAAAAACGTATATATACAGTCACTGTCTTGTAAAAAGTCATGTATTTATATACTTTGATTTATCCATAGTAATTTTTGAACATATAGGTCATTAACTTTCTCTTGAATTCAACAGTTGTTGGTATGGTTTTGATTTCATTGGGGAGTGCATTCCAGAGTGTGGGAGGGGCATAACTGAAACATCGTTTTCCATATCTCTGTCTTGTGCGAGGCATCTTGGGCGTGTGGTAGTCTGCTGAACGCAGACTACGTGCTGATTTGTACTCAACCAGATAGATATGTAGATATTGCTGTGCTTCATTATGGAGCGCTTTGTAGGTGAGTGTGATAACTTTAAACTCGACCTGTTGACGCACAGGGAGCCAATGTAGCTGTTTCAGTACGGGTGTGATATGATGGGGGCGAGGGGTACGTGTGACCTGTCTAGCTGCTGCATTCATCAATCGTTGGAGCCGTTGGATAGTGTATTCAGGGAGATTAACTAAAAGGGAATTGCAGTAATCAATCTTGCTTATGACCAGAGCATGGGTGATAGCTTTCGCTGCCTCGGTTGTGAGACAGCTTCGGACCAAATCCAGTTTAGATAGTAGAATCCAGTCCTGCATACGTAATTGACATGTTCTATCATGGACATGGAAATGCCTATCACAACACCCAAGTTTCGAGCACTTCAGACTGCGTTAACAATGTCACCATCTAAGGCGAGATGATCAAGACTAATTAAGCCTTGATTTTTCGCGCTTGTGATGACAATGAATTCGGTTTTCTCTTTGTCAAAACAGTGCTGATGGAATGTTGAAGGTGTCTGGAACAGAATACCTGGTTGTTGATACATCTCGGGTTTACTGATTTCCAGAGTTGTGAATCATCGGCAAAGAAATGGACATGCAGTTCTAGAATCCGAAAGAGAGTGCCAAGAGGAATTGTGCATCCAAGATACTTTTGAGTGGCCAAGAATAGATCCCTGTGGTACAGCACAATCAACTGGAGACTCCTTTGAATAACGGCCATCAACGCACACGCAGACCGAACGACCGGACAGATAGGAACGAAACTATTTAAGGTCGTGATAATCTATGCATAGAGTTTGCTTCAGCCTTAGCAGCAGAATGCTGTGGTCCACCGTGTCGAAGGCTGCCGACAAATCCAGCAAAGTGAGAAATACGGCTTGTCTACCGTCTAATTGTCCCAGGATATTATCAAAAACTTTCACCAAAGCCGTTTCTGGACTATGATAGGCACGATACGCCGACTGAAGAAATTCGTGTAGTCCATTCTGAT
Source organism: Protula sp. h YS-2021 (assembly GCA_949752745.1). Classification (NCBI taxonomy): domain Eukaryota; kingdom Metazoa; phylum Annelida; class Polychaeta; order Sabellida; family Serpulidae; genus Protula; species Protula sp. h YS-2021. Next base: position 51,101,801 of record OX457025.1, on the reverse strand, counting down.
CCAAGTGTTTTGTAAGCTGCATGTTGACGGACTGTTCTGTCAATTTGAAAATGTACGGTAGATTTGAGACTGGACTATAGTTTTTCAAAATCCTGTCTAGATTGGGCTTTTTCAGCAAAGGACGTATTATAGCCTTTTTGTAAGCCTCAGGTATAATATGATTCCTGAGAGAAAGGTTTACAATTGTGGTGATGACAGGAACAAGTTCCGTGGCGCATTGTTTCACTGAAAACGTAGGGATAGGGTCGAGTTCACAGGATGCTGATTTTGAATTTGCTATAATTTTAGCCACAGTTTCCTCAATGACTGCATCGAAATTCAAAAGAAAACGTTCTTTATCTGATGTATTTACGGAATTATCAAAATCGAATGCGCTTTCAATATCATCTGGAAACTTTTCTCGGATCCTGTCTACTTTTGACTTGATTTGAAGAAATCTGGTAAGTCACTCGGATTTGTTATTTCAGGCATGGAGTTAGGCTTTGATCTTTGATGACCCGGTTTATTACTTTCAAAAGATGTGTTTGATCACCCGCGGTCTCAGAAACAATGTGGGAAAAGTACTTTCTTTCTGAAGGGGATGCTTATAGGCATCTTTTTGCTTTTTTAATTTATTTTCGTCTTCTATTCTCCCGTGCTTCCAGCACAAAGGCTCATATTTGCGACACAGAGTTAATTCCCGGCGTACATTTTCGTTGTGCCAGGGTGGCTTGTTTTCAATCGAAGACAGCTTTTTCTGCAGTGGGGCATGTTTGTCGAATGACTTGTGTATTGTATGCATGAACCAATGTTGGAAGGTCCATAATTTCATAGGATTTGATCCAAGAATATCAGATTTAAAACTCTTCAGACACAAGTTCTTGAGATTTCGGTATGTGATTTCTTTCCTTTCATGCCTTGGTTTTTGAATGCTTACGTTTGCTGTCACCAAATTGTGATCTGACAGGCAGTCATGAATCTGCACATTGGTCAGGGAAATGTTGTCTGATTGTCTACTGATGATGTGGTCTAAAATGTTTCCTTTTACGTGAGCCGATTCGCGCACATGTTGGATAAGGTTAAAAGCGTTTAAATTACTAACCTATTTTTTGCGGTTTTATCGTCATAGTGAATATTTATGTCACCGGTATTTTTTTTTTTTTTTTTTTTATTGAAAAAGGAAGACATTGTACGTCACATCAATTACTCGCACATTTACACCAAAAACCTTTCAGAAACCTTTTGCACAGTTTACACATCGCTAGGTGTCGCAGCACCCAGACAATACTGCAATAATTTTAACAATTGTCTATAAATTTACTCGCATCCATGATGTAGTAAACGTTTGTACGAAAAAGCAGACATGAAACACAAGGAGTGTGCAGAAGTGTCGTGGGGTTTTTTTGGGACGTCCATATGGTTTGACCAATGTAGGTATGCATTAACGAGGTAATAAGAAAAAAAAAGAGAAAAGAAAGCAAGATCCGTTTTTCAATTGTCCTTGATGGACCACGATCCCCATTTCCTATGGTATTTATCGTCGTCTAAGATAATCTTATCTACTTGCATGTACATGCTTACTTCATGCATGAAGGTCGAATAATTGAAGGCTAAATTACGGAATCGGGTATCCCATATTCGGTATTTTAAAAGAAGAAAAATAAGGTTTTCAGCGTTGTTACAAGATCCTAACAGAAACTCAGTAGCGTGAAAGCCTTTAAGACCAAGGAGTTGCCACGCTTTTCTTATTATTGCCACTGTTTTAGGACAATTTATGAACAGGTGGAAATTATCTTCTACTACATTACATTCAGAGCAATTTTTGTCTAATTTAATTCCCCATTTTTCCAGATTTTTGTTGTTGGCTACTATGTCGTTTAATATCTTGAAATGGAAGGAAAGTAGTTTGTTATCGCGACATGAATCTCTTGATATTTTGATACTTTTGTTTACTAGCGTAAGATCTTTCCCCTTATTCTTCCACATTTTTAAGCTAGTCGGGGGTTGACTTATTTGTTTCACTAGTTCTTTATAAAAATCCCTTGACTTACAATTTGTTACATTTAAACGCTGACCACTTCTAGTTCTAAATATGCAACTTCCTAAAGCACAGGACTGATTAGGTAAAATTTGTTGCTTAATTGCTTGTTGAATGCTAGTTAATGTTAGGTAATTAACTTTGATGTTATATTTCCTCGTTAGTTCATCGCATGTCAGCCATCTATTATTTTTATTCATTAGATCTTGTATAAAAACAATTCCGTTTTGGAACCAGTTCTTAAAGAATATGGGTTTATTATCTATAAGTATATATAGATTTATTATATATATGGGTTTATTATCTATAAGTATATCAAAAATAGAAATTTTGGACAAAAAAGTAATTGATGACGAAATTAGTAAGGACGAACTCATCGAATACGAACTTTGCAAGCAGCAGTTAGATACTTTAATCGAACATAAGACCAAAGGAGAATACATCCGATCTAGACTTGAATTTATAGAAAAAAATGAAAAAAATACATCGTATTTTTTTAACATGGCAAAACAAATATACGACAAAAAAACAATCACCAAGTTGAAAACAATCGATGGATCCATTACCATGTCAAGCAAAGAAATTCAGTTTCATATTAAAGACTTCTATAGCAAACTATATAGCTCACAGGGCCTCAAGTCCGCAGACCCATCATTTTCTTGAACAATTTAAACAAATGCCCAAGCTTAGTGTTTTTGAACAACAAAGCATTGAAGACAAGATAAAAATAGATGAACTTTATAGTGCCCTAAAAGCTATGAAACCAAACAAAAGCCCCGGCGTCGATGGACTGTCTTCTGAATTTTATATCAAATTTTGGAATAACATTGGTCCGATACTTACTGACGTCATAAATACATCACATTCAGAAGGAGCACTACCACCCTCACTTCGAAGAGCGGCTATAACATTGCTGCATAAAAGGGGTAAAGACCCTGAGATTATTAAAAACTGGAGACCAATCTCCCTATTAAATACAGATTACAAGATATTATCTAAAAGTCTAGCAAATAGAATCTCCCCATACTTAAATAAACTAATAAATGAAGATCAAACTGGATTTATAAAAGGAAGATACATTGGTGAAAATATTCGATTGATTTCAGACCTATTAGACTTTACTGATAATGAAGGAATCCCTGGTTTGCTCCTTCAAATAGATTTTGAAAAGGCCTTTGACAGTTTGAAATGGAACTTTATGCTGAAAATGTTAAAAAAATTTAACTTTGGACCGGAACTCATATCTTGGATTAAGCTATGCTACACATATATTTCTAGTACAGTAATGAATAACGGCTATAGCACCGGATGGTTTGATATACGAAGGGGTGTGAGACAGGGTTGCGGTCTCTCCTGCATACTCTTTGTTCTCGCAGTCGAGTTCATGGCTCAAATGATACGAGACAACGACAAAATCATAGGCTTGAAGGTCAGAAAAGGGGAATTTAAGTTAACTCAGTTTGCCGATGACACAACAGGTATTTTGGGTAGTGTTGAATCAATTCCAGAATTTTTTCAAACGCTAGAAAATTTTGCAAGCCAGTCAGGTCTTAAAATCAACAAAGATAAAACTTTACTTATATGGCTGGGACCTTGGAAAAAAAGGAAAGGCGCTTATGATTTAGAAGTGTCCCGAAACTGTTTCAACATGCTTGGAATCTCCCTTGGATATGACCTTAAAAAATGCAACGAAAAGAACATTATCGATAAAATTGCAAAAATGAGAGAAAAGTACCTATTTTGGTCTTGTAGAGGACTCAGCCTGTTAGGAAAAATTCTAATAACTAAGTCACTTGGAATATCTAACTTAATTTACTCCCTTTCTAACACTAGCTGTGACGCAGGCTACATAAAGCAAGCACAAAAAGAAACTTCATCTTTTTTATGGGGTTATTCTACACCAAAAGTTAAACATACCACTATAATAAGGAACTATGATGAGGGTGGACTAAAAGCAATTGACATCCAATCACAGAATATGGCTCTCAAACTTGCTTGGTTACCAAAATTAATGCAACGAAAAAAGTGGTCAAAAGTAGTAAATTATTACTTAGATAAGGTTGGTGGCCTAAGTTTGTTAATGCATTGCAACTTTGACGTAAAAAAAACTCCCTCATATGCCTCCCTTTTATCAAGATATCTTACAAGCTTTTAAAACAATATTTCAAACCTCGACAATGTCTAAGCAATTACTCTGGAACCGGTAATTACAATGGGAGTAATTATAATCCTAAATTAATAGTTTTAATAGGTTTAAGGGTTTTTAAACATATTTTAAGAAGTTTTTCGATTTTAATAGTTACAGTTTATATACAATAAATATATTAATACAAACAATACAGATATCTTAAAAATATAAGTTTTTTGGTAATATTTTGTGTAAAAAATGGATGATATTAAGAAAAATTGGCCAAAAATGCAGTTAAAAAAAAGGTTTAAAAAAAATATGTCCATTTTGAAAAAATAGGTTTAATAGGTTTTAATAGGTTTAACAGGTTCCGCTGGAAGGCCTGTAATACTGAGGCTGAGAAGCTTCCTTGATTTTCTAAAACAGTTAAGTTAATCAATCATAATAGGAAACAAAAAACCAAGTTTGTCCAAGGACAAAGTCCCAGCTTACGAAAAGCAATAAGACCCAATTCCAGAGTGCATGAGTAAGGGAATTTTCCTGAAAAATTGGGCTTCAAAAGATGAGACGGCAAACAGCTAGCCCAATAATTAACTTAGCACCGGACCAGAACATAGACAGGTAAATGCATACAAAGATTTCTTTCCCAGAAAAATGGGAAACAGATTTTTTGTATCTCTGGTAGACTGGATAGTCTGCCATAGATACCTTCAAACAACACTCGCATTTCGGACCAGTGCGCATATTTATGTAACTTGCCTTGATGCGCTGTTCTTATTCAGACAAGTGCGCATGTTTATTTAATTTTGCGTAGATGCGCGGCTCCCATTTTGGAACAGTGCACATGTTTATTTAACTTGCGTTGATGTGCGGTTCGCATTTCTGACGAGCGCCCATGTTTTTTTTGTTTTTTTTTTTTCCTTTTGTGAATGTGCGGTTCTTATTTCGGATCAGTGCGCACGTTTATTTACCTTGTGTTGATGTGCGGTTCTTATTTCGGATCAATGCGCATGTTTATTTACCTTGTGTTGATGTGCGGTTCTTATTTCGGATCAGTGCGCATGTTTATTTACCTTGCGTCGATGCGCGATTCTTATTCCAGACCAATACGCATGTTTATTGTACTTCGTTGATGAGCGGTACTTATTATAAGTGCACAAGTTTCCATAGGTTGCCTTGATGCGCGGTTCGCATTTCGGACCAGTTTGCATGTTTATTTAACTTGCGTTGATGCACGGTGCTTATTTTGGACGTGTGCCTATGTTTATTTAACTTGCGTTGGTGAGCAGTTCGAATTTCGGATCATTACGCATGTTTATTTAACTTGCGTTAATGCGCGGTTCGAATTTCGGACCAGTGCGCATGTTGATTTAACTTGCGTTGATGCGCAGTGCTTATTTTGGACCACTGCAAATGTTTATTTAACTTGCGTTGGAGCGTAGTTCGCATTTCGAACCACTGCGCATGTTTATTTAACTTGCGTTGATGCGCGGTTCGAATTTCGGAAAAGTGCGCATGTTTATTTAACTTGCGTTGATGCGCGGTGCTTATTTTAGACCAGTGCAAATGTTTATTTAACTTACGTTGGCGCGTGGTTCGCATTTCGTACTACTGCGTATGTTTATTTAACGTGCCTCGATGCGCGGTTCTTATTTCAGGCCAATGCGCATATTTCTTTAACTTGAGTTGATGCGTGGTTCTTATTCTGGACCAGTGCGCATGTTTATTTAAGTTGCGTTGATGCGCAGTTATTATTTTGAATAGTGCGCATGTTATTTGAGTTGCGTTAATGGGCAGTTCGCATTTCGAAATAGTGCACAACTTTATTTAACTTGTGTTGATGCAAGGTGCTTATTTTGGTCCAGTGTGCTTGCTTATTTAGCTTGTGTTGCTGTGCGGTTCGCATTTCGGACCAGCGCACGTTTTTTTTTTAAATTTGTGTTGATGCGTGGTTCGCATTTTGGACCATTGCACATATTTATTTAACTTGTGTTGATGATCGGTACTTATTTTGGACCGGTGCAAATGTTTATTTAACTTACGCTCATGTGCGGTTCGCAATTCGGACCAGTGTGCATGTTTATTTAATTTGCGTTGATATCCGGTTCGCATTTCGGACCAGTATACCTATTTCTTTAGGTTGCGTTGATGCGCAGTTCGCATTTTGGGGCAAGTGAGCAGGTTCATTTAACTTGCGTTAACGCGCGATTTGCGTTTCGGACCAGAACGCATGTTTATTTAAGTCCCGTCGATGCCCGACTCTTATGTCTATTCAACTTGCGTCGATTCATGGTTCTTTCTTCGGACCACTGCGCATGTTTATTTAACTTGCGTTGATGCGCGGTTCTCATTTCAGACCACTGCCCAGGTCTATTCAACTTGCGTCGATTCATGGTTCTTTTTTTCGGACAAGTGCGCATGTTTGTTTAACTTGCGTTGATTGCGGTGCTTATTTTGCACCGGATCGCATGTTTATATAACTTCCGTCGATGCGCGGTTCGCATTTCAGGCCAGTGCGCATATTTATTTAACTTGCGTTGATGCGCGGTTCGTATTTCGGACCACTGCGCATGTTTATTTAACTTGTCTCCATGTGCGGTTCGCATTTCGGACCAGTGCGCATGTTTCTTTAGGCTGCATTGATGCACGGTTCGCATTTCAGACCACTGCGCATGTCTATTCAACTTACGTCGAAGCGTAGTTCTTTTTTCTTTTTCGGACCAGTGCGCATGTTTATTTAACCTGCGTTGATGCGCGGTGCTTATTTTGGACCAGTTCGCATCTTTATATTTATCTTCCGTCGATGCGCAGTTTACATTTCGGACCAATGCGCATGTTTATTTAACTTGCATCGATGCGGAGTACTTAATTTGGACTACTGCGAATGTTTATTTAACTTGCGTCGATGTGCGGTGTTTAAATCTGACTACTGTGCAAGTTCATTTAACTTTCGTTTATGCGCTGTAGGAGGAGATTCATTTAATTTTTTTTTCAAAAATTCCGAAAAAATTCAAGTTTTCCAATTCACTCAAAAAGCACAAGCCGTATGAATGACGCCCTAGAGACGGCTCATATCGAAAATAAATGAAATCTGATAAAAACTGTAGGAGGAAATGCATTTTGAATTTTTTTCTTCAAAAATTCTCTCATCGACTGAAAAATACAGGCCATATTCACGACACCCTAAGCATGCCTCAGCCACAAAATAAATGATGTTTGATCAAAACTGCAGGAGAAAATGCATTTTGAGGTATTTTCATCAAAAATTCCCCCCGAAATCAAAAATTCCCAAGTCGAGTCAAATAGCACAAGCCGTATTGCGAGACCTACCTAAGGATGCCTCATAGCAAAAATAAATGAAATCGGATAAAAACTGTAGGAGGAAATGCATTTGGAAGTTTTTCTTCAAAAATTCCCAAAAAATACAGAAATTGTCGGATCGCCTAAAAAGCGCAAGTCGTATTCTCAACCCCTTAGGGATGCCTCAAACCAAAAAAAAAACTGTAGGGGGAAATGCATGTTGATGTTTTTTTTCTTCAAAAACTCCCTAGAAATACAAAAATTGCCCGATGGAGTAAACAGCACAAGCCGTATGCACTCACACCAAAAATAAATGGCATCGAATCAAAATTGTAGGGGTAGATGCGTTCTGAATTATTTTCGAAATTTTTGCTTAAAAAATTCCCCAAAAATACAAAAAAAAAACTAAAAAAGCACAAGCCGTATGCACGACCCTTTAGGGGTGCCTCATACTAAAAATAAATGACATCAGGTCAAAAATGTAAGAGGAGATACATTTTAAAATTTCTTTAAAAAATCCCCAAAAATTAAAAAATCACCCGATCGACTAAAAAAGCGCAAGCCGTATGCACGACCGCTTAGGAAATCCTCACACCAAAAATAAATGACATCGAATCAAAATTGTAGGAGCAGATGCATTTTTTTCAAAATTTTTGCTTAAAAAATCCCCGAAAATACAAAAATTGTCCGATCGACTAAAAAAGCACAAGCCGTATGCACGACCCTTAGGAGTGCCTCATAAAAAAAATAAATGACATCGGGTCAAAAATGTAGGAGGAGATACATTTTTAATTTTTTTCTTAAAAAATTCGCCAAAAATTCTAAACTCACCCGATCGACTACAAAAGCACAAGCCACATGCACAACCCCTTAGGAATGCTTTACACCAAAAATAAATGACATCGGATTAAAATTGTAGGAGGAGGTGCATTTTGAAACAAAGTTTACAGCGAACTAACTAACTAACTAACTAACTAACGGACGCCACCCGCAAACCGATAGGAATACCCCAGCTTACGTGTAACGTAAGCTGGGCTAAAAAGAGTGAAAAAGAGCAAAAAAGAGTAGACTCTTTAAAAAAGAGTAAAAAAAGAGTAAAATCAAAAATCTTCGAAAAAAAGAGTACTCTTTTTAAAAAAGAGTAATGTGGCAACACTGCTTTAGGGGTGCCTCATGCCAAAAATAAATGACATCGGGTCAAAAATGTAAGAGGAGATACATTTTAAAATTTCTTTAAAAATTCGCCAAAAATTAAAAAATCACCCGATCGACTAAAAAAGCACAAGCCGTATGCACGACCGCTTAGGAAATCCTCACACCAAAAATAAATGACATCGAATTAAAATTGTAGGAGAAGATGCATTTTTTTTCAAAATGTTTGCTTAAAAAAATCCCCAAAAATTCAAAAATTGTCCGATCGACTAAAAAAGCACAAGAAGTATGCACGACCCTTTAGGGGTGCCTCATACCAAAAATAAATGACATCGGGTCAAAAAATATAGGAGGAGATACATTTTTAATTTTTTTTCTTTAAAAATTCGCCAAAAATTCAAAAATCGCCCGATCGACTAAAAAAGCACAAGCCATATGCACGACACCTTAGGGATGCCTCACACCAAAAATAAATGACATCGGATTAAAATTGTAGGAGGAGATGCATTCTGAAACAAAGTTTACAGCGAATTAACTAACTAACTTACTAACGGACGCCACCCGCAAACCGATAGGAATACCCCAGCTTACGTGTAACGTAAGCTGGGCTAAAAATACTTCGTCATGCGCTTGAGGTGTGTTGCTACAAATAAGTGACAAGTCAGGAACGTATGCACCAATCTGTAACTTTTGTCTTCTGCCAGTCAGAAGTCCACACCAGGTTGATAACAATATCCGGAATGATCTGTTCTCGATTTTTTTGGGGCAAGAATATTTGGATCTAAAGAATGGAATGCCTTCCAGTAATCAACTATTTGCCACCCAGAACAGGCAGATGGCAGGTAACAGCTGGTAAGGCAGGCGGAGGGGTGGGGGAAGTGAACCTGCGTGATGGCGGGCAGACAGGTTAAGGCAGGCGGAGTAGTGGGGGAAGTGAACGTGCGGGATGGTGGTCAGTAGCGGGTAAGGCAGGCGGAGGGGTGGGGGAAATGAACCTGCGTAATGGCGGGCAGTAGAGGGTAGCGCAGGTCGAGGGGTGCGGGAAGAGAAACCTGCTTGATGGCAGGCAGCAGCTGGTAGAGCAGGTGGAGGGATTCGGGATGTGAACCTGCGTGATGGCAGGCACTAGCTGGTAAGGCAGGCGGAGGGGTGGGGGAAGTGCACCTGTGTGATGGCAGGCAGCAGCTGGTAGGGCAGTCGGAGAGGTGGGGAGAGTGAACCTGCGTGATGGCAGGCAGAAGCTGGTTGGACAGGCGGAGGGGTGAGCGAAGTTAACTTGAATGATGGCGAGCAGTAGAGGACAGTGCAGGCGGAGGGGTGGGGAGAGTGAACTTGCGTCATGGCAGGCAGCAGCTGGTAGGGCACGCGGAGGGTGGAAGAAATGAACCTGTGTGATAGCAGGGAGTAACAGGTAAGGTATGGGGGAAGTGAACCGGCGTGATGGCAGGCATCAGCGTATAGGGCAGGCGGAGGGGTGGGGGAAGTGAACCTACGTGATGGCAAGTAGTAGCGAGTAAGGCAGGAGGAGTGGTAGGGCAAGTGAATCTGCGTGATGGCGGGCAGTACAGGGTAGTGTAGGCGGGAAGTAAACCTGCATGATGGCAGGCAGCTGCTGGTAGGGAAGGCCGATTGATGGGGAGAGTGAACCTGCGTGATGGAAGCCAGTAGCGGGTACGGCAGGCAGAGGGGTGGGGGAAATGAACCTGCGTGATGGCAGGTAATAGCGGGTAGGGCAGGCGGAGCCGTTGGGAGAGTGAAAATGCGTGATGGTAGGCAGTAGCGGGTAAGGGAAGCGGAGGGGTGGGTTGAGTGAACCTGCGTGATGGCAGGCAGTAGCAGGTGGGATGGAGGCAGACTTGTGGGAAAATGAACCTCGTGATGACAGGCAGTAGCGGGTACGGCAGGCGGATGGGTGGGGAAAGTGAACTTGCGTGATGGCAGGTAGTAAGTGGGAGACACGGTGGTGAGGCCAGCCAGTTTGAAACTGTAGCGGCCAGTGCACAGAAAATATGAGTACAGCGGTAATGGACATTCGAGCCAACCGGCAGGACAAAAAAAAAAAAAACAGGGCAGATGAGCCAACTTTTTTAGGATATTCGAGCCAAAATCTTAACAATAGCGTTATGTCACAGGGGTAATAAAATAGATATCTAGAATTCACAAAGTACAGTAACTTTTACTAAACGGCCGCTATTTTACAAGTCGATTTTTGCTTAAAAACTTGCATTTATGTTTTAGATATGTTGTGGCAGGGCTTTGAAAGTCTAAATCACCACCTATTTTTGTAGATATCTTCTCAATACCAAACAGCATCAAGACGCTGCAAACGGCAGCAAACATAACCGGACAGGCGATTATAACCAGAACATTAATTAAAGTTCTTTCCAAGATGAGTCAAAGTGTCCTAAAATATGATACCAAAGAATTCTACAAATTATTATCTAAAGCGGTGTTTCCACGATTCTTTTTAAAGTCCTATCAAAAACGCCTGCGTTTTATGACCTGTGCCTCTTGCTAGTTTACACAGGGCGATTTTACAACTCCATCTTGACTTAATGAGCTTGATCCCTGAGGTGTTTACACAGAGGATTTTTACTGCTCCCTGCACCTATTCAAATAATGAATGCAATGTAAAAACACATCAGATATATCGAAGTTTCAAGGATGGAGGACTTGAAGAGAAAAAAATATACTTTCCCGCATAAAATATACTTTCCCGCATAATTATTGCATTGACTTGCGAAAAAATAATCAAAAGAATACATCGGAAGAAATAAACGTGTTGGGCGAGGCCATGGATACAGAGATTTGCCACATTTTTCAGCCATTTCCTTCAAAGCCGTTGTTCGTTTTTCCTTTTTGTGGTAGTCTTTATGCTGTTTCTTTCCACAGAATATCTTTTTCTTTATAGAGATCTATTAATTTAAAAGTTTCGTCGTCCAACCAAGTATCCATTATATTTTACTTTTTTGTGTTGTTTCGGGGTGTACGGTCAAACGCAATACAAATTAAAGCTACATTGAAAAAGAAAAAAAACATTCAAATACATATGGCGCTGGGTAGTTAACACCTGGCAGCGGGGGTTTTCCCAGGATCGCTTTGAAGTGATGTTAATGAGTCCACTCCGTGATGCCTGGAGATAGGGCAGTGCTCTATCGCAGGATGCTTTTGCGAATCTCTCATTATCAGTGTAGCGAGTAGTGTTTACACGGGGACTCATCAAAAGCTTTCGCAAAACAGTCCTCGTGTAATACGAGCCTAACACTTTCAAAGTCATTTTTTGCTTGAAATTTGTGTCCCATTGCAGTAATGTACTGCGTGCGTGATTTGTCACCTCCGACAACCTTGGCGAATAAGGCCATGGCGCTCTCTAGCTTTGTTTTTTCACGTTTGGACTCGGGTGTTCTTGGTAAATACTCCTCATTTTAATGTAGGTTGTTGTATGAATTTTTCGAATTATGCCCAAATAAATGAAAATATTCGGCTTTGGGCTATTCAATAGCGCATTGTAGTGTCCATGAAATGCTTCGGGTCCCTTGTTCGTCCTTCTCTTATCGGAGCGTATTTCGGCCCATAACTGAGGTGGAAACTTTGCAATACTGTCAATGTAATTGTCCGTCAATTAAACCTTTGAGTTTTAAGCGTTTGCTTTTTTTTCGTAAGCAAGCAGGAGGCGGTTTTAAAACGACTTTATCGTTATACTTCGTAGAATGTCTTTTTTGTGAATGGGACGTGTCTCCGACTCTTAGCAACCAATTAATCAAAAAAATTATAGTCTCTTGTTGTAAGAACACAAAGTAAGAGTAGACGCGTTTTGGGAGAAATATAATTCACCTTTTATTAAGGGAATACGTCACAAATAATTGCGTCAATGTCGTTTTAACAAGATAACATTATGCAATACATTTAACGACATACGCTGCGACAAAAAAAAATGTCCAAAGGAGACTCCTAAAATGCAGTAGTTAAGTAGAGGTAGGATTTAATCCCGCCGCGTCGAAGCTAAGATAGAGGCACACTGCAGGCGTAGCTTGAGGGGAATATCCATGTACCGTAAATAACAAACCGACGCCCAATCTCCTTGCGACTTGATTACCGGAGGGGGGAGGTCACATCCCAGGGCAAAACTGGCACCCCCTCTCCGGAGGCTGTGCCCACTGTAGCGTGTCTTTCAGGCCAATGTCCTTCAGGCTCTTTTTCAGCAGTGTGGTGAAGCAGGCGTGTGTCAGGGGAATCAGGGAGCCGCTGTGGTAGTACGAGAACAGGGATGCGTCGGGGCTTGCTGGGTTCGACTCCGTGAGACGTAAGAGGGCTGTAACTGGGCAGAGATGGCATCCCTCGACGTGGGGAACCGGTACCAAGAGGCGGCGGGAGTAGTCTCTGAGGGTCTTTGTTTTTTTTTTTACGTTGATGACCGCTCCATCTTCGCAGAAATTGACGTCGCTGCGGCAAAGGTCTATACGACAGGAGTGGCTGTCGCGGCTGCGGGTGAGCAGTGTGGCTTTACGAAAGAATGTAAAAAATACAACGAGGCACTCTGCCCAAAAGCAGAGGACCTTGGGGTCTTCCAGGTGCAAGGTGGGGGCAAATCTCTGCAAAATCTCCAGCGTAATGGGTAATTTTTGCTTCGGTGCCGTACCGTGTTGCGAGTGTATCCCTTTTAGCAACGTTTCCAGGAAATAATTGTTCTCCATAGGGTTAGTGAAACCGAGCTCTGGGTGGAGAATGCGAATAGCTGGCAGGTAACACTTAACGGACTGGGGTTTAAGGGAGCGGCTGAGGAAGCATACGCAGCGCAGCAACGTGTCTGTGGAGGCGGGGGCTGGCAGGCAACGAAAATAGTGGCAAAATGAGATGTAGGCAGTGAGGTGCGTGGAGTATGCAGCGCGCGTGCTCTCTGCCCAGGCTGATCTTCGGAGACGACTCACTTCGCGATCCAAAATCTCTGTTTCCCTGACCACTAATGAAAGCATAAGGATAAGGCGCGTTGGGTCATGTGGTGGCGCAAGTCTGTAAAGGGGACATGCGCCAGGGCGAAGGTCGCGTGGGGGAGGCTGATCATACGCGAAATCGCGTCCGCGAGCTAATTAGTGCGGCTACTGATGAAGCGTATAGAGATCAGAGGTGTGACGGTTCACCTCCGGCTCGGTTCGATTCGGTTTGGTTCGGTTCAACAAAAATCTTCGGTTCGGTTCGGGTTTTTTCGGTTCGGTTCAGCAAAACCAATCGGTAGTTTTCTTTTCAAAAACAAATATATATATAGGCGTGTTTATTTTTTTTATTTATTTATAATTGCCTGCACCTAATCCGATATTTCTTTTCACGTCAGAACAGACAAAATCTAACATAAAACGGTACATAAAACGGTAATGTTTTATATTTATTACCTCAAAGCTTACTTACACAACAATTTACATTGTTATTGACTGACAGACTCACATGTAGCCATAATAAACGCATAGAATTCGTCATAGGTTCCAAAAACAAGTATGTGAAATATTTGTTGATTTGTCCGATGTGATATATATATATATATATATGTGTCACAGTCAATGGGCGAAACCCGCCATTTCACGAAATGGCAAATCATTTTAGCCATTTCGTGAAATGCCTGAAATCATTTGCCGTTTCATGAAATGAATAAAATTTTTAGCCATTTCGTGAAATGGCTAAAATTTCCGCTTTTTCATGTCATGATGGAATGGCAAACCAGACTTTGAAAATAAAAAACAGAATAATTTGAACTTTTTATTTGCAAATTTTGACACCATCACCACACAAATACCAGTGTAACATACAGTAACAAGCTTTTTCATACTCTAAATATTTCTGCGACAATGTTTCCGGTTTTTAGTTACAAATTCGAATTGTTACACATTTCAGCGATTCATTATCAGAACAAAATGCTCTAAAAGTTTAACTTTTGTACATTTGGACTCAATGGTGGAGGCTCGGACGATTGTGACACGTCGTTAACAGGAGCATCTGAGCGCCTGGCTGCGATGTCCAAGTCACTGGCGGTCATATCTGAGTGAGTGGTGGCAATATCCAAGTTACTAGTTGCAACCACTGGTTTGTCTTGATGTACGATTTCCTGGCTTGGTTCATCCATACCCGCCCCCCCCCCCCCCCCAATTCATTTTTGTTTTTCATTTTTCAAAGTTTGATCATTATAATTGCAATCCTAGAGCAAGGCTAAGGAAACTGAGGAAACACCCGAACAGATCATTTCGCATTTTGCATTTTTGATTTTAAGGTGTTTTACAAAAAAAAAAGAAAAGACAGATACCTGGTTGTTTTATTTTTGTTTTGGCATTCAAAATAAAATAAAAACAGAAAGTAGTTGGGGGCGAATGGTCCTCGGGGGGGGGGATTGTTCGGGGGGAATTGTCTTGGGGGGGAATGTCCTAGACCCCAGGCTCAATTGGAGAGCTTTTGAGCCTGTTTTAGTTAATGATTAAAAGAGAACAAAAGTATTTTGTAGCTGATTAATATCTAGGTAATATGTGGTTAAAAGGAGTTCAAAGACCCCGTGATATAATAAATAAAAGACCACCAAAACTGTTTCACCGATTGTCTGATTGTATTTGCCATATTGTGCAATGAAGCCTTGCAATTTTCAGTCATTTCACGAAATGGCTAAAATGTTTTGCCCTTTCATGAAACGGCAAGAGATTTCAGGCATTTCACGAAACGGCTAAAATGATTTGCTATTTCGTGAAATGACGGATTTCACCCATTGACTGTAACATACATATATACTAAGACTAAACTATACTAAGAGAACTAAAATAACATTACCAAATGAATGCATTGTCTTGTTATAATTGGTAAAAAAAGAACCGAACCGAAACCGTGATTGGGCTTTTCGGTTTTCGGTTCGAACCGAACCGAAGCCTTTTCTCGGTTCTCGGTTTTCGGTACGAACCGTCACACCTCTAATAGAGATACGCAAATTGTAAAACATGCATGTTAATAAACTGTTTGTTAAAATATCCGAAGCTGCGACGTCACGCGTGGTGTCACGTGATACCGCTGCGAGTGTCACTGTGTTATCCGTCAATATCGTAATGCTCTGGCCTGCCAGGTAGGGGGCACAGCGTTCGATTGCAAGCCCCACCGCGGCCAATTCCTTGACGTTAATGTGTTCGTTGGCCAGTTGAGGTGCGTCTAGGGACCAATTGCGATGAAACAAGTCGATGGCTGTGCCTGTGATAATGAGAGCTGCCCCCGCCGCCGCGGGGCTTGCATCGGTCACGATACGCAGAGCAGGTTCGGGTACGGCGTTCTCTGTAGCGAAATTGCGTGTACCATTGAATGAGCTGCAAAGCGCACAGATCGTGTTAAGCGTGCGGTGCGTGTCGCTGTTGACACGCGTACGGTGATGCGGGCGGCGTAATGACGTCATGAGCGCGATGACGCGGCGCACGGCTGGGCGAACTACATGGGTAACGTGCGCCATCCAGCTGAGCTTTCCTATGAGACTCTGAAGTTCTTTTTTCGAGACGCCTGTTAGGGGCAGGAGGCCCATTGCCGGGCTGCGTGTTGTGTGGCATGGAGCTTATCCTGCGGTATGGAGAGGGTGCACTTTGCGGAGTCAATCGTCACTCCGAGAAAGGCGAGACATTTAGTGGGTGAGATGCATTTATCCCAGCTGATTGAGAAGCCGAGGGAAATTAGTAAGTGAATTAGACAATTCATGGCCTCCCTTGCTTCGTCGCGAGTTGGTGCAGAGATAAAAAAGTCATCGAGATAACAAATGACGGCATTTATGCTCTTGCGTCGGAGCATACGGCAAACACTCTGGGTTAAGCGGTGGAAGTTTCCGACACTTAGCGAGGTTCCAAACGGAAGGCGGGTATCAACCATATATGTGAAGTGAGAATCCCCACTAAAATTCTACTTTAAGCCCGAGAAACGCTGGGAGAAGGGGCTGAGGCTGGCGTGACGATAAGCTGACTTAAGGTCGACCTTGCACATAAAATAACCAGGTTTCGTAATGTCAACTGCTGCATCGATGGATGTAAACGAGTGTTCATCGGGGCACGCAAAACTCTTAACGGAGGCGCCGTTGGGCTGCGAAGTCATGAATAAGCCTAATACTGCCGTCATCTTTGGGGATAGCTGAGAGGGGGACACAATGATGGGTTTCTGCTTAACAACTCGGTATCTGCCTAGACGGAGCTCTTTCTTAATTTCTGCTTCGACCTGGTCCCTGTACTGATTCAGCAGCACGACTATTAGGGGCCTCGCTGGGCTTAATTTTCTCAATGTCTGAATTAACGATATCGAAACCGTTCGCAATACCGCTTAGGATGAAATCTTGGTCAGGGTCGTCTTTGAGGAGGAGTTGCCATGTTGATAAATTGGCTGATAAGGGGCTGGAGACGGCGCTTTCCTAGTCCCGGTGCAGGTATTCCGGGTGGTTGGTGAAGCACTTGGCGCAGCAGTGCGAATATTTGCAGTTGGCGAAGGTGCGAAGGTGCAAGTCGAAATTCCTGCATACCTCCGTGCCGTGCCTGTCCCTGGGGCCGGCTCGTCGGGGCCTATCGCGACTGGTGGTTAGCTCGCGCTGGAAACGGACCAAGAACATGCAGACCCCCATAAGACAGGCATCGTCCTCACCCCACTGGAAGCTTCTGGAGTGTTCGCGCTGCCTATATTCATAGTCGTAGCGCATGCAGCGGCTCAGCGGATAATGTTGGCACATATCCGCGTATTTAATGACGTGGAGGTCGAACGCTCGGCGAGCTTCGAGGGTATCCAGCTGGCCCGAACTGGCAAGAACTCCACCGATGCGGGTGTGACCGAGGAGCCACTGCTGCAGGGCCGTCTCCTCTGGCGTAGGTCTCTCGGTCTGGGCGTGAGAGAGGATGAGTTTTGCTGAGAGGACCGTTTCCTCGCTGTGGGACCCCAGAAACGACCCACAAAAATCCTGGACATATAAGGTCTTGTTACCTGCCGACTTGCCAGTTTGCCAGGGGTCGTCCTCGGCCTCGGGCTTTTGCTTCAGGGATGCGAGGAAAGCTGCCATGGGGCTGTCATCCACTCGTGGGAGATTATCCAGAGTGCGAGGCGGGTCCCGGGTGTCAGTATCCGGAGCCCCGCTTTGGCGTGATGAACTAGAGCTACCGCTCTCACTGTCCTTCTTGGCCTTCATTTCGTTTATTGCTGCCTGGAGGATCTTCTGCTGTGGCACTGAGAGCTTCAATGATTTCATAACGGCAGTATCTATGTAAATCAGATTCTGCACGTCGAACAGTTCTGTGCTAACCAGGGCCTCGACAGTCTTGATAGTAAGGTGCTTCTTGATCGCCCATTCCTGCAGTTCTTTCACTGCGGAGTCAACGATTTATTGCTGCATTTTTTTTTCAGTTTTATCCCAGTGCTGTATTTTTTTTATAATTCCTATCCAATAAGTTATCCGTTGGTACGCGAGATTGGTGATATAAAGGTTTGTTAAACCGGCTGTGTCATTGCAAAGGCTGAGTAAGGGAGAGAGAGAGAGGGGGGGTTAAATAAACTCGACTAGGCGTGAGTAGCCAATAGAAGACAGCGGCATGCGAGACGGAGTAGAGGGATTAGCAAGTGGGGCGCGGTTCACTGCAGAAAAGCAACAAACACCCTCCAGTAGGCGTTTAACTGAACAGGGGCGAGAGAGAGAGAGAGAGAGAGAGAGAGAGAGAGAGAGAGAGAGAGAGAGAGAGAGAGAGAGAGAGCGAGAGCGAGAGCGAGAGCGAGAGCGAGAGAGAGAGAGAGAGAGAGAGAGAGAGAGAGAGGACGGGGTGAGGGGGCACTGAACCGCGAGGGAGTAATCCCTTAGCACAGTTTTAAATACAAACAAACAAACTTTATTTTCTGAATAATCCGCGAAGCGCCCACATTCTGGGGTGTCTGGCATAGCGGGAAGAATGTCTTCTACGAAGCTTTTTCAGACATCCTAAGGGGACAAAAATGCTAAGCCGAAACATTGCTTCAGCCATTTCCCGGCGTCTGAGTCCGACTTGCAAGTCTCACTCAAACCAAGCGATTGAATCTTACGCCACCAAATGAAATCGACAGCACTGTATTCTGGCGTTTGGAAATAAGTCTCTTATAACATTCAGGACCGGTAGCTCAAAATCAACATGTACGGTATCAGGGGAAAAGTCCAAACCTTGCTGGCTACATTTCTCTTTAAGAATAACTAGCGCATTCCTATAGACATCTTCTGATTTTCCAGGAAGGAGCATGTGCAGCAAAGGTACATAATTTCCATTTAGGAACCCGTGTATAGAGTACATCTGATTGTAGACCAGGGGGCAACATTTGAATGTTTCGTCCATAAAAATTTCACTGGCGTTGCACAGATGTTCGAGATTAGTGTTTGTCGAAAAAGTAATGGTCTCCAGATCATCACTATTGACCGAAACAAAATTCTCGTCCTTATTGGTATTTGTGTCATGGCATGGACGTCTTGGCGAGATTTTGGCAAAGCTGGAAATTTTCATCGTTTCGCTCTGTAGAGCGCTTTTGACAGACTTTTCAAGTCATTTCTGTTCAAAGTTTCTTCAGTAGTATCCTCAAGCTTAGATCTCAATGCTCTGACCGGTCTAGAACTAATGTCATCCAACGCTTTTCACTTAACTTTGGGACCTCACTCTATCCCATTCGATTTGCTGTAAGCTGGATTATGATTATGTTCAGTACAACAGTGCATTCACTGTCCGTTTTTACACACACGAACCTGGCCCATTTGCAATACCGATCTGTGTTTGTTCCCATAGAAGCTACACACCAAGTTTCATTAAAATCCCTGCAGTTGTTCTTGAGATATCGTGTTAACAAACTCATTCCGATGCTGAATAATTTCCAGGATTTGGTAAATTTCGAAGTCCATTTGGTTGATTTTCCTTGGACCAACCCAACTCATTTACACTACCGATCCTTGTTAGTGCCCATAGAAGCTACATACCAAGTTTCATTAAAATCCCTACATTTGCTCTTGAGATATCGTGTTAACAAACTCATTCTGATGCTGAATAATTTCCAGGATTTGGTAAATTTGGTAAACACGGCCATCAATAGCCAATCAAGAGCTGAAATTTTCCAAGTCAAGCTGGTCCATTTGTCCTTGGACGAACCTAGCCCATTTACAACACCGATCTTTGTTTGTTCCCTTAGAAGCTACATACCAGGTTTCATTAAAATCCTCGCAGCAGTTTTTAGGTTATCGTGTAAACAAGCTCTTGATGACAGATCGACAGACCGACACTGGGTCGATCGCATATATTCCCCACAGGTTCTACCTGTGGGGAATAAATAATTTAATGTTCAGTCTTGCTCAATTTAATTTCGAATAAAAACTGAGTTAGAAAATGTGTACATTTATCCGATCTCGGAAACTCAGTTTCAAAACTGACAGAAGTTTAATGTTGTGTGATAACAAACATAAATAAATGAAAACATAGGCATCAGAGATGCATAGCCCTCAGCCAGCCGAAACTGGGAAAAGAGTAGGTTTGAGACCGGTCACAGGTTCATTTCAATCCTTAGCACCGAAAAGAAAAAAGGGTGGCAGTGCTTTACGATAAACAAAAACAAAAACATTTACCATAAGAAAGTCCAGCTGAGCCACTGTCCTTGGTCGGATATGGATCAATAATAATAGCAATCTTCATTGCTAAATACACTAGATATACCCGAAATATCTTAGCAATTGATAAGGAATTGTAGGCTAGAGAGTGTTCACAAGCCACACGTTAAGCAAACTTGGTAATGCTACGAACAAGAAAATTTCAAAGTCCAGCTGAGTCATTGTTCTTGGTCGGATATGGCTCATTAACAATAGGGATCTTCACTGCTCTATATAGTAGCTATATCCGAAATATCTTAGCAATTGATAAAGAATTGTAGTCTAGAGAGTGTTCACAAGCCACATGTTAAGCAAACTTGATAATGGTACAAACAAGAGAATTTCAAAGTCCAGCTGAGCCATTGTTCTTGGTCGGATATGGCTCATTAACAATAGGGATCTTCATTGCTCTATATAGTAGCTATATCCGAAATATCTTAGCAATTGATAAAGAATTGTTGGCTAGAGAGTGTTCACAAGCCACATGTTAAGCAAACTTGATAATGGTACAAACAAGAAAATTTTTAAAGTCCAGCTGAGCCACTGTCCTTGGTCGGATATGGCTAAAAAACAATACGGATCTTCATTAGTCCATATACAAGCTATATTTAAAATATCTAAGCAATTGACAAAAAATTGTAGGCTGGAGCGTGTTCACAAACAAACTTGATAATGGTACGAACAAGAAAATTTCAAAGTCCAGCTGAGCCATTGTTCTTGGTCGGATATGGCTCATTAACAATAGGGATCTTCACTGCTCTACATATTAGCTATATCCGAAATATCTTAGCAATTGATAAAGAATTGTAGGCTAGAGAGTGTTCACAAGCCAGATGTTAAGCACACTTGATAATGGTACAAACAAGAAAATTTCAAAGTCCAGCTGAGCCACTGTCCTTGGTCGGATATGGCTCAAAAACAATAGGGATCTTTATTAGTCCATATAAAAGCTATATTTAAAATATCTAAGCGATCGACAAAAAATTGTAGGCTGGAGCGTGTTCACAAGGTAAGTGTTAACGGACGGACAGACGGCTCTACCTACTAGAGGTACCTTATGCGTTTAATCGAGGACGGACGCCAGGTAAGTTCAGAGCGACGTTGTGTGGTTACTCAGGTCTTGCGTACCAGAGGTCATTGTGCGTTTATGTCCGTTCGACATTGGGTTAAAAATATCACACAACGCACGGACGACAAAATCAAAATATCACACAATGTACGGACGAAAAATCAAAATATCACATAACGTACGGAGAAAAGTAGTTCCTAAACGCACAAAGACTCTTCGTACTTGAAGTAACCACGTCCGTCAGTATTTTTGTGGGTTTCAAAATGAACAACCCCACAAAGGCAGGACATGCCAATTCTTTTTTTTTTAACGGACATTGTTTAATCCCACAACGACCAATCATACCTAAAATAAAAGACCGTTTGGAAATGCTTTACAATATAAGCTACAACATTTTAAAGCATTTCAATGGTCGTTTATTTTAGAGTTTGCGCCTTTGTGTGAGATTTTTCACTTGTTTTAGGAATTTTTTTTAAGTAAAAATAAGAAAAAGTAAATAGATTTCATTATATTTTATTTACTGAAAATCGAGTGCACACTAAATTTAGATATTATAAAAATATGTTATCACACAGGCACGTTAGAAATACAATGAAATAAATATTTTTGCTTGTTTCTGTCTTACTTTTTCCATTGATAAATAAACATTCAGTTAGAAATAATTTGTACACTTTTAAAATATTGAAGTGGCACACTTTCCAATAAAAAACTAAATTGCTATCAATTTTTCAGTTCCTAAATAATAATAATCAATGCCAACTTGAGGCGGAATTTAGTTTAAAGTCATTATTAGTAAAAAGAAAAACACTCCAAAGCTAACGACTTGTGGCATCATATTTGCGTCATTCAACAGATTCAATAATTAAGAAACTAAAAACTGTCCAAAGGCTTGAAACAATATATAATGTTGGGTGGTATGCGCAAAAAACACTGATTTTAAGAAACCTCTCCGTGACAGAAATACTTTTAAACACACGCGTCTGCAGAAAACAACGCTGATAATACACTTTAGGAGTAAATCTCAAGAAATTACTGTCAATATTTGAATTCTGAAATAACACTCCTCAATTCAAACCTGAGAAGGATTTGAGTTTAAACCCATTACTGAACAGAGACATTCCAATGCTAACGACATTCGACATGATATTGGCGCAATTCAACAGACTTCATAATTAAGAAACTAAAAACTACGGTTAGCAAATCTTTGTCAATTGCTAACTCTAGAAAAATGTGGCTTGTTGTATTTTATGGATGAATACTAACCCGTTGCCTTTTTTGTAAAAGACAGAAAAACTAATAGGCCTCGCCACCGTACCTAAACTAACCCTTAAAAAAATTAACAATAAAACCCAAAGAGAACCCTTGCATAAGCTTTGTTCTGTTTAATAATCGAAAAAATAGCACAGAATCCTTTTGCGAGAACGTCATCGCTACGTTGCCTCTCTTATTGGAGACAATACAGCTCATTCTCACACTAAGCTAATCCTGGCCAGTCACCAACTGTTCTGTCCAAAGGCAAAGCCTTTCTTCGAACAATATATCATGTTGGTAGGTATACGCAAAAAACACTGATTTTGAGATACCTTTCCATGACAGAAATACTTTTAAACACACGCGTCTGCAGAAAACAACGCTGATAATACACTTTAGGAGTAAATCTCAAGAAATTACTGTCAATATTTGAATTCTGAAATAACACTCCTCAATTCAAACCTGAGAAGGATTTGAGTTTAAACCCATTACTGAACAGAGACATTCCAATGCTAACGACATTCGACATGATATTGGCGCAATTCAACAGACTTCATAATTAAGATACTAAAAACTACGGTTAGCAAATCTTTGTCATTTGCTAACTCTAGAAAAATGTGGCTTGTTGTATTTTATGGATGAATACTAACCCGTTGCCTTTTTTGTAAAAGACAGAAAAACTAATAGGCCTCGCCGCCGTACCTAAACCAACCCTTAAAAATTAACAATAAAACCCAAAGAGAACCCTTGCATAAGCTTTGTTCTGTTTAATAATCGAAAAAATAGCACAGAATCCTTTTGCGAGAACGTCATCGCTACGTTGCCTCTCTTATTGGAGACAATACAGCTCATTCTCACACTAAGCTAATCCTGGCCAGTCACCAACTGTTCTGTCCAAAGGCAAAGCCTTTCTTCGAACAATATATCATGTTGGTAGGTATACGCAAAAAACACTGATTTTGAGATACCTTTCCATGACAGAAATACTTTTAAACACACGCGTCTGCAGAAAACAACGCTGATAATACACTTTAGGAGTAAATCTCAAGAAATTACTGTCAATATTTGAATTCTGAAATAACACTCCTCAATTCAAACCTGAGAAGGATTTGAGTTTAAACCCATTACTGAACAGAGACATTCCAATGCTAAAGACATTCGACATGATATTGGCGCCATATAACAGACTTCATAATTAAGAAACTAAAAACTAGGGTTAGCAAATCTTTGTCATTTGCTAACTCTAGAAAAATGTGGCTTGTTGTATTTTATGGATGAATACTAACCCGTTGCCTTTTTTGTAAAAGACAGAAAAACTAATAGGCCTCACCGCCGTACCTAAACTAACCCTTAAAAATTAACAATAAAACCCAAAGAGAACCCTTGAATAAGCTTTGTTCTGTTTAATAATCGAAAAAATAGCACAGAATCCTTTTGCGAGAACGTCATCGCTACGTTGCCTCTCTTATTGGAGACAATACAGCTCATTCTCACACTAAGCTAATCCTGGCCAGTCACCAACTGTTCTGTCCAAAGGCAAAGCCTTTCTTCGAACAATATATAATGTTGGGTGGTATACGCAAAAAACACTGATTTTGAGAAACCTTTCCGTGACAGAAATACCTTTAAACACAAGCGTCTGCAGAAGACAATGCTGATTATACACTTTAGGCAGTAAGTCTCCAGAAATTACAGTCAATATTTGAATTCCGAAATAACACTCCTCAATTCAAACCTGAGACGGATTTGAGTTTAAAGCCATAACGAAACGGAGAGACTGTAACGCTTACGACATTCGACAAGGTAATGGCAGTGGACATCGGTTTACTTTGTTTGCCAGTCAGTCATCAGTGCGTGCCAAGGCAATGCCCGCCTTCCAAGAAGTTTTATGTAATAGCAATAAATTATGCTGGTATCTTATACACAAAAAAGACTCTTAGATGTACAAAACACGTGAACCGCACGCCTTTACAAGCATAACCGTGAAAAAGGTGCCTTTATACACACATCTCTCAAAGAGAAAATAGTCAAGAACAGTGCATACATCTTCACTAATAATAAACTTAAAATATCAATGTTTGACTTCAGAAAGAACATACCTCATTCAAAGTTGAGACGGATTTGAGTTTAAAGGCAGAATTTAACGGAACCATATCGTTCACATTGAAAACATTCCAGAAAATCATTCATGACGTTGTTATCTTTCAAACTATTTTAAATATTTGTGTCGGTTTCTAAGCCATGACACTTTCTTCTGAATTTTTCTAGGGTCATAAATTTTAATATTTGTGGATTTTCTCTGACGTTCTTCAATTTGCGCGATACTTGGTGTCTCGTCCTTTTCCAAAAAGTCTTTAAACAGCTGTTCAATTTCGGCGTTGTCTTCACTTGTCATGTAAACTCGACCACTTTTGGCTTTTTCACGTCTATGGGAAATCTCTAAAAATGAAAAAAAAAACCATTAGGCCACAAATAGTATAATCCCTTCAGTCATTCAAAAATATTGGAAGAGATCGTTTTGGCACATTTATATGCAATTTCTTACAGCAGCTATGATTTTCAGTTTTAAAGGTTTATTTTGTCACATCGAATACTGTCTGATTTAGAGCCAATGATAAAACAAATAGAAAATATGGTTGCTACTAAAAGAAAATGCGTTAAATGCAGATCAGTCACGGAACGGACTTTCCAATTTCGATGGGTAAGTACATTTGATACCTATATTGTCATTAAAGTCTTCTTCAGTTTGCTTCTCGCCAAGGTCCGGAAGACACTCTTCACTGTCATCTGTGACTGGACTTTGCGCTCTAGAAAGAACTGGTAATTCACCTTCCATGGCATGCTCAGCTTCTAGAGCAGCTATTTGCCTTTCTGTGTCCGCTCGAACTATATCTGAATAAAAAAAAACAGAATATGTATTTTAGAAGAAAACACATTGGTATTTTTTTATAGATATTGTGTTGTATTGTTCTTTAGATCCCATTCAACTGCAATGGTCATGTCGGGATTCAACTGCCACGTTATACTGAAATGGGGCATTCCAGCCCTCCTTCTAACCCTTACGTGCGGAGTGCCTCACAGGGTAGCAAGGAGAAATCCCAATTTTAAAGTTTTAGGTATGACAAGACCGGGATTCGAACCCACAATCTTCCACACGGAAAACATATATTAGCTAACCACCGCAAAAAAATAAGCATACTCGCCATTTTGTCGGAATAAAACACAAACTAATACGGAGAACAATGATTTGAAAACATAGAGAGTCAATGACCGTTCCGTTCAGCGTCCAACCACACAAAAAAAAATATATTAGCTAAACACCAAAACAATAAGAATACTCTCCATTTTGTTGGAATGAAACACAAACTAATACGGAGAACAATGATTTGAAAACCTACAGAATCAATGTCCGTTTTGTTCTGCGTTCCACACAAAAAAAATATATTACCTAAACACTAAAAGAAAAAGAATACTCTCCATTTTGTTGGAATGAAACACAAACCAATACGGAGAACAATGATTTGAAAACCTACAGAATCAATGCTCGTTCAGTTTTACGTCTAACCAAACTTCAGCACAGACCTTCAAATTCACGCTGGAGAGCCCGCCGCTCAGTCTTCAGATTAAAAGGAAGAAAAAGGATAAGTCTCAGGCGAATCCTTGAAAGAGTATGGACATCAGGGACGCATGGATGTTTTTTTTTTTAAGGACAGCAGCAAACAGCAGTCAAACAAATGTTACTCTCTGAAGTGATCACTCATCGGACATGAAGATCTCACTCTACAGTGGTCACTCATCCGACTTAAAGATCGCACTACACAGAATGCACTTGTCTGACAGCTTCCCTACCATATAACTAAAACCTACAAAACCCTTTTTTTTGTGGCGATGGGGAGGGGGGAGGGGGTTGTTCAACCACAAATTGCAACGGACTGCACACCCAATGATCTGTCACAAGAGTCTCCATTTTGTTGGAATGAAACACAAACTAATACGGAGAACAATGATCTGAAAACCTACAGAATTAATGTCCGTTCTGTTCTGCGTTCCACACACAAAAAAATATTTTACCTAAACACCAAAAAAAAAAAAGAATAATCTCTATTTTGTTGGAATGAAACACAAACTAATACGGAGAACAGCGATTTGAAAACCGACAGAGTTAATGACCGTTCCGTTCTGCGTCCAACCACACAAAAAATATATTGGCTAAACACCAAAAAAATAAGAATACTCTCCATTTTGATGGAATGAAACACAAACTAATACGGAGAACAATGATTTGAAAACCTACAGAATCAATGTCCGTTCTGTTCTGCGTTCCACACAAAAAAAAATATATTACCTAAACACCAAAAGAAAAAGAATACTCTCCATTTTGTTGGAATGAAACACAAACTAATACGGAGAACAATGATTTGAAAACCTACAGAATCAATGCTCGTTCAGTTTTACGTCTAACCAAACTTCAGCACAGACCTTCAAATACACGCTGGAGAGCCCGCCGCTCAGTACTTCAGATTAAAAGGAGGAAAAAGGATAAGTCGCAGGCGAATCCTTGAAAGAGTATGGACATCAGGGACGCATGGATGTTTTTTTTTAAGGACAGCAGCAAACAGCAGTCAAACAAATGTTACTCTCTGAAGTGATCACTCATCGGACATGAAGATCTCACTCTACAGTGGTCACTCATCCGACTTAAAGATCGCACTACACAGAATGCACTTGTCTGACAGCTTCCCTACCATATAACTAAAACCTACAAAACCCTTTTTTTTGTGGCGATGGGGAGGGGAGAGGGGGTTGTTCAACCACAAATTGCAACGGACTGCACACCCAATGATCAGTCACAAGAGTCTCCATTTTGTTGGAATGAAACACAAACTAATACGGAGAACAATGATCTGAAAACCTACAGAATTAATGTCCGTTCTGTTCTGCGTTCCACACACAAAAAAATATTTTACCTAAACACCAAAAAAAAAAAAAAAGAATAATCTCTATTTTGTTAGAATGAAACACAAACTAATACGGAGAACAGCCATTTGAAAACCTACAGAGTTAATGACCGTTCCGTTCTGCGTCCAACCACACAAAAAATTATATTGGCTAAACACCAAAAAAATAAGAATACTCTCCATTTTGTTGGAATGAAACACAAACTAATACGGAGAACAATGATTTGAAAACCTACAGAATCAATGTCCGTTCTGTTCTGCGTTCCACACACAAAAAATATATTACCTAAACACCAAAAGAAAAAGAATACTCTCCATTTTGTTGGAATGAAACACAAACTAATACGGAGAACAATGATCTGAAAACCTACAGAATTAATGTCCGTTCTGTTCTGCGTTCCACACACAAAAAAATATTTTACCTAAACACCAAAAAAAAAAAGAATAATCTCTATTTTGTTGGAATGAAACACAAACTAATACGGAGAACAGCGATTTGAAAACCTACAGAGTTAATGACCGTTCCGTTCTGCGTCCAACCACACAAAAAATATATTGGCTAAACACCAAAAAAATAAGAATACTCTCCATTTTGTTGGAATGAAACACAAACTAATACGGAGAACAATGATTTGAAAACCTACAGAATCAATGTTTTATATGAAATAGTCTTCTTTTCAAATATATACGCCCTGTTTTTATACTTTACTACTGTGATTTGATTTCACTGTATACTGATAGTTAAAAAACGCCATTAAACCCAAAATTAAACTGGACACGCAAGTTATACACACAACATTCTCGAAAAATTGAATGTAACTTCGCCACGAATTGAAACACGTTAACAATTTTAAGCACCTTCCAAGTCTATGTCACCTAAACTTTTTCCGTTGTACTTGGACATCAAACCAAAGTCTTGGACAAGCAGCATTTTCGCAATCTCTATCCTTTCTATAGCTGGACTTAGCTGTCTGTAGTGTACCTTGTGCACGTTCATCGTATGTCCAAGATGATCCAAGACGTGGTTCAATTGTTGGTGGGTCAAATCGAAGGACTATTAAAAAAGGGTGGAATGTACAAGAACTGTCACCTATATTTTATGTAGTGTGTCAAACGCATAACATAAACTATTAATTAATTAATTTTTAATCGTAAAATATTTTACTACACACTATCAACGTATGATGTTGGTATCCTTTTGCTGCCTATTTGCTATGTAAACACAATATGGCAACGGACTGTTGGCTATTTCTACTATGAGATTACCTGAGTGAGAGTTGCGAAGTACTTTCGCAAATTCGTCGACTTTATTCTCTCTTGGTATTGCAGATCCGACTCTTTGGCCAACGCTAGCAAGGAATTGTAGCCTCGTATAACGCCAAAAGCTGAAAAAAATGAACGGTCACTGTTCCAACAGATTATTAACAAATGAAAAACGCACTTTTCAAAAAGCCAACTATTACGAATTTTATCCGTTTGGTACTACGCTTAAACCCATGCTTGTGTAAATTCGTTATTCATTTTTATTTCTTATTTATTGATTTTATTTGTTAAAAAACATAATCCATGTTTTTCTGCCTTTAAACATACATGCGTTAATAGTAGTTCTTCAATCTTGTTGATCACACAGCCTTAAGACTTGTTCACCTTTCTTTCATGGATAATGAAATTTTTCAGCGAAACTTACTTCTGCTTGCAAACAAGTAGATACTGTTCTTGTCAACGCCCACTTGAGCTCTTTTTCCAACTATATACTTCAGTAATCGAGCGCATAACGGAGGAACTATAACTGCAACTGGCTTTCCTTTCTAAAAATTAACAAGATGTGCACGAATGCATAGCTTTTTCAATATTATTTCCTATAATGATTATTTTAAGGCGACTGGCGTTTAAAAGCCCAAACAATCCGAATATTTACGATGTCCTTGGGCGTTAATTTTACATTCTTAAATCCATATTTTTATCATTTTGTCATCTAAGGAATTTATTTTACTAAATGATCCACAAACATACACCTTTCCCCTTATTTCGATGACATCATGACTTCGGATGATGAGTCTTTCTGTTTCCGTAAGTTCCCCCAATAATTCCGCAGAAATCTCATCGATGTCTTGAATCCGCCTTTCATAACTGACCAAACTGAAAAGAGAATTAATTGTTAATAGGCTTAGAAAAAGAAATGCACAGTCGAGGTACATTGAAAACGAGCACACTGTTCTGCATGTACAATTTGAAATATACTCCTTTTTGTAGGGACACCTATGAATAAAATGACTAGTTTTCAATCCGTATTTTTTAAGGGTAAACACAGAAAATATTAACGACATTGCAACTTACAGTATAGCTTGAACTTCTCCACATCTCCGTCTGTTGAAAGACACCAATTTTGCCATGGCCAGGGTGACCGCCCTACAATAGTTGCTGTAAGATATTTCTTTGTAGTCGAATTCTTCCATTTCTTGGTTGATGTGTGCGGCTAACTTCTTGATATCATCAGGTAAAGGAAGTGGTTTTCTTACATTCAATTTCCGATTCATCAGAGCAACCTTGGCCAAGTTGTCAGACCACTTAATTTTCATAAGCTGTATGAATTCCTCAGCTTCCGATTTTTCTTTTCGGTTTCCCGTCATGATAGCCTTCGCAAGCTTTATGTTGCCAAGTCGCGTGAGGTCGTATCTCAATTTAACCGCATTTGACGGAGCTTGAAACTCTTCCTCTTCTTCTTCGTCTTGAAGAGCCGTCCTCATAACAGCAGCGCATATATCCGAAAAGTACTCGAGTGCAAGGTAATGTTTTAAATCGAGACTTTCTTTTCTGCCTTCATTTAACGCCAGTTTCACCCTCGCTACAAGTCGCATAACAGCAGAGGTATAGTACCTTCTGTTCACTTTATTTCCCACATTGCGGACCATCCAATCATTGCCCAGACAAATGATTAATGCATCGGTCTGCGCAACAGCAGCAATAGCATCTGCTCTCATAATTGGGAAAACCTCTTTCAGTAACAGTTTGCTAGCGTCTACTTGTAACTGCCCACTCAAAATTTTTGACTGAACCTTTACTTCCCGACACTGGTTACAGCTTCAAGTTTTTCAGTTGCGATACACGTTGCTATGTGTCGCTTCAAAAATCCGACCGATAACCATTCCAAACAGAGCGGACAAGGACCATACTCTGTCACGTCAAAATAGCTGATTTTACCGCTTCTTCTCCCTAACAATATCTGGCCTGCTTTCTTTTCTAACACTCTTTTGTTGTGATCGTGGTTAGCTCTTAGACGCAAAAGCTCCATCTTGCGGCTTTTCGCTTTTTCTTTTAAACTTTGTAATTCGATGGCTTCTTTTTCTGTTTTGTGCTGTTTTGACATTACGTGGGTCGAAAAGTTGGATTTTAATTCCCTGCATCCAAAGGGGCAAGCTTGCAAGGAGTTGTAAACGCGGTCTGTCTTCTTCTTTTTCTTGCCGGGTTTTGTATATGTTGACTTTAGAACTTTTCTGCAAAAGATATCGGGGTTATTTATGTCTCGTACACGATCGAGCATATCATCGTATATAACATAACTTTCGTCAGCCTCCTCAGTAATTGAATGATCACTTTCTGGAACCGGCACAGCACAGGCAGCTTCTTCCCAGATGTCATTCTGTGATAGATTCGCAGATTCTGCCAAAGAAACATCAAACTGGACTATGCTTTCCACTGTTTGGTTTGGTGAAGAGGGTGTGTCTATTCGTGCGTCTAACTTCCTTTTCAGAGCACGTGAGATGGTAGGTGCATTCGCTGTAATAGGCAATGTGCTTTTCACAACACTTGATTCATCACTGTCAGAGTAGGGAACAAGCTCTTTCCTAATACATTTTATGGGTGTCACTGGGTCGCTCTGTGCGGTTAGTTTCCTTTTCAGCGCACCTGAGATGCTAGCCACATTCTGTGTACTAGACACTGTCCTTTTCACAGCACTGGCGCCGGAGAGCACTGGATCTGTACTGTAGTTCACTGGCGTTCTCACCACGGACTTCTTTGGGGTTGAGAAACTATGACCTAATCGAGTGACCTCTTTTTCAAATGAAGCGTACTGTGATACCACCTCTGAATCTTGCCCTTCACCAAACAAGGCTATTTCTGATTCATCTTCACTTTCGGCGTAGCAAACGAAACGCTTTTCTCTACTAGACTTTCTCGGTGTTGTTATCTTTGTAACTGTTTCGGTCTCGGATTCTGCACCAGAAAAAGATACATTGATCACCTTTACAGTCTTTCGACTTTTACGCCCTTTTCGCCTGCGACGAGATGAAAGGATCTCATCTAGTTCCTGTGTGTACCTTTTCTCAACCTGATTTGAGCTCTTGTCCCTTGTTTCTTTCCCGGCGTCGAGTGGTTGATCTATCTCAGCTCCCTCAGGCAAAGGATAGACTGTCTCCTCTTCTCCTATGGTTTGTTTCCCTTTCTCAGCTTGTGTGGCGGTGATTTCTTCAACTGTCTCTTCTCCCTTCTCAACTTGTGTGACGGTGATTTGTTCGATTGTCTCCTCTTCTCCTTTCGAATGAGAGCTCATCTCTTCCCCTTTCTCAAGTTGTGTAGCGGTGATTTGTTCGACTGTGTGTTCTTCTCGTACAGGCTGAAAGGTTATCTCTTCCCCTTTCTCAAGTGATGTGGCGGTGATCTGTTTGACTGTCTCCTCTTCTCTTTCGGTCTGAAAGGTTTTCTCTTCCCCTTTCTCAAGTTGTGTGGCGGTGATTTGTTTGACTGTCTCTTCTCTTTCGGGCTGAAAGGCCATCTCTTCCCCTTTCACAAGTCGTGTGGCGGTGACCTGTTCGACTGTCTCCTCTTCTGCTATGGTCTGTTCCCCTTTCTCAACTTGTGTTCTGGTGATTGCTTCGACTGTCCCCTCTTCTCCTTGCTCAACTTGTGTGACGGTGATCTGTTCGACTGTCTCCTCTTCTCTTTCAGGCTGAGAGGTGATCTCTTCCCCTTTCTCAACTTGTGTAGCGGTGATTTGTTCGACTGCCTCCTCTTCTACGGGCTGAAAGCTTATCTCTTCCCCTTTCTCAAGTTGTGTGGCGGGGATTTGTTCGACTGTCTCCTCTTCTCTTTCGGGCTGAAAAGCTATCTCTTCCCCTTTCTCATGTCGTGTGACGGTGATCAGTTCGACTGTCTCTTCTCTTTCGGGCTGAAAGGTTATCTCTTCCCCTTTCTCAACTTGTGTGGCGGCGATTGCTTCGATTGTCTGCTCTTCTCTCTCGGGCTGAGAGGTCATCTCTTCCCCT
Source organism: Protula sp. h YS-2021 (assembly GCA_949752745.1). NCBI lineage: Eukaryota > Metazoa > Annelida > Polychaeta > Sabellida > Serpulidae > Protula > Protula sp. h YS-2021. The sequence continues at coordinate 51,069,048 of OX457025.1, read as the reverse complement.
TTCTCAACTTGTGTAGCGGTGATTTGTTCGACTGTCTCCTCTTCCACGGGCTGAAAGGTTATCTCTTCCCTTTTCTCAACTTGTGTGGCGGTGATTAGCTCGACCTTCTCCTCTTCTCCTTTGGACTGGGAGGTCAACTCTTTTCGTTTTCCTTCCTGTCATAAACATTTACCCATACTTTTCTTAAACACACAAGTGTCGATCACTTGAGTTCATTATTTTGGGGTTTTCTTTTTCTGCATGTCATTACTGCTACAAAAAAAAAACAAACTGCCGTGTTAAAAATAAAAGGCGTGTCAAAAACAAATAGCACATAAAAATTAAAGACGGGCTAATTACCTCTTCATCACTGCTGAAAATCACCGCACCAGACTGCTGCAGGTAGTTACGTTCAGCTTGAGATATGGAACGTCCGTCCATAAGACGGCAAACGAGACTCGCTTGTTTTCGCAACGACCCTGAAAAAAATTACGATATATGCTCTTAGTGTTAACTTTCCATACCATAAACAATAAATAATAAAAACAAAAATAGAAGAAAGTGTTTAAACGTAAAATGACACGGATAAACTTATAAAGTGATATTATGGAATAACGTACATAAAACATGTTTTCGTTTGTCCGTAAAAACTTATGTGATTAAACGCAAAAAAATAGAACAGACTGAAAAAAAACATACCTGTCTTGTGCACACCAGCAGACGCTTCAGGTTCTTTGCCTTGTGTATGCGAGGTCTTGTCATGTTTCCGTTTTTTTGGTGTCTTTTTTACTTTTCTCCTCGTATTGTGCCACTGTATCTCTTCTTCTGTTGATGTGGCTGGACTTGATATGTTCGTTGCGGTACGTTTACCTCAAGTAGAAACACATCATGGGTCAAAAGAATTTATGTTACTGTTACCTAATAGTCGTTACAAGCGCTTCGTGCACTTTCTTTTATTCCCCCGCCTTGAATAATAATTACAAATAATTCTATTAAAAGACCTTTTTCTTGGGTGAACCTTCACAGCGGTTGCACCTAAACAAGAGTACACATTATATACTGAAAGCAAAAAGTTATAGTTGAATATGCCAGTGTTTCCTGACAAATACTTTTGCTATGTCTTTCCAACAAGGTTGGTTATTTGTTTGTTTACAGAAACCGTTGCAACAGATCAATATACAACATACATTTTACTAGTTTCCTATTCACCGTATTCTTTTGTGTTTAAAGACACTCGCTTATTCAAAACAACGTTCTAACAGTTACGGTTATGTGTTTATGTACCTTTTCCCTTATCTGGTGTACAAGGTTCATTTCTTTCAGCTGCAATGGTTTGGGCCTTCTGCCTCTTACTTGATGTCTTCCGAAAGGCGTCCTTTTCTTTAGCTGTTTAAAATTATTAAATATTTTTAACGAGATTTCGATAAAACGCATGCTTCGCAATACTTAAGTTTTTCCTTATTCGAATAAAGCAGCTTAGATAATTAAAACACACATCATTTTATCTAATGTTCTAAGATCGACGTTTTATGCAAGAAGTTTGTATGATAAATGAGCTTACACCAAGTGTGGGAAAAACAAAAGTAATAATTGTGTAAATTAATAATTCGGTATTCCCACTACCTTTCCCTTGGTATGGTGCAGGAGGTTTAGCTGCAATCGTTTCACACTTCTGTCCTCTTTCCTTCTGGCCTTTAGCTGTCGAAAACGCACTCTTTCCTTCGCCTGTTTGAAATAATAAAATCTTTTTATGCAGATACCGCGAAAACCTCAGTTTCGCAAGGCGTAATTCACTAATCCCTATTTCCAATACATCGCCATATATATTTCCAATATATTCCAGTACATCAGATAAAAAAGCAAAGGAAATGCCACTAAAAACTAAAAACAATTACTTATGTGCTTCAAGGCCTTTTCGTAGTCTTCTTCGAACTCTTTTACGTGTTTTCTTGAACATTTCCTGAGATACCCTGAAAAAAGCATAAAGAGTAATTCAGTGTGTGAATATTGCCACATATACTCAGTGCATCACATAAATTTTGCAGATTAACCAAAGAACTTTCACTTTAAAAAAAAGTACTGCCACTAATAATCAGGGTTTACAAGCTAAAGGGCAGCATTGGACAAATTACATTTTAGTTAATTTTAAAAAAAACCTCGACAAAACAAGGATAATTTAAACGTAAAATCCTGCAGACCTCATGCACTGGACGCAATTAGTCACACAAAGTAATAACCAAAGACTTTTAAACACCATTGAAACTGTAACAACTAAATATAACAAGCAGCAGTTAAAATCATATTCCGTCAAAATAAAAATAAATTTTCAATGGTAAAACTCTAAGTCAAACGGGACAAACGGGCAACTAAACACTGCAACTAATTTAAACTATTCTACTTTTCAGGCTCCTTACTACAACTGCTTAACTACATCGGCTAACCTAACGATTCACTGTGAGTCTTTTCACAATTCTCTCTCAAAAACTTCTTCACGGTTTTGCCAGCAGTTACAGTCGTTCTCGGAAGAAATAAGCACAGTTAAAGAAATAACACAACCATCCGGAGTGCAACAGTGATTTGAAAAAAAAAAAAAAAAAAAGAATACTCTCTATTTTGTTGGAATGAAACACAAACTAATACGGAGAACAGCGATTTGAAAACCTACAGAGTCAATGACCGTTCCGTTCTGCGTCCAAACACACAGAAAAAATATATTAGCTAAACACCAAAAAAAATAAGAATACTCTCCATTTTGTTGGAATGATACACAAACTAATACGGAGAACAATGATTTGAAAACCTACAGAGTCAATGTCCGTTCCGTTCTGCGTTCCACACAAAAAAAATATATTACCTAAACACCAAAAAAAAAGGAATACTCTCCATTTTGTTGGAATGAAACACAAACTAATACGGAGAACAATGATTTGGAAACCGACAGAGTTAATGACCGTTCCCTTCTGCGTCCAACCACACAAAAAATATATTGGCTGAACAGCAAAAAAATAAGAATACTCCCCATTTTGTTGAAATGAAACACAAACTAATACGGAGAACAATGATTTGAAAACCTACAGAATCACTGTCCGTTCCGTTCTGCGTCCCACACAAAAAAAAAATACATTACCTAAACACCAAAAAAAAAAAAAAAAAAAAAAAAAAGAATACTCTCCATTTTGTTGGAATGAAACACAAACTAATACGGAGAACAATGATTTGAAAACCTACAGAATCAATGCTCGTTCAGTTTTACGTCTAACCAAACTTCAGCACAGACCTTCAAATACACGCTGGAGAGCCCGCCTCTCAGTCTTCAGATTAAAAGGAAGAAAAAGGATAAGTCGCAGGCGAATCCTTGAAAGAGTATGGACATCAGGGACGCATGGATGTTTTTTTTTAAGGACAGCAGCAAACAGCAGTCAAACAAATGTTACTCTCTGAAGTGATCACTCATCGGACATGAAGATCTCACTCTACAGTGGTCACTCATCCGACTTAAAGATCGCACTACACAGAATGCACTTGTCTGACAGCTTCCCTACCATATAACTAAAACCTACAAAACCTAATTTTTTTGTGGCGATGGGGAGGGGGGAGAGGGTTGTTCAACCACAAATTGCAACGGACTGCACACCCAATGATCTGTCACAAGAGTCTCTATTTTGTTGGAATGAAACACAAACTAACACGGAGAACAATGATTTGAAAACCTACAGAATCAATGTCCGTTCTGTTCTGCGTTCCACACAAAAAAAATATATTACCTAAACACCAAAAAAAAAAAAAAAAGAAAAAAAGAATACTCTCCATTTTGTTGGAATGAAACACAAACTAATACGGAGAACAATGATTTGAAAACCTACAGAGTTAATGACCGTTCCGTTCTGCGTCCAATCACACAAAAAAATATATTGGCTAAACAGCAAAAAAATAAGAATACTCCCCATTTTGTTGAAATGAAACACAAACTAATACGGAGAACAATGATTTGAAAACCTACAGAATTAATGTCCGTTCTGTTCTGCGTTCCACACACAAAAAAATATTTTACCTAAACACCAAAAAAAAGAATACTCTCTATTTTGTTGGAATGAAACACAAACTAATATGGAGAACAGCGATTTGAAAACCTACAGAGTTAATGACCGTTCCGTTCTGCGTCCAACCACACAAAAAATATATTGGCTAAACAGCAAAAAAAATAAGAATACTCCCCATTTTGTTGAAATGAAACACAGACTAATACGGAGAACAATGATTTGAAAACCTACAGAATCAATGTCCGTTCCGTTCTGCGTCCAACACAAAAAAAATATATTACCTAAACACCAAAAAAAAAAAAAAAAAAAAAAAAAGAATACTCTCCATTTTGTTGGAATGAAACACAAACTAATACGGAGAACAATGATTTGAAAACCTACAGAATCAATGCTCGTTCAGTTTTACGTCTAACCAAACTTCAGTACAGACATTCAAATACACGCTGGAGAGCCCGCCGCTCAGTACTTCAGATTAAAAGGAAGAAAAACGATAAGTCGCAGGCGAATCCTTGAAAAAGTATGGACATCAGGGACGCATGGACGTTTTTTTAAGGACAGCAGCAAACAGCAGTCAAACAAATGTTCCTCTCTGAAGTGATCACTCATCGGACATGAAGATCTCACTCTACAGTGGTCACTCATCCGACTTAAAGATCGCACTACACAGAATGCACTTGTCTGACAGCTTCCCTACCATATAACTAAAACCTACAAAACCTAATTTTTTTGTGGCGATGGGGAGGGGGGAGGGGGTTGTTCAACCACAAATTGCAACGGACTGCACACCCAATGATCTGTCACAAGAGTCTCTATTTTGTTGGAATGAAACACAAACTAACACGGAGAACAATGATTTGAAAACCTACAGAATCAATGTCCGTTCTGTTCTGCGTTCCACACAAAAAAATAAATTACCTAAACACCAAAAAAAAAAAAAAAGAAAAAAAGAATACTCTCCATTTTGTTGGAATGAAACACAAACTAATACGGAGAACAATGATTTGAAAACCTACAGAGTTAATGACCGTTCCGTTCTGCGTCCAATCACACAAAAAAATATATTGGCTAAACAGCAAAAAAATAAGAATACTCCCCATTTTGTTGAAATGAAACACAAACTAATACGGAGAACAATGATTTGAAAACCTACAGAATTAATGTCCGTTCTGTTCTGCGTTCCACACAAAAAAAATATTTTACCTAAACACCAAAAAAAAGAATAATCTCTATTTTGTTGGAATGAAACACAAACTAATATGGAGAACAGCGATTTGAAAACCTACAGAGTTAATGACCGTTCCGTTCTGCGTCCAACCACACAAAAAATATATTGGCTAAACAGCAAAAAAATAAGAATACTCCCCATTTTGTTGAAATGAAACACAGACTAATACGGAGAACAATGATTTGAAAACCTACAGAATCAATGTCCGTTCCGTTCTGCGTCCAACACAAAAAAATATATTACCTAAACACCAAAAAAAAAAAAAAGAATAATCTCTATTTTGTTGGAATGAAACACAAACTAATACGGAGAACAATGATTTGAAAACCTACAGAATCAATGTCCGTTCTGTTCTGCGTTCCACACAAAAAAAAATATATTACCTAAACACCAAAAAAGAAAAGAATAATCTCTATTTTGTTGGAATGAAACACAAACTAATACGGAGAACAGCGATTTGAAAACCTACAGAGTTAATGACCGTTCCGTTCTGCGTCCAACCACACAAAAAATATATATTGGCTAAACACCAAAAAAATAAGTATACTCTCCATTTTGTTGGAATGAAACACAAACTAATACGGAGAACAATGATTTGAAAACCTACAGAATCAATGCTCGTTCAGTTTAACGTCTAACCAAACTTCAGTACAGACCTTCAAATACACGCGGGAGAGCTCGCCGCTCAGTACTTCAGATTAAAAGGAAGAAAAAGGATAAGTCGCAGGCGAATCCTTGAAAAAGTATGGAAATCAGGGACGCATGGATGTTTTTTTAAGGACAGCAGCAAACAGCAGTCAAACAAATGTTACTCTCTGAAGTGATCACTCATCGGACATGAAGATCTCACTCTACAGTGGTCACTCATCCGACTTAAAGATCGCACTACACAGAATGCACTTGTCTGACAGCTTCCCTACCATATAACTAAAACCTACAAAACCTAATTTTTTTGTGGCGATGGGGAGGGGGGAGGGGGTTGTTCAACCACAAATTGCAACGGACTGCACACCCAATGATCTGTCACAAGAGTCTCTATTTTGTTGGAATGAAACACAAACTAACACGGAGAACAATGATTCGAAAACCTACAGAATCAATGTCCGTTCTGTTCTGCGTCCCTCACAAAAAAAATATTACCTAAACACCAAAAAAAAAAAAAAAAAAAGAATACTCTCTATTTTGTTGGAATGAAACACAAACTAATACGGAGAACAGCGATTTGAAAACCTACAGAGTTAATGACCGTTCCGTTCTGCGTCCAACCACACAAAAAATATATTGGCTAAACACCAAAAAAATAAGAATACTCTCCATTTTGTTGGAATGAAACACAAACTAATACGGAGAACAATGATTTGAAAACCTACAGAATCAATGCTCGTTCAGTTTAACGTCTAACCAAACTTCAGTACAGACATTCAAATACACGCTGGAGAGTCCGCCGCTCAGTCTTCAGATTAAAAGGAAGAAAAAGGTTAAGTCGCAGGCGAATCTTTGAAAGAGTATGGACATCAGGGACGCATGGATGTTTTTTTAAGGACAGCAGCAAACAGCAGTCAAACAAATGTTACTCTCTGAAGTGATCACTCATCGGACATGAAGATCTCACTCTACAGTGGTCACTCATCCGACTTAAAGATCGCACTACACAGAATGCACTTGTCTGACAGCTTCCCTACCATATAACTAAACCCTACAAAACCTAATTTTTTTGTGGCGATGGGGAGGGGGGAGGGGGTTGTTCAACCACAAATTGCAACGGACTGCACACCCAATGATCTGTCGAAAGAGTCTCCATTTTGTTGGAATGAAACACAAACTAATACGGAGAACAGCGATTTGAAAACCTACAGATTCAATGCCCGTTCCGTTCTTCGTCCAACCACACAAAAACATATATTAGCTAAATACCAAAAAAAAAGAATACTCTCCATCTTGTTGGAATTAAACACAAACTAATACGGAGAACAATGATTTGAAAACCTACAGAATCAATGTCTTTTAGGTTTGCGCCTAACCAGAAAAAAAAAAACTAACAACATGAAATAAACAAAATAGAGACATATAATACAGGAAATTAACACTATTAGCTATTAAAATGAATCATACAAAATTGTCAGGAATCAACAGTTTGACTTGCAATTTTTTACAACACGTCAAACTGCCGGTGGGTCACAACGTTAAAAATCTGTCATTGAAAATACCACGAATTACTATTAAAATCATAATTAAACGCAATACACAATGTTGGTTTTACAATGAAAGATATTTACTATAAAGCTACTCACTCTGTGCCGTCGGACCAAAACTGCACCCTGACGCTGTCCAAACAAGCCTTCGTCACGAATCCTGGCCACCAGATAGGATCCACCCGCGCCCAAATGATTTCGCCATCAGAGAAATCTTCTGCAAAAAAAGTGCAAATATTAACATCACAGTAAAAAGAGATTTAGCGCGTTTAGAATCAAATAAGACATGGCCAGCTAAGAAAAGAAGCCCCGTTACGTTTCGAATGGAACAAAACATTACAAATTTCAGAAAAAAACATACAATTTTAGATTTTATTACTGGCATTTTGCAGCATTAAAGCAGTGGGCACTGTGAACAAATATAACACCCACCTATCACAGTCCTCTTTGCCAACTCCATTCCTGCAAGTAAAAAAGTCGAAATCAATACATTAAGCCAAACCACACTGAGTGTTTCGAACAAAAGGCGAAAGGATTCTGAATTTCGATTTGAGAAGGAACCGGGTAAAAATGAAAGAAATGGTAGAAAAATATCAATGAATCATAGCAAAAGCAGCTCATACTCGGAACATAAAAAAGAAATTCAAATTATTTGTTTAATTTTTGCGAAATCTCATTTCGTTCAACTTTTACCTGGTGTATTCGAAACGCAGAATTTTTTGCGCGTTTTATTAGGAACGCTTAAAATGCCTTATACAGCGGCTACTGTGCTCCCTTTTCGAACCCTGTTTTGTAAGATGTTACTTTCAGCAATGGCACATTTGATTTTGCGTCGACATGTGTAAATACAGTTCCAATACGCAAAACTTGTTTCTTTCTGTCGTTTTTAAGGTTTCACGTACTTAGTCTTCTACGAAAATTTTCTTTCAATAAAAAACCTTTCTCTGTTCCTGCATTTAGAGCTTCCAGTTTTAGAAATTGTTTTCGTTTAACATATTATTCTTAACTACATTTTTTTACACTCAGTTTTATATACCAAATCTTGCACTCTTAAATACAAGAAAGCAGCATATCAGTATACGTGTATACATGTTTCATATATTCTCACCTTCGTTTGGTTAATTATCCTAAACTAACTTGCTAGTCCAAAAAAAATCACTTTAAAACTTTCTTAGCTTTTGCTCAGTCAAGAGTTTTCTCACGACTGAAGCCTGTAACTAGAGGCAGCTTGTGGCCTGATACCTCCCGCTCAAACCCACGAACCAATCAAACAGCCCCATTTCATCAAGGCACCACTGCAGCGGCAAGCAAATCTCTGTGCGATCAATACGATCACAGAGTTCAAAGAGAAGCTTTGGATGACTGACAGCTTGATCAACGCATTACCGTGAGAAAGTGTGGCCACATGCAGTCTTTTTCAAGGGGGCAGGCAGAGGATTTGTGGGTGTGTTTAGGAGCTGTTGGAAGCTTGTTTCCGTGAGAAGATGGGACCACCTACGTGTTCTGATTTACTATATATCAATGTGCTGGATTAGTAACAAAGTTTCAAGTTTCATTTAAAATTCCGTAATGTATTTTGGACCTCCGGATTTTAAATTTTCCGAGAAATATCCCAAACCTCGGGTGAACCCTCTTCCCGCATTTAGTAGCATTGCGTCTTGGGAATTCCACAATGCATTTTAGATCTCCCAGTTTTAATTTTCAGAAATACCAGAGCCCCCCCCCCCCCCCTCCACCCCGCCCCACCCGCTGGAACATTGCTTTTTCAATACTTAAATACCTATGAAAAATTCATATATCCATAAATGCCCATCTTTTCATGCAGGTTTTCACCATCACTTCTAAACGCAGAGCAGTCAACCTCTTTTTTTGGCACCGTGAGAAAGTGTGGCCAAATGCAGTCTTTCTCAGGGGGGTGGGGCAGACTGAGGATTTGTGGGTGTGTTTAGGAGCTGTTGGAAGCTTGTTTCCGTGAGAAGATGGGGCCACCTACGTGTTCTGATTTACTATATATCACTGTGCTGGATTAGTAATAAAGTTTCAAGCTTCATTTAAAATCCCGTAATGCATTTTGGACCTCTCGATTTTTGATTTTCCAAGAAATATCCCAAACCTCGAGTTAACCCTCTTCCCGGCATTTTGTAGCATTGTGTCTTGGGAATTCCACAATGCATTTTAAATCTCCCAGTTTTAATTTTCAGAAATACCACAGAGCCCCCCATCTCCACCCCGCCCCACCCGCTGGAATATTGCTTTTTCATTACTTAAATACCTATGAAAAATTCATGTATCCATAAATGCCCATGTTTTCATGCAGGTTTTCACCATCACTTCTAAACGCAGAGCAGTCAACCTCTTTTTTTTTGGCACGGTGAAAAAGTGTGGCCAAATGCAGTCTTTCTCAGGGGGGGGGGAGCAGACTGAGGATTTGTGGGTGTGTTAAGGAGCTGTTGGAAGCTTGTTTCCGTGAGAAGATGGGGCCACCTACGTGTTCTGATTTTAGATCACTTCTCAACGCAGAACACTCAATCTTAGTGCTGTCATTTATTCATTTGACAGCACTGTCACCGTATCAAACGCTATTTAGCCCGTTTTAATTCAACTTCAAAACCAATCCAGCTATGTCAGATATAGTAAATTTATAATGTATAGGAAACAAAATTAGTCCCTGAAAAAACCCGTAAGAAAAAAGCTTTTTAAATAAAAAACATCTTCACAAGTCCCTAAGAAAAGAAAGAAAAGCACTTACCCCATATCTTTAAATGCAGTCTGCGCAGAACACTTTGAAGTGACATTATTTACATATATCCAAAAGCTCAAGGAGCAAGTTTTAACATCTCCAGCTTGAGAGCAGCAGTTTTGTACTTAACATACATCCTGTACTGCTTGTATAAAGAATCTTTATAGATGTATTTTTGTTTATCTCTCTCCAAGTTATATTCACTATCTGATGCATATCCTCGGCAATCCATATCACATTGGTTGTATAACCAATTCAGTACTTTAGCATGGGAAAGTCTATTCCCGGTGTGTAAATTGACATCTTTGAAGTCACCGATACTGTTTCTTTGCTCACTGAATTCGCTTCTGTAACGGTCACAACGCTGCAGTTTTCCGTCTGACTTAATTCTTTGCTTACGTCTTTTTCTGTATACTTTCCTCTTGGCTGTTTTATGCCTCCCCATCTCGACATTAATTCGGATTCCAGTCGGATTCAAAGCCTATTTTCATCATATCATCATTTCTTTATAATAAGCCATTTCGTAGCGTAGAACCTTTCGAACCGAGCTGTCGTTTCGACTGCAAATTTCTTAGGTCAATTTCTAAGGAAATGATAAGGAAAAAACATCAAAATTCTAATTTTCTTCCAAGATGCATACTTCTGTATTTAAACAGCCATCACATGATTGTTTTAAGCTATGTATCATATTATTCAGCACCTTTAAAGGCCAATTTTGAATGTTTTTCCCGGAAAATAGAATTCTGATGATTTTGCCAGTTTTTTCTATCATTACTTTATACCTTTATTCCAACCGAATAAGCAGATGTGTACTTAGAATTTTGCTGAAAAGATTTGGCGTTTCGAATGGATAAGTCTGGGATAAAGGCATAACGAAACGATAGAGAAAACTGGCAGCAAGCAACAAAATTGCATTTTTCTCGAAATCTATTCATAAATGGGCTATAACAGGAGCAGAATATTATGTAAAATATTTTTTAAAAGATCATATGGTGGCTTCTTTGATTTAAAAGTGTGTACGCTCAGAAGAAATTTGAATTTCTATGTTTTACCCTTATCATTTCTTTAAAATTTATACCAAAAAAGAACTGCAGTCGAAACGGTACTTCTATCAGAAAGATCCGAACGTAAGCATTGGGACATTCAGTCGAAACGCCAAAACTTTTTGGCGTAACTACAAGTGCCAGTACGCTTATTTAATCCACAGAATTTGCAGTCGAAACGACCCCTCCATTGGGAAGTTTCGAAGGTACGAAGTGGCTTACATAATACATGGGAACGGGGTCGGAAAAAGGCCAAAAAAATTCACCATACACGGGAACGGGGTCGAAAAAAAGTGGTCCATTTGACAAAAAAAGCCTGAAAAGCTGGAAGATTCCCATGTACGGAACAGTTTTTATCTGTCACTCTGCTTTAAATGTAAAATGTTATCCTTCGCCCATATTCAAAGATAGTATTAAGGAATAATTATATATATGGAAGAAACTTGTTTATTTACTTGCTATAACTTACATTTAGGCTATGAATATCCCAATCTGTCTAGCAAAACCGCGTGAAAAGAAGTGAGCGATAACATCAAACTTTGCTCACTTCAGTTTCAAACCTTTTCTTAAAATTCCACCTTATATTAGAATTTTTTTCTTTTTTTACTTTTGCCAACCGATTCTTGGTGTAGAAGTACACATTTATGCATACAATTTTCTGTAGTATCCATTTGGAAATAGTCACATTTTAATGAAACAACACTTGCACATTTTAATCCCTCGCATTTTCCGCCATTGTTGCTCACGACTGACCGATTCACACCCAACATATAATATAGTTCCTAGTTTCTGCTCACTTTTCTTGCCTTTTTTACACCATGAAAGCAGTAAAAACCGGTTGTATTTATTGAAACAACAGAAAATAATATCCATACAAGTGGTTAAGGACCTTTGTCACCTTTATTTTGGGGGGAAGAGAGGGCGCAGGCAAAAGTTTTCTAAGGCGGGGAAACTCAAGACCTAAAACCAAAACAGCGCATGAATAAAGGAACCTGAATTGCAGAATCTGATTGGCTGACCCAAAAATTTACCCCATGTGCCTTCCACATGTAAATATAGGTAAGAATTACAACACCAGGTGTCGCCAGCGGCAAGGGAAAAAGTACGGACAAACTCACAGGACTCCGTTTTCCGTGCGTTGTGGGCTTAATTTTAAAAACCATTTTAATGAACCCACAGCATCACGGGGAGTCCAAATCTCACTTAAACCCACAACGTCAAACCCACAACGTAACTTAAACGCACAACGTAGCTTTCTACCTAAAAATAAACGCACAACGTAGCTCTCGTAAGAGCGGACGGACGGACAGACGGACACGGCCATAGCAATAGCCTTCAGCCAATATTGGCTGAGGGCTAAAAACATAAATGAAAAAACTTCCACACAAAGTCGTGGATTTAATAATAATTGCTTAATATTTATCAAAGGGCAACAGCGGGATTTGTCCGGTTACAAGCAGGGCCAGGATGCAACGTTTCACTTACTTTATCTCATTAATCAGGTGCCGTAATATCAGTCATTATCAATTGGCTCTATCGTCCACAAAAATTTTGGCTCTTTTGTCCTTTTGCTGGTTTGTTTGGCTTGAAAGTCCATTAGCCGAGGACATGCTTACATTACACACTTTCAATCCATACCTACTTAGTTTCTTGTTTTTATAAACAAAAACAAATGTCTCCCCGACTAAACTCATGATCCCTCCACTCAAAAAAAAAAAAGAAAGATTTCCTTTTTGTAATTACTGAACTAAAATATTCATTTATGCAAACATAATCATTGTAAAAATAATCAAAATAAACAAAACAAAGGATGGTCACTAAAACAGATGTTACTGCACGTCTTTTTTCACCCGACTCTGGAAGGTGGTCGCTAAAACGGGTTTTACTGTAGGCCCTTCTTATCCAGGTCTGAAGCTAGACACCGCAGTAAAATAGTTTTACTGTACGTTACAGTTTTATCCGGGTCTGGAAGTTGGTCAAGACAGGAAGGTTTTACCATACGTCTTTTTACGAAAATATGAAAGGGGTCATGACAAAGCGGTCTTACTTTACATCTTTTTGTCCAGGTCTTGAAGGTGGTCTAGATTTTTTTTTTTTCCTAACGATCACACCTTCACCCAGCTCTCTAATGTAGGTACGACTGTAAACGCAACTCTAACCCTTTTACAGAAGGTAACAATCTGAACCCTAAGTGTAGTTGGAGCCATTACATACTACCTAGTCTTCGCACATTTCCATCGCCCATAAAGCACTAGAAAGGCATTCTTCATAGCTGCGCATCAGATGCACCTCGGTGGAAAAAGGGGGAGGGCATTTCGATTTCAAAATGGCGAGCTGTTTCTCATAACACAAGATATCAGATGGCACATTTTAAAAGCGAAAAATACTTCAACGTACTGCAAACAATGCTAACCGATACAAAATAGCTTCCATATATAGAACATCTTGTCAACCGAATCAAATGTGCAGCAAAAAAAATCAATAGCTGGACCTGCTAAGACCTATAAATACGACAATAGTATTCAATGATCCCGTAGATAACGACTTCATCATGCACCATAACTGACACTGGCCCCTGATTGAGTGGCATGTTACGTATTAGCCGTAGATGAGAAAGGCACAAAAAGCTCAATTTCAGGCATAACAAATAGCAATGGACCGACAGTAATGCTGTTACTGTTTTGAAGCATTCTAAAGAATGCAGAAACACTCGAGAATCTTCTGAAAAACGCTGAAATCCCAAGCGTAGTTAACGACTATACTTAGTTAACCAAGGAGCCAAAAAAAATGGGAGATGAGGGGGTGCTAACGTTATACACCTTTCTTGATTTTGTAAACGAGTTTAATAATGTTTAACCAAAACCGTGCGACTTCTCCGAGGATTAACTACACCAAGTTTAAAGTCGATCCGACTTTACGCTATTTTGTTTAACAACAGATAATTTCTTTAACAACAGATAATTTTTTTTTGTACTGATGCTTTTCTTAATTTCACCACACGTTCGTTCTACTCGGGAAAAAAATTATAGAATCTTTCGGACCTACCAAACAACAATCCCGCCAAGTTTGAACTTTCTCCGATGTTTAGAGGCTGAGAAATTTCGCACACAAGATTTTTATGTAAAGACGTCATACACCTACCCTAATCACGTGATATGCGTTAAAAATTGAGAGAACAGGTAAGGCAAAACTGCGTGGTGACAGGCGGCATGGTGAGGTATACCTGCGTAGTGGAAGACGGTACGCTAAGGCATACCTGCGAGGTGGAAGGCAGCATGGTAAGGCATATCTGTGTGCCGGAAGGTTGCATGGCAAGGCATACCTGCGTGGTAACAGGCGGCATGGTAAGGTATACCTGCGTAGTGGAAGGTTTCATGGTAAGGCATACCTGCGTGGTGACAGGCGGCATGGTAAGGTATACCTGCGTAGTGGAAGGTTGCATGGTAAGGCATACCTGCGTGGTGACAGGCGGCATGGTAAGGCATATCTGGGTGGTGGAAGGTTGCATGGCAAGGCATACCTGCGTGGTAACAGGAGGCATGGTAAGGTATACCTGCGTAGTGGAAGGTTGCATGGTAAGGCATACCTGCGTGGTGACAGGCGGCATGGTAAGGTATACCTGCGTAGTGGAAGGTTGCATGGTAAGGCACACCTGCGTGGTGACAGGCGGCATGGTAAGGCATACCTGCGTGGTGGAGGGTGGCATGGTTAGTCATACCTGCGTGGTGATAGGCCACTGCTTGCGGTATAGTCTTGCCCAGCAGAGCGTCCAGACCGACAGGAGTGTGGCGTAGCTGCTCGCAGACATCACATAGGCCGGCGTGATCCACCCTCACAGGCTGCAGCTCACTCATCTTTGCAAAGCCTTCAACAGTACACGACAGACAAACATCTGATCTAATTAAACTAATCTTGATCACAAATACTAAAGATTGTTAACCTAAATTCTTTAGTCTTATCTATTATTATTATTATTATTATTATTATTATTATTATTATTATTATTATTTACTATTATTATTAATAGTATTATTATTATTACTATTATTTATTATTATTATCATTATTATTATTATTACTACTACCACTACTACTCAGACTACTACTACTACTACTTCGTTATTACTGTACTTACTATTATTATCATTTATGACGAGCGCGTGGATACCTGATTGCTCGGGCGCGGGCTTTCTGATTAGCGAGTAGAACTCCCTGGCGATGGAGTCAGCCAGCTTCTCGCACCAGTTCTTTGTAGGACAAAAGATGAGCACAGAACAACCTAGAAACATCAACGCAAGGACACAATACAGCACTTAGACACTAAAAGATTGACACGTAAATGAAGAATGAGTAAATGCCACGAAGGTAGAATGAGCCAGCACCGCTCTCTTCAAAAGCTTGCAGTCCCCTGCCCTTCTCTCTCAACAAATGCCAAATTTCTTCATTTTACAGCGAAAAGAATGTTGAATTTATAATTTTTACAGAAGCCAACTGGATCACACGTTGACAGTGGCCTGTTTTTTTTAACCTGGTTTAAAAGAATTGAATTCGCATCATCTCAGAACCTTATATGTACATTACTATGAAACGGCAATGTGTTCCCAAAGCTATCTCCAAACTTTATCATTTTGTGCTCAGTTTATAGGTCGAGCGAAACAGCGGGATGATGCAGGCATACATAGTGTCACTTGCGGATGTAGTCGGTCTACAGACACAACGCGATAATCCCCTCCTCGTGTCACTTACCGATGTAAATAATCTCCAGACAGAGCGGGATGATCCTCTCCTCATCGCCCCGGAAAGTGACCACATTGTCGAGCGTTCGGATACAGCTCATGTCGTGTGCGTATATCTGGGCACCGACCTTCACCATTTCGGTGAGCGGCACGGGGCGGAAGTCAGTGTGATACATGTCAGCCTCGAGCCAGCGCGCCAGAAGGTCAAGGTTAGGCAACGTGGCGCTCATGCCGATGACTTGTATACCCGTGTCACCGCTGAAATCAAAAGTACATCTGTAATTTGGCAAGACAGGGCTTCTTAGTGAACAGTCATGCAACATATGAAGAAACTCCGATCAAAACGGACGGAGAAGTATTTGAAAACTGGCCACCAAAAATTTATAATTGCCCTCCACATCCCCACTACCTTATTTGGCAAATTTTGGACACCAAGGACAATATCTCAGCTTGCGAAAAGCTATAAGTGGTGATCTGGGTCCGTGTATAAAACATTCGTTTAAAGTTATGAACAATTTTACGCCATTCTAGAACAAGAATGTCCCCGGACATTACAACCAGCCTTACGGAACGTTAGATATTGGTAATGTTGCCTTTTCAAAACAACAGCTTTTTGAAAACATTGCATCTTTACTTAAGGCCACCGACTTCTGAGATCATATAATTTTTTAACAAATGTATTTCAGAACATTGTTATTGTTTTACAACAAGGGCATTTGAGAACAGAAGAATGAAATCAATTAGAGGCGTGGTAAGGCAGGATCCCCCGTGTAAGGCAGGATCCCCCGTGTAAGGCAGGATCCCTCCATTGAAAGGTAGTAAATTCAATGAAGAGGAAAACCCTACATTGCCTAACAATTTTTGGTCCATTTAAAAAACTAAAGCAGTGTGCATAGCCCACATAATCCCCACAGGCCCTCCATCAGTTAAATACGACCATCAATAGTCAATCAAGAGCTAAAATTTTTCTAAGTCCAGCTTCATCACTTTATGTTGCAGACTATATCAACACTTGTCTGATAAATAGAAAAAATATGACCAAATTAAAATTAACAATTCTAAATTTCAATAGGTTATTCAATACTGAACTGCCGACATTTTAATAAACAGCCAAATGCAAATTCAGTTTTTCATATTTTTATTTTCCTTTGGACAAAAGACAAGAATTTGCATTGATAAACTTACTTTCACCCTTTGGTGTGAGAAGAATGAAGCATTATTGATTTCTGTGAGATTCGAATTATCGGTTGTCTATTCCGGAATAACCTACCAGAAAATATCTGCTTTCCTCTTTGCTTCAGATTTCTTATTTTAAATAATACGGTGTTATTAGCCGTTTTAAACAAGCATATCCAAGGACATAGCCCAGCCGAGTTACCAAACAAGGAAAGAGAGAAAAACTCTGAAACGAATAGTGTTAGGCAAAAAAATAAAGAACTTTGTTTCTGAACGTAACTTTTTCATAATTTTAACACACAAAAACCAGTTTTCCCTGGTGAAAGCTCAAAAAAAAAAAAAAAAAAGACAAGAAAAGAACAAGCCATGATCGAAGGCGCAGACCCCAACCGGACACAACAAGTCGCCATTTAAGCAATTTTTGACCAATGTGAAAAATAATACGACGTTGCACAACTTCATTATATATGTTACAGGTACATGCCTTAATTGCAAAACTCCCGTGGAAAGCAAGTCCCACATAGTGGTTATCTTAAAAAAATTACAATTTCGGACAAGTCGCTATTTTGGCAATTTTTTTCCGATTTGTAAAATAAAACGACGCTACACAACTTCATTATATATTTTCATTATGCAAGGTAGCATATGCCTGGGATAAATAGTTTCGGAGAACTCGGGTTGAAAGTAACCAAGTCTTACATTGCAGTTATCTCAAGAGATCACAATTTTTTGGCAAGTCGCCATTTTGGCTATTTTTGGCCGATTCGAAAAATAACATATCGTTGCCCAACTTCAATATATATATTTTCGCTGTGCAAGGTAACATATGCCTAAGATAAATAGTTTCGGAGAACTGTAGGAGGAGTAGCATTTTAAAGAAAAAGTTTAACATACACACATACATTCAAGCCCCCTATAGTGATGCGACTAATCCAGTCCGACAAAGTCGGCCGGGTTCAAAAATAGGTTTTAATGGGTTTAATAGGTCACTTTCGCAAAAAAAAGTCCATTTATAAAAAAAATAGGTTTAATAGGTTTTAATAGGTTTAATACATTCCGCTTGAAGGTCTGATATATTTTCAATGCATAAAATTTCAGAACGCTTGATCGAACAGTTTCGCAGAACTCGTCTGGATAAAACCTGTCTCCGTGCTACCAAATTTCCTGAAAAACAGCTATTTTTGACAATTGGTATTTTTGAGAAGTTTTGGCCGATTTAAAAAAAAATACGACTTTGCACACCTTCAATATATGTTCTAGCCGTAGGCCAAAGAAAAAAGCTATATGACAAATACTTTCGGAGATATAGCCCGGACACGAGGATGCACGAAAGTAGACAGACAGACGGACAAACAAGCTGAAACCTACGTACCCTCGTTACATGGGGGATAATTAACTTTTCAACCATGTGTCAAGAATGGAATAAGACATGGACAAATTGGCCACAAATAATGATTCAATTCTAGGTGAAAAATTAGCTTTTGAAATCATATTTATACATATAATAACAGGGCTCGAACTTAACTATTTTTGACTCGGAGCCACCGGGCTCCCGGGTCTGAAAATCTGGGAGCCCGACCGAAAATCTGGGAGCCCGGAGTATACATGTTTGATTAAATAAAAAAAAAAACAAAAAAGAAAAAAAAATCAGTGCATTCCATTTTTTATTGATGTCACACTTGTCATAACGTGAAATCTAAGTTCTGCCTAGCTTCTTTTTCTTCATTTACGTCTTGTTTGTCTTTTTCATTATTTTCCTCTTTTTATCAGGACGCCTTTTTCGAACACCTGAAATGGCCGAAAGATCAATAGCATGGCTAGGGTCAAAGCTAAATATTTCTTCTGATCATCACTTTGGCACTTTTCGTTTTATAGCCCCCCCCCCCCCACCCCCAACTGGGGCTTTATGCCTCGGAAGGAGCTTATGGATTGGGCTCTGTCTGTCCGTCCGTCTTTCCATCCGTTACCACTCATTCCTCTTAGATGTGTATGCCATTTTGTCTGGAAGTTTACAGGACTCACCTCCATGGTCGTGGCTTGATGCACGCCAATTTTTTTGGCGGTCCGATAATTTTTTAAAATTTTAGTGATTTCAGTACTGTTTTTAGACTTTGTGCGATATCTCAAAAATAGCCCATCAGCTCTTTACCATACCTTGCAGAAAGAAAGACCACATAGTGCAGATTTGCACTGAGGAATTATTTTGATTTTTTTCTCAAAAATTGAATTTTTGACACATTTTTTAAATTTCCACTTGGGTGTTTTTTAACTGTTTTGGACTTTGTTTACGCGATATCTCTAAAACATTTGATCAGATCTTCATCAAACCATTTGCAAAGAAAGACCATACTGTGACGATCATTTCTAAATGGTTTTTTTTTTTTTACTTTTGTCAAAAATTGAATTTTTGACGAACTTTTGGTACTTTCACTTTGGTTTGTTTTTAGCTGTTTTGGACTTTGTTCATGCGATATCTCTAAAACAGTTCATCGGATCTTCAGCAAACCCTGGAATGAGAAACCCAGATAGTGCACATCATCACGAAGGTTGATTCTGATTAAAAATAGTACTTTGAACGATTTTTTAGAATTTCACTTTGGTGTGTTTTTGACTTTTTGACTACGTGTCCACGGTATCTCAGAGACAGCTAATTCGATTTTGATCAAATCTAGCAGGATGAAAAACGCTATAGTGTAGATGGTCACTGAAGTAGAGGGTCTGTGTGGTAAATGGGTTAGGTTGGCCCAAGGAAAATGATCGGAATGCACTTTGAAATTTACCAAATCCTGGAAATTATTCAGCATCGAAATGACTTTGTTAACACGATATCTCAAGAACAACTGCAGGGATTTTAGTGAAACTTGGTATGTAGCAACTATGTGAACAAAAACAGATCAGTATTGTAAATGCGCCGGGTTCGTCCAAGGAAAATGCACCAACAGGAAAATTTCAGCTCTTGATTGACTATTGATGGCCGTGTTTAACTGATTGGGAGCCTGTGGGGAATATGTGAGCTATGCACACTGTTCTAGTTCCACAATGTAGTCTTGAAATTTTTTAAAGCTGATTTCTTATCAATTTCGTTGTGGAGAAACGTGATGTGCTCCAGTGTGCAGTTTTCAAAGCATGGATTTCTCAAAAAATAAAAATTATTAAGTTCATTGTTAAGTTTCTGACGTCACAATAAATAAAATCCGATTTTAGTATTGTAAAAAAAAAATACCGGATTTTCCGGGAGCCAGCCGGGCTCCGAGATCCAAAAATCTCGGAGCCCGGCGCGAAATCTGGGAGCCTCGGGCTCCCGGGCTCCCGCTAATTTCGAGCCCTGTAATAATAATATTTATTTATTATACTATTAATTATTTGTTTTTGAGAAGGCCACAGAGAATTTTAGGAAAACCCAATGAAAACCCAATCCTTCATGTTACAAGTACCACGACCAGTGACCAAAGGGCAGGGGAATATGGGCCTACGGTAAGGGGTGGGGGTGAAAAAAAGGGAAGAAAGGGAGAAGATTTTAATAGCCTGTAGACTAGTGCGCAGAGCGTAGGACTTCATTATAATTGCACGTGGAGTCAATGGTTCGAAGCTCATGCACCCCGTGAAAGTTCCAATTCTTACTGAACATATTTTTTTTTATTTTTAATGCAGTTCTGTTACTTAAGTTTTAATGTTTTGTAAGTATTATTTTGCGAGGTTTGCATTACGAACCGGTGCGCATGTTTATTTCACTTGCCGTTATGCTCTGTTCGTATTTCGAAAAAGTACGCATGTTTACTTAACATGCATTGCTGCGTGGTTCGCATATCGGACTCGTGCGCATGTTAATTCAGCTGTCTTTGATGAACCGCTCCAATTTCAGACCAGTGCGCATGTTTATCTTACTTACGTCGATATGCGGTTCGCATATAGGACCGGTGTGCACGTTTATTCAACTTGCACCAAAAATAAATAAAATTTGATAACAAGAAATTACGGTGACATTGCAACCAGCCGAGCCCAACGCAAGGAGAGTAAACCACTTTACCATTTCATTGTTGCTTACAAAATCATATATTTTAGCTGTTATATCAAAATGTGACTGTACCAAAAATATTTTTCAGTAAGATGGACCTCTGTCTGAATATATTACCCACCCCCTCCCATCCCCCAACAACAAAATCGGTCAAAATCTAGAGCGCCCAGT
Organism: Protula sp. h YS-2021; assembly: GCA_949752745.1. Lineage (NCBI taxonomy): Eukaryota > Metazoa > Annelida > Polychaeta > Sabellida > Serpulidae > Protula > Protula sp. h YS-2021. Next base: position 51,047,731 of record OX457025.1, on the reverse strand, counting down.
GCGCACAAAACATAAAAGCACAGGCTTATATCACCCACTTTGAATCAACACCTATTATTATTATTATTATTTTTTTTTTTTTTTTTTTTGTAAACAAAAACAAATGTCTCTCCGACTAAATCCAACATTCACCAGTGACCATTTTCCATTTTCCCACGAAAGCCCTTTCACAAAGTTTTATTTGAACAAGTGTCTGCTGTTTTTAGGATAATAAGAAATTTTACCTTATATATAAATGAATCCCATGTGCCCAGTAATCAGGTTGTGTATCACCTTTATTCAATTTTTGAAGCGGGTAGGGGTACGTAGCTTGATTTTTGGGTATTTCGATCCTCTTTTTTATACAAGTTTAGGCTCAGGTGTTTTATCTTGGTCTAGGAGGTGGTCACTAAACAGGTTTTACTGTACATTTTTTTCTCCGGTTTCAGATGGTGGTCGCTAAAACAGGTTTTACTGAATTTCCTTTTTATCCCGATATTGAAGTAGACCATTAAAGTACAGTAGTTTTACTGTACGTACTTTGTTTATTCGAGTCTGAAAGGTGGTCAAGAACGCAGGATTTACCGTGATACGTGTTATCCGAAACTGAAAGTTGGTCACTACAAACAGGTTTTACTTTACGTCTTTTTATCGGATCTTGAATGTGGCAGTGACAAATAGTTTTACTGAAACAGCTCTTTTTTGCGCTAGCCTTAACCAACTCCCTCCCCAGATATCTAAGTCAGGTACGATTCCAAAGGCAACCCTAACCATTTTAGCCAACGGTGCGGTAAGCGTTTGTACACTAAGTGTAGTTATAGCCATACGGTATACCTTGTTTTCGTACATTCCCATCACTCAAAAAGCACTAGAAAGACATTCTTCATAACTGTACCATACAAGACCCACCTCGGTGGGACAGTGTGGGGAAGGCATTTTGGTGTCAAAATAGTGCACTGCTCGTCATAACACAATTTATTAGATGACCCACTTTAAAAAATGAAAGCTAGTTCCAGGTAATGCACAAACATTGCGAGTTGTTACGTAATTACTCCCATATGTGAAAAAGCTTGGCAGTCAAATGAAAACACGCTAAAAGCTGCAGGTGCTAATAACAGCTAATAGCTGTAACACACAAAAAAGGCAAATCACACGAAATCTAAGAAGCGATCGATAACTGTGCGCTACTTTCAATTATGTCTGGAACATTGGAGAATCTCCTGGAACACTCTAAAACCTCAAGTGTACTTAACTAGAACGGCCAGTGCACACAAAACATAGGCTTATATTATAAACTTTCAGTCGATACCTACTTAGCCATGATATACTACCTTGTCTTCGCATATTCCCATCTGCCAAAAAGCACTAGAAATGCATTCTTCATAACTGCGCATCAGATGACGCACCTTGGTGGGAGAAGAAGGAGGCATTTCGGTGCCATAATGGTGAGCTGCTTCTCATAACACAAGATATCAGATGACCCACTTCAATAGCGAAAAATGCTTCTGCAAATAATGATAATCGAGACAAAATAGCTCCTATGTATAGAACATCTTGGCAACCTAATCAAGTATGCGGCAAAAAAATCAATAGCTAGACCTGCTTAGACATATAATATGACAATAGTATTCCATGACCACGTAGATAACGACTCCATCATGGCCACAACTGACACTGACTCCTGACTGAGTGGCATGTTACGTAACAGTCGTAGATGAGAAACGCACAAAAAGCTCAATTTCAGACAATAACAAAGAGCAATGGACCGACAGTAATGCTGTCACTGTTTTGAAACTTTTTAAAGAATGCAGGTGCAGTCGAAAATCTTCTGGAAAACGCTGAAATCCCCAGCGTAGTTAACACCTATGCGTAATTAACAAAGTGGCCAAAAAATGGGGAAGCGGGGGAGGGGGGTGTTGACGTTATGCACCTTTCTTGATTTTCTATACGAGTTTAATAGTGCTTAACCAAAATGGTGCAACTTATCCCAGGAATCACTTCACCAAATTTAAAGTCGATCCTACTTTCCGATGTCGAGACATTTTGCTTAACAACAGACATTTTTAACCCGTCAAAAATTGAAACAGTCATATGACTGAACCAAAGAGTTTCCATATAAAGTTTTAAGTCGAAATGACTTTCCGTTATCGAGATATTATGCATACAAGATCTGGATAAATATATACATATCGTCATACGCCGCATTCGTTAGTTCTACTCGCAAAAAAAGTAAAGTTTCTTTCGAACCTACCAAGCAACAATCCCACCAGGTTTCAACTATCTCCGATGTTCAACAGCTGCGAAATTTCGCACATAAGATTTTTACGTCATGACGTCATACACCTGCCCTAATCAGGTGACATGCGTGAAAAGTTAATAGAACCGTCCGACTGACCCAAGGAATACCGATATGAAATTTGAAGTCGGTAGGACTTTCCGTTATTGAGATATTTTGCACACAAGATCTTGTTTATAATATACACATATTTTACGTGATGACGTCATACGCCGCATTCGTTCGTTCTACTCGCGAAAAAAATTCTATACAGTCTTTCGGACCTAATAAGCAACAATACCAATATTTGAGACCAGAGCGCATGCTGATTTAACTTCCGCTGATGCGCATTTCGCATTTTGGACCAGTGCGCAAGCTTGGTTAACGTGCATTCATGCGAGGTCTGCATTTCGAACGGTTTCGCATGTCCATTTTTTTTTCAAAAAAATTCAAATTATCAAGTTTTTTCAATTCACTAAGCCGTATGCATGACCCCCTAGAGACGGCTCTTATCAAAAGTAAATGAAATCGGATCCAAACTGTAGGAAGAGATGCATTTTGAAACAAAATTTACTAAATAAACAACTAAATAGCGAACTAAACAAGTTTGTCCAAGGAGAAAGTCAAAGCTTACGAAAAGCAACAAAACCAATTCCAGCGTGCATGAGATAGGGAATTCCCCTGAAAATTTGGGCTTCAAAAGATGAGACGGCTAAGAGCTAGCCCAATAATTAATTTAGCACCGGACCAGAACATAGACCGATAAATGCATGCAAAGATTTCTTTCCCAGAAAAATGGGAAACAGATTTTTTGTATCTCTGGTAGACTGGATAGTCTGCCATAGATACCTTCAAACAACGCTCGCATTTCGGACCAGTGCGCATATTTATGTAACTTGCCTCGATGCGTGGTTCTTATTTCAGACAAGTGCGCATGTTTATTTAATTTGCGTTGATGCGCGGCACTCATTTTAGAATGGTGCACATGTTTATTTAACTTGCGTTGATGTGCGATTCGTATTTCGGACCAGCACAAATGTTTTTTACCTTGTGTTGATGTGCGGTTCTTATTTCGGATCAGTGCGCATGGTTATTTACCTTGTTTTGATGTCCGGTTCTTATTTCAGATCAGTGCGCATGTCTATGTACCTTGTGTTGATGTGCGGTTCTTATTTTGGACAGTGCGCATGTTTATTTACCTTGTATTGATGTGCGGTTCTTATTTCGGACCAGTCCGCATGTTTATTTAACTTGAGCCGATGTACGGTTCTTATTCCAGACCAATGCGCATGTTCATTTTACTTTGCGTTGATGAGCGCTACTTATTTTGGACAAGTGCACAAGTTTCCTTAGGTTGCCTTGATGAGCGGTTCGCATTTTGGACCAGTTTGCATGTTTATCTAACTTGCGATAATGCACGGTGCTTATTTTGGACGTGTGCATATGTTTATTTAACTTGCCTTAGTGTGCGGTTTGCATTTTGGACCAGTCCGCATGTTTATTTAACTTGCGGTGATGCGCGTTGCTTATTCTGGACTAGTGCAAATGTTTATTTAACTTTCGTTGCTGCGTGGTTCCCATTTCGAACCACTGCGTATGTTTATTTAACGTGTGTCGATGTGCGGTTCTTATTTCAGGCCAATACGCATATTTGTTTAACTTGAGTTGATGCGCGGTTCTTATTCTGGACCAGTGCGCATGTTTATTTAAGTTGTGTTGATGTGCAGTTCTTATTGTGAATAGTGCGCATGTTATTTAAGTTGCCTTTATGCGCAGTTCGCATTTCGAACCAGTGCGCATGTTTATTTAACTTGCGTTAATGCTCGGTTCCCATTTCTGACCAGTGTGTTTGTTTATTTAGCTAGTGTTGATGCATGGTTCGCATTTTGGACCAGTGCGCATATTTATTTAACTTGTGTTGATGCTCGGTACTTATTTTGGACCAGTACAAATGTTTATTTAACTTGTGCTGATGTGCGGTTCGCAATTCGGACCAGTGTGCATATTTATGTAATTTCCGTTGATATTAGTTTCGCATTTCGGACCAGTGTACCTGTTTCTTTAGGTTGCGTTGATGCGCAGTTCGCATTTCGGACCAGAGAGCAGGTTCCTTTAACTTGCGTTGACACGCGATTTGCATTTCGGACCAGAACGCATGTTTATTTAAGTCCCGTCAATGCCCGACTCTTATGTCTATTCAACTTGCGTCGATTCGTGGTTCTTTCTTCCGGACCACTGCGCATGTTTATTTAACTTGCGTTAATGCGCGGTTCCCATTTCAGACCACTGCGCATGTCTATTCAACTTGCGTCGACGCATGGTTCTTTTTTCGGACAAGTGCACATGTTTTTTTTTAACTTGCGTTGATGTGCAGTGCTTATTTTTGACCGGATCGCATGTTTATTTAACTTCCGTCAATGCGCGGTCCTCATTTCCGGCCATTGCCCATGTTTATTTAACTTGTGTTGATGCGTGGTTCTCATTTCAGACCAGTGCGCATGTTTCTTTGGCTGTAATAAAGCTCTGTTTACTATTTTTATGTTAATTTAACTTTATGCCGGAATGTGTTTAATGTGTTACTACGAAATTAGGCAGACGTCATAAACTGACCATCTGTGCCGCTAATCTTATTTTATCCTTTGACCAAATTTATCCCCAAATGACATCTGGTCATATCGTTTTTTGGGGTTGCTATAATTAAGCCTGTTATTGAGGATAGTTTAATACTTAAGTTGCAATTAGGGTCGTTATCCAATTAGGGTAATTTCAATACCAATACGGTAAATTTATTTTATTTTATTCTTTTGTGATTTTATGATTCTTTGTGGTATTGTTGGCGTCTGTTCTCATTGAGAACACTTGAATAAAAATAACATCAGTTGAATTTAATTTATGCTATATTATCATTTGATGTATTTTATGGTATAATGAGATGACGCGTAGCCTCGATATATAAAGAGCCACTATCGGCCACCGTACAGTTGAGCCAAAAAGTCAATATTATAAATGGTGCAGTGACCGAAAAAAAAAAACACCATCAAGAAAATTGCCGGTAGCTGTTCAGTCAGCCAAGTAGCCAAGCGGAGGGCCAGCCAAGCAGCCAGGACAGTCAAGCAGTTAACCAATTGGAGGACAGCCAAGCTGTTGACCTATACCAGGAGGACAGCCAAGCAGTTATAACCAAATTGGAGGGCAGCCAAGCAGAAGCAGAAAATGGGAAAAACGACTAAAACGGACGTTCTGTCAGGTTAGTACCGAAGTTTTAAATCGTAACCAGCAAAAAGAGTAAATAGGCGGAACTATAGGTGGATAAAATAGCAGCAAAACCTTTACAACAAAATATTTAATTCTTTAAAGTAGGGCAAAAATACGGGTTCTAAAACACAAAAAGGTAAACTATAGTAGGGCAAAATTACGAATTCCTAGTCACAAAATTATTAAAATTAGGGCAAAAAATTTTTAAAAAATAACAAAAATGACAGAAGAAAATCCCGGAAAACATACCCCTTCCGGACTCCATCAATGCCATGCAAATTTTTCAAGAGAGCTGCAAATCGCTGCAGCTTGAGTTAAAGGCTCAAGCAGCCGTAAAACAAATTAGGGAATTTGATGGGAAAATTCACGCAAATTCAGGGAATGACTTAGGGAGGTAGAAAGAGCTGGGGGTATTGTTGAGGCATCGGACGACCGTTATAAGGCATTTGCCTTACAAACCTTAAGGGGGGCAGCAGCAGATTTTATCGGCAGAATTTTGGCACTAAACCCAGGAAATTCATGGCAAAATTTAAAGCAAGTTTTAACGCACCAATTTTCGGACACGGGGGACAGTTTTATTGCCAAGACAAAGTTGTGGCGACTTTCTCAGAGAAAGGGGGAAACAATCCAAAATTTTTCAGAGAGAATTTTCTCTTGCTGAGGAAGCGTATACAGGGAAGAACTTAGAAAACCCTTCAATCCAAAATGTTTTGGTGGACGCTCTAATTGAGGGCGCACAAAGTGATGCAATTTCACGGAAATTACTCCGCCATAGACCCAAAAATTTAGATGAGTCGTTGCAAGTAGCCCTAAAGGAACAACAAGACACAAAGTCGTACGATTTTAGGAGCAGGGTCTAACAACCCATGGAAATTAACCAAGCGCAGGCAGAAAAAATTGACAGATTAGAAAGTTAACCGAAACAATGACGGAGTTAGGATCTAAAATGGCTGATATCCTTGCTTTCCATACACAAAATATCAAAAATCAAATGACAAAAAAGGGAAACCAGTAAAGACGGCAGAATACCAAAATTCGAGTGGACTCCCGATAAAAAACCGATTTGTTTTTACTTCAAACGGATCGGGCATAAAGAAACAGAATGCCGATCAAGAAAATTCAATCAGCAAAAGTCTTAAAACTAAACACAACCGATATCCACAGAACCGGTATTTCGGAACCAGGCCATGGTTCAGACTCAAATTACACAGACAATGACAACAGAACTAGTGACACAGATAACGAGAGACAAATTTGTACTTTAAGTTTTGGGGAGTTAAATTTCAAATTTCTTCTGGATACAGGGGCAGATAGAACTCTTTTGGCTAGCAAAATTCCCGAAAACTTAGACAAAAAGCAAATTATTAAACAATTCACGCCTCAGGGAAAATTACAGGGAATCACTGGGCACTGGTTAGAGGTTATAAAAACAGCAGTTATAAAAATTCAGTTTGGCAAGAAAGTAATTAGGCACACAGTTCACATTGTGAAAAACTTAAATCACGAAGGAATACTAGACAGAGACTTTTTGATGAAAAACAAGGCTAAATTAGATTTCGAAAAAAAGGACAGTAGCAATAGGAAATCATTTAGTTGTATTACAAGACAAGACTGAAGACGGGTCGAAAGGATCTTCAGTAGCTAAGACAAAACTAAAAGGGTTTATTGAACCACGCTCTGTCGCTTTTATAAAGCTTAGTGTCAAGGGATCTATAAAAGGGAACTGTTTAGTCTACCTTTGGAAAATTCATCCGTTTTGTGGGAACAGCCAGGGCTTTATGACCCGCGTGTGATGGTTAAGGGCAGTAAAAATCTTATTATTCCCATCTTCAATGAAACAAACAAAAGGTTCAAAATTGGTAAGGGCCAGTCGCTTGCTCTAATTGAGACGGTTCAAGACAAAGACATAACCACCCAACCATAAGGAGATGAATCACAAAAGACGGCAAGCATTATACAACCAGTCAAGTCAATCAAACAAACACCCTTTATTCGTCTCCAAACAATGAAGATGATTTGGACTTAGACACAGACGACAAAGAATCCTCAAATGCCAAAATATCTCCTGAAATTCAATCCAAATTTGAAAAGCTACTTGCCCAAAACAAAGCGTTGTTTGAGAAAAATTATACAGATTTAGGGAGAACACATCTTACTGAAGTGCCCTTAGAGAAAGGCGAAACCATTAAACAGCGTCCCTATAGGCTCCCATTTACACAATGGCCCGTACTCGAAAAACACTTGGAAGAATTGTTAGAGGCAGGTATTATCAAACGATCAACAATTCCCATGGAGTTCCCCAATCTTGTTTGTACCTACGAAGGATGGAGGTCAACCTCGCATGTGCGTTGACAATCGGAGGCTTAACAAGGTAATTGTACAAAATAGCTATCCGCTCCCAAATATAAATGACATTTTAGCTTCTAAGCTCAAGCAATCCAAATGTAAGTTCTTCCAAAGCAAGGTCTCCTACCTAGGACACGTGATCTCAGGTGAAGGCATACAGCCTGACCCCGAAAAGGTAAATGCAATACAAAAACTACAGCCACCAAAAACAGTCAAGGAGGTTAGGTCGCTCATTGGAATGGCTTCTTATTATCGGTCATTTGTTCCAAATTTCAGTCAAGTGGTAGGTCCAATTATAGATCTCACAAAGAAGAATGCGAGGTTTGTTTGGGACAAAAAAGAGGCAAAAGGTTTTTGAAAAGCTAAAGGGGGCTATTGTGTTCTGCACCTATTCTTGCACATCCTCAATACAAGCTTTATACCGATGCGTCAAATTATGCAATAGGTGGGGTTCTAGTTCAAGCATTTCCTGAAGGACCGAGGATAATACAATATATTTCCTGTCAACTGTCCAGGGGGCAACAAAAGTAGTCCACAATAGAAAAGGAAGCTTATGTAATAATCTTTTCAGTCAATAAATCAAGGCACTTCCCTTATGGAAACCCATTCACAGTTTTTACAGACCACAAACCACTCAAATCTCTTTTCACAGCGGAAATGAAGAATGCTCGAGTGCAGAGATGGGCAGTTAAGCTTCAGGAATATGGATATGATATAGAATATCAAAGCGGAAGGACAAATGTCCCAGCCGACTTTCTTTCCCGAATCCAAAACTCAAACAAAAATGAAAATCCAAAGGTCAACGTCATTGACAATTCAGAATTAAACCCTATTAAATTCAACAGAAATTTAGAAAACCTATCAGAAAATGAAAATCTGCAAGATGCAACAACAGACGTTTCTGACCCACTTTTAGATCGAATTTCCAAATTACAAAAGAACGATCCCTCAATTTCAGAAATAATGTCAGATTTGGAAAACAAAACAAATGATAAAATATCCTCTGAATACCTATTACAAGATAATGTTCTTTATCACATAGCGGAACCTGTTCGAAACGACCAAACTTCTAGGCTTCAGCTAGTAATTCCGGAAGAATTGCAGCATGAAATTTTAGAACAAGCCCACTCTTCTGAATTCGGTGGCGGTCACACCGGGCAAGATAAAACATACGATAAGCTTAGGCGTAGGTTTTTTTTGGAATAACATGTACAGGGACACAATAATTTTTACAAAGAACTGTGGACTTTGCAGATCAAGACAAATGAGAAAGGCACGCATCCCCATGCAAGACATGCCAATACCGGAACAACCTTTCCAGTTAGTTGGAATAGATACTAGTGGTCCTTTCCCAGAAAGTGCTCAGGGTAACAAATATGTGGTTACCATCATAGATCATTTCAGTGCATGGCCAGAAGTATATCCGGTCCCAGATAAGTCTGCAGAAACTGTAGCCTCTCTTTCGTTAGAAAGATTCATATCTACTCATGCATGCCCTCGTGCAATTTTAAGAGACAACTGAGTATGTGGACATCTGAGTGAGCTATTACTTAGAAGACTGAAAATCGCGCACATCCGGTGCTCGGTTTACCATCCTGCAGGGAATGGTAAAGTCGAACGGTTCCATCGTTTTATGAACGATGTGTTGTCTAAATACGCATATCAAAATCAACACACTTGGGATCAGTACATCCCAGCCGTGTTGATGGCTTATCGCACTGCTGTCAGAGAAACGACTCAGTTTTCTCCCTATTTCTTGGTTTATGGTAGAGACCCAGTACTCCCAATGGATACTCTACTTAATCCCAAATTCAAGTACATGGGGGAAGAATATGTACCTTGTATGTTAGAAAGGCTCCATATAGCATATAAAGACGTCCAAAGACACACCTACGATGCACGTCAACGAATCAAGGTAAGATTAGGGCAGAAAGGTAACTTACCAAATTTTGATGTGGGGGATGCGGGTTTCTAGCTAGAGAAAACACCCAAACCAGGTGAGTCTCAAAAACTTGTGCTAAAATGGAAACCTTACTGCAGAATCATTTTATAGACGGGGCCAGTAAATTAATTGATTCGAGATCAAACTACAGGTAAGGAGAGAGTTGTTCATGCACAGTATCTCCAGGCAGCTAATCCAGAACAGGTATGGGACGTACCCAGGGAAAAACTCGAATACGTCGATTTTGACCATCATAACGAATCACGTACTAGAGTGCAGCCACATCGGCAAGCTAAACTGTTGCATCCTAGAGGAGATGCGCAAACCCAAACAAAGCAATCAGCGGATAGTTCAAGTTATGAACTTCCAAGAAAAAGAAAACGGTTAAACTCTGATTCTTTAGGTGATCAGACAGAGGACTTAATGGATGTTGACGAAACTCTAAGAACCTCAAAAAGGAAATTTGAGGACGATTCAGAAACAGTGACAAAGCGCCTTTGAATAGCGATTTTAAGGGCTCTTACGGAAACTTGGTGAAATGACATATTATGATACTCACACCTTGTTCGTTAACAGTAAGTTGGCCACTTACGTTAATTTAAGCGGGGGAGGGATAATAAGACATATCACAAGTCTTAAATTGAGCATAACTAGTATCTCAATCACCAAAGGATTTTCATTAAATGATTATAGGACGAATGACACTTGGCTTATCTGTTACAGGAGCTGGATTCTTCCTCCTTCTGTTGGTCATTCACGTACACGGACAGCAAGGGATTTACTTCATACAACAAGAACCAATCTACACGTCCTACAATAGCTGGATTGTAACGCTTACTATTGACTTAAAACCATACGCCGAACAAATAGAAAAAAACAAACACGAACTTACAACTTTTAGTACAACTTTCCAAGATGTTTTTCGGAGTAATGCGAAATTGCGTAACACTAGTCAACAAAATTCAGTTGGTAGTTTTGAAACGGAAATGCAAGCGGTTAGGAACGACATAACAAACTTATTGTTTAGGGAAAAAACACAGTTTGAAAATGAAATGAATTATACTTTTAAACAATTTTACGATATAAAAGTATTTTCAAGTGGCGATCAACAACGACGACAAAAAGAGCGCTTTTACCTTTTCTTGGAGATTTAATGAGTTCTTTATTTAATACAGCAACCAATAGTGCTCTTAAGCGGCTTAAAACTGCGCTAAGTAAAACAAGAGAAACACAGTCAAATATTGTTCATATTGTTGAAAATAGTATAACTCTGCTAAACGTCACTCACTCCCAAGTCAAACAAAATATAGATGTAATAAATAGCCTCCAACGAATATCAGAAGTTCTCGAAAATGAACTCCATTCGTTGCTTAATCAAATGGAAGGCGGATTTCTACCCGAACTTATTTACTTTCAGTTAGTGTCTCGAATACATGACATGTTTCATGTCATATCAAATTCTTTAAGAAAAGCAGAGAGAGAAATTACACTATTAGGCTCTCAATTGGAATCATGTTTGCAAGGAGAAATTCCTATTTCCTTGTTTCCCCCAACCATGTTAATTAAAATATTTCAACAAATCAAACGAAATCAACGAATTCCCAGAAAAAATGCGTTTACCCTATGATTTACGAGGAGTTGACATGCTTTCCTATTACAAATTCTTACATCCTTTAGTACAGACTGAAAATAACAAATTTCACATTATTATTGCTTTGCCTATTATGCCCATGGATGAACAATTCAAGGTTTATAGGGCGGTAACCGTACCGTTCCCAGATGCCTCTCTTAATCTTTCGGCAATTTATGAAATCGAAGCGGAATACTTAGCGGTTTCTCATAATAAAGGAGTTTATAGTTTCATTTCTAAATCAGAATTAGATTTTTATAAACAGGCACCCCGGTGCCAAATTAACGCTCCTCGCTTTAATATTGGATTATACCCTTCCTGTCTGTTATCTTTATTTTACGAGATAATTATCTTATTGAACAAAACTGTCAGACACGCATAAGATCTGTTACAACATCCCCGATAGTAAAATACCTTTCATTTGGTAAATGGCTTATTTCATCAACTGAACCAATAGAGGTAATAATAGTTTGCGGTCAAGTAGAAAAAGAAAGTCAAACCATTGGGGAAAGGGTAATATATTACTGAGATGCAGAAAGGTTGCTCTGCTAAGTCCAAATTCTTTAATTTGCCAATTTATGAAACAGGGGAAACTAAGATCGAAGCTAAGCTGCAAATAGAAACGGAAGTTAGGTTAAATAAATTGACACCAAATATTTGGAATCGAACCGGAAATTTGTTTAATAATATGAAAAGTCTGGATTCTCTTTTAAACGACAGTCATTCAAAATTGGGAAAGATTTCGGATGTTCCTTTAATGTATCTTGAATCTATGATGCACTCTTTGAAAAACCCATCCGCAACGACAATGTTACCGAAAGACAAAAATTGTACGAAATGGTTTAAGCTTGCTATTTATGTATGTATAGGTGTTGTTGTGACAACCTTACTGCTGTTTTTTCTATACAAGTGTGTGCTCGCGAGAACCTTTAACTGTAATAGAAATTTAAATGTAAATGCTGGTTACGAGGTTGCATCCCGCAATGAGCCTTCTTTGGTGGAACCTCTGCATTCTACCAAGAAGAGCTGCGAGAGTTCGGTACAGACCGTTATGACTGGACCAAAAGACAGATCAAGGAATGAACCAATAGTTCGGTTCGTTAGGCCTAGTGACATTTAAGTCAACAACTGTTATGGAATCAATGTACATATTAAATTAGCTTGTATACATAGTACAAAGAATTATATGCCGTTATAAAGTCGTTCTTGCTTGTAATGCATGTAAATACAGTTGCAGAGATTAACGTGTTTAATTTTATAGTTTTTTAAAGATATTTCATTGTGTATAGATATAATTAACTTGTATGTAGTCGTCATACAAATGTTTAAAGATATTTGCGTCTGAAAGACTTGTCACTTACCTTAATCAGTTGGTGTCATTTCTTAGCTATTTTTTCTATTGATCAAGAAAAAATAGTGCTGTTGCGTGATATTAAACATATATATATATATATATATATATATATATATATATATATATATATATATATATATATATATACCGTTACTAGGTTAAATTAACTTATTCACAAGCCATCATGTAAATAACTTGTGAATTTATGAAGGGAGGATTTGTAATAAAGCTCTTTTTACTATTTTTGTGTTAATTTAACCTTATGCCGGAATTGAACGTCTAATAAAATATTCCTTTAATGTGTTACTACGAAATTAGACAGACGTCATAAACTGACCATCTGTGCCGCTAATCTTATTTTATCCTTTGAACAAATTTATCCCCAAATTACATCTGGTCATATCGCTTTTTGGGGTTGCTATAATTAAGCCTGTTATTGAGGATAGTTTAATACTTAAGTTGCAATTAGGGTCGTTATCCAATTAGGGTAATTTCAATACCAATACGGTAAATTCCTTTTATTTTATTCTGTTGTGATTTTATGATTCTTTGTGGTATTGTTGGCGTCTGTTCTTATTGAGAACACTTGAAAAACAATAACATCAGCTGAATTTAATTTATGCTATGTTGTCATTTGATGTATTTTATGGTATAATGAGATGACGCGTAGCCTCGATATATAAAGAGCACGATTTCTCCTGAAAAATGAGAGTAGGTCGAGGAGATCAGATCGAAAGATCACTCCGAGGCTTGATAACAGCAACAAATAAAACAACAACCAGAAACGCGAAGTACTGCCTTTTATTTAAGGCCACTATCGGCCACCGTACAGTTGAGCCAAAAAGTCCATATTATAGGGTTGCGATGATGCCCGCTTCTTTTTTTTCGGACCAGTGGGCATATTTATTTAACTTGCGTTGATGCGCGGTTCGCATTTCGGACCACTGCGCATGTTTATTCAACTTGCGTCGATGCGTAGTTCTTTTTTTTTTTTTTTTGACCAGTGCGCACGTTTTTATTTCACTTGCGTTGATGCGCGGTGCTTATTTTGGACCAGTTTGCATGTTTATTTATCTTCCGTCAATGCGCGGTTCACATTTCGGACCAATGCGCATGTGTATTTGACTTGCATCGATGCGCAGTGCTTAATTTGGACTACTGCGAAGGTTTATTTAACTTGCGTCGATGTGCGGTTGTTAAATCTGACTACTGCGCAAGTTCATTTAACTTGCGTTTATGCGCTGTAGGAGGAGATTCATTAATTTTTTTTTTTAATTCCCACAAAATGCAACAGTTTTCCAATTCACTCAAAAAGCACAAACCGTATGCATGACCCCCTAAAGACGGTCCATATCAAAAATAAATGAAATCTGATAAAAACTGTAGGAGGAAATGCATTTTTTGAATTTTTTTCTTCAAAAATTCCCAAAAAATTCCCTGATCGACTCGAAAAGCACAGGCCGTATTCACGACACCCTAAGCATGCCTCAGCCCCAAAATAAATGATGTCTGATCAAAACTGCAGGAGAAGATGCATTTTGAGGTATTTTCATCTAAAATTCTCCCCGAAATCCAAAATTCCCAAGTCGAGTCAAATAGCACAAGCTGTATGCCCGACACAACTAAGGATGCCTCACACCAAAAATAAATGAAATCGGATAAAAACTGTTGGAAGAAATGCATTTCTTCAAAAATTCCCTAAAAATAAAAAAAAAATTGTCCGATCGACTAAAAAGTACAAGCCGTATGCACGAACCTTTAGGGTGCCTCATACGAAAAAAAAAAAAGACATCGGATCAAAAATATAGGAGGAGATACATTTTTTTTTTTTTTTTCAAACATTCTCCTAAAATTCAAAAATCACCCGATCGACTAAAAAAGTACAAGCCGAATACACGACCGCTTAGGGATGCCTCATACCAAAAAAATGTCATCGAATCAAAATTCTAGGAGTAGAAATTTTTGCTTAAAAAATTCCCCAAAAATACAAAAATTGTCCGATCGACTAAAAAAGCACAAGCCGTATGCGCGACCCTTTAGGGGTGCTCCATACCAAAAATAAATGACATCGGGTCAAAAATGTAGGAGGAGATACATTTTAATTTTTTTTCTTTAAAAATTCCCCAAAAATTCAAAAATCACCCGATCGACTAGAAAAGCACAAGCCGTATGCGCGACACCTTAGGGATACCTCACACCAAAAATAAATGACATCGGATCAAAATTGTAGGAGGAGATGCATTTTGAAACAAAGTTTACTAAATAAATAACTAACTACAGACGAAACCGGTTAATCGCATAGCCAATTTGCCAAGCCTTGTTATGCGTTTATCCGATATATGCGTTTATCAGGAGTGCTCTTGCCGTGCCTATGTTTTTCATTTGCGGCAGTTATTAGACGTGCACCTCCGCCCCTCCTCATCCCCGCATTTCATTTCTCCAACAGAAAAGAAAAATAACGTTTGCTTAGGTCATTTCATTTCGATTTACTTTCTGCCGTTTTGAAATGGTAAGATTTCATTTTGGTTGCGTATTTAAATGATGACTTCGCGCTCACTGTTATCTGAGGCAACGGGGATTTAGGGTTTCAGAACATTATTGGTGAGAGCTCAGGCAGCGCGGGGATTAGGAGTTGCAGGCCATTATCTAGCGTCAGCTAAGGCAGTGCGGGGATTAAGGATAAAGGTCATTATCTAGTCAGAGCTGAGAGAGTGCGGTGATTAATAAGAGTTCGAGACTCACTGTTAACAGCCGCGAGTGGGGTTGGTAATGTACACAATGGGTCAACCAAACAGAAGACAATGCATTAGATAAATAAACGAGGAGCAGCTCACTCCCTTAGTTCGCTTTAAGTGTGGCACTGTTTGGATAGTCGCCCAGAATTATGCAATTAACCGGTGTGCTTCCAATTTTAACGTGAAAAAGCTATGCGTTTATCCAGTTTATGCGATTAAGCGGTATGCAATTATCCGGTTAAATTTCCAATAGATAGCATTGGAAATGGTTTGGGATTTGCCAATAATATGCGGTTAACCGATTTATGCGTTTAACCAGTATGCGATTAAGTGATTTCATCTGTATCTAACTAACGGACACCATCCGCAAACCGATAGGAATACCCCAGCTTAAGAGTAACGTAAGCTGGGCTAATAACTAATTAACTAACTAACTACTGGACGCCATCCGCAAACCGATGGGGACACCCCAGCTTACGTATAACGTAGATGGGCTAAAAAGAGTTGTGAAAAGAGGGAAGAGGGGGTGGGGGAAGTGGGGGATGCAGCAGAAAGTCAATCCGATTTTCCGCTATCGAGACATTTTTACCCAATGACACGTACATACACATACACGTACACACACAAAGAACGTACAAACACTTTACGTCTCTCCTTGGTCGGGGAGACATATAGTAGTAAATTTAATCATGAGCTGGAATTTTACTTTTTTTTCGAAATGGAGATACTTGTGTTAATGGTCACCTGTCGTTCTATTTTATTGCAAAGAAAACCTGAAAGGAATTCACCACAACTAGTGCACCACCAAAGCAACTGCCATATTTTATAAGATCAAATCTACCAAACAATGAAGGGAGACACATCTTCCGCTCTCCTTATGCCTCTTTATCGTGAACCGTCACTCAAACACAACTGACCCCAAGGATCAGGCCGGATCCAACTTTTCGTGAAAGAGGGGAGGAGGGGGGGGGGGGCTCAACTGTTAACAGCTTGAGTTTAAAAGTTTAAGGGGACCCAAAGCCTAACACTCAAACTTTTTTTTCAAATTTCGGGTAGGGGTTTCTACCCGTGAATTGTAGGAGGAGATGCATTTTGAAAAAAAGTTAACACGCACACACACTTTTCAAATGGAATTGCACAAGACCACCCGACAGAGTCGGCTTGTCTAAAAACTGTAGCGGGAAATGGATTTCGATGTTTTTTGTTTTTTTGTTTTTTTTTTTTGTTTTAAATTCCCCAAAAATACAAAAACTGATCGACTAAAAAGCACAAGCAGTATGCGTGACGCCTTAGGGTGCGTCACATCAAAAATAAATGACATCGGATCAAAAATGTGGAAGGAGATACATTTTAAAATTATTTCTTCAAAAATTCCCCAAAAATTAAAAAATCACTCGATCAACTAAACAAGAATGTCCAGAGATATTGTGACCAGCCAGGATCTAGTAAATGACCTATCAACAGCTTGGCATGGTCGCCAAACAATGGTTGTCGTATTGTTAAACCCGTTTGTTGAACATTTGTACAAATTTATAAAGGAATTCGGCCACATTTAGCCAAATTTTGGCGGATCGCCAAGAAAGTAATTTTTTAAATGGAGGACTGTCAAAGGAACATTTATGATAAATATGAAGATAATCCCATCAAAATTATGAAAGAAGGGCTTTGAAAGTTAGCTAAAGAAAAATGCTCTCCCGCCCTCCCACTGAGCCAGTTTTTGGTGCATCGCCAGAAAAGGAACTTTGCAAGAGATGGCAGGCTAATGAATATTTATGCAAAATTTGCACGCATTCCGATTACAATTTTGAAAAAAAAAACTTTGGAAAATTATTTCCGAAATAATTATAAAATGCTCCCCCCCCCCCCCCCCCCCCCCATTTAGCCAATTTTTTGGCGGATCCAGAAAAAAGTACATTTTCAAGAGAATCATCTACGGAACAACCGTTTAAAATTAGAAACAAATCTAATCAAAATTATAGAGGCATTTTGAAAATTCACCACTAAATCTTTTTGAAATGGATAACCATACCCTCACTTTAGCCATAAAAAACTTTTCAAGAGAGGACCGCCTAGTGAACATTATGCAAAATGTAAAGACAATCCGATCATAATTGTGAGAAAAAAACCTTTGGAAATTTGGCTACAAAAAAATTATTAAAAGGCCCCCTATTTGGCCAATGTTTGTCGGATCGCCAAAAAATTTCAAGGGAGGCCTACCCAGTAAACATCTGCACACAAGTTGAAAGCAATGCGATCCAGATCGTGGAAGTAAAAGCATTTTGCAACTGGTCCCCAAAAAAATAAAATGCCCCCCATTCAGCCAATTTTCTTTGGATCGCCAAAAAAAACTGGCCTTTCGAGAGAATACAGCCTGGTGAAATTTATGTAAAATTAGAAGGTAATCCGATCAAAAATGTGGAACCGATCAAAAATGTGGAAGAGAAAGCTTTAGGAGCATTGGTTACCAAAATTTTTTAAAATGTCCTGAAACTAGAGTCTCAGTGACACAGGATACCCGTTCAAGCTAAATAAGATACACATTGCGTCATAAATTCTGCACCAGAACACCTGTCGGTTACATTGTGAATTGCCATATCATGTATGAGATGTAGTGTGACTGCGGCCTGTAGATTTCAGTGCCACGACGCTGTAGCAGAAAATGTCACTGCACAAGCCACAATACGCTGTACATTGTTACTAATGTTTCAACCAGCAAAACCTCGGTACCCGAGGTCCCAATTAAAACTGGGCATCCCTCCCTTGTATGGAGGGCAAAGTGATATGCATATCACTTTGCCCTCCATACAGCAAGTTCACTTCCGTCAAGCAAGTTCAAAATGACGAGGTTGTCTAACGTGCAAAGAGCACAAAATATTGGTCAGTTTGACAGCACCAATAATTGTACAACGCTTGGGAGTTGCTAAGTCAACAGTCACTCGTCTACGGCAGAAGTTCCACCTGAAGAACGGCGTTACCGATCTGCCACGGGCAGGAAGACCACGAGTCACAACACAAAGGGAAGACCGGCCGATAACGCGCAGAGCTAACCAGAATCGGTTCCAAACGGTTGCGTTACAGCGTGCTTACGTTTCTTTTGGTGCGTGTGTGTGTTCATTTTAGGGTAGCGCGTGTGCGTGGGAGCGTTTCAGTG
This sequence comes from Protula sp. h YS-2021, assembly GCA_949752745.1. Classification (NCBI taxonomy): domain Eukaryota; kingdom Metazoa; phylum Annelida; class Polychaeta; order Sabellida; family Serpulidae; genus Protula; species Protula sp. h YS-2021. Next base: position 51,029,064 of record OX457025.1, on the reverse strand, counting down.
TGTACGTGTGTGCACGTGCGAAGTTCAGTGAGGCTGCGTGAAGTCCACTAAGTTAAGTGAAGTCCAGTACAATGGAATGAAAATCTTACGATCGCTCATTAGGTCCATAGGATGGGATGCGATGAGATAGGACGCGATCAGGGAAAGCCATGACGGACCAAGATGGGCGGAATGGGTCAGCATATCCCGCCATGGGTCAAGTTGGGCCGTGATGTGATGAGATGGGTCACGATGTGTCCGATGGTCCAAACGAGTCATAATGGGTCATAATGGGCCAGACGGGATCATGAGGGGGCCCAGATGGGACAAGATGGGCAGATGGGTTACAGTGAGCCGACATGGGTAAAAATGGGCCGGGTGGGTCAACATGGGCCCAAATGATTGACGATGGGCAATGAGTCAAGTTAGGACATTATGGGCAGACAGGTTGAGAGGGCCAAAAATATCCGCGTGAAGGGCTAAGATCGGCAGGATTAGTCTTGACGACCAGTGTTTGGTCCATCGTGATCCAAAAATGATATTTTCCATCCTACTCACTATGGCCCAATCCAACCCATCATGGCCCATCTCGTCTCATCGTGGCCCACCTTTATCCATTACAGCCAATGTTGACCAATCAAGCAAATTTTCGCCCATCTCAACCCATCACTGCCCATCATAACCCATTTGACCCATCTCGACCCATGTGGTCCATTCTGACCCATGTGGCATATTTAGGACGAGTGCGCATGTTAGTTTAACGTGCGTTGATGCGCAGTTTACATTTCAAACCAGTGCGCATATTTATTTGACTTGCGTCAAAGCGCGGTTCGTATTTCGGCCCAGTGCGCATGTTTATTCAACTTCCATTGATGAGCGCATATTTGTTTAACTTGCATCGATGCGCGGTTCCTATTTGAGACCAGTGCGCATGTTTCTTAGGTGCGCTGATCCGCGGCTCGCATTTCGGACCAGTGCGCATGTTTACTTAACTTGCGTCGATGAGAGGTGCTTATTTTAGACCAGTGCGCATGTTTATTTAACCTATGTTGATGTGCGGTTCGCATTTCGGACCAGAAAACTAAAAAAAAAAAAGGAAAAACACATATGTCTCCCCCGCCCCCAATCAGTCAAGTGGAAAAAAATTCCTTGTTTAAAAGTACAACATTGGCGATTTAAAAATCGCCAAAAATACATTTGAACAGAAAATGAAGAAAAACTTCGCATTAAACATTATCTACTATATGTGGGTTCTTCCTGCCACATTTCAGCCTAATCCAACAAACTGTTTCGGAAATATCGCAACAATATGGCAAAAAAAAACTTTGCTTTGGGGACGTTTGACATTAAATTCATTTGGGGACCTTATGCTTAATAAAGCATTAATTTAGGTTATATGTTTTTGCTTTGGGACGTTTAGGCCCTAAATTCATTTTGAGGACCCCGATTTACCCAATTTCTAAAGAACCACAAAAAGAGCTACTTTTAAAGAGAAGTCTACCTAGGGAACAATCGTACAAAACTGGAAAAGAATCCTATCCAAATTGTGGGAAAAGAGGCATTTTAAAAACTTTTCCAGAGAGGCCTACCCAGAAAACAATCGCACCAAATTGGAAAGGAATCCGATGCAAATGTCGGAAAAAAGGGTTTGTGAAATTTGGAATCCAATAAATTAAAGCATGCTCCCCATTTGGGCAGTTTTTGGCAGATCGCCAAAAAAGTAATATTTTAAGAGAAGCCTACCCAGAAAACATTCGTACAAAATTCAAGAAGATTTGACTGAAATTGTGGGAGGAGAAGCACTTTGAAAATTAGCAACCCCATTTTTCCAATTTTAGGTGAATCGCCAAAAATAGTAAATTTCAAGACAGGCCTACGTAGAGAACAATCGTAAAAAAAATTGAAAGGCATCCAATCAAAATTGTCGGAAAAGAACCATTTTGAAAATTGGAAACCAAAAAATAAAAAAAATGCCCTTCATTTAGCTAGTTTTTGGCGGATCGAAAAATTATTATTTTCAAGACAGAACTACCTAAAGAATATTTAAAGAAAATCTGATTAAAATTGTGCGAAAAGTAGCATTTTGAAAATTTGCAAACCAAAAAAAAAATGCATCCATTCAGCCAATTTTTAGCAATGCCCCCCCCCCCCCCCCCCAAAAAAAAAGCAACTTTTAGAGAGAGACCTACCTAGAGAACATTCATACAAAAGGTGAAAGGAATTAAATCAAATTGTGCGAGATGAAGCATTTTCTGAACTGGCTGCCAATAAATTTTTAAAAAAATGTCCCCTATTTGGCCAATTTTGGGGGGGGATTTTGAGGACAGAACTATGAAGAGAACATTGCTTTAAAATTTAAAGAAAATATGATTAAAACTGTGGGTAAAGAAGCATTTTGAAAACTGGCAACATAGAAAATTTGTCCTCCATTTGTCCAACTAGCTAACTAATGGACGTATTGTGCAAACAGACAAGTATAGCCCAGCTTACGTGTAACGTTTAAGCTGAGCTAAAAAAAAATTCAAGGGAGAACAATCAAGAGAACATCAGTATAAAACTGGAAAGGAATCCGGTCAAAACTGTGGGAGAAGCATTTTGAAAACTGGCTGCAAATAAAATAAAAAATGACATACGAAGGATGCCCCTCTTCTGATGTGATAAGGTCAGCCCGACGGAGTCGCCTGTTCTAAATACATCTGCACTCTTATTTAGACAGGCTTCTGCCTGCTGTTGTTGAATTGACAGTTTTCGATGTAATAGATTTCTAGCGAGCACAACTTAAATGAAGTGCGTACCTCTCTGTGACGAGTGAGGCGGCAGTTTTACGGTGGACGTATCGGATTTTAGTGAGGAGCAGTTCTAGGAGGTAGCCTCGGTGTGAATCGCCGACCATGTGCAGCTCGTCCACAATCACCGCACCTACAACAACACAGAACCATTAGAACCATAACGCCTACACTAACACGACATCATCACAACAACCACGTCTACAACACGACGGCATCACGATTGTCACACCCAGAACACGACATCATCACAACCACCATGTCCACAAGACGACATCATCACAACCACTATGTCCACTACACGGCGTGATCACGATCATCACACTTACAACACCACATCAACAACAACCACGCTTACAATACAACATAACCATAAACTCGAGCGGCCATTGCATGCAAAACACACGAGTACAGGCTTATATCACACACTTTCTTGTTTCGTTTACAGATTAAGGACTAAATCCCAGACTTAATCCACAATTCACCAATAACCATTTTCCATTTTTCCTTTTACTGAAACTGACTTGACTTGTGGGTATCTCATTCCTCTTTTTCTACGTAAGTCCAGATAGAGGTGTTTTATCTCTTTCTACAAGGTGGTCACTACAGGATAAAAAGGTACGCCTTTTTATCCCAGCCTGGGAGGTAGATAGATAGATAGATAGATAGATAGATTTTATTTATTCATCATGTATATGTACAAATTGGTACAAGTCAACACTGCAAGATTACGATAATAACAGCATGAAGAAAAGGTGAATCGAAAAAGTTTTTAAAAATAAAACTTGTAGACCTGATCCACCTGCTTAACTTACACTAAGTGACAACAGCAGAGTATCTAAATTTTACCAATAGACTAGTGAATGTTTAGGAATTCCCTTGAACAATTTTACATCGTAGATACTTATACATCTAGATTTTATTGTTGTACGTGCATATTGAGTTTGAATTGATTTTTCCCACGAGTATCGTATTTGAAACCTTTGCTATGAAAACATACTTGGACATTTGAAGGAAGAGCGGCTTTGTAGACTTTGTACATTATAATTAATACTTTTAAATCTACCAAATCATAAAATTTGATCATTCGTAACTTGTAGAACAGCTCGTTTGTATGGGCATATTTACTAACTTTACAGACTATTCTGACTACTTTCTTTTGCAATTTGACAATCGAATTCGTAATACACTTACTTGCAACTCCCCAAATTTCGCTACAGTATGTGATATAAGGCAAGAAAAGAGTACAATATAAGGAACGAAGAGCGCTTACGTTTAAACAGTAACTGGCCTTGTAAACTATGGAACAACATTTAGATAACTTTTTACTGACAAATGATACATGATCTCGCCACGTAAGTTTACTATCAATTAATACTCCGAGAAATTTTGTTACATATATTCGTTCAATAAGGCAACCGCTAATCTCAGGACTTATTTGAAAAGATCATATAATTGGTCTTTTTGACATTAAGTGACAGTTTGTTTCCTTTAAACCAAATATTTAGTTTTTCAAGTTCACCATTTATTTTGATACACAAAACAGCAGTATCATGACCAGAGAAAAACAAATTTGTATCGTCTGCAAACAAAATAAACATTAACATTTTTGAAATATTACATATATCATTTATATACAGTGTAAATAAAAGAGGACCCAATATAGAGCCCTGAGGTACTCCACATTTGACCACAAGTTTTTCAGATTCTGTGTCTTTGAATTTTACATATTGAAGACGATTATACAAGTAACTGCTTATCCAATTTAATGCTACACCCCTAATACCATAATGTTCAAGTTTTTTTAACAATAATTTGTGATTGATCGTGTCGAACGCTTTTTTTAGGTCGATGAAAACACCAACAGTTGACAGTCTATTATCTAAAGAATTTGTAATTTTTTCTAACAATTCGACTAAGGCAAGTGAGGTAGCTCTGTTATTTCTAAAACCGTACTGACATTCTGTTAATAAATTATTTACATTTATAAATTTGTTTAATCCGACATAAAATAATTTTTCAAGGACCTTAGAAAATTGGGGCAAAAGTGATACAGGCCGGTAATTATTAAAGGATTCTTTGTCACCAGACTTAAACAAAGGCACTACTTTAGCACTTTTCATTTGCTCTGGAAACAGCCTACTAATAAACGAAAGATTACAAATATATGCAAAAAGTTTTGCAATAAACTCAATAATCTGCTTAATTACCGTCATATCTAAGTTTTCACAATCCATAGACGTTTTGTTCTTAAATTTATCGACTATACCAATTAATTCAGACTCAACGACCGCTGATGTAAACACAGAATTAATATTAGAAGATTTCAGGAAATCATAAATGCATTTTTCAGGCCCGGATGCAATATTGTTAGCTAATTTGGGTCCGACATCAACAAAGAAAGAATTAACTTCTTTACGATCTGCTACAATACAGTCCTTGGCGTCTACAAATTTATCTGGTAAGGAAGAACCTGATTTTCTCTTATTAATTGCTTCATTTAAAATAGGCCACGTTTGTTTAACATTGAAGATGTTTTTTTTCTAAAGTATGACTGTAGTACCGCTTCTCGGCAAAACGTTTAATACAAGTTAGTTTATTCCTGTAAGTTTTATATTTACGTTCATTGTCTACAGTTCTGTTTTGTACAAATCGCATATGTAGTTTCTCTTTTCTACGTATACATTTTTTTAAACCCTTTGTTATCCACGGCTTATGAGGCCTCTTATTATTTATACAAACTTTTCTCAGAGAACAATTCTTATCATATAAGCGTTTAATCTCAGCAATAAAAAAATTGTATGCTTCGTTAACATCATATGTTCTATATAAAGAAGACCAGTCATAGCAATTTAATTCATACATAAATGATTTTATATTATTTTCGTTTGTTACTCTAATGTATCTATAAGTTTTACTGAGCTTCCGATTTACATTTTCATTTTTAATAACTCCAAATACTGGTAAAGGATCACTTATTGTATCATCTAGTAAAACACCATTTGAACTTTTACATGTTACATTTGTAAAGATATTATCTATAATAGTTGCACTACCTAACGTGATACGAGTTGGCTTGTTAATCATTGGAAACAATCCATAGCTCAGCAGTAGATCGACAAAGTGTTTGTTTGTTTGTAAATGCTTGTCATAATTCAGTAGGTTGATATTGAAATCTCCACAAGTTTTGAACTTGACATAAGAAATGGTTAATTTTATCACAAAACAATTCAATGCAACTACCAGGGGTTCTATACATACAACTTGTTACTTTGTTTTTACGTCCTTCACAAGTCAGTTCTATTGAAATACATTCTAAAAGATCTTCTATGGCGACTGGCAAAGATTTTATAATTTTGTATTTATAGGAGTTAAGTACGTAAAGTAATACTCCACCACCTTTTTTGTTGGTACGATTTACATCAGCCATATTGTATTGTTCCAACATATAATCATCGCTATTGTACCAACTTTGGAGCCACGTTTCACTTATTGCAATAACATCAAAAGTATATTTAAGACTATGCAAAAACAGCTTTAAATTATCAAAGTTTGATTTGATGCTTCTACTGTTTATGTGAATTATGCTGAAGCCATCTATCTGCGAAATTTTGTGAGTGAAATCATCACTTGTAAAATAATCACATTTTGCTTCTAATGAATTAAAAAAATTGATATCTGGATAAATATCACAATCGTATTCACACATTTTATGATCTGAATATACATGAGAATCAAACTTAGTATCTTTAAACTTACAGAACACATCAAATACTTCCTCGTTAAATTCGAAGAAAGAATTCTCAAACAGAAAATCGTCATGCGTAAGGCTCTTGAATGGAAAAATATCTACGCAACGTTCACAATACCAGTATATTTCATCACTGTTCATTACTCTTAGCTCTCGAATTGAAAGCTTCGCACATTTTCTGTGCGACCACTTATAACAAAGAGAACATTCTATCGCATCAGTTACTACTGTTTTGGTACACTTTAAACAAGGGGAACTCGAATCGTCATCCATTTATGCTTGTAGTAATAATAAAAAATGTAATTATAATAATAGAAAATGTATTAATGTTGCACGATAATTAATTAACATTTGCGGATTATGAAGCAACTGAGAAAAGGATAACCTTCTCACGGAACTTTTTTGCAACTGCCCATATCTAAAAAGTATGACTATTAGCCAAGCAGTTGGCCAAAAATTGAGCATACAAAAAACAAACATATTAGCATTATGTATAAGGTGCATAACCCTGGCTGCAGATCGTCAGATTATTCAAGGTACACCTTTACTGCTATGGGTGTTCAGCAAGTGCATGTTTTGCAAAGTCACAGGTGTCTTGGTTAGCAAAGATTTTGGCAGTCTCAGGGCCTCCATTTGTCTTTATGAACACACGGCAATTGCGAGTCCAGGTTCCTTGAATGATCCCTTTTCTCTTCAGCAGTCTAGCTTTACTCGCGATGTGTTGGTTCTTGGCAGTTAAGTGTTCGTTCACATAAACGTCAGTTCCTTTTAGTTGTTTCAGTGTTGCCACGCTCTTTTAAGCTAAAAGCAGGATGCTGTCCTGCCAAAAGCAGGACGATTTTTTCAAAAAAGCAGGACAAATGCCGGACGCAATATTTTAGTTTAAAAAGTGACTTTACTCGATAGCGCCAGAACATGAAGGAAAACTGCATTTAATTCTGGAGTTCAAAAATTAAAACTGGTTTTTCGCTAATGTTTTCGCCAATTTTTGGCGAATCGCCAAAGAAGTAATAGCCATGTGGACACTTGTGCGCCCTACCTTCCACAAAATTTCAAGACATTCAGGATAGAATCCTGGGAGAATATACGGTTTTTCAACTTAAAAGCGTTCATTTGCACATACTTTCAACAACTGTTATAGTCCCTGCTTCTGAAAGAAGCTGGGGATAAAAAAAGAACAATAAAGAACGCTTGTAGAAAAAAGTAAGTTCTGAGGCAAAAAAGAACGATGCGAAAATAAAGACTAAATCATTAAAAAAAGAACGGTCCGGCAACTCTGCTAATAGTCACGTTCTGCATAAACACCGAAACATCTAGGTAGAGGCGCCGAAGGCGCCAAAAAAATCAGATCTTCAACTAAATAATGAATTATTGAGTTATAAAAGCAGGACAAAGGCTGGACGAGATTTCACAATTTTGCTAAAAGCAGGACAAAAGCAGGACATTTGCCCTTTTTAGCTCAAAAGCAGGACAAAAGCAGGTCGTTTTCCGAAAATGCGAAAAAGCAGGACATCTGCAAAAAGCAGGACGGTGTGGCAACACTGTTGTTTGCTCATTCTTAAGATGCGTTCTTTCGTTTTGCGATTGACAAAGCGGACTACAATGCTTGGTTTCGCGTCCGCTCTCTTCGATTTCAGTGTGTGGCAAGCGGTAATCTCTTCTGTCTTAATCGGTATATTTCTGCTGTTAAGAAAGTTTATTACTTCAGCCTCCAGATTTATGAGTTCATTCACTGGTGCGTTTTGTTGATCCTCGTCAGACGTTCTCGAACTGGCTGCCCTTGCATATGTTTTGTGTCGTGTTTTAAGATTCTGGATGACAACGTCATCCATTCGTGTGTATTGTTCAAGATCATCGACACGTTTTTCTAGTGTTGCAATCTTTTTGTCTTTTTCGGCACTTTCATCCTGCAGACGCTTGATAGTTATTAACATTGACGTGATGCTGGATTGACATTCTTTTAATTCAGTCTGATTCTGTGCGATGTTTGCAACATCCGATATAATGTTCGATTGGCACTTTTTTAACTCGTGCTGATTCTGTACTATGTTCGCCACATTAGTTTGCATTTTATGCATTGCATTTTTTATTTCCAACAAGTCGTCACTAAAAGATTATACAGATGAAATCACTTAATCGCATACCGGTTAAACGCATAAATCGGTTAACTGCATATTATTCGCAAATCCCAAACCATTTCCAATGCTTTCTATTGGAAATTTAACCGGATAATTGCATACCGCTTAATCGCACAAACTGGATAAACGAATAGCTTTTTCACGTTAAAATGGGAAGCACACCGGTTAATTGCATAATTCTCGGTGACTATCCAAATTGTGCCACACTTGAAGGAAACTTAAGGGGTGAGCTGCTCCTCGTTTATTTATCTAATGTATTGTTTTTTGTTTGCTTGACCCATTGTGTACATGGGCCAACCCCACTCGCGGTTGTTAACAGAGTCTCGAACTCCCGCACTCAGCTCTCAGCTCTCACTAGATAATTTTTATTTTTTTTTTGCTAACCTTCACCTATGATACAGGTACGGCTCTAAACGTAATACTAACCCTTTCAGCCAACGTCTGTGCCATAAGTGTAGTTATAACATTGATATATACCTTGTCTTGGTACATTACCATCAGCCAAAAAGCACTGCAAAGGCATTCTTCATAACTGACCAACAGAAAACTCACCTCGCTGGGGGTGGGGGGTGAGGGGCTTTTTAGTGCCAAAATTGTGAGCTGCTTGTAATAACACAAGATATCAGATGACCCACATAAAAGTGAAAAATACTTCCAGGTACTGCAAACGTTGCTAACCGTTATATAATTATTCTCACATATTGAAAAGGTTGGCAACCAAATGGAAAATTTGCGGAAAAAACAGCTAGATCTGCTGAGGCCTGTAAATACGACCACAATCGTATCAATCCCGCATGTCGCCAAGTACTGACATACCTCTGACTGAAACTTAAGTGGCAGGAGTGAGTGGAGGGGTGGGGGATGGCGGGGTCTGACGACAAACACGTCCCTGAATCAAAGGCATCATATTTCTTAGCATAAACAGACAACTCATCTGTTTATCTTTCCCATGTTCCAGACTGTTATAGCAGATATAGACTGAAAACGCAGTACAACTGACTCTGATCCCTGAGTGACATGTTTCGTATAAGATATAGGTGAGTAAGGCACAAAAAGGTCCATTACACGGTATGTAAGAAATAGCCTTGGGTTGATAGTTGTGCTGTCAATGCTTCCACGTGTACCTAAAGAATGCAGGAACCTGAGAGAATCTTGTGGAAAACGGTAAATTTGCAAGCGTAGTTAATAATTCTGAGAAGATAACAAAAGGGCCGACAAAACGAGCAAAGTGTGTGTGTGTGTGTGTGTGTGGAGGGGGAAGGGGGGGGGGGAGGTCGTATTAGATTGAGGGACTGCAAAATAAAACATGGAATACTTTTTACGCAATGGCGCTCTTCTTGATTTTCTGTGAGTTTAATAGAAACCGTGCGACCTATCCAAGAAATAACTACACGAAGTTAGAAGTCGATAAGACTTTCGGCTATCGAAATATTTTTCACCTAACTTTTTTACCTAACGACGTCATATGCCTTTTTCGTTCGTTCTACCTCTTGCAAAATTTTTCGGACCTACGGACCAATATTCTCAACAAGTTTCAACTTTCTCCGCTGGTCAACGGCTGAGAACTGTATAAGATGTTAAGGTAATGGCGTCGCACGCCTGTCACAAATAACTGTCTGACTGTCCCAAGTAAGACCTAGATAAAATTTGAAGTCGACACCACTTTTCATTATCAAGATATTTTGCACCCAATATAAACACATTTCACATGACGGCGTCCCACGCAGTTCTACTCCCGACAAAATTTCACAGAATCTTTCCGACCTACCAAACAAAATTCCCACTAAGTGTAAACAGAGAGCTTTCCATGCCTGCTGTGTGAAGAAGCACTAGGCTGTCTATATTGTTTAGTTAATACAGCGTGCCACCAGATGGCTTAGCAAAACAACAGCCACAACATGCTAAATACCGAGATTCACCTCTCTTTTTATAAGCTCTCTGGTGTAAATGTACCCCATGTACCCAATAGTCCGGTTGTTTATCACCTATATCCAATTTTTGAAGGGGAGGGCGGTACGCAACTTGACATGTGGGAGTTTCAATCCTATTTTTTTTATACAAGTTTAGGCTTAGGTGTTTTATCTGAGTCTAGGTGGTCACTAAAGAGGTGCTACTGTACGTCTTTTTTGTCCGCTTCCAGATGGCGGTCACTAAAACAGGTTTTACTGTACTTTTTATCCCGGTTTCGAAACTGGTCATAACAGCAGTTTGACTGTGCGTACTTTGTTCATCCGAGTCTGGAAGGTGGTCAAGACAGGCAGGTTTTACCGAAGTCTTGTTATCCGAAACTGGAAGTTGCTCGCAACAAACAGGCTTAACTGCACGTCTTTTTATCCTACTCCTTTAGGTGGCAGTTACAAATAGGTTAAGAAAGTTTTTTTTTTTTTGTTTTTTGTTTTTTTTTTTTTTTGCTAATCTTAACCCCATCCGCCCCCCGCCCCCCGCCCCCCCCCCCCCCACCAAGACTGTAAAAGCAACCCTAACCGCTTTAGCTAACGTTACGGTATAACTAATCTTCGTACACTCCAGTTGTCCAAAAAGCACTAGAAAGACATTCTTCATAACTGTGCAACACATGACTCACCTCGGCGGGAGAGTGGGGGAAGGTATTTTGGTGTCAATATGTCTAAAGAAGTAGGAACATTGGAGCATCTTCTGGAAAAACGCTGAAATCTCAAGCGTAGTTAATAACTATCCTCAGTTAACAAAAGAGCCAAAAAAGGAGGGAACGGAGGGGGAGGTGCAGGGGGAATATTAGATTCAGCGACTGTAAAATACATAACATAATACTTTTCACGTGATTGGAATCCTTCTAAATTTTCTATCACTTCGATGTTTTTTCAAAAACCGTGCGACTTATCCAAGGATTAACTACACCAAGTTTGAAGTCGATCCGACTTTACGCTATTTTGTTTAACAACAGATAATTTGTCATGTGCCGTTTTCGTTCTCACTGAAATTTTCAGCGAATGTGCCAAATCGCTGACTCAATCAGAGAATGTGCAAACTCGCTGAAATTTCCAGTTACAGATTATTTTACATGCATTCAATATCTTTGCCGATCTCGTACAGTCCATATAACTGAACAAATATAACTGACACACCTTCAGCTTTGGAAGTAGCGACCACGCCCTGTCCACGATCGGATGTCACAGTGACGTTAGATATTAATAACGCCCTACTAGATATGGCTGCCGCGTCTTCCCCGATCGCCGCATCTTAGTGAGTGTTGCGCTGGTTGCGAGGGCAGCGTATCACAAACTAGCCGTTTCAGTCATTTGAATTTCAAGATATTCAGGCTTAAAATCTGGGAGGAGAAGCGATATTTCAATTTAAAAGCGTACATACGAACATACGCACATCCTTTCAATGACTGCCTTAGCCCTGCTTCTCCAGAATCTGAGACTAATAAAAGGGACAGCAAATACATCTTTCTCAAGACTTTTTTTTCAAAAGAATTGTTCTGTCTAGTGCAGTTGATGATATGAGGAAATCACCACAAAGTGCGGTTTTACTCTCAGCGTGGAAAGTGAAATCCGTCACAATAACTTCCATGTTTTTCAACATGGCACAGCAAGAAAGCGTTAATAATAAATCCAGACTTGCGAGTATTTATTATGATTAAGTGGAACAGTGTTAATAGTAGTGTGAAAACGCCGGTTCTGGACCAGGAAGTGACGTCATCCGTCTTGACCGGAAGTGACGTGATAGGCGTAGCCATGGTAACGAAGTGACGTGATAGGCGTAGCCATGGTAACGAAGTGACGTGATAGGCGTAACCCTGGTAACAAAGTGAGGACCCCCCCCCCCCCCCTAGGCGGCAGTCGGGACAGACCCCATGGTGATAAAGTGAGGACCTCCCCCCAGGACATACTATGTACCGACCCCCCCCCCCTAGGCGGCAGACACACCAAGCCTACACTATGTGTGGTAGACGTAACCATGGTGATAAAGTGAGGACCCCCCCCCCCTCCCCCCTAGGCGAGCAACATTCTGCCAAGTTACACACCACAATTTGATTACATCAGATTGGTATATATAAGGATGAGCTCCCCGCACTAAACCATGGATGCAACAAGGACGACAACAAGGATGGCAACAAGGACGGCAACAAGAGACATCATGGACAACACAGACATGGATGATCTGTCGAAAACAGTTACTTTTGATGATACATTATTACCGTGGGAAGATACTGATGCGTTCCTGGTAAACGCTGAAAAGCCTTGGAGGAAGCGTTAGGTGCTCCGTCAACTGCAGCGGAGCAAGGAATGTCTCAGGAGGAAGCGTTAAATGCTTCGTCAGATGTGACTGGAGTGGAGCAAGGAATGCGTCAGGAGGAAGCGTTAAATGCTTCGTCGCCTTGAGTGGAGCAAGGAATGCCTCAGGAGGAAGCGTTAAATGCTTCGTCAGATATGACTGGAGTGGAGCAAGGAATGCCAGATCCTGATGGACCTGACTACCCGTTCTGGGTTACAAATGCACTTGTAAATGGTAGCAACACACAACTTAGTGCAAAGTTAAAAGCACATATGACGCATTTTAAGGAATATGGAGTGAGTAATGATGAGGATTCAGAAGTGGACATGTCAAGTGATGACGAAGAAGATAAGCATCTTAAATCTAAAACTGAATCGAGTAAGACCATACCTGTTACTGAGGAAGATGTCACCTTGTTGAAACGAAACTTTCAAGCAGTGCTTCCTCTCATCGATTGCAACATTTTATGGTGTTTATGTGAAGAAGGCTTTTTCAACCAACATACGTACATGTACCTAACGAAGAAGTGAATACCGTCATTCAGCTCATCTACATGTTAGAAGGAAACATAGAGCATGTTCCAGTGTCAGAGCCAAAGTTTCCCGAAGCCATGACCCGACGTTTCGTTCAACTTATTAAAAGTCTTCATGAGGAACATTTTAAGACTTTATGTCTACCGGTGCCAAAGTGTGTTGATGAGGATCGCGATTTTAAATGTGCAAAGGTCATACTACAGGGCTTCAAATACCTTGAAGAACGTATTGAAGTGTATGATATGATGGCTTACCTTTATGAAAAAGGACATTTCACCATGCCTATGGTCTTCAAATGGATAGTAGGTAGTCGCGAACGAAGAGACTTTTTAGTGATTGTCATGACACAATCTCTAACAAACGGTTTACCAATAGCCTTTCTTGATGGTTTCAATGAGATGACTCCGCGATTTTACAAAAATCTCATGAAAACCTACATGTAAGGAGTGGAGTGAAGTAAAACCTTTCATCATTCACAATGTCAACATTACTTCTTCATCGATGTTCAGAGACCATGGATGACGTCTTCAAAGTGAACTATGCTGACTATGTGTTTTCAAAGCTTCCTGCTTTTGAATCGGATTTTGGATTTTGCAAGTGAAGAATTTGCATCAGCATTGGGAAGCTGTTGGAAAGGAAATTCCAAGAGATCGTTTCATCAACTCGTTTCTGTGTGAATGTGACGAACTGCATTTACCATTAACTTACGACATTGATTCAGCATTTATCAACGCGAATACAATTTGGGCAGTTGAGCTCATGTTAGTTGTAGCTGCAAGAATCATTTTACATTATGATGATGACATTCCATTGACGACGAATGTATCAGAACTTGTTCGATTTAACCATGGACGAGTTGAAGTGAATTCAGAACTTTGTTTGTTGACTCAGCAGATACTTGGGTATAAAAAGGAGTACACTCCTCATCATTTCGGAACTGACTTAGCAGATAGTTGGGTATAAAAAGGAGTACACTCCTCATCATTTCAGAGCTGTCTTAGCATATAGTTGGGTATAAAAAGGAGTGGACTCCTCATCATTTCGGAACTGACTTAGCAGATAGTTGGGTATAAAAAGGAGTGGACTCCTCATCATTTCAGAGCTGTCTCAACATATAGTTGGGTATAAAAAGGAGTGGACTCCACATCATTTCGGAACTGACTCAGCAGATAGTTGGGTATAAAAGGAGTGGACCCAAAGTCATCATTACATTGCGCAGCTATGGAGAAGACAAACAGCTTTAAAATTAGTGCCAACTTAAAAATTACTGTCGAGCATGGAGAATATGGACCATTTCTACGCATCACACGTGGAGAGATATGGTGTGCTTTATCACCATCTTTATGGAAAATTGTGTGTCAAAGCTTGAAAAAATTACTTGACATTGGCTTCAAACTATACTTAACGCAAACGAAGTGGCTTGAAGTCATTTCATACTTGGATATGCGTTATGTGAGTTTTGTGCGCACATCACGGTTAGAGGTGAATGGGAGACACTGCTTCAGGAGATGGATAACATTAACTCGGCCTTGCTACCATGTGTGGAATGTCATATCATAACTCCTATCAAGCTGCAAAAGGATAATCGGATGAAGGTGTCAAAACTGTCCAAGAAAAGGCTGAAGTTCAAGTGGAGAACATGAACGTGCAAAATCAACTTGGACTTACCTGTGACTATTGTGGTGCTTATGGATATGTGGAGGATTATCATTGCCACTGCCACAAGTATAATTGCAAGATGTGTGAACCAAACAACTTATGCAGCAAGTGTGGAGTACTTAAAGTCTGTGAAGCAAAGTAGAAGCCACAAGACACACACCCACTGAAACAAGATGAACGCATGTTTTAAAAAGGCTTATATTGACTTGATGATTGCTTGTTGTGGCACTCCAGACTATCAACTTCATCATTTAGACGCTTTTTGGGATGTTATACATCATAGTCTTGATGTGATGGAACAACATTCAAGTTTTCTTGGAGAATGATACAAAATTTGAATAGAAGATCCTAACTTTGACTTTGATTCTGCACTCTATTCTGCTCGTACTGATGTGGAAGTATATTTCACCGTAGTTGATTATTTGAGAGATTGTTGTGGACTAGAAGAAGAAGAGGAGTAGGAACAGCTTTGTCAGGTAACTTTTTAAACAATTTTAAAGATATAAAAACCTTTTAACATCTTTGTGACAACATAGCCAATTTAATGTTATGCGAGTTGTTTCAAAGACATAACAATGTTTTTCTTACTAGCAAATTTAATCTTATGTGAGTGGTTTCAACGCGAACAAAGAAAGAACATGATAGAAGAGGTTGCAGTCATTTTAAAAGATATTTTATTACAGGAAGAAATCGACATGTCAGCGTCAGAATAAAGAAAACAAACAAAGTCAACATGGAGAATCTTGTATTATTTAGCGGTCACAAGGATGTTCTTTCAAACATGTTTCCAACACAACTTGAAAAGTATGCACATACATTTAACTCGAGTGAAGCGTTGTATCAATATGAGAAAGCAGTTTTCCATCGCCGCCAAGATATTGCTTCAACTATTGTTTCATGTAGAAATGGATATGAAGCGAAACCTGTTGCTAAAGTGATAAAGCCATGTACTTTATGGCATACAGTGAAGAGAAGTAAAATGCAAGATGTTTTACATGTTAAATTGAATCAGTGTGTATTGTTTCGCATAAAGTAAAAAGAACGTAAAGACAAAACTTTAGTTGAAGCAACGTATGAAGTGGGGAGCTGGTGTTAAACAATTTTCATCTCCTTCATATCCTGGTCGGAATATTATGGGAAAGTTGTTAGAAATGTTGTGTGAGGGGGTATAAAAGAGACTTCATTTACTCACATGGAGAAGTATGTTCGACTACATCATAAGTGAATGGTTTTGAACAACAACAACTGGAGACTTGACAAACTTGTGTGATAATATTGCCGGAGCAGCATCTCACAAGACTGTATAATGACAGACATTACACTGAGACAATATATTGTGCAAAAAGCCTATTGTGAAGAAATGTTATTAGCTGTAAAAAAGTTTGCATGTTTAGTATGTCCTGCTTGTCAACATGAAGAGTGTCAAGAACATAATTGTCATTTTGCATGTGTCTATACATATTGGAATGAAGCTAAATATTATATTGATTTAGATAGTGTTAGAGAATGCAAATAAACGTTGTGAGAAATATGGTGTAGATACTATTACATTAGATGAACTAAGTAGTTGGTTAGTGTTCCTTGAAGACTAATGGCCTCCAGTTATTCACACCATTGTATTAATACTTGATTTGTAAAAATGTGTTAGTTAAGTTATAAATACATGTTAGTTAAAATATAAAAACTATGTTACTATGTTGGTTGAGTTATAAAATAAAAAGTGTTCTGTTGAGAAGTGTTCTTCATTTCGTGTGAACATGTCGACGTGGAAAGACTACTTGACCAATACTTACTTTAAGCCTGGACAGCCTGGGGCATTTGCTGATCCTTACAAACTTTATCACATCTCCAGTCACACATTCACAAGTGAAGAAATGGCTACAGGACCAAGATGCATTCAGTTTACTACAACCTGTAAAATACAGGTTCAAAAGACAACGTGTGATAACACGTGGCATTGATGACATGTGGGATATTGATTTGGCTGATGTGGGAAACATAGCTCCCTATAATGATGACACACGCTTTTTACTCATTGTCATTGATGTATTTTCCAAATATTTGTGGGTACAGCCAATACCTAATAAATCACATACCAGCGTCATACAAGCCTTCCAAAAGATTTTTCATGACACACGACGAAGGCCACGAACTCTAAGGTCTGATAAAGGAACGGAATTTAAAAACATATGGGTAAAAGCATTTTTGAAGAAGGAAGGAATTCATGCTTATACCACAAAGAATGAAAGCCAGCTTTGCTGAAAGAGTCATTCGTACACTAAAGGGAATGATGTATCGGTATTTTCTACATAATCAAACTTATCTTTATGTAGACATTCTTCCAGACTTGGTGTACAATTACAACAATAGACTTCATGGTTCTCTTCCTGATAAGTATGCTCCTGCAGAGATTCGTAAAGACAACGAATCGAAAGTGTGGAAGTATATGTATGTAGACAAACTGAAATTGAAACCGAAGAAGAAGAAAACGTATAAATTTAACATTGGCGATCATGTTCGTATTTCCCACATCAAATATGTTTCAACGGGATTATCACATCAAATGTACGCAAGAAGTTTTCATTGTCACACATCGGTGTAAGAAGCAAGGAATACATTTGTATCGTGTAAAAGACTTTTTGGATGAAGATATTGATGGACATTTCTATGAGGAAGAACTGCACAAAGTGACTAAAGATATTGAATATATTTATAGAATTGAAAAAGTCTTGAAAACACGTAAAAGACAAGGTGTGAAAGAATTATTTGTCAAGTGGTTAGGTTGGCAAAACAAGTTTAACAGTTGGGTGAAAGAAACAGACATTCAAAAATGAAGCATCCATTTACATGTTTGGTCTCTGGACCTTCTGGCAGTGGTAAAACGTCTCTGGTGAAGGAAATTCTAGAACAAAAGTTGATTCCTCTCCAAAAACCATTTTATGGCTCTATGCAGCAGATTAGCCTTTGTACAAGGGAATGAAAGGTGCGGAATATTACCAAGGCATTCCAGATGACATTGAAGAGCGCTTTAACCCAAAAACTTACTCATCATTGATGACTTAATGACCAAATGTCATAGTGATGAGCGTATGACACGTCTCTTTAGTGTTGGCAGCAGTCATCAAAATAAATTATGCACAATTATCTTTATTGTGCATAATTTATTCCGTCATGGTAAAGAGATGCGAAATATTAGTTTGAATACACATTTCATTCTATTTAAAAATCCTAGAGACAGTCAATAAATTATTACATTAGCGCGACAAATGTATCCTGGAAGATCTCAATTTCTCATAGAAGCCTATCAAGATGCTACAAGCAAACCCCATGGTTATTTATTCATTGATTTAAAACCAAAGACATATGATCAACTACGTTTTCGTACAGGCATTTTACCAAAAGATACATATTATGTATATATTGATAAAGCAGTGTACGAACAAGAACCAACTCATTTAACCATGCGCAGTCAAGATGTCTAAACGTATTCGAGCGAACCAACCGTTTCTTCACTTGCTTGCACGCAGTGGGCCTAAACGACGTAATCCTTGCTACAGCAAGCTACGAAGGAGGAATTAACGAGCTTGTTTGAAATTTGTTTGAATATATTGCAAGGACATTTACCCTTAAACTCAAAACGGTTTAAGGAATTCAAGCGTAAACGTCATACTCTACGTACTCTGGCAGATAAGAAGATACCATTTCGAAGAAAAAAGAAGTTGATTAATCAGAAAGGAGGATTCATTGGAGCTACTGCTAAATTTGCACTGCCCTTATTAGCCCAACTGCTGTTAAAATGAAACATACTATGAAAATGGTTCTCATTCCTGAATATGAATACAAACTGTTGTTAGAAAAGAAGGGAAAAGATGGTGAAATCAAAACAAAAGTAAATAAACTTTTACGTGGGAAACGAACGCGTGAAAAGGCCATGGAAATGTCTCAACTTCTTGGCCGTCACTTACGAACAAGTCAGTCTAGGCAAAAGCCTGTTGCATCATCTGAAAAACCAGAAAAGTTATTTTTAAGTCATTTTCAACCTATCTATCATGGAAGAGTAATACAACTTTTAGCAGAACTTAAGAAACATGGTGTCAAATGGACAGACAAGAATGAACTTGTGTTGAAAACGGGTGATATTATTACAAATTCTCTAACATTGTTGATTTGATGAAAGAAGCATTGATGGCTACAAGAAGAAAAGAAGGAAGAGAACCACATGGTTGGCATCCGTTCATCCAGGAAATTGTAGATGCTAATATTCCAAAAACAATGTTAAGTAAAAAGACCACGCAGGACGACATTACAAAAGAAATGAAACAGCGTCAACAAAGACAGTTTCCCGAAGGATGGGAAAATTTTTAACATGGCTTAAAGAGCTATGTTGTTGTCAAGAAACGACTACTCCTGTAAAAATAAGATGTGCAAGTGCTTGTTGTGAAGAAGAAGTAATAGATCATGTAGATCATAATGATGAGACACATCATTTACATACTTGTGTGAATGGCGCGCGCTATCGTGATGTATATAGACAAAGTCAACGCACATATACCATTTAGTCATCATGGAGTCAACAAGTTTTTACATTACTTTGCCTAGCAATGCTAGTATGAACTATATCATCCCAACAACAAAGCTTCGATTTACCAAATTCGGATGCCTCGAACCATTTATCTGAACGGAAAATATGAAGTGGCTTTAGCTGAAATTCAACATCCACTTACATGGATAACTATGAGACATGGAATGGACTATTCTATTCAGTATCGACAACAACCACTGACAGATGTTGTCCTTGACACAATCACTATTCCTTATGGTTACTATAGATCCATACAAGAAATATGTCATGCAGTCAATGAAGAAGCGGCTAATTCTATGAAAGATGACCTTAAAGAAGCTATTCGGATAAAGTGTGATAAAATTAGACGACGAGTTTTTCTATTTCTAAATTATGGCTTTGAAGTGTAATTCTCCGCTGGATTAGCTGAGATTTTAGGATTTATCCAAGATCAATTGTATACTGAAACGTGTACAGCTGAACATAAAGCTGATGTGAAAAGGGATTTTATACACTTTATGTGTACTGTAGCATTTGTGAACCACAAGTTGTTGGCGATTATTATGTTCCTTTGCTACGTTCTGTTGGAATACAAGGCCATGATGGAGACAGTGTCATGAAAACTTATGGCGAACCGCATTATGTTCCTGTAAACACGTCCAAATTTGACGTGATAGAAATGAATATTAAGGACGACACAGGTCATAATGTTCCATTTCAAACTGGACAGGTGATCTGTAAACTTCATTTTCGACAAAAAGCATTGTGAAAGCCTATACACACGATCCGTCTGCATATCGCAGCCATTTTCTTTGTCAAGTGGGCGGGAAATTACTAGGATTCAAAGGAGTGCGAATCCAATATGGCGATGGTATTGGTTCAATACTGGGATCATTGGCTCGTAAAGCTATTCCACTACTTAAGGCTGGGGCTAAGATCGTTGCGCCACATCTTAAAAAGGCTGCAAAGAATGTCGCGAAAGATGTTACGGGCCGAGTTGCACAGCATGTGATTGGCGATGTGCTTGAAAAGCGAGTGCAACCGACAAAACGTGCCAGAAGACGAAAAACAGCCAGACGGATAACATTAAAAATATTAAAAAAGATATCTTTTGAAAAAATGCCTCTCATTCATAATCATTCGTGTGAATGTAATCTTTCTCAATTGGAATGGTTTCATATACCACCGACGAAAACTGCTGTAGAGAAAAGTTATAATGTCGACTATCAACCACTCATTACCATTAGAGAAGGCGCTCCAATAGAATTCTACATTACTGCGAGTACAGAAGAATATCTGGATTTAAAGAACAGCAAACTTCATATTATATGTCGCATTGTAAAGGCTGATGGAACAGCCTGTGGCGCAGATGATAATGTCTCATGCATCAATGATTTGTTTAATGGGTCATAGTCCAATATTGAATTGTTTCTGAATGATCGATTGGTGCCCCATAGTAACAATACCCATGGTTATACCAGCATTATCTCTCATCTCATCCATGATTCGGAAAAAGTCTCCATTCTGAGCGCTCTATGCGTCTCATGCATAAGGATACTGCTGGGTCGATGAATAGTTATGAGGGGAAAAGCCCTAATCATGAACGATATGTATCAGGGTTTCATGTCAATGCTGACGATGGTGACTTAGCTGAGCAAGGAAATAATGGTTTACATAATCGTTATTTGCATACACGTCTCTGCCGTGATTTTATGCTAACAGGTGGTTTAAGGATAGATTTGTTTGAGCAGGATCGTTAGCTTCCTAATGGCATCAGTTTGAAATTGCGTTTCCATAGACAAAAACATGAATATGTATTGATGGCTGCAAATAATACCTATAAGGTAGAAGTGAAAGAGGCATTTTAACCATTCGCAAAGTGAGGGTTAGTCCAGGTATTCAGTTAGGACATACAGATGCATTGATGAAAAGTCCTGCCAAGTTAATTATTACCAGAAAAGAATGTAAAGTGTTGACCATTCCAGCAGGATTTCAGTCTTTTGTGAAAGATCACATCTTTTTGGGTCAATTACCAAAACGCATTGTCATTGGTCTGGTTTATAATGAAGGCTTTGGTGGAACAGCATTGAGAAATCCATATGATTTCAAACATTTTGATCTGGAATACATGCAGCTGTACACGGATGGTGAACCAGTTCTTTCCAAACCTCTCAAGCTTGACATTACACAGAACAAATACCTGGACGCTTTTGAAACGCTTTACAAATCGTTTGATAGATTGAATGGTGAGAAAAGTTCCATCATAAAACGGGAAGATTGGCCTAAAGGTTATGCTTTATTTTCGTTCGAATTAACACCTGATTATGATGGTGATGATCATTTTCCCCTGATCAAGCATGGGAATTTGCGGCTAGAAATGAATTTTAGCAGGGCTTTGCAACATGCAATCAATGTCATCGTCTATGCTGAATTTGACAACATTATTGAAATAAGTGCAAATCGCAGCATCCAATTCGACTACCAGTCATGAACACGAAGCAGATCGATGCCATATTGAGCCATGATGTCATGACCAAAGACTTGTTTCAAGGCGTGTTTGCCATGGACCAATTACCATCTTTACAACGCGATGCCCATGTCATCAACACAGACGATCAAGATGAACCAGGAGAGCATTGGGTGGCAGTGTATTATGACAAAGACCCTGTGGAATGTTTTGACTATTATGGACTTTTACCTCTAGATGATCGCTTAGAAACGGTTTTAGGGAATGATTATATGTATAATTCCATATCATTACAAACACCAATATCATCGTCATGTGGTTTTTATTGTGTATATTATATATTGCATAGAGCTCGAGGTCAGAGTATGTTTGATATTGTCAATATAGTAAAAAGAAAGGATGGTGATTTTATTGTAAAGGATTTTGTATATAGACATTATAAGCCATTGTTTTATTAATGTTGTTGTTGCTGTAGTTAATTTGTATATAAACTTATATTGTTAAGTAAGTTAAGTTAGGTAAGCTGTTGATAATTGCTCAAGTTTGATGATCAATAAAACAACCCAAGTTTCAAACAACTGTCTTGTTTATTGTGTTATATCTATTTACAAACTCTTATTTACAAAACTCTATTTACAAACCTAATTACAAACTTTTATTTACAAACTCTATTTACAAACTTTTATTTACAAACACAGTCATGTTTCAATACATTAATCAATGAATACCATTCATTGCAATCTAAATTAATATATGTATCATAGACATTACACCCATGTTTGTAAATGCTATGAAAGCTTATATAACTTGCATCACCAAATATTATCACTTTAACAGTTTCATGTTCAGACAGTTTCAGTTCATATCCTTCTTGATTGATGTCTATGTCCATCACCCGCATAGGCTGTGTCAACTCAATGAATTTGGTACCCCGCATAATTTGTATTCCTTCCTCTTTGAATTCAAGCATAAGGTTCTTCCCAATCCAATGCTTGTAACAGCGCGTTCATTCCACTGTGCTGAGGGTGATGATGTCGTAGTGTTCTGTTAGCTCGTCATTTGGCGAAATTGTACAAACACGTCTAGACAGTTCTTAATCACGCGCACTTCTAAATCATTTGAGACTGCTAGGAGAAAGTCGGGTATCCTCAACTTGCCTAGATGATCCTTCAACACGGATTGGTCGTCCGGCGAAAGTATGATAAATTTTCCAAAATGTCGTAGCACAATGCCATCACATAAGTTTCTCATATATGAGAATCCATATGTAATGGGTTCATAATCCAACAAATAGTCCTCCATCTCGTTCAACAGTTGAATCAACTATAAGCTATCTCGTCTACTTATGCTCGGATGATGGCGAACAGCGGACAGCTTCTAGGAATCGTAAGACTGCACGCCAATTCTTGATATCAAAGTGGTATTTGCGAATGTTCACCACTCCTTCATTGTTTTATTGTTTTATTTCATAATCTTGATATACTTTCCATAGAGAAAGCATTCCATCCCACGACTGTGGTGTTGGTGCCGTCTCCACTTTTAATTTCTTAATGGTGGTAGTGGGATTTTTCACGTTTAAGTCTTTCACTTAATCAGCAAGAGTATCCATATCCGTTGCAGATCTTTTCCGATTCATGTTCACGCTTCAGTGTTCACACCTCAACTAGCTCTACACTTGGAGAGTCTCCCCATTATATACTGTAACGCCCATGCGCCAAAGTGGAATAGTCATCATTCAACACATATCGCTTGTCGTAATAGGGGGAGAGAGCTACTTTTATCAACTTCTCCGAGAAAATCTGGTGGTCATGACTTCGAATGACCTATAACCATCGTTTGAGTTTGGATGAACAAATTGTCTATATACTGCTTATGTTTCATACGTCTTTGACAAGCGCGAGTGATGCCTTTGGCCGTACGTTCTTTCCCACCATACATCATACTAAACATTTTCGGTCGAAGTCCAACAAACTCTTCAATGGGAATGCCTGCCGTCTCATCCTTCATTTTCCCAAGCACTTTCTTGTTCATGTTGGAATGTAGGAAATGATCTGTGGGATAGTCACTTGTATCAAACAGGTCAGCATTTTCCTGCATATCTTTGTAGATATCGTCCGTTTCTATGTCATAACATAGACTGTCGGTGTCGCTGAACAAGAGCTTTGCATCGGGATATTTGGTCATGATGTAGTTGTAATGAAACTTGAACATGAGCACTTTGCTGAGGTCGAGAATGGTGAAGCAAACTTGAATGAGTTTATTCAGAAACAAATCCACTTTGCGTAAATGTACAGCGGTGAAATCTTCGTTGAAAATTCTAAATTTGTGGAATGAAGGTTTGGCTACAAGCTTCTTGAACCGCTTTTCTTTGTGAACAAGTTCAACATTCATGCGCTTTCTCACATTTTCAATGGTTTTGCCAAACACAGAGTTGTTCATCAATTTGAAGAAGTCTTTCTCAAACGGGTTCTTGGCCAATTTTCTCTTTTCCGTGTTCAAGGAGATGTATTTTACCAACCATTTGCTCTGTGCAAACAAGATGGCACGGTGCACCTTAGTGACTTTAAATCCCAGTGAGACATATTGCTGTAAATTTCTATAATGAAGCACATATTTCTTCTTGTCACAGAAGTTGGGAATAAGCTTTTCACTAGGTTTACCTTTCATGTTGAGATCTTTCCGTAGCTTCTGACTATGTTCTGACAATTCTCCCACTTTGATACATTTCCGTTCTGCAGCCACTGGATAGTGATTATGACGATCATGGATTGAATATGGGTATTCTAAATCCACTTCTAAAATGTATCCAATGTCATCATCTTCATCCACATCCATGAAGTCGATGGATTCTGGCTCGCTCACCCACATAAATCCACTTTCTGGCATGTTTTGTGACATGGCCCAACCATACAAGTTGTTTGCGTCGAGGTACACCAAGTGACTGTTTGGTTTCATGGGATCGTAATCTGCTACGTAGGGGTTATTTTGATTTCGATTACTTGTGTGTGATGACAGATATTCCTCCACGTAGACCTTGTTCAACCATTTGGCACATGTCAATGTCATTGATCAATTGCAATTTCACCTATGTCGCTTTTAACATCGCATCCAACGACAATCCTGGCGCGGTATAGTAGTGAGCAGGATCCAATTCATACGTGTTAAGACATACTTAACAAAAGTTTTCAAACACATCAGCCAGCAGTAACACATCTGATTTCAGGTATAGGTCATGATATTCACCGAATGTAGTACAGTTGAATGTATCCCACACTTTCTGCCCATCGCTAATACTCATCGCTGTCTTCTTCACTAAGCGGACTATAAAACTTGTCATTGGACGGCAGTTGTGTTTCAGCAAACTTGGATGGTTCGTCCACGTAATCGTAAGGGTACACTCCCTTTCTTAACAGTAAATCTTGTTGGTCACCATCATGAATGTGTGACGTCATGTTATAAAAGTTGTCCTTCCCTTCTGCCACCAGGTTGGATACCAACTTCTGTAGAGAAGTACTCATGAACTGATAACTGTCCGTAAATTTCAGAATGCTCATGGTGTATGCAATATATTTCTTAATGGTGTTGGGAATGACTGTAATGGTTTCATTTTTGATCTTTCTAATTTCTTCCATAATCAAATGGCTGTCATAACCTCGTAAATTGTGGAAAAATACAGGAATGATAAAAGAATCTTTATCGTCCTCCTTATCCTTTCTAAGTCGGAATTGTAAGTTGCATTCACTATGTGCAGCTCCGCGGTATTTGCCATTGATATGGTCATGATCTCTCACACGATCTGCTCCTAGAGGCTCATGACAAATGTAGCAATCGACAGCGTTCTTGAAATCCTCTTGGTCTTCATGAGTCATCACCATTTCCTTTAGCTGTTGTAAACCATGCACAATACCATCACGCTCATTCACCATATGGGTGAATTGTCTCCTTTCACAGCATTGTCTCCTCGGTACACGACTGGTGCACGTGTGTCATACTGACTCACAACTACATAAGCGAAGCTGTTTGGACGATGATGTTGATACTTGTCTCCTTCATGCTTTTTCGTGAAACATTCAAAGTCCGCATAAATCACAAACGGTGCTCGCTGTTGTTTGGCTACATTCTTAAACTTGATGAAAGGTTCCTTTGGAAATAATAAACGTTGTGCTCCCTGCTTGCCACACACTTCACGATGCTCATCTAAAAGATCTTGTCGCATAAACCCATGAAGACAGTTGAAACAATAAAATGCTGCATGCTGATGCTTTGATCGATAAGAAATAAGTTTGCTGAAATTCTTGATGAGGCAGTAATGCCTTTTATTGTCATCAATAATCAAAAGTAAGTTGATTTCTCTCGCGCTGGTGTTTCGACTCAGTTGTATCGGAACAACTACATCATGTTCATATCCAAAAACATTGATAGACACATCATTCTCCTTTTCAAACTTTGGAATGTCTGTAATCGGTGTCTGAAATGCCATGCCTTCCACCTTCAATTCCTTCTCAAATGGTGTGCAAGATGCACACGCTGTGAGTTGTTTTCATGAGGATGAAGGTGAGCCAATACAGACCATAAGAAGCACTTATTGTCGTCAGTCTTTATGTTTAACACATTCTTTACTTTCTTCGGCAGTTTGATAAAACTATTCGCTTCTAGTGGCGCTGACGTAGCTGTATGTATTTCAATGCACAGAATGTTATCCAACACCCAGCCAGAACCTTGTTGCTCATGTTCATCAAACTTGGTAAACAATTCTTTATAGGCTTCTGGCAAGTCCTTCTCAATATCAGCTGGATTGTATGCTGCATATGTTTGACTGCTGATAAAGGCATTATCCACTTGTTCTACCATAACACCTTCAGCATTCGCCGTCAGTTTTTTGAAGCGTGCATGTACGACAATGTACCATTTCATTCCATGGTTTAACGTTTCTAGCAAATGTGCCTTGATTAGGTTCTCTTGCTGTCGCATTTCAAGTAGCAAATCCGATCCATCCTCAGGCTCAAACCGTCTTTCCTGTGCGTTTTCACCAAGACTAACTCTTCTGCCTCTCCCTACTTGTACCGTCTTTTTGTTCTTCCATCATGCATGCACGTGCCTCAAACGCATCCATAGATGGAAATATTTTAATGCATTCACAGCAGAGGAACGGATCAGGTCTGTCAATACCATCTTACAACGTCTTTCGTCTCTTGGCTTCAATCTTCTCATCAAGCTCTTCACGAGCACATTTCATCCTAGCTGGTTTGCATGTATGTGCTACGAACAATTCCAGAGATGGAAATGCCACATTGCAATCATGACAGAAGACTGCCGCCATCGTTGTTGTTAGAACTGAAATGGGTGAAATACACGTTTCACTCTTCCTTTTATACCACTTCGATGCAATCAAACTATGGTGTGTAACTTGTCAAAAATTGTTAAAAATTGCTGACTCAGCACAATTTATTACTGAAAACGTCTTACTCATTTATACCACTTCGATGTAATCAAAATATGGTGTGTAACTTGTCAAAAAATTGCTCAAAAATTGTTAAAAATTGCTGACTCAGCAGAATTTATACCACTTCAATGTAATCAAAATATGGTGTGTAATTTACCGTTAAAATTGTTGACTTAGCAGAATTTGTGGATATGTGTATTCATCCGCTAAATGGTAATCATTCGCTAGACCTGAAATGTGATAAAATGTATTCTCAAACATCACACACACACAGACATGTTATGCTTCATTTCGTAATTTTGGATGGCCCTTAAAAGTGCCTTAAAGTTTTTTAGTACATCAGCATGTTGGATTTCCGCAGTTATGACACTGTCCCGCATATTCCAGCCACGTCGAACATCTGCAGCATTGTGTGGTTAGCGTTACTTCACGACCGTTTTTTATCACTGTGATTGTTACATCAGGCTTCACTAAAGCGATCTGAGACGGAAATCCTAACGCCTCCTGCAAAGCATATGTAATATCAACTGCTTCAGTTTTATCATCCAACTTTACCATGATGTAAACAGATTCATTAGCCTGAAAAGCCGTTAAGTCATCAATGTCGATGTTGACAGATGTTGTGTTGTCCATGATGTCTCTTGTTGCCGTCCTTGTTGCCATCCTTGTTGTCGTCCTTGTTGCATCCATGGTTTAGTGCGGGGAGCTCATCCTTAAATATACCAATCTGATGTAATTAAATTGTGGTGTTTAACTTGGCAGAATGTTGCTGACTTGGCAGAATGTTGCTCGCCTAGGGTGGGGGGTCCTCACTTTATCACCATGGTTACGTCTACCACACATAGTGTAGGCTTGGTGTGTCTGCCGCCTAGGGGGGGGGGGGGGGTCCATACATAGTATGTCCTGGTGTGGGGAGGTTCTCACTTTATCACCATGGGTCTGTCCCGAATGCCGCCTAGGGGGGAAGGGGGTCCTCACTTTGTTACCAGGGTTACGCCTATCACGTCACTTCGTTACCATGGCTACGCCTATCACGTCACTTCGTTACCATGGCTACGCCTATGACACTTCCGGTCCAGACGGATGACGTCACTTCCTGGGCCAGAACCGGCGTTTTCACACTACTGTTAATTAATTCCATTCAGGAAAATCAAGTCCAAGGCAAAAAAAAAAACGTCTGGTCGTCTGTCCACACTTTAACACACACGGACAAGTGGTCTTCTGTCATACTTTCACATAAACGGACATGTAGTCTACCTGTCCACACTTTCACATATACAGGCAACTAGTCTAACGTCCACACTTTCGCAAGCATGGACGAGTGGTCTTCTCTCCACACTTTCGCAAGCATAGACGTGTGGTCGTCTCTCCACATTTTCGCAAACACAGTCGTGAGGTCTTCTCTCCACACTTTCACAAGCATAGACATGTGGTCTTCTCTCCACACTTTCGCAAGCATGGACGTGTGGTCTTCTCTCCACACTTTCGCATGCTTGGACGTGTGGTCTTCTCTCCACACTTTCGCAAGCATGGACGTGTGGTCTTCTCTCCACACTTTCGCATGCATGAACATGTGGTCTTCTGTCCACACTTTCGTGCACACGGAAATGTGCCCTTCTGTCTACACTTTCACATAGACGAGCATGTGGTCTTCTGTCCACACTTTCACGCACACGGACATGTGGATTTCTGTCTACACTTTCACATACATGAACATGTGGTCTACTCTCCACACTTTCACGCACACGTGGTCTTCCGTCTACAGTTTCAACTGTGGTCTACTCTCCACACGGACACGTGGTCTACTCTCCACACTTTCACCCACATGTGGTCTTCTGTCTACAGCTTCACCTACACGGACATGTGGTCTACTCTCAACACATTATCTTATGCGGACATGTGGTCAACACTCAACACTTTCACGTACACGTGGTCTTCTCTCAAAACTTTCACGTACACGGTCATGTGACCTTCACTACACACTTTCACGTATTCGGACATGTGGTCTACATTCCACACTTTCGCGTACACGGTCTTAGGTCCGCAGAGACACGTACACAAGCACATGGTCTAATCTACGAGAACCCCCCTGCACACAATGGACTTTAAAATATCCACTCTCAAAGCGCTTATACACACAAGCGGATAAGAGGCCACGCGGAGACACGGCCAAGTCTCCATGCACGCAGCAGTCTCCACTCAAATCCAATCACACAACAGAGCATGTGACATAAGAACATTACATAATTGAATTGAAAGAGAAATAAACACGACCAGCAGCATACTGCCCAACATCAACCCCCCTACAACTCACCCCCTCCCCCCACCACCCGCGATCTAAGCCTATCCACACATCGCTCCACTACTTAACTGCACTGATCTAAATCACTGTCTTACTCAATCCGTACCCCAATCTCCCCTCCTCCCCCGCCCTACCCTTCAACTCCCTGCTTAGGCGATGCCTAAGGAGCGCGAAAGATACAAAGACCCACTCGAATTTCTATCACCTATTTCAAATAATTATTTTTTTTTTGTTTTTAAACGTTTATTTACCAAAACAAGAACAAGGACACGACACTAGACGCCACATACTTTTCACCCTAGCACACTCACGCTTCCATCTGATGGCAAAAGACAGACGACACAGACGGCACGATTTACAACCGCTGGATGTCACAGCATCCACATTTACTCTGTGTGTTGTTAAATTAATTCACAAAAACAATAATTCATATACATATTATATGTTCATATATATTTTATTCCATCACCTTCCTCACAGCGTACGCATAAAGAGAAAATCCTCAATTAAATGTGATATTATTTAACAGAATTTGATAAAACGCTTCGCTTTTTTCAATGATGTTTTTGTAATATCCCCACTTTTTGAGAAATTTTGGTTTCGAAAGACAGATTTTGTCAACTTGCACTCTTTTGTAAAGAACGCTTCGCTTTTTTCAATGATGTTTTTGTAATATCCCCACTTTTTGAGAAATTTTGGTTTCGAAAGACAGATTTTGTCAACTTGCACTCTTTTGTAAATTTCATTCAGTAAAACGTTACAAGAAAACTTCTTTTTATAGCCTCGTAAGTAACAAATGTAGAATTTAATTATGATAATAATATGATTTAGTGCCATATCTCTGACGCCGAAAATAAAATCATTTGGGCTAATATTAATTGTAAAATTTCTTTCCGGATCTATCTGAGTAAAGAATTCATCTAACCATGCTTTTGTTTTAGAGCACTTAGTTAAAGCATGTGTTACTGAGTCTGGTTCACGACTGTTGCAAATCTCGCAGGTTTCACTTGTCCCTATTCCCCATTTAAAAAGATTTGATCCACAATTGTTAACATTATGCATAATTTTAAATTGTAGGGATAATAATTCGGGCTCATTTGTACTCATTTTTGCTTGTTTTAGGCTATTATAAAATGTGGTTTCATCTATATCGTCGTTTAGAAGCCATTTTCGTGATTGTGTAGGTTGTGTTGATACTAGAGATAAAAAATTCGTTAGATATATTGGTTTTGATTCCACTGCTAAATTGAAACATATTACTATTAAAGTTTATCGTTGGTATAATTGTGCCAGATGCGTCGGCTAATACAGAGCCTCTATTAATTGATTTTTGGATGGCACTTATCAACCCAGAGTATTTTAAGTAATTAGTTTTAATTTTATATTTATGTAGAAAATTTTCATAAGTTAAAAATTGGCCATGATTGTCCAATAAATCTTGAATAAAAACTATTCCCTTGTCGAACCAACTTTGGAAGAAATTATTTTGACCGTCTATTAATATCTCGTTATTGTTCCATATAATATATTGGGATTGTCTCGAAAAGATTATCATGTTGGCAAATTTTAGCAGGTTTTGGTAAAATAAGGGCAGTTGAGGCAAAGTATTTGTATGATAATGGCATCTCAGCAGAAATTTCAGTCCCCTCATAGGCTCGAACATTATTCTTATATGTTGGTTCCATCCGGCTCCTTTTAGTATGCGCCAAATCCAGGACATTCTAAGTGCTTTAAATTGACTTTCCACATCTATGACATTCATATCTGCTTCGTCGTAGTTCGCAATTATGGTTGAGTGTTTTACCTTGGCTGGTTTATATCGCCAAATAAAATTGTTTATTTCAGTTTGTATATTTCTTTGAGTGGCATTTCCTACGTCTAGAACTGACATTGAATGTGTAATTTTTGATATACCAAACGACTTGGATATGAGTACCCTGCCCCAGAGACTAAGATCTCGCTGTGACCTAATCTTAAAAGTACAATTTATATTTTTTTTATCTTTTCATCAAAGTTAATCCTATGCATTGTTGTTTGATTTCTTCCTATCTGAATCCTTAACATGTTGAAAGAGTCGTGTTCTATGCACATGTTTAAATTGTTTATAGATTTTGTAGGCTGTATTAAGGAGACTTATTGGTCGCCAGTTTTTAATTTAATTAGGGTCTTTTCCCTTTTTTTCTAGCAGGGTTATAACACCTCTCTTTTGAGATGTAGTAAGTGATCCTGTGTGTATAGCATTATTAAGACATTCTGTAAGTTTTGGTCCAATGCGGGGCCAAACATGACGGTAAAATTCGGCCGGAAGTCCATCGCAACCGGGTGATTTGTTTGGTTGAAAAGTTATTGGCACTTCCAAACATTCGATCTCACTTAAGACTCCTTCACATATTCTTTTTGTGTTTCTGTTAGTTGGTTGTCTACCGTAATGTTGCTTATATTAATTTCGAAGGTTTTTATATCCTTTAAGGAGGAGCTATAAAGCTTGGAGTAATAACTTTCCAACATTTTCATAATTATTTTCTCATTTGTAATTTCTAAACCTGTATCATCAATTAATTTACTTCCCGTTTTTTCTCATAAGACGTTTTAGATTTGTTTAAGAAATACGAATTGCTTTTCTCGTTCTTTTCAATATAAGTAAGTCGAGATCTGATCCAGTTTCCGTGTACTTTTTCGGCAATTATGGATTCGAGTTCATGTTTTATTTCTTCGTATCGATTTAGTTCTTCGTCACTTACCTTTTCTTCACATATTTTATCATCTAGTTTTTCGAGCTCGCTATTCAGAGCTTGCTCTCTTGCTTATTTTTCTTAGCTCTTGTCTTACAATATTTTAATGAGTATTCCATGATTTTAAATTTTAGCCAGTCAAAACGTACCTGTATGTCTTCTGGAGAGTCGGGTCAAATAATAAAGAGATACGCAAAAGTCCTTGCACTTTGACAATTTTCCTGCCACAATAACCTATTCAGGGAATGCAGTCCTCAGTCACACCTTCGGTCGCCTTCCCCTCTAAAGGGTCACATCCACGGCCGTCTCTCCCTCTCAGGGTCACACCCTCGTACGCCTCTTCCTCTCATGGCCACACCCCCGGCCGTCTCTCTCTCTCTCTCAGGGTCACACCTTCGACCGCCTCTTCCTCTCAGCGCCACACCTTCGGCCGTCTCTCCCTCTCAGGGCCACCCCTTCGGCCGCCTCTCCCTCTCAGAGTCACACCCTCAGGCGCCTTCCTCCCAGGGTCACACCTCGGCCGTCCCTCCTCCTTAGGGCCACACCTTCGCCGCCTTTCCCTCTCAGGGCCACACCCTCGGTCGCCTCTCCCTCTCAGGGCCACACTCTCGGTCGCCTCTCCCTCTCAGGGCCACACCCTCGGTCGCCTCTCCCTCTCAGGGCCATACCCTCAGCCGTCTCTCCCTCTAAGGTCACAACCATCGCCGCCTTTCCCTCTCAGTTTCGCTAAGCAAAGCCTGGTCTGACTTTGCCTCCAGCTACCATTTCTAGTCCCCAACCTTATCCCCTCACCTGCAGTCTTACTCGGCCACCCCAACCCCAACCCCCCTTCCCCACGCACCCCTGATGTCAACTACAGCTGCGGCACTGCTCAGATTCTCGATGCTCCTGAGCTCCATACCACTCTCTCTCTCTCTCTCTCTCTCTCTCTCTCTCTCTCTCTCTCTCTCTCTCTCTCTCTCTCTCTCTCTCTCTCTTCCCGTAGCCTTTAATCCTACCCCCCACGCAACCTTACCCAGTGCCCGCCCCCACCCCCTGTTATCTTCTAATTCCGTCGATACCCTCTGTATTCTTACTCAGTCCGTGCGATTCCTCACCCTTCCCCGTTTTGTAGCCTTTCTGTCGGTATCTCCCCACTTCCGCTACCCCCACTCCACTCTGCAACCTTACCCAGTCTGTCAATGCCTCCCCCACTGCCCCCCCCCCCACTTCGCTCTGGAGTCTTACCCAATCTATCAATCCCTCCCTCCTCAAGCAGGCGATTCACGAGGCTGTTGGCTTTCTCGATCGTGCACACGGCCACATCCACGGCGCTGAAGCCCCCGCTCGCGTTCTGAGCGCCCATGAAACCGTCTACGCGCACGCCCGCGTCCTGCAGCATGCCCTACCAACACATGTACACAATACATGAAGTTAACACATGCGCCCCCACAGCATGCTCTGTCAACACACGTGTTGAAATCATGGCAGGAAGGCATGAAGTTAACAAACGCGCTCAACAGTCAACACATGCGCGTCCTGCAGCGTGCCCTGTCAACACACGTGTTGAAATCATGGCAGGAAGGCATGAAGTCAACAAACGCGCTCCACAGTCAACACATGCGCGTCCCGCAGCATGCCCTGTCAACACACGTGTTCAACAATCAACGCATGAAGTCAACACACACGCTCAACAGTCAACGCATGAAGTGAACATATGAATGTCCTGCAGCATGACCTGTCAACGGTCAAAGAAGTCAAACGAGACTAAACGAGTCGAACGAGACTGCTGTGCACTAACTGGTCGATTCCCAAGTCAGTATTTTTCCACTTTTTACCGGAGCGCAAAAGCCGACAGATATTGCAGTTAAGTGTAAACGAAACATTAAGTCATGTAACACAGCATATAATGATTTTTTTTTCGAGTCAACATGAATATATCATTGACCAGATACGAAACTAATAACCTAAAAAGTCAATATTTTCACACTGATGACTCAAAACTAGAGCCTCAGTGAGGCAGGATCCCTCGAGTAACACATAATGTCACTGGATGTTAGTAAAACCAAAAAAAAATGAAAACCCTACATTGCCTAAATTACGGAGAGAAGAAAATGGAGGAGAAAAGAAGGGCGACAAAGATATGTTAGATTCAACCACTGCCCCACATATATTGTAGATATATGTAAAACATTTTCCAGTAGAGATTTCAATAGAGATTCAACAAGTGTAATTTCAAGAAGTTCCGAAAAGAACTATAGGAAGAGATGCATTTTGAAGAAAAAAAATCACCAAAATTTTCAAAGTCCGTCATTTGGTCAATTTTGGTCAAATGCCAAAATTTGGTTCATGGCTGGGGAGGGGGCCTATAGACTTGGGGTGTCTGTCTGTCCGTCTGTCCGTCTCTTCTTCTGTCCGTCCGTGCCCACAATGATTATGCTATGTGGTGGATTTTCGGTACATCCGTCGCTTATGTGGTTTTTCTTCCTTATGTGGTGGTTCCTATGAGGTAGCCACATAAGCACCCATTGAGCACAAAACAAACCACATAAGGGAGTCCGTCAAAGTCCGTTGATCAACTGTCCTGTAACACCATCTGTTGGAAAATAATGCAACTATAAAGCTAATTTCTAAAGCAAATAAGGAGAGCAGCATTTGTTTAAATCCCGCTGTGGGGTGGGGAGAATCTTAAGAATACACCCACTGCGGACAATGTTTGTATTTTTGGGGATTTTTTTAAGCATAAACTTCAAAGTGCGTTTCCGCCTACAGTTTTTATCCGATTTCATTTATTTTTGGTATCTAGTATGAGGCAGCCCTAGATGGGTCGGGCATGGCTTGTGCTTGAATTTTGATTTTAGGGGAAATTTTTGAAGAAAATGCCTCAAAATGAATCTTATCCTACAGTTTTCTCCGTTTATTTAATTTGTGTTAATATGTGGTTGTTATTTAATTAAACATGCACACTGGTCCGAAATATGAACCGCGCATCGACGCAATTTAAGTTAACATGCGCCGTGATCCGAAATGAAAACCGCGCATCAGCGCAAGTTAAACAAACATGCGCACTGGTTCCAAATGCGAATCGCGCATTAACGCGAGTGAAATTAACATGCGCACTGGTCCGAAATGCGAACCGGGCATCAACGCAAGTTAAATAAACATGTGCACTGGTCTAAAATAAGAAACGCGCATCAACGCAAGCTGAATAAACATGCGCAGTTGTCCGAAATGTGAACCACGCACCAACGGAAGTCGAATAAACATGCGCACTGGTTCGAAATGCGAAACGGGACATGGACGCAAGGTAAATAAACATGCGCACTGGTTCGAAATGCGAACCACGCATCGACGCAAGTTAAATAAATATGTGCACTGGTCCGAACAAAGAACCACGCATCGATGCAAGTCAAGTAATCATGCGCACTGGTCCGAATGTGAACTGCGCATCAACGCAAGTTAAACAAACATGCGCACTGGTTGCAAATGCGAACCGCGCATTAATGCGAGTGAAATAAACATGCGCACTGGTCCGAAATGCGAACCGGGCATCAACGCAAGTTAAATAAACATGTGCACTGGTCTAAAATAAGAAACGCGCATCAACGCAAGCTAAATGAACATGCGCACTAGTCCGAAATGCCAACCGCTCATCAACGGAAGTTGAATAAACATGCGCACTGGTTCGAAATGCGCAACCGGACATGGACGCAAGGTAAATAAACATACGCACCGGTTCGAAATGCGAACCGCGCATCGACGCAAGTTTAATAAATATATGCACTGGTCCGAACAAAGAACCACGCATCGATGCAAGTTAAGTAATCATGCGCACTGGTCCGAAATGTGAACCGCGCATCAACGCAAGTTAAACAAACATGCGCACTGGTTGCAAATGCGAACCGCGCATTAACGCAAGTGAAATAAACATGCGCAGTTGTCCGAAATGTGAATCACGCACCAACGCAAGCGAAATGAACATGCGCACTAGTCCGAAATGCGAAATGCTCATCAGCGAAGTTGAATAAACATGCGCACTGCATCGACGCAAATTTAATAAATATGCGCACTGGTCCGAAATTTGAACCGCGCATCAGTGCACATTAACCAAACATGCGCACTGGTCCGAAATGTGAACCGCGCATCAACGCAAGTTAAATAAACATGCGCATTCGTCTAAAATAAGAACCGTGCATCAACGCAAATAAAAGAAACATGCGCACTGGTCCAAAATGTGAATCTCGCATCAACGCAAGCTAAACAAACCTGCGCACTAGTCCGAAATGCGAACCGCGCATCGACGTCAGATAAATAAACATGCGCACTGGTCCGACAAAAGAACCATGCATCGACGCAAGTTGAATAGACATGCGCAGTTTCCTAAATAAGCACCACGCATTAACGCACGTTAAATATATGCACTGGTCGGAAAAAAACCACGCATCGACGCAAGTTACGTAATCATGCGCACTGGTCCGAATTGTGAATCGCGCATCAACGTAAGTGGCATAAACATGCGCACTGGTTCGAAATGCGAACCACGCTTTGACGCAAGTTAAATAGATATACGCAGTGGTCCGAAATACAAACCGCGCATCAGTGCACGTTAACCAAACATGCGCGCTGGTTCGAAATGTGAACCGCACATCGACGCAAGTTAAGTTGACATGCGCCGTGATCCGAAATGTGAACCGCGCATTAACGCAAGTTAAAAAAATATGCGCAGTTTTTCCAAAGGCGAACCACGCATTAACACAAGTTAAATAAACATGCGCACTGGTCTAAAATAAGCACCATGCATTAACGCAAGTTAAATAAACATGCGCACTGGTCTAAAATAAGCACCACGCATCAACGCAAGTTAAATAAATATGCGCAGTTGTGAAAGATAAGTTGTAAAATATCTTTATACAGTAAAGTGCCACATATATAATTCCGTTTATTTACAAATGACACACACAAAGCATAAACACTATTGACATTGACATGACGCCTGCTGGGAACCACACAAGGGCACGGGCAAATATAAACCACCACATAAGTATTTTTTATTCTCAAATAATCTTGTCCGTGACCTACCACTTAAATGCATTTCAGGCATATCAAATGCTACCACATAATGCAGCCACCACATAAGCTACCTCTCGTTGGCCTGTCCGTCCGTCCGTCTGTCTGTCTGTCCGTCATCGCTTTTTTGTACAAGCGATATCTCGAGAACGCAGAGGCCTAGAGACTTGATGTTGGGCTCATTTGAAAGGTCTCGACTTGTAGATGTGCCTTTTGGCCATTTTGGCCAAATTCGATCACGTGCTCTTGGCCAAATTGGCCAAAAACACAAAAAATCGACTTGTGTTTGTACAGGCGATATCTCGAGAACGCAGAGGCCTAGAGACTTGAGATTTGGCTCATTTGAAAGACATTTTGGCCGAATTCGGTCACGTGATCTTGGCCAAATTGGCCAAAAAACGCAAAAAT
The DNA here is from genome assembly GCA_949752745.1 of Protula sp. h YS-2021. Lineage (NCBI taxonomy): Eukaryota > Metazoa > Annelida > Polychaeta > Sabellida > Serpulidae > Protula > Protula sp. h YS-2021. The sequence goes on along the minus strand of OX457025.1, from coordinate 50,990,999 downwards.
CGACTTGTGTTTGTACAGGCGATATCTCGAGAACGCAGAGGCCTAGAGACTTGATGTTGGGCTCATTTGAAAGGTCCCGACTTGTAGGTGTGCCTTTTGGCCATTTTGGCCATATTCGGTCACGTGATCTTGGCCAAATTGGCCAAAAAAGATGTGCCTTTTGGCCATTTTTGTTCTTTAAAAGCACACTGAGAAGTACCCTGACGCATTATTTTCGACCTCAGCGAAACTCCCAAACCAGAGTAAAGCGTGATTTTGCAACTGTGGATTTGTTTTTGTTGTCGGCGATAATGAGGGATTCGGTATCCTGATCTCAAGAACACACACATTTTTCTCAGTAAAAAATTGTTATCTGACCATAAAACCTGTGCGTCATAATTAGGCCCCAACCCTTCGGACTGGGGCCTATAGGTCTGGGGTGTCTGTCCGCCCGTCTGTCAGTCATCGCTTTATACCCCTATGAATTTGGGGGGGGGGGGGACGGTTGGGGCCTGCGTATGTTTCACAAATACTTACTTGTTTAACTTGCCTTGATGTGCGGTTTGCATTTTGGATCCATGCCCATGTTTATTTAACTTGCCCCAATGCTCTGTTCACATTTCGGACCACTGCGCATGTTTATTTCACTTCCGTTGATGAGCGTTTCTTATGTTAGACCGGTTCGCATTTTGGACCATTGCGAATGTTTATTTAACTTGCGTCGATGTGCGGTCCGCATTTCGGACGAATCCGCATGTTTATTCAACTTCCAATTTTTGGCGCACCGCTACAAAAGCAATTTTTCAAGAGGAGCCTACCTGGAGAAGAATCGTACAAAATTGGAAAAGAATTCAAGCAAAACTGTGGGAGAAGCACATTCAAAATTAAACGACAAAAATTTTTTAAAAATGCCCCCTGTTTAGCCAATTCACCTATTTACCTACAGAAAATTCGTGCAAAAGTTGTTCGAGAAGAATCATTTTGAAAATTGGCAATCAAAAAATTATAACTGCTCCCTTTTGGCCAATTTGTGGATGGTCGTCTAAAAAAAGAGTTATTTTTCAAGAGACGCTAGCTAGAGAATAATTGTACAAAATTGGAAAAGAATTCCATGAAAATTATGGGAGAAGAAGCATTTTGAAAATTAAACAAAAAAATTAAAAAATAATTGTAAAAAATTGGAAAGGAATCCGATCAAAATTGTGGGAGAAGAACCATTGTGAAAACAGGTATACCAGTGAACTGGTTAAGTCACCTGCCGCACCTCCGTTTTTGAAATAAAATAGATCAGAGTGACCTTGACCTTTTACCCAAGGACACCAAAACCTAACCAGGTCAAGATTCTTAGCTTCCCAACCCCAATTTGTAGTTGTAATCCGTCCAGCTGAACTTGACATATCATGTCCACAACAGCGTACACATGACGCACAACCTGAGATATTGTGTCCCCAAGAGAAATTTAAAAGTTTCAGTGACCTTAAAACACATTACCCTTACCTTTGACCCAACGTCACCAAAACCTAATCAGATCAAGTGCCTTTGACCGTCATTCTACCTACCAATTTTGGTTGAAATCTGTCTACCTAAACTTGAGATATCCGCCTTATACAACAGAATCATCCAACTGCAGGCTCTGCTGCTCTCGATCAATATCGATCAACAGCTAATGAGAGCACATTTCAAAGCTGACATTTGCACTTGGCCGGTTTAGCTCAGTTAGAATGATGCTCGCTCGACAAGCGATAGGTACGGAGTTCAAAAAGTTCAAAAAGATTACGCGAGTAAAATGGAAATACTTGAAAACTGTGTCAAAGCTATTAAAGCATTTATGACTCAAAATTTCTTGAAACTTAATGATGATAAAACTGACATTTTACTGTTCGGTTCAAATTTTAGCATAAAAAGTTTAAATTCAATAACGGTATCAGTTGGAAATTGTCAGATTGCTAGTAGAACTAGTGTTAAAAATCTTGGTGTTATTTTTTATTCGTGTCTCACGGTGAATGAATTTGTTGCTTCAAAATGCCGCACAGCCATGTATTACATAAGAGCTATACGTCACATTAGAAGATGTTTGGATATTGAGTCTGTAACTACACTGGTACATGCGGTTATAACATCATGGATTGATTTTTCAAACAGTGTTTTGCTTGGTGCTTCAAAGTCCACTCTTGCCCCACTTCAATGTGTGCAATATGCTGCCGCCCGATTGATAACAGGGGTAGATAAACGTACCCCGATGGCCCCAGTTCTTAGATCATTACACTGGCTACCTGTTTATTTGAGGATACAATTTAAAGTTTTAGTTATATGTTTCAACTGTGTGAACGGATTCGCCAATGAATTTTTATGTGAAATCGTTGAAAGGTACGCTCTGCGAGGAGTTTGCGATCCTCCGATGATGACTCACTTCTAGTAGTGCCAAAGTTTAACTCAAAGTACAGTCACAAGTGCTTTTCTATGTACGTGCCATATTTATGGAATGCATTACCTTACAGTATTAGAGCATCTAAGTCAGTTCAAGTTTTTAAAAGAGACCTCAAAACTCATTTATTTCTGCAATATTTCTAGTAGGTCATATCAATTTGTCATGCAGTTCTGTTTTATATGTTTATTTGCTAATGTATTTTAATCATTGCTTGTTTGGTATTGTAAAGCGCTTAGAGCTTTTATTAGAATAAGCGCTAAATAAGTGTATCTTAATAATAATAATAATAAAAACACAGGTTCTGGGCTTGTGATTCATAAGTAGTCGAAATTACACATTTTTTATAACATTTAAAAAAACCTGGCAATTTTTCATTTTCCTTAGAAAAATCAAAAATAACCACGCGTTGCATACCTCCAATATATTTTCTCTCTCGATGTAAGAAAGAAATGAAATCACTGTATTAGTTACTGAAAAATGGCGCGTACAAACTTACCACTATAAAAAGTGGTTATCGCACATTTTCATAGCATTTCAAAAATCTAGCAATTTTTTAATATTCCACAAAAATAAAAAACAACCACGCTTTGCACACCTCCAATACACGCTCTCTCTCTGTGCAAGAAAAAAAAAAAATCCCTTCAATAGTGACTGAGATCTAGCGCGTACAAACTTACCACTATACATAGGGGCAATTGCACATTTTCACAACATTTAAAAAATCTGACAATTTTTCTTTTCTTTTTTTTTTTGTGAAAATTAAAAATAACCACGCTTTGCGCACCTCCAATATATGTACTCCCTCTGTGCTTTTGTGCAAGAAAGAAATGAAATAATTGTATTAGTTACTGAGATATGCCGCGTACAAACTTACCACTATAGATGGGGACAGACAGACAGAAGTAAGTAATATTGCAAGAGAGGCCTACCAAAAGACAAAATTTAAAGAAAATCTCATCAAAATTGTGTGAAAAGAAGCATTTTGAAACTTGGCAACCATAAAATTATAGATGCCACCATTTGGCCACTTTTTGGCGGATTAAAAAAAAAATCAGTAATTTCTCAAGAGACGCCTATCTAGGAAACAATTGTACCAAATCGGCAAGGAATTGTGGGAGAAGAACCATTTTTAAAATTAGACATCAAAAATTAAAACATGCCTACATTTGCCCACTTTTTGGCGGATCGCCATAAGAAAATAAAATTGCAATAGAGGCCGACCTCAACAAAATCTCAAAATTGTGTGAAAAGAAGCATTTTGAAAATTGGCAACCATAAAATTAAAAATGACGCCTATTTTACCAATTTTTGGCGGATCGCCAAAAAAGTACATTTCCAAGGGAGGACAACAATAAGAACATTCTTAAAAATTTGAAAAAAAAAAAAATCTGCTCAAAATTGTGACAGAAGACGCAATTTGAAAATTTGGCGACCAAAAAAAAACGCATCGCATTTGGCCAATTTTTAGTGGATCGCCAAAAAAAAGTAATTTTCAAGAGATGCCTACATAGAGAATAAATGTTCGAAATTGGAAAGAAGCCCGATCAAAATTGTGGGAAAAGACACATTTTAAGTAAAAGTTTATACAAGTACATACGTACATACAGACGAATACCCTTTAGTGATGTGATGAAGTCGGCTGGTCTAAAAATGCCGCCATTTGGGCAATTTTTGGCCAATCGCCAAAAAAATAACTTTTCAAGAGATACCCTCCAACAGCGCATTCGTAGACAAATTTGGATAGGAATCCAGCAAAAATTGTGGGACAGAAAGCACTTTGAAAATTCGACGCCAAAAAATTAAACAAGCATGTCCAAGTCCATGTCCATGTCCATGACCCAGCCGAGTTACCAAACAAGGAAAGAGAGAAAAACTCTTAAACGAACACTGTTAGGCCACAAAAAGAAGACTTTTGTTTCTGAACGTAACGTTTTCATAATTTTAATATACAAAAACGAGTTTTCCCGGGTGGTAGCTACCCGAAAAGGGATGTCGGAGAGGTTGGGTTTTGACGACTCGCGTATTTACCGACATTTACACAATTTTACAATTTTTTTAAAATTCCACCATTTCGGCATTTTTTTTTTTTTTTTTTTTTTTTTTTGTCATTTGCGAAAAAAAGCAAAATCCAGGTGGAGAAGCACCTAAGAAACTTTCGATTAAAATTTTATAACTATTTGAAAAAAAACTGAGAGAAATGAATGATTTGACAATTCACTTATTTACTACCATTTATTCCAATTTTGCCAAACTTCAAAGTTCCGCCATTTCGGCAGTTTTTGGCGAATGGCAAAAAAAAATAATAGCCTGGCAGGCGACGCCCTGAGGAACATCCCTGCGTAACATCTAAACCATTGGAGTAAAACTGTAGGAGCAGTAGCAGTTTAAAAATGGGTCAAAACGGGCACAAAAAAGTGCCGCCATTTTGTCAGTTTTTCGTCAATGGTCAAAAAAAGCAATAGCCAGGTGGGGGAGCACCCAGGGAACATTCTTAGGTAATATTAAAACGATTGAAGCAAAACTGTAGGAGGAGTAGCATTTTAAAGAAAAATTTTAACATACATACACACGCACATACATTCAAGCCCCCTATTGTGATACGACTAACCCAGTCCGACAAAGTCGGCTGGGTTAATAAATGCCCCAATTTGGTCAATTTTTGGTGGATCGCCCAAAAAAAGTAAGTTTTCAAGACGAAAACATTGAGTAAACAAACATACAACATGGGAAAGGAATCCGATCGAAATTGTGGGAGTTGAAGATTTTTAAACATTGACCGTCAGTAAATTTGAAGGTGAAGAGGTGGGTGGGGGGGTCTTCATACTTCCGTGACGAATTACGCAAGAGATATTATTAGTCTGTTTCCTAAACGACCTTTGTGAAGAGTGACCACTGGCGACCTGACCATGATTTGCTGTGTGGCGTATTAGCAGAGTGTTCTACCACGAGGTTCATGGAACTGTCTGCCGTCTGCCGAACCCCTCTATCACAAGTGCTTGAATCTCAAACAAAACAATCAGGAGGCAGAGTGACATGGTCACGCCTCACCACATACAAGGCACGCTACCGGCCTGCAACTAAGCACAAGCACTCACACATTTTTGTTTGCATTGACTGTTTCGAATCTTACAGCATTTCACTTGTGGCGTCACGCTACAACACTCACACGTCACTGGTTGCCTTTCCTTTGTGGTTTTACGATTTTATGACCCCTGAGTAATGGCTTTGTCTCGTTTCCATTATCGTTTTTAACGAAAGCACTTGACTTTTTGCGACTGCCAACAACACTGGCACCGAGATAATGACACTGTTGCCAAGCAGCTGACGTCACGAGAGTCAAGTGGGAAAAGATTCTGGCAAAGGTTCATGGAGTGTGTAGTCTTATAAGAAAACAGGCATGTCTGCTGGAAATATATGCCCACCATCCTCCCCCGCAGCCCCAACCCCCTAAACCAGCCCGCCACACACACACACATGCACACACACAGACACTCCCACGCAATCCAAACAAACCCAGCAGGAGAGCAGGCCATGTCCCCCACAAACGCGCGCACAACCCCCTCCCCCATCCCCTTCCCATACAGACCCAACACACCAAACACAACATCAGCAGGAGGAGAGCAGACCATGACCCCATTAGCCCCATATCCCCGTCCCCTAACCCCTCCCCACACACATATCAAAACGCAACATCGTCAGACAGTAGGTCAGCAGATCATGCCCCCCCCCCTCACGATCCCCACAACCCCCTGCCTCCATGCCCTCCCCACATACACCAACTAGATGCTGTCAGAGAGCAGCAATATCCCCCGTGAAACCCTAAATATTACCCCTATGCAATATCTAAGCTAATGGATTACCATTGACAGGAAACTGGACACCCTTCCTTGAACGACAAATCAACAATACTACAAACTGTCTTTGAACAGATATAACCCGAATCTATTTTTTATTAATCTAATGTAAAGCATTTTTTCAGGCTAGATAAAAACGTCCGTTCATATAGTGGTGCCCACGAAGTCCACTCCGTTTGCATATATGTCGATTTATGACGATTTTTAAAAGCCTGTCATTTTGTCAATTTTGCTTCGATCAAACTGAAACCTTGACGTTGCACATCTTTATACCCTATATGTTGCCTATATGAAATATGAAAGCTGAATTATGCTTCGTTGATATAGAAGTGGTGTCCACAAAGTCCTTAGCTTGAACAGGGGACGGACGGACGAACATACGCACCAGAGCTACCATGTGGCAAAAATGGGGTACAGACAAAATGTTACGTATATTGATACGTTGTGGCATAAACCAGGTTTTACGTATTCTTCAGAAGCTGTGGCAAATAATCGCGGACAAATTCCGATTAAAAGACAGACATGTTTTGGCAGAAAATAATATAAACAAAAGCACGTGGAACCAAAAAATAGTTCCGGTTGTGCCACAACAACGTACAGACATAAACCTTAACTGAACACGGACATGACAGACAAATATGGTTAAAAACCATAACTGCAAACAGACCGCGAAAACTGATTTAAAACCAGGATTAATGCCACTTCCGGTTTCCGTCAAACAAAGCAGACATAAACCAGAACTAAAACGGACATGACAGACAAATGTGGTTAAAAATCATAACTGCAAACAGACAGTGCAAAAATTTGTTCTGCTGCTGCATCGTTCATTCCACTGGAAATAGTTTTTTTCAAGAAAGGGTAATTAAATCTCGTTTCTGTATATGCTTGATTTGGTGAATAAAGCTGATTAAAGATGTTTTTTATGTTATTAACACTTTTTTGTGTTTTTTTTTTTTTGTATTATTAACTCAGAAAAAGAAATATCCATAATAAGTTATAACCTTTATTTAGATAACACATATCGCATCCATTTAAGCTTCACAGTTTTATGTAAAACCAATTTTTACTTTAAACGTCAAGTATTTATTTTCAAGTGACTTTTCTTCTTAACTATACTGAGTGTATTATTTTCGAGCACCTTTTCTTCTTAACTACCTTGAGTGTTCTATTTGAAATCCCACACTCATTTTAATTTTAAACCACAGTGTTAGACAGACAAGTTGCATTTCTCGAAAAAAAGGCTCTACAGATGACGGTGCAAGCAGTTATAAATTCCCACTATGCAAAGCATGCTCCATCAAGTGACCACTCATCCGGTTGGCATAAAGATCGCACTACGTACTAACCACTCACCGTGGACATAAAGATCGCACCGTCAAGAGCACACATTGCATGCTCCATCAAGTGACCACTCATCCGATTGGCATAAAGATCGCACTACGTAGTGACCACTCACCGTGGACATAAGGATGGCACTGTCCAGAGCACACATTGCTGACAAGAAATTGCAACTGCTTGCAAGCAAACACATGCCAAAGTTCAAAACGTTAAAATGGAAAAGTAACTTGTCCGTATTACACACTGGATTAAAAGGAAGACCACATTACAGGCACATTCAACGCTGAGCAATCATAAAGCTTAACTATACTGAGTGTATTATTTTCGAGCACCTTTTCTTCTTAACTACCTTGAGTGTTCTATTTGAATTCCCACACTCATTTTAATTTTAAACCACAGTGTTAGACAGACCAGTTGCATTTCTCGAAAAAAAAGGCTTTACAGATGACGGTGCAAGCAGTTATAAATTCCCACTATGCAAAGCATGCTCCATCAAGTGACCACTCATCCGGTTGGCATAAAGATCGCACTACGTAGTCACCACTCACCGTGGACATAAAGATCGCACCGTCAAGAGCACACATTGCATGCTCCATCAAGTGACCACTCATCCGATTGGCATAAAGATCGCACTACGTAGTGACCACTCACCGTGGACATAAAGATCGCACTGTCCAGAGCACACATTGCTAACAAGAAATTGCAACTGTTTGCAAGCAAACACATGCCAAAGTTCAAAACGTTAAAATGGAAAAGTAATTTGTCCGTATTACACACTGGATTAAAAGGAAGACCACATTACAGGCACATGCAACGCTGAGCAATCATTAAGCATTTGGACATCTTCAAAATAAAGGCGACTGTTGCAAAGTACTCATCTTTTCAACTTGAAAAGACACACGGGGCAAATACACAGACTCAGGCCACCACCTGTTCAGGTACGCAATGCGATTTTTGACATTTGTCCCACCCCACTCATTGTCCTGGTTTCCCTACCCAAAACACGCCAAAGTGTCGATGCCTTAGTCTTGACGACTACAGACACAACTGTTGCCCTATGGAAAAAATACACCCCATACCAATTTTGATTTTTAACCACAGCGTTACACAGACCAGTTGCATTTCTCGAAAAAAAAAAAGACTTTACAGATGACGGTGCAAGAAGTTATAAATTCCCACTATGCAAAGCATGCTCCATCAAGTGACCACTCATCCGGTTGGCATAAAGATCGCACTACGTACTAACCACTCACCGTGGACATAAAGATCGCACCGTCAAGAGCACACATTGCATGCTCCATCAAGTGACCACTCATCCGATTGGCATAAAGATCGTAATACGTAGTGACCACTCACCGTGGACATAAAGATCGCACTGTCCAGAGCACACATTGCTAACAAGAAATTGCAACTGTTTGCAAGCAAACACATGCCAAAGTTCAAAACGTTAAAATGGAAAAGTAACTTGTCCGTATTACACACTGGATTAAAAGGAAGACCACATTACAGGCACATGCAACGCTGAGCAATCATTAAGCATTTGGACATCTTCAAAATAAAGGCGACTGTTGCAAAGTACTCATCTTTTCAACTTGAAAAGACACACGGGGCAAATACACAGCCTCAGGCCACCACCTGTTCAGATACGCAATGCGATTTTTGACATTTGTCCCACCCCACTCATTGTCCTGGTTTCCCTACCCAAAACATGCCAAAGTGTCGATGCCTTAGTCTTGACGACTACAGACACAACTGTTGCCCTATGGAAAAAATACATCCCATACCAATTTTGATTTTTAACCACAGCGTTACGCAGACCAGTTGCATTTCTCGAAAAAAAAAGACTTTACAGATGACGGTGCAAGAAGGTATAAATTCCCACTATGCAAAGCATGCTCCATCAAGTGACCACTCATCCGGTTGGCATAAAGATCGCACTACGTACTAACCACTCACCGTGGACATAAAGATCGCACCGTCAAGAGCACACATTGCATGCTCCATCAAGTGACCACTCATCCGATTGGCATAAAGATCGCACTACGTAGTGACCACTCACCGTGGACATAAAGATCGCACTGTCCAGAGCACCCATTGCTAACAAGAAATTTCAACTGTTTGCAAGCAAACACATGCCAAAGTTCAAAACGTTAAAATGGAAAAGTAACTTGTCCGTATTACACACTGGATTAAAAGGAAGACCACATTACAGGCACATGCAACGCTGAGCAATCATTAAGCATTTGGACATCTTCAAAATAAAGGCGACTGTTGCAAAGTACTCATCTTTTCAACTTGAAAAGACACACGGGGCAAATACACAGCCTCAGGCCACCACCTGTTCAGGTACGCAATGCGATTTTTGACATTTGTCCCACCCCACTCATTGTCCTGGTTTCCCTACCCAAAACATGCCAAAGTGTCGATGCCTTAGTCTTGACGACTACAGACACAACTGTTGCCCTATGGAAAAAAATACATCCCATACTAATTTTGATTTTAAACCACAATGTTACACAGACAAGTTGCATTTCTCGAAAAAAAAAGACTTTACAGATGACGGTGCAAGAAGTTATAAATTCCCACTATGCAAAGCATGCTCCATCAAGTGACCACTCATCCGGTTGGCATAAAGATCGCACTACGTACTAACCACTCACCGTGGACATAAAGATCGCACCGTCAAGAGCACACATTGCATGCTCCATCAAGTGACCACTCATCCGATTGGCATAAAGATCGCACTACGTAGTGACCACTCACCGTGGACATAAAGATCGCACTGTCCAGAGCACACATTGCTAACAAGAAATTGCAACTGCTTGCAAGCAAACACACGACAAAGTTCAAAACGTTAAAATGGAAAAGTAATTTGTCCGTATTACACACTGGATTAAAACCAAAAAAACAGACAGATATCTTTAATATTTTGTAGCTTTGGAGCCAAGCCTCATCCATGAAATTTTTTTCTGAATTTTCTTGACGTTATAATTATGGAGAGTTCCACCCTTCCTTCTGCTTTCGTTCAGCCTTGACGCTATCTGAGAACAGTTTGGTGTCATATCTTTTTGCAAATAGTCACTGAAGAGCTCTTGAAATTCCGCATTCTGTTCTGCTGAGAAGTATGTTCTTCTCTTGGACTTACGCATTTTCTGATGCTCTGCCAAAAAAGAAAAAAAAAACATTTTATTATTTCTTTCTTGGGTTTCGTTATCGTTTTCTATTGAAAAGTAATAAAGATACATGACTTGTTGTTTCTATTATGTGTTACAATTATTTTCCTGTCGACTATGTTTATATGATCCAAGCCAGCCTTTTAATAACTGGACAATCAGTTAATACTGTGCATTTAAACGAAATCAATAAACGGACAATATCACAACCTATGCAGATTTCCATTTCGGCTTCCTCACGTTCGAACATATCTGGGGCAAACCAGTCATTTTCATCGTCCTCAACGGGAGTTTCTGGTCTGTGCTGTGGATTCGGATGTAGGGCATCGTCTTCTTCATCTATACCAAGGTCTTCCTCTCTTCGTCTGATCTCCTCTTCCTCACTGACTCTTACTATTTCTAACATAAAAAGGATGCAATTTAATCATGAATGTAATTTATCCTGCTACAGAGACCAACCATGTTTACCAAAATAGATATTTATATTTATTTTAATTTCTTTTTTAAAAACAAGCGGCAGCTATTGAAATTTATCTGCCTGTCCGTAATCTTGTTTCGATTAAAATTAAAGTGCTTACAGGCATAAATTGAACACGTTTACATCCCTGTGGTATAAAAAACTTACCAGCCATATCGATGTCATGCAAAGGCGTATTCATATACTTCTTCGTTAATCTCAAATCTTGTATCAGCAAAAACCTTTGCCACTTCCAGCCTTTCAATTGACGGACTGAGCTGTCGGTAGAAAACCTTGTGGACCTCGGTGGTATGCCCCATGTGGTCAAGGAAATGCTCCAACTGCTGCTGTGTTAGGTCGAACGACTGAAACGCAATACAAATTAATATACTAAAACATGCATTTTATACCGAAACAGACCTTGAATTGGAGGAAATATGTTTTAGAAAACATATATTACAAGGAGAACGAAGCTCAAAATACCATGCCCATCTTAATTGAAGTCCAAGCAAATTATATATACACCACACTGAAATCAATACTGTAAATTGATTTTAATTAAGTTATTTGCACAGACAGGACACTATAATTACCTGAGTGAGAGTGGCAAAATATTTTCTCAAATTAGTGGACCTAATTCGTTCTGGGTACTGTAACTCGGCTTCTTTGGTGACGGTTGCCAATGCAGTGCAGCCACGAACCACTCCAAACGCTAATTAAAGTAGGATAAATTCATTGTGTTTAATAACAATAAAGATGTCTGTATTGTTTTCTGGTTTAAAATTCGATTACATACAGCCAGCAAACTTGCTTCGTTAAGCTTTTTTATTTAAAAATCTACTTACAGATAGAATTTTTTTCTTTTCACAATCTTTTTCTTTGAACGCGAATTACGTAGCACAAGATGTATATTCCACATTAAACTTGCCTCTCCGCGCAAAAAGATAAGGACTGTTGACACTGACGCCTACTTTTCTCCTATTCTGCACAATAAAGTGCAGCAACTTTGAACACAGTTGCGGAACAATGCACGGCACTGGTTTCGACCACTGAAAACACCAAAATAGAAACTATGGTAAGAAGAACATACATCTGTATGCTTTGTAATTTTAAATCAAATTAAAAGACTGATAAAGCCCACATTTCGTCCATCGCTAACTATAACCCAAATTATCTGTGCAATTTTCTTCAGTCAAACTAAATAAAAATTTCTATTTTGCTCCATATAATGGCGAAGTAAAACACCTATATTACTGAGAAACTACAAACCTTTCCCCTGATTTCAATGACTTCATGTGTTCTTAGAATGTGCCGCTCACTCTGGGAAAGTTCCCCCATCAGGTCGTCGGAGATCTCGTCTATATCTTGTATTCTTTGCTCGTAACTGCTCAACCTAAAACATTTATTTTGAAATGCACAAGAAAATCCACAAACAATTACTTCTACCCCTTATTTACTTTATTTCATAACTTCACTATTTGCCCCTGTGATTTTAAAGCAAAGTAAAATGCAGATAAATGCCTCCCTTAAGTGAATTCCAAATTATCGGTATCATTCTCTGCCTTTAAAACCATATCAAATACAGACAAGTCCCACCTTTCTTCTAAGAGTTAAACGCAGCCACATTTTTACTCAGTTTACACCAAAAAAGAAATGATATAAAAATAAATAGTACTTACATTATGGCCTGGACTTCTCCGCACCGTCTTCTGTTGAAGGAAATCAGCTTGGCAATGACAAGAACGATGGCTCGGTGGTAGTTTCCGTACGTCACATCTTCGCAGTCGAAATTTGACATTTCTGTGTTCAGGTAGCTGGCCAGTTTTGTCACATCGGCAGGCAGAGGCAAGGGTTTTCTAATGTTTAACTTTCTGTTGAAGAGGCAGACTTTCGCGAGGTTTGATGACCATTTGATGTCCATTAGTTGTAAGAAATCTGTTGCATCTTGTCGACGTTGTGGTTTCTTATCTATTATTGCTTGGCTAAGCTTGATATTGGCGAGGCGCTTGAGATCATAACGCAGCTTTATGGCATTTGATGGAGCCTGGAACTTTTCGTCGTTGTTTTCGTCTTGGAGGGACACTTGCATGGCTCCCTTGCACACCGTCTTAAAATGCTCGGGTTTTACATAATATGAAAAATCTTCATCCTTTTCTTCTGTGTTAATCTCGTTCATCGCAATTAGTAGGCGAGATGCTAATCGCATAACTCCCGAAGTATAGTACTTTCGGTTTATCTTGTTACCAGCGTTCCGAATCATCCAATCATTTCCGAGCCCAACTATCAGAGGGTCTTGCTGGGCAATGACGGTTATCTTGTCAGCCTTCATAATTGGGAACACTTCTTTCTTCAGGAGGTTGCTTGCTTGCCCTTTTTTGAGGTTCCAGCTAGTGCTCGAGCCTGGACCTGGAGCTCACCAATACTTGGGACGTAAGGTGTCACTTCGAAGCTAGTACAATTGTTGATGTGTCGCCGAAGATAACTAATTTTTAGCCACTCCATGCAGTATGCGCAAGGCCCGTACTGATGTATGTCGAACTCCACGTCACAGGTACATCTTCTTCCCAACAGAATTTCTCCCCTTCCCTTGTTGATTACTCGCAAATTATGCTCATGGTTTCCTCTTAGTCTAAGATTTTGATACATTATGTCCCGTTTACTTTTATTTTCTTCTTTGATAATTGACTCAATTTCAGGATTCCTTATATGTATGTTCGATCTGACATGAGTGGCGAAGCTGGTAAATAATTTGTCTGTGTCCCTCTGATCACACTCAAACGGACAAGCCTGCAAGGAGCTGCGAACGCGTTTCATCCTGGATTCACATGTTCCTGTGTCTTCCTTGGCAACGGCAGTGCAATATATTTCCGGGAATGTTTTATCATATACACGGTCTTTAACGTGCGTCGCTGGCCTACTACGACCTTTCATTTCAAAAGAGGTTCGTTTTTGTTGCTCTGTAATGTTGGACACTACTTTCGCAAAACTTGCAGATTGAGGGAACTCTTCGTCAGATAATTCTGTGGTAGAGGTTGAAGTTTCCTTAGGCCAACGATCAGTTTGAAATACTTGATATGAGTGATGCTTTTTTGGTTTGGATGATTTTCTTTTCTCTTTACTGCCTTTGTGTTGTGTGGGTGTCTGTGCTGTTTTCTTCCTTTTTATTTCCGGCGATGCCATCGTTACGATATCTGAAGATGTCCGCTTTTTACCGTATTTTTTTGACGTCCCAGCCTTTGGCACCTCCGTGTCAGACACTGATTCTTCATCACTGTCATCCGAAGATGGACAAAATTGTGAACCCTCAGGATCAGAATCTCGCGTTTTCTGCGCCCTAGGACCCGTTTGAAATAGCTGATATGAGTGGTGCTTTTTTGGTTTGGATAATTTTCTTTTCTCTTTACTGCCTTTGTGTTGTGTGGGTGTCTGTGCTGTTTTCTTCCTTTTTATTTCCGGCGATGCCATCGTTACGATATCTGAAGATGTCCGCTTTTTACCGTATTTTTTTGACGTCCCAGCCTTTGGCACCTCCGTGTCAGACACTGATTCTTCATCACTGTCATCCGAAGATGGACAAAATTGTGAACCCTCCGGATCAGAATCTCGCGTTTTCTGCGCCCCAGGACCCGTTTGAAATAGCTGATATGAGTGGTGCTTTTTTGGTTTGGATAATTTTCTTTTCTCTTTACTGCCTTTGTGTTGTGTGGGTGTCTGTGCTGTTTTCTTCCTTTTTATTTCCGGCGATGCCATCGTTACGATATCTGAAGATGTCCGCTTTTTACCGTATTTTTTTTGACGTCCCAGCCTTTGGCACCTCCGTGTCAGACACTGATTCTTCATCACTGTCATCCGAAGATGGACAAAATTGTGACCCCTCAGGATCAGAATCTCGCGTTTTCTGAGCCCCAGAACCCGTTTGAAACAGCTGATATGAGTGGTGCTTTTTTGGTTTGGATAATTTTCTTTTCTCTTTACTGCCTTTGTGTTGTGTGGGTGTCTGTGCTGTTTCCTTCCTTTTTATTTCCGGCGATGCCATCGTTACGATATCTGAAGATGTCCGCTTTTTACCGTATTTTTTTGACGTCCCAGGCTTTTGCACCTCTGTATCAGACACTGATTCTTCATCACTGTCATCCGAAGATGGACAAAATTCGGAATCACTAAAATTCAATATTTCTTTGACTTTAGAACTGCGCTTTTTCTTTCTTAGCAGTTTTTTCTTTTTTTGTTGTACCAGTTTGTCAAAGGAATTTACACATGAGATCTGCTCTTGTTCGTGACGCATTCGTCGTGCCATCACCTTTTCTGGCAACTTAAACTGCAACAGGAAAAGGGACTGTCATGTAACTTGCGTTTTATCCACTAGTCTGTATCATTTATTTATTTTTAACCAAATATAATGACAGACAAAAGTGCATGTTTCCTTCGAAGAACTAGTGCTAAAGGCAATCTTACCAATAACTTTTTTTTTCTTATTTCACACCAAAATGAAATTACTGACAAGAGGCATGTTTCCTTGCAAGTATTACGGCTAAAAGCATTGTTATCTGTATTTTTTTATTTTAAACTAAAGTTGAAGACAGACAAATAATTGCATCTGTACTTTTTTTTCATTTTAAATCAAACTGCAGACGGACTAATATTTGCATCTGTACTTTTTTTTATTTTAAACTAAAGTTGAAGACGGACAAATATTTGCATCTGTACTTTTTTTTTTTTTTAAACCAAAGTTCAAGACGGACAAATATTTGCATCTGTACTTTTTTTTATTTTAAACTAAAGTTGAAGACAGACAAATAATTGCATCTGTACTTTTTTTCATTTTAAACCAAACTGCAAGACGGACTAATATTTGCATCTGTACTTTTTTCCATTTTCAACTAAAGTTGAAGACGGACAAATATTTGCATCGGTACTTTTTTCATTTTAAACCAAAGTTCAAGACGGAAAAATATTTGCAGATCTTTCTTAAAACTGTAAAAACAAACACAAACCCGTTGTAGTTTTGGATATTCTTCAGGCGGCTCTATCATTCCTTCATCTGACAATTGTTCTGCTTCTGTCTGTAGTACAGGGGCATCTGATTGTGTGTCTGATTCTTTTTGGAATGCTTCGCTTGATTGTTCATGCAGGCCAACTTCAATTCTTAACGTGCGCTTCTCCTATAACATATTACCCATTCATGTTTCTTTATAATTTTTTCCCAAAGCCATTAAGGAAACAATAGCCTGGCCTGTTAAAATTATTCCTTTTACGCCACAAACAATTAACGGAAATTCTTTTATGATATTTTTTAAAATACCATATTATTCTTTTAAATCACAACTACCAACAATGCAAAATGACGTTATCGAATATTATAAGAACACATACGGACCTTAATCGGTATCTCTTCGATAAGAGATTCCGAATTCTTGTCTGTTTCAGATTCTGTGTCTGCTTTCTCTGGCATTATTTCGGTAATACATTCTAAGGTCTTGTCTGTTTCAGATTCTGTGTACGCTGTAGCTGGCACTGTTGCGGCCTTGTCCGTTTCTTTCTACAAATAAAAAAAATATACAATAAAACGTTTACTGATGCTAGTGATCTGTATCAATTATGATTTTTAACTAAACACAGTCACAGATAAATACCGTTTGAATCCTCATATATTATGTTTTCTCAATATTTTGCTGAGACTAAAAATCTGTATCTTTTACTGATTTTAAGCAGAAAACTAGACAGACAAATATCATTTCAATCCTACTACTTTACGTTTCCTCAATATACAATCAATTAAGTTTGCTACGCGGGGGCAGCAATTATCTGTATCATTTGCTGATTTTAAACCAAAGAATCACACAGATCTGATTTTAGTTCTAGTGTTTTTTTTATTTATTTATTTATTTTTTTTTTGGGGGGGGGGAAAGTAGGGGGGGGGCGCGGTAAACTAAAAGACCTGTTCAACTTGCAAAGGCGGTTGCTGCACTTGTTCGTCTGACGTTTCTGGCTGTGCCAGTGGCACTGTTGCTGCCATGTCCACAGATGCTGTGACTGCCCCCGTTTCTTTCTGAAAATATGAAAAAAATACTTATATATATATATAATCAAGCGTTTGCTGATGCTAGTGATCTGTATCAATTATGATTTTTAACTAAACACAGTCACAGATAAATACCGTTTGAATCCTCATATATTATGTTTTCTCAATATTTTGCTGAGACTAAAAATCTGTATTTTTTACTGATTTTAAACAGAAAAATAGACAGACAAATATCATTTCAATCCTACTACTTTACGTTTCCTCAATATACAATCAATTACCTTTGCTAAGCGGGGCAGCAATTATCTGTATCATTTGCTGATTTTCAACCAAAGATCAGAGATGTATGATTTTAATCATAGTGTTTTTTTTTTTCTTCTTTTTTTTGGGGGGGGGGGCTAAACTTAAGACCTGTTCAACTTGTAAAGGTGTCCACCCTGCTTCGTGTGGTTGCTGGACTTGTTCGTCTGGCGTTTCTGGCTGTGCCAGTGGCACTGTTGCTGCCATGTCCAGAGATGCTGTGACTGTCCCCGTTTGTTTCTGAAAATATAAAAAAACTACTTATATATATATATATATATATATATATATAATCAAGCGTTTGCAATTGCTAGTGATCTGTACCGATTCTGATTTTTAACTAAACACAGTCACAGATAAATACCGTTTGAATCCTCATATATTATGTTTTCTCAATATTTTGCTGAGACTAAAAATCTGTATCTTTTACTGATTTTAAGCAGAAAACTAGACAGACAAATATCATTTCAATCCTACTACTTTACGTTTCCTCAATATACAATCAATTAAGTTTGCTACGCGGGGGCAGCAATTATCTGTATCATTTGCTGATTTTAAACCAAAGAATCACACAGATCTGATTTTAGTTCTAGTGTTTTTTTTTATTTATTTATTTATTTTTTTTTTGGGGGGGGGGAAGTGGGGGGGGGCGCGGTAAACTAAAAGACCTGTTCAACTTGCAAAGGCGGTTGCTGCACTTGTTCGTCTGACGTTTCTGGCTGTGCCAGTGGCACTGTTGCTGCCATGTCCAGAGATGCTGTGACTGTCCCCGTTTGTTTCTGAAAATATAAAAAAAATACTTATATATATATATATATATATATAATCAAGCGTTTGCAATTGCTAGTGATCTGTATCGATTCTGATTTTTAACTAAACACAGTCACAGATAAATACCGTTTGAATCCTCATATATTATGTTTTCTCAATATTTTGCTGAGACTAAAAATCTGTATCTTTTACTGATTTTAAACAGAAAAATAGACAGACAAATATCATTTCAATCCTACTACTTTACGTTTCCTCAATATATAATCAATTACCTTTGCTAAGCGGGGCAGCAATTATCTGTATCATTTGCTGATTTTCAACCAAAGATCAGAGATATATGATTTTAATCCTAGTGTTTTTTTTTCTTTTCTTTCTTTTTTTTTTGGGGCGGGGGGGGGGGGGGCTAAACTTAAGACCTGTTCAACTTGTAAAGGTGTCCACCCTGCTTCGTGTGGTTGCTGGACTTGTTCGTCTGGCGTTTCTGGCTGTGCCAGTGGCACTGTTGCTGCCATGTCCACAGATGCTGTGACTGCCCCCGTTTGTTTCTGAAAATATGAAAAAAATACTTATATACATATATATAATCAAGCGTTTGCAATTGCTAGTGATCTGTATCGATTCTGATTTTTAACGAAACACAGTCACAGATAAATACCGTTTGAATCCTCATATATTACGTTTTCTCAATATTTTGCTGAGACTAAAAATCTGTATCTTTTACTGATTTTAAGCAGAAAAATAGACAGACAAATATCATTTCAATCCTACTACTTTACGTTTCCACAATATACAATCAATTAAGTTTGCTACGCGGGGGCAGCAATTATCTGTATCATTTGCTGATTTTACACCAAAGAATTACACAGATCTGATTTTAATACTAGTGTTTTTTTTTATTTATTTATTTATTTTTTTGGGGGGGGGGGGGAAGTGGAGGGGGGGGGGCGGTAAACTAAAAGACCTGTTCAACTTGTAAAGGCGGTTGCTGCACTTGTTCGTCTGACGTTTCCGGTTGCGCCAGTGACACTGTTGCGGCCTTGTCCAGAGATGCTGTGACTGCCCCCGTTTCTTTCTGAAAATATTGAAAAAATACTTATATATATATATATATAATCAAGCGTTTGCAATTGCTAGTGATCTGTATCGATTCTGATTTTTAACGAAACACAGTCACAGATAAATACCGTTTGAATCCTTATATATTACGTTTTCTCAATATTTTGCTGAGACTAAAAATCTGTATCTTTTACTGATTTTAAGCAGAAAAATAGACAGACAAATATCATTTCAATCCTACTACTTTACGTTTCCACAATATACAATCAATTAAGTTTGCTACGCGGGGCAGCAATTATCTGTATCATTTGCTGATTTTAAACCAAAGAATCACACAGATCTGATTTTAATACTAGTGTTTTTTTTTATTTATTTATTTATTTATTTTTTTTTGGGGGGGGGGGGGAAGTGGGGGGGGGGGGCGGTAAACTAAAAGACCTGTTCAACTTGTAAAGGCGGTTGCTGCACTTGTTCGTCTGACGTTTCCGGTTGCGCCAGTGACACTGTTGCGGCCTTGTCCAGAGATGCTGTGACTGCCCCCGTTTCTTTCTGAAAATATTGAAAAAATACTTATATATATATATAATCAAGCGTTTGCAATTGCTAGTGATCTGTATCGATTCTGATTTTTAACGAAACACAGTCACAGATAAATACCGTTTGAACCCTCATATATTATGTTTTCTCAATATTTTGCTGAGACTAAAAATCAGTATCTTTTACTGATTTTAAGCAAAAAAATAGACAGACAAATATCATTTCAATCCTCCTACTTTACGTTTCCTCAATATACAATCAATTAAGTTTGCTAAGCGGGGGCAGCAATTGTCTGTATCATTTGGTGATTTTAAACCAAAGAATCAGACATATATGATTTTAATCCTGGTGTTTTTTGTTTTTTTTTGGGAGGGGGGTTACACTTAAGACCTGTTCAACTTGTAAAGGTGTCCATCCTGCTTCGCGCGGTTGCCGCACTTGTTCGTCTGACGTTTCCGGTCGCACCAGTGACACTGTTGCGGCCTTGTCCGGAGATTCTTTGACTGCCACCGACTGCAACAAAGATATTAAGGTATTTCTTTATATATATATAAACATGTGCCGCCCTGCAAATTTTAACCAGTTAACTGTATTACAAACGTACTGAAACACAACGAGAGAGAAGTATGAATTTAATATTTAATAATGCTTTCTTGGACATGCCACACCCTTCAAAAATATATATCAGTAATAGCAATGTTATTTATTTTAATTCAAAGCCACCAACGGACAGATTTAACTGGAAAAACCATACGTTTGGGAACATACGAACCTGTGTGACGAGTCGGCCCGCATTTAGCAAGTTCACTTTCACCCCAGTATTAGACATCTTAACAGGTTCGGGACGAGAGGAGTTTGCTGCCTTCTTTACACGCTTGGAAATTCTGCGTCCATATCTTTTGCTCTTCGGTGTGGTTTTTAGACGTTTATGGGGACTTTTTTGTTTCCATTCCTCTGCGGATTCTGTTAACGTATCTGAAGTATGCATACCAGTATCAGTTTGAGACTTTTGAGTGCTTCTGTGGTTTTCCCTTTTTTCTGTGTCGGGTCATAAGGGGTGGAAAAGTAGCTTCTTGTCCTTTACTGGTGCTGGGCTTTTCTAGTGATTTACTCGCGGTGGGTTGAGCGAGGGGATTTATATCAAACCCCTTTGCTTTCGCAGCTCTGGCATAGTCGAATTTAAAGGCAGACACCGTTGACGAGGAAGACATATTCTTAACTTTCCCTGCAAAAGGAACCAAAGTGTCAATTCGTGTTCTCCCCCATCTTCATCAATAACGCTCTAATCCTTATATAATACGTCACTGACGTCTCCGCGGGAAAACTACAGACAGATGTGAATAAAAATCGGAACTTATCACAAAAAATGATCTCACATGCCGCGATTACGATAACCGCAACAGATGTTAAAACACACATACACATACACACACACACACAGGGCTTTACGCTATTTTTTCCCGACACCTTCCGGCACATTTTCGGCGATTGGATCTTGTTGCCTGCCCAAACCACCACTCTTACATGTCCCACATTGTCTCTTCCGTAGGTCACCCCTTCCCCCCCCTCCCCTTCATTAATAAACGCTCTAATGCTTATATAATATGTCACTGACGTCTTCGCGGGGAAAACTACAGACAGATGTGAATAAAAATCTGAACTTATTACAAAAAATGACTTCACATGCCGCGATTACGATAACAGCAACAGATGTTTAAAAATAACACACACACACAATACACAGGACGCTAATTTTTTTCGACACCTTCCGGCACATTTTCGGTCACTGGATCTTGTTGCCTGCCCCCACCACCACTCTTACACGCCCCCACATTTTGTCTCTTCCGTAGGTCACCCCTTCCACCCCCCCCCCCTCTTCATTAATAAACACTCTAATGCTTATATAATACGTCACTGACGTCTTCGCGGGGAAAACTACAGACAAATGTGAATAAAAATCTGAACTTATTACAGAATAAAAGCCTAAAAAAAGACTTCACAAAGTTTAGTTGTCTCAACAATAAAACAAACCACAAATCAATTTAAAAAAAAAATTACCTAGGTTGACACGATATATCTCGTGGCTATCCGGGCCAAAGGCTTTCACCGTCTTTCGCCATGTGCCTTGTGCTCTACGAAAAAAACAATGTACACGGCGATATTTTTTCTTTCTTCAATTTTACTGTAAAGTTTATCACGTCTAGCTGTATTGTTTGTCAAAAGCTGTTTAATATTTGAAGGTTCCCATGAAATCAATCGATTGCCGATGCAGCATTAAGTGAGTAACATAAACAAGGAACTGAAAACGAAAACTCACGTTGTCCCGTCAGACCAAAACTTCACATGCACATCAAACAAGGTGACTTTAATAGCCTGCCCCGGCCACCACACTTTGTTCTGGATGAAGGCCCACACTGCGTCCCCTTCATTGATGTCCTCGACAGGCTTTACTGACATAATGCCTGTAAACAAAAAATACGAAAAAACGGGTAAATCTCATCACTCTGACGTGCCACAAGTTCGACGTCCCAATAGTCCGAAAACCCAAAATTCTGAATGATGCTTTCTTAAAAGGAACATGACTTAGGAGATTCACTACTGCGAGGGTTCAATTTTCCCACGACCAAGTATTCTGGCGTTCCATGCACATTCGGACTTTTGGGCTTTCGGACTTTTGGGACTTCAGGACTTGTTCCACGTCAGACTACTGGGCAGTCCCCCATAAAGAAAGACAAATGCGGCGCGTCGAGAGGGGCTTGTCGAAAAAATGCCGTCTTTATTTAACTCGTCATATCTCCGCTGAAAATGGGCCGATCTCTAAAAAAAACGCCTAGGTATCAACTTAAAACAAATTTCTATCCGTGTACAACATTTCGTGTTTCTAGGTCCCGTATATTCGAGCGAGTTTGTGACCTCAAAACATCGCATTTTTCGCAGAAAAAACATTTGGCCAACAGTAAATGATAATATCCCTCTTGACGTCAAGCGGGTAAAAAATAAAAATAATCGAGGGGGGGGGGGGGGGGGGATTACGCGGGAGGTTACGGTTTTATAAAAAATAATTCTGTTATACTTCAAAAAAATTATACTGAAAAAAAATTTCTAAGATAAAATTATACATTCAGTGAAGAAACAAAAAAATAAATGTTACCTCTTTATAGTGTGAACAATATCCTTTAGTATCCCTTGTTTATAAGTAATTAAATTATTAACACCACAAGATAAAATGCCAAAAGATAATTTTTTTAATCAGTCTTCACACTTGCTCAACCAAAAGAACAGTGACAACTGCAGTGGCAAAGCGTGGGAAAAAAAACCTCGCTGACGTTTACACAAAACTCCACCAATCACAGACGTTTCCCAATCAATACACAGTGCCTTGATCTAGCCGCAATAAAATCTGAGCCAATGCCAGCACAGACCTAAACTAGTGGCCTGGCCTTTGATGAAAGCAAACCGTGAGAACATCGACAGACAATACTGGCTAAAAAGCAATATCACAACAACTTTTTTTGACTTCATATGTGTCGATTACGATAACAGCAACATCTGCTTAAGAAAACACACACACACAGAGGGCTTTACGCTATTTTTTTCGACACCTTCCGGCACATTTTCCGCAATTGGATCTTGTTGCCTGCCTCCTCCCCCCACTCTTACATGCCCCCACACTTTGGTCTCTTCCGTAGGTCACCCCTTTCTCTTCCCCCCCCCCCCCCACCTTCATTAAAATAAAAAGGACTAAAAATGGCTTCACATGCCGCGATTACGATAACAGCAACAGCAGTTAAAAAAAACACACACACACACACAGAGGGCTTTACGCTAATTTTTTTCGACACCTTCCGGCACATTTTCGGCAATTGGATCTTGTTGCTTGCCCCCCCCCCCCCCCACTCTTACATGCCCCCACACTTTAGTCTCTTCCGTAGGTCACCCCTTTCTCCCCCCCCCCCCCCCCACCTTCATTAATAAACGCTCTAATGCTTATATAATAGGTCACTGACGTCTTCGCGGGGAAAACTACAGACAAATGTGAATAAAAATCTGAACTTATAAGAAAAAATGACTTCACATGGCGCGATTATGATAACAGCAACAGATGTTTAAAAAAAACACACACACACACAATACACAGGGCTTTATGCTAATTTTTTTTAAACACATTCCGGCACATTTTCGGCCATTGGATCTTGTTGCCTGTCCCCACCACCACTCTTACATGCCCCCACATCTCTTCCGTAGGTCACCCCCTCCCCCCTCCCCACCTTCATTAATAAACGCTCTAATGCTTATATAATACGTCACAGACAGATGTGAATAAAAATCTGAACTTATTACAAAAAAATATAAATGTATATAGCGTTACTTACCCCATACTGTACAATGCAATATCCTTACTATCTGCTCAAGACTTTTTCTTCGAGATATTATCCCATTTGATTCGCTCATTATTTCTTTGATTTTGCACTGCTTTTTTTTCAATTTTTAAATTGCCAAATGTGTTAGTGACATCTTTGAAGCTTACATATTTCTGAAACTGTTCGTACAACGGATCTTTCTTGATAAACGCATCCGCTAAACGAGCCGGTTTTAAAGTTTTTTTTTTGGCGTCTCGGCCCCACTCTCTCACATTTCTTCACTACTTTACAACCGGTGTCAGAAATCTGTGAAGTGTCATGTTCTGGGGTATTTTGTAGTGAAATATCATGCTGT